>SSNC01000015.1:0-1243072 GCA_029719445.1 Agaricus blazei
TTCCGCTTGACTTTCGGGGCGTAGTCTCTGCGTCCCACCCTCGCGCTCTCTTCTTGGGAGCACACTCCTCGTCTGGGATGGTCTAAACCTCCTGGACACCACTGCGCTGGCGCCGCTCTTTGCGCCTCACTTTCCTTTTCTACTCGGGACGAAAAACCTTCGTTCCGCCACTCGCGCCCGCTCCTCTCATGGGCGCACCTCCTCGTCTGGACTGGCCCAAGCCCTCTGGACACCACCGCGTCGGCGCCGCTCATAGCGCCCACCTTCCCTTTGCTCAACGGACGGCGGATGCGACCACGTCCAATTTTTCACCGTCCCCTCCCCCTCTCCCATCGGACGGTCCGATTCCCCCCGCACCGGGCTGCGTGTCTTCAAGAGACCCTCCCGCCGTGCACCATTTTTCAGCGGCATCGCGCTGCTCGATCTCCCCGGTCGCCCATCCTCTGGCGGCCACCATTTTGCTGCGCACTTGTGCGTGCTCCCCCTTCCTCTTCCCGGCCGGATCCTACCTGGGTCCGTCCACCATTGGCTAGCTATTCTTAGCTGGCACCGAGTGGTCGCGTTACTCTGTGACGTGACCTCACGCTCCGGGTCTTTTGGCCCAACACCTGGATCGCCCAATTTCCCCCGGCGTATCCATCCTGTCCCTTCCGGCCCCGGCTACTTTGTAGCCGGTTCCCTCATTCGTTCCCGGCACTCAGCTGCCCGACATTCTCTCCCGGCCCTGGCTACTCTATGTGATGGCCAGCCCTCCACGATCTTTTCAGGCGCACAGCCGCCTTCGTCATTCTTTTCACGGAGCTCGTTCCACCGGCACCCACCACTCGCACTCGCTGCGCTGCGCGCGACTGCAACCGCCTCGTCAGAAAATCGGGGCGTATCCGGGCCGTTATGTAGGTGTTATGTTTGCTTGAGCTACGGCTCGTTTCGTACACTTTTCCCTACGGCCCATTATTCTTTATCTTTATTCCTTTTCTTTTCTTTATTTTACTCTTCGAGGCGATGCAAATTCCGCCGGATATGTTATATGATTATAATGTTTTTTGGGCTAATGTTTTATTTCGGCGACGCGTCATGGCTGCCATATTCTTGTAGTATGCCCGGAGTATCTAACCGGATGTCGTATAGCTACTTGAATAAAAGGTCCACCGAGAGGTGCCATTGATACAAAAAAAAAAAAAAAAAAAAAAAAAAAAAAGAACAACTGCTCCTAAGAAGAAGAGGAGCATGGCTAGAGAACTGAAGGGGATGCTGGCACCTAGTGCCTTCAGAACCTTGGACATGGGGGAAGTCGTACCGACTTCCCAGGAGTCACAAGACGGGCCCGCTCCCAAGGATCCGTCACTAGATAAGGAGATCGAACCTCAAGAGGAGGTAGAGGAGAGTGAGAGTGAGGAGGAAAGTGATTTAGAGGACGATCCGAGAGTTGTTGAGAGAATTGAGAGGGAGAGAATCGAGAGGTTGCGCCGGGAAGAGGAGGAAGAAGCCCGGGCCACTGGCCAAACATCCAGCGATTGGGGCTTTCCTATGCCCACTGGAGACGAACTCAGGCACCCTGCCCTCGCTGCCCGCCACAGCGAGACCCACTTTCTTACAAGACTGTCACTCCAGGCGACGTCTTTTCCACCCCCGACTCCGCGCTTTTAGACCACGAGGCTCTAAAGGCCACGTCAGCACCCCGCAGCCAATCGGAGAGCTTTGGCTTTCCGACACCCGAACCGGCCCTCCTTAGTCATCCGGCTTTGAAGGTAACCGGTGCCACTCCCCCCAACCCGCCCGACAGCCTCGCCACTTCAGCGCCGCCGTCCGGCATCACCGCGCCGGCTCTTAAAACCCGGCAAATCACCCACCTTCTCGAGGCCCGGTCCCGGACCTTGACAAAACGCCGACAACGCCCAGAATAGTCAAGACGACTGAGGCGCAACTCAACGCCCTTAAGGCACAGGAGAAAGAGCGGGAATCTTCGCTCGACAGAATCATTGGGGGCAACACGATCACTGCCACCCAATACTTCCTCAACATCGAAGCAGCCAAGAAGCGCGTCGATGAAATTCCAGAGATGGAGGAAAGACCCTCCTCTCCAGCCTTTGTAGGAGATGACGGAAGGAAGATTCACTTCTATCCGGACGAACTTGCCGATCTTGAGAGGAAACTTTTTGACGCTTTCGGACCCTCATCAAGATGGCCCCGGCAACTGCTCCAACCCTGGTGTTGTGGCAGACCTCATCTGCAACGCCTTTGGGGCGGTCCTCGGCACGGACTGGGCCCATGTCAAGGTACAAAACAAAGGTTCGCTCAATCATAGGTTGAGCGAATATCCACAAAATGGATGACGAGAACAAAAAGGCTCTCCTCCCATGACCACCACCCCATTCAGTCGTCCCCGCTCAGCAAGTTTGGGCCCCGGCTCCAACTCCTGCCGCCCCAATGGAAATTGACTCCGCGCCGGCACCATCCCCAGCCCGCATCCCCGCCGCTGCTAAAGGTAAGGGCAAGGCAACCCTGCCCCCTCCCACCCAGTCCAGCCCCCCCCGGCTCCGAAACCCATCACTATTGCGGCCTTACCCAAGGCCAACAAGTTTGCCAAGATCGCCGCTGAGAAAGCGGCCCCCAAAAAAGGTAAGACCCAGCCCTCCGCTGGAACCTCCAAACCCGCGAGCTCTACATCCAATTGGAAGAGCCGCTTCAAGGCCAGGCCGTCCCACCTCCCATTCCCCTCCCACTAGTAGCTAGCAATTTATTCATAATTCATTGGGACTATCCAAAGATGCCATCTTCATAATTCCTGATAACCTTTCATTTCATAACTCATGGGTAAGTAAGTGATCTTCATAGAATTACTAGTTCTACATCTTCATTAACCACATGGATGTTTTCATTGTGAGCCAAAGATTGATGAACAATCTTTCATAAATGCATTGGGTGACATATTCTTTGTATAAAATTTTCATTAATCCAGTACTATCTTTAGACATATCTTCATTGTATAGATTTTCATTCTTTCATAAATGCATTGGTTTGCAGAATCCTCATAACAGTCTTCATTAATACTTGATATATTATCATTAATAAAACACATTTCTTCATTCTGTCCCAATCTTTAATTTAACATGTATCTTCATTCCTTCATAAGTGCATTGGGTTGCAGACTCTTCATAACATTCTTCATTGATACTTGACATACCTTCATTAATAAAGCACATTTCTTCATTCTGTCCCAAACTCTAATTTACCATGTATCTTCATTCCTTCATAAGTGCATTGGGTTGCAGAATCCTCATAACATTCTTCATTGATACTTGATATATTATCATTAATAAAACACATTTCTTCATTCTGTCCCAAACTCTAATTTACCATGTATCTTCATTCCTTCATAAGTGCATTGGGTTGTAGATTCTTCATAACAGTCTTCATTAATACTTGATATATTATCATTAATAAAACACATTTCTTCATTCTGTCCCAATCTTTAATTTAACATGTATCTTCATTCCTTCATAAGTGCATTGGGTTGCAGACTCTTCATAACATTCTTCATTGATACTTGACATACCTCATTAATAAAGCACATTTCTTCATTCTGTCCCAAACTCTAATTTACCATGTATCTTCATTCCTTCATAAGTGCATTGGGTTGCAGAATCCTCATAACATTCTTCATTGATACTTGATATATTATCATTAATAAAACACATTTCTTCATTCTGTCCCAAACTCTAATTTACCATGTATCTTCATTCCTTCATAAGTGCATTGGGTTGTAGAATCTTCATAACAGTCTTCATTAATACTTGATATATTATCATTAATAAAACACATTTCTTCATTCTGTCCCAAACTCTAATTTACCATGTATCTTCATTCCTTCATAAGTGCATTGGGTTGTAGATTCTTCATAACAGTCTTCATTAATACTTGATATATCATCATTAATAAAACACATTTCTTCATTCTATCCCAAACTCTAATTTACCATGTATCTTCATTCCTTCATAAGTGCATTGGGTTGTAGATTCTTCATAACAGTCTTCATTGATACTTGATATATCATCATTAATAAAACACATTTCTTCATTCTATCCCAAACTCTAATTTACCATGTATCTTCATTCCTTCATAAGTGCATTGGGTTGTACATTCTTCATAACAGTCTTCATTGATACTTGACATATCTTCATTAATAAAAAACATTTCTTCATTCTATCCCAAACTCTAATTTAACATGTATCTTCATTTCTTCATAAGTATATTGGGTTGTAGAATCTTCATAACACTCTTCATTAATACTTGATATATTATCATTAATAAAACACATTTCTTCATTCTGTCCCAAACTCTAATTTACCATGTATCTTCATTTCTTCATAAGTATATTGGGTTGTAGATTCTTCATAACACTCTTCATTAATACTTGATATATCTTCATTAATAAAGCACATTTCTTCATTCTGTCCCAAACTCTAATTTACCATGTATCTTCATTCCTTCATTGGATTGTAGAATCTTCATAATATTCTTCATTTAATACTTGACATATCTTCATTAATAAAACACATTTCTTCATTCTGTCCCAAACTCTAATTTAACATGTATCTTCATTCCTTCATAAGTGCATTGGTTGTAGATTCTTCATAACAGTCTTCATTAATGGCTTAATATATTATCATTAATAAAACACATTTCTTCATTCTGTCCAAACTCTAATTTACCATGTATCTTCATTCCTTCATAAGTGCATTTGGTTGTAGAACCTTCATGTCACTCTTCATTAATACTTGATATACCTTCATTGTTAATAGTATAGATTAATGAAGAGTGAAGATTATGCCATCTAATTAGTATATGCTAAATTGGAAACATAGACTAGATCATGCTTTGGTATAAAATGAAGAATTGTTTATTAGTAATGAATATGCTACAGGGATTAATACAGTAGTAATGCAGATGTAGCATTGCTTAATGATGAGCTTCATTAAAGATTACAAGACCAAGTGTTTTTATGAAGAAATGAAGTTATATGTTTACCAGTGCTTTGAAAAATGATGAAAAAGTTGTTATCATAATAAAGATTATGCAACCCAATGCATTTATGAAGTGAGGATCTATGGTAAATTGTAGTTTGGGACAGAATGAAGACTTGTCTGCTATTAATGAAGATATATCAAGTATCAATGAGTGTTATGAAGATTCTGCAGCCAGATACACTTATGAAGGAATGAAGATACATGCTAAATTAGAGTTTGGGACAAAATGAAGAAGTGTCTGTTATTAATGAAGATATATCTAGTATCAATGAAGGGTGTTATGAAGATTCTGCAAACTCAATACAGAGCATTTTTTCATTCTTTCCCAGAGCATAATTTTCCATTTCTTCATAAATGCACTGAGTTGCATAATCTTCATATAGATCTTCATTAATCCCAACCACATCTTCACTACTAATAGGTATTTCTTCATTTCATCCCAATCATAATCTACCATATCTTCATTTTCTCATAAATCCATGGGGTCACATAATCTTATCATTGATCCTACTACTGTGTATCTTCATTGTTAACCTATTCTTCCTCATTCAGTTCCAAACTAATAATTTTCTTTTTTTATAACTACATTAGGTTGTATAGTGGATATACAAATACCTTTTTCCATAAAGTGATGACTGGCATGACCTTTACACACATTTTCATTTCAGTATTTCAATCATCAGTACTGACATATACTTGAATTAATATCTGCTAACATTTTTACTAGTACTAAGGACAGCAGATGTAAGATAGAGACAACGGAAACTTTCTTTTCTTCAAACCAATCTGGCAAAATATAAGAAAGTTTCTAAAAATATTAGTATATACTCACTTTCTCTTTGTATATGGGTAATTATCAACAATTGTGTCAACATTAGCAATATCACGTTTATTTGATCTCGGAGAAAGTGTCTTCAGCATCATCAGGAGGGTCCAATTTACATCATCTGCAACGACATCAAATTCAGACATCATATGATCTGTAGATGTCTTTTTGTCATCCCTTTCAGCACGGTGAGCCCACCAAGCCAGGGCCATAATGACCAGGAAAACACCAGTGGGGCCTGCATGCATCAAGGACGACCAATCAACATCTTCGGGGATGGATCTAGACAATGACCCGTCTGGTTGACACCGCTCTTTCGGCTGCAAAAACTTCCACCATTCGCTGAACGTACCCGAGAACTCACTAATCGTTACCTCAGGAGTTGACGTCAACTTGCGACCATATTTCATCCATGTCTTGAGCTCGAGCGGGCGATTTTTCGTGGATAAATTCTATCAAAACAGGAATGTTAACCAGCACAAGAGGGGGATTTAAAGAACGTACACCTTTTGTCGAACAAGCACTCTCAAAACGCAGCCAGTTGGGCACAAGTTTCTTCCAAACTTTTGAAGACTGTGCAATGGCCCGGAAATATCTATCAGCGGAATTCACGAACTCAGGGAGATCATGAGAAATCGGCGGCAACACAAGATCATCGAAGGAAGGGTCATCCTGGCCTCCTGAGGATGTGTCGGCTCGGGGGTTAGTCACCTATTGATTAAAGAGAGTTCGAGAGCTCGTTGTTCACTGTCAGTGTTCTTCGTTGCTTGCTCGTTGTTGTTGGCAGGCTCCGAAGATCGAGATGGTCTAGTTGGTCATAGTATCAGCCATGTACTACACACGATCAAGAGAGGCACATACGGGTGCTGCTCTCGCTCAGAGTTCTTAGCCACTGGTATACGTGCGCCCGCAGTTTCGACTAACCGCTCATCGACCTGCTCAGTGACTTCAGGGGCCTGTGGCTCCCCTCCATTGCCGGCGTTCTCATTTGGTTGCATGTCATCATTAATAGCAGACTGGGATGCTGCGACCGAAGTTTCTGTCAATCTGAATTAAAGTATTAGAAATGCTGCGAATTCATAGAAATAGAGACTTACACTTGAGGGTCCTGACTCGATTCAACAGCAGCAGTTCCCAGTGCAGCATTCTTCTTCAATTCTACAACATCATTGGAATGTGACTCCGTCGGGCTGGTTGTAGCTAGAGTATCAAAAATTGGCACCAATCCATAGAAGTAGAGACTTACGCTTGGGGACTTCACCCAATTCGAGAGCGGAAGTACCCGGGGCGGAAGTACCCGATGCGACGTTCTCATTCGGTTGCATGATCGGTCTGGTTGAGCTAGACAATTAGAAAGTATACCAAGTCATAAAATAGAGATTTACGCTTGAGAGACTTGATCCAATTCGAGGGCGGAAGTATCCGGGCGGAAGTACCCGATGCGACGTTCTCATTCGGTTGCATGATTGGTCTGGTTGAGCTAGACAATTAGAAAGTGATACTGATTCGTAAAGTAGAGACTCATGCTTGAGAGACTTGACCCAGTTCGATGGCAGAGGTTCCTGATGCGGCATGTTCGTACGCTTGAGAGACTTGACTCAGTTTGATGACAGAGATTCCCGATGCAGGATTTTCGTTGGATTGCGTGTCATCATTGGGAGACGACTCTGTCGGCCTGGTTGTGACCAGAGTATTAGAAAGGGAAACCAATTCATAGAATGAAGACCTACACTTGAGGGACTTGACCCACTTCGATGGCAGAAGTTCCCGATGCGGTCGGTTGCACGTTATCGTTAGGAGATGACTCGGCCCTAATAGTCGACAATCTGTGAGTAGTAGAATAATATATGATGAGACTAACCCTGTGGTCTGGTGAGGCTGGGAAGCCTCGCCCTTGTTACCGACTACAGTCTCTATTTCACCAGCCTGAACAGATGGGGGGGTCGCGCCTTCGTCGCTCGTTGATGGTTCATTTGCACTACACCAAAGGTAAGAGGACGCATCTCCAAGATGCAATGACTTACCCTATTGCCTGTCGCAACCTCGTCATTCGAGGCTGCGGTAGTGCGGCGCCTTGACCTCTACCTCGACCACGCCCTCGAGCTCCCCGGCCTCTTTTTCCTCCTCGCGAGGGCTTATCAGGACTGCGGATATTGAATTTCCCCATAACTTCGGCGAGGAGAGCAGCATTGCGCGCAATGTTCGTCTCCCTCGTGCGTTCGTATTCAGATAGGTTCTCTCCTGCTACATTGTCTTTGTCGACGTCATCTCCGGCGCTGTCTCCATCGTCGCTTGCGTCGCCTTCATCGCCGGAGGCAGGGTCTCCGTCAATATCGTCTTCATCGCCAGCGGTGTCGTAGGCATGGCCAGCGGTAAAGGTGGTGGAAGTAGGATGAGAAGATGTTTCTGATCACGTTGATCAATTCCCGAAATAGACGAGGTTCAGAAAACAATGAACTTACCGTAAGCTTTGCACAAAAACCCATCCCACTGCTGTGCCAATGCCTTGTAGTCAGCACAGAGAAAGTCCTGAAACGTCATCTCTGACGCTTCAACTTCTCCGTTGACGCTAGGGAAGGGGTGAGTCACAAAATACAGTATATGGACAAGGAGCTTAGACACTCACATGAACGCACTCAGGCGTCCCTCAAAACGCGGCTCCGGCCCACCTGCAAAAATGCTGAAGGTCCAGCGGTCTCATAGGACAGCCTCTTGATGAACTCCTTGAGAGTATTTGGCAAGATGTTTATGTTCCTATGAAACACTAAGGTGAGCAACGTTACATTTTCCCAACGCAGCAGGCTTACCGCTGCATTTTCTCAGCTTCGAGTCGACTACTTTTTGAGGTGGTGGTCATCCTCTCTCTATGGAGTAATGCCGCCTGCCTGATCTCTTCTGACTCCTTCGCAAACTCTTCCCTTACAACGCGATTACGAATCCTCAACCTAGCCCCCTTCCTTGAAAGGGCATCAAGATCTGACGAGACTTCCTTTTCGTATGCTATTTCGACGAGTGGCTTGAGTTTCTCCTCCCAGAACAAATTCTGGTACGCTTGCCATACGGCTGGCGCTTTTTTCTTCTTCTGGAAGTCAATGGTGCTCATTTCACTAAGCCCCAACCTCCCTATGTTATAGAACCATTGAGAGACGCGCTGTATGCGAGGGTTAGTGGAATGCTTGGATGTATTCGGTGGGTCTTCGTTACCTTGAATGTAGCTTTTTTGATCGCTCGCAGAGCCACCTCAACATTTCCTTCAGCCGCCTTCAGTTCCTCTTCGCCTGGGGCCTCTACAGGGAATTCTTCGAACCACTCCTTCTCAAGCAGGGCCCAGAAAGCCTTCGTAGACCCCCCAGCCTGGGCGTCGACCCAAGCCGTTTGACGTCCTTGGAGCCAAGTCCGTTGCTTTACAGTTGTCCAACGTCTGCGGGTCATGTTTTGTCTGCAAGCTTCAACAATTGATGGGGAAGTTATGAAGAGTATATGAAGTTTTTCTAACTTAGCTGTTTATTGCTTAGTTATTTACCCCACGGTTCCCTTTCAGCGGTATATAACTCCATTGGTTATTGTTATTCGCCTCTTCGTTATTTAGCGTGGTACAAATAAACAAAACAAAAACAAAAACAAAAAATATTCAATGAACAAATACGTTCGGGGACTTGTACTCTTGCCGTTACGACCCTGATAGAGAGAAACTGTATTAGATCGTTGTTCAGATCGTTAGATCTATCTGAGATCGTTGTATCGATCGTATGTATCTTTCCCCAAGGAGGTCATGAGGGGCTTTTACTTACCGGTCCTTGCGCTTATAACTTAGGTGGATGAGCCAGTAGATAACCCAAGAGTCAATACTCCAAGGCCAGGTGCATAGACTCCTACATCATGATTTGTAGACGTCATGTTTCTAAAAGAGAAACTCACGGACTCAAGCAGAGAATAATTGCCGAATAATTTCTTAACTTCGTTCCAAGATAGACTGATCGTGGAAACTGTGAAATACATTCTCACTTTGACAATGTCGCATCTTAAGGCCGATACAAGAATGTGAAAGGTAAGTTAAACTTTCTATTCGAAGGAAAATCTCGCCAATCAATAGGACAGTGAGGCAGTTACGGTAAAATAAACGCGTGTGCGGTTGCGTGATATATTGATGGTACAACTTGTTGAATACACTATCATTTTGAGAACGTCGCATCTTAAGGCTTTACAATGATGCAAAGGGTAAAGTACGCTTCCTATTCCAAAAAGAACCTCGCAAATCGGTAGGGCATTGAGGCACTCACAGCAAAAGAAGCACGTACGCGGCTGTTGATGTCGAGTGCGTTACATCAAATCCAAGTTCAAGTTTGTGTTGACAAAAGGGCAAACTCGTCTTCCTAACATCCTCACTTCTCTATCGATTTTCGAGATTATTTTTGTTATAGAAACTGTTTTCCAATAGCTATGCCTCTGTATAGATTGGTAGAGGAGAATGAAATGCAAGGTAGTCAAATCCACCAAACTCAGTGAGGGCGAGGTACATGCATGATATAGATCATAGCATAAATTTGTTTCTCGACAACTTTCCATTTTGGAATTTGGTATCCAAGCTGTCCACTGTTTTTACTGCTACTCCATGCTTTCTGCTTCAAAAAAAATCTCGCAAGTCAATAGGTGAATGATAGAGTTATGGTAAGAGAAGCACATATTCGGTTGTTGGATGTTGAGTGCTTTAGATCAAATCAACTTTCCATTGATGCAAGGGCACGCTTTTCTATCTAGCGTCGCCTTTTCTGGATGGATTTTCGAGATTTCTTTGGATATAGAAAGCCCTATTTAACGAGTACACTCTCACGTAATTTTGGTAACAGAGGAGGGCAGGCATTATCGTCAAAAGTTGCAAATTCAGGGTGCATAACACAAGGACGGGCCGTTCTTCCTAGCGTCCCTTCTCCCTATAGATATTTGAGATTCTTTCGAATATAGAAACTTTTATTTAACGATCACACTCCTACATAGTTCTAATAACAGAGCAGGGCGGATAATATCGTCGAAACTAGCACGCTCAGTGTGCATTGACACAAGGGCGGGCTTTTCTCCTTAGCGTCCTCTTTTCTCAACAGACTTTCTAGATTCTTTCGGATATAGAGTCTTATTTAACGGCCACACCTCTACATAGCCCTGGTAGCGGAGGATGGAAGATAATGTCAAAAGTTCCAAACTCAGTGGAGGCGGGTGGGTGAACACGTGTTTCCGGCCAGTTTCATACGACGTACATCCTGCTACACTCTCGTGAAACAACCTACGCACTTATCAGTCAATCGAGCCCTTTCTCTCTCTCAAAACCTGAACCAAACAGATCGCGTGAGTCACTTAGATACCGATTTTCGTTGTACACCTTCAGCACCAATTCATAGAGTGACAGTCACGTGTTCTACGTGTTCGGCGAGCGCAACGCGCGTCTTCCTCACTGTCCTCTGACTGAAGCAAACAAACTGCCGACGTCCTTCGCAAGCTCACATGTGAGTATTCTCGTTCCCTTGAATCTCACTCCGCCATTTGTTGACTTTCAATGCACAGTGTTTCACTCCCGTGTCACGCGTGCCTTTCTGCCAGCACATCCCTCGCTTGAACGTTTTCTGACACGAACAGTAAGGTTGAACAGTTGTGACCTTCTCCCTTTCTTACTCTATATATGTCAGAGTAGCATGTCTCAACCCCCAAGCGAACTCTCGAATCTGCGGAGTCGGCCCATGCACGACCATCAAAAAAGGAACGAGTCAACCGCCGGCAATGTGTCATTCCCTCAGACGTTGCCAGCAGTATCCGCGTCGCATCCTTGAATGTGAAGAGCACCTCCCGCCAATTGACAGCTTATAAGGTGAAGACTGCACGTCGACACGATGAAAAACGTCCTCTTCCGCCCAATCAGCCCTCGTCGTCTACCGGTTGCATTCCACCTTCCGTTGACCCGACTTCAGACGCCGCTCCTGAACCTGGAATCGATAATGCGAGCCCTACCCCCCTGCCCGCTCCCATTGTTACTCCAGACACGACCTCCAAGAAGCGAAAGCAGACGAACACAACTACCGTGAGCCTAGAATATTATTTGTTCTGAATTCATATACTTAGCGAAGTTCCAGTCTAAACTGCTGCAGTGGTTGCAATTTCGAGACTCGTTTCTCGATGAACTCCTGCGTCTCGAAGGCATCGAGTCTGGTGAGCGCGGAGGGGATGAGAATGGGGGTCTCAAGTGTGTCGACTGTAAGAGTGGTATAGGCAAATATAGGTGCATCAACTGCTGTGATCGCGGTTCTTTGCATTGCAAGACTTGCCTTGTCAAGGTCCATGCCATCTTACCGCTCCACCGCGTCCAGGTATGTTTTAAATTTCGTCTGAGTCATTGAGTATACTCTGAACATTGTCACGATGACATAGGTATTCAACGGGGTCTTCTTTGAAACTACTGCTCTCAAGGATCTTGGACTCCGTTACCAGCTGGGGCATGCTGGCCTCCCGTGTCCATGTCCTCGAGCTGGTCCACCCGAATTTCTGGTCTTCACAAGCAATGGTTACGTTCGGATCATCGTCGATTTTTGTGATTGTGTATCACGGTCCACGATACCTGCGCATGTTCAGATACTTCGTGCAGGTTGGTTCCCTGCTTCATCAGACCGCCCTCAAACTGCATTCACCTTCGACATGCTTGATACGTTCCATAAGCTCACACTTCAAAGCAAGATATCTCTTTATGATTACTATCACGCACTTTGCAATAGAAGTGATCCCCTGGAGCTTGGTAAAGCAGTGGTTGGTGACATCCGCTTATATTACAACCATAAAACTCATTCCAGTCTAGTACCTCTACCCCGAGTTCCAGCACTCCTTTCGAGTATGGCGTCATCTGAAGAACCTCAAACGGTCAGGGCGGGGTCACGATCCTGGAGGGGTGGCATCGACGCCTGAGGGACATCTGATTCTTGAGTGTCCGGCCTGCCCTCACCCGGGAAAAAACCTGCCTGAGGACTGGGATGAGTACCCGAGCCATCTTCGGTAAGTAAGAAAGACCCAAGGAGTTATTCTAATGCTGACACACAATCTAATACAGGTTCTTATTTACCCTTTTCCTTGCTGTGGATGCGAATTTCAAACTGAAGAATAAGGACCGAGGTATCAACGATTTCGAGTTGGATCCGGGACTAGGTGCCTATGTCGAGAACTCGCGCTACCAGGATCATCTTTGTTCAAGTTATGATGAACCAGAGGTGTGTCTGTTTACCATTCTTACTAACCCGCTTCAGTCTCTCATACGTTATTCTCTGTAGGTTAATACTTGCTTGTCGGAGCATAATGCTATTGCAAAAGCAAACAACTCTGTTCCTGGATACCAGGTTAATGGTGTTGCTCTCGCAATATGTTCTCGACACTCCTTGGTGCGTAGAAATGGTGCTGTGGATCTAGAGAAGGGTGAAAAGTAAGTTTACGATTATAGATTTTCATTTATATGCTTATTGTGGTGTGTAGGTATCGGTCAATTGATTACATGGTGCTCTCAGCACTAATGGGTATCACACTGCTTCATGTGGTCATTTCGTATGACATTGGCTGCCAGTGGTCGAAGAAATTTGACGAACGTGTTGCGAGCTACCCTTCCACAATGCAAGTACCACCCGACCTTGATATACAGACAGCTATTCCTAGCTGGCATGCCAATGGTCATGGTGCTGTCTGTCGTAATAATTTTTCACTCCATTATTTTCATGGTGTTGGCCGTACTTGTGGTGAAGACATTGAGACAACATGGTCTCATACTAATTCACTGGCTCCAAGTATACGTGAGATGGGGCCTGCTACCCGACGCGAAGTATTGAATGACCATTGGAATGGTTGGAACTTTCAGAAGATTGTTCATTTTCGTGAGTTCATCCAATCTTGTTGGTGTTTTGTGACTTATAAATTTGTTTAAGGCACTCTTTTTGCTAGACGATTTGTGGAAGCAGCATCAATGAGAAAGAAGCATCATGATATTTTTGTTGCTCTTTCTTCAACATTCACATCATCATCAGTAAGGAAATGGACCCGTATGGTAGAGAAATGGGAGAGTGATCATTCCAACACTAATCCATTTGAAGAAGTTGAGATCCGTGAGTACTTTATGCTGATTACATATATCAGATTCCCTAATTCTAAGTTTATAGAAACAACATTGGATGATGTTAGGCTTGAGCTTGCAAAGGAAGATGCTGCAGATGCTATCAAAGGAGTTATTCTTCCTCATTCTACAACACCCTCAGAGTTCATATCAAAAGGAATTGAACTTGAGGAACAACAGTATGTATTTCCTAAGATTAATTTCTTAATTATGACTTATTGTTGGTAGACGCAAGTTATTACGTCAAGCATCTCTTCTTGGGCGTACAATTCCAGTAAATCAACAAATAAAGCTTCAAGAGCGGCGTACTTCATTATACCGACGGATTGCAAACTGGCGAGCTGTTCAACGAGTGTATATGCCTGCCATTGCTTCTTTACTGCCCAATCCTGAAGATGACTTCTCAGAGTTGATGCAAGTTGAATCACTCCCATTATTCCTTCCCTCTTTTCTTTCACCTGAAATGCTTGCCTTGCCATCAATTATTCCCCTGGCCAAAAAGGAGTTTAGGCTCCGTATAGCTCAAGCTGATGAAGCCCTGGACAAGATTCGACTTGCATGACGCCACATAACAAGTGTCAATGAGTTCAAGAAACACAACATTTCTGGGTCAGGCAATGCTCCAGTCACACGAGGTCGTGAAGTTTTTGAACGTTACCAAAACCGGATTCAAGCAGCAGTGGCAACATATCATGCTGCCTACAAGTGTTTGTTGACTCTTGACCCAGATAGTCCTGATTTATCACACTTTCAAACACTCAAGCCAGAAGATATATCTGGTCCTGGACGTGAACCAGGAATGGATAGAGGCCATAGCCGTTTTCAAATGTCATGGATTTGGTTAGTTGGGAAATCATCAAGCAATTCAAGTTATAATGAAGAAGAGTATGAAGAGTCAATGCGAGCAGATTGGGCAAAAGCAAAGGCTAGGAAAAGTAGATGGGAAGAGGAGTACCAGCTACTAAAAGAAGAAATGCGGCGAACTGTTGAATATTTTCAATGGAAAGCTAAGTGGTGGAGATTACAAGGAAAGCGACGGTTGGTAAAGGATTTAACTCTCTCTCAAGGATTACAGGCATATGCTGAGAGGCAAGCAACACTGTTGGAGATGCTGGGTGAGAGTTGTCTTGATAAGTGGTTGCCTTTGTTGAAAGCACAAGATGAAAATGTTGCTTGGGCAGAGGGCTACAAGAAAGGAATGAGCCAATTTGGGGAAAGTGGAGAAAACCAGGAAGAAGAGAATGAAGGTTACAATAGAGATGGGGTTGAACTTGCAGATATACTGGATATTGATGATTAAAATGAATCTATGGTAGATTACAGTTTGGGACAGAATGAAGAAGTATGTGTCTTTAATGAAGATATGTCAAGTATCAATGAAGAATGTTATGAAGAGTCTGCAACCCAATGCACTTATGAAGGAATGAAGATACATGCCAAAATGCACTTATGAAGGAATGAAGATACATGTTAAATTAGAGTTTGGGACAGAATGAAGAAATGTGTTTTATTAATGAAGATATGTCAAGTATCAATGAAGAGTGTTATGAAGATTCTACAACCCAATGAAGGAATGAAGATACATGGTAAATTAGAGTTTGGGACAGAATGAAGAAATGTGCTTTATTAATGAAGATATGTCAAGTATTAATGAAGAATGTTATGAAGAATCTACAACCCAATATACTTATGAAGAAATGAAGATACATGCCAAATTAGAGTTTGGGACAGAATGAAGAAATGTGCTTTATTAATGAAGATATGTCAAGTATCAATGAAGAATGTTATGAAGATTCTACAACCCAATGAAGGAATGAAGATACATGGTAAATTAGAGTTTGGGACAGAATGAAGAAATGTGCTTTATTAATGAAGATATGTCAAGTATTAATGAAGAATGTTATGAAGAATCTACAACCCAATATACTTATGAAGAAATGAAGATACATGCCAAATTATAGCTTGGGACAGAATGAAGAAATGTGTTTTATTAATGAAGATATGTCAAGTATTAATGAAGACTGTTATGAAGATTCTACAACCCAATGCACTTATGAAGGAATGAAGATACATGTTAAATTAGAGTTTGGGATAGAATGAAGAAATGTGTTTTATTAATGATAATATATCAAGTATCAATGAAGACTGTTATGAAGATTCTACAACCCAATGCACTTATGAAGGAATGAAGATACATGGTAAATTAGAGTTTGGGACAGAATGAAGAAATGTGCTTTATTAATGAAGATATGTCAAGTATCAATGAAGAATGTTATGAAGTGTCTGCAACCCAATGTACTTATGAAGGAATGAAGATACATTTTAAATTAGAGTTTGGGACAGAATGAAGAAATGTGTTTTATTAATAATAATCTATCAAGTATTAATGAAGAGTGTTATGAAGATCCTACAACCCAATGGACTTATGAAGAAATGAAGATACATTTTAAATTGCAATTTGGGACAGAATGAAGAAATGTGTTTTATTAATGAAGATATGTCAAGTATCAATGAAGAATGTTATGAAGATTCTGCAACCCAATGCACTTATGAAGGAATGAAGATCACATGCCAAATTAGAGTTTGGGACAGAATGAAGAATGTTATGAAGGTTCTGTGTTTTCAATGTACTTATGAAGGAATGAAGATATATGCCAAATTAGAGTTTGGGATAGAATGAAGAAGTGTGTGTCTTCAATGAAGATATATAAAGTATTAATGAAGAATGTTATGAAGATTCTGCAATCTAATGCACTTATGAAGAAATGAAGATACATAGTAAATTAGAGTTTGGGACAGAATGAAGAAGTAGGTGTCTTTAATGAAGATATGTCAAGTATCAATGAAGAATGTTATGAAGATTCTGCAACCCAATGCACTTATGAAGGAATGAAGATCACATGCCAAATTAGAGCTTGGGACAGAATGAAGAATGTTATGAAGGTTCTGTGTTTTCAATGTACTTATGAAGGAATGAAGATATATGCCAAATTAGAGTTTGGGATAGAATGAAGAAGTGTGTGTCTTCAATGAAGATATATAAAGTATTAATGAAGAATGTTATGAAGATTCTGCAATCTAATGCACTTATGAAGAAATGAAGATACATAGTAAATTAGAGTTTGGGACAGAATGAAGAAGTAGGTGTCTTTAATGAAGATATGTCAAGTATCAATGAAGAATGTTATGAAGATTCTGCAATCCAATGCACTTATGAAGGAATGAAGATATATAGCATATTATAGGTTGGGGTAGAATGAAGATGTGTCTGAAGATATTGCTGGGATTAATGAAAATTCATTTGGGGATTATGACACCCAATACATTTATGAAAGATCATTTACCATTTTTTGGCTCACAATGAAAACATCCATGTGGTTAATGAAGATGTAGGACTAGTAATTCTATGAAGACCACTTACTTACCCATGAGTTATGAAATGAAAGGTTATCAGGAATTATGAAGATGGCATCTTTGGATAGTCCCAATGAATTATGAATAAAGTGCTAGCTACCCCTCCCGTCTTTGAGTGTTCCATAATCAGACCGAAGTCGGTGAGTATGGAGGTGATTTGGGCGTATGCCTCTTTTAGAGAATCCAAAACGTCCGATCTACAATCCCCGGTTGCAACAAGTAGTCCGTCGTCAACAAAAGAAAGAAAAGCAGTTAAAGGAAAATGAATATGAGAATCCTCGTCCGATAACCATAAGTCCAAGAGATGGAAAACAGGAGCTAAATACAATGCAGAAAGAATCGGAGAAAGTGCACTACCTTGTCCTACACCTACATCAGAGTCGAAGAAAGGAGAGGTTAAATTGTTAATGGAATATTGAGTCTTTCGACCAACTAAATAATTAGAAAAGAAAGAAACGACTTTGTTCGCAAAACCAAAATGTTCAATGATTTTAGAAAGAGCGATATGATTAAGGGAGGGGAAAAATTGGGCAACATCGAACGCAATGACAGACGTTACCTTTTTGTTGGACCACCTGGCACGAACATGATGTGTAAGGGCGGTGGCTGCATCTTCGACGGACCGTTGGATGATACCTCCGGTCTGGCATGGATGGATGGCTCCACTCTCGACTCCCTCAAACTGGAGTCGTCGAGCGATCATTTTTTCTATGAGTTTCCCCATTGTGTTGAGTAAGACGATAGGCCGAAATGACTTAGCCTTGTCGTAGGAGGGTTTGCCTGGCTTCGGAATGATGACCGATGTTGAGGCTTTGAAGTGTTTGGGCCAATGTCCTAAATCTATACAGGCATTAGCGATCTTAACCACTAGCTCACATACAGCGTCACTGCATGCGAGCAGTTTCCATATCCTCCATGAGACGTGATCCGGGCCTGGGGCCGTGTTCTTGGCGCATCCCTTGAGACCATCGTGGAACTCCTGGATAGAGAACTGGGGCCATTCTCTTTCCGGTAACTTGTCTACATTCGCCGTGAATTTCTCCAGATTGATAGAGCGGTTATTGGCAGAATTATAGGTGGAGTGAAGGGTGTCGAATAGCTTCTCGGGTGAGTTACACGATTGCCCTTGGTTGTCTAGGATGGCTTCAACAGCCGGTAGTTTGCGTTCGCGTACCCAAGGCATGAGGTCCCATGGTCGCTTGTTGTCCGTCGCCATTTCTTCGATTTTTTTGTCGAAGTGCTCGCGTTTGGCTTTTCGAATGGTCCTTTTGAGATTACCCCGTTCGATGTGATTCCGAGACCCTCCGCTTTTCATCATCCTCTGATAGGCCTCCTTACATTCCGAATTCCACCACTTCTTCCCGTGTCGACTCGGCTTTCTCTCCTCCGCAAACTTCAACCACGCACTCTCCAGCGTTGCCTCCGTCTGTTCCATCACCGCTACCAGTTCCTCCTCAGACCCCGGTGCTTCTCTCCGCCCCAGCTTCCCTAGCTCCATGGCGATCATATTGACATAGTCTTTCTCCTCCTCCGAAAAGGCCTCTATCTTGAATTTTCCCCTAAGTTCCGGCTCTTCTCCTAAGATGGGTACCTCGATTTGAAGGGGTCGGTGGTCTGAGCCCCACCGTTCCGCTTCATTGGTCTTGATTTCATAATGAAATCCCTGTGTGTTTATGATGCCCGCCGAAGCGAACACCAAGTCAATAACAGATGCCCTTGAACTGGGGTCATCCGGGATTCGTGTCGGCTCCCCTCCGTTAGAGGGAAACACGTATTGAATTTCAAGGTTAGTGCATAAATCTTTGAGGCGCATATATGGGGAGGAGGGCCGTACTTGTGACGCCGCTCCATCATCCCATTCCCGGTCTTGGATATTGAAATCCCTGGCGCATAGTGAAATTTTGGGGAAATTTTCACTTACTGCTGTTAATTGGTGCACAGCGGCATGAGACTGGCCGTCGTTGTACACATTGAGGATGTTGAACTCGTTAGGGATGCCGTTACGAGGTCGGTTGAGGTGGAGTGTGACAAGAGATACGTCACAATGTTTGATGACGTCAGAACGTAGTTGAGGTCTGAAAACGTCAAGTCTTTTGTTTATGTAAGTTAAGACCCTTCGTTCCAGTCTCGACTCGTTAGTGTTATCGAACGCTTCCGTGAAAGGCGTCCAGGATGGATGAATAGGGGGGCCGAAAGCCATGTCCCCGATTTTGTTTCTAGTGGACGGTTGCCTGCGCACACCTTTCCACCCGGGTTCCTGGAACATAATAATGTCCACATACCCGGCCCATTTGTCCAATACCGTAGAAGTGGTTTCCCAACTTTTACGTGCATTAAAAGAATAATAGAGAGATTACTTAACGAGTGTGGTGCGGGTTTTCGATTTCCGCTTGAGTGAGAGTGGTCGTCGCTATTCATTCAGCGGACGAGGAGGGGACTTCGATGATCTGAGAAGGTGGAACCTCCAAAGCCTGTGTAATGTTAGCTTTGCGCCTATTGCGCTTAGTCTTTTCTTTATCATTGTCTGCAATCCGGCGTTGGGCGTGCCAGGATTCGTTGTTTTGGTGCTGTTTATAGACACAGTTGGAGTGATTAGCGGGGTGGGCACCGCCGCAATTGATACATTTCGGAGCATGAGTACACGTACCTGTCCACTCCGGTTTCTTCCTAAGTTCTCCGCAACATGGAGCGAAGACGTCGTGGTTCTCGGTGTCATGGGGTTGGTAACACCTTGCGCATTTCTTGTGGTTAATGCGGCATCGGGACGTACCGTGGTTCCATCGCCAACAGTTTTGACACTGTGGGACGAACTCACGCTGGCGAGCGTACGCTAATTTAATGAGCCGGCCTTGTATGTGATATACCTTGTTAACGAGGTGCTTAGTCATGATGCCTGATTTGGAGTCCCAGACATCTAAGAATACTACCGCTTTGTCGTTAGAGCCTTTGCACTTGACGACTGCGGGCGGGGCTTTGGCTTCGAGGTCATTGAATTGGACCACCGACTTCATGCCTTCGAGGACCTGTGCACCGGTTAGTACGTCCTCCGGTCTCCTATTGTGCACATTAGTCCAGTAGTTGAAGCCCGTCATGACGAGATGGGCAACGGATTGGGGGGCCTGTGGATCTGGCGCCTCCGGGGTAAGATCTTGGCCAAGGGCCTTGTATAGGGCTTCCTTGACATTGGTGAAACCCTGTTTGGACGGAACAAGGTTAAGGTAAAAGTGAACGACCGTCTTGAATAAACGGCCGCTTTGAACACGGAGTTGAGAAGATATAGAGATAAGATACCTATTCATCTTATCAACGATGATTCCCATATCTGTGAATCGCTCTGGCTGAACGATATGGGTGAAGCCGAATTGGGCGGACTTCCTGTTGAGTCCACCCGAGATGCCTTGTGCGGCCTGTTGGGCCAGAGTCGGCTTGCGTCCTTTAGACACCGACCCAGATGATTTGGCCGAAGCCGTAGAGTTCGTCGGTGTGTACACCAATGGGGCGCATATGGCCATCGCTTCCTGAACGCTCATTTCAGGGAAGGACTTCTTGAGTTCCACCGCCCATTGGATGGCCTGGGATGGCATGTTGGGGGCAACATTGGGGGCAGTGACGGTCGGCTTTTTGAGGGCCGAGGCGTACGAGGTTGGCTTGGGTGCGGGGGGAGGGGGGGCACGTGATTGGTTCGCGATTCGCTGGGCAGTGTTCTGCTTGCAAGCAGCGATGGCGGCAGGCTTGGAGTGGAGAGGGATGGGAGGGGGAATGGCCTGGCCTTGGAGCGGCTCTTCCAATTGGATGTAGAGCTCGCGGGGTTTAGATGGTCCAGCAGAGGGCTGGGTCTTACCTTTCTTGGGTGCCGTCTTGTTGGCGGTGGCGATCTGAGTGAACTTGTTGGCCTTGGGTAAGGCCGCAATAGTAATGGGCTTGGGAGCCGAGGGGGGCTGAACTGGGGTGGGAGGGGGAGGGGGTGCCTTGCCCTTACCTTTGGCAGCGGCGGGAATGCGAGCTGGGGATGGTGCCGGCGCGGAATCGACTTCCATTGGGGCGGCAGGAGTTGGAGCCGGGGCCCGTGCTTGCTGAGCGGGGGGCGATTGAATGGGGGTAGTGGTCATGGGGAGGAGAGCCTTTTTGTTCTCGTCGTCCATTTCGTGGATGTATTTGCTCAACCTGTGATTGAGCGAGCCTTTGTTTTGCACCTTGACGTGGGCCCAGTCCGTGCCGAGGACCGCCCCGAAGGCATTGCAGATGAGGTCGGCCACTACACCAGGGTTGGAGCAGTTGCCGGGTGCCATTTTGATGAGAGGTCCGAAGACGTCAAACAACTTCCTCTCAAGGTCGGCCAGTTCGTCCGGGAAGAAATGTATCTTCCTCCCGTCGTCTCCTATAAAGGCTGGAGAGGAGTGTCTTTCCTCCATCTCCGGAATCTCATCGACGCGTTTCTTAGCTGCTTCAATGTTAAGGTAATATTGGGTGGCAGTGATGGTGTTGCCCCCTATGACTCTGTCGAGCGAAGATTCCCGCTCTATCTCCTGTGCCCTAAGGGCATTGAGTTGCGCCTCAGTCGTCTTGACTATTCTGGGCGATGTTGGCGTTTTGTCGAGGTCCGGGATCGGGCCTCGAGAGGGTGGCGTGATTTGCCAGGTTTTAAGGCCCGGCGCGCTGATGCCAGACGGCGGTGCTGAAGTGGCAGGGGAGTCTGGCTGGTTGGCTGGGGTATCGCCGGTTACCTTCAAAGCCGGATGACTAAGAAGGGCCGGGTCGGGTGTCGGAAAGCCGAAACTCTCCGATTGGTGACTCGGGGCTGACGTGGCTCTTAGAGCCTCGTGGTCTAAGAGCGCAGAGTCGGGGGTGGAAAAGACGTCGCCTGGGGTGACGGTCTTGTACGATAATGGTGTCTCACTGTGGCGGGCAGCGAGGGCGGGGTGCCTAAGTTCGTCTCCAGTGGGCATGGGGATACCCCAGTCACTAGAGGTCTGGTTGGTGGCCCGGGCTTCTTCCTCCTCTTCCCGGTGCAACCTCTCGATTCTCTCCTTTTCCAGTCTCTCCATAATCCTCGGATCGTCCTCAATATCGCTCTCCTCCTCACTCTCACTCTCCTCTTCCTCCTCCTGGGGTCCGATCTCCTTATCTGATGACGGATCCTTGGGAGCGGGCCCGTCTTGAGACTCTTGGGAAGTCGGTACAACTTCCTCCATGTCCAAGGTTCTGAAGGCACTAGGTGCCAACATCCCCTTCAGCTCTCTAGCCATACTCCTCTTCTTCTTAGGAGCAGCTCTCGTCACTAGATCCTTGGTCCTCTGGTAAAACGAGGACTTCTTGGATGCTTGGGAAGAGAATGAACGAACACTTCCCGATGGCGATGGTGGTCGCGATGGTTGGTTGTACGGCTGGTTGCGTAGCCCAGACATACTAGCAGTGGGGTCGAGATCCTAAGACCAGTCGGTATCCCAATAAAACGTGTTAACGCTACTACAATGCTGGCCAACACCAATATCCTAAACAGGAAGGTAGTGGTTACAGATCAAGAAGCGTGCCTGTGAACAAGTCTAAGAAGCTGTCTATCAAGATACAGAACTCTATACTCACCTGTGAACAAGTCTAAGAAGCTAAAGGCTTCTAGAGCGTTCACAGGCAAGTTCAACATGTGCTTACTAATATATCACATGATCAGAAAGTCGTACCATCTCTAAGTCCATATACAAGACTGTTGGGGCACTACAACACAAGACTGCTGGGGCACTCTAACACACCCCCTTGATCCAACCAGTCCATACTAAGCTCCAAGTCCTAACAACGGCACAGCAAAGTCAACAACTTTCCTTGATACAGCCTTGGTTAGGATGTCCGCAACTTGCTGGTCAGTGGATACATAGAGAGGACAAGCCAATGGAAGTCAGCATCGAGCTGTAGAGGCGTAGAAAGCGAAGGGGAAGGGGAGGGATGTGAGGCACTTGCATTTCCAGCAAATTCACGGACTCTCTGCGCTTTTTTGGGGCTAGAAGTCGAAGAGGAGCTTGCTGCAGAGCCTGAGGCGTCATTTGAAGCATCCTGAGCCTTGTTAGCCTTGTTTCCACGAGTTCTAGGCTTCTGAGCGTCCTCCTGGGCGCGTTTTCTCGCGTTTTCAAATGCCCCCTACACGTCTCCACCTTGTGTCCTAGCCTCCCACAGAAATTGCAGCTCACTGACGCGTTTTTGAAGCTAGAGCGAGCGGCTAGAGCCTGGGAGCCTCCCAAAGCGTCCCCAGCGCGTTTTTTGCGTTGTATATCCTCTGTGACAAAGGCCTGATGAATGGTAGCCTTGTCCAGCTTGTCCATAAGCAAAAGAGACGAGGAGAAGGCGGAATAGTCATCTGGGAGCGCTCTAATGAGGGCCATAGATGCCAGCTCATCATCTAGCATCTCCAGAGTGAAGGAAGTGGGTCTGAGCTCTTTAATTCGACGTTTGCAGCCTTCTACCCTGTTGATAAGCGATTGGAGAGACTCCTCCTCGAGTTTTCGGATGCTGAACAGCTCATCATAGGCATTAAATCGCATTCCAGCCTTCTTCTGCCTGTGTACAGCCTCCAGAGCCTCCCACATCTTCACGGGGTCGTCCTGGATGCCATTAAAGTGCACCCTCTGCTCCTGTTCAACCATCAAGAATAGCCAGCCAGCAGCCTTGTCACAACGAGCCTCAAAAGCGTCCAGAGCGTCTGCTTCAGCCTGGGTAACAGGGGAGGACACCATTCCTTCCTTGACCTCTTACCACTACCTTCCTCTTTTGGAAGCCTCAGTGGTTTAGTTGCAATAGTAGGGAATACATTTCATCCATGCCTCCTAAGCGCAAGGGCAATCTTGCCCGTCGTCAGTCTCAACAACCTCCACCTGAAGGTACCCCCGTGGTGGAGAGCCGTATTGATGGGGACTCGGACTGGGATGTCCCAGGCCAACCTCGTGCCTCTCTCGAGCCCGCTTTCTTTGTAGGCTCCATTATGAACCCCGCCAGCAAATATGTTGGCCACACCCCTGCTCAAGCGTCTGGGTCCTCGGCCTCTCAACCTGGAACCCTTCTTCCCCCTGCTGAAATCAAGTCAGCTCTCCAAACCCCCCCTCCTGCTTCAGGGCTTCTCCTGCAGCAACTTTTAGGCAAGTGGCCTGAACAGCCGTCTCCCACTCCCTCAGCCATGCTCACGAGCGAATCTCCTGCTCGTATCCCTGTTCCTGCGCCTGAGCCTCAAGCTCCCGAGCGCTCTCTTACCCCTCCCACCGCGTCCCAAACGGATGCGTTTTTCGCAGCTCTGGAAATGTACACCTCCGAGCTCAACGCCTCTCATGCCGATGCCCCTCGCTTCATCGGTATGATTCTCACTTCTTTGCAGGTCATGTTACGTGACCCTGCCACCCTCGCTCTTGAAGTCCATGGCGGATTCACTGTCAAGGACCTGCTTGATAGCTTGCCGCGCTCTGGTGCGGCGTTTGCTCCTTTACCCCCCGGCACCTCAGGAACCGGCCCTAGGCCGGTACCTAAGCCACAAGTCAAGAGGATGCGCACTGCTCCTCCCACTCCTACTCCTGCGAAGCCGAGTGCTCCGGCGAAAGCCGATAGTGCACCGCCTCGTCTTTCTAAGCGGCCGCCTCCTTCGGAGGCTCCCGCTGTTTCGGTTTCTGCCCCAAAGCCCAAACGCCGTCAACGTCAGGGCAAACACACCATCCATGGCCCGTCTCGCCGTGGCATCATCATCAAGCCGCCGGAGAAGAGAGTTACTCTCTCTGCTGCCCGCTTTTACGACAAGCGTATCAATGCTTACAACGACAAAATCGTATCCGATCTCAAGGTCACTGACCTTGCGATTACATCTGCGGAGGATTACGAAAATGGAGTCTATCTCCACACTACCCGTGTCCCCACTCAAGCCGAATGTGACTTCGTACTGAAACATGTGCGAAGAGACTTCACTCCTCCAGAAGGTGCTCGCCCCATTGCCACCCTCACTCCTCACTCCACGTCTTATCTAAAGATGGTGGACATTCCGATCACCGATCCTAAATCTAAGGATTGGGTTATTCCGACCGGCGGCGTTATCCATGACGCCATCTCTTCTTCGCCGGTAGGGGCTTCCCTTGCCGAAATCATCACCAACATCCGCATTATGCGGACGTCCCCTCACTCCGATTCATGCATCGCATGGATCGATATCAAAGACTCACTGGCCGGTACCGTTGCAAAACGGTTTATCGGTCAATCTATTCGCATATCCGGCGTCAACTGCAGAATCGCCGGCGCCCGCCCCCACTCTGGCTCTGTCCTGTGCACTCGTTGCTACAGGTGGGGCCATCATCACTCTCAGTGCCGTCGAGAAGGCGTGTGCTGCCCTCTGTGCGGGGGGCCTCATCGTGAGGTCAACCACTCTTCTATGGTTGCTCCGACTTCGGTCGAGAAGCGACATTGCGTGAATTGTACCGCTTCCAAGCGGGAAAAACGCGACCACTCAGCTACCGATCGGAAGGCTTGTCCCTTCTGGTCACATCGTTTCGACAGGGACTGGCTTAAACGGCAATTCCCTGTGCGTAAGATCTAATCTCCGCGGGTATGTGTATTTTTAGCTATCTGCTCTTTTCATTTTCGTGTATCGACGGACTTCGGCGTTTGCGTGTCCGCCCTTTCTTTGATTCATAGTCCATTTCTATCGGCGTTCGTCCTTAAATTAGTTATGTACTTGTAGGTAGCTCCCAGGTGTACGTAAAGGGGGGGGTACGCGTCATGGCACCCCACGTATGAGGTCGATGTTGAAATACATCCCATTGATACAAAAAAAAAAAAAAAAAAAAAAAAAAACAGGGGAGGACACAGTGGGGGACTTCTGCTTGCCAGAGATGATTCTCCATAGCCCAGAAGCTTGCAGCCATGCCTCCATCTCTCCAGACCACGTCGTATAGTTCTCTCCAGTGAGTTTCGCAAACGTTGGCGATCCGGAAGCCATCGGAGTTGATTTGAGAGCAGGGGAAGCGAAATAGATTTGAGGAAGTAGAGAAGGAGAGGAAAATGAATGAAGTTGTGAATGAAAACTCGTTTTTCCAGTTGTTAGAAGCCGGGGCCCATAACCTGTCGGAAGTAGAACATAGCGCGTGCGGAGACGGTTCTAACGATGGTAGTCACGAGTGAATCGGATAAGAATTGATTAAGGAATCCTGTGAACAAGTCTAAGAAGCTGTCTATCAAGATACAGAACTCTATACTCACCTGTGAACAAGTCTAAGAAGCTAAAGGCTTCTAGAGCGTTCACAGGCAAGTTCAACATGTGCTTACTAATATATCACATGATCAGAAAGTCGTACCATCTCTAAGTCCATATACAAGACTGTTGGGGCACTCTAACACAAGACTGCTGGGGCAGTCTAACAGTTACAGGCCTCAAACTCGATTCTAATGCTCCCCCTGACCCTATATGTGAGCCCTGCCTTGCTGGCAAGATGCATTCACTGCCATTTCCTCCCTCCCTTAACCATAATCGATCCCCTCTCGAGCTGGTGCATTCAGACCTTCACGGACCGCTCCCAGTCGCTTCCCACTCAGGCTACAAGTACTGGATCACCTTTATAGACACCGCTTCTTGATCTGTAACCACCACCTTCCTGTTTAGGATATTGGTGTTGGCCGGCATTTAGTAGTGGTAATACACGTTCTACAGGGATAACGCTTGATATCTCGCGACCCCCTGCGCTCTAGTATGTCTGGATTACGCAACCAGCCGTACAATCAACCATCGCGACCGCCATCACCATCGGGAAGTGTTCGTTCATTATCTTCCCAAGCGTCCAAGAAATCCTCGTTTTACCAGAGGACCAAGGACTTAGTGTCAAGAACAGCTGCTCCTAAGAAGAAGAGGAGTATGGCTAGAGAATTGAAGGGGATGCTGGCACCCAGTGCCTTCAGAACCTTGGACATGGAGGAAGTCGTACCGACTTCTCAGGAGTCACAAGACGGACCCGCTCCCAAGGATCCGTTGCCAGATAAGGAGATCGAGCCTCAGGAGGAGGTAGAGGAGAGTGAAAGTGAGGAGGAGAGCGATATTGAGGACGATCCAAGGATTTTGGAGAGAATTGAGAGGGAGAGAGTCGAAAAGTTGCACCGGGACGAAGAGGAGGAAGCCCGGGCTACTAACCAGACCTCTAGTGATTGGGGTATCCCCATGCCCACTGGAGACAAACTCAGGCACCCCGCCCTCGCTGCCCGCCATAGCGAGACCCCCCTATCCTACAAGACTGTCACCCCAGGCGACGTCTTTTCTACCCCCGACGCTGCACTCTTAGACCACGAGGCTCTAAGAGCCACGTCAGCCAACCGCAGCCAATCGGAGAGCTTTGGCTTTCCGACACCCGATCCAGCCCTTCTTAGTCATCCGGCTTTGAAGGTAACCGGTGCTACCCCTGCCAATCCGCCAGACTCCCTTGCCACATCCGCACCGCCGTCTGGCATCATCGCTCCGGGCCTTAAAACCCGGCAAATTACACCACCTTCTCGAGGCCCGATACCAGACCTCGACAAAACGCCCACGACGCCCAGAATAGTCAAGACTACGGAGGCGCAACTCAAGGCCCTTAGGGCTCAAGAGAAAGAGCGGGAATCCTCGCTTGATAAAGTCATTGGTGGCGATACGATTACGGCCACACAATATTTCTTAAACATCGAAGCATCCAAAAGGCGCGTCGATGAAATTCCGGAGATGGAGGAAAGGCAATCCTCTCCAGCCTTTATAGGAGATGACGGGAAGAAGATTCACTTCTACCCGGACGAATTAGCCGATCTAGAGAGGAAATTATTTGACGTCTTCGGACCCCTCATCAAGATGGCTCCCGGCAACTGCTCCAACCCCGGCGTTGTGGCAGACCTTATCTGCAATGCCTTCGGGGCGGTCCTCGGCACAGACTGGGCCCATGTGAAGGTTCAAAACAAAGGCTCGCTCAATCATCGGTTGAGCAAATATATTCATGAGATGGACGACGAGAATAAGAAAGCTCTTCTCCCCATGACCACCACCCCCATCCAGTCGCCTCCCGTTCAGCAAGTCCGGGCCCCGGCTCCAATTCCTGCCGCCCCAATGGAAATCGATTCCGCGCCGGCACCATCCCCAGCACGCATTCCCGCCGCTGCCAAAGGTAAGGGCAAGGCACCCCCTCCCCCTCCCACCCCAGTCCAGCCTCCCCCGGCCCCCAAACCAATCACTGTCGCGGCCTTACCCAAGGCCAACAAGTTCGTTAAGATCGCTGCAGAGAAAGCAGCGCCAAAGAAAGGTAAGACCCAGCCTTCCGCTGGCCCCTCCAAACCCAGCGAGCTCTACATCCAACTGGAAGAGCCGCTCCAAGGCCAGGCAATCCCCCTCCCATCCCTCTCCACTCTAAGCCTGCCGCCATCGCTGCCCGTAAGCAAAACGCTGCTCAACGGATTGCGAACCAATCACGTGCTCCCCCTCCCCCTGCACCTAAACCGACCTCTTACGCCTCGGCCCTCAAGAAGCCGACCGTCACTGCCCCCAATGTCGCCCCCAACATGCCATCCCAGGCCATCCAATGGGCGGTTGAACTCAAGAAGTCCTTCCCGGAAATGAGCGTCCAGGAAGCGATGGCTATATGCGCTCCGTTGGTATACACACCAACGAACTCTACGGCTTCGGCCGGATCAACTGGGTCGGTGTCTAAAGGACGCAAACCGACCCTGGCCCAACAGGCCGCACAAGGAATCTCGGGTGGACTCAATAGGAAGTCCGCCCAATTCGGCTTTACCCATATCGTTCAGCCAGAACGATTCACAGATATGGGAATCATCGTTGATAAGATGAATAGGTATCTTATCTCTATATCTTCTCAACTCCGTGTTCAAAGCGGCCGCCTATTCAAGACGGTCGTTCACTTTTACCTTAACCTTGTTCCTTCTAAACAGGGTTTCACCAATGTCAAGGAAGCCTTATACAAGGCCCTTGGCCAAGATCTCACCCCGGAGGCGCCAGACCCACAGGCTCCCCAATCCGTCGCCCATCTCGTCATGACAGGCTTCAACTACTGGACTAACGTGCACAACAGCAGACCGGAGGACGTACTAACCGGTGCACAGGTCCTTGAAGGCATGAAGTCGGTGGTCCAATTCAACGACCTCGAAGCCAAAGCCCCACCCGCCGTCGTCAAGTGCAAAGGCTCTAATGACAAAGCGGTAGTATTTTTAGATGTCTGGGACTCCAAATCGGGCATCATGACTAAGCACCTCGTTAATAAGGTATATCATATACGAGGTCGACTAATCAAACTAGCGTACGCTCGCCAGCGTGAGTTTGTCCCACAGTGTCAAAACTGTTGGCGATGGAACCACGGTACGTCTCGATGCCGCATTAACCACAAGAAATGCGCTAGGTGTTACCAACCCCATGACACCGAAAACCACGACGTCTTCGCCCCGTGTTGCGGAGAACTTAGGAAAAAACCGGAGTGGACAGGTACGTGTACACATGCTCCGAAATGTATTAATTGCGGTGGTGCCCACCCCGCCAATCATTCCAATTGTGTCTATAAACGACACCAAAACAACGAGTCCTGGCACGCTCAACGCCGAATTGCTGACAATGAAAAGGAAAAGACTAAGCGCAACAGGCGCAAAGCTAACATCACACAGGCTTTGGAGGCACCGCCTTCTCAGATCATCGAGGTCCCCTCTTCGTCCGCTGAATGAATAGCGACGACCACTCTCACTCAAGCGGAAATCGAAAACCCGCACCACACTCGCTAAGTAATATTTCTATTATTTCTTTTAATGTTCGCAAAAATTGGGAAGCTACTTCGGTACTTCTTGATAAAACAGCCGGCTATATGGACATTATTATGTTCCAAGAGCCAGGATGGAAGGGTGTACGCGCCCAACCGTCTACCACTAACAAAGAAGGGGATATAGCCTATGGACCGCCCCTTCACCCATCATGGACAGCCTTTACGGAGGCGTTCAACAACACAGACGACAAGCGAGAACACCCAAGAGTTCTCACATACGTCAACAAACGCATGAATGTCTTCAAACCCTTACTCCGATCCGACATCATCAAACATAGGGACGTGTCACTAGTGACGTTCAAAATCAAGACTCCCCGCATGGGAATCCCAGAGGAATTCAGTATCCTCAATGTGTACAACGACGGAGAAACACAAGCCGCCGTTCGCGCACTTTCATTGGCAAGTGAAAATTTCCCAAAAATTTCTCTCTGCTCTGGCGACTTCAATATCCAAGATCGCGAGTGGGATGATGGGGCGGCGTCACAATACCGACCCTCGTCTCCTTACATGAAGCTCAAAGAGGTTCTCAACGAACTCGAGCTATCATATGTGCCACCCTCTAACGGAGGTGAAGCAACTCGCATACCAGACAACCCCGAAAATAGGGCGTCGGTTCTAGATCTGGTCTTTGCTTCGGCGGACCTCATCAACAATAAAGAGTTCACCTATGAGATCCGAACTAATCCAACAGAAAGATGGGGGTCCGATCATCGACCCTTGTCCATATCGGTACCATTCGCCAAAGCGGGAAGCGAGGGTAAAGGGAAAGAGAGAATTGATGAGGGATCTGAGGAGGAAGAAAACTACATCAAAACGATTACGGCCAAACTTGGCAGCGTCAAGATCAGTACCGTCCACACCAAGGAGGAGCTCGAGGAGGTACTTGAACAGATCAGTTCGATATTCGAAGAAGCCTGGAAAGCGAATGCGAGGGAGAGCAAACTCAGCCGCCATGGAAAAAAGTGGTGGAATGAGGACTGTAAGAAGGCGTACAAGGAATACAGCAAGCGTATCAATGGGCGCAAAAACCTCAAAGCTCGCACGGAACTCAAACGCACCATCCGAGCAGCGAAAAGGGAACACTTCGACAAAAGGATCGAAGAAATCGCCACAGACAATCAAAGACCATGGGATCTAATGCCATGGGCAAGGGAACGCAAGATGGAAGCCGTAGAAGCAATCTTGGACAATGAAGGTAAACCGTGCCTCGACGAGGACTCGCTTTTCAACACCCTTCACGCTACATATAACTCAGCGAGTAACCAAACCACTAACCTTAACAGAATGGCTGAGGAGATTGGAATGTTCGAGGAGAGGACGTGGCCCGTCTTCTCCATTCAAGAATTTCGCGACGCCCTCAAGAACTGCGCGAAGAACACTGCTCCGGGTCCAGACCATGTGACCTGGAGAATATGGAAGCAGTTGGCGTACAGCGAACTAGTATGCATTCTGATGACCACTATAGCTAACCTTTGCATCGAATTAGGTAAATGGCCAAAGCACTTCAAAAACTCGGTTTCGGTAGTCATACCGAAGCCGGGTAAACCCTCATACGATCGGGCCAAATCCTTTAGGCCCATCGTCCTTCTCAATACGATGGGGAAACTCATCGAGAAAATGATTGCCAGGCGACTACAATTCGAAGGAGTCGCCACTTGCGCTATCCATCCATGCCAAACCGGCGGAATCATACAACGATCCGTCGAAGACGCAGCTGTCGCCCTCACCCATCACGTTCGATCCGGGTGGGCTCACAAAAAGGTCACGTCTGTCATTGCTTTCGACGTTGCCCAATTTTTTCCTTCTCTCAACCATAACGCTTTACTTCAAATTCTCAGACATTTTGGTTTTGCGGACAAGATATGTAATTTCTTCTCTGATTATTTAGTTGACAGAAAAACACAATACTCCATTAAAAACGAAACATCTCCGTTATTCGATAGTAATGTAGGTGTAGGACAAGGTTCAGCGCTTTCTCCAATTCTTTCTGCTTTGTATATCGCGCCTGTATTTCATCTTTTGGACAGATGGGTTAACATTCGAGACGAGGTTGATTCTTTTTCTTCTCCTTCTCCTTTGACTGCGATTCTTTCTTTCGTTGATGACGGACTTCTTGTTGCTTCGGGGGATTGTTATGACTCGGTTCATGAAACTCTAAAAGAGGCGTATGCCCAAATTACTTCCATTCTCAACGACTTCGGTCTTGTCATGGAACACTCAAAGACGGAATTACTCAACTTTGCTGAATCCGCCAGCAAGAAGGACTCACCGAACCCTTCCATCGACTTAGGGTTCGAACCATTTACTTCCGCCTCCCCACTCGTTCCCAAAACGGTGTGGAGATACCTCGGCATTCGCTTCGACCGCAACCTTCATTTCCGGGAGCATGTCAAATACTACGCCACCAAATCGCTCTCTGCAGTCCGCTGTATGAGAATTCTTGGCAACTCAAGTCGAGGCCTCACGCCCAAGCAAAAACGCACACTCTACATATCGTGCGTCCAACCTATAGCGACCTTCGGACTACGCTGTTGGTACAAACCTGGTACTCGAAGCTTCAAAACCAACATGAATATGCTTCGACTCACCCACAATCAAGGAGCCCGCTGGATCACCGGCGCGTTCCGAACTTCTCCCCTAGGAGGTATTACAGCCGTGGCTGGCTTAATGCCTCTTCATCTATCCATCAAGAAACTCTTTGAACGATCCGTTAATCGTTTGAAGACGCTACCCACGCATCACCCCGTTCTTTCACTATTAGAACGGCGAAAAGCCAAACTCTCCACCCTCCACCCTAACTCTCTGGAATACATGTCCAAGAGTCGACGCAAGGTGCTGAAATCCCCACTGGATTCCATCATCGACAACCCCGCTCACGAGGTCATCCATCCCTTGTCACCATTCATCAAACCGGGTGAACGATTTGTTGATAAACACCCGAACAAAGTAAAGTTCGTCATTCCCCTCCCAATAAGGAAGACAACGACAAGTACCACCTCGAGCTTAATGGTTCGACGACCAGAGATATCAATGCCCTCCACCTCATCACAGCGGGCTGCCTCCATAAATGGGATTCGGACTATAACCCCCGGAACGATCCCATTCCCACATATCGCTCATCACCCTCTACAACGGTCAAGCGATCTCATCAAAGGTTCTTGCTGCTGGAAGGCGTATTACTCAAGAGACGATCGTAGGCTGGTCCGCATACCGGGCACTTCAGAAAGCCTACAACAAACTTCAAAAAGGATGGAACGTCGAAAAGATCATCCTCTACACCACGTCTCCGAGGATAGTTCACAACCTCCTCGCCGCCAACTCCAAACCGGTGGGCAAGCAATTGTCCATCGCCTTATCTCTCGCATTTGAAGCCATAGTCGACGAGTATCCTGGAGTGGAAATCGTCGTCAAGGGCTATCGCGAGTCATGGGCCACCTCGGATCCCGACACAAGCGCATGGCAGTTCAACTTCCTCCGCGCGCATGTTTACCAAGCGATCCACAATGCAGCCAAAGAGAGACACTTTACCAACGTCTCTCTAACCTTTCCTCAATCGCAATCGCATGACTTTGCCAAACAGAGGACCACTTCCAACGTCCTAGCTCTCTGGGTCAGAGGCTTTGACGATCCGAGAGACCGGTCGTGTTTTAGGGGACACGGCTGGCTCGAATTATATCAAAAGAAGCCTGGACGTCTCAAATCGAGGGTTCCAGGTTTCAATTTTCATTGTAGTCACGTCGAAGGTGGGTGGTGCAGGCCGGACGCCTCCCTTCCGCCAGACACGGACTACACACGAGTTCTCCCGACACACCTCAACCAAGGCCCTTGGCTCCGCAACTACGGTGGAGTCACGGCCGCTCACGATCCCAAGCTACTGGCTCGTCTAGTACGCTTGATCACGAATCATGCACCGACTGGGGAGTATCGATCCAGATTCTTCCCTCGTGAGCCAATGGTAGGCTGTCATGGAACGGTTGACCCACCGTTCCCGGAGTCTCGTGAACATATATTAAACTGCTGTCCTTGGTACGTGAGGAGAGCTAATCATTATACGATAGATGGAATCGGCACCATCCGCGGTCTCATCCTATTCCTTATGGACAATCCAAGCGCCTTTACGTTCGAACCACCAGAACAGTCGCGCATATCAGAGTCGAGCTGGCCGGCCTACCGCGAGGAGGTGTACCGCAAGCGAGACAAAGATAACAAGGAGAGGCGCAAACGCAAGCTGCCTGTTCTTGACGTAGGTCCTATTTTTTGGCATGAGTCCGAAGATTCCCTCTATCAAAACTGTTTCGAAGCTGACGAATGGGCCGGCTTTGACTTTGAGAAAATGACGCTTGGATCGTTGGAGGTGACAGGAGAGGTCGTTAAAGCTGAAAACGATAAGTTTTATTTCAACTGCTTTGTAGTTTTTCTATTCAGCTATATCTTTCGCCGTTTCCTTTTCTCGTTTTCACTCTCCCTAGTGTACTTGTACTCGGATCGGTCTCTGGACTCATTTTCATTTTTCTTTTTCTCCTCGAGCGATGTATTTTCCGCTGGATACGTTGACTGCCCCTTTGTTGTTTGTTCTCTTTGTAATCCCCGTGGGGGGGAGAGGTAGTGTACAGGTGATGTAAAGTACGGGGTACGCGTCGTGGCACCCTTAAGGTCCATTTTGAAATAAATGCCATTGATACAAAAAAAAAAAAAAAAAAAAAAAAAAAAAATCACCTTTATAGACGACGCAACGTGATTCCGGGCTGTACACTTGCTTAAAAGCAAGTCAGAAGCCTTTGAAGCATTCAAAGTCTACAAATCTTGGGCCGAAAATCAACTTGGAGTCAAAATTCGGGCTCTACAGGATGATAAAGGCGGTGAATACATGTCTAAGGCGTTCCTAACATTCACGGAGCAGTCTGGGATCGAAAGGAGGCATTCTACTCGCAACAGGCCTCAGCAGAATGGCCTTGCAGAGAGAGCTAATAGGACTATGGGTGAGAGGATCACTGCTATGCTCTCTGAATCTCAACTTCCTCCCTCTTTCTGGGGGGAGTGTATCTCTTCTATGGTCCATGTGTGGAATAGGCTGCCTACTGCGTCGCTTTCTGGGACTACACCCTTCCAGGCTTTCTATAAGCGAAAACCTGATGTCTCCCACCTCCGAGTATGGGGGTGCACTGCCTATGTGCATGTGCAGCGAGATAAAAGGACTTCCCTAGAGCCCCACTTCGAAAAATGCGTCTTTATAGGCTATCCTGCAGGCTACAAAGGCTGGAAGTTCTACAATCCAGTCACTAAGCGTTCAGTGATCTCCCAGAGAGCTGATTTCGATGAGAGGTACTTTTTTTTTTTTTTTTTTTTTTTTTGTATCAATGGCACCTCTCGGTGGACCTTTTATTCAAGTAGCTATACGACATCCGGTTAGATACTCCGGGCATACTACAAGAATATGGCAGCCATGACGCGTCGCCGAAATAAAACATTAGCCCAAAACAACATTATAATCATATAACATATCCGGCGGAATTTGCATCGCCTCGAAGAGTAAAATAAAGAAAAGAAAAGGAATAAAGATAAAGAATAATGGGCCGTAGGGAAAAGTGTACGAAACGAGCCGTAGCTCAAGCAAACATAACACCTACATAACGGCCCGGATACGCCCCCGATTTTCTGACGAGGCGGTTGCAGTCGCGCGCGCAGCGCAGCGAGTGCGAGTGGTGGGTGCCGGTGGAACGAGCTCCCGTGAAAAGAATGACGAAAGCGGCTGTGCGCCTGAAAAGATCGTGGAGGGCTGGCCATCACATAGAGTAGCCAGGGCCGGGAGAGAATGTCGGGGCAGCTGAGTGCCGGGAACGAATGAGGGAACCGGCTACAAAGTAGCCGGGGCCGGAAGGGACAGGATGGATACGCCGGGGGGAAATTGGGCGATCCAGGTGTTGGGCCAAAAGACCCGGAGCGTGAGGTCACGTCACAGAGTAACGCGACCACTCGGTGCCAGCTAAGAATAGCTAGCCAATGGTGGACGGACCCAGGGTAGGATCCGGCCGGGAAGAGGAAGGGGGAGCCACGCACAAGTGCGCAGCAAAATGGTGGCCGCCAGAGGATGGGCGACCGGGGGAGATCGAGCAGCGCGATGCCGCTGAAAAATGGTGCACGGCGGGAGGGTCTCTTGAAGACACCGCAGCCCGGTGCGGGGGGGAATCGGACCGTCCGATGGGAGAGGGGGAGGGGGACGGTGAAAAATTGGACGTGGTCGCATCCGCCGTCCGTTGAGCAAAGGGAAGGTGGGCGCTATGAGCGGCGCCGACGCGGTGGTGTCCAGAGGGCTTGGGCCAGTCCAGACGAGGAGGTGCGCCCATGAGAGGAGCGGGCGCGAGTGGCGGAACGAAGGTTTTTCGTCCCGAGTAGAAAAGGAAAGTGAGGCGCAAAGAGCGGCGCCAGCGCAGTGGTGTCCAGGAGGTTTAGACCATCCCAGACGAGGAGTGTGCTCCCAAGAAGAGAGCGCGAGGGTGGGACGCAGAGACTACGCCCCGAAAGTCAAGCGGAAGGGGAGTAACATACCCCAAGGCCGCCCAACGGTGGTCGACACGACATCCATCGATAGCACAGATGCCGACCGCGCTATTCAACTCAAACCTCTGGGATATCAGCAGGGAGTGAGACCCCGCCTACACAGCACCTCCTACGATTTCACCGAGGAGTGGACGTCTCAGCTACTAAGGCGTAGGCCCCACCCATCCCAAAAGGGAAGGTGGTGGTTAGAGGTCAAGAAGGGAATGATGAGAGGTACTTTCCTGGCACTTCTAGAGCCCAACTCGATGCTATACCTTCATTTGCTGGCCCTCCCCCCTCCCCTGAGCCTCAGACTACTTCTGAGGATTCTCCTGCACCACCAACGTCGCATCTACATGAAGGGGGTGATATTAGCCCTGTCCCTGCTCGCTTTCAGCCTCCCATTCCCAGTTCTCCTGCTGTTCCTCTCGAAGAGGAGACTCCTCTACCTGGTCCTCCTCCTCCTAACCCTGCTACTCCGCCTCCACAAGCTCCGATTCCGCTCCCTGTGACTCCTCCCACTTCTGGAGTGCCCCCTGAGCCTCCTAGAGTGCCACGTTGCACTGGGCGCGTTCGGAAGCCTCCTGGTGACTGGTGGAAGGTCAGACAACCTAATCTGCCTGCTAGAGACCCAGAAGATGACGATGAAGCTGCTCTCTCAGTGGATACTGACTTCTACGAGGTTGAGTTTGCTGGAGCTGTTTCTACAGCTGATCCTCGCACCTACAGGCTGGCTATGCAGTCCCCTGACAGGGAACACTGGGTCGATGCTTGTAACACTGAGATATTCAATCTTGAGGCTAACAGGACCTGGGAACTCACTGAGATGCCTCCTGGTAAGAAGATAGTCAACTCTGGCTGGGTCTTCAAGGTGAAAAGGCATGCCGACGGCTCTATTGAGCGCTATAGGGCTTGCCTTGTTGCTAAAGGGTTCTCCCAACGTCCTGGCTTCGATTACACCGAGGTCTTTGCCCCTACATTTTGTCCTGCCTCTCTGAGACTCATTATAGCTCTGGCTGCTAGAGAGGGCTACAAAATGCGGTCTGCTGACATCTCCTCTGCCTTCACCTATGGGGAACTCGAGGAGGAGATTTATATGAGGCAACCAGAGGGCTATCACACTGGGGGCCCTAATATGGTCTTCAGGCTCCGGAAATCGCTTTATGGCCTCAAGCAGGCTGCCAGACAGTAGAGCAAGAAGCTCCGCGGTGTTCTAGAGGGTATTGGCTACTCCAGACTTCGCTCCAACAACTCCATTTACATCTATTCCAAGGGAGACATTAAGGTCATTGTACCAGTCTTCATTGATGACATTACCCTAGTCTCTAAAAGCGATGCAGCCATGGCCTCTGCTGTCTCAGAGCTGTCTCGGCACTTCAAACTGCGAGATCTAGGCTCTACCACTCTTCTACTGGGCATTCAGGTGAAGCAGGATCGCTCTGATCGTTCTATCTCCCTCTCCCAAGAGCACTACATCAAGGAGCTGCTAGAAAGGTTCAATATGGACGATTCTAACTCCCTTTCCACCCCTCTACCTCCTGGCTCTGAACTCTTGGACATTATTCCCTCACTCGAGGAGCAGGCTGAGATGAAGTCTATTTCATCGCTTCTTGACCTCTTACCACTACCTTCCTCTTTTGGAAGTCTCAGTGCTAGAGCCTAGAAGTAGTTTACAAGCCATCGATATGCCTCCTAAGCGTTCGAAACAGCCCGCTCGATTCCCAGAGGCCACCTGGGTTATCAAAGCCACGTAGCGGCTAGTGTCCTGTCGGGAGGCATAGTTACAGGTTGGTTCTTGTGGCAAGGGCCTGAGGCGTTCGGCGCTTCGGCGCGCAGCTCAAGCGTGCTATATATGCCAAACTCCATTGACTCCCGGGTGGCTTGCTCAGTGTCTTGGCACTGTCCGACTCTGGCGTTCCCTCACGTAGACAGAGACGACATTTGGTGTCAAGATTAACCGAGGGCTAGTGGGCGCCTAGGTCCATATGGGGTTCCCGCAAGGGACTTTTTTTAAAGATAGGCGACGGTAAAAGTGGGAATGGGGAGTAATAACAATCCGACCATAGAGGTAACAGCAGACCTACTCTAGGGATTGGCACTCTTGTCAGGTGATGACAGGTCAAGTCATCTGATAGCTTTGGAGCTCTGAGTTCTCACGAGAAACTGCCTAGTGCCCCAGCCCCTGGAGTGGGCCTGCAGTAGTGAGTTCCAACTCTAGGCCTAGGGTACATATATATAATATCCTAGCTCCTATAATACCAAGACCATGTAGCTCAGTTTTTTTTTTTTTTTTTTTTTTTTTTTTTTTTGTATCAATGGGATGTATTTCAACATCGACCTCATACGTGGGGTGCCATGACGCGTACCCCCCCCTTTACGTACACCTGGGAGCTACCTACAAGTACATAACTAATTTAAGGACGAACGCCGATAGAAATGGACTATGAATCAAAGAAAGGGCGGACACGCAAAAGCCGAAGTCCGTCGATACACGAAAATAAAATGAGCAGATAGCTAAAAATACACATACCCGCGGAGATTAAATCTTACGCACAGGGAATTGCCGCTTGAGCCAGTCCCTGTTGAAACGATGAGACCAGAAGGGACAAGCCTTCCGATCAGTTGCTGAGTGGTCGCGCTTTTCCCGCTTGGAGGCGGTACAATTTACGCAATGTCGCTTCTCGACCGAAGTCGGAGCGACCATAGAAGAGTGGTTGACCTCGCGATGAGGCCCCCGCAAAGAGGACAGCGCACGCCTTCACGACGGCACTGAGAGTGATGGTGACCCCACCTGTAGCACCGAGTGCACAGGACAGAGCCAGAGTGGGGACGGGCACCGGCGATCCTACAATTGACACCGGATATGCGAATAGATTGACCGATAAACCGTTTTGCAACGGTACCGGCCAGTGAGTCTTTGATATCGATCCATGCAATGCATGAATCAGAGTGAGGGGACGTCCGCATAATGCGGATGTTGGTGATGATTTCGGCAAGGGAAGCCCCTACCGGTGAAGAAGAGACAGCGTCATGGATAACGCCGCCGGTCGGAATAACCCAATCCTTGGAGTTAGGATCGGTGATCGGAATATCCACTATCTTTAGATAAGATGTGGAGTGGGGAGTGACGGTGACGAGGGGGGAAGCACCTTCTGGAAGTTCGAAGTCCCTTCGCACATGTTTCAGCACAAAGTCACATTCGGATTGGGTTGGGACACGGGTAGTATGGAGATAAACTCCGTTCCCGTGGTCCTCAGCAGATGTGATTGCAAGGTCAGTGACCTTGAGATCGGATATGATTTTTGCATTATAAGCGTTAATACGCTTATCGTAGAAACGAGCGGCAGAGAGAGTCATCTTGCCACCCGGTCTGATAATGATACCACGGCGAGAGGGGCCATGGATGGTGTGTTTGCCTTGGCGCTGACGACGCTTAGGCTTTGGAGCAGAAACCGAAACAGCGGGAGCCTCCGAAGGAGGCGGCTGCTTAGAAAGACGAGGCGGTGCACTATCAGCTTTCGCCGGAGCACTCGGCTTCGCAGGAGTAGGGGTGGGAGGAGCAGTGCGCATCCTCTTGACTTGTGGCTTGGGAACCGGCCTAGGGCCGGTTCCTGAAGTGCCGGGGGGTAAAGGAGCAAACGCCGCACCAGATCGCGGCAAGCTATCTAGCAGGTCCTTGACAGTGAATCCGCCATGGACTTCAAGAGCGAGGGTGGCAGGGTCACGAAGCATGACCTGCAGAGAAGTGAGAATCATACCGATGAAGCGAGGGGCATCGGCATGAGAAGCGTTAAGCTCGGAGGTATACATCTCCAGAGCAGCAAAGAATGCATCCGTTTGGGACGCAGTTGGAGGGGTAAGAGAGCGCTCAGGAGCTTGGGGCTCAGGCGCAGGGACAGGGATACGAGCAGGCAATTCGCTCGTAAGCATGGCTGAAGGAGTGGGAGACGGCTGTTCAGGCCGCTTGCCTAAAAGCTGCTGCAGGAGAAGCCCTGAAGCAGGAGGGGGTGTCTGAAGCGCTGACTTGATTTCAGCAGGAGGAAGGAGGGTGCCGGGTTGAGACGCCGAAGACCCAGAGGCTTGAGCAGGAGTGTGGCCAACGTACTTGCTGGCAGGGTTCATAATTGAGCCTACAAAGAAAGCAGGCTCGAGGGAGGCACGAGGTTGGCCTGGGGCATCCCAGTCCGAGTCCTCATCAATACGGCTCTCCACCACAGGTGTACCCTCAGGTGGAGGTTGTTGAGACTGACGACGGGCAAGATTGCCCTTGCGCTTAGGAGGCATGGATGAAATGTATTCCCTACTATTGCAGCTAAACCACCGAGGCTTCCCAAAGAGGAAGGTAGTGGTAAGAGGTCAAGGAAGGAATGACCATGTAGCTCAGTGGTTAGAGCTCCCTGGTGCAATTGGGGTGGTCCCAGGTTCAAACCCTGGTGTGGTCACTTTTCCATCCTAACAACTCTATGGAATAGGACACCCACTACCTTGAGGAAACTCAAGGTCGTTAGTCTGACACGTCAGTAACTCCAGATTAGAGGTAACAGCAGACCAGGTTTGGCACTCCATAAGGAGGTTAACAGCAGACTGGGATTGGCACTCTATTAACCAATCTGGTAATTGTGTAGGCAAGACAGTGAGCTCTACAGTTATCACGGGGATCCGGGACTATGTCATAATGAACCGGCTGTAGAGTAACGGGAAGGCTGAAATATGCTGGGCCGTAGCATAAGTGTCAGAAAATGCGCTTATGGCTCGAGAGTACAAAATCCACTGTCGGTCAAGTTGAGATAAAAACTCATTTCTTGGCTTAAGTTGTTTCCAAGCTACTGGGTTGGGGACTCAAGAGGTTAACAGCAGACCTTCGGGGATTGGCACTCTTGGTAAAGTCTTCTCCCATCAAAGGGTTGGTGCCCTCACAGGTGCCTTTTTTTTTTTTTTTTTTTTTTTTTTTTTGTAATCAATGGGATTTATTTCAAAATCGACCTTAAGGGTGCCATAACGCGTTCCCCGTACTTTACATCACCTGTACACTACCTCTGTCGGCTCAAGACATTACATGGAGAAACAGACAACAATGGAGCAAAAGAAACGTATCCGGCGGACGAGGTCAACGCCATTTGAGAGAGAGGAAAAGAAAAAGAAAAAGAAAAGGGGGAATAGTCCAAATCCTTCGAAACCAAATACAAGTACACAGCATAGAGAAGTGAAACAGATAAAAGGAAACGGCGAAATACCAGTACAAAAAATAGAAACTCCTTGCACCTTCTCCTAACGTTCTGTGACGTCCATGGCTCCATCTTCATCACACTGTCAAAGAAGACTCCACTCCATTCATCGACCTCCCAGACATTTTCGTAAAGCGAATTCACCGTCTCATGGTAGAATATCTTGCCCGTTAGCAAAGGAAGCCTTTTCTTCTTCCTTTCTTTATTTTCTTCATCCCGTTGGCGGTATACATCATCATAGTATTTTTGCCAGTCGGGTTCAGTGATCCTCGGTACGCGAGTGAGTTCCTCCTCATCTTCGAACGCAAACGCTTTGGGGTTGTCGTAAAGGAAAAGGATAAGTCCTTGGATGGACTCGATTCCGTTTATTGAGTAGTGTTCTGCTCTTCTAACGTATAGCGGACACACGTTGAGGATATGGCTTCTGGTCTCCGGCGAATCTTGATTGCAGCGGCAGACCTTGAAGGGTTCATTCGGAAAGAATCGTGCTCGATACGATCCAATTGGGGCGTGATTGGTGATCATGCGGGTGAGACGGGCGCATAAGGGGGCATGGTCGGCGACAGTGACTCCACAATGATTGCGGAGCCACGATCCTAAGTTAAGGTGAGTGGGTTTATCTACCTTGTATTCATTCTTATCTGAGACAGCGGCACCGCCCTGTTTTAACTGTCCAGATTTCTTCCGCTGATGTGGTTGATGGTCCGGTGAGGAGCCGTCCGGGCTCAACATCCCTTCCCCGAAACCAACATCCAAAGTTCTTCCAATGTGACCAAAGGGGGAGGTGGCTAGCCCCGCTCTCAATTGCCGCTTGGGATTGTCTACCCATATGTAGTCCGGATATGAAGCGCTGTCATTCCCTTCTTGTCCTCTAACCACCACCTTCCCTTTTGGGATAGGTGGGGCCTACGCCTTAGTAGCTGAGACGTCCACTCCTCGGTGAAATCGTAGGAGGCGCTGTGTAGGCGGGGTCTTACTCCCTGCTGATATCCCAGAGGTTCGAGTTGAATAGCGCGGTCGGCATCTGTGCTATCGATGGATGTCGTGTCGACCACCGTTGGGCGGCCTTGGGGTATGTTACTCCCCTTCCGCTTGACCTTCGGGGCGTAGTCTTTGCGTCCCACCCTCGCGCTCTCTTCCTGGGGGCGCACCCCTCGTCTAGGCTGGCCAAACCCCCCTGGACACCACTGCGACGGCGCCGCTCTTTGCGCCTTACACTCCTTTTCTACTCGGGGCGGAGAAATCCTTCGCTCCACCACTTGCGCCCGCTCTTCTCATGGGCGCACCCTCTCGTCTGGACTGGCCAACACCCTCCGGACACCACCGCGTCGGCGCCGCTCACAGCGCCCACCTTCCCTTCTTCCAACGGTCGTCGGACTCGACCACGACCAATATTCCCCGCCCCTTCCCATCGGGTGGTCCGATTTCCCCCCGCACCGGGCTGCGGTGTCCTCAAGAGACCCTCCCGCCGTGCACCATTTTTCAGCGGCATCGCGCTGCTCGATCTCCCCCGGTCATCCATTCTCTGGTGGCCACCATTCTGCTGCGCACTTGTGCGTGGCTCCCCCTCCCTCTTCCCGGCCGGATCCTACCCTGGGTCCGTCCACTATTGGCCAGCTATTCTTGGCTGGCACCGAGTGGTTGCGTTACTCTGTGACGTGACCTCACGCTCCGGGTCTTTCGACCCAACATCTGGAAAGTCGAAAATCCCCCCGACTTCTCCATCCTGTCCCTTCCGGCCCCGGCTACTTCATAGCCGGTTCCCTCATTCGTTCCCGGCACCCAGTTGCCTCGACACTCTCTCCCGGCCCTGGCTACTCTATGCGATGGCCAGCCCTCCACTATCTTTTCAGGCGCACAGCCGCCTTCGTCATTCTTTTCACGGGAGCTCGTTCCACCGGCACCCACCACTCGCACTCGCTGCGCTGCGCGCGCGACTGCAACCGCCTCGTCAGAAAATCGGGGGCGTATCCGGGCCGTTATGTAGGTGTTATGTTTGCTTGAGCTACGGCTCGTTTCGTACACTTTTCCCTACGGCCCATTATTCTTTATCTTTATTCCTTTTCTTTTCTTTATTTTACTCTTCGAGGCGATGCAAATTCTGCCGGATATGTTATACGATTATAATGTTGTTTTGGGCTAATGTTTTATTTCGGCGACGCGTCATGGCTGCCATATTCTTGTAGTATGCCCGGAGTATCTAACCGGATGTCGTATAGCTACTTGAATAAAAGGTCCACCGAGAGGTGCCATTGATACAAAAAAAAAAAAAAAAAAAAAAAAAAAATATGAAGCGCTGTGCTTCAACCTCTCAGATCTATCCATGCAGGAGAAAGTATCATACCAGCCGTGCCCCTTGAAGCACTGCCGGTCTTTTGGGTCGTTGAAACCCTCTTGCCAAATCGAGATAGCGTCCTTGACAGTTTCGCTTCTCGTCCAGCTATAAGATGCAGACTGGGGGAATTGGCGTCCCACCGTATTGAAAGTCCGCGCTTTGTTGGCGTTATAATACACCTGGAAGGCTGCGAGTTGAAGACCTTCGTTATAATCTGGTGCCTTGGTTGCCCAGGATTCTCGGAAGCCCTTCACCAGAATATCCACAGTTGGGAATTTGGTTACTAGAGCGTCAAACATGATAGAGACGGCAATGGATAATTGGCCGCCTACAGGCTTGGAATTGGTCGCCATCAGATTACGAATGGTCGAGGGGGAAGTGGTATAGAGAATGACTCTTTTGACGTCAAGTCTCTTTTCTAGTTTGCGATATGCTTTAAGGAGGCCAAGGAAAGTGGACCATCCCGTTAGCGTTTCTTCCGTAACTCTTCTACCAGCAGCTCGGGTTTTGGACGAAATCGTTCTTCTGTGATGAATTACTGAGAGAGCGATGTGGGAGTGTGAATGATCTTCGAGGCGATGTCGAGGATCATACGAATGTTTGACGCCTGCAGTAATGATGTGGAGGTCGTCGGTGTTGTTGAGATTGGCAACTTGAATGTTGTCGTGATAATCTCTTGATAACTTTGAGTTCAAGGGGGGCGTCTCGAACTTGATGCGATCTGGGTACGTGTCAATGAATCTCCGTCCCGGTTGTACGTGCTCAGAGAGGGGGTCGAAAATCTCCTTGCATGGGATGTTAATGATGGTGTCGAGCGGCGACTTCATCTTTTTTCGGATTGCTTCGGTTTTAAACTCTAAAGCATTTGGATGGAGGGGAGTTTCCTTGGCTTTCCACCGTTCCACAAGTGAGAGAACGGGATGGTGAGGGTGTAGAGTGTTGAGCCGGGCGACAGCCCGGTTGAAGAGTTTTTGGATGGTGATGGAGATGGGCATGAGGCCAGCCACGGCACTCATTCCACCTAAGGGGGTAGTGCGAAACGCTCCGGTGATCCAGCGCGCTCCTTGGTTGTGTGTAGTTTCCACCATTTTGAGATTGGTGCGGAAACATCGAGTACCGGGGATGTACCAGCAGCGAAGGCCGAACATCGCTATTGGCTGTACGCATGAGACATATAAAATGCGCTTTTGCTTGGCTGTGAGGCCGCGCGCCGAGTTGCCTAGAACTTTCATGCATCGAACTGCAGAAAGCGACTTTGTAGCATAAAACTTGACATGTTCTTTGAAGTTGAGGTTGCGGTCGAACATGATCCCGAGGTATCTCCACACTGTTTTCGGAGTGAGGGGATTTAGGTGATTGAATGGGGCGAATCCAATGTCGAGGGGAGGATTGGCCAAGTGATAATTGTGGGCAGAATCCGCAAAATGGAATAATTCCGTCTTTGTATGTTCCATAACAAGACCGAAGTCGTTGAAAATGGAAGTAATGTGGGCGTACGCCTCTTTTAGAGAGTCCATAACGTCGTTTCTACAATCCCCCGTGGCAACAAGAAGTCCATCATCCACAAAAGAAAGAAAAGCAGTCAAAGGGAAATGAATACGAGCCTCATCATCCGATAACCAAGAGTCCAATAAATGAAACACAGGCGCAATATATAATGCAGAAAGAATTGGGGAAAGAGCGCTACCTTGTCCTACACTCACAGGTGCCTTTTAAGCTGCCAACTCGCCGGAGACGCGTCAGCACATTCTCAATGTCTGTCCCCTATTCGTCAGAAGGACAGAACACTACTCTATCGGCGGGATTGAATCCATTCAAGGTCTCATTCTATTCCTAACCGACAATCCTAAAGCGTTCGCGTTCGAAGATGACTCTGATCTTCCGCGAGTGCCCCGAGTGTGCGAACCAGACTGGCCTGCGTATTACAAGCAGGTATACCAGCAACGGAAGGACGAGAATAAAGAAAGGAGGAAGCATAAGCGTCCTCTTTTGATGGGGCCAATCTTCTACCACGAGACGATTATGAGCCAGTTTGAAACCGTGTTCAAGACGGATGAATGGAGAGAGGTGTTTATGAACTCGGTAACGGAGATGAAGCCGTGGACTCGGCGGAATGTTTTCAAAAGGTGCAAGGAGTTTCTTTTCTTTGTGCTTGTACTTCAGCGTTTCCTTTTCCTTCAGTCTGGTATTATTGTACTTGTATATGGATCGCTCTATTCCTTTTCCTTTTCTTTTCTTCTCTCTCATATAGCGTTGACCAAGTCCGCTGGATACGTTTCTTTTGCGCATTTGTTGTTCATTTTTTCATGTAATGTCTCACGCCGACAGAGGTAGAGTACAGGTGATGTAAAGTACGGGGAATGCGTTATGGCACCCTTAAGGTCGATTTTGAAATAAATCCCATTGATTACAAAAAAAAAAAAAAAAAAAAAAAAAAAAAAACAGCCCGCTCGACAGTTGTCGAGTTCCAGCAATGTGCCGCAAGAGATTTGGGATCGCGCCAAAGCTCTCATGCGCTCCAAACAGCCCTGCCTCCCAGCAGGCACTCCCAATCCCGCCGAGATCGCGTTCGGTTCGAACCCCTTCTCCCCAACCGCTGCTCCCCCTCATCTTCCGAAGGAGAGTGTCCTCCATCGCTTCTTGAACCAGAACCACCACCTTCCTCTTTTGGAAGTCTCAGTGTTTCTGCTTGAGGGGCAATACACAGCGTCCACATCGTCTTTATGGATACGCGCGAGGATTTTGACAACGGGAACTGGACGTCGGATGACGATGATCAGCTTCCCCCACAGCTGGAGGCAGCGGTGCTCAAAACACCGATGACTCCAAAGGCGAGCCGTCTCGAAAAGATGCGCTCACATCTTAGGAAGAAGGGTAAGGAACAGGACATTCCATGGCCTGCATCACTTGCCCCCACCACCCCCACCCCTGCGGGCCCTTTGCAAGCATCGGCGACACTGTTGTCGTATGCGACTCAGAGCTCACATACTCCCAAGCAGACTGGAGTTCCAGCTGCTTCCCCTTCCCCTTCCCGGGCCTCTTCAATCTTCTCGCCATCCGCAGTGCCAGGAAAGAAGAACCGTCTCGCCTCGTCGATCGCCACGGCGGCCGACCTCGTCAACCACATGCCCCCAGATGCAGACTTTGCGGCGTATGCTAGTGAAGTCTTGCGTCTGATTTATCAGATTCTCAACTCGCCTGCCCACAAGCAGGTTGAGTTCATGAACATGACAGGTTCGTCTTCCTTTGAAGTCGCTCTGGCCATGATTATTGCGCAGACTGGCCCGCCCCCTCCATCCCCAGTCAAGCCCACCACCCCCCTTCCCCCTCCTGCTCCGACCACACCCTCTAGACCCCGGTCCCCGATGGCCAAGGTTGAACATGAGGTTGCTGCGCCGCAGCCGAAGAAAGTCCGGGTCCAGTCCCCACCTGGCCCCACTCCTAAATCCGCCGCTTCTCGGAAGCGTGCCCCGGCTGCTCCCGCAGCTGTCCGAGCACCTCCGAAGAGCATTCTCAAGGCGAAGCCGGCCTCCATCCCCTCCTCCCCCAAGGCCCCTTCCCCCGCCACTGCCCCTGCTGTGTCCAAGCGTGCCCCAGCGCGTAAGGGCAAGCATACAACTCACGGTGTCTCAAGGCGAGGCGTCCACATCACCCCCCCGGCCGGATCTAACATCCGAGCTATTAATATCACACCCGAGGTTCTTCGGGAGTGTAATCGTCACCTCAAGGACGATCTCAAGGCTGAGGTCGTTCTCGAATCTTCCTCGGACACGGCAACCGGTATCTTCATAGCCGCATCCCGAGTTCTCTCCCACCCTGAGTCTGCGTGCGTCCTTAGGCATGTCCACCGCCTCATCGATCCCAATGGCCTCGTCCCGCTCCTGGCCACCACCCCCTCCTCCACGTCGTACTTGAAGATAATCGATGTACCACTCGTTCCGGCCCCTCCCGCCACCTGGATCAACGCGCAACGCGATGCCTTCACCGTCGCTATGCATAATTCCCCTGTAGGTCACGCTCTGTCACGTCACCTCAAGCACGCCGTCCGCTTTATGAGGACGTCACGCCATGCTGACACCTGTATCGCTTGGCTAGATATCTCGGACTCCGTCTCGGGCCGTACGGCCCGAGACTACATTGGTAAGCACGTCCTCATAGGCGGGCAGAACTGTCAAATCCGGGGCGCTGCACCCCGGCCCAGCTCTGCACTATGCACTCGTTGCCAGCACTGGGGCCACCATGCGGATGTATGCCGATCTAAAGGTATTCGCTGCCCTCACTGCGCGGGACCGCACTCTGCGGAATCCCATATCCAGGCCTCGATCGCGATGAAGAAGAATCCCGACGACCACCACTGCGCTAACTGCTCCGCTGCCAAGAAGAGCAAGACCGCGCACTCCACGACGGACAAGTCTTGTCCGTTCTGGGACAATCGCTTTGACCGGGACTGGATCCGTCGCCAGTTCCCATCAAAGAAGTAAGAGGCTGTCATGGTCGCTTTCGGGAGCTGTAGTATGCGCACCCACCACTTTCCTTCGCCTTTATCGTTTGCTTTGGAAACCGCTGATCGGAGGTTGGTGTATACGGGATGGAATCTCGCGGGGATGTTGGCTTGAGCTACGGTTCGTCACGGTCTGTGTTGCGTTCTGTTTCATCATTTTATTTTCATTTTGTTATGTGTGTGTTTCTGGTTTGGGTTCATCGAGCGCTTGACCTCGTCGCGCGGATACGCTTCTTTCCCTCCCATGTAAGTGTTTGATTTTGTAGCGGTCTGGGGGCCCGTATCGGATACGCGTTAAGGCATCCATATTAGTGTAGTAAGCCCGGAGCATCTAACCGGATGTCGTATAGCTACATTAATAAAAGGTCCACCGAGAGGTGCCATTGATTATAAAAAAACAAAAAAAAAAAAAAGGAGAGTGTCCTCAAAGTCTATCCTGAGTTTGCCGACTATCTGGACGACAAGCTCTTTGAAGAAATCAAGGACTGGGCCGAGGCCCACTCCATTGCTCAATCGATGGGATTCGACGTGCGGCAGCCGTTCCCCTCCCTCCCCGTCCAACCAGCTGTATCTGGATCATCCAGTGCAGCTGCGCCTCCTCCCCCTCCTTCCCCATCCTCAACGGCCCCCCCCGAGAAATGGGACGAAGAATCTAGCTTGGAGCAGCAGACAGTGCGCTCAGCTACCCCGGTCCCTGACCCAGTTCCCGCACCTCCACCAGCCATCGGCCCAGCGGACGTGCTCTTTTGACTCTCTAACAATAGGGAGATTTACAAAGACAGGGAGTTCATGGGCTATTTTGCCTTTGAAGCTCTCAACTCTTTGCTCGTCACTGTCCAGCATGGCGAGCACAAGCGCACAGTCCTCTCTAATGGCATGTCTATGTCCGCGGGGATAGACCGACTTATTCTTAGGGCACAACCGCCTGAGAAGAAACTCGAGATCGTTACCCCAGGTGAAGCATCTCCCCCTCGTAAGAAGCCCCGCTCTGGGGCCGCTACGCCAGCTCCGCCGACTACCCCAGTTGCACCAAGTGCCCCGCCTCCAGCAATGGAGGTCGTTGAAGCACCAGTGTCTTCTGAGGTCCCTGTCCTCTCCAAGCCTGCCAAACCTAAGGCGGCACCACCAGTATCGCGCGCTCCTGCTGCGCCTCGGGCTCCACCTTGGGGAACAAAGCCGAAGCGTGCTCGACACACTGTCCACGGCACTTCGCGCCGTGGTATCACCATTACTCCACCGGCCGGATCTTCTATTTCCGTCTGCAACTTTACCCCAGGCCTTATCGATAAGGTCAATCAGCTTATCCGGTCGGATCTTGGTTCGTCCAAGTTATCGATCATTCATTCTGAATCGGGTGTCGGAAACAAGATTTTCCTCTCCACCGACATCGTCCCCACCGCCTCTGAGACAGCGTTCGTGCTCAAACACATTCGCTGCCTCATCCCTACTGGATCACCAGATGCGGTTATCCAATCCAACAAAGCCACGTCGACGAGCTACCTCAAGATCGTCGACATTCCCATCTCCCCGACCCTTCCACTCACCGATTGGGTCAACACCACTCGAGGTTTCTTGCTCATGGCGATCTCGCATTCCACCACAGCCAGCCTCGGCCCACTCATCCACAATCAAGTCCATCTCATGCGGACTTCTCCTAAAGCTGACTCATGCGTTGCATGGGTCAACATTCACGATTCCACAGCGGGCTCTAACGCTCGCGATCTTATTGGCTCGGTCATCTCGGTCTCCGGGGTGAACTGCTGCATCCAAGGCGCCAAGCCACATTCCGGTTCCGTCCGCTGCACTCGCTGTCAGCGATGGGGCCATCATGCTAACCAGTGCCGCCGTCAAGGCGTGCGCTGTCCCCTATGCGGTGGGCCTCATCTTGAGGCCAACCATCATTTAATGGTCGGCGACAAACTCGTTGATCAAAAGAAGTGCGTCAATTGCGTTGCTTCCAAGCGCGCAAAGACTGATCATGCTGCTACGGACCGTTCTTGTCCATTTTGGCGTAACCGATTCGATAGGAACTGGCTTCATCGTCAGTTTCCTCGTTCCTAAAGCGTAGGTTCGATTGTTTTCTTTTCTATGCACCGCGACGGCCTTTATGTAGTTTTATTTTCTACTGGTCTGATTGTTGTGTTTATTTTATGTCGAGCGCTTGACCTAGTCACGCGGATACGAGAACACAGGATAGTGCATGTTGTTTTGGGCTTAATGTACGCTGCCGAGGGTTGAAAGGCGGGGATACACGTTATGGCATCCCATGTACGAGGTTGATTTTGAAATAAATCCCACTGATTACAAAAAAAAAAAAAAAAAAAAAAAAAAAAAAGGTCAGACAACCTAATCTGCCTGCTAGAGACCCAGAAGATGACGATGAAGCTGCTCTCTCAGTGGATACTGACTTCTACGAGGTTGAGTTTGCTGGAGCTGTTTCTACAGCTGATCCTCGCACCTACAGGCTGGCTATGCAGTCCCCTGACAGGGAACACTGGGTCGATGCTTGTAACACTGAGATATTCAATCTCGAGGCTAACAGGACCTGGGAACTCACTGAGATGCCTCCTGGTAAGAAGATAGTCAACTCTGGCTGGGTCTTCAAGGTGAAAAGGCATGCCGACGGCTCTATTGAGCGCTATAGGGCTTGCCTTGTTGCTAAAGGGTTCTCCCAACGTCCTGGCTTTGATTACACCGAGGTCTTTGCCCCTACATTTTGTCCTGCCTCTCTGAGACTCATTATAGCTCTGGCTGCTAGAGAGGGCTACAAAATGCGGTCTGTTGACATCTCCTCTGCCTTCACCTATGGGGAACTCAAGGAGGAGATTTATATGAGGCAACCAGAGGGCTATCACACTGGGGGCCCTAATATGGTCTTCAGGCTCCGGAAATCGCTTTATGGCCTCAAGCAGGCTGCCAGACAGTGGAGCAAGAAGCTCCGCGGTGTTCTAGAGGGTATTGGCTACTCCAGACTTCGCTCCAACAACTCCATTTACATCTATTCCAAGGGAGACATTAAGGTCATTGTACCAGTCTTCATTGATGACATTACCCTAGTCTCTAAAAGCGATGCAGCCATGGCCTCTGCTGTCTCAGAGCTGTCTCGGCACTTCAAACTGCGAGATCTAGGCTCTACCACTCTTCTACTGGGCATTCAGGTGAAGCAGGATCGCTCTGATCGTTCTATCTCCCTCTCCCAAGAGCACTACATCAAGGAGCTGCTAGAAAGGTTCAATATGGACGATTCTAACTCCCTTTCCACCCCTCTACCTCCTGGCTCTGAACTCTCGGACATTATTCCCTCACATCCCTTCTTGAACCGCAACCACCACCTTCCTGTTTTGGAAGTCTCAGTGGAAGTACTTGAGAAGGAATATACTGTGCTCTAACGATGGATACTTGCCCGGATTTCGATTCTGGAGATTGGTCTGACGATGGAGAAGTGCCGAACGAGCTGCAGCGCGAGCTGTGAGAGTTGATTATGAGGGAGACTCCGCCTCCACCGGAGACTCCAAAGGTGAGCCGTATCGATAAGATGCGGGCTCATCTCAAGGCGAAGGGTAAGCAGCCTGCCACCCCCGCCACCCCCACCCCTGGCCCGTCCCAAGCTGCGACGACACCGTTGTCGTATGTGTCTGCGAGCCCAAAAACCCCGTTTGGACCACCGCGCCCCCCCGCGATTTCCTCTCCCCTTCCCTCCCCCTTGGTCCCCACTCCTCTGAAGAGGGCCAAGAACTCTCTAGCCGATAGCCTTGGTGAAGCTGTATGCACAGCCAAGGTTAACGGTTGTACCGAACGCTCGGACGCTTTGATGGACGAGCTATTACGATCTCTGTGGCTTATCCTCAAGTCACCAAACCTTTCCCAACGCGAGTTCTTTGGCATGGGAGGCTTCGCAGCCTTCGATGTTCAGCTTGCTCAAGTCATTGCCAGTGCTGGACCGCCCCCGGAGTCTCTGCCCCCCCTCCCTCTGTCCCAGCCACGCCTCCTCCCCCATCGGCCACGCCTACACCCCGCCCTCGGTCTCCTATGGGCGAGGCCGAGGCTGACGCGGCCAAAATTACCAAGCGACCCAAGGTAAGCCACCCGGGTCCCCTTCCTAAACCCGCCAGCTCTCGGAGTCGTGCCCCGGCTGCACCCGCAGCTGCTGCGGCACCTCCCAAGCCGAAGAAACAAGTCAAGTTCGCTGGTCTCCCCTCATCCCCAGCTGCACCGACCCCCTCCTATGCCCCTGCCGTATCTGTTTGTGCTCCCAAGCGTAAGCAGAAGGGCAAACATACTGATCATGGACTCTCGCGATGCGGGGTCCGCATTATCCCACCGGCCGGAACTAACGTTCTAGCCTCATCTATCACCCCTGCTATTCTTAGCGAGGTGAACTCCCACCTTAAGGCCGACCTCAAGTCGACCTTTATTCTAGAACATGCCATGGACATTAAGGCCGGGATCTTCATAGCCGGTAACCGAGTCCCATCTGCCCCCGAGGGGAACTGTGTGCTCAAGCACATCCGTCGCCTCATCACCACTCCGGGGATAGTCCCCATCCAATCCGCCCCTGTCACGTCAACCTCCTACCTCAAGGTCATCGATGTGCCGATGATTCCATCCGAGTCGCGCACTTGGATCCACGCGCAACGCGCCGCCTTCCAGGCGGCTTTGCAAGAATCCCCGGTAGGCCGCTCCCTATCCCCATCCATCATCCACGTGGTCCGATTCATGCGGACCTCACCCAAAGCTGACTCATGCGTTGCATGGGCCGACATTTCCGATTCTGTCTCAGGCTGTGCGGCCCACGACTTCATAGGTAAGACGATCGTCATTGGCGGTCGCAACTGTCAGGTCCGGGGTGCTGCTCCCCAGCCCGGCTCTGCGCTGTGCACTCGGTGCCAGCGATGGGGCCACCACTCTAATGTGTGCCGGGCTAAAGGTGTCCGGTGCGCTCACTGCAGCGGTCCGCATTTCTCCGACCGCCACGACTCCGCCTGCGCCGCGTCCCGCGTCGACGCCGCCATTCGCCATTGCGTCAATTGTTCCGCATCCAAGAAGAGCAAGACAACGCACTCCAGCATGGACACTTTGTGTCCGTTCTGGGAACATCGGTTCGACCGCAACTGGCTCAAGCGCCAGTTCCCGTCGAACAAATAGCGCTTTTCATCGGGCGTTTCGGAGTTCTGGCACGATGCCGTTCCAACATTTTGACACTTTACCACTATCCCCTTCTAAGTCTTCGATAATCGTCTCGTATGCGTCTACCCCTGCCAACGCGGGGTTCCAAGGAAGTGCTGGCCGGAGAATGACTGTGGTTGTTCGTCCTGGTTCAATGGTTGGTGCCCTTATTATTTCGACTTTATATGTTTTGTTTTTTCTTTCTCTTCGAGCGCTTGACCTCGTCGCGCGGATATGTTTTCTTTTGCCCCTTTGTAAGAATGACTTCATGTAATGGATTGGGCCCCTATTGGATACGCGTTATGGCATCTGGTTCTTAGTAGTATGCTTGGATTTGCGACCTTGTAGTAGCTACTTTGAATAAAGGCCGGCCGGCAGGCCCCGTTGATTATAAAAAAAAAAAAAAAAAAAAAAAAAAATAGACAGCTTCTTAGACTTGTTCACAGGATTCCTTAATCAATTCTTATCCGATTCACTTGTGACTACCATCGTTAGAACCGTCTCCGCACGCGCTACGTTCTACTTCCGACAAGATGTCGGCTGCGGACTTGTTAGATCCGGCCAGTGGAGTGAGGATAATGCCATGACGCGAAGCACCATGGACAGTGTGGCGGGAATTACGCTTTGACCTAGGCTTTGGCGCAATGCGAGAGACGGGAGGAGCGGCCTTAGGAGGAGGACGTTCCTTGACTTTGGCAACCACTGGTTCTGCAACGACCTCCATTGCTGGAGGTGGAGCACTCGGTGGGGCCGGGGTAGAAGGTGGAGCAGGAGTAGCCGGGCCAGAACGCGGCTTCTTCCTGGGGGTGAGACATCTCCAGGAATGGTTACCTGGGGTTGAGTGGGGGCAGGAGGTGGGTCAGCTATGTTTAGCTTTTTGACGAGAAAGTTGAGCGCAGCGCGCATAGAATGCCCGTTGGGCAAGACGGTACGGCGGTGTTCACCATCCTGAATGGCGGTGATGAGTGAATTGATGCATTCAAAGGCAAACCTGCCCATGAATTCACGATGTCTGTAATAAGAACGATTGTCCTTAAGCCAATCGAGGACCTCCAGAGGGCCAATGACCAACTGGGGAACCTCGGGGACCGGGGTAGGGGCCGGGACCGGGGTGGCAGAGCGCACTGACTGCTGCTCCATGCCAGATTCTTCGTCCCAATTCTCCGGGGGGCCAGAGGCAGAGGGGGAAGGGGAGGGGGAGGGTGGAGGGGCGGTGTTGGACGATCCAGACGCTGTCGGCTGCACTGGGAGGGAAGGGAATGGCTGACGAACACATTCCCTTCTTGACCTCTAACCACCACCTTCCCTTTTGGGATGGGTGGGGCCTACGCCTTAGTAGCTGAGACGTCCACTCCTCGGTGAAATCGTAGGAGGCGCTGTGTAGGCGGGGTCTCACTCCCTGCTGATATCCCAGAGGTTCGAGTTGAATAGCGCGGTCGGCATCTGTGCTATCGTTGGATGTCGTGTCGACCACCGTTGGGCGGCCTTGGGGTATGTTACTCCCCTTCCGCTTGACTTTCGGGGCGTAGTCTCTGCGTCCCACCCTCGCGTTCCCTTCCTGGGGGCGCACTCCTCGTCTAGGATGGCCTAAAACCTCTTGGACACCACTGCGTCGGCGCCGCTCTCTGCGCCTTACACTCCTTTTCCTACTCGGGACGAAAAACCTTCGTTCCACCACTCGCGCCCGCTCCTCTCATGGGCGCACCCTCTCGTCTAGACTGGCCCAAGCCCTCTGGACACCACCGCGTCGGCGCCGCTCACAGCGCCCACCTTCCCTTTCTTCAACGGACGTCGGATGCGACCACGTCCAATTTTTGCTGTCCTTCCCCATTGGATGGTCCGATTCCCCCCCGCACCGGGCTGCGGTGTCTTCAAGAGACCCTCCCGCCGTGCACCATCTTTCAGCGGCATCGCGCTGCTCGATCTCTCCCGGTCGTCCATTCTCTGGCGGCCACCATCCTGCTGCGCACTTATGCGTGGCTCTCCTTCCCTCTCCTCGGCCGGATCCTACCCTGGGTCCGTCCACCATTGGCTAGCTATTCTTAGCTGGCACCGAGTGGTTGCGTTACTCTGTGACGTGACCTCACGCTCCGGGTCTGAGGGGTAGCTAGCACTTTATTCATAATTATTGGGTGTATCCAAAGATGCCATCTTCATAATTCCTGATAACCTTTCATTATCATAACTATCCAACCACTCTTCCCATAAAATCTTCATTCATTATATATCCTTCCCATGGATTTCTTCATTCATTGTATATCTTCATAACTATTTCTTCATTGTTTCAATAGACATCTTCATTCATTGCATATCTTCATAACCATTTTCATTTCATTACCCATCATTTTCCCCATCATTCTGGCCATCAATAGGCAATCAGACCATCAAAAGCTAATCTAGGCATCAATCTTGTTCATCAATACATCATTTTTACCATCACCATCACTCCTCCCATCAACAATCCCATCAGTGATTCCATCAACAATCCCATCAGTCCCATCAGAGTGGTAGTGCAATAAATGGTTGCTCAATTGCTGGTCATTGGCTGGCTCAATTGTTATGAAACTTTGAATATAATGTAATATACATAATATGTCTATATGTATGCAATATTATGTGGTACTGAGGAGCATATTGCCTGATATGGCAGCGCTTTTCCAGGGCACAAAAAGGGCTGCTGTGAGCGCATTTCTGGGTTCCCCTGAATGAAATGCGCATTGATGGAAAGCCATTATTAGGGGCTTTCCAACGAATGTACTTGCGCAATATTTGGTCAAGAAATGGGAAGGATATGAGCTGCTCAAATTTGTGGAATAAAAGGAGCTGCTGTGGGTGCAGTTCCTGGCTGTTCTGGACAATATTGCATGGGCACAGAGCCATGCAGGAGGGCCTTTAACGAATCCAGTTTTGCAGCTTTTCAAAAGGAAATAGAAGAGATATGATCCAATTACACTTTGATGACAAAAAGGCTGCAGTGAGCGCACCTGGCAACTAATATACATGAAATTTATATCGTTGGAAGGCCCTTTACAAGGGCTTTCTAACGAGTATAGTATCATAGTATTTCAATAGGAAATGAGAAAGTTATAATCAAATTACACTTTGGGTAGAAACAGAGAGAGATCACTCTATAGCAGGCTAGATATTGGATGCAATACCACTATACATTGTAGGCAGTAACTGTGCATTTCTATCCAAATATTGCATGTAACATCTCACGGATTGAGCAGAAGAATATTGCTCTAGAAGCTAAACAATAATTTGCATTGTTATGGTAAAAAATACAGTTTATCCACACATTTCTTCTATAATATCTTTCAATGAATGCATGGAAGAGTAGCTACTGAATGTCCCTATTAAATGCAAAAGATCCCTTGTAAATTGAGTAAGAAGTGAGGGAGATACATGTAAAAAAGCGACTTAGACATGAATAGTACATGTATATGCTATTAGTTCTTTGCTTTATTTCATGCTCTTCCTCCTTTTGAACGCTTTTTTAGGTTTATCTCCCTCAATTCCTTCTCAATTGACAAGGGATCTTTTGCATTTAGTAGGGACATTCAGTAGCTACTCTTCCATGCATCCATTGAAAGATATTATAGAAGAAATGTGTGGATAAACTGTATTTTTTACCATAACAATGCAAATTATTGTTTAGCTTCTAGAGCAATATTCTTCTGCTCAATCCGTGAGATGTTACATGCAATATTTGGATAGAAATGTACAGTTACTGCCTACAATGTATAGTGGTATTGCATTCAATATCTAGCCTGCTATAGAGTGATCTCTCTCTGTTTCTACCCAAAGTGTAATTTGATTATAACTTTCTCATTTCCTATTGAAATACTATGATACTATACTCGTTAGAAAGCCCTTGTAAAGGGCCTTCCAACGATATAAATTTCATGTATATTAGTTGCCAGGTGCGCTCACTGCAGCCTTTTTGTCATCAAAGTGTAATTGGATCATATCTCTTCTATTTCCTTTTGAAAAGCTGCAAAACTGGATTCGTTAAAGGCCCTCCTGCATGGCTCTGTGCCCATGCAATATTGTCCAGAACAGCCAGGAACTGCACCACAGCAGCTCCTTTTATTCCACAAATTTGAGCAGCTCATATCCTTCCCATTTCTTGACCAAATATTGCGCAAGTACATTCGTTGGAAAGCCCCTAATAATGGCTTTCCATCAATGCGCATTTCATTCAGGGGAACCCAGAAATGCGCTCACAGCAGCCCTTTTTGTGCCCTGGAAAAGCGCTGCCATATCAGGCAATATGCTCCTCAGTACCACATAATATTGCATACATATAGACATATTATGTATATTACATTATATTCAAAGTTTCATAACAATTGAGCCAGCCAATGACCAGCAATTGAGCAACCATTTATTGCACTACCACTCTGATGGGACTGATGGGATTGTTGATGGAATCACTGATGGGATTGTTGATGGGAGGAGTGATGGTGATGGTAAAAATGATGTATTGATGAACAAGATTGATGCCTAGATTAGCTTTTGATGGTCTGATTGCCTATTGATGGCCAGAATGATGGGGAAAATGATGGGTAATGAAATGAAAATGGTTATGAAGATATGCAATGAATGAAGATGTCTATTGAAACAATGAAGAAATAGTTATGAAGATATACAATGAATGAAGAAATCCATGGGAAGGATATATAATGAATGAAGATTTTATGGGAAGAGTGGTTGGATAGTTATGATAATGAAAGGTTATCAGGAATTATGAAGATGGCATCTTTGGATACACCCAATAATTATGAATAAATTGCTAGCTACTAGTGCGGGTCTTTTGACCCAACATTCGGAAAGTCGAAAATCCCCCCGACTTCTCCATCCTGTCTCTTCCGGCCCTGGCTACTTCGTAGCCGGCTCCCTCATTCGTTCCCGGCACCCAGTTGCCTCGACATTCTCTTCCGGCCCTGGCTACTCTATGCGATGGCCAGCTCTCCACGATCTCTTCAGGCGCCCAGCCGCCTTCGTCACTCTTTTCACGGGAGCACGTTCTACCGGCACCCACCATCTGCGCTCGCTGCGCTTCGCGCGCGACCGCAACCGCCCTGTCTTTGAAAATCGGGGCGCATCCGGGCTGTAACGTAGGTGTCATGTTTGCTTGAGCTAAGGCTCGCTTCGTACATTTCTCTCTACGGCCCATCATTTTTATCCTTATTGTTTTGTTTTTATTTTACTTTCTCTTCGAGGCGATGTAAATTCCGCCGGATATGTTATACGATTATAATGTTGTTTGGGGCTAATGTTTCTTTCGGCGACGCGTCATGGCTGCCATTTCCTTGTAGTATGCCCGGAGTATCTAACCGGATGTCGTATAGCTACTTGGAATAAAGGTCCACCGAGAGGTGCCATTGATACAAAAAAAAAAAAAAAAAAAAAAAATGGCTGACGAACAGGGAATCCCATCGATTGAGCGATTGAGTGGGCATCGGCCCAGCTCTTGATATCTTCAAAGAGGTCGTCGGTGAGATACTCGGCGAACTCTGGATAGATCTTGAGGACGGACTCCTTCGGGATGTGAGGAGAGGGTTTGGGCTTGGGTATGTGCTGGGGGACTTCCTGGCCATACTCGTATGCGATAGTCGCAGGATTGGGCGAACCCTCGGGAAGTCGGGGGTTTTTGCTGCGCATCAACTCCTCAGCAGCATCCCAGATAGACTGGGGCATGCCAGGAGGTTTCTGAGGTCGTTTAGATTGCTTGGGAGGCATATCGGACGATGAATACTACTTCTATGCTACGACCACTGAGGCTTCCAAAAGGGGAAGGTAGTGGTAACAGGTCAAGAAGCGTTGGCTATAGGGCTCGTCTTGTTGCTAAAGGCTTCTCCCAACGTCCTGGATTCGATTACACCGAAGTCTTTGCCCCTACATTTCGTCCTGCCTCTCTGAGACTCATTATAGCTCTGGCTGCTAGAGAGGGCTACAAAATGTGCTCTGTTGATATCTCCTCTGCCTTCACTTATGGGGAACTCGAGGAGGAGATTTACATGAGGCAACCAGAGGGCTATCACACTGGAGGCCCTAATATGGTCTTTTTTTTTTTTTTTTTTTTTTTTTTTTTGTATCAATGGCACCTCTCGGTGGACCTTTATTCCAAGTAGCTATACGACATCCGGTTAGATACTCCGGGCATACTACAAGGAAATGGCAGCCATGACGCGTCGCCGAAAGAAACATTAGCCCCAAACAACATTATAATCGTATAACATATCCGGCGGAATTTACATCGCCTCGAAGAGAAAGTAAAATAAAAACAAAACAATAAGGATAAAAATGATGGGCCGTAGAGAGAAATGTACGAAGCGAGCCTTAGCTCAAGCAAACATGACACCTACGTTACAGCCCGGATGCGCCCCCGATTTTCAAAGACAGGGCGGTTGCGGTCGCGCGCGAAGCGCAGCGAGCGCAGATGGTGGGTGCCGGTAGAACGTGCTCCCGTGAAAAGAGTGACGAAGGCGGCTGGGCGCCTGAAGAGATCGTGGAGAGCTGGCCATCGCATAGAGTAGCCAGGGCCGGAAGAGAATGTCGAGGCAACTGGGTGCCGGGAACGAATGAGGGAGCCGGCTACGAAGTAGCCGGGGCCGGAAGAGACAGGATGGAGAAGTCGGGGGATTTTCGACTTTCCGAATGTTGGGTCAAAAGACCCGGAGCGTGAGGTCACGTCACAGAGTAACGCAACCACTCGGTGCCAGCTAAGAATAGCTAGCCAATGGTGGACGGACCCAGGGTAGGATCCGGCCGAGGAGAGGGAAGGAGAGCCACGCATAAGTGCGCAGCAGGATGGTGGCCGCCAGAGAATGGACGACCGGGAGAGATCGAGCAGCGCGATGCCGCTGAAAGATGGTGCACGGCGGGAGGGTCTCTTGAAGACACCGCAGCCCGGTGCGGGGGGGAATCGGACCATCCAATGGGGAAGGACAGCAAAAATTGGACGTGGTCGCATCCGACGTCCGTTGAAGAAAGGGAAGGTGGGCGCTGTGAGCGGCGCCAACACGGTGGTGTCCAGAGGGCTTGGGCCAGTCTAGACGAGAGGGTGCGCCCATGAGAGGAGCGGGCGCGAGTGGTGGAACGAAGGTTTTTCGTCCCGAGTAGGAAAAGGAGTGTAAGGCGCAGAGAGCGGCGCCGACGCAGTGGTGTCCAAGAGGTTTTAGGCCATCCTAGACGAGGAGTGCGCCCCCAGGAAGGGAACGCGAGGGTGGGACGCAGAGACTACGCCCCGAAAGTCAAGCGGAAGGGGAGTAACATACCCCAAGGCCGCCCAACGGTGGTCGACACGACATCCAACGATAGCACAGATGCCGACCGCGCTATTCAACTCGAACCTCTGGGATATCAGCAGGGAGTGAGACCCCGCCTACACAGCGCCTCCTACGATTTCACCGAGGAGTGGACGTCTCAGCTACTAAGGCGTAGGCCCCACCCATCCCAAAAGGGAAGGTGGTGGTTAGAGGTCAAGAAGGGAATGCCCTAATATGGTCTTCAGGCTCCGTAAATCGCTTTATGGCCTCAAGCAGGCTGCCAGACAGTGGAGTAAGAAGCTCCGAGGTGTTCTAGAGGGTATTGGCTACTCCAGACTTCGCTCCGACAACTCCATTTACATCTATTCCAAGGGAGACATTAAGGTCATAGTGCCTGTCTTCATTGATGACATTACCCTAGTCTCTAAAAGCGATGCAGCTATGGCCTCTGCTGTCTCGGAGCTGTCTAGGCACTTCAAACTGCGAGATCTAGGCTCCACCACACTTCTGCTGGGCATTCAGGTGAAGCAGGATCGCTCTAAGCGTTCCATCTCCCTCTCCCAAGAGCACTACATCAAGGAGCTCCTAGAACGGTTCAATATGGACGATTCTAACTCCCTTTCCACCCCTCTACCTCCTGGATCTGAGCTCTCAGACATTGTTCCTTCTCTTGAGGAGCAGGCTGAGATGAAGTCAGTTCCTTATCTCTCTGCTGTAGGTGCCCTGCAGTATCTAGCCACCATGACTCGTCCCGACATTGCCTATGCTGTCTCCTACCTTGGGAGATTCAATCACAATCCTGCTCCTGCCCATTGGCTTGCTGTAAAGCATTTACTTCGCTATTTGAAGGGCACACTGCACTACCAGCTTGTCTACCGAGGTAGTGACTCCGGAGAGCTGTTTACCACCTATTCTGACGCTTCCCATGGTGGCTGCAAGGCCACAGGTCGAGCTACAGGTGGTTATGTGACTCTAGTGTCTGGGGCTGCTGTAGGATGGTCCTCAAAGCGTCAGCCCTTTGTGACTCTCTCGAGCACTGAGGCTGAATTTGTTGCTGCCGTCGAGGCTGGAAAGGAGATCAAGTGGACTAGGAACATCCTGACTGAGTTTGGCTATCACCAGACACTTCCCTCAACGCTTTTCGTGGATAACAAGTCTGGGATCAGTGTAGCCAAGAATCCTGAGCACCACGGACGCATGAAACACCTAGATCTTCGCTTTTATTGGCTCCGCGAGGCTGTAGAAGATGGAGTCATTGATCCTCTCTATGTGTCTACTGATCAGCAAGTTGCGGACATCCTAACTAAGGCTGTATCACTAAAGGTTGTTGACTTTGCTGTGCTGTTGTTGGGACTTGGACAGTAGTATGGACTGGTTGGATCAAGGGGGTGTGTTAGACTGCCCCAGCAGTCTTGTGTTAGAGTGCCCCAACAGTCTTGTATATGGACTTAGAGATGGTACGACTTTCTGATCATGTGATATATTAGTAAGCACATGTTGAACTTGTCTGTGAACGCTCTAGAAGCCTTTAGCTTCTTATACTTGTTCACAGGTGAGTATAGAGTTCTGTATATTCATAGATAGCTTCTTAGACTTGTTCACAGGATTGCTTAATCAATTCTTATCCGATTCACTCGTAACTACCACCGTTAGAACCGTCTCCGCACGCGCTACGTTCTACCTTCGACAGTAACAAGGTCCTTACTCAACATAGACTTCACATCAGCATAATTGTGATGAATGAAGCGACGATGCCACAGGGAGAGGTCAGCTGGCAGTGTAGAAACAGCAAAAGCGGCCTCGGAAGTGATTGTAGAGCCATCTAGCTCAGCAGAGTTGTTGGAGTGAATAGAGGCCGTAAAAAGCGTTGTTCCCTTGCACTGGAAAGCGATAGAGCGAGCAGAAATGGTGATATTGAAGCCCTTGTGCTGAGCAAGGTATAAACAGGACAGCAGATTACTCCTGAGGTCAGGAACATGTAGTACCCTCGAAAACTCGACCGCTCTAGCCTCCTTTCCATTAACAACTGGTCTAAACACCACAGAACCTATCCCCGCAGAGTATACCACTGAATTATCAGCTAATCGGATGGGAATGCGATTGGGGGAGTAGTTCTTGAACCAGTGACAATGTGGGGTCATATGAGAAGTGGCCCCAGTGTCTGCAAGCCAATGGAAGTCAGCATCGAGCTGTAGAGGCGTAGAAAGCGAAGGGGAAGGGGAGGGATGTGAGGCACTTGCATTTCCAGCAGATTCACGGACTCTCTGCGCTTTTTCGGGGCTAGGACTCGAAGAGGAGCTTGCTGCAGAGCCTGAGGCGTCATTTGAAGCGTCCTGAGCCTTGTTAGCCTTATTTCCGCGAGTTCTAGGCTTCTCATTCCTTCCTTGACCTCTTACCACTACCTTCCTCTTTTGGAAGCCTCGGTGGTTTAGCTGCAATAGTAGGGAATACATTTCATCCATGCCTCCTAAGCGCAAGGGCAATCTTGCCCGTCGTCAGTCTCAACAACCTCCACCAGAGGGTACCCCCGTGGTGGAGAGCCGTATTGATGAGGACTCGGACTGGGATGCCCCAGGCCAGCCTCGCACCTCTCTCGAGCCCGCCTTCTTTGTCGGCTCAATTATGAACCCTGCCAGCAAATACGTTGGCCATACTCCTGCTCAAGCATCTGGGTCCTCGGCCTCTGAACCTGGTACCCTCCTTCCCCCTGCTGAAATCAAGTCAGCACTCCAAACCCCCCCTCCTGCTTCAGGACTTCTCCTGCAGCAACTTTTAGGCAAACGGCCTGAACAGCCGTCTCCCACTCCTTCCGCCATGCTTACGAGCGAATCGCCTGCTCGTATCCCTGTCCCTGCGCCTGAGCCACAAGCTCCCGAGCACTCTCTCACCCCTCCCACCACATCCCAAACGGATGCCTTCTTTGCAGCTCTAGAGATGTATACCTCTGAGCTTAACGCGTCTCATGCCGATGCCCCTCGCTTTATCGGCATGATTCTCACTTCTCTGCAGGTAATGCTTCGCGACCCTGCCACCCTCGCTCTTGAAGTCCATGGCGGATTCACTGTCAAGGACCTGCTGGATAGCCTGCCGCGCTCTGGTGCGGCGTTTGCTCCTTTACCCCCCGGCACTTCAGGAACCGGCCCTAGGCCGGTACCTAAGCCACAAGTCAAGAGGATGCGCACTGCTCCTCCCACTCCTACCCCTGCGAAGCCGAGTGCTCCGGCGAAAGCCGATAGTGCACCGCCTCGTCTCTCTAAGCAGCCGCCTCCTTCGGAGGCTCCCGCTGTGTCAGTTTCTGCTCCAAAGCCCAAGCGTCGCCAACGCCAGGGCAAACACACTATCCATGGCCCCTCCCGCCGTGGTATCATTATCAAACCGAGTGGCAAGATGACTCTCTCTGCCGGTCGATTTCACAACGCGCGTATAACCAACTACAACGACAAGATCATATCCGATCTCAAGATCACCGACCTTGCGATCACGTCTGCAGAGGACCACGGGAATGGAGTCTACCTCCATACTACCCGCGTCCCCACACAAGCCGAATGTGACTTCGTGCTGAAACATGTGCGAAGGGACTTCGATGCTCCACCTGGTGCTCCCATTACCACGACCCCCCCTCACTCCACATCTTATCTAAAGATAGTGGATATTCCGATCACCGATCCTAAATCCAAGGATTGGGTTACTCCGACCGGCGGTGTTATCCATGACGCCGTCTCTTCTTCGCCGGTAGGGGCTTCCCTTGCCGAAATCATCACCAACATCCGCATTATGCGGACGTCCCCTCACTCCGATTCATGTATTGCATGGATCGACATCAAGGACTCACTGGCCGGTACCGTTGCGAAGCGGTTTATCGGACAATCCATTCGCATTTCCGGCGTCAACTGCAGGATCGCCGGTGCCCGCCCCCATTCTGGCTCTGTCCTGTGCACTCGCTGTTACAGGTGGGGTCACCATCACTCTCAGTGCCGTCGTGAAGGCGTGCGCTGTCCTCTTTGCGGGGGCCTCATCGCGAGGTCAACCACTCTACTATGGTCGCTCCGACTTCGGTCGAGAAGCGACATTGCGTGAACTGTACCGCTTCCAAGCGGGAAAAGCGCGACCATTCGGCAACCGATCGGAAGGCTTGTCCCTTCTGGTCTCATCGCTTCGACAGGGATTGGCTCAAGCGGCAGTTCCCTGTGCGTAGGATTTAATCTCCGCGGGTATGTGTATTTTTAGCTATCTGCTCATTTTATCTTCGTGTATCGACGGACTTCGGCGTTAGCGTGTCCGCCTTTTCTTTGATTCATAGTCCATTTCTATCGGCGTTCGTCCTTAAATTAGTTATGTACTTGTAGGTAGCTCCCAGGTGTACGTAAAGGGGGGGTACGCGTCATGGCACCCCACGTATGAGGTCGATGTTGAAATACATCCCATTGATACAAAAAAAAAAAAAAAAAAAAAAAACAGGGGAGGACACAGTGGGGGACTTCTGCTTGCCAGAGATGATTCTCCATAGCCCAGAAGCTTGCAGCCATGCCTCCATCTCTCCAGACCACGTCGTATAGTTCTCTCCAGTGAGTTTCGCAAACGTTGGCGATCCGGAAGCCATCGGAGTTGATTTGAGAGCAGGGGAAGCGAAATAGATTTGAGGAAGTAGAGAAGGAGAGGAGAATGAATGAAGTTGTGAATGAAAAACTCGTTTTTCCAGTAGTTAGAAGCCAGGGCCCATAACCTGTCAGACGTAGAAGGTAGCGCGTGCGGAGACGGTTCTAACAGTGGTAGTCACGAGTGAATCGGATAAGAATTGATTGAGAAATCCTGTGAACAAGTCTAAGAAGCTATCTATGAATATACAGAACTCTATACTCACCTGTGAACAAGTCTAAGAACCTAAGGGCTTCTAGAGCGTTCACAGACAAGTTCAACATGTGCTTACTAATATATCACATGATCAGAAAGTCGTACCATCTCTAAGTCCATATACAAGACTGTTGGGGCACTCTAACACAAGTGTGCCCCGGCGCGCAAGGGAAAGCACACATCTCATGGCACCACTCGACGAGGCGTCCACATCACCCCCCCGGCCAGATCTAACATCTGCGCTATTAATATCACCCCGGGATTCTCCGGGAGTGCAATAACTGACTCAAAAGCGACCTCAAGTCCGAGGTTGTTCTAGAAAGCTCTTCGGACACTGCCACCGGCATTCACATTGCCGCAAGCCGGGTCCTCTCCCAACCCGAGTCTGCCTTTGTGCTCAAGCACATCCGCCGACTCGTTGATCCCAATGGTCTTATTCCCTCCAGGCCGCCACCCCCACATCCACATCGTACCTTAAGGTTATCGACGTACCCCTTGTCCCCACCGAACCAGCTCGATGGCTCACAGCGCAGCGCGAGGCCCTTACCCTTGCACTTAATGATTCCCCCATCGGATTATCCCTATCCCACGCCCTCAAACACTCTGTCCGCTTCATGCGGACATCACGCCATTCAGACACGTGCATAGCGTGGCTGGACATCTTGGACACCGTCTCTGGCCACGTCGCCAGGGACTTCATTGGTAAGCAGGTCTTCATAGGAAGCCACAATTGTCAAATCCGGGGCGCTGCCCCCCGGCCCGGCTCTGCCCTCTGCACTCGGTGCCAGAGGTGGGGTCACCATTCCGACATCTGCCGCTCCAAGGGCGTCCGATGCCCCCACTGCGCGGGACCGCATACTGCGGAATCCCATGTCCAGGCCGCAATCGCGATGAAGAAGTGCGTCCAACCAATAGCAACCTTCGGACTACGCTGTTGGTACAAACCTGGTACTCGAAGCTTCAAATCCAACATGAACATGCTTCGACTTACCCACAATCAAGGAGCTCGCTGGATCACTGGCGCGTTCCGAACTTCCCCTCTAGGAGGTATTACAGCCATGGCTGGCTTAATGCCCCTTCATCTATCCATCAAGAAGCTTTTTGAATGATCCATCAACCGTTTAAAAACGCTACCCATGCACCACCCCGTTCTCTCACTACTAGAATGGCGAAAAGCCAAACTTTCCACCCTCCACCCTAACTCTCTGGAATACATGTCCAAGAGCCGACGCAAGGTGCTGAAATCCCCACTGGACTCCATCATCGATAATCCCGCTCACGAGGTCATCCACCCCTTGTCGCCATTCATCAAACCAGGTGAACGATTTGTTGATAAACACCCAAACAAAGTTAAATTTATCATTCCTCCCCCAATAAGGAAGATAACGACAAATATCACCTCGAGCTCAACGGTTCGACAACCAGAGACATCAACGCCCTCCACCTCATCACGGCGGGCTGCCTCCATAAATGGGACTCGGATTTCAACCCTTCCGAACGATCCCACTCTCACATCTCGCTCATCACCCTCTATAATGGTCAAGCGATATCATCTAAGGTTCTTGCTGCTGGAAGGCGCATTACACAAGAGACGATTGTGGGCTGGTCAGCGTACCGCGCATTACAAAAGGCCTACAACAAACTTCAAAAGGGGTGGAACATCGAAAAAATCATCCTTTACACTACGTCTCCGAGGATTGTTCACAACCTCCTCGCTGCCAACTCCAAACCGGTGGGCAAGCAATTGTCCATCACCCTGTCCCTCGCACTTGAAGCTATAGTCGACGAGTATCCTGGAGTGGAAATCGTCGTCAAGGGCTATCGCGAGTCATGGGCCACCTCAGATCCCGACACAAGCGCATGGCAGTTCAATTTTCTCCGCGCACACGTTTATCAGGCGATCCACAATGCAGCCAAAGAGAGGTACTTCACCAACGCCTCTCTAACCTTTCCTCAATCGCAATCACACGAATTTGCCAAGCAGAGGACCACTTCCAACGTCCTAGCTCTCTGGGTCAGAGGCTTTGACGATCCGAGAGACCGGTCATGTTTTAGGGGACATGGCTGGCTCGAATTATATCAAAAGAAACCTGGACGTCTCAAAGCGAGGGTTCCAGATTTCAACTTTCCTTGTAGTCACATCGAAGGTGGGTGGTGTAGGCCGGACGCCTCCCTTCCGCCAGACACGGATTACACACGTGTTCTCCTGACACACCTCAACCAAGGCCCTTGGCTCCGCAACCACGGTGGAGTAACGGCCGCTCACGACCCCAAGCTACTTGCTCGTCTCGTACGCTTGATCACTAATCACGCACCAACTGGGGAGTATCGCTCCAGATTCTTCCCTCGTGAGCCAATGGTGGGCTGTCATGGTATGGTTGACCTGCCGTTCCCGGAGTCCCGTGAACACATATTGAATTGCTGTCCTTGGTACGTGAGGAGAGCTAATCATTATACGATAGATGGAATCTGCACAATCCGCGGTCTAATCCTATTCCTTATGGACAATCCAAGCGCTTTCACCTTCGAACCACCGGAGCAATCACGCACATCAGAGTTGAGCTGGCCGGCCTACCGAGAGGAGGTGTACCGCAAGCGAGACGAAGACAACAAGGATAGGCGTAAACGCAAACTTCCTATCCCTGACACAGGTCCTATTTTCTGGCACAAAACCGAAGATTTGTTACGACCTTATAGCGATTAGCTCAGGTTGCAACTTAGGGCAAAGACTTGAGAGCGATAAGGGAATATAGCGAGTTGGTAAAGCGTAAGGAATACAGAGTATTACTACGCTACTTATAGTAGAGTCGACTACCTAATAATAGAAGTAGAAAGCGGGCTGAGTAAGTATGCCCGAGGTGTCTGACTAACAATGAGAACAAGTATACAAGATAGGCAAAGCGAGCATATGGATGTGGAGCGAAGGCATGTGGGCCTGGGTCAGGGGACGATAACGGAAATAGATCGTAACATCACCCTCCGTTCAGGCTTCAGATTCCGATCGAAGCAAAATTAGATGTGCGCAAAGAGGTTGTTCAAAAGTTTCCTCTTGGTGTCGGCCATGACCCATCGATCGGTTTTCTCGTTAAAACCAATGAAGTGGGGGCGTTGTCTCTTCCTCCTACAATGATGCGCGCAGGTAAACCCTTGAAGGTTTCGTCTTTTCCTTTCTTCATCAGCAGGACGGTGAGGATAACGTTCCAGTACGCAGTTCTTTCTTCAGGGGACTTGTATCGGTTATTGTTGTGGGCAAAAGCATAGGTGGTGGGGGGTTTGATTTCGGCAGGCATGGTGGCGGGTGGGATGAAGTTCAGATAACGGTGAAGGCACTTGGCTTCTTCGGCTAGTTCGGGGGAGTAGATATTGGAAACACGGTCCAATCCCGGGGGTTTGTTTTCTTTGTCGGAGTCTTCGTCCATGGGGTTATCTTCTTGTTTAGGGATAAGTAGAGGGTGGGGTCAGGGATGGGTATGGCTTCGGCGGGTGGGGTGTTGGGTCTAGTTTCGGGTTCCAGGCGATAGAGTTTACAGATTGCGTCTGCGGCGGTAAGTTCTTCGGTGGATCCAACTCGAGCCAGGATGTCGAGCATTCTGGCGGAGTGGCAGGCGATGGAGTGGGCATTGAATTCGATATGGGTGTTGGCAATTTTGTTTAATTTGGAGAGGACCTTGTTGAAGTGCTCTGCCACGATTCCTTCATCTCCTCCACACAGCCTGATGGGAGAGATCACGGTTCCTGCGATGTTCTGAGCGTTGTTGTTTAGTTGGATGATGGAGGCTCCTATTTCTCGGAGTTGCGCCATGGCATGCAGGATTCTGAGGAGGTAGCGGCGTTGGGAGATGGTGGAGTGTCGGCGTTGGATATATTTGGCGTGCATGGTTTCGTCGACGGGGATGGCAATGGTGCGGACAGTTGGGTTGGTGTTGGGGTTCATGCTGGCTAGGAGTTCAAGCAGAGGGGCGTATTTAGCAGTGAGCGCAATGTTGGGCAGATTGGAATGAGGGAGAAAAGAAGAAAACGGTCTGGTTTTATATTATTCCTTCCTCCCTATTAGGCAACTCCTACTGTTGCTGGTTGTTTTCTTCTGCCGGTGCTTCCCATCCGTCTCCCCATGTTCCATTTGTGGCCCATCCATGGGCATTCGGGTTTATCTCCTCGGTGAGATCTTTCAATTTGTCTTCCATCATCCGCAGCTTCCTAATGATTTTCTTAATCAACTGCCTCTCCTTCCTCATGACCTTAACCATGTGGTCTTTTTCTGCATCGTTCGCCGGGTTTACTCCTTTTGGTCGGTCGTAGATAAGTGGGATGTAGGTGTGAGCGTAACGGTTGTCCACGTCCGTTACTGCGCTGTAGATTTCGATGAGCTCTCGCTTGGCGGAGCTCCGGAAGGAGTCGATGATGAGGTTGTGGTATGCCTCTTGTTCGGTGGTGGTGAGGGTTTTGGCAGTGTTCTGGGTGCTCATGATGTCTTCTTCGAACCAATAGACGATGCTATACCGGTAGTTGTGTGGTGGGTTTCCTTTTATATTCACAGGAGGTTGTTGTGTTTCCTATATTCAGATAGAAGATCCTGTGCGTTCTCAAGGTCGGTTGTGGATTGCCATGTATCCTCGGAGTTGTCATAACCTTTCCAGTGTACCAGGTATTGAGTTCCTCGGCCTTTCTTCCTATGTCCACGGATCTCCCCTACTTTGTATTCTTCTTCGTTGTTAATAATATCCGGGGGGGTGGAGGTGGAGTCTTTTGACAGTTGAATTCGGGTTCGTTGAACTTGGTGAGAAGAGAGGAGTGGAAAACGTCATGTATGGCCCAAGTTTCAGGTAATTTTAGGCGGAAAGAAGTTTCTCCAATGGGTTCCAGGATTTCGAAGGGTCCGTATCGTTTGTTGTCAAATTTTCCTGAGGGACGGTTTGATCGTATGTTAGTTGCTTCTAGGAAAACTAGATCTCCTTTTGATAAAGGGTTTTTCTGTCGTTTCAAGTTTCCGCGTTTGGACATGGTGGAGTTGTATTCTTCTAGAGCTGCTTGTGCTTCGTTTCGGGTTTTCTCTAATTCCGCCGTGAAGTCGCTGGCCAGGGGGTTGTCCGAGTTAACGGTTAGGTTTCCTTTCCACGGATGGATACCATAAGTGAGGAAGAACGGGGTTTGCTTGGTTGCGGCGTGGGTTTTGTCATTATATTGGAATTCCGCGGTGGGGAGCCATTTTGCCCAATCGTTTTGTTTGTAGTTGACGAAGTTTTGCAGGTAGGATTCGACTTCTTGGTTAATCCTTTCAGTTTGACCGTCGGTTTGGGGGTGGTAGGCAGTAGACAGGTTTCTTTCAATTCCTAGGGCGGAGCATAATTCCTTCATAAATTTGGAGGCGAACTAGGGGCCTCTGTCACTAATGATACGCTTGGGTATTCCGTGTATGCGCCAGATGTCTTTCTTGTAGATTTCGGCTAGTTGTCTTGACGTGAGAGAAGTTTCGGTGGGAATGAGGTGGATCATTTTGGAGAAGCGGTCGACAATTATGAGTATGGCATCGTGGTTCTCGGATTTGGGTAGGGGGCCGATCATGTCTATGGATATTTCTTGCCATGGTGTTTCGGGGATGGGTAGGGGTTTGAGGGGTGTGTGACCGGGTTGTCGGTTGATCTTGTTTTTCTGGCATTCGGTACATCCTTTCACAAATCTTTTGACGTCCGTTTTGATCGTGGGCCACCAGTAGGTTCGCTTCACAAGTTCGAGCATGCGGTAGGACCCGGGGTGTCCGGTATTGGGTGGGTCGTGGTGGTCCAAAAGTATGGATTCTCGCAGTTTGGGTTCATCTGGTACATAGATTTTCCCATTTCGGTAGATTATGCCGTTTTCTTCCCAGAATTGATCGGGTCTTTTGTTCTTTTCTTGGACGACACGGTTTTCTTGATATTTGGAGTTACTAATTTGTTTTAGGACGTCGGGGTCCGCGGAGATCGAGAAATTTCGATTTAGGAGCATGGTGGTTTCTAATGAGGTGGGGATTTCGGATAAGGTCCGTAGGATAATGCGGTCTTTGAACATCTCGATTTGGGTTTCTTCCTCAGGGTTTTCGTGTTGGAAAAGTCTGGATAGGATGTCGGCTTTGACGTTAGTTTTGCCGGGAATGTGTCGGAGTAAGTAGTCGTATTCTTGAAGCATGAGGTACCATCAGGCTTGGCGGGCATTTAGCTTTTGTGGTTCACGGAAGTATTTGAGGTTTTCGTGGTCGGTCCAGATTTCGAATTGGTGTTTGGCATCTAGCAGGTAATGTCTCCAGTTCTTGATTGCTTTGACTATGGCGAGAAGTTCTTTGTCGTAGATTTCGTAGTTCTTTTCTGCGTCGGTGAGGGCTTTGGACATGAAGGCAACTGGGTGCCATTTTCCTTCTTGTTCTTGGGATAAGACTGCTCCGATTCCTACGTTGGATGCGTCGGTTTCGAGTCTGAATTTTCCTTCGTTGTCTGGTAGGGCTAGGACGGGTTCATTGGTGATGGCGGTTTTGATGGCTTCGAAGGCGTTTTGTTCCTCGGTGGTCCATTTCCAGGGTTTTGGAGTCTTACCTCCCTTCAAGGCATTGAGCGGTGCAGCGAGAGTGCTAAAGTCCTGAATGAATTGTCGGTAGAAGTTCGCGAAACTGATAAACCGTTCGATGTCCTTTATGCAGGTCGGTGTTTTCCAGTTTCGAACTGATTCGACCTTTTCGGTTTCCATGCTTGCTTGTCCGTCGCCTATGACCGTTCCGAGCATCGAGATCTTAGTTGCATTAAATTCGCATTTGGTTCGTTTGAAGCATAGATTGTTCTTGTCCGCTATTTTTAGGAATCGTAGTGTTCGTTCTTCCAGTTCGGGGATTGAGTCGGCAGGAATGGCGAAGTCGTCTATGTAGTTGACTAGTGAACCGTCTTGGATCATTTCTCTGAAGATGGTGGTCATCCAGCGAGAGAAGGTGGCTAGTGAGTTGCACATTCCGAAGAACATGACCGTTGGTTCGAAGAGTCCTCGATTGGTGAGGATGGCACCTTTCCATTCGTCTCCTTCTTTGATTCGTACGTTGTTGTAACCCCAAATGATGTCGAGCTTATTGAAATATTTGGCGTGCTTCAATTTCCCGATGACCTCGCTGATTAGTGGTAAGGGGGTCTTGTCTTTTATGGTAACCGTGTTAAGTTTGCGATAGTCTTGGCACAACCTTAGTGAGCCGTCTTTTTTGGGTACAAAGAAGCATGGGGCCGCATAGGGGCTTTTAGACGGTCGGATGCGCTTGGTGGCGAGGTTTTCATCCAGGAATTTGTTGAGTTCGATTTCTTCTTTTGGGGTCATTTCGTAAACCTTTGCGTCGATTTCGTTAGGGGCGTCTGGTAGTAGGTTGACCTCGTGATCCCATTGGGTTCGTTTCGGTAAATTGTCAAAGTTCTTTTTGTTGAAGAGGTGGGTGTACGGTCTCATGTATTCCGGTAGGTCGAGGGGATTAGTTGGGTCGGGTTCTTTTTCCTCTTCGAAGTCTTCCCATTTGGTTTGGAGGCGTTGTAGGTGTTCCGGGAGTGAGAAATTGGTGTGTTTGATCGAACACTCGGGTGGGCATCTTGAGAAGGTTACAGTTCCTCGGTTCCAGTCGATTTCCGGGTTGTGTTTGGTTAACCAGTCATGTCCAATAAAAATATCTGCTGAGTCTAGTTCGGCTACTACTGCGTCGATGGTTTCTTGGTGTCCTTCTATGTTTAGGTCCAGGTTGACAAATTTGGTGATGGGTTCTTTTCCGCTTGGGGTTCCGTCGGCGTTGGTTGCCTGAATGGGGTGGTCGAGTTTTTGGGTGGGAATTTTCTGTTTGTGGACGGTTCGTTTGTCGATGCAAGTGTGGGTGCATCCAGAGTCGAGCATGGTTTTGGCTTGGAACGTTTCTCCGTTAGGTTTGGTGATTTCGGGTTTGAGTATTAACTCCTGCACTCCTAGTCATTTCTGAGGGCAAACATATCGATTTCTCATACGGCTAGATACATTGGTTCACGAGTTCGTGCCTACTCCGAACCTTTGGGAAAATCCTGTTGGGTTTCTTCGGCAGTTCCTTCTTCTCCGGTGGTGATGGCACGAATCTTGGTTTGCTTCTTGGGGCTTCGGCAGACTTTGGCAATGTGGCCCGGTTTGCCACAATTATAGCATTCGATGTTGGATCTAAATCCTTGGCTTCGGCATTCCTTCTTTATGTGGCCAAATTTGCCGCATTTGAGGCATTTGGGTTTGCCGTTAGCATCCCATTCCAACTTCCTAGCTCCAATTTCCATGGGTTGTCCGCTTCCTCCGTAAGTGACTCCGGTAGCGGTGCGGTGGTCGTTTCGTCGTCTTTCTGTGTCTTCCCATCCTTTCCCAACAGATCCGATGGCAGCGACCCATCCTTTGAGGGAGGTGGGGATGGCGTTCGGGGGGTAACCCAAAATGGTGTGAATTACATCTGATCTGGTATGTTGTTTCAGGAGGTAGAGCACGTGGTCTTCGCTAGATTTGGATTGATGGACGAGGGCGGTGAATTTGACAAGGAAGTCGTTGGTGTGAAGGTTTCCTTGTTTAAAGGATTCGATCTTATCTTTAGCGATCTGCTGCTCGTTTCCGGGGGAAAAGGCGTCCACGATTTCTTCGGCAAAAGCTTTCCAGTCTGCGGTGTCATCTCCTTTGATGATCTTGTCTTCCCATTGTTTGGCGAACCATCCTGGGATTTCTCCTCTCAGGCGGTTGGTGACAAGGAGTATCTTCGAATCTGCATCTTCGTATTTGCTAAACTTGAGGAAAATTTCCATTCCTCTCCACCAGTCGTTAAACTTGTTCCTTTCTCCATGGAAAAATCCTGGTTCCATGACATCCTTGTGGTTGATTGCATTGGTAGATTTGGTCTCGGTGTTATTGGTCGCCATTTCTCTCAGTTCTAGTTCTTCGAGTTCTTTTGCTAGTCGGTTTAGGTCTTCGTCGAGTGGTGTGTTCTTCGGTATTTGTTCTGGGTCTGGTTCTTCTGGTTCTTGTTCGTCGTTTTCAGATGGGGGTTCTGTTTCTTGGTCTTCCTCGTGTCTGAGGGTTTCAAATCTGTTTCCGTTTCGGTGTTCTTCGAAGAAAACTGTTTCAAAATCGATTCCGAATAGTTCTGTGTCGTCTGTGCTCATATACTGAGCTTGTCGCGGTTTCCTGCCTCAGTGACTAGAGGTCTTTCTGCAAGGTGAGCTTTACGACGCTTTACCAAATGTTACGACCTTATAGCGATTAGCTCAGGTTGCAACTTAGGGCAAAGACTTGAGAGCGATAAGGGAATATAGCGAGTTGGTAAAGCGTAAGGAATACAGAGTATTACTACGCTACTTATAGTAGAGTCGACTACCTAATAATAGAAGTAGAAAGCGGGCTGAGTAAGTATGCCCGAGGTGTCTGACTAACAATGAGAACAAGTATACAAGATAGGCAAAGCGAGCATATGGATGTGGAGCGAAGGCATGTGGGCCTGGGTCAGGGGACGATAACGGAAATAGATCGTAACAAGATTCCCTTTATCAAAATTGCTTTGAAGCTGACGAATGGGCCGGCTTCAATTTCGAGAAGATGACACTGGATACGCTGGAGGTGACGGGAGAGGTCGTTGTTGCTGAACGCGTCAAGTTTCTTTTAAATTGTAAGATAGTTTCATTGTTTTACTTTTTCCTCGGAGTTTCTTTTTATCTTTCTTGCGCTCTCTCTGCATGTACTGGTATCGAAATTTCCCCTCGTGACTGGTTTGCCTTTTTCTTTTATCATATGGCGATGACTATTCTGCCGGATACGGTGACTGCCCTTTTGTTGTTCATTTCTATTTGTAATCCCCGTGGGGGGGAGAGGTAGTGTACAGGTGATGTAAAGTACGGGGTACGCATCGTGGCACCCTTAAGGTCCATTTTGAAATAAATGCCATTGATACAAAAAAAAAAAAAAAAAAAAAAGAAAAATCGCGATGAAGAAGGATCCCGATGCCCGCCATTGCGCTAACTGCTCTGCAGCGAAGAAGAAGAAGACGGCGCACTCCACAACAGACACTTTGTGTCCATTCTGGGACAATCGGTTCAACCGGGACTGGCTCAAGCGCCAGTTCCCATCGCGCAAGTAGTAGGGGTCGTTCCCTGCTTCGGGAGTTGTTGTTATAATGCACCCATCATGTCCTCATCGCTCTATTGTCCGCGTCTGGCACCGACGGCCCTCAAGCTGTTGTATCCGGGGTTGAAGTTAAGTGTAATGTTTTTGCTGTAGCATCGCGCTCGCTTCGGGCACTTCTTCTTTTTCCTCATTATCTTTCTCTTTTCCATTTGATATGTTTTTCTTTATCTCATCGAGCGCTTGACCACATCGCGCAGGATACGATCTCTCCCACCCCTTTGTAAGACTGACTTCATGTAATGGACTCGGGCCCCTATATGGAAACGCGTTATGGCATCCAGGTTCTTAGCGTATGCTCAGAGTATCTAACTGTAGTAAATAGCGCTGTGAATCGAAGGTCCACTGAGAGGTGTCACTGATTATAAAAAAAAAAAAAAAAAAAAAAAAAACCTCACATCAGCATAATTATGGTGAATAAAGCGACGATGCCATAGGGAGAGGTCACAGGGGAGTGTAGAGACCGAAAAAGCGGCCTCCGAGGTCAAAGTTGAGCCATCTAGCTCAGCAGAGTTGTTGGGATGGATGGTGGCCGTGAAAAGCGTTGTTCCCTTGCAGCAGAAGGCCATAGAACGAGCAGAAATTGTGATAATGAAATTCTTGTGCTGTGCAAGGTATAGACAAGACAGCAGATTACTGTGGAGAGCAAGAACATGCAAAACTCTAGTAAACTCGACCGCTCTAGCCACCTTTCCGCTCAACACTGGCTCAAAGACCACAGACCCCACCCCAGCAGAGTAGACAACTGAATTATCAGCTAAGCGAATGGGAATGCGATGGGGGGAGTAGGATTTGAACCAATGCTTGTGGGGGGTCATATGAGAAGTGGCCCCTGTATCTACAAGCCAGTGGAAGTCAGCATCGAGCTGCAGGGGGGCAGAGAGCGAAGGGGAAGAGGTAGGGGAGGGAGCACTTGCATTTCCAGCAAATTCTCGAACTCTCTGCGCTTTTTCGGCACCAGGAGTCGAGCTAGAGCTTCCAGAAGCGGTGGGGGAGTCATTGGAGCTGTCCTGGGCCTTGTTGGCCTTGTGTCCTCGAGTTCTGGGCTTCTGAGCGTCCTCCTGAGCGCGTTTCTTCGCTTTTTCGAACGTCCAGCAGTTAGCCACCTTGTGACCAGTTCTCCCACAGAAATTGCAGGTCTCCGACGCGTTTTTGAAGCCAGAATGTGCTGCTAGGGCCTGGGAGCCTCCCAAGGCATCCTGAGCACGTTTCCTTCGCTGGATATCCTCAGTAACAAAGGCCTGATGGATTGTTGTCTTGTCCAGCTTGTCCATAAGCAGGAGAGACAAAGTAAAGGCCGAAAACTCGTCTGGGAGCGCCCTAATGAGTGCCATAGAGGCCAGCTCATCATCCAGCTGGTCTAAAGTGAATTTCTCTGGTCTGAGCTCATTCAGACGACGTTTGCAGCCCTCTACACGGTTTATAAGTGACTGGAGGGACTCCTCTTCGAGTTTACGGATGCTGAACAGCTCATCATAGGCATTGAATCGCATTCCAGCCTTCTTCTGACGATGTACAGCCTCCAGAGCAGCCCACATCTTGATTGGATTGTCCTGGATGCCTGCAAAATGCACCCTTTGGTCTTCTTTTTTTTTTTTTTTTTTTTTTATAATCAATGGCACCTCTCGGTGGACCTTTTATTAAACTAGCTGTTCGACATCCGGTTAGATACTCCGGGCTTACTAGTCTAATACGGATGCCTTAACGCGTATCCAGGGGGTGGGCCGCCAGACCACTACAAAATCAAACACTTACATGGGCGGGAAAGAAACGTATCCGCGCGACGAGGTCAAGCACATAAGAACCCAAACCGCAAACACAAAAACACACATAAATCAAAATATTGAGGCAAAGAAAGTACAGACCGAAACGAGCTATAAGCTCAAGCAAACATCCCCATAACTCTAAGCCCTGTATCTACCAGCATGATGACCAGCGGTGTTCGTTGCAAACGTTAAAACGGAAGAAAATTTGTGGGTCCAGTCAACGCAAGGTCCCGAAAACGACCATGACAGCCGATTACTTTGACGATGTGAATTGGTGTCGTAGCCAATCCCGGTCAAATCTATTGGTCCACAATGGACACGAAGTGTCCGTTGTGGAGTGCGCTGTCTTCTTCTTCTTGCTGGCGGAACAATTGGCGCAGTGGCCGTCGTCGGGATTGCGTTTCATCGCGATTGCGGCCTGAACATGCGAGTCGGCAGAGTGCGGACCCGCGCAGTGTGGACACCGTATACCTTTAGATCAGCAGACGTCGGAGTGATGGCCCCATCTCTGGCAACGGGTGCAGAGGATGGAACCGGGCCGGGGTGCAGCGCCCCGGATTTGACAGTTGCGCCCTCCAATGAGGATGTGCTTACCGATGAAGTTGAGGGCCGTGCAGCCCGAGACGGAGTCTTGAATGTCCACCCATGCGACGCAGGTGTCAGAGTGTTTTGAAGTCCGCATAAATTGGACTGCATGCTTGACCTGTCGGGCTAAAGATTGTCTGATCGGCAATTTTGTCATAGCGGCGACGAAAGCGGTGCGCTGCGCAACGATCCAAGAGGCAGGGGGAGCCGGGATGAGTGGTACGTCTATGATCTTCAAATAAGACGTGGAAGTGGGGGTGGCGGCCTGGAGGGGGATGAGGCCATTAGGGTCAATGAGGCGGCGTATGTGCCTAAGCACACATGCAGACTCGGGATGGGATAATACCCAGGAGGCGGCTATAAAAATGCCGGTACCCGAGTTGATGGAACTTTCGAGAACGACCTCAGATTTGAGATCATCCTTAAGGTGTCAATTACACTCCAGCAGGACTTCTGGAGTGATATTAATAGCGCGGATGCTAGATCCGGCCGGGCGAGTGATGTGGACGCCTTTGCGAGACACACCATGAGTCGTATGCTTGCCCTTGCGCGCTGGGGCACGCCTGGACACAGCAGGGGCAGTGGAAGGAGCCGGGGCCTTGGGGGAGGAGGGGATGGGAGCCGGCTTGGCTTTGAGAGCAGACTTAGGAGGTGCTCGAACAGCTGCGGGTGCAGCCGGGGCACGCTTCCGAGTCGCGGCAGGTTTAGGAGTGGATCCGGGTGGTGATTGGATCCTGACTTTCTTCGGCTGAGGTGCCGCAGCCTCGTGCTCAACCTCGGCCATCGGGGACCGGGGTCGAGACTCGGGAGCACTCGGAGTCAAAGGGGCGGGGGCAGGGGGTTTGACTGGGGATGGAGGGGGCGGGCCAGTCTGCGCAATGATAATGGCCAGCGCTTCCTCAAATGAGGTCGAGCCGGTCATGTTCTGGAACTCCATCTGCTTTTTTTTTTTTTTTTTTTTGTAATCAATGGGATTTATTTCAAAATCGACCTCCTACATGGGATGCCATAACGCATTTCCCCGCCTTTCAACCCTCGGCAGCATACATTAAGCCCGAAACAACATGCACAGACCTGTGTTCTCGTATCCGCAGGACGCGGTCAACTGCTCGACATAAATAAAGAAACTAATTGTAAAGGCCATAGAAAATAACATGATTGACTATGAAAGGCCATCACAATGCGAAATAAGAGAAAGACCTACTCCGCCTCTAAACGCGAGGAAACTGACGGTGAAGCCAGTTCCGATTGAACCTATGTTTCCAAAACGGACACGAAGTGTCCGTTGCGGGATGATTTACCTTATCGCGCTTGGAAGCGATGCAATTGACGCAGCGACGTTGATCAACTTGTTTAGGGTTGACCAACGTAGAGTGGTTATGTTCAGTGTGAGGACCGCCGCATAAAGCGCAGCGGACACCTTGTCGGCGACACTGATTAGCATGGTGGCCCCATCGATGGCAACGTTGGCATCGGACGGAGCCGGAATGGGGACGAGCGCCCTGAATACGGCACAAGGTTCCAGAGATGGGAACCTTCTGGCCAATAAATGTACGAGCGTTGATGCCCGTGGTGGTGTCGGAGATGTCAATCCATGCAACGCACGAATCAGAATGAGCGGAAGTCCACATGATACGGACTTGATGTTGGATAAGTGTCCCTAATCGGGCATGAGGAGAAGCAGCAATAGCGTCGAGAAGACGCTTGCGTGTGAGATTGACCCAATCATTCTTGGGCATAGACTGAGGAATGGGGACGTCAACGATCTTCAAGAATGAAGTCAAGGTGGCCGGTGTGGATTGGATTGGCTGAGGAAGGCCTGTAGGGAGGAGGCGGCGGATGTGTTTGAGCACGAAGGCTGACTCGGAGGAGGTCGGGACAGTGGTGGTAGCTAAGAATATCTTGCCGTTGCTACCCGGTTCTGCATGTGTAATCAGTATCTTGGAAGAACCAAGATCCGATCCGATAAGTTTATTGATCTCCACGATAAGAGATAAGGAGATGTCAGTGACGGACTTGTTAGATCCGGCCGGTGGAGTAAGGATAATGCCACGGAGCGAAGCACCGTGGACAGTGTGGCGGGAGTTATGCTTCGACCTAGGCTTCGGCGCAATGCGAGAGACGGGGGGAGCGGCCTTGGGCGGGGGGCGTTCCTTAACTTCGGCGACCACTGGTTCTGCAACGACCTCCATTGCTGGAGGCAGAGCACTCGGTGGGGCCGGGGTAGCAGGTGGAGCGGGAGTAGCCGGGCCGGAACGCAGCTTCTTCCTAGGGGGTGAGGCATCGCCAGGAATGGACACCTCGGGTAGAGAAGGAGTGGGGGCAAACTTCTTGACAAGGAGTTCTAATCCCGTGGACATAGAATGACCGTTAGATAGAACAGTGAGTTTATGCTCGCCGGAGGAGACAGCGACGAGGAGAGAATTGAGAGCCTCAAAGCCAAAGTGGCCCATGAAGACTCTGTCTTTGTAGATCTCTCTATTCTGAGAGAGCCAGCGAAGAACGTCAACCGCACCAATGGTAGGTTGAGGCTCGGGGACCGGGGTGGCAGAGCACACTGACTGCTGCTCCATGCCAGATTCTTCGTCCCAATTCTCCAGGGGGCCAGAGGCAGAGGGGGAAGGGGAGGGGGAAGGAGGAGGGGCAGCACTGGACGATCCAGATGCTGTCGGCTTCACTGGGAGTGAGGGGAATGGTTGACGGACATCGATTCCCATCGATTGAGCGATTGCATGGGCATCAGCCCATGTATGGAGAGCTTCGTAGTCCGCTGTATTGAGATACTCAGCGAACTCGGGATAGATCTTGAGCACGTCCTCCTCGGCAAGGTGAGGAGGAGGTTTGGGTTTGGGCATGTTCTGGGGGATTTCCTGACCATACTCGTAAGCGACAGTCGCAGGATTGGGCAAACCCTCAGGAAGTCGGGGGTTCTTGCTACGCATCAACTCCTTAGCAGCATCCCAGATGGACTGGGGCATGCCAGGAGGCTTGGAGGGTCGTTTAGATCGCTTGGGAGGCATATCGGACGATGAATATTACTTCTATGCTACGACCACTGAGACTTCCAAAAGAGGAAGGTAGTGGTAACAGGTCAAGAAGCGTGAACTCCATCTGCTTGTAGGCGGAGGAGTTGAGGAGGTTGTAGATCAGAATCAAGAGCTCCGAGGCGTAAGCCACGTAGTCCTTGTCTGGGGAAGTGGAATGGACCATGTCAGACGCAGTGGCCAACATGGATGCAAGTCGATTCTTCTTTCCTGGCACCACAGAGGGCGAAAAGATAGAAGAGGCGCGGGAGGGGGTAGCCGGGGGGTTACCAGGTGTGTGCGGGCTCTGAGACGTGTACGACAACGGGGTCGTCGCCGACGCTTGCGAAGGGCCAGCAGGGGTGGGGGTGGTGGCTTTGGCCCAAATGGCTTCCGTTAGTTTGCCTTTGGACCTAAGATGTGAGCGCATCTTTTCAAGACGGCTCGCCTTTGGGGTTTGCGGTGTTTTGAGGACCGCGGCCTGTAACACTTCGGGGAGTGGCGCATCGTCGTCCGTAGACCACCCTCCATTATCGAAATCCTCTCTCGTATCCATAGCAAGGCTGTAGAACGCAATATATTCCTACTCAAGCACTAGCACTGAGACTTCCAAAAGAGGAAGGTGGTGGTAGCGGTTCAAGAAGGGATGACCCTTTGGTCTTCTTCAACCATAAGATAGAGCCAGCCAGCTGCCTTGTCGAGTTTGTCCTCCCAGAGTGACTGGGAAGCAAAATTCTGGGGAGTAGGGGAAGAGGGAATGGAGGGAGCACTTTGTTTGCCTGAAACAAGTCTCCATAGGCCAGAGGCATGTAGCCAGGCCTCCATCTCGCCAGACCACATGGCATAGTTCTTCCCGTTGAGCTTAACAAATGCTGGCAAACTTGAAGCCATACTAGCAAAATTGCGGGCAGGGGAAGCGAAATAGTTTGAGGGAGGAGGGATGAGAGAGAGTAGGAGTTGAGTTGAAGATGGTTGAAGAAAGAAAAATCGATTTGTAGGTTGTTAGAAGCCGGGGCCCATAACCTGTTGGAAGTAGAACGTAGAGTTCGCAGTGGCAATCCTAACGACGCTAGTATCGAGCGGATCGGATAAGAAATGAGCTAGTATTAGCACAGTTAATCTGTGGACAAGTCTAAGAAGCTGAAACAACAATACAAAGAGATTGCTCACCTGTGGACAAGTCTAAGAAGCTAAAGACTTCTAAGTCGTCCACAGGCAAGTTCAACATGCGCTGACTAATCTATCACGTGAGCGGAAGTGTCCGCTGTACTCTAAGTCGAGATATACCCAAAACAAATTAACCAGTCACTCTAATCAAAATCGCTTCTTGAACCAGAACCACCACCTTCCTCTTTTGGAAGTCTCAGTGTTTCTGCTTGAGGGGCAATACATAGCGTCCACATTGTCTTTATGGATATGCGCGAGGATTTCGACAACGGGAACTGGACATCGGACGACGACAATCAGCTTCCTCCACAGCTGGAGGCAGCAGTGCTCAAAACACCGATGACTCCAAAAGCGAGCCGTCTCGAAAAGATGCGCTCACACTTATGGTCCAAAGGCAAGCTTACTGAAGCCGTTTGGGCCGAAGCCACCACCCCCACTCCTGCGGGCCCTTGGCAAGCATCGGCGACTCCGTTGTCGTATGCGACTCAGAGCCCTCACACTCCAAAGCCAGCTGGAGCTCCAGTTGCTTCCCCTTTCCCCTCCCGGGCCTCTTCAATCTTCTCACCATCCGCAGTGCCAGGAAAGAAGAACCGTCTCGCCTCGTTGATCACCACGGCGGCCGACCTTGTCAACCAAATGCCCCCAGATGCAGACTTTGCGGCGTATGCTAGTGAAGTCTTGCGTCTGATCTACCAGATTCTCAACTCGCCTGCCCACAAACAGGTTGAGTTCCTAAACATGACCGGTTCGTCCTCCTTTGAAGTCGCTCTGGCCATGATTATTGCGCAGACTGGCCCGCCTCCTCCATCCCCAGTCATGCCCACCACCCCCCTTCCCCCTCCTGCTCCGACCACACCCTCTAGACCCCAGTCCCCAATGGCCGAGGTTGAACATGAGGCTGCTGCGCCGCAGCCGAAGAAAGTCCAGGTCCAATCCCCACCTGGCCCCACTCCTAAGTCTGCCGCTTCTCGGAAGCGTGCCCCGGCTGCTCCCGCAGCTGTCCGAGCACCTCCAAAGAGCATCCTCAAGGCGAAGCCGGCCCCCATTCCCTCCTTCCCCAAGGCCCCTTCCCCCGCCACCGCTCCTGCTGTGTCCAAATGTGCCCCGGCGCGCAAGGGCAAGCATACAACACATGGCATCTCAAGGCGAGGTGTCCATATCACTCCCCCAGCCGGATCTAGTATCCGAGCTATTAATATCACACCCGAGGTTCTTCGGGAGTGTAATTGCCACCTCAAGGACGACCTCAAGGCTGAGGTCGTTCTCGAATCTTCTTCTGACACGGCAACCGGTATCTTCATAGCTGTGTCCCAAGTTCTTTCCCACCCTGAGTCTGCGTGCGTCCTTAGGCACATCCGCCGCCTCGTCGATCCCAATGGCCTCGTCCCGCTCCAGGCCACCACCCCCTCTTCCACGTCGTACTTGAAGATAATCGATGTACCACTCATTCCGGCCCCTCCTGCCACCTGGATCAACACGCAACGCGACGCCTTCACCGTCGCTATGCATAGCTCCCCTGTAGGTCACGCTCTGTCATGTCACCTCAAGCACGCCGTCCGCTTTATGAGGACGTCACGCCATGCTGACACTTGTGTCGCGTGGCTCGATATCTCAGACTCCGTCTCAGGCCGTACGGCCCACGACTACATTGGTAAGCACGTCCTCATAGGCGGGCAGAACTGTCAAATCCAGGGCGCTGCACCCCGGCCCGGCTCTGCGCTATGCACTCGTTGTCAGCGCTGGGGCCACCACGCTGAGGTTTGCCGATCTAAAGGTATCCGTTGTCCTCACTGCACGGGACCGCACTCTGCGGAGTCCCACATTCAGGCCGCGATCGCGATGAAGAAGAATCCCGACGACCGCCACTGTGCGAACTGCTCCGCTGCCAAGAAAAGCAAGACCGCGCACTCCACCACGGACAAATCCTGTCCGTTCTGGGATAATCGCTTCAACTGGGACTGGATCCGTCGCAAGTTCCCATCGAAGAAGTAAGAGGCTGTCATGGTCGCTTTTGGGAGCTGTAGTATGTGCGCCCACCATTTTCCTTTGCTATATCGTTTGCTTTGGAGGCCGCTGATCGGAGGTTGGTGTATACGGGGTGGAATCTCGCGGGGATGTTGGCTTGAGCTTCGGTTTGTCACGGTCTGTGCTGCGTTTCATTTCATCATTTTCTTTTCAATTTGTTATGTGGTTTGTGTGTTTGGGTTCTTCGAGTGCTTGACCTCGTCGCGCGGATACGTTTCCTTCCCTCCCATGTAAGTGTTTGATTTTGTAGTGGTCTGGGGGCCCGTATCGGATATGCATTAAGGCATCCATATTAGTGTAGTAAGCCTGGAGTATCTAACCGGATGTCGTATAGCTACATTAATAAAAGGTCCACCGAGAGGTGCCATTGATTATAAAAAAAAAAAAAAAAAAAAAAAAAAAAAAAAAAAAAAAAAAAACCAGTCACTCTAATAACTGAATTTTTTTTTTTTTCTTTTTTTTTTTTTTTTTTTTATCAATGGCATTTATTTCAAAATGGACCTTAAGGGTGCCATGACGCGTACCCCGTACTTTACATCGCCTGTACACTACCTCTCCCCCCCACAGGGATTACAAAGAGAACAAACAACAAAAGGGCAGTCAACGTATCCAGCGGAAAATGCATCGCTTGAGGAGAAAAAGAAAAAAGCAAACGAGTCCAGGGTCCGATCCGAGTACAAGTACACTAGAGAGAGTGAAAACGAGAAAAGGAAACGGCGGAAGATATAGCTGAATAGAAAAACTACAAAGCAATTGAAATAGAACTTATTGTTTTCGGCTTTAACGACCTCTCCTGTCACCTCCAACGATCCAAGCGTCATCTTCTCGAAATCAAAGCCGGCCCATTCATCAGCTTCGAAACAATTCTGATAGAGGGAATCTTTGGTCTCATGCCAGAAAATAGGACCTGTGTCAAGGATAGGAAGTTTGCGTTTACGCCTATCCTTGTTATCTTCATCTCGCTTGCGGTACACCTCCTCGCGGTAGGCCGGCCAGCTCGACTCCGATATGCGCGGTTGCTCCAGTGGTTCAAAGGTAAAAGCGCTTGGGTTGTCCATTAGGAATAGGATGAGGCCCCTGATTGTGCCAATTCCATCTATCGAATAATGATTAGCTCTCCTCACATACCAAGGACAGCAATTTAGAATATGTTCACGAGACTCTGGGAACAGTGGGTCAACCGTTCCGTGACAGCCTACCATTGGCTCATGCGGAAAGAATCTGGAACGATACTCCCCAGTTGGTGCATGATTGGTGATCAAGCGTACGAGACGAGCAAGTAGCTTGGGATCATGAGCGGCCGTGACTCCGCCGTGGTTGCGGAGCCAAGGGCCTTGGTTGAGGTGTGTCGGGAGAACCCGCGTGTAATCTGTGTCCGGCGGAAGGGAGGCGTCCGGCCTACACCACCCACCTTCGACATGACTACAAGGAAAGTTGAAGTCTGGAACCCTCGATTTGAGATGTCCAGGCTTCTTTTGATATAGTTCGAGCCAGCTGTGTCCCCTAAAACACAACCGGTCTCTCGGATCGTCAAAGCCTCTGACCCAGAGAGCTAAGACGTTGGAAGTGGTCCTCTGCTTGGCAAATTCATGCGACTGCGATTGAGGGAAGGTTAGAGAGACTTTGGTGAAGTATCTCTCTTTAGCTGCGTTGTGGATCGCTTGGTAGACGTGCGCGCGGAGGAAGTTGAACTGCCATGCGCTTGTATCGGGATCCGAGGTGGCCCATGACTCGCGATAGCCCTTGACGACGATATCCACTCCAGGATACTCGTCGACTATAGCTTCAAATGCGAGGGACAGGGTGATGGACAATTGCTTGCCCACCGGTTTGGAATTGGCGGCGAGGAGGTTATGAACAATCCTCGGAGACGTAGTGTAAAGGATGATCTTTTCGACGTTCCATCCTTTTTGAAGTTTATTGTAGGCTTTCTGAAGGGCTTGGTACGCGGACTAGCCAACAATCGTCTCTTGGGTAATACGCCTTCCAGCAGCAAGAACCTTTGATGAGATCACTTGACCATTGTAGAGGGTAATGAGCGATATGTGAGAGTGGGATCGTTCCGAAGGGTTGAAGTCCAAATCCCATTTGTGGAGACAGCCCGCCGTGATGAGGTGGAGGGCATTGATTTCTCTGGTCGTCGAACCATTAAGCTCGAGGTGATACTTGTCGTTGTCTTCCCTATTGGGTGGGGGAATGACGAATTTAACTCTGTTCGGGTGTTTGTCAACAAATTGTTCACCCGGTTTGATGAAAGGCGACAAGGGGTGGATGACCTCGTGAGCGTGATTGTCAATGATAGAATCCAGTGGGGATTTCAGCACTTTGCGTCGACTCTTGGACATGTATTCCAGAGAGTTAGGGTGTAGGGTGGAGAGTTTGGCTTTTCGCCGCTCTAGTAATGAAAGAACGGGGTGGTGCGTGGGGAGAGTCTTCAACCAGTTGACGGATCGTTCGAAGAGCTTTTTGATTGATAGGTGTAGAGGCATTAGGCCAGCCACGGCAGTAATGCCTCCTAGAGGGAAGGTTCGGAACGCACTGGTGATCCAGCGGGCCCCTTGGTTATGGGTAAGTTGAAGCATGTTCATGTTGGATTTGAAGCTTTGAGTGCCGGGTTTGTACCAACAGCGTAGTCCAAAGGTCGCTATTGGCTGAACGCATGATATATAGAGAGTGCGTTTTTGCTTGGGCGTGAGGCCTCGGTTGGAGTTGCCAAGAATTCTCATACAGCGTACTGCAGAGAGTGATTTGGTGGCATAGTATTTGACGTGCTCCTGGAAATGTAGATTGCGGTCGAAGCGGATGCCGAGGTATCTCCACACCGTTTTGGGAACGAGTGGGGAGTCAGATGTGAATGGTTCGAACCCTAAGTCGATCGAGGGGTTCGGAGAGTCCTTTTTGCTGGCGGATTCAGCAAAGTTGAGTAATTCCGTCTTTGAGTGTTCCATCACAAGACCGAAGTCATTGAGAATGGAGGTGATTTGGGCATACGCCTCTTTTAGAGTTTCATGTACCATGTCATAACAATCCCCCGAAGCAACAAGAAGTCCGTCATCAACGAAAGAAAGAATTGCAGTCAAAGGAAAAGGAGAAGAAAAGGAATCAACCTTGTCTCGAATGTTAACCCATCTGTCCAAAAGATGAAAAACAGGCGCAATATACAAAGCAGAAAGAATTGGAGAGAGCGCTGAACCTTGTCCTACACCTACGTTACTGTCAAATAGCAGAGATATTTCGTTTTTTATGGAGTATTGTGTTTTTCTGTCAACTAAATAGTCAGAGAAGAAATTACATATCTTGTTCGCAAAACCAAAATGTCTAAGAATTTGAAGTAAAGCGTTATGATTAAGAGAGGGGAAAAACTGGGCGACATCAAAAGCAATAACGGACGTGACTTTTTTGTGGGCCCACCCCGATCTTACGTGGTGGGTGAGGGCAACGGCAGCGTCTTCGACGGATTGTTGGATGATACTGCCGGTTTGGCATGGGTGGATGGCGCAAGTGGCGACTCCCTCGAACTGAAGTCGCCTGGCAATCATTTTCTCAATGAGTTTCCCCATTGTGTTGAGCAAGACGATGGGCCTGAACGATTTGGCCCTGTCATAAGAGGGTTTACCCGGCTTCGGTATGACTACCGAGACCGAGTTTTTGAAGTGCTTTGGCCATTTACCTAATTCGATGCAAAGGTTAGCTATAGTGGTCATCAACAAAATTCTTGAATCGAGAAGACGGACCATGTCCTCTCATCAAACATTCCAATTTCCTCCACCATTCTGTCAAGGTTAGTGGTTCGGTTGCTCGCTGAATTGTAGGTAACGTGAAGAGTGTTGAAAAGTGCGTCCTTATCGAGGCACGGTTTACCTTTATTGTCCAAGATTGCTTCTACAGCCTCCATCTTGCATTCCCTTGCCCATGGCATAAGGTTCCATGGTCTTTGATTGTCAGTGGCGATTTCTTCAATCCTTTTGTCGAAGTGTTCCCTTTTGGCAGCTCGGATGGTGCATTTAAGTTCCGTGCGAGCTTTGAAGTTCTTGCGTCCATTGATGTGCTTGCTGTACTCCTTGTACGCCTTTTTGCAATCTTCATTCCACCATTTCTTACCGTGGCGGCTGAGTTTGCTTTCGTGTGCGTTTGTTTTCCAGGCCTTGTCGAAAATTGCTGCAATTTGTTCAAGTACCTCCTCGAGTTCCTCCTTGGTGCGGACAGTACTGATTTTGACACTGCCAAGCTTGGTCGTGACCGTCTTGATGTAATCCTCCTCCTCTTCAGATCCCTCATCAATTCTCTCTTTTCCTTTACCCTCGCTTCCCGCTTTGGCAAATGGTACCGAAATGGATAGGGGTCGGTGATCTGACCCCCATCTTTCTGTTGGATTAGTTCGGATCTCGTACGTGAACTCTTTATTATTGATAAGGTCCGCCGAAGCGAAGACCAAGTCAAGAACCGACGCCCTATTTTCGGGATTGTCGGGTATACGAGTTGCTTCTCCTCCGTTAGAGGGTGGCACATAAGAGAGCTCAAAGTTGTTGATGACCTCCTTGAGCCTCATGTATGGAGATGAGGGTCGGTATTGTGATGCCGCCCCTTCATCCCATTCACGATCTTGAATATTAAAATCGCCAGAACAGAGAGAAATTTTCCTATATGATAACCCCAAAGCGTTTGCATTCAAAGATGAAGCCAAACTCACGCACATACCAAAGATTGCTGAACCCAATTGGCCCAAGTATTACGGTGATGTGTACCGCCAGTGGGATGAAGAGAATAAAGAGAGGAAGAAGAAACATCTTCCTTTGCTAATGGGCAAGATATTCTACCATGAGATGGTGAATTCGCTATATGAAAATGTCTGGGAGGTCGACGAATGGAGTGGGGTCTTCTTTGACAGTTTAACGAAGATAGAGCTGTGGACATCACGGAATGTTAGGAGAAGGTGCAAGGAGTTTTTGTTCTTTGTATTGGTATTTCGCTGTTTCCTTTTATCTGTTTCACTTCTCTATGTCATGTACTTGTATTCAGTTTTGAAGGATCAGGACTATTCCCCCTTTTCATTTTCATTTTCATTCTCTCTCTCTCAAATGGCATTGACCTCGTCCGCTGGATACATTTCTTTTGTGCCCATGTTGTCTCTTTCTCCATGTAATGTCTCGCACCAACAGAGGTAGTGTACAGATGTGGTAAAGTATGGGGAATGCATTATGGCACCCTTAAGGTCAATTTTGAAATAAATCCCATTGATTACAAAAAAAAAAAAAAAAAACACCAGAGTTATATCATCAATGAAGACAGCCACTATGACCTTGATGTCTCCCTTGGAATAGATGTAGATAGAGTTGTTGGAGCAAAGTCTGGAGTAGCCAATACCCTCTAGGACACTTCTGAGCTTCTTGCTCCATTGCCTGGCAGCCTGCTTAAGGGCATAGAGCAATTTTTGGAGACTGAAGACCATATTAGGTCCCCCAGTGTGGTAGCCTTCTGGTTGTCTCATATAGATCTCCTCTTCAAGTTCCCCATAGGTAAAGGCAGAAAAGATGTCGACAGAGCACATTTTGAAGCCTTCTCTTGCAGCTAAAGCTACAATGAGGTGCAGGGAGGCAGGGCAGAGGCATGCCTTTTAACCTTGAATACCCATCCAGAGTTGACTACCTTCTTTCCAGGAGGCAAATCAATGAGTTCCCAGGTCCTGTTGGCCTCCAGATTGAAAGTCTCGGTGTTACAAGTGTCCTGCCAGTGAGAGCAATCAGGGGACTGCATAGCCAGCCTGTAGGAGCGAGGATCTGCATTAGAAACTGCTCCAGCAAACTCTACATCACAGAAGTCACTGTCAACCAGAAAAGCGGCCTCTTCTTCGAGTTCTGGGTTGTCCCCAGGCAGGTCAATGTTTTTGACCCTCCACCACTCACCAGGAGGTTGTCTAACTCGATTGGTGCGCCTAGGGACTCTTGGAGGCTCAGCAGGCACAGGAGCAGTCGGAGGAGTGACAGGGAGCAGTGCAGGAGGTTGTGGAGGTGTTCTAGGTGGAGAGGGAGCGACAGGAGATGCAGGAGCAATCACAGGACCTTCAGGAGCATTCTGAGGTGCTTTAGGTTCTTCAGGAGGAATATCACTTGCAGGAGTCGAACTAGGCAGTGGAGACGGTGCAGGGAGAGGCCAGATACCACCCCCTTCATCCTGGAGAGGTGGGAAGTCAAAATGTGATGAGGGGAGCGCTGGAGAGGGCTCTAAAGTGATAAGAGTCTCAGGAGAGCTGAGAGGGCCAGCAAATGAGGGAACAGCATTGAGTTGAGCTCTAGAAGTGCCAGGGAAGTACCTTTCATCAAATTCAGCCCTTTCCGAGATAATTGAACACTTGGTGACTGGGTTATAGAACTTCCAGCCCTTGTAGCCAGTAGGATAGCCTATGAAAATGCATTTTTCATCATTCCTTCCTTGACCTCTTACCACTACCTTCCTCTTTTGGAAGCCTCTGTGGTTTAGCTGTGCTAGTAGGGAATACAATTCATTATGCCTCTGAAATATCGCAATAAGTCTCAACTGTTAGAATAAACAGGAACATTGTGAGACATTGCCTGAGTAGCACTGAAAGGCTTAGAGCAGGTACACCAAGAAGTGATGCCATAGTATTTGAGGTGTAACTCGACAGGGGATTACCCTGGTAAGTACATGCTTTATATACTACATGTATAGTACTAAATATAGACGGACCCAGGGTAACCCCAGGTAGATGGAACATCATGGAATAGTGAAGAACATCATATGAAAATAGAAGTGGAATACATGGATGGGCAAGGACCCAAAATCGTCCAATTACCTACTGCTAACATCAACAACCTCCTCCGGCAGGTACGCCTGCCCCGCCATGTCGCAAGACATTGCAGGAATTTGCTGATGACAACTGGGATGCCCCTGGTCATGCGCCTCCTGTCCCTGAACTTGAGCCATTGTTCTTTGTTGGTTTAATTGCTAATCCAAGCCAATCTTATGTTGGTGGCACCCCCTTCCAGTCTGAGTGGCCTTCGGCCTCTTGTCCTGGAAATCTACTTCCTCCTGCAGAGATTCTCTCTGCATTTGATTCCACTCCATGACATGAGCTGGCACAAGTCACTCAGTCTCTTTTGGGCAAACGGCCTGAACAGCCGTCTCCCACCCCCTCTGCTATGTTGACCACTGAATCCCCTGCATGGATTCCAGTTGAGATCTCCCCTGACCCACCAGTTCCAGAAATCCCATACACAAAGGATAATGTTCCCAGCCAGGAACTATTCTTTTCCACTCTCGAGGATTATACATCCTCTCTCACTTCTGCAGACAGCGACACCCCAAGTTCTTGTCCATGATACTCACAAGCCCGCAAATTCTGTTGCTGGACCATGCCATCTTTTTTTTTTTTTTTTTTTTCAACAGCACCTCTTGGTGGACCTTCTATTAAACTAGCTATTTGACATCCAGTTAGATACTCTGGGCTTACTAGTCTAATACGGATGCCATAATGTGTATCCAAGGTGGGCCCCCAGACCACTACAAAATCAAACACTTACATGGGAGGGAAAGAAACATATCTGCACAATGAGGTCAAGTGCTCAAAGAACCCAAACACACAAATGCACATAACAAATTGAAAATAAAATGGTGAAGCATAGAAATCCACAGACCGTGACGAGCAATGCTCAAGCCAACATCCCCACAGTACCAAGCCCCATACAGATACACCAGCCTCTGACCAGTGGTTCCAAACGCAGATGAGATAGCAATAAAAGGAAAATGATTGGAAATTTTGGGGGCACATGCTGCAGCTCCCGAAACCAGCCATGACAGTCAATTACTTCTTCAATGGGAATTGGTGGCATAGCCAATCCCAGTTGAATCTGTTATCCCAGAATGGACACAAAGTGTCCGTTGTGGAGTGCGCCGTTTTCTTCTTCTTGCTAGCGGAACAATTGGTGCAGTGGTGGTCATTGGGATTGCACTTCATAGCAATCGTGGCCTGAACGTGTGAGTTGGCAGAGTGCAGACCTGCGCAGTGTGGACACTGTATGCCCTTTGAACAGCATATGTCGGAATGATGACCCCATCTCTAGCATCGAGTGCAGAGGATAGAGCCGGGCTGGGGTGCTGCGCCTCAGATTTGACAGTTCCGCCCTCCAATAAGGACATGCTTACTGATGAAGTCGCGGACTGTATGGCCCAAGACAGAGTCTTGAATGTCCACCCACGCAACGCAGGTGTCTGAGTGTTTTGAAGTCCACATAAATCAGACCGCGTGTTTGATGTGTTGGGCTAGGGATTGTCCGATCGGGGATTTTTGCATAGCATTGACAAAGGTGGTGCATTGTGCGACAATCCATGTGGCAGGGGAGGCCGGGATGAGTGGTACATTGATCACTTTAAGATATGATGTGGAAGTGGGGGTGGTGGCCTGGAGAGGGACGAGGCCATTGGGGTCAACGAGGCAGCAAATGTGTCTGAGCACACACGCAGACTCGAGATGAGAGAGTACCTGGGAAGCGGCTATGAAGATGCCAGTTCCTGAGTCGATGGAACTTTCAAGAACAACCTCGGATTTGAGATTGTCTTTAAGGTGGCAATTACACTCCAGCAAGACTTCCAGAGTGATATTAATAGCACAGATGCTAGATCTGGCCAGGGGAGTGATGTGGACACCTTTGCAAGACGCACCATGTGTTGTATGCTTGCCCTTGCATGCTGGCACATGCTTGGACACAGCAGGGGCAGTAAAGGGAGCTGGGGCCTTAGGAGAGGAGGGGATGGGAACCAGCTTGGCCTTGAGAGCGGACTTAGGAGGTGCTCAAACAGCTGTGGGTGGAGCTGGGGCACACTTCCGAGTCGCAGCAGGTTTAGGAGTGGATCCAGTTGGCAATTGGATCCGGACTTTCTTCGGCTGAGGTGCCACAGCCTCATGCTCAACCTCAGCCATCAGGGACCGGGGTTGAGACTCAGGGGCACTCGGAGTCAAGGGAATGGGGGCAGGGGGTTTGACTGGGGATGGAGGGGGTGGGCCAGTCTGTGTGATGATAATGGCAAGTGCTTCCTTGAATGAGGTTGAGCTGGCCATGTTCTGAAACTCAAGTTGCTTGTAGGCAGGCAAGTTGAGGAGATTGTAGATCAGGATCAACAACTCTGAGGTGTAAGCCACGTAGTCATTGCCTGGGGCAGTGGAGTGGACCATGTCGGATGTGGTGGCCAACATGGAGGTGAGGCGATTCTTCTTTCCAGGTACTGCAGACGGTGAGAAGATCGAAGAGGAACAGGAGGGGGTAGCAGCGGGAGAAACCCCAGTCTGCTTAGGTGAGTGTGGGCTCTGAGATGCATATGACAACAGGGTTGTTGCCGATGCTTGCAAAGGGCCAGCAGGGGTGGAGGTGGTGGCTTCGGCCCAAACAGCATCTGTTAGTTTGCCTTTAGACTGTAAATGAGACTTCATCTTCTCCAGACGAGTCGCCTTTGGAGTTTGCGGTGTTTTGAGGACCGTGGCCTGTAGAATCTCGGGGAGTGGCACATCATCATCCATAGACCACCCTCCGTTTTCAAAATCCTCTCAAGTATCCATTGCAAAAGCTGTGGATGCTGTATATTACTTCTCAAGCACTTCCACTGAGACTTCCAAAACAGGAAGGTAGTGGTTGTGGTTCAAGAAGCATTTGCGGGACCATGCCATCCTCGACCTCAAGTGTGATGGGGTTTCACTGTTGCCAACCTTCTCAATGGGCTTCCACGCTCTCAACATGTGGATTTTGCCCCACTTCCCTCTGGTACCACAGGTTTGGCACCTCGGCCAATCCCTAAACCACATGACAAATGTGCCAAGACCACCCCTCCATCCCCTCCCAAGCAGAGTGCTCCGGCTAAGGCCAATTGTGCACCTGCTCCAATTCTCCAACACTGTCTGCCTCCTTCAGAGGCTCCCACCATTTCTGTAGCTGCGCCCAAACAACGTTGTCGTCATCAGGGCAAACACACTGTACATGGCCCTTTGCACCGTGGCATATCCATCCACGTCCCTAGTGTGCTCAACTTTCAAGCCACTATGATCACTTCCTCGATCTTGAGAGAGATCAACAACCTTATCGAGAAGCATCTACCAGACTCTGCTCCGGTGATCTTCTCTGCTCTGGATGAAGGTGGCCCCAGGAAAGTATTCTTGGCAACCAACCCCGTTCCCACAAGATCCAAAGTGGACTTTGTGCTCAAGCACATCAAATCATGTTTCCCCATTCCTGAGGGTGTGAGGCCTATTCGCTCCTCCCCTATCAAATCCACATTTTATCTCAAGGTGTTGGATATTCCTATTGTCAATCCCACTTTGAAAGAATGGCTTGCCCCCACCACTGCCCAAATTCACAACAAATTCCAGCTCTCTCAAATTGGCAATATGTTAGCCAACTGGACACGCAACATCTGCGTCATGTGGACTTCTCCCCATGCTGACTCATGCATTGCATGGGTCAACATCGTAGATTTGGTATCTGGTGCAAATGCAAAGATTCTCATTGGTAAGCACATCCAAGTAGCTGGCACCAATTGTAGGATTGCCAGCACTCACCCCCACTCTGGTTCCATCCTGTGCACTCAGTGCTACAGGTGGGGCCATCATTCTAGCAAGTGCCGCTGTGAAGGCATGCACTGCCCTCTCTGCAGTGGTCCTCATTGGGAGGAGTTGCATCATCTCATGGTTCCAGCCACTTTGGTTGAGAACCAGCATTGCGTGAACTGTACTGCGTCAAAGCGGGAAAAGCATAATCATTCCACCTTGGATAGGAAGAGTTGTCCATTCTGGGTGCATCATTTTGATAGGGAATGGCTTCAATGCCAATTTCCGCCAAAGAAGATTTAACGGAGGTGTTGTGTATTTTTAACCACTTCTACTTTTCATTTTCACCTCTCACCATCTTGTAAGTATCAATTCAGACTCTCTTTTATGTGTACCACTTCGATTCTATGGAACATTCTTTAGTCTACGTATGCAGTTTATCCTTACACTAGTTATCTCCCTGGTGTAGGGCTGGCAGGTGATGTAAAGCCAGGGGAACACGTTATGGCACCCCACGTACGAGGCCGGTTTTGAAATAAACCCCGTTGATTACAAAAAAAAAAAAAATGCATTTTTTATAGTGAGGCTGAAGAGATTTGTGTTTATCTCACTGTATATGCACATAGGCAGTGCACCCCCATACTCAGAGGTGGGAAACGTCGGGCTTTTGCCTATAGAATGCTTGGAAGGGAGTACAACCAGGGAGAGACAATGTAGGAAGCCTATTCCATACATGCACCATAGAAGAGATGCATTCACCCCAGAAACTTGGGGGCAATTTTGACTCAGAGAGCATGGCAGTGATTTTTTCCCCCATAGTTCTGTTAGCTCTTTCAGCTAGACCATTCTGCTGAGGCCTGTTGTGAGTAGAATGCCTCCTGTCAATGCCACACTGCTCTGTGAAGGCCAGGAACGCTTTAGACATGTATTCACCACCTTTATTGTCCTGTAGAGCACGCATTTTGACTCCTAGCTGGTTTTCAGCCCAAGATTTATAGATTTTGAACACTTCAAAGGCCTCAGACTTGCTTTTCAGCAGATATACAGCCCGGAAATGTGTTGCATTGTCTATAAATGTGATCCAGTACTTGTAGCCTGAGTGGGAAGCAACTGGGAGTGGTCCCATGGAGGTCTGAGTGCACCAGCTCAAGTGGGGATTGATTATGGCTGGTAGAGGAGGGGAAAGGAAGCAAATGCATCTTCCCAGCAAGGCAGGGCTCACATATGGGGTCAGGGGACGCTTTAGAGTCAATTTTGAGGCCTGTAACAAGCTCCTTGTTCACCATAGACCTCACATCAGCATAATTGTGGTGAATAAAGTGACAATGCCATAGGGAGAGGTCACAGGGGAGTGTAGAGACCGAAAAAGTGGCCTCCAAGGTCAAGGTTGAGCCATCTAGCTCAGCAGAGTTGTTAGGGTTGATTGTAGCGGTGAAAGGCGTTGTACCCTTGCAGCAGAAGGCCATAGAACAAGCAGAGATGGTGATGATGAAATTCTTGTGCTGTGCAAGGTATAGACAAGACAGCAAGTGTTAGACTGCCCCAGCAGTCTTGTGTTAGAGTGCCCCAACAGTCTTGTATATGGACTTAGAGATGGTACGACTTTCTGATCATGTGATATATTAGTAAGCACATGTTGAACTTGTCTGTGAACGCTCTAGAAGCCTTTAGCTTCTTAGACTTATTCACAGGTGAGTATAGAGTTCTGTATCTTGATAGATTAGCTTCTTAGACTTGTTCACAGAATATCTCATTCATTTCTAATCTGATTCACTTGTTACTGCCACCGTTAGAACTGTCTCCATATGCACTACAATCTACCTCTGACAGGTTATGGGCCCCAGCTTCTAACTGCTGAAAAAATGAGTTTTTAATCAACACTTTCATTCATTCATCTATCTTTCTCTACTCTCCTTCATCTATTTCGCTTTCCCTGCTCTCAAATTGACTCTGATGGCTTTTGGAATGCCCACATTTGCAAAACTCAATGCAGAAAATTACACAACGTGGTCTGGCAAGATGGAGGCGTGGCTGTGAGCTTCTGGGCTATGGAGAATCATCTCTGGCAAGCAGAAGTCCCCCACTGTCTCCTCTACTGTTACCCAGGCTGAAGCGGACACTCTGGACACTTACGAGGCTTGTTGTGACAAGGCTGCTGGATGGCTATTCCTTATGGTTGAACAGGAGCAGAGAGTACACTTCAATGGCATCCAGGATGACCCCATGAAGATGTGGGAGGCTCTGGAGGCTGTACACAGGCAGAAGAAGGCCGGAATGTGATTCAATGCCTATGATGACCTCTTCAGCATCCAAAAACTCGAAGCGGAGTCCCTACAGTCTCTCATCAACAGGGTAGAGGGCTGCAAATATTGCATTAAGGAGTTGAGACCCTCCTCCTTCACTCTGATGACAGCCATGCAACACCTGTAACTCAATTCTATTTCAACTTTTTATAAAAAAATTTTATTACTCGGTTAAAATAAAAACCTATTTAATTAATAGTTTAACCCTTGGCACATTCAATAATACTTCATGTTTAGTAGTGATTTGAGCTCTTGCTCATTCTTTGCAATCTTAGGTTATAATCTTTTTTTTTTCATTTATACACACTAGCACTTTTTACCCTCTGCTTGTAAAGCTCTTACCCTTCCATCAACATATTGTTTTCAATTAGATATGATTACAATCTATTATTCTCAATATCCTGAGCCTATTTATGTCTTTATTAGTCATCAGAAACAAGCCCTGGTACACTTGTACAGATACTCTCCAAAGTCTACTATATATTTATGTAAGTACAGGCTTGTGCAGGAAGGTCAAAGCTTTTGTTTGCTCTTTGATTGATTGTTACATAAGCACCAACATTTATAGCATTAATTGGAACAATCAGCTTCCCAGCAAGTGTGTTGTTTGTGTGCAAAGAATAGATGAAAATATATTTCTACCTAAGGATGACCATATTTATGTCAGCAAATAAGTCTTTAAATGGCATAAATTACATAATACAATATATTATTGTACTTAGATGACTGTTCTAATATAAATCACATCATGAACCTTGAAAACATTGTAATAATAAGCTAGAGATTAAAGATTTACTACTTAATAAAGTTTCTAATGTTTAGAGTAGCATATAGATGGATTCTGATATCATATCAGCAGCATTTGATCAGATTTTGATGGTATCAATACCAAATCTACCATTTGTAGCTTTGATAGCCAGAAAATAGTATCCTCTGCCTTGATAAGTAGCCAATTCTGTATTTTCAGTGCACAGGGACAAAACTGTTCCAATGATGCTCTGACTTAAAGCTATTATATAATGACCAATAATGACTGTACAGTCACATAACATCACACAATGGTAGCTTAGATATTAAGGTATATGCATAAATATCCTCAAGATTTTAAACATTTTATGTGCACTGGTATATAGCATTCTTTGCAAAGGTACAAAACATTGGAACAGTTTTGTCCCCCACTGTATATGTATTGCTGTTTGAGGAGAGGACATCTCTTCTTTACAACAGCTCTAAATGAACTCTCTTTGAGAGCATTTCTGACTGTTTGAGGATGTACTGGATTGGGAATGATGTTGTTGATATACTGAGCACCCTGAACTGCATTATCCAGCTGGCCAGTAGTGATTTGGTGAATGATTGCCCTTTTGTCCTGAGAAAAAAGCTTAGCTGGATGACCTCCTAACATGTTCTCCTTGTCCTCATCAACCTCTTTCTTAATCCTCCCCACAGTATACTTCCTCAGACCAGTTCTAGACTGACTTTGATGAATAGAATAGCCTTCTTGAAGAAGAGAGATGACAGAGGAGTGTTGAGTAGAAGAACTAGCTTTCATGGTGGTGGTTTAAGGTCAAGATGTGATTTGATCAAACTTTGATGATGTAAATTGATACAAACAAAATCACATGACATTCTCAAATATTCCTGTATTTCTTCGGATTTTTATGAGGGCTCTAGAACAAGATTTGTCTCAGCTGAGTAGAGAGTCAAAAAACTGTCCCAATGATTGATTATTTTGTTGATTTAATTTCTCAGTCAGTTTCCAATCAATTTATGTAATTCAAAATACTCCTAATAGATCACATGCTAGGCTACTATAGATAATTATTACATAATGTTATGCAATGTTCCCACAGTGCTATAACTGAAATAGTTGAAAACCTCAAAACATTGGGACAGTTTTTTGAGCCACTGTATGGTGGTTCTATCCTATTCTTATAGCTGTAGGTCATGTGTAGGGGGGGTGTGTTGTTATCTTCAATCTTAAACCCTATTGAGAATGGATTTAAATTCAAAACACAGCCACAAAACTGTACATACCTGTAAATAGGATGCTGATGTACCTTCCTGTATATTTCCATGATTTTACATAGTTTATTTAAACTGCTATAGCATGTTCTTTACAAATGTACAAGACATTTGGAAAAGTTTTGTTGCCCAATACTGTAGGAAGCTCCACATAGGAAGTTAGCCTAACCTCTTCAAATAAGAGGAGCAGAGGCAACTCTATGTTCAACCATCCACATGGGAAATGACAGAAATCTGCAACAGACAGCAAAAGACACTTCAGAACAGCAAGTCAAGGCCTCTCTGTTCACAATCTTGACAAGAACAGACTTGACTCATGGAAAGTGACAAGTAAGGAGAGAATGAAGTGATCAAACACATAGACCCCATCTCCCTTTGTACAATCATAGGCACTATCTGCACCTCAACATACACAGCCCCCTTCCCAACAGATTCCCTACCCCACAGTCCTGATAACCCAAGGACTTGACTTAGACCTTGCCAAAAGTGACATCATCCGTGGCATTGTAATCCACCTTGCACCATTTGAGCATCACGATTAGATAGCGACAAGTGCATAGTGGTAGTGAATGAGCGAATACAACACTAAGAAACTGTACTATATCCGAAAAATCTATAAAGGTATAGCGTATTGACAAGTGACCATAAAAACATAAGGGCATCTATAGGGGTACTCCATATCATAGGCATTTAAGACTTGTCCTTGAACAACTTTTGAATAGCGGCGGTCGAGTAGGATTTCGGTCGTTCGAGCGCTATATATAGAGTGAGTGAAGAGTAATATAGATTTTAAACAAAAGCACGTACGAGCACCAAGGGCACGATCCCAGATTAGCTGAGCAGCAACACCAAAGGCACGGGAGACACCGAACAAGACAGTGTAGTACTGCATTTGATCGAGACCGTAGTGAGTGAGGAGAACGCCAGAGTGGGCGTCCACGTTGGGCCAAGGATTCTTGGCTTTTCCAGCCTGAACAAGAAAGTGAGTGAGATGGCGTCGGAAGAAAAGTAGTTGTGTCTACCTCGAGGAGAATATTGGGGACCAGGTTATAAATTTGGCCAACAAGTTTGAACAACTTGTCATCGGGCAAGTGTTTAAGGGCGAATTCGCGCTGAGCAGTATAGCGGGGGTCGGTCTTCCTTAGAACGGCGTGGCCATAGCCAGGGACAACCTGGCCACTCTTGAGGGTAGACCAGATATACTCTTTGACAGCTTCGTCCGTAGGCTCTTCCCCGATCTTAGCCTGCATCTTGCGAAGCCAAAGAAGCACTTCTTGGTTTGCAAGGCCATGGAGTGGGCCCGCGAGACCGTTGAGAGCGGCAGAATAGGCGAGGAAGGGGTCAGAAAGGGCTGAACCGACAAGCTTGCCGGTGTGAGCGGAAACGTTGCCACCTTCGTGATCACTACACTTGTTGAGCAACAGGAAAGGGGTGAACTCGATGAAACAACATACCTGTGGATAGTGATGTAGAGACGGAGAAGTTCGACGAAAGCCGGGTCCTCGCCAAAGCCAAGGAGATTGGCCAAGTTCCACGAATAGTCCTTGGACGCGTCGATGGCGGGGAGTTTGCCTCTGCCGTAGACGTTGCGATAGATGCGACCGGCTATGTTGGGAAGTTTGGCAATGAGGTCCATGGAGTCCTCAAAGGCGGGACCCCAATAATCTCTTTTGGAAATACCCTCCTGGTAGGCTTTGGCGAAAGCGGAGTTGTGGTTGAGCTAACGGAGAATCAGTGAAAGTGGTGGGGGAGGTCAGAAGAGAACACACGGCAGTGACGGCCAAACTGAATTGACTCATGGGGTGGAGAGTGGGTGGGCATCGGTCGAGGATCTCCTCGACGAACTCTGGGATGGCGGCGCGGGCGGCCCAGTCCTTGGAGAGCTGGTTGACCTGCTCCTGGGTGGGGACCTCACCGGTGACGAGGAGCCAGAAAAGACCCTCGGGCAATGGCTCCTGGCCGCCGGGGGCCTTGGGGAGAGCCTTTTGGATGTCGGGGATGGTCTTGCCGCGGAAGCGGATGCCCTCCTCTGTTCAAAGGGTCGGTCAGAGCCGGGGGGAAGCACACATGGGGAACTACTGACCAGCATCCAAGACGGAGCCGTCCCAGATCAACGCGGGCAAGCCTCGCATGCCACTGGACACAACTGACGTCAGGGGCGCGGAGAAACGGAAAAGGAAAGTGTTTACCCATAGAGCTGGTCGACGACGACGGGGCCGAAGGGTTTTTTGCCATGCGCAGCACGGGTGGCCTTGACCTGTGGAGGGGGTGAGGAGAGCGCGGGGGCAGCGCGAGGCAGGCGCACGCACATTTTCGATCTCTGCGGGGATGAGCTCGGCCAGACGCTCCCTGAGGGTGGCGGGGCGCGCGGTGGAGGCGAAGCGGAGGGCGGCGGGGCCGAAGACGGCGGGGCGGGACTAGAGAAGGGTGAGCACGGGCAGCGACGCGGGGGCGGAGACGCACGAGGACGGCGCGGACAAGAGGCATTGGGGAATGTCGGAAGCCGGCCTCCGCCTATAACGCAAAAAAACAGCGGTCACGTGGCTGCCCTCCTCTGCCATGGCGCTGCTGCCGCAGAAGCGTCTCTACCGCCAGCGCGCGCACGCGAACCCGTTCTCGGACCACGCGCTGCTCTACCCGCCCGCCCCCGCCGCCCTCGACTGGGCCACCCACTTCCCCGCCGCCCAGCCGCCCCAGTGGGCCGACATCGGCTGCGGCTTCGGCGGCCTCCTCGTCCAGCTCGCCCCCCTCTTCCCCGACGTCCGCATCCTCGGCCTCGAGATCCGCGTCCAGGTCACCGAGTATGTCGCCGACCGCATCGCCGCCCTCCGCGTCGCCCACCCGTCCTCCTACGACAACATCTCCGTCATCCGCGCCAACGCCATGAAGTTCCTCCCCAACTTTTTCGCAAAACACTCCCTCTCCGCCCTCTTCTTCCTCTTCCCCGACCCCCACTTCAAATCCCGCAAGCACAAGGCCCGCATCATCTCCCCGACCCTCCTCGCCGAATACGCCTACGTCCTCCGTCCCGGCGGCATTATCTACACCATCACTGACGTCAAGGATCTCCACGACTGGATGAACACCCACCTCTCCAACTTTCCCCTCTTCCAGCCCATCGACGAGGCCTCCCTCCGCGCACAGGGCCGCGGCCCCATCCTTGATGCCATCTACACCAGCACCGAAGAGGGCAAAAAGGTCCAACGTAACAAGGGCGACAAGTGGCTCGCATGCTTCCAAAAAATGTAATAAATAAATAGACTAGTTCATGTCCTCGTCCCCGTCCCTGTCGATACCAGCACTTTGGCTTCCCATTGCGTCTACTAACCCACCCGTCCGACCCATCACTGCACTCTTCATCTCCCTGTGCAGCACCTTCCCTGCCTCCCCCGCCAACCTAAAAATTTCCGAGAACCGGTCTACGTGTAGCCGCGTTTCCATTGTCACCAACGCCACCTTGCCCGTCTTGGGCATGATGGCTACCGTAACATGCGGCACGTCATTCTCCTCCAAAGTCGTAAGATCCAGCAGGGGCGACGTCGAGTGCACCCCTCCCGTGACTGCACACACAAAGTCCAACATCGGGATGCCCGCGTTGACCAACGCCAGCGTCGTCCCATTGATGCACGTCTGCAACAATCCCCCGTCTTGCTGCAGCACAGTCACATACACGTCTATCTGCGACCGCGGATATAGTGCTGTCTGAACGACTGGTTCAAACGTTGATTTGAGGGTCGAAGCAATCTCTAGTATTCGCCTGTATCCTTAGTTATTCTCGCGTACCAAACCTCGAAAAAAAAAATACTTGCTTATCTCCGCGAGACCGCTTTCGCCGCTCGCCTGCACTAAAAGCCGCGACATTAACATCGACATTGATATTAGCTCGGTCATGTATCGCTTGAGAGCGCATCTTCGCTTCTCTCGGACCAAAGACGGAAACGAGCACCTGGGTAAGACCATGGGTGATGATGGCAGAGCCATCCGCGTGTCCTTGCTGGGCGAGGTTGATCGTCACCTCTCGCAGTTCAAACTGGCGTCGGCCGTCCGAGCGGTAGCCGCCATCGTTGAGAATTTCAACCCGCGAGCTCTCGATACGAACTGAGAAAACGATCTTGGAGACAGACGCGAGGCAAGACTCACCATGGATGGCGTGCAGCACCAAAAAGGCGAGTTGTGTTATATTTAGACTCGGAGTTTCTCACCCATCTTATCATCATCACCATGGCCGCCGTCCTCGAAAACCAGATTCTCCCGAGCTCAATCCTCGATACAGACTTGTACAAGGTCCATCTACACCCCCTATATATGTACATGTCTCTCACTCTCACCAGCTGACCATGCAACAAGCCGTACTGCAACATTTTCCAGATGTTCAGGCCGTATACCACTTTACCAACCGTAGCAAAACCACATTTTTTTCGCGTCAATGCGTCGAAAAGTTTAGAGAATCGGTATCCCGTCGGGCGAGTTCACATCGAGTTCAACCGCCGATACTAACAATGCCACTCAACAAGGCTTCACCAACCTGGCGCTAAGTGGCTCCGAACGAACGTGGCTCGAATCAAATTGCCCGTTTCTGAAGAAAAACTACTTGGATTATCTCTCCTCTTTTCGTTTCAAGCCCGAACAAGTCTCCATAAACTTTGTGGCCGACTCTGAAAATAGCATGGTGGGCCAAATTGAGATAGAAGCCTCAGGGCCTTGGGTCGAGACCATCCTCTGGGAAGTCCCTCTGATGGCCACCCTCAGTGAAACATATTTTCAAACAGATGAAACGGATTGGAACTATGAAGGGCAAGAAGGTATTATTAGACGCCACTACCCGTTGTCTATTACCTGACAAGAATTCCAGAGCTGGCCTTTAACAAGGCTAAAACAATGTTGGAGGCAGGCTGCTCGGTGAGCGAGTTTGGCACCAGGCGTAGAAGATCTTTTCGTACCCAGGATCTTGTTGTCCAAGCTTTTGCTCGTGCCGCAAAAGAAAGCGCCGGTCGTTTTAATGGGACGAGTAACGTGAGATATGAAGTAAATGATCCTATTGATTGGCTCATGCAAAAGTACAGGTCCATCTAGCCAAAAAATACGGCTTGGCACCGATAGGTACCATCGCACAGTTCGTTGCATTCCCCCTTTGTTCACATGTCGTATCTCATTTCCGACAAGTGAATGGTTCATGGCTGTATGATCGTCTATAAATCCCCTTTGTTATGCTAACCCAAATTTAGATGGGAGCCCTGAAAGGATATGAACATGTCAATGACATGGCGCTTCAACGCTGGGAGGAAGTATACCCCGACACACCCACAGCGCTCATCGCTCTCACAGATACATTCTCAACGGATGCTTTTTTCAAAGTAGGACTTCATTTGTGCGCATATACCCCCAGAATTCTCTCTGAGTGGCAGTCAAGGAATTCATTCAGAATAAAGAACGTGCGCAGAAATGGACTGGTCTGCGACAGGATTCTGGAGACCCTTTTCTATTCGCACCTCGCGCAAAGGAGCTGTATGAAACACTAGGCATCAATTATCGCGAAAAATTGATGGTGTACTCTGATGCGCTGAATACCGACAAGGTGCTAGCGATTCAAAAGCAGTGTAAAGAATTAGGATTTGAAAAAGGTGAGCGAAAATTCTTTTGCCTAGACTTTTGTCTGACATTTGGTGCAGTTGGTTTTGGAATAGGAACATTTTTGACCAATGACTTTCGGAAGTTGTCGAGTGGGATGAACGAGAAGAGCAAAGCACTTAACATCGTGATCAAAATTAAATCGGTGGACGGACGACCTTGCGTCAAGCTGAGTGACGAGCCAACCAAAGTAAGAGAGCATTTTTAGTGACTCTCACCTCGTTGCTGAACGTCTTTTGCCAGAATACTGGGGACAAAGCGACTGTAGAGCACATCAAGCAGGTATTTGAGTTGTAGACTAGTCACATGATACATAGGCTGTTGTAAATTCAGAACCCAGTTCGCCTTCATGGCCGACGCGCGCTCCCTCCTCCGTGTAAAACGTCAAGAGGCCCGCATTTCGCATCCACTTGCTACTTACAATGCCGCGGGTCAATTGAGATGCAGCATCTGTGGCACGCTGGTCAAATTCGCCTCTGCATGGGAAGGTCATCTGGGCAGCAAGGCCCACAGGACAAACGTCGCGAGAGTCAAAGAGGAGGAGCGGATACGAGCAGAAAAAGAAAAAGCACAGGCAGAAGCTGAAGCAGAGGAAGAAGAGGAAGAGGAGGAACCAAGAAAGGAGAACCACAAACGGAAGAACGAAGATGAAGAAGACTCGGATTCGACATCGGCCTCAAAGAGACAAAAAGTGGATGTGAAACCTGGATTTCCTGCTGATTTCTTTTCGGATCCGTCAGCGGCACCCGTTTTCGTGGATCAATCGGATGACGAGGAAGATGGACAGCCCCAGCCGCCTCCGGTGGCCGACCAACCACCTACGGCGATAGATTTGGAGTATGCACAGTTTCAGAAATCTCTTATGGAAACACCCGATTTCCGAGAGACTTATGAGCGGGCCACGGTGGTTGCTGAACCCGAACTAGCGTCAGAGGTTCCAGAAGGATTCCCTGAACGGACGGAGGAAACTACAGAGGCGCCACCGACGGAAGTGACGGAAGAAGAGAAGCGGCAACAAAAGGAGATTGAGGAGAAGGAGCTAATCATGGACCGTTTTATTGAAGAAGAGCGTGCTCAGGAAGAGGCGGACATGAAGGTGCAGATGATGAAAAATAAATTAGAAATGTTCAAGCGGCAAAGGGAGGCATCGCGGGCAGCCAAAAATGCATCACGGTGAGGTTTATTAAGTTGGGAAAGACAAGCATTTAAGTTATGCAGAATCTAGCTAGTTTTTTTTATCCGCCTCCTCTTTCTCCTCTCGGGATTCGAGGCCTAGCCATTTAGACCAGTCCATGCCTTGTTTATGGAACATCATGAGGCCCATTACGACGGGAAGGTACCATAGACTGTGTTGGAATACAGTTCTTGCGCGTTTTTCGCCGCCATGACGCCACCATTGCCAGGCAGCCCTGATGCAGATGAGGTTGGCGGGGAGTGAGGTGAGAGCAAAGGCCCAGGTGGTGAGGCCAGAGAGAGGTACGAGGACGGAGCAGATGGGAAGGAGGAGGACGGCGTGGCGGAGGGATACGGCAGTAGTTTTAGCGGTATTAAAGACAGATAGCATGCGGTACCCAGCCTGCGCATATGAGCCTCTGACGATGTGTGAGAGAGAGTTGAAGTGAGGGAACTGCCAACTGAAGAGGAGCGTGAAGAACGCCAGGGGCCCGAGAGGGTTGTCGATGAGAGCAAGGTCAATGGGGAGGTCAGAGAAGGGGAGGAAGAAGTGGGCGGGATAGTCGATGCTGGGCAAGAGCTTTCCGCCACAGGCCGTCCAGCCCATGAGGGGAGGGACCGCGCCGACGACCGCGCCGAGCCAGGTGTTGGCCACGGAGCGACGCTTCATCCAGGTGTACGCGCCGGCGTAGAGGGCGATGTTGCCTGCGCCGAGGAGGGCCGTGGTGGGGTTGACCATGACCCAGAGCAGGGCCGGGCCCGCGACGCCTGTGGCTATGGCGAATACAGAGGCGTGGGTGGGGGAGATGGCGCGGCGACAGAGGGGCCGGTTGCGGGTGCGGGCCATCTGGGCGTCAAAGGGGACCTCCTGGACCTGGTTGAGGGCGTTGGCAGAGGCCGAGCAGAGGGTGGTGCCCACGGCGGTGGAGAGGAGGATGGGCACGGAGGCGGGGAGGGGGGAGAGGGCGACGCCGGCCATGGCGGCGAGGACGTTGAGGGCGGTGAGGCGGGACTTTGCGAGCTCGCGGTAGACATCGAGGCGGCGGCGGGGGACGAGGGCGGGCGGCGCCCTGAACGCTGCGAGCGGCGGCCGCAAGAGGGGCATCGCCGTGTTTGCCGCTGTTTGTTCCCATCTCTCCCATGCCCGGCACCCATCTCCTCCCCCAAATCTCCTCAAGCTCTTCGCCCCCGGCCCCCCCTCCCCTACTCCCGCCCCGTCGACCGCGACATCGACCGCGTCCGCCCAAAGGCTGTCACCGGCGTCGCCGACATCCTTGCCAACATCCGCGAGGAGACGACCAACAACCTCTTCACCGCCAATGCCTCTTCCGAAGCCATGGAGGAGGGCGAGGAGCCCGTCTTCACGCTCGCCGAGGAGGTAAAACGCCAGCTCCGCAGAGAGCAGCGCAAGGCTAGGCTCGAGGAAGAGTTTAAAAAAGCAAAAGAAAACTGTCTGTCTCGCTTTCTTCCCCGTGTCATCTGTGACTCATCTCCTCTGCGCAGACAAACCAGCCGACGACACAGAAGCCGTCGGTGACCCATACAAAACACTCTTTATTTCCCGTCTCGTATGTTCCCCTGCCTCTGCCGTCCATTCGCTCCACTCACCCCTTCAACAGCACAAGAGCGCCACCGAGACAGACCTCCGGCGCGAATTCGAAGGTTACGGCACCATTGAACGTGTACGCATAGTTCGCGACAGAAAAGGTCGGAGCAGGGGCTACGCTTTCATCGTCTACGAGCGAGAACGGGACATGAAAGGTTTGTTTTTTGTTTTTGTTTTTTTTTTTTACCTCGAGCACTCACACAATACCCCCTTCTAGCCGCCTATAAAGAATCTGACGGACTCCATATTATGGGCAAAAGAATTCTCGTTGATGTAGAACGAGGCCGTACTGTTAGGGGATGGAAACCCCGGCGTCTAGGTGGCGGTCTTGGTGGAAGACCCAAAAAAGTCGAGCCTCCGCCTCCTCGTAGTAGCGGTGGTGGTGGTGGCGGCGGTGGCTTCAGAGGTGGCTTTGGTGGTCGCGGTGGTGGAGGTGGTGGTTTCGGCGACAGAGGCGGCTTCCGTTCTCGCGGTGGCGGTGGTGGTGGTTTTGGAGGTGGCAGGGGAGGCGGCTTTAATAGCGACCGTGGATATGGTGATCGTGCTGGCGGAGGTTTTGGTGATCGCGGGGGCGGAGGCTTCGGCGGCGACCGCGGGGGTGGTGGTGGTGGTGGTGGTGGTGGTATGAGAGGCCCATATGGCGGTGACGGTCCTGGCGACTTCCGTGGAGGAGGAGGAGGATTCCGAGGAGGACGCGACGATTTTGGAGGACGAGGAGGTGGCGGCGGTTTCAGGTATGGCGTTCTCTGTCTTTTTTACGCTTTCCATTGCTCACATTATCACAGAGGCGGCCGTGGTGGAGGTATTGGATATCACGGAGGCTTCAATGACAATCCCAGCAACGGCTATGGTCCACCGAGTGGTCCAGGAGGTATGTCTGGTGGTGGTGGATTCGGAGGGGGCGGTTACCGCCAGGACCTCAAACGAGAAGGTCCTGGAGGTTATGATGATAGGGAACATAAGCGACCCAGGTATTAGTTGTGATGGAGGTATTTTCTGTCTTTCTATCCGCGGCATTTGACAAAGCTCGTGGTTTCCCGTCGTCTTTTGGCGATGTTGGTTTGTGCAAGTATGGTTTTTCCTGTTCTTGTCTTTTTTTTCTTCATCCCCTTGTTATGTGCGTAAGTATATTCGGTGTTCTTGGCCCCTTTATTTATCTAGGTCGTTGTTGGGCGAGTGAGTAAGTATAATATGGTAATTTTCCATAATCAAGCTAGCGTTCGATAGCAGCTAGTTGTATGACCATCGCACAATACTGTGTGTCCTGTTGGGTGCGATACCAAGGTTTATGAGGATCATTGGGTGCACTCAAAAATTTTCTGCAGAACGCTACGCTCCACCTCACCAATCGTTTTCTGTGCACATGAACACCTTCACCAGTCGAATTAAGGTGCTACAACCCAAATGTATTTATTCGACGAGACTGGATCAACAAATGATCCCTCCATATGTTGTTTAAGTTGCAGTGGCATGGATAAATCCTACTCCAAAACACTGCGGTTGTTTCGGGGTTTTTATCTTTGTCTGCCATTGATTCATCACGTTACTGTTGTTTTCCAAGGTTCTCTTACAGGATGTCAATATGCTGTGTATTGATGTTCCTCACAGAAACCCGCTACATACTCTCAATGGTAGATGTTTATTGCAGCGACAGCTGGGAAAAGTGGACCAAAAAGTCTGGCGGCGAGTCGTAACCCCTTTAAGTCGGTTATGCTTGATGATTCTGCTTCAGGTTATCATCCAATGGAAAACTTTTACACGCCTCGGGTGTTCGACTCCTTCATTGCTCCAGCTCCTTTTCGCTGCAATCTATTCTTCTCCCTGTCATATTTCGTCGCGTGAGTGCCAGTTATATGGCTGTCGCGGTCTATTTTTCACTGAATCCAGCTCCTCGACCTCAGAAAGCGTATTAGCCATGCATGTCGCTGCAATAGCGTTTTCCGCCAGGGTGCTACAAGAGATTGGTCCTTCCAGTCCAATTCCCAATTGATTTTGACATCGACATATTATCTCGTTTAAAAATAATGTATTGATCCACCCCACAGCTGAATTGAAGGAAGGAGAACTATGCAGACGCCTACTCACAATCGCGTTGCTTTTCGCAAAGGCCAAAATGAATTTCGATGTCTTCTTGATTCTCAATGGAGCTCATCCAATTCATCCCCGGCTTCTATCGTCATCACAACCGATACAGGAACCGTTATTGGCTGCTACAACTAAACTGCTTTCGACGGCTCCCGAATTAGGTCTGCGAAATGAAGAAGATCTGAAGTATTGCCTCGATTACAGGGATGATTACTTCAAGTTCTCAAGACCTCTCAAAAGTGCGGCACACATAGGGCCACGTTCATCCAAGACAAAATACCCAGTAATGTCCTGCTATTTACGTATATCCCTCGTCGAGAACATGAAATATGGCACCAATGCTCAATGTCGAATATGACGACTCGTCACCTAGCCGTGTTTCCCTCTCCCTCACTGGCGGGCGCCTGGATCCTGCACACAGCACTAGCCACCTAACACAAGTGATGAGTTGTCTTTAGAGTGACTTCGCACTTTAGCCGGCTGCTTCCTCAAACACGGGGTATTGCTACTCAACATTTACCAGGGTTCTCGCAGAGCTGCACGGTTGAATTTCCACATAAATATAAAATTTTCAACGCTACAGCCCGTATACTGTACTCTCTATAATTACCCTTCAGTTTAATTAATAAAAACGATTTGCTGACCAGAAAATACATCGGATGCGAAACTATTGAAGGGTTATGCTAGAATATATTCGAGTAATCATCCTTCTCCTTGTTGAGTTTCGCAACGAATGTTTTGCTTACAATGTTGACTACACGACAACTTAATTAGAAAAAGGGGATGAGTATAGGTAAAAGGCAACTCACAAGCATCCATATACCTGTCAAGGCAATATCCCAGACATTTCTGTAGGGGGATGGAGTTCGCGTCAGCTACCCGACTTGTCTAGAGTGGTTTGGGTGTCACCTGTTCTGCGCCAGAAAGGGAAGTCCCCGGTTTTGAAATGCATTTGGCAAAACATTTCTCGTTTGTTTTCTGGAAAACAACGCTTTGCTAAGCTAATGCGACAGAATGCGGGGGGTACAACTGACATTAATGAGTTCTTGAGCTTGCACAAGAGCAAGCTCATTTTTGATCTGGCTCATGATTTTCTCCTTCCTCGCAAGTGTGTCTACGAACGGACGTTAGTGAAATGTATGTATCCGACATGTTGTGGCTGCTAACCGGGATTGAGAGGAGCGGAGTCGGCCATGTTGTGGTGGTGAAAGACGAAGTGACGAATATGGCAAGTGCTGATCCGTCTTGCACTCTTTCTCCTCCATGGGCGCACGCGAGTCCAGGGCCGCCCACGACGGCGACGGCGACGACAATGCACCTTCAGACTACTACCAGCTTCTAGAAGTCGAGGAAACTGCTACCCAAGACGAAATAAAGGTAGTAGAGGTTTTCATCGTCAAATCCGAAACTCACTGTTTTACTCTAGCGTTCCTTTCGCAGACTTGCTCTTCTGCACCACCCTGATAAGAACCACGACAACGTAGAAGAAGCTACAAAACGATTTGCGACCATCCAACAGGCCTATGAGGTTCGTACCTTCCCGCCAAATCACTGTGAACAGCTTGTCGAGTCATATCTCCCCAGGTCCTCAGCGATGAACAAGTGAGCCGGATGGCGTCTCTCTCAACTTATCAACCTGACATTAATTACAAGTAGGAAAGGGCTTGGTACGACTCTCATAGAGCATCACTGGTCCCAGAGCCCGACGCAGAAACTGTGTTCGAGGACGTGAAACGAGGTGCACCTCCCTCTCGCGCACGGGATCGTGGTCTCACTGAAAGACACCTGGAACGATTTTTCGATCCGACCATATGGCAAGGTTTCGGAGAGAGCCCAGACGTACGTCTCATTCCCCCATCTTCTTATCTGTTCCTCATCGCTTCTGCAGAGTTTCTTTACAATCTATCGTAATCTATTTTCACGACTTCAAGCAGAGGAGGCTATGTTCTCTGACACAGCAGATTACCCGTCTTTTGGTGATTCTACTTGGGACTGGAAGTCTCCGAACGAGGATGGTCAAACAGTCAAGCAATTCTACTCCGTGTGGCTGAATTTCAGCACTGAGAAGGACTTTATCTGGTCTGAGAAATGGGATCTTTCAGAAGCCCCAGATCGTCGCGTGCGCAGGTAAAAAAAAACGCACCAGAATTCATCAATGCTTAAAATTAAACATCTCACTAGATTAATGGAGAAAGAAAATAAAAAAGCGCGGGATGACTCCAGAAAGGGTTACAATGAGACAGTCAGGGTAAAGCAGGAGGTCATTGCTCAATACAAAATCCTAGCTCACTTTCTGCTATAGGCTCTTGTTAAATTTATTCGGAAGCGCGATCCTCGCTACAAAACACACCTCACTCGACAGGCTGAACTCAGTCAGGTCAAACCCGACACTAGCATAAAGCAGGACAGAGTTTCGGCCCAACGTCGACTCGAGGCTTCTGAGAACTATGTGGAACAGGATTGGCAAAAGATTGACACGCGACATCTTCATGTTGATTTAGAATGGGCGATTGCAGAGGGTATGAATGACGAAGAGTGGGAATGTGTTGTCTGCAATAAGACATTTAGGAGTGAAGCTGCCTGGGATAGCCATGAACGAAGTAAGAAACATTTGAAAGAAGTCGAACGATTGCAAAGACAAATGCGCAAAGAAGGGGAGATGTTAGGCCTGGATGAACAGGAGGGCGAGGAGCCCGATGCAGAAGAAAAGGAGGGCGAGGAACAGGGTGCGGAAGAAAAGGAGATTGTTGACGAAGACGTAATTCATCGATCTACACCTGAGCCTCCACGGACGCCTTCTCCATCTCCATCTCAACCCGGTACCGCTAGTGAACTTGCAACCCGAGATCCATCGCCTGAGCGCGACCCTACGAAGACAAACAATCGTTCCCGGAAGCCTGGTAAAAAGGTGCTTTTGGAGCCCATGTCAAAGACAGAGAAACGGACACGCCGACGGAACCAACAGCTTGGAGAGGAGCAGGAACAAGAGGCAGCTAATGGCGACAAACCGTCGATCGAAGAAGAGGCTGAAGAACCTGCTCAAACACCTGAACTCTCCAAACGTGATAAACGAAGGGCCAAGCAAGCGAAGAAGGCAGAATCGACAGCTGCCCAAGCACAAGATGTATGTTTATCCCTTGCACAATCAAATTAGTAAGGATTCGCTAACCATAATCAGATTTGTTGCAACGTTTGCAATGAGACATTTGGAAGTAAAACTAAATTATTCAACCATATAAATGAGACAGGCCATGCGCTAGCAAATCCAGAAAAAAACGACCAAAAGCCTCGTCGGAAAGGGAAGAAGAAATAAAAGAATCTTCCGTATACCTTTGCCCTAAATATTTGTGAAAGGAATGTGTAGAATACAATGGAACTACGGCACAATACTAATTACAATGTATTAACCCATGAGCTGAGAGATATCTTCTGGTGGGTATTTTGTTTGAGAAAATGTGAGTAACCTGACGGTGCATGTAGTTGAGGTAGGAGTAAGTCAATTATAGTGAGAGGGGCATACCGTTTGAGGCTTTGAATATATTTCCGGCTGACTTCGTCGTTGAGAACATGCGCCACTTGATCTCTCGAGATCTTCTCTCGGGCAGAACGTTCATGGATACTATGAGGGGGTCAGTATGGCAACGATTGGGATATAAATATCTCTGACGTACCCAACCATGGTTACACCAATAGGCCACGGAGCATTTCCTATTGAAAGTCGAAGGTAGGCATCGTTGGCTCGTTGATATTCTCTCTTTTGCATGTAATGTACTATTTCAGCGATGCGTGCAAGCATGTCAGAAGGGAGAGTCTACAGAATTGTCAGGTAGGGGTAAGGGTAGTCATGGATGATACATACTCTTGAACGTAGATTTTTGAATAGAGGCTTGAGGTATTCTGCGGACTGAACTTGGGTAGCGGCAGCGAGCTTTCCCTGGTTGGTTCGTTTGACATGCTCTGGTCTCTCGTCCATGGCCTCCTCCCATTCTTTCAGGACCTTTTTGAGGGCATAGTAAATGAGAGGGTAGAGTTTGTCCGGGTCGGTTTTGACAAGATTAAGGTCAAGGACGCCAACGTTCACGGATTCCCCCTCCTTCTTTTTGCCTTTGCCATTCTTACTCTGCAGCTCTTTCTCGACGCTCTCGACATCTTCGAGAGCCTTTTTAAAGTCGTTGTGACCACCCTGGCGTTCAGTGTCTCGCTCTTCGATAAGTTCAAGGGCACGGAGCCGCAGACGGCGATCCTTGTCTGACTCGCCGAACAAGCGAATGGGCTGGCCTTTGGCACGCAGTCGGCGTACGGTCTCCTCGTTCGAGATATTGAAGGCCGATTCTAGACTGGGGGAATCCGTATCGCGAGAGGGAGTAGACACCGATGCCTGCTCTCCAAATCAATATCAGGGTCTGAACAAGAGAAATAATATGGACCAAGCTCACTTTCTTGAGGGCTTTTTCAGACTCTGCTCGTTTCTTGGCCTCTTGCGCTAGCCGTTTCTCCTCGCGGGCCTTTGCCTCCTGCTCCTCCTTGATGCGCTCGAGTTCGCCCCTGCGCATGTACTTTGTTGGTCTGGCCGAGTCATTGTCGATGGACTTGCGCTTTTCCGCGACGAGAGCCTTGAGAGAGTCCATGGTCGAGGCTGGGATTACATAAGCAGTGGGTTGGATTCCGCTGGCTTCCGAGGCCGACGCTAGACAACTCCCTCTTCCACCATGTCCGATTCCTCTGACCTCTCCAGGTGCGTTTTCTGCCCAGCTAGTTGTGCTGTTGCTCACTCCTCTTTCTCTAGCAAATACACCCTCCAGACCGTGGGCTTTGACGGTGCCTATTTTTTTCGACTCGTTCGTCTGTCTTCAACTTAAACCTGTGATCAGCCCGCTTCCCCAACGTCAACCAAACCAGGAACTGGTGCGTGGGACAGAAAGCTCTCTTTTCCTCTGTTGCATTCTTATACGCCTCCTTTTAGCTTCCAGAACTACACCGACTACTTCAAATGTGTTGCTGCCAAGGGTGAGGAGTTTGCTCCCTGCAAACAGTTCAGGAAGGCATACAACTCGCTGTGCCCCAGTACGTCGTCCGCGTCTTATTTTTTACTCTGGATGTAACTGACATACTACCTTTTGCACAGACGAATGGGTATGAACAGGCTACTCGCCCTTTTGACCTGTGACTGACGAATGCTTAGATCTCCAAGTGGGACGAACAACGCGACAACGGCACTTTCCCTGCATCTCTGGAACCATGAGAGGATAGACACTAGAGCAGACCAGTAATTTCTGTGCATACGATAGAAATCACGTGACGGCGATGGAAATTATTCTTCGTCGCTGGTGCTAGTAGTAAAGTGGCTTTGGAGACGGCCTTCGTGATGGCTGCCGGCTGATTTGTTGCGTGTAGAGAAAGAATCTGTGATCCTTGACCGATGCAATGGAAGACTTGACCCGATATGCATACAAAATGATATGGTGCTATTATGGCGTCAGCGGAAGAAGCGCACGACAGCAAATAGCCTACAGCACTACTGTGCCGTATCCTCGTCAACGACACTCTCTTGTTTTGTCTGTAAACCACTGTATAAGGGGCTAGCCCTCATCTTGCGCATAAGAGTTCTTCCAAGACCCGACATCCCAAACGTTTACCATCGATCGCAGGACTCATCACCCGTACGCTCCCGAATGACTATTCATACATAGACCACTAAAGGTTGGCCAATGCAGGGTTCATTTTCTCAAAATGCAGCATTCACTACGCTCTATATTGTCAATTTATATGTCACATCTTCCCATGACCTAGACCCGGAGCTTGGTGCACAGGCCTCATTGAGGCCGCGCCGACTCTCCCCTTCGCCTCTTCCGTCATGGATTTTTCCGCTGAGCCACCACACTCGTCCCGTCTCGTCGTCAGAGGCAAAGAGCCTTTCAATGCAGAGCCTACTGCTGCTGCCCTCGTCGAATTTCCTCAGACTCCCGACGAGCTTGTCTTTTGCCGCAACCACGGCCCCATCCGTGAATTTGATCCAGACTCTTACACTGTATCTTTCAAGGGCCTCGAAAAGGATGTCGAGCTATCCATAAATGATATCAAGAGCCTTTTCACCAAAGTTGAAGTGGTTTCAATACTCCAGGTCTGTGGCATACCCTCGCCACTCCACATGCCAATGCTGACCTCACTTTCAAAAGTGCGCGGGCATCCGACGCAAAGAGATGGGCAATGTTAAGCCTGTTCACGGAGTACCATGGTCTGACGGTGTCGTCGCCAATTGTAGATGGGGAGGTGCTCGACTTCGAGACGTTCTTGAGCACTTGAATCTTCTACATCACGACAATGTCGATGAGCTACATGTCTGCTTTGCGTCCTTTGCCACGCTGTGTCAAGATGACGAATACTACGGTTCCTCAATCCCGCTTGCAAAAGCTACAGACATGGATCCTGGCGTCATTCTCGCCTATGAGGTTGGTCTCATGAGTCAACCATGTTAGAAGGTTAATCAAAATTGATTTCAGATGAACGGAGAAGATTTGCCTCCCGACCACGGTGCACCCTTGCGCGTAGTTGCGCCCGGATACCTCGGTGCCCGGTGGACTAAATGGGTGGACACCATTTCCATTTCGTCCTCGGAATCTCCCAACTTTTATCAACAACGTGACTACAAAATATTGCCCCCTGACGTACGTTAGAGATCTACATTGCATTATTGAACTCGCGGACTAAAATACGCGACAGATCGAGACCAAGGAAGCGGCAAAGGATCTTTGGTCCAAGTATCCGGCGATGGCGGCTTTACCTCTCAACTCCGTGATTGCCACGGCATACAAGTCGTCACCGGATTCCCTTTTTGTCAAGGGCTACGCCCTACCCGGCGCAACCGGACAGGTCAGTGCTGTAGAGGTTAGTATGGACGATGGGGAGACGTGGGTCCTCATGAATATTACGTACCAGGAGGGGAAGTTTAGCTGGTCGATTTGGGAGGGACAAATGGCCTGCCAAGCCGAACACGGGGCTCTCTGCAGCCGTGCAATCGACGCGAGCGGGAATGTCCAGCCTCGGGAAGGAGGATGGAATTTTCGAGGAGTAGGGTTCAATGCGTGGGGGAGGGCAGCGTGGTAGCCCGGATGTGTTCTGTAATCCTGTAGCGTAATGTCTCGGCCATCACTCTTTCCATATTTGTATCTGTCGACGCAACCTCCTCGCTGCTCAGACTCAACCAACACTCATGGCACTCGGCCGCCTCGCCCACTACGCCTTTGACGCTGTCCTCATCTCAACCCTGCTAGCAGGTGTACGCCGTTCAAGCGGTTTCTCGTGCGTCTTCAGCCTCTCTGGCTACCCCATTCGCCTGACCAACCCCCAAGGCCTAATACGTCTTCAATATCTGATTCCACCTTCCGCGGCGCAGCAGAGAAATTCCTTGCTGTTGGCGAATCAGTGTTCGACGTGATACAAGCAACCGCCGTCAACAATTCCTACTTCTCAAGAGAGAACAGCGAGTCCAAGTCGTAGAACGACTTTCTCATCTCACGACGTCTGGATAGATGCTCCTACCCAATGGTATACATGATTAAATGAAAAGACGGTTGCAACAGACGGTTTGAGGTGGTGGGAGCTCTTTATTATTCACACTCACATTTGCGATACTTTGTACCATTCCCACCTCATTAGTTTAATTCAGGCAGACTTTCAGTCACAGTTGACAATTCGATATTCAACTAGCCACTATCGTTGCCTTCGACCCGCAGTCTCAACCAGAGTCGGTGGCTTCCATCATTCTCTGTCGCATGAAAGAGAAGAGGTCTCAATTTGAATCCTCGTGGCCGCCTGTCAGCTATTTTGGTAATGTCGGAAGATAATATATTGAAATCTGAATTTGAACGACCTCGATTCGTCGGATTGCAAGTATTGGCGCATTGGCGCGCTCGAGGACAGAGTCACAAGGATCCATATACACATGCTTGGTTGCTGGCTATCGTTCAATAAATATGGACCTTGTGGTGCAGAAGCAAAAATGTTCCGCTTCTCGTATTTCCTTTCCGCGAATATACCGAAAAGTAGCAGTCATGGTCTCCCGAACGCGTGAGTATATTTCTCACCATCACTCTCACTCTCCCTCAAACGTCTGATATGTGGTTTCCTCCCTGAATGTAGTTGCTTGCGTTGGTGCCTGCGCACCTCCGCTTGGCATATGCCTGGGATAATAATAGCTTGCAGGAAGCGCAATGACCGCATTCTCTTTCTTGTGCTGATGATGTCAACGTGGTCCAATTACAATACCTTAGGCCCATTCCACAGTAGACCGCCACCTCGTCAGGGCGACTTATCAAGCGTCAATACAGGATTTACCTCCGTAACAAGGCAGAATAGTCACTCCAACTGCCATCCTTTCCCCTTCAGGACGATTCTAAGCTACACAGTCCCTGCAAAGTTGCCCAAACCCGGCCATGCGAGCATTCCACAAGGAAGTACCTCGCGCAACCCAAGAACACTACATGCGATCAAAAGGCTGGGCCTTAAAATATCTCACCAGGGCCTAGCTTCATACATATGTGCGTTCGTCTTGCGTGCGATTGAGATGCTCATATTGTTGAATGCATAATCGAATCAGACCTTCCGATTTGATATGTCCATGCGGTAGATGACCTTGAGATCATACAAACACTCAGTCCCGCATTGTCGCAAGAGTCATTCGCGGAGTAAAGGTAAAGAAATTATCTCTTACCAGGTGGAAATCCACATGGTAACGTAGTTTGATGAGGTATGTTTTTCTCGAGAACCCAAATTCGTCGAGGCCACACATGTTGCACCTTCTGCGGAATTCCTCCATTGCATTGCACCACTTGCTCAGCGACACCCATGGGTCGCTCTGCCACGAGATTCTGGCTTCCCAGCTAATCCCAGATGGGTGGTGGCGACAAACTAAACAATCTATGGCCTGTTCGGATCCTCAAGCCTTTCTTCACAGCGCCGGATAAGGAACATATCGAGAAGATAAAAGGCCTTGAACACATTGACCAACTTCGAGCTACTCTTGTACTCTCCTCCCCTACAGTCAACACGACCATGCTGAAAAATTGCCTTGGTCTTGTCGCCTCGTCTTTACTATTCGCGTCGGGCGTTTTAGCCTTCGACAACTCGAGGAACGATAACGTATGGCACCTTTTCTCTTTGATTGAATTGGAACTGAACATCTGCTTAGGTTGCTGTGTATGGTCCTGTTCACAACCACCGTTTGACGTTACCATTTACAACCTTCTCTAGCTACTGGGGTCAAAATTCATATGGCGCCACACACGGAAGTGACACCGCTAACTGGCAAAAGTCGATTGCGGCCTACTGCCAGGTAAGTCATCCGCGTTGTGTATATACGTACCTGCCCGCGTGCTGACATCTATTTCTAGGATGATGCAATTGATGCCATACCGGTGGCATTCCTAAACGTCTTCTTCTCCACCGGCGGTTTACCCCAAATTAACTTAGCTAATGTGAGGCTTCTACTTTTGTATACGGACATCAGAACTCAACTACCTTTCAGGTTTGCAGCGCGGATTCTGGCGTATTCTCTGGAACTCAACTCGCCAACTGTCAATTCCTTGCTCAGGATATTCAAAACTGCCAAGCCAGAGGCAAGATTGTCACTCTCAGCTTAGGCGGTGCAACCGGTGCAGCGACCTTTAGCTCTGATTCGCAAGCTCAAGCATTTGCCGATACTATTTGGAATCTTTTCCTTGGTGGTTCGAGCTCTACAAGACCTTTCGGAAACGCTGTCCTGGACGGTGTCGACCTTGACATTGAAGGTGGGGGAAGTACTGGTTTCGCGGCTTTCGTCACTCGTATCCGCTCACACGCATCAGGCGCGAGCAAGAAGTAAGCGTTGCCAACTTGTTTTCGTAATTGAGTCCTGATGAGGTATTCCTACGAAAGATATTATGTCACGGCTGCGCCGCAATGCCCCTTCCCTGATGGCAACTTAGGCTCTGTTCTCAACGCTGTTGGCTTTGATGCCGTTTACGTTCAATGTGAGTCTTTTGATTTATCGTTGATGGTATGGAATACTCATGCAATTCAAGTCTACAATAACTTCTGCGGGTGAGGACACATATAGGTTCACGTGTTTTGTCTGTACTAATTGGAGCTTCAAGCCTTACCAACTTCAACAATCCTAATGTAAGTGTACGATATTGGTTGCACGAGATTTTTTTTCTAACCTCCTGATAGGCATGGAACTTTGCCACATGGTGTGTATCATGTTGAGACGAAATGTAAGGGCAATATCGATATACCTTGACAGGGACAACTGGGCCAAGACACAATCACCAAACAAGAACGTCAAGATTTACATCGGTGCCCCAGCTTCTTCAACAGCTGCAGGCTCAGGATTCGTCGACATCAACACACTCAGTAGTATCGCGCGTACTACTCGCTCTCAATTTTCTTCGTTTGGTGGAGTCATGCTCTGGGACGCCTCTCAAGCCGTTGGTAAGAAACCTGTCCAGCTTTATGACTCTTTTCTAATGCAGTCTGCAAGCCAACAATCGTTACGACTTGGCTATCAAAAACGCACTTAGCAACGGCGGAGGATCTACCCCGACGTCCAGTACCAACCCACCGGCGTCCAGCCCTACCAGTTCCCCTCCTACTTCCTCTACCCCAGTCAGCGGTAGCTGTGCCGGTGTAAGTGCATGGGTATCTAATGTTGCTGTGCGTATAAACTTTATTTCTACTGAATCCATTTGTGACGTATTCCCAGTATGTTGGAGGCTCCCTAGTTACCTCCAACGGACACTTATGGCAAGCCAAATGGTGGTCTGAAGCTGGTCAGTTTTCATTACTTTGGAGCATATGCCGAAGCTGACTTGAAGGAAATACAGATGTTCCTGGTGGTACGCTATTTTATGACTGATGGTTTTCAGCTACTTGAAACAGTTTCTTAGGTGCTGCTGGAGATTGGACCGATCTTGGAGCCTGCTCCAGTTTGGTTGGAGCTGCGAAAGAGACAGGCCGAGTTTCCACAACTGCGAAGGCACCAGGCTCTCAAGCTCAAAGTTCTGCGACCGCCAAAGCGACCAGTGCCAAAGCTCAAAGTTCTGCAAGTGCAAAGGCAATCAGCTCTAAGGCTCAGCCTTCTGCAACTGCGAAAGCAACGGGCTCTGAGACTCAACCTTCTGCGACTGCCAAAGAATCTGCTGCGGCTAGCGCGAGTGAGAACGCCGCTAAAGAGAGCGCTAGCTCACGCGTATCCTCTCGATTCTTTAGAATCTGATTAAATATGTATAACAGTGTATTAAAACGTTAGCCGAATGTACTTGTACTGAAAAATACGGAGAAGCGAGCGGAGCATTGAGCTCCAGGGAAGCCTGAGTCACGCCGTGCAGTTAATCAGTCTCTTCATGCAACAACCCGCGCAACCAACGCGTGGCGCGGCCCAAACTACATTCTCTCGATCCTAATTGCTTCAAGTTCTCCATCTACTAGCAGGTCTAAGCTCCTGAATTATGGCTAGCGCCAAGAGTCCTCGTACAGGTGAGAATTTGGACGCCGACCTCGGAATCTCGTCATAATGGGACGGTGAAAATAGCTCCGTTGAACGTTTTCCATCGCTTGCAAAGTTACTGGCCTTCTACCCCATCTTCTGCCAAGTCCAGTTCACCTTTCGTACCCCCGACTAATGACGCACAGCCCCGGTTTCTCAAAGTCAAGATTGTCACCTGGAATATGCATGACTCTCTACCCAAGGTATGTCTCATTTTCGCGTCGTATTCATTCACTCAGGGTTTTTCGTTTTAGGGTGACATGGAAGAGTTGCTCGGCAAAGTACCACTGTATACTCCCTCTGGCATTGCGAAGGACCAGCTTCTCGAACTGCCCAAAGATGAAGACCATCTCTTCCACATAGTAGTCATGTAAGCTCTGACTTGCAGTACAAGTGTTGGTTTGAACTTGACGATTGGAACTTTAAGCGCGGGTCAGGAGTGTCCAACCCCGTCGGGTACGTCTCAATTTCCTGTGGCAGACATTCAGCATTAATCGACATCATTTCGTAGGTATACCCATGGGTTTGGGAGCGGGGTTCAAGTGGCCGCATGATAGGGAGAGGGAAAAAGACAAGGAAAGGGAAAAGACAGACAAAGGGAGTGACAGGGACATTGATAGGTCTAAACTACGCAAGGAAAGGGACAGTACTAAAAGCAAGAGAGAGGAAGATCAAAGCCAAGAACACAACCCAAATGGATGGACAGCAATGTGCGAAGATTGGCTATGTAATGGTGGGAGCCCTTCGAATCGTAGCGCGGCGCCATCTATCGCAGATGTCGGTGCTCCCAGACCTCTTGCTCGTAGGGCCCATTCCAAGGAACCTAAACGAGGGCCGTACCAGCTCTTGACAAAGGAGCGTTTAATGGGAATCTATATGGCGGTCTACGTACATAGAGACGTACGACCTTTAATCAAAGGCAAGTTCCCGATCTTCTTATTCCATCGAGGTTGGCTAAGATTAGTTTTAGGCACATCAAAATCTGCTGTCACAGCGGGTTTAATTGGTGGACGAGTAGGGAACAAGGGTGGTGTTGGCATTAGTATGAATCTGAACGGAACCTCTCTCTTGTTTCTGAATGCGCACCTCGCAGGTATGTAATGACGTTGAAACTAGATTTGCTCTATATCCTAACTGAGCGGGTACAATTGCAGCGCATGGAGGTAAAAATCAAAACAGAGTCGCGAACATGTGTAAAATCAACGCGGAGCTAGCGGTGGACTCTTTCCTTCAATGCGACGACCCAAGGTCAATGTCTGAAGGTCGGCCAAATGATGCTATCTCATGATCAACAACTTATAATATTGCAGATATCACCGACCGATTTGACTATACTTTCATCTGCGGAGACCTTAATTTTAGGCTTGACATAACTAGACAACACGCGGACTGGTTGATCGCACGAAAAGGTATTAAATTCACTGAAAAGAGCCCGAAAGCGTTCACAGCCATCATTCCGCAGATTATGCACAGGCACTCCATTTCGATCAGCTGAAGCAACTCATGAAGGATAGAAAGGCATTTATTGGATTTAAGGAAGGAGTGATTGATTTTCCACCAACGTTCAAGTACGATGTTTCGCGAACGCTCAAGAAGTCAAGGCGTGAAGCCTTCAAACGAAGCCACAGCTCACCAGCTGAATCCCCTACCCATCTATCTCAGGACGAGCTAGCCCGGCATGTGGCTGGTCAGGACCGTGACGACGACGTTGCCTCGATTGCATCATCAGCTTCGCACTCAAGTTCTTCGTATTCTATCGGTGATCAACCAGATACTTCTGAAACGACACCTGATATTCCTAGTAGCAAAGAAAATCCTACGCCGTCACCAAAGCCTCGGAATCGATGGCTTGCGCGTTTGCCCCTTCGAGCTGCTTCTACTAAACCATTCATTGAAGGAGCAATTATCAAAAAGTTTCGCCGGAAATCACTAGAAGAGCCACAGGTGCTCGACAAACCTGAGACAAAGTTACCATTGAAACGCCATTCTTTCGATGTCATTAGTGCTCAGGCCCTGCAGCCACCAAGTAGTCTCGTCATCCCGACAAATACAATCCTGAATAGTCCAGACCCGATGATGGACAGGGGTGTTTATGATTCATCAAACAAGCAGAGGGTGCCAAGTTGGTAAGACATTTGCAAGATTTTTTCTGAAGTTGTGCTAATCTATCCGTCGAGGTGCGATCGGATACTATGGAAATCAAGTGTGCGACCATCTCGGGAAGAACCAGAGTTACAAGACTCTCATTCCAACCAATCAAAGTCCAGTTTGATCAAGCGCCTACGGCAAGTCGTACACAGAAAATCTCTCCCACCACCCTGCCGAGAGCCTCTTCCTCCTTCATTAACGCGGTCAGAGAAGGAGACAAACTCGACTCCAGAATCTGTGCCGAAGTCACCTGTAGTCGCAGTCAATCATAATCGTTCTCAAGAATCCCTTCAACCCTCTCAAGTGATCGATACTAGGAGTCATATCAGGTCCCCAATTTCTCCTGGCCCGGCCGAAAGCCCTTCATTCAGGCAGGCCCCTAGGCGTCCGGCATATCGAAAAAGGACAGAGTCGTCAAGGAGTTTTGTTTGGGGATTATTTCCCTCTTTCCTTTCGCCCGCGACTTCTTTTGCGGACTTGAGTTCTGCTGAAGTCCACAGGCCTCGCAGGGGTGACGTCGTATGCCTCAGTTATGGTACTCTTGACGATCAAGGCATGAGGAGACTCGGAGGGAGGAGCGACCACCGACCCGTAATCGGCTCTTATGCTGTTTACCTTTGAACACTTACCTACTTTACCATGTCTTGATACCCATACATTAGGGTCTCTCCTACCGTTATATTTAATCGAATTTTTTAAAATATGCTCAGTTGCTGTCAAGCAAGTCGACCTGGAATGTATTATGATACAGTGTACATGTCAAGCGGAGATTGTAACTTCGACTTCGACTCCGGGTTCCAAGCTGATGCTAGTCTGTCGGGAATCATGTCAGCGATTCAAGCAATAGACCAAGAAAAATCCCTGAATACTGACGATTTGTTTGACGACCTCACTGGAAGCGTGCAAGTCAATCAAGCGCTTGTGAATCTTGAGCTCATAACGATCCCAGGTCTTGGAACCCTCACCACAAGGCTATGAGAGAAAACGTCAGCGTTGATGCAACTCGAACACATGAGCGGGGTTAAAGAAACTTACGGTCTTACGGGTGGTGATCTTCAAGACCTTAGTAGGGAGACGAACGGGGCCCTTGACGTGAAGTTGCTTGTCCTTAGCCCTGTTGATGAGATCGCCAGAGACTGCGAAAGCAATCTGTCGTCAGCTTTAAGAATCCATCGAAGAGTAAGAAAAACCAACACTTTTCCAAGTTTTTGACATTGCTGCTTGTGAGGGTAATCCTGATTTTGTGGATCTTGGCACCGGGAACGGGAGCGCCGGTAGCGTCGTATTCTTTTTCACCCTTAGCGACGTAACTCATTATCGTAGAGTCAGAAGGTGACTGTTCCTTGTTGTCAGAAAAAAAACAGAGTCCACGTTAATTCGCGCCTACACACCTAAGGTTGTAATGAGTTTGTGTATGGAGTCCGAAAATTAGAGTTTGGTGGCCAAAGATCACTCCGGTGGATGCCGATAGTTGGTGATGGCCGTGCGGCAGCGTTCCGCTCAATGGGGATGGGCTAATTGCCTTGGCACAGGACCACCATGCAAGGCTTCAACAAGTAGGTCGACAGTTCACTATCATGTGCATCGTTTAATCCATGCCCTAGGTACTATCCCCCGGACTACGATCCCTCTGAAGGAAGCTTGAATAAAGTCAGAGGCGAGGCTAGCACCGCCGTCTTCCACTGTCCATAGCTCAACCATGACTCGTTCCAGGCAAACATGCACTCGGTGACAGGGCTCGGAAGCTAGACCAAGGAATACTTATCACAAGATTCGAGCTACCCTTCAATATCTGGTGGTCCGTCTTCCCCGATTATCTCAAGTTATCTATCCTGAATAAAGCATAATCATTAGCAATGGATGCAACAACCACATCGGCATGGGAGTCCGCTACAACGCGGAAAAGAAAAAGATAGGAAACTATTACTCGACCCCTATATTCTCCTTCCGGTGTAAATGTCACCTCTGTGATAACTGGTTCGAAATCCAAACCGATCCAAAGGTAAAGTGCTCGCTTACTCTATAAACACACGCGCCCGGGTTTACCTGACTCAACCTCTGACTCAAGAATACTCGATATATAGTTACGTCCGGAGCACGCCAGAAGGATGAAGAATGGAATCCAGAGGAGAACGGTGGATTTGCTATACATGGTGAGTCTCGGCGTCTCCTCCGAGTTCAACAACCTGAGACTAGTCTTGTTTTTTTTTTTTTAGACCCAGATAAGAAAAACACTCCAGACGATCCCCTAGCGGCACTCGAGAAAACGTCTGAAGCCCAAACAAATCTTACAAAAGTGCAGATACCCAGACTCGAGGCTCTACAGACCGTATCAGAGCACTACAATTCAGATCCTTATTCTCTCTCCGTCAAAGCCCGGAAGAAATTCCGCCAGGAAAAAAAGGTAGAACAACAGAAGCGTAAAGCAGACGATGACATCAAAGGGCGCTATGGTCTACCAGCCTCGCTTAGCCTCGTCGAGGAAGACGAAACAGCAAAAGACGAAGCAAAACAGGCTTGGGAGGAAGGGAGGCAGCAATTCCAATTGCAGGAGAGCTCAAAGAAGCGCCGCATAGCTGGTCTGGATGTTCCATCGACTTCAACGAGTCGAACAGGCGTTATGACTCTCGGTTCCGGTTCAACTAGCTCTAGACCACACAGCTCTAAATCCAGCTCCAAGTCATCTTTGGACACACTCCGTGCCCGCATTATGGAGAATACCGCCAGGAACTCCACGGCGTCCACTCAATCGCGATTATCCAAGAATATTCTTCCCATACGCAAGGGGTAGTAGAATACATATACACGTTATCTATATATTCGTTTCATTCGTTCATTCTAAAGTACTAAGCACTCCATGTTTTGAATTGTCACCTCAGTCTGAAATGTATTATTAACTCCGTTCCTCGCAGACGCTCCGCATTGCTGGTGTATTTAGATTCAGCAAGAAATCGATAGCGAGAACAACAAATAAGAATACACAGCACAGTGAAGTTAGAAACAAGTCGCTAGTAGTAAAACAGAGGTGGATGTACTGAGCTCCGAAAAGAAAAGGTAAGAACGGGAAAAGAGAAACCCCATCAAATAAGATAGACCAGAGATGAGAGTAGAAATTAACAGGTAACAATAGTATGGGAACAGGCAGAAGCAAGAAAGAAGAAAGAGAAAGAAGAAGAAAAAGAAGCAAACAAACTTTAAAAAATATCAAAACAATATTGGATGTAACGTATAATGTTCGCACAAAAGAATCATGAAGTGGAAATTGCCCAAGGATCCTGCGTTGGCATGCTGCTATCAAACCTCCAGTCGGAAGTCTGATAATAAGCTGACTCTCCTCCATCCACTCCGCTCCATAGACCAAGATGCGCAAAGTCAAGCGACTCATCCTTTTTTATTTCATTGGATATCGATGTTGCCGCTCCTTCCGATGAGGGCTCATTGCCTGAATTAGACCCGGGACTCGTATCAGTCGTAGAAGATGAGGACACTAATTCAGGTGTCTTCGAATCGTCATCCTCGCCTCCCAAAGAGAAGTCAAAGTATTGCTCGAGTTCGTCCTTCATCATCGGCGGTGGCTCAAGCGGGGGGAATGAGCTCAGATCGTCAGCGGGTCCATGCTGAGTACACTCCTTGAGCAACATGGAAAGTTCAGCAAACCCATTGGTATCCCGAACAGGGTCCCCTCCAACAATCTTGATAAACTCTTCCAAAAACTGACTCGTATCCTCCTCAGTCTTGACATTCTCGATCTGCCCCTTCTTCTGCTGCAGTTCTTCTGACTGAGGTCCTTCTCCCCATTCCACTTTGGAGCGCTTCGGTGGCGAAGGTTGATCAACAACAGCACCGGCAGGACTAGGCACAACATTTCCACTAGGAGGGTCCTCTTCACGTGGTCGCTTCCCGCTGCCATTCATAATCGGAGGCTGAGATGGTGCCGATTCCTGAGGCGCCTGAGTAGGTGCAGGCGCAGGAGCAGAACTGGGTGCGGCGGGGACATTCGGCGCAGTCGACATCTTTCGCTTGCTGGTTGTCTGCTTCGCCTTGGCCTTACCCTTGGGCGATTTGGGCGCTGCAGGCGAAGAAGCTGCAGCCGTTGGCGTGGGCGCATTGGTTGGTGCAGGTGTCGAAACGGCAGCGGCGGCGGGAGAGGGAGCGGTATTGGAAGGAGTTGGCGGGTTCTGGATTTTCCTTTTGGGGGGTGCTTGCAAGTTTATCGCACCGCCTCTACTTGATGGCATATGCGAAGGAGACGGAGCCTGGGGTGGTTGAGAAACTTGCAATCCCTGCTGAGGAGGTATTTGCATAGTTTGTTGTTGTTGTTGGGGCTGCTGAGGAGCAGGTGGAGGGTGCTGCTGGAGATTGTGTTGTTGCATAGGAGAATGATGATGATTCAGCATATTGGATCCAGGGGGTGAATGCGCCGCTCCATTCATACTGTTCGGTACAGATGGCGGGGCTTGTGGATGAGGATGAGGGCCAGAGTGGTTGGGCATCCCGGGAGGTTGTGGCGCCTGATTAGGCACCTGTCCGAGTTGAGCAAGGGGATGCTGTTGTCCTGGCTGCTGCATTCTCGCATACTGCTTTTGCATATGCGCGGTCGCGAACATGTCTATGATTTTTTGGAGTTCTGAAGCCAGATTTCGAAGTAGGTCCAGGCTCAAGATGTACCGAGGTTGAGACGTCGATTTCAATTGTCTTTGAGTTGCTATAATGTTAGACTTTGGGCAGTGAAGAACATCAGTCATGGGCTGCGAACGAGAGTATTCAAAGAAAAAACGTACAATGACTATTGCCCTTTGCGTACACGAGGGCAGCATCACATGTAACAGATGCAACTTTTGGTCCAACTCCTGAGCTTGACGATAAGTGGCGTCGAGCAGTCTATTAAATTCAGCTTGTTGATCGTATGGAATTTCAATGTTTGCTTGCAGGAAACGAGCAAGTTGAGGTCCTAAATGAGATAGCAGCACCAACGCTATCAGACTGGATCCCAAACGAGTTTGATTGAGACTTACCCTTCTTGCAGTCTTCCTTCATCCGGTTAATTGCCTCCATGGCGTTCTTGGTCATCTCGAGGTTGCGAAGAGGATATTGCGCATGGAATGGACCAAAGCGAGCGTCCATGCCGCCAGCACCGTTCATCATTGAATGTTTCATCATCTGTTGGCGTAGCATTACAGCGGCTGATGAGGTCGGCTGGCCGGCATCGTTCATCACGGTGCCCTGGTTTGGAGGCTGCATCCCGTTAGCATCGACGGGTATACCAGCCATTCCAGGCCCATTCCGAGCGTTCATGCGCACCTGTTGTTGAAACCGCTTTTGCTCCATAATCGCCCTCTGAAGCTGAGGCCGAAGTTGATCCACCATGGCGATGACATTTTCGGGAACATGGCGCTGACGAAGCTCGGCAGTAGAAATATTCGCGTATTGCAGCAGTTGGGGACTGAACCTGGCCGGCTGCCCGTTGGCGGAGATGCCGATACCATTCGGCAGGCCACCGGGGCCACCCCCGTGTTGCATTCCCGGATTGCCCATCCTCATCTGCGCATTGTTGATCCAGGTACGGATATATGCCGCTTCGAGGTCCAGGAGATACTCGCGGTACACATGCGCGAGGTTCTGCGCAACGACCGGGCCGGATTTAGCGGGCTCGTGATCCGATCCGGGGAAGTTGACAAAACCCATCCTGCCACCGATGACCTCCCAAAGCCCGTTCTCGTGCACCTGGAGGCGGCATCTGGTCAGCGGAAACGGCCCCTGGTAGAATTTTTAGAACCTACCTTGCTGTACCCTCCTTCGTTGATGACAAGCGCGTGAAGATTGGCGAGATCAATCTGCTGATCGTTGAGTCTCAACAAGGCCGGGTCGATCTTGAGACCCCGTTTCTGCAAAAACCCTGTCAGCGTATTATTGAACCTGCTTTTCTCCAGGGGAGGAGGAAATCCGATGGCGCTTAGAGTGCGCTGCTGCATTGCTGCCGCCGGATTGGCCCCCATGTATGCGCCTAGGGAGAAGTTGGCAGCTTTGTTTTGCATATTGGCTGGCACGTTGATCTGGCCTGGGAAAGGGCTACCCAGTTGCTGAGCGGGCTGAATGCCGGGTGGGTTCGGTGTTGGACCTTGCCGCGGTACACCACCAGACGCCAGGATATGGTTGTTGGAGGACGGTTGAATGGAAGAGTTGGGTTGCATGCCGTTGGGCGGTTGAGGGCCCGGTTGATGAGGGTTTTGAAGGTGCGCGCCACCGCGGCCCATGCCTGCGCCGTTCTCAAAGTTTTGCGATGGTCCAGTCTGAGGACCCCAAGGCGGCTGTCCAGGAACATTGTTTGGGCCCATGCGTCCATTATTAGCACTGATTTGACAAAAAGTCAACACGTCGTCGAGAGGACTGAGAAAAAAAAAAAAAGAACACGTACATGGCACCGTCGTGTGAAAAGGCCTGATACTGCCGCTGTAGCTGTTGGAAGATTTCTTGCTTCATCTTGAGATCGTTTTGCATGCTCTGGAGGGTCTGCGTGACATCGGACTGGGTATGCATCTGGTTCATGAACGTGCGAAGCTCGGCCTCGCTGGAGAGGGCATTCTGACGAGCGGCTTTTAGCCGCTCAGAGATCTCCTGAAGGGCGGCCTGATTGCGACGCTGGGGCATTCCGGAAGGATGGAGAGCGCCGGGCACGGGGTGTTGCTGGGGGCCTTGTAGAGGGGCTTGCATTTGAGGAGGAATATTAGGGGATGAGAGGGGGAGGGACGTCGGAGAGCATCACCGGAGAGGGCGGGGGAGGAGAACATCTCAGTTTGTACTTGTTGCTGGGAGGGCTGCTGCTGCTGCTGAACCTGCTGCATTTGCGGGTTCTGCTGATTCAGCTTTGCCGAGTGGAAGACTACGTTAGTGGCGGATTGCTGCTGCGCGAGCATGCGTTCGAGTTGCTTGTTCATTGGGCCATTTTGCATGCCAAAAAGGTTAGAATTACGTTGCGGGATAGAGGCGGCATTAAGGGCCGGATTCTGGTTGGGCATAGAGCCCATGTTGGCAAACCCGGCGGCTTGCATGTGGGACGGCTGGGACTGTGCAGCAGAAGAGTCGGGGAAGGGTTGTTGTTGATTTGAGGGAAGAGGCTTCATGGCGCCGGCGGAGGGCATCTGAGCAGGGGACATGCCAAGACCGAACTGAGGTTGTGACTGGGGACCCATCGGCTGGTTCTGGGCACCGTGGCGGGCTCTGAACATGTCCTGGACCTGGGGAGGGAAGGAAGGGCAGGTAAGAGAGGAGTGATGATGGGAAGAGAGAGGGGGAGGAGGGGCGAGGTGGGGGGGGGTGCGACGACGGCGGGGTGGGGACGGAGCGAGGTACGGGAAAGGGCAGGGAGGGGGTGGGAGAGAGAGGACAAGAAGGGAGGGCTGACCTGCTGGGGCTGCTGGGGCTGCTGCTGCTGGTTGATGTCCATGCCACTACGAGGCCTAAACTGCTGCATCTGCTGCTGCCATAGCCTGTTTTGGTCCGGGTAGGCGGGGTGTTGGTCGGGCTGCTGGGGGTGCTGGGGGTGCTGGGATTGCTGGGGGAGCGGCGGCTGCTGCTGCTGCTGCTGGAGGGGGGTAGGATTGTTGAAGTTGGGAATCATCTGGTGGTATTGGGGAAAGCGATCGGACATTATCCGCGGGGGCGACGGAGGGGGCTCGGGCTCGGGGGGCTGGGGGCTGGGACCGCGCGGGGCGGATGGAGGGAGGGACGGGCGGCGGGCGGCAGGAGGAGGAGGAGAGGAGCGGAGAGGAGTGCCTGGCTGGTGGTGGGAGCCAACGCAGGCTGTGGCTGACAAGCGTCCTTGTTTGCCCCAGTTGACGCCGCACAACAAACACCTCGCCCGCGCCGCCGACCCGCCGAGGCCGCCCCCTCGCCGCCCGGAGCCCCCTGCAGCCCCCGTGCGCCCCCGGCACCCCGCCGCAGCCCGCCCGGAGCCCCCGCCGTCCCCGCCGCGCTCGCCCCGCCACTCGCCCCCCTCCGTGCTCTCCCCCTTCACCGCGGGCCACATCCATCCCAGTCTATTATTAGCTGCTCTCCCTCATGGCGCTCGGACCAGCTCTGCCTCCTTACCATCCTTCCCCCTCCTATACGGCCTTACCTCCAGTAACCGTCCGTACCTAGTGTAGTCGCTACTCGACACTCGTGGCTGCCGAGTGGGCTTCTTAGCAATCATTCTTCCCGCCCTCATCTGGGGGATTTGCCCACCTCGCGTTTCACCCGATGGGACCACCTCCCCTCAACCATTTTTACTCCGTGTAGGCAAACCTAATATTACCGTACAACGTTTTACTCCCTACTGTACACATTGACGGGCTTCATTTAACATATAATTAATCAACAAAATGGGTGGTTGCGAAGGAAAAAGGAGCGCGTCGAAAAATATCTACACGAAGGAAAAATTAATGTATGTCAGTGGACAGTCCCAGATGGCACTATGAATACATGTCAACAACGCTGCGACCACACGTCATCGCCGTCCCCCCGTGGCCAGAGGATGAGCTCCGAAGCTGAGATTAATCACCGACTCTGAACTCGAGCTCCCCACGTCAACAAGCAGCGGCTCGTCCCGGTAGCTCCCCTTGCTCGGTATCCGAGGACCGGCTTCTAGAATTATATCCTCGTCCTCATCTACATCATCGTAGAAGCTCTCTAGATCATCATCCGAGTCATCACGACCATCATCATCCCTTCTCAGCAGTAACCTTTCTCCCGCCTTCTTTGCCAATCCGAGTCCCGGCGGACCAACCGCTAGAATTCTATCCTCAGGGTCATCAACATATGCCTCGACCGGCTCCGCGATCAGTCCTGTTTGGTCCTCGAGGTCCTCGACTTTGGTCCGAAACCAATACCGCAGCCCGACAGGGATCAGCACACCCACAGCAATGGCTGCAAGTGTGAAGAAATTGCGCCAGCTGATCAAGTGGAAATCATCTGGGCTCGTCATGTCATCCAATCCGCCGCCGATGGTCGTGTGTATCACCGTCACCCCAAGGATCCCCAACGCGGTGCTCACCCAAAAAGGCACGATGCCGATCCCGACATGGGGACAGAGAACGTTGACAACCCAGTGCGGCGGCAATGGCGCAATGCGGAGCACGATGAGGAACGAGATCATGTTCTCCTTATTGGCTTGGATCTTGTCGGCCCACCTGTCTAGCACAGCTTTCCACTTTGGGAGCGTAAGCAGAGCAGGGCCGAGTGCAGCTGAAATCAGGTAGCAGAGCGTTGCTCCTGTGGCCACACAGCAGCAGGCCAAAGGCAGGGCCCTGGCAACACCCCATACAGCGCCGCCGAGGATCGATAGGTACATTGAACCGGGTAACGAGAAGGCCTGCAGGCTGCGCAGCACAACAAAAAAAACAAATAAACATCAGACCAGAAGAATATCGTGAGATGATGCAGAAAGGGGGGGAGCGACGCACAAGAGGTATGTGATAACATAGCAGATGACGATCCTGTAGGGATAGATGTCGCGGTATTTCTTGAGCAGGCCGTTGAGGTCCTGGAGCTGGGCAAAGGACTTGGGTATGCGCAGTAGGGGACGGTCCGCACTTGATCACTAGTGTGAGAACAAGTCGATTGCGAGACATGGGGACAGTACTCACTCTTCCAAAGTGGGAAGCGCGATCCAGAGGGTGCCGCCGAGCAGGATTGTGCTGACGAGGAAGATGCAGGCCATTTTGAGCGTCGCCTGGAAGATGACCCGTCCGGAAGAGGGCCGGGGCTGGGAGGGGGTGGTGCCGTAGGAATGGGGGTCGGGGAGAGGAGAGGAGAAGTGACGGAGGAGGGCTGGCTGCGGGGGGCATCGTCGTCGGCCACGGTGGCGAGGGTGTACATGGAGTCGGATCGGTGGAGGGGGCGAGGATGGTGGTCGAGAACGAGCAGAGGCGGCATGGAAGAGCAGAGTGTTCTGACCAACGGTATATTACTAAGTAGAGCTCCTAAACCAGGGTTGGGCCAAACAGGGCCACACAGACTACAGCTCGCTGATTGCGCTTGGATGCTTGCCCCGCCAGAGCAGAGCACTCCTCGCGTCCCCCACCGACACGCGCATCGCCCAGCCAGTCCCGCAAAAATGATCCCCAGCCCCCTCGGCGGCCAGAACGGCGCCCAGCCCCCCTCGTCGCTCCAATCGGCCCTCCAGATGGACCAGCACATGCAGCTGCAGCAGGGGCTGCCGCCCGCGCCCGGCCAGCTGTCCCCGAACGGAAGTGCCCCGAAACGGCGCCGACGACCCGACGACGAGGGAGGGGGAGGAGCCGAGCCGCGTCGATTACGTCGGTCGCATGAGGCGTGTGCGAGATGCAGGAGCAAGAAAATCAAGGCAAGTCCCGTCGGTCTCCCCCGACGGCAACTTCCAGTCCTACCCGTCGCTTCCGCTCATTCTCTCTCCAGTGCGACTCGAAACACCCAAGATGTACCGCCTGTGCCACCGCGGGCACCGTCTGCGAGCAGGAGGACCGCCACCGCCAGAAACTCACCCCCCGTGGCCTCACCATGCGGATGGAGCAGATGCTCGCGCAGTGCGAGGCGCTCCTCAAGCATTTTGTCCAGGACTTTGACATCAACCGCCTCGACGAGTTCCTCGCCCGCCAGGGCATCGATCCCGGCTCCATCACCGCCGCCAACCTCTCAGCAGACTTCCAAATCCAGGAGGGCGGCGCCCCCAGGCCCTTCCAAATCGATGGCCCGCCCAATCAGCAGCCGTCCCCAAGGCATACCCCATGTATCCAGGCCCTCCCATGCTGCCCCCGTACCCGCACCACATGATGCACTATCCCGGCCCTTATCCCCGCCCTTGCACCCCCATATGCAGGGCCCCCCCGGCATCTATCCGCCCTTCCCCCCGCCCGGCCCCTATGGCCCTCCTCCCCCCGGCCACCCAGGTTCTCTCCCTCCCCACCAGGCCCAGGCTCCGCCTCCGGCTTCTATCCAGCAGCAGCAAGACCGTTCAGCCCCGCCTGCCAAAGGGACCGATCCAAATGGTAACGACTTGTCCAGCCCGGATAATCTCGCCAGGGCCTTCGGTGTCTCTCCTAATATCGTCGTGGACCTCAAGCTCACCGGCGACAGGGAGGACCTTGCCGTCGGTCACAACGGTCTTTTGTCCGGCCGGGATAGGAGCGTCCACGAACTCATGAAACCGCACGAGCCCGCGCATTGGGTAGCTCTCTCACTCCCACGCAGCAGCGGGGCAGCTTCCCAAATTTTGGCCCTCACTAGTCCCACGGAACCTCCTGCAACCGACCCGTCCATCACTATCTGGCTGCCCAAGGATAGGACTATGCTCAATAAAATCGTTGATGTCTACTTTAAGCGCCTTAACGTTCATCGTCCGGTATTCACTCGCGCCGACTTTGACAAAATCGTGAACGACATGTACGACGAGTCTACCGTCTGTCACGATCCTGGTCACATTTGCAGCGTTTATCTCATCCTGGCCCTTGGCACACTCAGCGAGCTCAACCACCGAACGGCACTGGACGCCGAAATGGACAAGTCTGACTCGAAATCCCATGTTTCCACTCAAGGTCTTATGCCCAACGACTGGCCTAGTCAAGACGAGTTCTTTGCTCGCGCACTTTCGATCAAGGACGACTTGCGTGTGTCTGTATCAAGTCTCCAGGCTTTGATCCTCCTTCACTGGTATTTATACACTGAAGTATGTCACGTGTCCCTTTCGTAATGACCTCCCGTGCTAACACCAGCCTCAGAGGCAAGGTAGAACTCTCTGGCGTCTGGTCGGAAGCCTCGTCCACCTGTCTATTGAGCTTGGGCTGCATCACGACCCCATGACGCAATACGTTTCCTCTTCATCTTCGTCCGCGTCTCCTTCTCAAGGTAGCATGGTTCCTTTGTTCACTGAAGAGGAATGTAAATTGCGAATACGTCTTTGGGGTATTGTTCTCATTCACGATCGAGGCACATCCATCCTCTTGGGTCGCCCCCTGGCTATTGCTCCTTCTGACACCAATACGCCTCGCCCGGTTCGAACTAAGTCTATACATTACGAGGAATTCTCCGAGCACTTTGAACTATCCGGCCCGATTGCAGAACTCCAGGCGGACATCATAAACAGCCTCTATACTCCCAAGAGACAAGCAGGAGATACGGTTATGCGTAATGCCACACGAATCATCAAGAGTATGGTCGAGTTGAGAAAAGGATTGCCAGAAAAGTACAAATTTTACTTCAATGGAACAGAAGACTGGCCGCTCGAAAAGAAGAGCAAATTGGTGCAAACCATCACCGAAGACGAAGGTCTCACTTTGCTGAAGCTTGGTATTTCAAGAATTCTACTCCTTCGAGCCCTTTTCAGTTCCTCGGAGTTGTGCTTAGCTAATCGACACAAAGCATTGATTGATGGTACGTTTCAACGTGATTGATGACCCCATTATTGATATGTAATCCGTTCCCACTAGCTATCATCGCCTCTCACAATATCATCGTCATCCACAACCAGTTAATTTCTTCGCCCGATGTTGGTTTCTTTACGTCGCCCATTCCGCTCCACATTGCGGCCATGGTTATTCTGTTCGGCCACATGTCAAAGGTCGAGATTTTGCCTCGACAAACTGCGCTCGAAGATCTGTGGATGGCTTTAGACATGATTCCAAGGTTCCGTTGGCGTTGGGAAAGAAGAGATGCGGCAGGAGGACATCCTCTCATCGCACGACTTGTTGAACGGGTTATGAACGTTGATTTACACTCCATAGGTCCCGCGACCCATCCCGTTCTTATTCCTGAGGCAGATTGGGATGAAGATTGTACGCCATCCCCCCGTGCCAACTCTTCGCAGACCACTCCCCCTATCTCGAATGCCACATATGGTCAAAGTAACGCTGTCCCTTATGGTAGTGTCCCTCGACCTATGAATGGAGCGGCCATGGGCCACATTGGTCCCAATACCGTGAACACGAACACACCAGGTAAAAAGCTTGTGGACATGCCCCCTGGCTTATTCTATCCCTTCTTCCCTGAGGCTCCGGTCAATCAAGAAGTGCTCCAAAGCAACGGTCACCCTCCTCAGGCAACTCAAAACGACCCGCAGCAGTATAGTCACCTCTTGGCTGCCGCTGCCGCTGCTCAAGATGAAGGACAGACGAGTGTGTGGATACCACAAGTAAGCTATTTCCGTTATGAACTTGTAGGCGTACTAATGTTGAAATGTCGTAGGGACCATCGAGACAAAATGTAAATCAATTCGTTCATCCTTCGGGGCAGTGAACGAATTTGTGTATTGGGGCATGCAAAATCTCAAGGTTCCATCTATCCGAGCATTGACACCATTATCTCACCCAGTTTTTCTCATCGCCTGACTTTGATTAATTATATCTCTTTTCCCCTTACAGTATGCATGTGTTTTCTGTATACTGTTGTGTCTGCGTGCTCCGTTTAATGGTCTTATTTTCGCCTTTGGTTTGTATTATGTTACCTTTTTTTTTTTTCCTTCTCCTCTTTTTTCTTCTCCCTGTTCATACTTTTTCAAAGGTATGGGCTTCTTGCCGAAAATGAAACTTTCAAATCGACTTTTCTTTTTTTTTTTCTCAGCTTCCGCTTCAACCCTTTGTACTATAGCTGGTATTGTTTAATTTTAAAAAAAATCTTTTTTTTTCTTTGGGCGCTGTATATGATTGAGTCTGAAATGTTGCCCGCGCTAATTGGTGGGTGGCTTGGAAACTGATCGAACATGATGATGGGAATATGAACTATTTGGCAGGTCATATATATTCGCGTATCAGCACCAATCAAAAGCTGGAAGGAAATCATTCATTTGTACCAGTACAAAGTCTATACTGCAATATACATGCTGACCTAGATAAGAACGAGGTGGGGCATATGATAGAGTAGATTAAAGGCTATACAATCTATTGCGAAAGTTACAAAAAACAAACAAAGTGTTTTTTGTGTACCCTGAGAACCGGATGAGAAAGTGTGAAAACGTCTAAAGAGTTAGTATGGCTTGGCATGGATTTTAAACGGGTGCGGAGAGGGGCAGGGTGAAAGGGTATAAAGAGATGATGAGGAAAGAGACGTTGCTGATTGGACCATGGGTGAAAGGCGTGCGTGCGACCATCCAAAAGGGATGGACAGGATTGGCCAAAGCAAAAAAAAAAGCCGTCTGTCTAGATTAGTACAATGTAGATACCGAAGTTAGAGCGGATGTGGGGTTAAGGGGAGGTCTGTGTGGTGGGTTGTGCATAACATTCGTGCACTTGCTTGAAGGGAAGTTTTAAAATATATAAAGTTTCCCGCGGGCTTTCATTGGAGTATTTTTTCCATTTTTTCTAGGGCTGTGTCGACGCCCTTGATCAATCGTGTTACATGTCGGGGGAATAAACGTTTGTCGCCCTCTGTAGAGGTTTCAAGGAGAATATTTTGATCGTTGAGTAATGCACGTTCCAGGGCAATGGGTAATCCCAGTGTGATCCGTGTTAGTTGGATGGTCAACCTTGAACGTCCGAGGATATCGAGGTAAGGGAGTTGTCTGAATTCGTGTTGGACTTCAAGAAGTCTTGAGAGTTCGCAGTGGAGTGCATGAACACAAGTCCGGCAGGCTAAGTCGAATGAGTGAATAAATAAGAAACGTGTGATAAAACTGAGACGTGGCTTACTCAATGCTTTTTCACGGATAGCTTCGAGAGTGAGTAGTACGGAGTTGATACCGTCCTCCCCAAGTCTTAATGAGGGGTGAGCCTCGTGTATCGTTCCTGTATACAAGACATATCAGCATGGAGTTACTGGTCAGTTTTTATGTTGTTACATACTTAATAGTGTTTTGATAACCTCTAAATCACCATCCAGAAAGTCATTAAATACACCGATAACGACGCCTTTGAACGTCTCATCGGCATGAGTAGGTGAGTGTGACGCAAACACATTATATGTCGGGTCGGAAGAACGTGCATCATACGTTCTTTTTAATGAAGGCTTGCTGAGGACATCATAAGCAACAGCGACCTTCTGAAAGGCGTGGGTTGCATCAGGATTGCCGAGAAACTTACTATAAAAAGTGTGTGAATGGGGAAGAACACACAGAGGAAGGAAGACACATACTCCGGGTGACAAGCTCTACTACGGGAGAGATAGGCTCTCCGTAACATCATTTTATCAGGAAGGGGACCTATTGGCACTCCCAGAATTTCGTAAAGGGAATCAGTGGACAAGACGCTTTGTACGACTTGTAATCGTTCAATATCAGACTCTGAAGAGCCCGAGAAAAGGTCTGGAGGCTCAGGGGAGGAGAGACTTCGAGGACAAGAAGACTCAGCCACCCATGTGAGATATCGGCGTTGGTAGCCCTCAATGTCCTTGTCTTCCTCCTCGTCTACGGGCAGGTGAAAGTACGTGCTCGCTGTTGGGAGGATGAGGAAGTGTTTCGAGAAGGCATTGGAGATTTACCTGTACTGAATGCGTAGGATAACATGGACAGAGCAATGGTGTCGTGAATATCACATGCCATCGTCTCAAGTTTATTTGTTCTAATCTATCAGCCAATCCTTGCTCCTATCAGCTCTGCCAGCTTCTTGACCGCTCTCTTGACCTCTCCGCGTTCTCCCATCACTGTTAGTCTGATGGTTTCCCCGTCTCCCAGGTACTGACTTCCGGCGCCGCTCCGGACCTCGCTTAAGTCATAGCGACCAAAGGCCCAGTTAAGGATGTGGACCGTTGAAGCATCGGAGTTGTCGCCGATCAGTCGAACAAAACCCTTCACCCTCCATATACTCTCTTTCGATAGGTCTTGCAAAGCCCTTGTCAGGGTTTCGTGATCGAGTTCTCTTCCTGGCTGAGAAGGATCCTCGGAAGCACCATGTGTATGGTCACTGGAGCCTGAGTGATGTTGTAAAGGTTTCTTGATGACGCCACCGCTGTATATGGTCACCGTTTCCACTTCATCGTGATGCATCGTATCGGTTTCTCCTGAGCTTGACAATGGCTTGAGGAATAATTGGGACTGAAGGCCAAAAATAAGGCTAGGATCAACGCCATTGCGGCCCTGGCACTTGACTTTCGGAGTCAGGTCATTCAGTGTGTTCAGATGATCGAATACTTCATCGAGTTGACGTTCGGACACATGTTCCCATTTGTTCTGCACCACGTTAGCAATATGTCTAATTAGTGGTGCGAGAGGACTAACGATGAGAATGATGTCTGTGTATGATGCCTGCATACGGGCAGTTGGAGATTGATCCTCGTAACCGACAAAGTTTTCGGCATCTATGATAGTGACTATGGAATCGAGTTTGAGGTCACCGCCCGTCTGTCTTTCGATCTCTCTGATTTGGAATGCGAGAGTTGCCGGGAATGCAGAGCCACTGGCATTTGGTGAGTTGACCGGCAATGAGCAATGAGTATTTCGACGAACGAGCACTCGATTAGGATACGATCTGGGCGGTACTTTTCTGTGGAAAATGAGTACCCGCAGAGTCTGGCATGTGGGTGCGCACCTCTGATCTCCAAGAGGGCAGTCTGCATCTGGCCTACCAGCACGCAACACCTTGAGATCATTCATCCAGTCAGTCTAGACACATGCTAGGCTAGAGATACTACACACATGCAGCCATTGAGGATTTCACTGACACCGGCGAGACTCGATTCATTCGCGAGTTTGCTGTCGACTTGGATGTGTCCCAAACCAGCGATTATCTGACGAGGACGCGAAACCCACCTTCGAGATCGCCAAACTCATTCTTGAGCAAGACAGCCCTGTAGCCCGGGGGCAGTTTCGGAAGCAGCGAGAGGATCACGGAGGTCTTTCCTGCGCCCAGGAAGCCAGTGAAGACGGTGATAGGGATGGGGGCGGGCATAATGCAGTGCCAAGAACTTGGGTTGCCCACTGTTGTCCATCCCGTCCATGGCCGACCCATCACGTCCGCCTCTCGTCCTCCGGGCTGCCTCGCTTGCCCGCCTTCACACCGTCCTCGCGTCGACTGCCTTCGTTTCTGCCCTCCTCATCGGCTCGCTTTTGCATTACAAGAAGATCGTCACAAACGGCGTCGCTGGCTACCCCATGAGTGGTTCCCATCCGTGTCCGCAACGTGAGCGCCTCGCGCCCTGTGATCTTGTTGATTCTGACCGATGGTGCCTTAGCATTGGTGATTGGTATCCTGAACGGAACATATTCCAAATCATTATCGCCCTGACTTCTGGCCCTCGCTTTGCTCTCGTGTACCTCCAGCATCATCTCCTGAAGCTACAAACCGGGAAAACTGCCTGGCCAACTTTCCTCTTTGTTATCGGAATCATTCGTACCCTCGCTTGTGGAGGCTGGGTCTATATTACCTCCAGCGACGATCATGATGCCCATGACGTATTCATGATCTTGTATATCGTCTGTAATGTTCCCTGGATGGTCGGTAATGTATTGTCTTCACGAGGGCGTCAAGTTCGGAGAAGAAGGTACGTTGACCTCTGCCATATATCATCGCTATTGCCGACCCAACTGACCATTGGCAGATCCTTGGTTGCCTATGCGTCAGTCCCATTTTTATCCGCTTGTCCCTTGCCTAATCCGTTGGCAGTTTTTTCTTTACTATCCTCCCGCTGGTGTATTTTTTTATCCAACACAAAGTCCATCGTATCCCAGGAGGTCAGCCCCTTTACCAAGCCTCTCGACAGTTACTCATCAATGGCGTCATGAAGCATATACTCGTTATGCTTTCTTCGAATGGGGTTTGATATTCTTCGACGTTCTATTTGACTCTATAGCAGAACAAGAGTTCGCGGACGCAGATTTAGACGTGCGTTGCCAACAACATATGGTTACCGCGTCACTCTCAACTCAGTATTGTTTCAGATCACTATAGGAACCGCATTATCCGTGCAACCGTCTGAAACGTATCGACGCCTTCATCGTCTTGCCTAACTTTTACTGACAGGAGCAAAGCAGAGAATCATCGAAGCTCGCGTTACGGTCAGATGCGAGGGAAAACCCCTCTGCGAATGATACGAATGCCGTTACAGTCGTCGAGGCATCTCTTTGGTCCTCTCTATCCGCTTTGGTCCCCAGATCATTTATTTCCCTCCTATCCGACGTGTATCTATGTGCGTTAAATGAAATTGCTCAGCTGATTCTCATCAATTAATGATAATCAACCCCCTAGCATACGTCTTTGCGACCATCTTTACGTCTCTGATCCCAACACTTTTTTACTTTTCAATCTGGGAGCTTGGACTGGCTGGGACGGAACTGACTCTTTTCTCTGTTGTCTCTCCTTTCCTTGTTGGCCATTCCTCCATCTCTGCTTTCGCTAGATGTCGGACCGGACAAGTTGTTCTTCAGGCGTTGTCATTGTCCGGTTTATTTGTATATCTTCTCAACGAGCCTTTAACAAGGTTACTAGTTGTCTCACCTGCAGTTGCTTTAGCAACACTCGCAGCAGCTGCCAGGTGGACAGAAGCTGATGGAAGTTATCAGGCTATCAGTGTGTTCTCTCTAATTTTTCGAGTCAACTTGTTGACATGCATTTGTAGTGCATGGTCTGGGCTGGATCATAGCATCTCTGGCGAAACATGCCAATCACAGTAACAACCCTTGTATGTTCCTGCAGACTACAAGATAACCTTGTATAACTAATTTCATGACATTGTAGTGTGGCCTTTCATCAATGCGAAATCAGGAGGATACAACAAAAGTGGTCTCGCTCTTGCCATTCTTGCACTTGCAGAACTAGCTACACGATCGCAGGTTCCCAATAATAATATTGTGACATCCCGAAAAGCGCAATCAACGCCTTGGTTCTCTGTTTCTCTCGCACTCGGCAGCCTCGTTTTTAGCATCCACAACCTTCTTGGGGATTCTAGCACCCTGGCTACTTGGTCGTGGACTGGATATGAGAGCGGTGTACCTCGTGGCCCCCTGCCTCATGTTCACAGTGCCTTGACAATCGTCGTACAATGTGCTGGTCTCGCCGTTGGCACATACGCATCTTCCGCCTCCGTTGTTCCAATTTTAGCGCAAGGAGATTCGGCTCAAAAAGATAAGGCAGTCCGTTCAAATGCTGTCTGGACTATTATCTCTCATCCGGGTTTCTATTCATTTGGTGCTGCATCCACTTATGTGTTATACAAGTACAAAAACTGGCTTGGTTATCTCGGTGGACTTGGTGTAGCTTTCTTTCTGATGTGTGCCATCCCGCTTGTCTTCGACCAAATTGTCTTGGTTGCGAACAACGATCAGACGCGAAAGAAACTAGGACGAATGCTTGGCACTGCATTCCTGATTTATTGTTTAATGATTCTCGCCAGTATCTTCACTGTAGCATATGCTTTTGTCCCTGGTGGGGTTTATTTCCGGGAAAGAACTGATCTGTGAGTCCGATTGCAGTATGTTCTTCAAACTACTGATACCCATTCGAATGGCAGCGTTCTGTTGGCTCAGGTTGCACTCTTATTTCCCTTGTTTGCATCACTCAACGGTCGTAGGATTCATTCCTCGGAGTCCAAGTCGCGTTTGGACATGAATGCTTCTTATATATATCTTCTTCTCGCCGTGACATCAATTCTGTCTGGTCTTGTCACTATATATAGGCTTCCATCTTCGTCGCCTCAACCATTCAGGCCGGGGCCGAGGATTGTACGCGCTGGCATCTGGACGGTACACTTCGGCTTCGATAACGAAGGACACGATAGTCAGCGGGGGATTCGAAATTTGTTGCGAGACATGGAATTAGATATTGTGGGCCTCCTCGAGACAGATTTACACGTATGTGTTCCTGGTCGTCGGTACCCTCTGTTTACTAAGTGCACGACTGTAGCGTACCGCTTTCGGCCACCGTGATCTGTGAGTTATTTGTTTTGTTTCCACAAGTGTCCTATTTCTCATCCCTATTAGAACGAGGGTGATCATTGAAGATTTAGGATATGTACGTTTCATATCTCCTCGTTTCTACTCCAGATTAAAATAATCGCATCAGAACGTTGACCTAGGACCGGGTCCTGATCAGCATACATGGGGATGTGTCTTGTTGACCAAAGTAAGCACACAATTGTGTTGCAGTACTTACTCCAACTTATCAAATTACACAAGTTCCCCATCATTAATTCCACTCACCACCTACTTCCCTCACCTCATGGCGAACTTGCACCAGCGATTGAGGCAGTCCTCGATGTATATGGCACGGAAGTGACTGTAGTCGTGGCTCACAATGGACAAGGTACAGCGACCCAAACTATCATCATATCTCGTCTAATATTCTACCCTCAGAGGAGGACCCACTGGATCGCGAACTCCAGAGTACAGAATTGGCACGCATAATGGCAGCCTCGTACCCCAAGCCTGTAATATTCCTAGGATACGTGGTTACCAAACCACATGCACTGCGACGTAAGTTAACGCGGTCCGGTCAAAGTGGAGTATTAACTATTATCTCAAAACAGCAAACCCCTACGAGATCATGGTCACAGACGGGCGCGTACATGACATTGATCAGGAGGATAGTGACCGTTGGTAAGTTATTGTGCATCAAACCTAGCGCTCAATGCCAGCGCCCGTGTCGTCTCACTAACGTATTTTTCCCCTATTTTCAGGTGCGAGTACATCTTTTACCGAGGGTTGTACCGAACATCGTATGCCCGAATATCACGAGGTATCATTACGGACACAGAAATGCAGATCGGCCAATTTGTCGTACCTCGTCATGGGACTGGAATATCGGACGAATCTTACTCGGCAAGATACTCTCGAGCATTCAAGGAACAGTTGCCGGTTGATCATGTGCGTTTTTCAATTCTATTCGACTCTAACTCAATGTTTTTTCTCATATCTATTAGTGGTTCCCCTTGGAGTACTATGGTAATCCTAACAGTGGCGGCGTTGATGGACACTATTATCATGTCTTTGGCACAGTAAGCAGCAGCCCTCCTATTCTGGATCTCTCGATCTGACGCTTCTTAGCCGCTGTATTATTTGTTACCTTTAGACGCGACTGTCTGAGTTGTTTCATCCTGTTCTTTACCCCTTGTACTTCATGTATATCAGGTATTGTTGGATAAGACCGCTGGTTGGTGATGGCATTAAGCTTGTAGAACCAATCTAGGCCCACTTTTATGGTGAGGCTTTTTAGGTGTAGCAACCGAAATTTATGAATCAATATAGCTGAAATTCTGTGTTTCAAGAAGAGGGGATATGAATCAATGTAGCCAAAGCTCAGTATCCCAAGAGGGGGCGTGAAACATAGTCCTATAGATAGTACTGCGATTCCTGTCCTCCAGGAGGCGCTAGTTGTCTAGGCCTAGGGAGGTACGGCGAGTCTGCAGTGACGCAGATAGCACGATAGCAGAGTGTATCATCGGATGGGCACTAACCAGTTTACGTACTGGACTGAGAGATATTGCAATTCTCCTAGAGCTGAACATATAATTACTCTAAACCTAATAGTGCCGACTCCTCTTTATGAAAATTTCCTCCTCTTAAGTTCGTTGGCCCACACATCTGAACACAAAAACTGTATTCCTGGCACTTTTTCATACATCATCTCCCCTGACTCCCTTTGAACGTGAAAGCGAGCTAGTAACAGTGTGGTCATTTCGGGACCTGAAACTTTTACTTCTTTTTCCTTTTTCTTTCTTGGATGAAGTGAAGAAGTTGTAACTACAATTTACCGCACAAGGCAAGGCTTAATGACAATGATTGATGATATTGTTCATAGACATGTCGTTCCCTACATGCGATCGACTTCTCCTGGCCGCCAAATTTATTCCCTAATAGGCAGCATAGGTTGTAGGCCAATGGTTTCAGCAATTGTCATTCTCGCAAGTACTGACCATCGGTGCTTAAATCTGTAGCGTATCAAATATATGGATTCATATGCGGGAAATCGAGCGAAAATCCAATACCATTACGCAACTACATATAGAGATACGCTAACACCAACTAGTTATCTATACACAACAGCATGTTTAATTCATGCGTTCAATCACCGAATCTGTGTAGATTGGATTGGACTTAGCATCCATAGAGAAACTCGACGACACTACACTCACCTGTCAGGCATAATAACGGGTGCCCACAGACTCCAAGTATACAAAAGCATGCACACCCAGCTAGAAACTACACGCATCCACATGGCGACTTCGGACCGGCCTATGTACACATCTTGATTGGGGTCCGCTGGTCCAGTGATAGGATTCTTGGAAACAACGTTCCTAGAAGATTTGGTGAGACAATAAAGACAAAAGGTAAGAGACGGCGAGGCCAAAGGCACGTACCAATCTGTCAGGAGCATAGCTACATACATAGCACCTCCAGCAAAGATGACATGGAACCATGAGTACTATAGCTAGCTCAGGAGCAGAATCAATAATCACAAGGCAAAGGCGTACATTATAACGGGTACCAGTCTTCTCATCATCGTTATCTTCACCTATATCACCATCATCATCTTGATGTTGTTGTTCTTCGTATAGTGCCGACTCAGGAATCGCTCTAACAAAATAATAAGACTGTGGTTCCCCGTCAGGTAAGAGGTGACTCACCCTGCTTCAACAGCGGCCAACAACGCCTGATAACGAGGTGTTTCTGTCCGACCGGGTTGGGTAGTTACAAAGTTCATCTCAGAGTGACTGTTCTCATCGAGGTGAACCCGGCCTTTCTTCCCTCCTACAAAAGCACTTTGAGTGGCAGCCCGAGTGGTTGAATAAGCGATAGCCAAGAAGGTGAAGACACCACCCAGGAAAACAACAGCCTTTCGTGTTCCCAGGGCGGCTCCGGAACCATCCCGTAAAGGATTGCAAGACTTCGAGTCATGCGTATGGTTGGTAATGGCAGAGACAATAAGGTACGTGCAATATGCTGCAACCATTGCGGATTGTGCAAGGCCTGAACGAGGGTTGTATTCTTGTACAAGCGGGTGTACACACATCACAGTGATGGCGATGCAGAATATGAGATTGAATGTAATGAAGAACCGATTGAGTGTGCAGCCCGAGCCTGCAAAGTAGGCGTATAGCAAGCCGGTAAGGGTGATCGTGAAGATGTACATGAAGGCGGTCGAGCCGATGAGGATCCATTGCCATAAGTTGGACGAAGGCGAGTTCTCCCAATTCTCGAGACAGGTCTCAGACCAGGAATGGGCAAAATCGACAAGAAGGACAAGGCCGAACAAGATAAAGACAGTGGCACCTATCAGTGCAACGTAGTCGCCCCAAAAGATGAAGAAGCCATTCGGTATGACGAACGAGACTATGACGAGTATGAGCCATATCAAGACCTTTGGGCCCCACCAACTATCCGCCGGTCATTAGCTGGTCAAATTCACAATTATCCGAGAACTCACCCATTCTGAATGGCAGCACGTTTGTCTCGAGTATCCTTAACACCTATGAGAGATGTACTGAGGAGGAAATGGAAGAGGGCGAGGGCGAAACAGATACGGTGGACCTAGGATGTCAAGTCAGCTGCGAAGGGGGTGAATGCATCAGAGCTACGGACCGCGAGTACACCGTAACATTTATCTCCACTGCATTCCATTTTGATATAGTCAAAGCTCCATTTCTGAATCTGCTTTATCATAATGTCGGTCTTCATCAACCATGCCAGGATGGAATTGAGGGAGAAAATGATCTGGTAGACATTGATGAGCTGGGTAAAATGAAGCCATATTACAGTAGATACTGACTGCGAAACCAATGCGCGTAGCGATAGACGAGTTACAGTTACAAGACTTGAAGAACATCGAGGCTGCGGAACGGGTGAGTAGAGAAGGGGCCGGAGAAGACAGCGGACTGACCAGCGGTCGAGGTGCAGCAAAAGGCGGCGCCCGTGAGGCATGAGGAGGCGATTGCACCGAGCCCGCCAAAGGGCAGGGACATGAGCAGACCCATGGTGGAAGAAGGAGAAGACTCCGGATGACGTCACGTGGCCGGTGAAGCGGGTTATATTACTCGTGATCAGGTATCTAAGCTTCACAAGTTCAAAGTGCCTTCTCCATGGCAATCAGCTCCAAGAGTATGGCGTAGTCTCTGGTACCCTTGAATTTATCAATGTCGACAGCCTTCAACGGTCCGCGAACATTCGGGTTTCCGTACCCAAAGTTGGCTGCTATGACGGCCTTCAAACCACCAATACCGCCGACTTTGGAACTCGCCCAGTCACCATGTCCAAGTTTGGCCTGCAGCTCCATCGCCTCCTTAATATTTCCATCTTTGAATAAATTGTACAACTTTTGGTGCAGCTTTGGAACTAGATTAACAAGAGCAGCAATGGTTCCCGAGCTCCCTGCGAGGAGACCGAACAAGTAGGTATCGCTGCGTCCTGCGTAGACCGCGAATTCTGACTGAGGGAAGCGAGAAGTCAGGCGTTGCGTCTTGCCGATGTTACCGCAAGAAAGTTTAGTTCCAACGATGTTGGGATGAACTGCTAGTTCCCCGATGAGTTCAGAATCAAGGTCCTGGCCCGCTGTGACAGTGGGAAAGTTGTAGATCATGACAGGGATCGGAGATCCTTCAGCAACCTAATGAGTCTATTGTTCAGAAAATATTCCTGCTCTGATACTGGTTGTCGTGTTTACCTGAGTATGGAACCGGATGATGTTTTCCTGTGTCATCATTTTCGTCCATGTCGAAGGTGTCAACACTAGAGCGTGAGTGGCTCCAGCCTCTTTGGCATCAACACACAATTTCGTAGTCTCCCTCGTAGATTGTGCTCCGGTTCCAGCAATGACAAGGACGTTTTGAAAGCCGTTGTCATCCAACGTCTTGCGCGTGAGAGCAATGGTTTGCTTTCGCTCTTCATGCGATCTACAGGATACAGTTAGAGAAAATATTTCTCTGTGTATAACATCCGGCTATACAGATGCTGGGCTTCGCCGTTCGACCCCTGGACCAAAATACCAGTCACTCCGCCCTGCAGCGCAATAAAACATAAGTCGATTGCACCCAGTTGATAAACAACAACGAACCCGTGCAAGGCGCAAAACGTGGGCCTGAATTGACGGAATATCCAGGTCCTCGTTCTCATCAAAGAACAGAACAGCAGGAACGTAAAAACCGGGAGGCGGCGCACTTGACATGATGCTGGATCGATCGTGCTTTGACCTCGGACAAATGCTGCATTGACAACAGAGAATGTCTATGCGATTAAGTAAGCGAGGTTAACGTCATTATGCATTGCGCAGGGATTTGAAATGTCATAAGCTTCAATCCAGCCACGTTCAAGTGATTTTGAGATTGGGGTTCCCAGTGATGGGGGACGCATCTAGTTTGAGGGTGGAACCAGGAATATCCAATTTCACCTCGGTGTAGAGTTCTCGTGAAACTACAATTCTGAATAGTTTGATAACAATCCAACCGAAACATCATTCAATAGGTGCAAAGACTTGATAATATACTCGTATGAAATTACACATTGCGGCGGTGGGGTGGATAGGATCGAACAGATCACAGAAAGAACACTGGCTTCATCCTCTACAGAGGCCTACCTACGGCTAGCGCTCCCAGCTTGCTTCATTTTCTTGGGTATTGGAGGATCCGCCGAACTTGACTGTTCTTCTTTATTCTTGTACTCATTATCATCTTGAGGCTTCGGTGAAGCTTCTGCGTGTTTTCGTTTCTTCGGAACCTTCACATAAGTAGTAGAGTGCAATTCAACATGTTTTGCGTCCCTCTTGATTATATCAGCTAGTTCATCGAGAGTCCTGAAGACATATCCATAAACGATATGTATCCATTCGGGGTCACCAGGTGTTTCCAAAATGTATGAACTGTAGAAGACATCTCGGATATCTTGCATAAAAGTGGGGATGCGAGGACGCGGCAAACCAGGGTGAAGACAGTGCTGTAGTTGCCCCTCAATCCGACCATCCATGATAAAAAGTTGGTTGCATGTGATGCTAGGAAGAGGATCGTTGATAAAGACCGACTTTGCAAATTCATTCCCATCATGATATTTGACCCGGTAGGTGAGAAGGTATAACTTGACCCACCATAAGGACTCTACGCCATGTTGGGGTCGATCCCTCAGTTGTGCTGGAGTCCGGCGTGGTATTTTACCTGAGCGAACCATGTCTAAGTCAAGCGTAGTATGAGCGTTTTGCACAGCCATTCCCGTGTGGATTTCATAAGGCATGAAGAAAGGTGTACCCTAAAGCAATGCCTAATGGTCAGTAAATGAGCTTGAAGTTCAACCTTGGGAACAAACCGTTTTTGGCTCTGAGCGACCATTTTCATCCTCACAGCGCTTTGCAAACTCAAAGTCACTCAATTTTCCGCCCAGTTTACCATTGCTTCTCGTCACCGCTATGATATTTCCAGCGCCAACATCCCTATGCATCCAGCCAGCGAGATACATCAAAACTAAAGCTAGAGGATGTGAAGTCAGTGACAAGGGTGTATGTGTCACATACGGGCGAACTTGCCAATAAAAGCGTCCGGAATCGCAGTGAACGCGGTTTCCAGTGAGCCAACGCGATCGAGTGAATGCCCTATTTCTTCATATACTAATCGGTAGTGCTGCTTGGTCGTGTAAGAGCATGATTTCGATTGTCCGGGTCTCAAGGCGGTCATCCTTTTCCAGTTGTTCTGCTCACTAAAAGTGGAGGGAGCTTTTTGAGTTGAGCCTTCTAACATGCTTGAATCCTCCACAAATAATTCTCTTGCGCCATTGGTGATCAAAGGGGACTCTACTCTGCTTCCATCGTTGGACATATCGTCAAAATGCAGGATTTCTGGTGCGGGGGTAGCCTGACTCGACTTGCATTTGGACTTGCCAAGCTCAAAACTGTCGCATACGATGCCCATGAAATAACGTTTATAGTCCTTCTCTTCCAGCATAGTCTTCAACTTCGCGCGAAGAGGTGGGGGAGCCCATTGATAATCCTCCTCCTTGACCGTGCTGAGGCACTCGAAAATTACGTCAAGGTTCTGCTTTTCCGTCCGGGATCCCTCGTCAAGTCAGACATCCTTCAAAGCAACCTTTTTGTCACCTCCCACCTTCTCATAGATCGCATCCCCCGAAAATCCCTTCACTTCGACGGCGCTCCAAACGCGGGTATTCCTTCCCGTAATGCATACAACCCTCCGGTGAAATAACAACTCAATCGTCTTGAAATACCGTGTCCCAGTTTTGTTGGGTATCTCATACACGTATCGTAATCCGTTGTCCTCTATGCGGTGGATCGTAGGATCATACCTCATTTCCTCGTGTGTGGCATAGATGAATGAGAGCAACACCCGAATTAATGTATCAATATCCTGCATAAGATGAGGAATGGATAAAATCCGTTGTACAATGAGCCTACCGTTGTTAAAATTGAATGTTTCAGACTTGACAGAGTGGGAGCGTGAAAAATATTAAACAGCCATCTCGGTATTCTCAATGGTGATCTGTGGCAAAATCGGCGAGGATCGTGATAGTGAAACATATAGAGACGCACTCTGTATATCCAATTGCGGCAGGGATCATCGCTCATAATGAAACTTGCACAGGATACTAATTTCTCGCGATTCTGGACGCGTGAATGAGAACTATTGAGGGGACACATAGAATACTTACATCTTTGTAACCACTCAGAAATTTGTTGACTTCGGCGACCACTACTGCTTCCGAAGATACAATGTATTTGTTCTTGATACTGTTGGTTTCTCGAATAAAACAAGCATCAATCGCAAAGTTGGAGTTCCCAATTTCCGATATCACTCGGGCATTGGGACAATCGCGGTAGGAAAAGTTGCGCTGACGCCCATTGAGCCCCTCGAGTCCGTTGTCAAATACATCAGCAATAGCCTCCAATGGTTTGAATGCATTTGCTTCCGAGGAAAGTCGGTATGGTTCTTCATCAATTCTTGCCATTTGAGTTGGTTCTCCTCGTTCAAAGCGAGCAGTTGTTTTTCAATCAGAGTATGTTTAGCGGCTTCAACAAGGGCGTCATTGGGTAAGCAGGGACCATAATGGGCGAGAAAGGCGTCAATAGGGCATTGTAACATCTCCTTCTGCATCTGCTCTGAAATATGCCTTCAAAGAATTAGTGGTCTATCCTAGGACACACCGTGCATTGCTGTTGTTGCTGACATAACAAGTCCCGCGCCACGACAGCACATAAACCATTCCCTGGCCTTAAAATACGAGTTGACGTAGCCCATAATGCCCTCTGTTTAAACAGATTTGGTATCCGCGAACAGGGCATGACACATGAGTTCAGCTTAGATGGTGGACGAAATGAGCTTCTGTTGTAACGGCCATGTTTAGCGAGGAAGCGGGAACTAGTGAAAGAGGCAGAAGTACTTTTGCCTAGCCATTTCTTGGCGAGGAAGGGTCGGATAGATGTCCTGAGACAAGGATGTCAGCGCGAGTGGTGAGCTGGATCGATCGTGCTATGACCTCGGACAATTGCCGCATCGACGACGAAGAGAACGTCTATGCGGTTAAGTAAGCGAGTGTTACTATGTATAGCGCTGGTATTTCGAAATGTCATAAGTGTCAATCCAGCCGCATTCAAGTAGTTTGGAGGGTGATTAGGGTTCCTACTGATGAGGGACGGATCTAGTTTGAAGGTGGAACCAGAAATATCAAATCTCATCTTGGTGTAGAGTTCTCGTGGAAGACAATCATGAATGGTTTGGTTGATAACAATCCAATCCAAACATCGTTCAATAGATTCAAAAAAATTGGTAGTATACTCGTATGAAATCAGATAGGGTGGCGGTGGGCGAACAGGCTCGAGCAGATCATGGGCCCACTTATGCTAAGCACTCCCAGCTTGCTTCATTCTCTTGGGTATTGGAGGATCCGAACTCGAACCTTCTTGGTACTCGTACTCATCGTCATCTCGAGGCTTCGGTGAAGCTTCCGCGTGTTGTCGTTTCTTTGGGACTTTGACATAGTTAGTAGAGTGTAACTCAACATGTTTTGCATCCGTCTTGATTATACCAACCAGTTCATCGAGAGCGTCGAAGACATATCCATAAAGAGTATGGAGAAATTCAGGGTCATCAGGTATTTCCAAAACGTATGAAGCGTGAAAGACATCTCGGATTTCTTGCATCAAAGTGGGGATGCGATGATGCCGCAAACCAGGGTGAAGGCGGGTTTGTAGATGCTCCGAAACCTGACCGGGCCCGACAAAAAGTCGGCTGCGTGCCCTGCTAGGAAGAGGAGCATTCATAAAGACCAACTTCGCGTAACCATTCCCACCACGATAGTTGACTCGGTAGATGAGAAGGTATAACTTGACCCACCATAAGGACTCCACGCCATGCTGGGGTCGATCTTTCAATGGTGTTAGAGTCCGTTGTGATGCTTTCCCGGAGCGAAACATGCTCCAGTCAAACTTAGTCTGAGTTTGCTCAGCCAATCTCGCGTGGAGTTCATGAGGCATGAAGAAAGGTGTACCCTAAAACATTGCCTAGCCATCAGCAAATGGGCTTAAAGATCGGCCTTGCAACAAACCGTTTTTGGATCCGAGCTACCACTTTCATCTTCGCAGCGCTTCGCAAACTCAAAGTCACTTAGTTTTCCGCCTGCTTCACCATTACACCCCTTCACCGCTATGATATTTCCCGCACTAACATCCCTATGCATCCAGCCAGCAAGGTACGTCAGAACCAAAGCTAGAGGATGTGAAGTCAGTGATAATTGCGTACATGTACACGGGTGAACTTGCCAATATAAGCATCCGAAACCGCGGTAAATGCAGTTTCCAGGGAGTCGACGCGATCGAGTGACTGCCCGATTTCTTCGTATACCAATCGGTAGTGTTGCTTGGTCGTGTAAGAGCGTGGTTCCGGTGTTGAAAGCTGACCCAGGTCAGTCAGCTTTTTCCAGTTATTCTGCTCACTATAAGTGGAGGGAACTTTTTGAGTTGAACCTTCCAACATATTTCGATCCTCCACAAAGGTTTCTCTTCCGTCATTAGCAGTTGAGGCGGACCCTACTCTGCTTCCATTGTCGGCGCCATCGTCAAACTGCAGGATTTCTGGTGCGGGAGTAGCTTGGCTTGACTTGCCTTTGGACTTGCCAAGCTCAAAACTGTCGCATACGATGCCCATGAAATAACGCTTATAATCCTTCTCTTTCAGCGCAGTCTCCAATTTCGCGCGAAGTGGAGGGGAGCCCATTGATAATCCTCCTCCTTGACCGTGTCGAGGCACTCAAAAATCGCATCAAGGTTCTGCTTTTCCGTCATGGATCCTTCGTCAAGCCAAATATCCTTCAAGGCAACCTTTTTATCACCCTCCATCTTCTCATAAATCGCATCCCCTGAAGATCCCTTTACTTCAATGGCTCTCCACACACGTGTCTTCCTTCCTGTAATGCAGACAACCCTCCGGTGAGATAACAAGTCAATCGTCTTGAAATACCGTGTCCCAGTTTTGTTGGGTATCTCATACACGTATCGCAACCCGTTGTCCTCTATGCGGTGGATTGTAGGATCGTACCCCATTTCCTCGCGCGTGGCATAGATGAACGAGAGGAACACTCGAATTAATGTGTTGATATCCTGCATAACATGAGGCATGGATAAAACCCATTGTATATCGAACTTACCTTTGTGAAATTGAATGCTTCAGACTTGACAGAGTGTGAGCGTGAAAAATACCAAACAGCCATCTCAGTATTCTCAACCGTGATCTGAGGCGAAATCAGTGAGGAATGTGGCGGTGAAACATATATACGCACTCCGTATATCCAATTGCGGCGGGGATCATCATTCATAATGAAGCTTGCACAGGATACTAATTTCTCGCGATTCTGGACGCGTGAATACAAAGAACCACTGAGGGTACAAACAGAATACTTACATCTTTGTAATCCCTCGTAAATTTCTTGAATTCGGCGACCACTACTGTTGCTGAGGATACAATGTATTTGTTCTGGATATCGTTGGGTCCTCCCAAAAAACAAGCGTCGGTTTTGAAGTTGGAGTTCCCGATTTCCGATATGACTTGGGTGTTGGGACAATCACGGTAGGAAAAGTTGCGCTGACGGCCATTGAGCCCCTCGAGTCCGTTATCAAATGCGTTGGCGATAGCTTCCAATGGCTTGAATGCATCTGCTTCCGAAGAGAATTGGCGCGGTTCTTCATCAAATTCTTGCCATTCTAGTTGGTTCTCCTCGTTCCAAATGAGCAGCTGTTTTTCCATCAGAGTGCTTTTAGCAGCTTCAACAAGGAGGTCATCGGGGAAGAAGGGACTATAATGGGCGAGAAACGCGTCGACAGGGCACCGTAACATCTCCTTCTGCATCTCCTCCGAAATATGTTGACGAGCCTTGGATTGCTTGTCCCACTCGCCTGAGCTCATTTTATACTGCCTTGGCGTGAGACTGGACGTGTCAGCAGCAATGCGTGGTATATCCCAATATGGACCACTTACTCTGGCAAAGCCTTCTGCTTTTTGGGCGTGCGCGCTTGTTTAAAACTATGTAAGTTATGCGTGGTCACTCTTATTGTGTAACCATAGAAGGGTCTGGTAAATAGATACCTTTCGTTGCCTGTCATGAATAAGCTTCCTCACGGGAGAGTGGTGTGGCCCGTGTGGGTGATTGTGGTTATCCATTTTCGAGACACCGGTTCATTATTTAAGTCAAAAATGTGGGACAGAAAAAGCAAGCAGTCAATTGTGGTCGATCGATAATATGGCATGCTCATCAGCACAAGGACTGAATCAGGGTTGAATCAAAGGTGATTGTCATTGATCATGATTATCAGAAAAACAAGACACAAGAATTTCTCTGCCGCATGGGTTCTGGCTATCGGATATGCGATCGGCATGACGCTATTTATCCTGGTCCATACTTACCCTCAACTTCCTGACTGCTGATATGATCTAGCGAGAACAACATGAACCAGAATTTATGGGCAGCTTGTTTTGCTAAGCCAAATCAACCTATCATAGCTCATTTCATGCTCATGTTGTCTTCATTAGTGGTGGCAAGAAAGACGTCTTTTCCACATTTTCGGCGTTTCAGAAGCCTGATTGTGGGTGCTGGTTAGCTACCCCAGCCGATATCTCATCCATCTCTATTGTGATTTAACGGCAAGATAGCGGCACTTCCGGTGAAGGATATGGCCCAATCAATGAACAGAAGAATCTATCACCCGTTGCTTGGACATCCGTACAGACTGGCTAACTGCTTGAAGCTGAGCGTTTGTCAACAAGTCCAAAATGGAAAAAATGTGAAGACAAAACTGTCAGTGCGAACAATGGGCTGGATTAATTATGCTATGACTTCGGGCAAATACTGCGTCGACAACAAAGAGAAGATCCGTACAGCTAAGTAAGTAGGGTTAACGTCGCTACTTCTGGCAGCCCACTATTTGAAAGATTTCCCCTAAAAGTCCGCCACCTTTCTGGCTCTCCTTGTTGATCTAGCACCTGTAGTTGTGCTCTACATATAGTTTATTTGGCGATTTCAATAAGGGCATCATTGAGTCCATAGCCATCAGGAAAGGAGGGACTGCAATGAGTAAAAATGCGTGAAGTAAGCACTCAAACCTCTTTGATACAAAGTTCTCGAGAAAAGACAGTTCTGAATAGCTTCATTGATAGCAGTCCGCTCAAAGGATTTAATAGTATACTCGTATAGAATTACACATTGCGGCGGTGGGTGAATGGCAGGTTCGAACAGATTACAGAAAGAATACTAGCCTCGTCGCTCTACAGAGGCCGACCTACACTCAGCGCTCCTAGCTTGCTTCATTCTCTTAGGTATTGGAGGATCCGAACTTGACCCTTCTTCTTGGTACTCATACTCATCGTCTTCTCGAGTCTCCGGTGATGGTTCCGCCTGATCTCGTTTCTTCGGAATCTTCGCATGACTAGTGGAGCGTAACTCAACACATTTTTCATCCGCCTTGATTATATCAACCAGTTCATCGAGAGCCCAAAAGACATATCCATAAAGGGCATTTAGACATTTGGGGTCATCAGGTTTTTCCAAAATTTATGAACCGTAAAGGACAGTTTGGATCCCTTGCATCAAAGTGGGGATGCGGTGATGACGCAAACCAGGGTGGAGTTGTTGCGGTAGATACTTGGAAATACGATCTTGCGAATCGAAAAAGTGGCGGCGCCTGTTGCTTAGAAGAGGAGTGTTGATAAAGAGTAACTTTGCGTATTTATTCCCATCATGATACTTGACTCGGTAGATGAGAAGGTATAGCTTGACCCACCATAAGGACTCCACGGCATGCTGGGGTCGGTCCCTCAATGGTCGTGAAGTCTCTTGTAGTGTTTCACTGGAGGGAAGCTTGTCCCAGTCAAGTGGTTCTGGAGGGGTTTGCATAGCCATTCCCGCGTAAATATCATCAGGCATAAAGAAAGGTGTACCCTAAAGCAATGCGTAGCGGTCAGCACATGGACTTGGAGATCAGTCTCGGGAACAAACCGTTTTTGGTTTCGAGTCACCACTTTCATCCTCGCAGCGCATCGCAAACTCAAAGTCACTCAATTTTCCACACGGTTCACCGTTACCCCTCCTCACCGCTATGATATTCCCGCACTAATATCCCTATGCATCCAGCCAATGAGATACATCAAAACTAAAGCTAGAGGGTTTGAAGTCAGTAATAAGCATGTATATGTAAACGGGCGAACTTGCCAATGAAAGCGTCTAAAACAGTGGTGAATGCAGTTTCCAGCGAGTCAACGCGATCGAGGGACTGTCCAATTTCTTCGTATACTAATCTATAGTGCTGCTTGGTCGCGTAAGAGTGTGATATCGGTGTTGTGTCCATAGCCAAGTTGATCATCTTTTTCGAGTCATTCTCACTATAGGTGAAGGCAGCTGTTCGAGTTGAACCCACCAGCATGCTTGAATCAGCCACCTTTATTTCTCTTGCGCTGGTAGTCAAAGAGGAATCTATTCTGCTTCCATCGTCGGACCCATCGTCAAAATGCAGGATTTCTGGTGCGGGAGTAGCTTGACTCGACTTGCATTTGGACTTGCCAAGCTCAAAACTGTCGCATACGATGCCCATGAAATAACGTTTATAGTCCTTCTCTTCCAGCATAGTCTTCAATTTCGCGCGAAGGGGCGGGGGAGCCCATTGATAATCCTCCTCCTTGACCATGCTGAGGCACTCGAAAATTGCATCAAGGTTCTGCTTTTCCGTCCTGGATCCCTCGTCAAGCCAGACATCCTTCAAAGCGACCTTTTTATCACCTTCCACCCTCTCACTTCTCATAGATCGCATTTCCTGACTGCACTGATAATTCTAAACATAGAACGGATCAGAGGATTACCACGAGCCACGTGATCCGCATGCGTATGTCAGAGCTCGGCATCGGCATCGTTCAAGTCTCTCCATGTCTTCACGATGATTCCTTCTCTCAGGAAGCGGGCAAAACATATCTTCTCAAGCCCAAAATATTTGGCCTATGGGTTTAAAAACACTCCGGCGCAGTCTAAACGCCTTCTCGAGGCTCGGCTGTTGGGACAAAGGCAATACACATCCAACACGTTCCTTACATCCCATTCCTTGAGAAGACGCTACACAACCACCTCTCTTGCATCTTTCCCTGCGATTCAGACTCGGTCTTTGTCATATGCATCAATACCGCGTTTTGTCTTGCGTGCTTTTCGGGTGCCGATAGCAGGTGCAACCGTCGGCGCTGGGGGTCTCGGTTATGCAAACTACAAGTTTGAAGGCATGTGCTTTCCGACGTTGTCTACTTCTCAAGTTCTGATTACGTTTTAGAGGTCAGAAAAACAACGCATGGATGGATTAACACTGCACAGGAAACCGCTCAAGGCATTTTTTACACCGCGTCTGACGGATTGAAGTCAGTCAAGGACGCCGTATCAGAAATCCCGCTTCCAGCACTGGAAACGCCGCAATTCCTCAAGGACCTCTTTTCCACCGGGAACGAAAGTGGCCGGAAGGACAAGGGTTCAGAGAATGGCGACAAGTCGAATGGCCGCTCTCCAAAGGACGAGGCTGCCATCGCCGCGCTCGTAGCTGCTACTATGTCCTCGCCCTCGGACTCGAAGACAGAGCTCTCCGAAGAGGCCAAGCAAAATGGGTTAATGCATCTGACCAAGAAGCTCATTGAAATCAGGAGCATGCTCCTAAGCATCGATCAGAGTGATGCACTTAAGCTACCCAGTATTGTAGTGATTGGAAGTCAGAGCTCTGGAAAGAGTTCAGTGTTGGAAGCTATCGTAGGGCACGAATTCTTACCAAAGTACGTGTCTTACAAGTCTTGTTGGATTGAATTGACTTATATCTCTTCCTTATTTTTAGGGGCAACAATATGGTCACCCGCCGGCCTATAGAACTCACACTGATTCATACGCCGACAAAGGAAGGCCATCTTCCTTCTGAATACGGGGAATTTCCTGGGCTCGCCATGGGCAAGATAACGAACTTTGCTGACATTCAGCGGACGCTTACCGAACTCAATCTTGCCGTTCCCGCATCTGATTGTGTATCCAACGACCCCATCGACCTCCGTATCTATTCACCCAATGTTCCCGATTTAACGCTCATCGACCTTCCCGGCTACGTTCAAATTTCGTCTTTGGACCAACCAGAGACTCTTAAAGAGAAGATAGCTGGCTTGTGCGAAAAATACATTCGCGAACCTAACATCATTCTTGCTGTATGTGCTGCGGATGTTGATTTAGCCAACTCACCTGCCTTACGGGCGAGTCGGAAAGTTGACCCATTAGGCCTGAGAACTATTGGTGTCGTCACAAAGATGGATCTAGTCCCTCCCGCACAAGGGGCTCAGATTCTCGCTGGGAATCGTTACCCCCTGCACCTTGGTTACGTCGGTGTCGTGTCCAAGAAGAACCCTGCCGGATCTTCGACAGCAGTGGTCGCCCAGAATGCTGAAGATAGCTATTTTCATCAGAATCAAGATCATTTCGGCAACACGTCGCAGCTTTTGGTTGGTACTGGAACCCTTCGTCGTCGGCTCATGGAGGTTCTTGAATCGTCCATGGCTTCGTCTCTTCACGGCATTACCAATGCTGTACAGCTGGAGCTTGAAGAAGCGACATACCAATTCAAGGTACAATACAATGATAGATCCCTTACTGCGGAATCTTATGTAGCCGAGACGATGGATATACTAAAACACCGGTTCAAACAAAGCACCCAAGATTTTCGCCGACCTATCATCCAGGCAAAGCTCAAAGAAATGCTGGACGACAAAGTGATGGATGTCCTAGAACAGTTATATTGGCTTGACAAAAAGGCTCCCGAATTGAGCCAAATGGGATCCAACCCGAAATTAAAACCCGAAGATGTTGACCCATATTGGAAACACAAATTCGAAGCTGCCTCAAGTTTACTTACCAAATCTGGTGTAGGGCGGGATTCGACGTTACTTGTAGCAGATGGGTTACGTTCGCTCATCGACTCCATCGCACTCGGAGAACCGTTCAATTTCCATCCGAGGGCAGCTGAGCGTCTTATCGAATTTTCGCATGCTATCTTACGTGACCGCATTGGCGTAACATCGGACCAAGTCGAGAATTGTATCAAGCCATATAAGTATGAAGTGGAGGTAGAACCGAGAGAGTGGGAGCAGGGGAGGCAGAAGGCGATTGATTTATTCGAGAAGGAGGTGGAGGCATGCCAAACCAAGTTGAGGGAGATTACGAAGAAAGTCGGTGGTGGCCGAAGATTGAATGGGTTGATGAGTTACGTGAAGAGATTGGAGGAGGGTCAGAGAGCTGCGAGGACCGCCGTCAATGAAACGGGCGTTGCCACGAGCCAGACGGAAGGAGGTGATGAACTTGCTACCGAGTCATATCGTTACCCACCCGGTCAAATTGTTGATGGTGAGTAGGCGAGTGGGGGGAGGGGTGTTTTTCATTCAACGTCATTGATCCATTGTCCCCCAGCCCGGTATGCGATGATGTATAGTGATCGACTCGGCATTCTCAAGTTACGTCTCGCTGCCCTCAAATCTCCGCGATGTCGTGCTGGGCCCCAGAGCGAGGTGTTTTGCCCTGAAGTTTTCTTGAATGTTGTTGCCGATAAACTAGCGTATACTTCATCTCAGTTCATTAACATTGAGCTCCTAGACCATTTCTTCTATCAAGTGAGTACCTTTGATCATTTGTTCTAATCTTGGTTGATATATCACACCCTGTTAGTTTCCTCGCGAAATTGATTCGCGATTGCTTTATGATCTGGATAGGAAAGAGATATCCACGTTTGCCCGGGAGAATCCCGGGGTCCGCCGACATCTAGATTTGCAACAACGCAAGGAGAAATTGGAGGAGGTTATGAAGCAGCTTAATGGTCTATCAACGCTGCGGTCAGATCCTCAGCCACAGCCTCGTCGGCAACGGGGTCTTTTCGGAAAAATGTTTTGATACTACTTGGATTGGGGATTTTCCTTCCTAGCACATGGACTCGTTCGCTCTCCCAACTCTTGGCTGTGTTTCCCCAGTAATGTTTTTTTTTTACATGTATTCTCAGCGGCATAGCGGCACCCTCCCATATTCATAAATACACTATGAATCACACTAATAGCTTGCGGCAGGATACGCGAGATTATGAACTCCTGTCCTAGAGCTTGGATTTCGCAGACTTGAGGACATTGTCGAGTTTTGTTGCCAGCATGATGTTACCCTTTGTTTTGAGTTTGCCGGTCATGAAGGCCTTCTGGCCGTTGAGCTAGATTGATAAAAGCCGTCAATGAGAATAAAAGTCGTGCACGAGGGTGGGTGATGACAGACTTTGCCGCTAGCGAGGTCAACGAGGACATCGTCGGCAAGGATGATTGTAACATCAGCTTTGGGAGTGGCCTTTCCCTTGTATACAGTTCCTGTCTTCTTCACATCGATGGTCCATGTGGCAGTTTCCCCATCCTTGGAGACTTGCAGCTCGAATATGCCGTTAGTCTAAGTAAAGCCGAAGATTAGGTCTGAGATTGGGGAGGCTCGTTGGGGTAAGAGAAAAAAAAAAAAAAGAGAAGAACCTTTTTCATCAGGGCCTGCCTTTCAGCGTCGCTGGACTTGGCAAAACCAGCCTGAAGGCTGGCAAGGAGGTCGGAGGACTAGGGGCGGACATGAGTGGTTGGGAGAGAGGGCTCGGGTAGGAAGAACCTTGAAGCCGGGAACCTTGATGTCTGACATTTGGCTCGACGTGTGTGCAGGAGACAGATGGGGGGAGGAGGGAGGGAGGTTGAATGTGTTTACTTTACTGAGAGCCGGGTGACATATGATTAATTCGCGGGTAGGCGCATATGTGACATGTGATCTGGATCTCAGGCGCTGGCTCTGGTGCAGACCGTGAAACGCAGCGGCGACTGCGGCTGCTCTGGCACGGACGACAGCGCCTCCAGCGCCCGGGTGACCCAGCAGGCGTGATCGCCTTATTCACGCGGCTTGCTAAGGTGCGAACGTAAGGCGGGCTCTGGACGTAAGCCACCCAGGCTGCTTCATCAGCCAGTCACACGTCTTCGCGCATTTGGTCATGTTGCTTTTCTGGCACCGAACTTTTGATCCGCTCGACCCTAGATCCCAGGAGCCATCTCGACGAACGCAGTGTGCTCACAGGCTCACCCGTCCGCGCCCAGCCAATCGCAGGCGTTCACGGGATTACTCTAATCGAGCTGAGAACAAATCTCGCTAAAGGCCCTTCTTCCGGAACCCTGATCACAAGGCGTTGCCCTGGAGCAAATTCGAGTGTAATCAAACACAGGGTCGCGCTATTAGACTTTTCCAGACTTGTCCACACACTCCTTCATGGATCAGGTGCATTTTTGATTCGTTAGCCGGCCCCTCGCAAATGACCTGTGTTACAAAGGCTGTTTCTGGCCCAAAGCACTTTTTTAACCCGGCCATGCACCGAAATGATTTATGAATAGGAACGTCCATGCCCCTTTGCTGTCGTTCTTTTCTACATTCCCTTCACCTTTTTTCCGGCCCACTCCTTTAATTCCTTTCCTTCTCGCTCGCTCTCTCTTTCTGTCCTTGGTCGCCCCCCCCTCCCGTCTTCGACTTGAGCCTGGGCCCCACTAGCGCAAAAAAAAAAAACAGGATGCCCGTCTCGTGCCGTTTTTCAGAAGAACACCCCAACGAAATATGTCTCTGCTCTGTCTGCCACCTCTCCTCCGACCTATTCCCAAGACGACAAGACGGAAAGATTGTGTTGCCTGGTCTCCCAACGAGTAAAGGTGTGTGTGTCCCTCCGTATCTTGGTTGACGCAACGTCAACTGGACTCTTTGTTTTGCAATGGCGTCCCCCAGAGTCGCCCACAGCCCTAGGTTTTGCCATGGCGTCCTCAGAGGCCCCAGCCCTAGGCGCAGAATACCCACCATCGACGGCACTGACTGATGCCCAGGAATTGGCACAGGGGTCATTTCGCCTCTCACCACCACTTGGGCCAAATCATTTGGCCCCAGTTTCCGGTACGCATTAATTTGCTTGTCTGATTTTTCCATCGCGTAACATACATTCTTGGTATTGTCAAACAGTACCACTTCAGGTGACGTCTCCTATCACGGCAGAGCGCGCCAATCGACCTCGTGTACGGTCGAATACACGTACCAATGGGCCCGGACCTTCATTTGGGCGGTTCACTAATAATACTGCAGCTGGTACGGTTGCATTTTGTTAACCCTGATTGCGGTATTGCTGACGATAACTATCATTGCCTCAGATAGCCCCAGTGGAATTCCAGAATCTTCATCGGGATCCCCCACACCCAACAACCGAGCTGAAGCCCATACCCGCTCACCAAATCATCGATCGCGGCCTCGTTCACGTTCACAGTCGTACCACACAGCGACGACTGCCGTTTCGAATCCGTATCCAATGCTAGTCGAGGCATCTTACCCGAGGCCAGCTGGCAAATCCCCGCCAGACAGCCGAGCCAAAGCTTCGGCACATGAATCGACACCATTGTATTCCCCGCCCCCAGCGTCTACGTCCAACAACTTGGGAAACAACAGTCCCGCCGCCCCGGCGCTGAAGTTCTGCCCACCGTTTGTGGCGTCTGACCGCATAGCGTTGCCACCGAGCAGTGATGCCGCTAAGGAGGGTGTGACGATGATTCCGTGGAGTGCGCGCCGCAGAAAGCAAAAGTACCGTTCGGGGTTTGATTCCGGTACGGGCCAGGGGAAGAGCAAGACGATGTTTAGATATTACGGGCCGGACAATATGGACAGCGACACCAAACAGCGGTGAACGGCGCACCGCGCTGATGAAAGCAGTCGTATATATTTTTTCCTATACTGTTTGTAATGCAATCACCGTGCCAGAGCGGGCGGCTCACAAAAATACATGTTGCCGCCGAGAACGTGAGAAGGGCCAAACAGGGCCAAACAGCAGGCCGCTGGGGAACGTGCGCCGCGGGCAGCAGCCGGGCGGCGGGCCTGGCGAGGAGAACACGCAGAAGGGCCCGTCCGCGAATAGGACCAGCCCAGAGTCCGTGCGGCGGAGCGAGACGCAGTGAGACCGAAAATGGAAAGGGGTCTCCTGACACACAGGCCTCGCCCCGGCCTCGCGCTCTCCCCCATCCCCCGCCCGCCACCCCCCTCCCCGCCCGCTCCCCGCCGCCCGCTCCCCCGCCCATGAAGTACATCGAGAATCCCGCCCTCGCCCGCCTCGCCCAGTCCCTCACCCACGAGGGTCCAGAGTGCGCCGTCCACACTCGCATGGAGGCCTACAGCTGCAAGAACATCAAGCGCGACAAGAAGCTCTTCAAGACCCTCGAATCCGCATACAAGGACGAGGTCTCCAACTCGCCTCCCCTCCCGTCGTGGCTCTCCCTCGACCAGGAGGCCGAAATGACCCCCTTTGGTCCCATCGACAAGCATGCTTCTAGAAAGACCCTCTACCTGCTCATTGCCACCCTCAACATTGCTTTCCCGGACTACGAGTTCTCGGACGTCCGCCCCTCCCACTTTGTCAAAGAGAAGAACGGCGCAGGCGTCCTCAACTCCCTCAGCAACACCCTCGTGTCTCCGCAACGTGCTGGGATAGCCGCTCCGAGATCTTACTCCTCCTACCCTCCCGCCGCACCAGACATCTTTCCACCTCCTTCGACTTCGCCCTACAGCCAAGTAATACCCAGCCCTCTGAGTCCCCCACCCATCGTGTCCGGAACCCACCCCGCGCTGTTCCGGCTCATTGATGAGGTCATCGGCCTCTCAGACTGTGAAGTGTTTTCATACACTCCCGAGATCGAAGCCGACCCACACGCAAATGACTTTTCCGATGATGAAGAAGACGCTCCTTCAACTGGGGAAGAAGAGTCCTCATCCGATGATGATGCGACCTTCGAGTTTGACAACTATGACATCGACGAAGTCAGGCCTCCCCTTGACTCCCGATTTTCCACGTCTGCTCTCGATTCTGCCCATCCCGAGGACTCCCCATACAACAATACCCATGGAAAACACCGTGGAGTGTTGTTATGGTCATCCCACTGGTTCTTCCTGAACCGAAAGTTGAGACGAATACTATATATTTCCGTTTGGGCCCGTTCCAGGGGCATGGGACGATCATGGCACGAAGACGAGTACGAAGCCGAACCCTTGTCAAGCTCCTTTTCTGAAAGGTTCAAGGCTTGGCAAGGCAGCGCAGGTGCTGGCGCCCGAGCTATGGGATTGACAACTGTAGCTTGAGTGTGAGTATGCCTACGTTTTGGATTGTTGATTCGATTGTTTGAACATACCCCTTTCCTAGAGTTGATACCACTGCTTTTTGTATGTACTTCCAACATTGCCGGGGAACGTTCTTCAGTGTATATTAGTGTTGACTGTATGATTGGTTGAGCTTGGGCCCGTGTTTCGATTCTCTTCTTGGACTACTTACTCACTTCTTAATGGGTCTATTTCCTCCTATGCACAACCAAATTCAGAATTTTTTTTTTTTGAATATTCTGACCGGAATCAAGTTGAAGGTCTAGCCTCGGGAGTTGGGCTGTGAGCAAGGTCGGATGCCATGAATGCTAGCATTCATTGTTGTTCCAGCAATAATAGGTTCGAAGATGCGGAGCCGGAAGCCAAGAGCGATCGCAGAAAGAAGCTAGTAACAGCAAGAATTGATGTGACCGCAAATCGTCAAGTGAGGAGCACAAATAAACCTCCTTGCCGGTGAAAAGTTGAGGAAACGGGATATGGTGCCTGACGCTAGAAGTGTAACGGACGGCCGGTGTGAAGGGGGGGAGTGTGCTTTGCCTTGTGTGGGTTTTTTGAGCAAAAATTCTGAAATGAGTCTATCGATGACTGGAAAACGTGTCATGTGATCGTGTAGACAAATCATTTATTTTGATGCGGTGCGGTCAAAATACTCGCGGAAAAAAATAATCCTCTCGTTTCTATTCGTTACTCCGGAACGACGCTTAACTTGTTCGGATAAATAATAAGACCGGAAGGTTATTCGCTGGTAAGAAATAGGCTGCGTTGGCAGAGGCCTACGACCGCATATATATGCGAAGTGGAATGCGTCTATAAATAGCCTAGGTTACCGTCTTGGCCGTCTTGTAACGCTGGCGGTCAGCTATTGTCTGGTAATTCTGGAAACAAGTCGGCTTATTACCGTTTATCAAGTATAATGATCACTATCAACTGAACCGTACGACTTGATAATCTTTCTCTACCTTTCCTGATCAGGCTATTGCCGACTTGCCGATGGCCTCTTAGCCTCATAAGCTTCCTTATCCGCATTCACCGAGGACTTTCAAGTTGAATCACCTTAGAAAAGGTACCCCTCGTGCCTTTGGCCAATCTCAGTGGGGCTGGCTCCCATCGCTGATCCTCCAGACCCGGACAACAACGTCTAACTTGGATTCGGTACTGGTTCTCGACATGTTTACAAAAAAAAAAAAAAGACTTTTTTGAATCCGCAGCTTCTGATTTTTAGGTTTCGCTTGTGAAAACAAAACACTTACAATCGCTTGTATCAGAAACAACGTTACGCTCTACCAGAGTCACGGTTTAATGTCCCGGGGATTACTGTCCGGGTCCGTGATAATGGCTCGATTCCATTGCTGCCGTTAATCTATTTATGATGTCTACATCTTTTTTACATCTACTGTGTGCGACTTTCATCATATTACCTATGCGACTGTTGCATTCCTGTCTTAAGTATGGATCATTACCCGGCTAGTCACCCTCGAATTTACATCACTCAACGCCTTCCAAGGCAACTATCATGCTAGTGTATGAGAGGAAAGATGTATTCATGAATTCTGATCGGGCTCGCGGGAGACTGACCGTTTCCTTTGATACGAGGTGAGAGAGGTTCTGAGTCCATTCGGTTCCCCCTCGGTGATCTGAGGCACGAAATGTGATTAATTCCGGGAATGCTAGTGCTCGGGCAGGTTATTTGTGTACCCGCGAACAAAGCATATGGGGACTCGACGACTAGAGCTTTCCACAGACCATCCTAGTATATATCTGACACTTCCTGATCCGATGATATCCCACACGACGGTGATATCCTACACGATGCTTGACCATTCCTGATACATGCATATCTAACAAATCTGGGGTTTCCACGATGGTCATGGATTTATGGGTGACACGGTTAACACTGGCTTCATATCACGCGACCCGGTGCGTGGTCCCCACATTGTGTACAGGATCTCTCGCTTACTTGGCCGACAGATGAAGATGTTGGGTTGAATGATGACCACGGCAATGTAACAGCTTAGGGTGGGGCGGCATCAACCAGTGATTGATTGTGGTAGGAAATGGAGCGCAGAAAACTCAGCCGTCACCATGGCCAGTACTACCTTCCACGGCAGGTTCTGTATTTGACCTGCATGGGACATATTGATGCTGTGTCCATATGATCATCTGCAGCGGTGTTCACAAGTCATCTCCAGCATCCATCTTCTATGCAATTAATAGCTATAGCTATGCATGAGTATAAATTTCCACTGCATCATGATCCCTGGAACTACTTTAGTGGAGACCTCCCACAGGTCTTCATTCTTCTCGTTCCCGAAGGGAATCACAGCATCAAACCACAGGCCTATTCTCTGATATCACAAAGATAATTTTGCCTTATTCACTCAGAATCCGTACCCGTGAGACGAGTGGGATAGCCATTCCGAAAATGGCCCCAATACGACAAGTACATCAATAGAACTGTCAGTTTGCTCTACCGCATTCTCGCCAAGCTCTTGTGCTTAGGGCTTGCGCTTATTTCGGGCGGAGCTCAGTTATATGACAAAGTAGTTCTTCTTCACCGTGGCGTTTGGCATGAAAGATTCTACGACAACCATCGACAGTGTAACTCGGTGATATATCATCGTAAAATGAAGAAAACGCCCCCATATCGTAACTCCGAGGGTATGGTTTATGTTACGATGTCGCTAGAAAGGTCCTGCGCTATCTATATGGAACACAACAGTGGCGCAGTAATGATGAGACCAGGTATGTCGGCTGTCACAGTTATTCTGGGAGTCATAGTACCCTGTGATCAACATAAAGTTGCAAACAGGTCCGGTTTGTTACCGACTTTAGGACCAATAAATAATCCCGACCACATGTAGGTTTCAGTCATCACGATTCAAACTGCTCACTGAATAATGTCTGCCCCTTTCCCGCTACACAGTGAAAGGAGTTTTTTTGTATAGAGCGAAACATATGAATGCGACCTCATCCTTTTGAAAACCCATCGCCGTATTCGTCATATTAGGAACGTTTTACTGAACTCTTAACTGAGGTGGCTATCACCAGATTTAAGATTCGTCTTGAGCCGACCGGAAAATTGTTATAGCAAAGCGACAAGAGATGCTGTACGTGCCTCTGTCAAGTCAAAGCCGTAAACCTAGATGTACTCGCGAGCATCCCAGCCTGAGATCATCTGAACGATGATCCACGCGATTTCCCCTTAACCACCCAAGAACGTGCGCCAAAATGCTTCATGAAACCCTCTCCACAGAATCTAAAAACCCATGGCGCTGCGTTTGCTGTTTTACTGGATCGGCTCGGGTCAAAGGGGTCGGAAGACGGAAGGACGCGGATAAGTTTATCAGGGATCTGACATGGAGTCGGGATACATCCTCTTAAGGTGTCGGTATTTTCGGAGAGAGTATAACGCCAAGGTTTCTTCGAAGAAAGCTTAATACTGCCTTGCAAAGTATAGGAGTCTAGAGATAACTGAGGACACACCTTTCTTGATATATTCTCCCATACGGATAGCCTTCTCAATGTCGTCCCGATTCGTCAAATTCCTGTTTTCTTGATGGGGATTAGTAAGAGTACGAAAAAAACGGCTAGGGTGATGCACTTTCAAACAGTCTCCGTACTCTTCCATTGAAGTCGTAACTAATGGTAAAAGTGAGCACGGCCGACGGCCGGGGAGAGGTGTATGCTCGACTAACGCAGGGTCCGGGTAATCTCGTCCAAGCTGACGAAGTTCCTTGTACAAAGCAAGGGCTCTTTGGCGGGTAAGGTTACCAGCCATGAACCCGGGGAGGATTGAACCAGTCAAGTCCCAGTCGAGCCCAGAGTCAGAGGGCGTGGGAACACTGTGATAATAATAGATTGTTACTATTCGGTGCATGCGGAATTTCTAAGTCTGCTATTGGCCTTTGAATCTATAAACGTTCTTCCCCTGCATTTTGTGTCGTGTGCCACTTAACGCTAGATCCCCGGGCGGGAGCCCTGATCGAGGCGTCTCGATCCTCTAAAGTACTACCAATCTACTTACCTTCTTACTGATGATCAGCGGGACTGAAAACTCAGACTGCACGGGGTCATGTCATATACACTTCGCCTACCTGTTGGGTTGCCTCAGCGTGTTTGCTGTTAAGATCATTCTGACAGGGCGATGCTACAAATGTTACCGATGGGTCCGAATCTCGAGATCGGCCAGGAACAATAAATACCCCTTAGCAGCGCGGAAACCAGCGCCAGCCGATGGACGAACTTACACTTTCCATTTATGGTATGCGACGAACGTGCCATTTTATTGCAATTTTCTTCGCTATAGATATGTGATATACATAGAATAACGAACACATGAGCACGGGCTAGTATAGTATAAAGCCCGCGGGTGCCCCCTTCCCGCTTTCGCAGCCTCACCTGTCCTCCTGAAGCCACCATCAGCCAAAATGGTCAGCGTAGACGACAAAAGCTCCAATGAAGTTAAGGGTGACCTCCATGAGAGCATGTCGCTAGACAGAGCCCGCCGAGCCGCCTTGGCTGAGGTGGATAATGCCGCCTTCTCGTACGTGGCTCTATTTTTTTTCTCCACCGCTTTGTAATGATTAGGATTTTACATTGTATAGGTGGTTCCACGTTAAGATCTGTATGGTAGCGGGCATCGGCTTCTTCACAGACGCGTAAGTTCCTTGTTGTCCCTCTGACCGCAGGATTTCAATTCTTCCTCCAAAGCTACGGGATCTTTGCAATTAACATTGCGAGTGTGATGCTTGGCTATGTGTACGGTAGTACGGGCGCAAAACTCTCTTCCAACCAAGATCTCGGGGTCAAGGTCGCGACCCCTGTCGGCACATTCCTTGGTCAACTCTTTTTCGGTTTCCTTGCTGATCAAGTCGGTCGTAAGCGGATGTATGGTGTTGAATTGATGATCATTATTATTGCTACATTCGCCCAAGCATTAGCGGGGGCGGCACCGTCAGTGAGCGTCATCGGCGCCATCGTCATATGGCGTGGTATTGTGAGTCGTCCTCTCACACTTTGCCCTTCTTAGCTAATTTCTCCCGACAGGCTGGAGTTGGCGTGGGTGGAGACTACCCCTTGTCAGCTGTTATATCGTCAGAGTTTGCATCCACGAGGATCAGAGGTAGGATGATGTGTGCTACATTTTCGGCTCAAGGTTGGGGACAGTTCAGTGAGTGCTCCTGATACCGCCTGTCCATCGGCAATTGTTGAAGTTGTCATATTATAGCCGCTGCTCTCGTGGGCTTGATTTGTGTCGCTGCATACCACGGCCCTATCATACATTCTCCTACCCTTGACCATGTCGCCAACGTCGACCCGATCTGGCGTCTCGTTATTGGCCTTGGATGTGTCCCCGGTGTTATTGCCCTTTACTTCCGTCTCACTATTCCTGAGACCCCGCGTTTCACAATGGATATTGAGAGAAACATTCAACAAGCTAGCTCTGACATCAAAGCTGTGATGGCGGGAGGACGAGGATATGTAGACCCAGACGCCACTATCCACCGGGCCGAAGCCCCTCGAGCCTCTTGGTCTGACTTCGTCGCACACTTCGGTAAATGGGAGAACGGCAAGGTACTCTTGGGCACTAGCTGGAGTTGGTTCGCATTAGATGTGAGTGGTATCCTCCGAGGATACGACTAACCCGTATTCAACCTGTATTGCGTATGACTGATATCTATCGTGTAGATCGCCTTCTACGGATTAGGACTCAATAACAGTATCATCTTGGATCAGATTGGTTTCGGTTCGCCAAAAGCGAGCGTAACTGGCACTCAACGCATTTATGATACCCTCCTGAACACTTGTATTGGGAACTTGATCTTGTCCGTTGCAGGCTTGATCCCCGGCTACTACGCATCATTCGTCCTTATCGATTCATGGGGCCGCAAGCCCATTCAACTAATGGGTTTCAGCATGCTTACCATTTTGTTTATAATCATGGGTGAGTGACTGACGAGGAGGACATCAGTCGGAGTGATAAATTTAGCTCAACGCTATTTATAGGCTTTGGTTACGATAAACTTACTGCGACGGACTCCGCAAAGAAAGCTTTCGTTTTCCTCTACTGCCTCACCAACTTCTTCCAGAACTTCGGACCAAATACGACTACATTCACTGTACCGGGAGAAGCATTCCCTACCCGTTATCGCTCCACAGCTCACGGTATTTCGGCCGCGACAGGAAAGCTTGGTGCGATTGTTGCACAAGTCGGTTTTGCTCGTCTGAAGGACCGTAATGGTCCCAATATGTGGATCAAACACATGTAAGTTGTATTTCGGACAGTTTTTGGAAATAATTCTAATTGATTCTTTCACGAAAACAGCTTGGAAATATTTGCCCTCTTCATGCTTACGGGTATCTTTTCCACATTGCTTATTCCCGAGACCAAGCAGAAATCATTGGAAGAGCTATCCAATGAGAAACAAGAAGGATTCGTCCGTGGTAAGTAGTCGCGCAAATTTTGTAGGTACTTTCCACTCATTTTTTGTTTTTCCGCTACAGGCGAAATGGGTCACGCTCCCACCTCTTGAGCTCCCTCCCTAAATTTTCACCTGTTACCCATTCGACATTGTATACTCCATGTTTTCAATTTCATTTTTTCCACTTTTAATTTATGACCACGCCAACCGACATGTCCCGGTTAAGCTTAAGGTTTCCGGATGTATGTTTCATCATGACATTTGTCGTTCTTCCTTTTCTCCTCATGTACGGTCTTCTCTCCTGTTCTGGATTCGAAGGCGCAAAATAAAATGGTCATGATCCCTTTACCCTCGATTAAGCAGGTAGGCCGATTTTGAGAATAAGCTTTTAAGATGACTAGTGGAGCTTCTCTCGGGCTCGACTACTCGTACTACCCATTTGTGATGAAGATCAAATGAGTGTGTGGGCGTCTTAAGCGAAAGAATAGTCAGAATGACTCTCAATCAGGGGGAGGTGGGTGAGAAAACTCTGGTGACAGCGGTGACGTCGGACACTATAGGTGATCCAGCCATTTGTGTGCTTTGAGCTCAAAGATCAACCGGATTGCAGTTAATAATAATACTGTCGAAACACACCCCGGCCAATGGTTCCGGTGTAGCGTTTCATCTAGAGGGGTATAGAACAACGAAACAGGGTCGTTTTGGGCAATAATAGTTCAGGAGTGGTAAGTTCATCACTCAAACGTCACTGACCTTCATACCAGTTTAGCACACATGGGTGGCTGACACATGGTCAGGAACGTCCAAAGCCACTCACAGCTCCGCGAATTAATCCGATTTCGTCCACGTTAAATTAGTGGCCCAATAAGAAACAGATGGACTAGGAGTCGGATGACTATCGATTACTGCCACATTTGCCAAGAGGCTGATATAGACATCTAGATGCTTCTTTGAACGTGCGTCGGCCACTCTCCGGTCTCGCGGCCAGTGCTCGGTTTCCACCGACGAAAAATAATCAAAAACTTATTTCCAAATGCTCATGATCTCGAGGTTATACAACTGACTGAAAATTTCCTTACTCCTAGACTGATTAGAAATCCTACCGGGACCGCTAGGATAAAGACCATCGCATTCTTCAAATACGGCGTAAGGCCGGGGAGACCTTTTTCCACTTCCCACATGGCAAATACTCCCCATCATTTCATCGAACTTAGCCCGTCAAGCCCACCGAGATCACTCATAACACGCTTTATGAGCCTCGTGTGTTCACGACGCCTTGTCTATCGTCACATTATGCGACTTTCTAACTTCTCTTCTGGTATATTTGGTTCTCTTCGGGTTGTACCGGACGCGGCTGCAATCTACGTTCGAAACGTTCGCACTCCAACTGCGATAATTGGGACGTTAAGAAGCCCATATCAGGCAAAATAAGCGCATTCCTCACGGTGTCATTGTCAAAAATGAGCAACGCGCCAGAAGGTCAATGACAAGGTCGAAGGTAGACGCATTAGGTTCCAGACTCCCAGCAGATGGTTATGTAGATCGCGAGGAGAGTGCCTTGAATAGACCCGTTAGGGGCAGCTAAATTTGGAAGTTCACGGGATATAAGGGGCTAAGCCCGACAAAACCGGAAAAGAGGCTCCCACGGCGCCGGCGGAATGCACTGGGTTGCGTTAAACAAGCCAAAGATACTCTGCAGGCAGGACAGGGGATATTGCATTATGCAGTATGTACAACAGCTTAATCAGAAGGTGTGTCAAGTCCTTGCATCAGACTTTGACTTTTTCTGTGACAACGGCGATCAAATTGAATCTATTCAGCATAGGCCTCACAAAAGTAAGATGGAAAGCTCACGTAACTGACGGCGTTAAATTCATAATCAATACCCAACGCCTCCAACTTTCTTTTCCTCTCGTTTTGTCTCTTGATCAGCCGCTTATTCGCTTTAACTTGTTGTTCTCGCGTCCGTGGCTGTAAAAGGTTAGCTCTGAAACCTCCGTAGAAGAGCAGAGACAGAGGGACATGCCTTGTTTTGTTGTACGCGTACGACCCTATCGCGTGGTACAATCCTCCATTTCCTATTGGCACCGATCCATAGCTCAGGATGCACTTCGTCCTTGGGTATGAGTTTACATTTGAGAATGTGGCCCGTTAGAAGGTAGTTGTCCATTGTTTCAGCGACGATTTGTGCTACAGAGGATGAGTCGAATTCAATGAAACCATAGTGTTTGGATTTGCCGGTCTGTTAGCAGAATGTAATGAATTTCCACATCGTTGTGGATGTAATGATTTTATTTTTACCTTTTTGTTCCGTGAGATACGCAGGCGAGTTATATCTCCAAACTGGGAGAAATATCCTCGTAGTTGTTCTTCATAAAACCCGTGTGGAAGACGACCGATATATACCACACCGCGATCTTCTGTCTAAAAAAACCGCATAACTATCGGGGATTGATAAGAAATGGAGGAAATAGTACGGTTTGTCGTTTGGCTTTTTCAAGTCTTCTTTTGACGGACTCGTCATCTTTTGCGACAGTAGGTAGCTTCGCAACTTCGAAAGCAGATAGACCTGGTTTAGCGGAGTCTACGGCGTCCTCATCTTCGTCTGATGAATCATCATCGTCTGTTGAAAATCCATACAAGTGCACTTCCTCCTCTTCCTCTTCCTCTTCACCTTCAGGCGCGTTTTCGGAACCGGAGAATGGAGGTGAGGGCAATTTAGCCTTTTGTTTTATCTTCGTTGGTTTAGTGACAGCATGTTTGGATGCCTTGGCGTTGGCGTTGACGGATAGAAATGTGGGTGGCTGTTTGGATGATGGAACTTTAGATGAAGATTTTGTTTGGGGTTTACTGGGCGGTTCTTCCTCGTCTTCACTATCAGATTCGGGTGGTGGTGCAAGAACTTTGGATTTATTGGGTTTCTCCTTTGCTTGTTCGACCTTATCCGCGTTGACTTTCGTCTTCTTCTCTTTCATGGGTTCGGCCACCTTTTTCTTTTTTCCGGTTACAACATCCGCGTCTCTTTGTCGTGCTGACGGCCTTTTGTCATCAACAGGTTTGACCGGTTTTGTCATTGTCGTTGGCTCCGCCGGCGCTTTCGCTTTCGATTTCGATTTGACCTTGGTGGTCGCCATTTTTGCAGTTTGGTTAGAGAAAAGTGATAGATGACAAATTGATGGCATCAATGTGCTGCACCCGAGACCCTCATCATGATTCCCCGTCATACAAATCCACATACCCTGTTCGAGAAGACGCAGACCGTGTCTCGAGAGTCGCTATATGCTGGCGAAGAGTGCGCGCAGCCGGACGCGAATAGGCTGGATGAGTATCATTCAGTCATGAAGCGAACACTCCCCCACTGTGATCTCAAAGAGCCGAGAAAACGACAGAGAAAGGACGAGGTGGAAGATATACAGGCTCTACGTATGCTCACATGTTGATGCGGTCTATAACGGAGCTAATATAAATTATAAATCCAGCTTTCCGCTTGGTTTCCAATGGTCCACCCGTACTTGTGTCTTTGCAACCCAAGCCGATCCCTGCTCCAAGGTAACTGACGATCCATTGAAACACTTAAAGTGATCCCTCATTTGTTATTGCAAAGAATCCTGGAACCGGAAGCTGAAGACGATGAAAAGCGGGCCGAAGAGCGAAGAAAGCAGGCACTTGCAGTTGCAGTCGATGCAGACTGGGTCGTCAAAGAGTCTCTCAAACCAAATGTATGCCATACTGCAATGCTTATTCTAATATATACTGAAAAGAGACAGTGTCATCCGTCCACGCAAAGCCCCGTCGTTCATGTTACTCTTCCTCCGTCCTCAGCACGCCCGACCCGCCTGATGATCATCGGCCACAACAAAGCCGTACGAAAAACACGACCTCCTGTGGATCGGACGGAGCTGGGGTACCCTTACGACGCACGAGCGAAACCCGACGCGCTAGAAGAGAAGAAACGAAGCTTCGAGTGCGCGGTGGTGGACCTCGATCGGGTGCTGGGGACAAAGCCGCGCAAACAGAGGCGGCGACGCGTGACCAGGCCGTGACCGGAGCGTGACCGAGCGATTTCATGGAAGCCACCCCGCCGCGCCACGGGCCCTTTGCTGTGGGCTCCGTCCCCCGCCTCCCGTCCCCCGCCGCGTCCAGGCACCGCGGCTCCATCAGCTCCTCCTTCTCCTTCGGCCCCAGGCAGCTCGTCGACTCCTACCTCGACCACGCCTCTACCATCTCCAATCCCCACTCCCTCGGCCTCGACCCCAACGGATCCGTCCTTCCAGCCTCCCCGCTTCGCTCCTCTCCCCGGCGCCTCAGAAGAACAAAGTCGAGCATTAATAGGCCTCATCCACTCGCGAACAACACCACCGATGTCTTTCAGGACGACGATGACGACGCTGCCGATGGCGAAACTGAGTACGAGTGGGGAATGGTCGATCGGATGCGACTATGGCGTCACGACGCGCTCATGCAGCATTTGTACGAGACCGCCGCGTTCTGGGGAGATAAAATCTTGAGCTGGACGAGTACGTATAGCACAGTAATAGTAATATACCTCACATTGTTGAGGCCTTGGATAGATGACCCCAATGATGCTTTCTGGCTTGCTCAAACATATTTCATGACACATCAGTATTCAAGGGCAGAGCGTCTCCTTACAAGACCGTTCGCCTTAGCGCCGTCCAAACGTTCATCGTCGCCATCCCCGGCGACTAATGGCCAAGACAAAGGCAAGGGAAAAGAAGCTGATACATCACAAACTATGTTTCCTCCACGACTTCCGATGGGTCCTGGAGGTATAATTGAAATTGCATCGGACCAACAAGAAAGGGTGTCGCGATTGGTGGATATGAGCGTGGCCTGTCGGTACTTGGCTGCACAGTGTCAAGTACGTCTCTATAGTCGAATTCAGATAGCATATATGACCTAACTCTCCACTAGATGCGTCAAGGAAACTGGTCAGACGCGCTCGAGATGCTTGGAGAAGCTAATCCCTTTCGCGATTCAGGTATGACCCAGGCTCTCCTTGGGTTATCATTCAGCACTAAGCCACAGTCAAGGCCGCAGTGGTCCCTCAATACCTAATTCGGATGGAGGAATCAAGGTGGAAGCATCCATGTGTCACCTTAGAGGCATTCTGATGTTGAAGCTCAATCGCGGGGATCAAGCGAAGCAGTGCTTCATGGAAGCACTAGCCCTAGATGTCAAGTGTTTCGAGGCATTTGACCAACTCGTCACTGGCGAGATGATGACTTCGGACGAAGGTAACGCCTATCATCAGCTTTCCAATCATCGCTTCACTGTTTGTGTAGAGTGGGAATTCGTTCAAGGGTTATCTTATTCCCAACAAACGCCCCAGGATGCGGAATTTGTGCAGCTCATCTATACGACACGACTCAGAAAATACAAACATGTCAAGGAACATGCGTTGACGAGGCAAAAGCTGGTAGACGAATATAAACTCGGCGATAACCCGGATGTTTTATTCAGTTTCGCGGACGCACTGTATACGAACTTCAGATGGGCAGATTGTTTTACAATCACTTCGAGGTAATCTTCAATCTCTTTCTAACTTTCTCTGTCCTCACTGGAATGTGTCTAGGATCCTTGGACTTGTGTCCACACATAATCCAACGATGCCGTTGCACATCGCTTGCATGTATCATTCACAACATCTCCATTCACGGCTATTCATGCTCGCTCATGAAATGGTTGAACGAGAACCTGAAAATCCGATCAGTTGGTATACAGTAGGGGTATGGTATCTCAGTGGAGGAAAATGGCATCAAGCACGACAGTACTTTAGGTAGGTGTGTGCGGATACATGCCGTATCTATCCATTCTAATGAGGCACGTAGTAAAACATCGCTCATGGACCCCCGGTTTGCTCCTGCTTGGGTTGCATTTGGCCATACTTTTGCTCTTGAGGGCGAACATGACCATGCGGTGACGGCCTACTCGACCTGTGCGAGAATGTTTACTGGGTAAGCTTTTATGTTATATTCGTGTCTTGTTCATTATCCTAATTCTACTCATAGCTCACACCTTCCCCTCACCTTTGTCGGCATGGAGCACATCATGCTGTCAAACCATGCATTAGCAGACGAAGCCCTGAATGCCGCGTATTCCATGTGTGATGGAGACCCATTACTGATTAACGAACGCGGAGTCATGGCCTATAATCATGGGGAATACGAAAAGGCCGCTACACTATTTCAAGAAGCATTAGAGCTTGCGCAGGTGACGCAAAGTTCGAAAAGATCATGGGCCACAACATACATTAATCTTGGTACTTCATATCGAAGACTAGGGTACGTCTTTCAATTGTGACTCGCGATTATTTATCTTGTGGCTAATTGGAGTATTAGGCGGTTAGATGACGCTTTGGAGACGTACAAAAAGGTTCTTGAACTTGACCCCCGAAATGCGGTCGCCCTCGGTTACTTGGGGATGGTGCATCATCTCAAAGGCGATCTTGATCAGGCTATAGTTAAATACCATGAGGTACGAATCGCAACATACACCAACACCTTTCTCATTAATATCATATTTACCCTTCTATCAGAGTTTAAGTGTCGAACCGGCAAACCCTCACATTCTCGAAGTTCTTAACATGGCCATTGACACTGTCACAACTCACACTCCAACAACATCTGATACGGAGTTTAAACAAGCGATCAAACAATTAAAAGAGGCGTATTTGAAGCTGGGGGGCAAGGAGAAGGGCAAGGAACGGGCTGCGCTGGGCATGGGAATGCCTAAAACTGTGCCAGCTGCCGATACGGCTGGAGGTGCTGGTGGGAATGGAGAAGAAGACGGGGATGAAATGAGTATTGGGTAGAGGGTCCCTTTATTTTTTTTTTGCGTGACTTCCTGGGGGGGTTGTATTAGGTGACATGGTAAATTATTTCTCTCAGAAAATATAGGAATTTCCACACCGTGACGGCCTAATGCCCACGTACCTCGGTCGTTGGGATACTGAAGATGCGAGAAAACATGGACCGCCTTAGAGTAGACCCACCTCGGACTTGCGCGGCTTTAGCTTGTGCTGGTTCGAAAGCATGGAAGCTGTACTTCTTTATGCTAAAAGCAAAAATTTAAAAGACGAAAAACGACGAGGTGTGGGGCATGGGATAGGGCAGGGTGTGAAAATTTCATAGCCCCCGATAAAACAAAGAGGGGTGGGGGGGTTTGTTCGCGATTCGCTTTTCCACAGAAAAACCCTTGAAGCGTCCGTCATTGCCAATAATAGCTAATGCGTTACAAAAACGAATATCACAAACAGGGACAAACAAGATGAGAGCTGTGCGGAGCTTCTTCTGACTCTATCTCCTCCTACCCTTGGCCACCAAATCGATCTACTCGCCGTTGTAGATCGCCGCCGCCCGTGTCTGGTCGCATTCACTCGTTTCAGCCGCATAGCATACCCCGCGAGTAATCATGCCCAAGGTCAGATCTCGTGTTTGGTTTATCCTCATTCCGGAGCTGACAGTTCTCATCGTATCCTTTTTCCATTTGTTTTTTCCTTTTTGTCTCACGGCACAGAATAAAGGAAAGGTTCGAGTCACTTTTACTACCACACTTGTGGTACACACACACCCCCGAGACCCTGGGCGCCGGAGAGGGTGTCAAGTCGAAGGGGCGGTTTGACTAAGGTTTACTGATTTCCCTCTTTTGACATCTAGGGTGGTAAAAACAGAAGACGTGGAAAGAATGAAAACGATGACGACAAGCGAGAGCTTGTGTTTAGAGAAGACGGACAAGAATATGCTCAAGTAACCAAAATGCTGGGAAACGGTCGTCTTGAAGCTCAATGCTTTGATGGCGAGAAGCGGTTAGCGCATATTCGTGGAAAGATGAGGAAGAAGGTAACGCCCTCTCTTTTTATATCTATATGTTTTCTAGAAAAGTGAGGTAATCGGACTCGTTTCCATTTTCTCCCTTTCCACCCCCTTCTTCGTGTGACAGGTCTGGATAAACCAGGGGGACATTGTGCTACTCTCTCTCCGAGAATTCCAAGATGGCAAGGCGGATGTTATTGTGAAATATACTGCTGATGAGGCTCGGAATCGTATGTTCTTTTCACGACCTGATACCTCTCACGATAACTTATACGTATCACAGTAAAAGCATACGGCGAACTGCCTGAAAACGCCAAAATCAACGAAACGGATGCATTTGGCGAGGAGGACGGCGAATGCGCCTTCGAGTTCGGAGATGAAGGAGAGGTCGACATTGACGACATCTAATGTGGTGCTTCCAACCTACTTAGGTTCTTGTATTTCATTTACATTTGTTGTACCATTCCCTTTCTACTTTCAAGACAGCACTATTCGAATCGAATCTATCTGCACTCGAGTCATAGATTAATATCTAATCGACACTGCTAATAAATCTCAGGGTCATGGTTAACCCTACAGGCCCAAGCTATTTAGCGTTTGCATGTCGGGAACTATACCCTTCTCCCATGCCAGATAATCAATAATGTCCCTCGCATTGCACTTGACCGCCAATTCTAGCATCGACTGGTCAGCAACCTCTACATCGTCTTCCAACTTCCGTCTTTGTTTCTTCGGTCTCCCACTATTTTCACGGGTCGGGGTGGTGGCAGAAGAGGAAGTTCTGCGCCTCTCCTCTCTTTCAATCAACATCTTCACCATTTTCAAGTTCTTCTGTTTTATTGCCACTTTGATCGCTATTCCGCCCTTGCAAGCAGGCGATGCGCCCATATCCAATAAAAGTTGGATCAGAGGCATATGTCGTGCATGTACGGCCCTTGTGAGCGCGTAGCCGTGATGAGAATTCGGATTTAAAGCCGGGAACTGCGTCGTCCCCTTGTTCAGTATATGTTGAAGGAACGGAAGAGGCTCATCCTGAGCTTGCCAATCTCTAGCATCACTTCTAGGTGTAAGCGATCGGAAAAGACGACGGGGTAGTTCACATATGTGTGCCTCGTCGTGGGGTCGAATCAAAGTAGGGTACAATCGCGAGAGGGCGTCAAGTTTTGAACAGAGTGAATCCAGAACAGGTGGTGTACAGAGTGGGTATCGGAGGGCTTTTGAAAGGACATCGGTGGCGTGTGAGGGTTCTTGTTTGGGGCTCGTACATAGAGCGAGGAGGTACTGAACGCGGAATGATGTGGGGGAGGATTTAAATATGCCACTGAGGTGGTGCGAGAGGTAGGGGAAAAGGGGGGACAAAGCGTACAGCTGGATTTCGTACAGCAACTGTTAGACGAAGATTAGATGATAACTTGGCGCAGAGGAAAGGACACATTTCCTTACTTCTACAGGCAACAAATGGAGTCCAGAGAGCCGAGGGAGCATCAGTGACTCGCCACGGGCGGCTCTATTTTTTGCGGATATTGAACATAAAAGTGAAGGGAAGACATAAAAAAAAACATAGATCTTCACGGAAATTCACACGATCTTTCCATCATCAGTTTCTGATCAATAGGAACAAGATTGTAAAATCTAACTCGCAATCTATCTTCCTTTGATGTAATTTCATTTGTCCTGGGAAACCCTAAGGTGAAGGTACGTCAGGGTACGAATAGCCTTCGTTCGAGCACCCGAATATAGGTATACTAATTTGTACATGGTCCTGATCCTTCCCATCCCTAATGTTTCCCCTGGTTCCAGGTCATGAACTGCGCCAAACAGCAAGTCTAACGACATCTCAAGCTTGCTTGACACTTCCCTTCTCCGAGGCCACTTCAATCTCTGGGCTCGCAGCGTAGACTTCGTCTCCGAAGACTTTGTTCATTTCTTCTAGCGATCTCCCTATTCAACAATATCAATAAATCAACCTAATAAACTCAGCGTTGCAAACAAACCTTTAGTTTCGGGGAAGAAAAGCAGTATCAGTATAAAGTCAACAAAGTTGAGGCTGACAAAGAGCATATAGTATTTCCAATTAACATTTTGAAGTGCCAATGGCGATACTTGTCCGATAAAAATGTTGAAGGCCTAAGGTTATATCAGTACAAAAAATTTTGTTGTCGAAAGGATAAAACCCACCCAATTGGCGCAAGTAGCAACACTCGTTCCTATAGCGCGTGTCTTTGTTGGGAAAACTTCCGATGCCAGGACCCAACTAACGGGACCGAAGCTCAGAGAGAAAAAGATACTGAGCATGAAGATCATAGCAACTCCAGCACTGAAGGGGGCTTGTTAGAACAACGCTCCGCCTGGACAAGTTCAGCAGATCTCACCGTTGAGCAGCAAGATTGGCAGTTCCATCGACACCATTGGGGACTGGCGGGTTGGTTGCAATTATAGCGGCCAGGATAGAGTATAAGACAACGAAACTAGAAGCACCAAATAGTAGTGGCTTCTTGCGGCCCACCCAGTCTAGAAGGACGATGATAAAGCTGATATTGCATTATTATGTATAGGTGATACTAGCAAGAAAAGTGACACACAAGAGATTGGTAATTGGTCCGACGGCACCATAAATGCTAAATATCTTCTCAGAAGGAGGCTCGTATAAAAACAAAGGACACTCACCCTTGAACCAGCAGAGCCTTACTCCCCGTAATGCCTAGGCTTGCATACATTTGCGGTCCAAAGTAGTTGATCACTGCGTGAGGCTCATTAGTGGTCCATTATCCCAAGTCCCCTCGATCAAACCATACCATTGATACCGGTGAACTGGCCAAATATCTGGATACCGCAAGCAACAAGAGTTCTATGAATCATTGGCTTGGACGCCCAGAGGTCGCTAATCCTGTTGCTCCTCACTGCTACTTCCGCTTTGATCGCCACATACATCTCTCGGTATTCGTTCTCGGCCTCTTCATGTCCTGTATCCGAATTACGGTGCAGATACTCGACCACCTTTTTGGCTTCTTCATCCCTTCCTACCTCTAATAGCCACCGCTAAAGTGCAGGCTCCTCAGAGGCTACACAACACATAGTACAAGGATACTCACCGGACTGTAGGGCAAAAATTGAATGCCAACCAGGAGCAGCCCAGCCGGAACAATCTAGAACCATGAACTTAAACGCAATTACAGTCTATCATGCGTGTCTGACTTACTTGAAGCCCGAGCGGTAACCGCCATGATACGTCCGAGTCAATGAACTGGGAACCGTAGCCGACCTGTTATTCAGTCAATTTATAGGACATCCTTTCGTCATACACAATGAAGACTGACCCAGTTAGCCACAATAAACCCTACACCAATCATTTCTTGCGTCAAGCCAACCAGGAAACCTCGAATTTTGGGTGGCGCCACCTCTGTCTAATCAGGGACATATAAGTAGCAGTATTGGGGGATCACAAGAGCGGATCATACTCACATTATACAACGGAACTGTCATCGAAAGAACACTTGCGCCAAATCAACGCTACGTATATCAAAGATCAAAAGAACCCTCACCCAATTGCTATACCCCCGATAATTCGCCCAATGAGAAGTGTGGCGACATTTGATGCGCCCGATTGCATTGCACAACCCCACATTGCGATCACACAGCCAATCTATACACAAACGATCGATCAGCATGCTCCACAATATAAAACCAGGGTTTTGTGGACAAATCCATACTGAATAGATTCAGTTATAACTTACCTGGATGGAGCGTTTTCTTCCCCATTTGTCATTGAACCTGGGAGGTCGCTTTGAGCATCACTAACCGGTCGCAGTACTCGAACTCGTACCATCCAGCAATTGCTGAACCTATGAAACAACCACCTAAATCCGAGTTAATGAGGTAAAGCAATCACGAAGCAGCTATCAACACACCGTTAAATGTTGAAACGACCGCCCCTTGGATGCTTGCGTTATTCGTGAAACGGGCATTATAGTGCTTCATGGTGATGACAGAAGCAATAACACCACTGCTCCAATCTCAGTATCCCTTCCACCACCTTTTTCAAGAGCTTACCTGTCATATCTGCGTGAAGATGGTAGGAGCATGAGTCCTTCGATGTAACAGAGAGTCCTGAAACGGCATACCCAAACAAGAAAGCACCTGAAGATCTGTCATTAGGCCAAAACACACATTAAAAAGAACCAGAACTTACCAATAGACGAGAAAAGAGCAACAAAAGTATTGAAAAATATCCCGCTAAAAGTCATTTTCGTCATCTTCTCAGTCATTCAACCGCAACAGCGGCAGAGGGAAGTGGTGAGCGTAAAGCGGAGGGTAGGGGCGTGTAAAACACAAGATACATATTCTCAAACACCTTTTATCATCAAGAAGGTCATACGAAGCGGACCTTGAAGGGGTTAGTATCACCTTTAAATTTGGCGCGGCAAAATTCCGGAAAATGAGGAACCAATCCAAGGTGTGAACTCATGATCATGAGAACCGTCTCTGTATAGGCGGCCCGGCCAGCCCCCATGTTCGACCTTCTCTGGCGAAGACTCGACCACTTGTTGAATTGATGCACCCTTGCTCAAGGTGAGGTAAAGTCCGTAGATGGAGGTGCTTGTGATGACCTGTTGATAGCCGAGACATTGAATTAGGATGTCCATGTAAACTTTTGAACGAAATCAGAACTCTGTTGCGGGGAAAAGTGAGTTATCCTATTAATACACCGGCAATTTACAAGTGGAGGGTCCGCTATGTGTGGCATAGGAACCGACTGGCATCAAAACCGCAGTTTAGGATGGGGTCGAATGTTATTAGGCTTCTGAGGTTGCTGGTGCATTGGTTTTACTAAGAGGATAGATTAATGGAATGAGGTCCCTAAAAGCAAAAGCTAGTTGAGTATGTGTTTGGCCTAGCAAGGGAACGGCTACAAACCTGTATATTTTGTCGTCCCGCTCTAGGAATACCACAAAGACAACTTGTTCGATCTGAAACGGTTTTAACACAGTCACTCTCAGCGTCAGAAACCGGAAAGATCTACCTGTTTTCCTTGATCAGATTCTAAGAATCTTCGGACTTCCGTCAATGCGATTCGAGCAGCCTTCACGTTGGGATAACCATAAACTCCTGTCGAGATACAGGGAAAAGCCTACATCCGTCATGACATAAGTTGATGTATGGTGTACGAGGAATCGAAAATGAGATTTTACAATAGACTTGATTCCATTTTCCACCGCAACCTCCAAGCTTCTTGTATAGCATGAACCAAGTTGTTGCGCCACCGTATCTTCACTTTCAGACTGGTAGATAGGTCCCACAGTATGAATGACATGGTGGCTAATATAAATCCGTTAGCTTACGCATTACCCACAGATGCAAGACGTACGCCGGCAACTCGTAGCCTTTGGTGATTTTCGCATCTCCAGTTTCACAACCTCCTAGAAGACGACCTACGATCGTTAGCAAAGGTGTGGACGATAAGCGTTGCGACCTGCCACATACATTCTTTGAACAGTTCAGGTCCAGCAGCATTATGAATGGCGCCGTCGACTAGATTTCATATTTAACCTTGGGGCACTACTTGATGTCAAACATAGGACGTACCGCCACCTCCCCCTGCAACAAATAGATCTCAGCACAGGACCCTTGAATCATGACATCAACAAACCTAATAGACTCTTATTAGCCGCATTCACTATCGCGTCGACATCGAGAACAGTAATATCTCCCCGGCTACGATCAGAAACCATCAATTCATCAGTTGCGATCCCATCCGGAGAACTTCGAGATCACACACCAGAAAGACACTCTATCCAACAGCTCATCATTAGGTTTGGTGTTTTCAACCACCTCTGATGACTCTAGAACGACCCCGTCCTTAAACAACTGCCTAACAGTTGCAGGCAACTCGGGTGTTGATACTTGACTTTGTGTCGACATCAGTGAGGAGAACAACAACAGTGCCTGAGTGACGTCGAAGATGACAGTTACTACAATACAAATCAAATTGATTTTGGGGTATCACGCTGTGCGGCAAATCTTCGGAGGCGGGGGGGGCCCGTGTGAAAAAGAGTCAAAAATATCAACACACTATAATACAACACCATCCCTTCTTCATCGCTTTATATGTTACGGGTGCATTTGGCACGTTATGACTGCCTCTGACGCGCATTTATACACTGCTCAATGTTGAACCGAGGCTATCCAATGATATTTGGCAGAAGCTAGACCGGGTAAATTGCTCCCCATGATTTTAGAAGACTTCGCGTCTAGTCTAGGTACATCGAAGTAGTAGAAAACAAAGCTATTTAAGTTCTCGACAGTCAATGTATATTTCGTCGCGCCAAGGCCTCTATATCACCGCAAGGGGCCGCGGTCTAAAAGGACCGTTCCAATGAGGTGCCTTGCCCGAAACCCCTTTCACGTTCTATCAGAAATTCTCAGTTATTTACAGTTAAATTACACCTTCTGCGAGTTCAAAAATGGTAAAAGTCGAACAATGAAGGGGTATGTGATTGATAACTATGAACTACATATAATGAGTGATGAATACAACAAAGATCTAACGAGGCTCGATGCTAACTATTCCAAAACAACAACGACAACTGCGCTAGCGCTAAAGATCGACTGCAGATGACAATAAAATACTACCAATGTACCAGAACATTACGAAGGAACAATGCAATCAATAGTCATGAAGGTCATAAAGAGGAGAATGCAGTAGGGAAGGTGGCGACTTCCCGAAGCATCTATGCTTCCAAGCGGTGCCACATCGATTAGAAGATATTTTAGGGAGGTAAATTACGGTCTGGTATACCTACGATTCCGTTTTGTCAGCGACACGAGATATACCGATATTATAGGCGATGAAACTCACAGAATAGACATAATATAGTATTATCTTGCGGCAGGCCGCCCACGAGGTGGTATCGTGGACATATTATGTGCCGTCTCCAGCATTGTTGATCCACCTTGCGAACGCTCAGCGATGGTGGCTGTGGGAATTATGGTTTCCGAGCTTGTTTGAACACAAGTCTGATCGGTGTTTGTTGACTCCGTCCCAATCGCCTGGTTGTGTGGGTAGTATGACATGCGCGCGGACTTGCTGAAGTCATAAACAGTGAAACTAGAGGGGAAATGAAATTAATGAGAGGCGTTGGCAAAACTTTAGCTGCGAACTTACTATTTTTCCAGTTGGCGGAATCCTGGGTCCATTTTCTCGAGGTCATTATTTGTTTTCCTCTTTTTATGCGTCAAGGGTTTTTCTACCACAAGGAACTCATCGAGCTCATGTGACACATCAAAGTTGGCCCTTGTCATCTATTCCGAAAATATCACTGGTTAGCTTGACAGAGTATAAGGAATACAAAGCGAAACTCACATCGGGGACAAATCGCGATTTGCATTTCTTGGCCTCAAGAGAATCCCAGTCAATCGATGAGAACCAGGGGTGATTGCGAATGTCTTCGAAACCGTCTCCATCGGGTCGACAACCCAAGCGTGTGGTTGGATCCCTGTCAATGAACTGGGAGATGAAATGAGAAGGGTAATCGGATGAAGCGTGAAAATGAAACGTACACCTCGAAGAGCGGACAAACCGGCCTCACTACAGTGCTGATCATCGGGGAAAACAAGAGGATCATGGAGAATTGACTGTGTCATTTTTTCGCCGGTACGGCCGTTGAAAGGGCGTTTGTTGAACAAGAGCTCATAAGCGGTGATACCCAAGCTCCACCAATCAACAGTCCAGTTGTATCCCTTCCGGCCAACAACTTCCGGTGCCATGTAAGCCAGGCTACCGGCGACACTAGTGTGCAACCGTGTCTGGGAACAATGGATAGCAACATTGAAGTCGGTTATATGCGCGTGACCCTTGTCATCAAGAAGGATGTTGTCGGGTTTCAGATCCCTTGGGAAAGAATCAGCCTGGCAACTGGACGCCTGATGTTAACTGACGTACCGATGAATGATGCGCCGACTATGTAAGTAATCCAAAGCACATGCTAGCTCGGCGATCCAGAACACTATGGCCTCTTCTGGTATCCGCTTTTTAGCACTCATGTGGACTGGAAAGCGAAACGTTAGATATGGTTTGAGAAGAGACGATAAACACCTACATCGAAGGTCACCTCCCAGCATGAGATCCATGACGAAAAAGCAATTTAGGTCGTCCTGGAACGCATAGCGAAGGTTGACTAGGAATGGATGATCAATCTACAAGACACGTTGAGCAAGGGTGGTTCAGCCACAAGGTTGGAGAAAGATCGCGCACCTCCTCGAGGAGACGACGTTCCTGAATGATATGAGCGACAGCCTTATCCCGGACACACTGTGACTTGTCGATGTATTTGAGAGCATATAGTTTTTTCGAGCGTTTGTGTTCCACGACTCGGACCTAAGGCCAGTGAGAGATAGCGGGGGAGTGAGGTAAGAGGGCACGCACCTTGCCAAAGGCACCCCGGCCGATGGCGCGAAGGAGGTCAAAGTGGAAGAGAGAGACCTCGCCGTCAAAGTCCACAGGTTCAGAAAAGCAGCAGCCCATGTTGATCTGCGGGTATGGGGGAGGGAGAGGATTTAAGAGGCCTGAAATACAAGGCGAGCCATTTTGGACGAGAGGAAGAGTGCAGTCTAAAAGGAGACATCCGCTCCCTTGATCTCGTTTCGGAAGCCATGTCCATCATTTGCAGACAATAAGCCCCCCGGTCAAACAAAAAGCCAGAGACAATAAGCCCTGGCGGGGTATCCACGAGAGGGCAATCCAACAATAAGCCTGCGATCACGCTGCCAGCCCCAGTTAGAGCCCGTGTGATGTTACGCCACTAGTGCCGTCCGTGGGCCTCAGGGTCCGAAGGCGGGCCTGTCCTCGTCTCTAGCATGGATCCAGAACATTTGTCCGCTGACCCTCTCCTCGCCCCTACCCTGAGTATCTCGCCACGGTCAAGGTCTGCCCTCTGATTCCAGTCTTGAAGAAGGATGTCACCGTGAGTCGTACCTCGACTTCCTTTTCCACGTGTTCCGACACCGCTGCACCCTCTCGGCTGTAGGCAACACTCGGTGGGTCCTCTTACCTTTTTCGTCAAGTAGACATATGACGAATGATAAATCATCGACATACAGACAGTGCATTGAGCTGGGAGTACGTCGCCGACGTCTGTAAATATAATCGTCGGCATTAACCCATTGGTTCAGGCAGCTGACCGCTTCCGACGTCAACTTTGCCGTCGTTCGCCCGCTCGTCAGCAAGTATGCCCGCCTCAAAAATATGGCTGTTGTGTATGCCTGTCTCGTCGTCCGGTCTTATTTCTTAGCCCAGTCAGAAACCAATCCTGCTGTCACTGCAATAATGCTGTCTCGCGCAAGTCTATGCGAACTCCTCGCAATCAAATTATTGAACCGTTTTGCTTCAAACCACATGACTTTAGTCGCCGTCTTATGCACGGCGTGGAGCCCACTTGCTGGAGCTACTCCCCAAGTAATGCAAGATGTCAAAATTGCTATTCACTCTGCGCTTGGTCTAGAAACGGCACAAACAGCAATTGAGGTTGGTGCCGCTGATCCGATAACGTTTATTCTTCCACCAACGCGCTTTTAGATGGCCATTGCGACAAATGCAAAAGCCTTTCTCGCTTCTCCAGTCACTCAAAACGTCATCAATGACCTGTATAAAGGAAACGTGGTTTTTTCTCTCCATTCCACACGTTCGATCTTAGCGGACAACTACAAGCCACGAGCCATCCAGATTCATGACGTCCGCAAAGCACCCATCCTGAACCATTACAGGTGACCTTGTTGTTTTTGCCCCCCACAATGTATCGCCTCGTCTTACTCTCCATCAGACTCCGTGTTCCTCGTTATACGGCAATCTTGGAGTTTCTGAATTTTTCTTGCCTCATGTTCGCCTTTGTGCTGTGTTTAGCGAGTACGTAATGTTCCCTTTTCAGTTTTATCGCAACTTTTCTTACCGAGTGTGTCCGTAGACGAAGACAAAGCTCACATTACATTCTGGGAAGCTATGTTCATCCTCTTAGCGAGCGCTCGTGCGTTAGAGGAATACACGGCGTCCACAGAACACGGATGGTATAGTGAGCGAAATTTGCTCCTCATCCCGTAACTATTCACTGATAACCGGCCCCGATAGTTTATATGGCAAACGTGACCATTCCCGTTCATTTTACCTTTGCCAGCGATCATTCTGATTGTATATCTAGATGTGGAACGCATTTGACTTCTCTTTCATCCTCATATTCACGGCGTATCTTTGTTTGCGAATCAAGGGTCTCTACTACAATGAGCGTTCGTGGGCCTCACCTCCTACGTTAAGCCCTTGTTCAACTTCTTGTGACAGCCGAATCGTCCACCGTAGCATTCGATATTTTGGCTTGCGGTGCCTGCATTCTTTTCCCTCGGTTCGTCTAATCCGCAATCTTTTGAACCGAGATCAACCAAGGATTTAACAACACAACAGTTTGGTCTTTTTTGCAGTGGCCAATCACGTCATTATCCTGTATGTCAGATCAGATCTACATTTATTGTTAGCCTTGTTAATTGACTTTGCAACGATCAGGTCTATCCAGGCAATGATCGTGCAGTTCGTGATCTTTTTGGGCACTGTTGCCGTATGCTTCTCCGGACTTTTCTTCACATTATGGACCCTCGGTATGCACTTTGCCTCACCTACCTTGCCTTTGTTCTCAGTTGACCCTTACCCCACCCTTACCTCGGCCTTGCAGCACAAGACCCCACCGTTCCTCACAGCAGTTGGACAGTCAGTAGTCTTGGCTGGTACATAATCCAAATCTGGCTTGGCAATAGCTACGTCGTTTTCAATGGGGCTTCAACTATTCACCCTATATTTGGCCCGGCCCTTGTAACTCTCTTCGCGGTCTTTTCAAATACCCTTCTTGTAACAAGTTAAGTACAATGAGCCCGACTACCCCTTGACTACATTGATTCCTCTTTCAACTCCGGTCCTGTTTCTTGACGTTTGGGTTTCTGCTTCGACCAGTCTTTCATGCATACTAATTACGTTCACTGCAGTTCTTATCTCAATTCTGTCTAACACGGTTGCAAGGATTGACGCAAACGCAACTCAAGAGGTATGCACTGTATTATCCCATTAAGGATGCTTTGTGCTATTTTAAGATTATTGACTATTTTTGGAATTTTTAGTACTTGTTCCAGTTTGCGATTTCTACCATTGAGGGGTGCGTGTTATCGTCCGTCTTTGAGATCTACTGACCAATTATCAAAACCTGTGTAACCCCTACAGACTCAAGAATGATGCACTGTTCCCATACCAACCTCCTTTCAACATAATGGCATTCCTTATTCTCAAACCTGCCAGCTGGTTCCTTTCACCGAGAGCGCTACATTCGGTAAACGTCTTCCTCATCAAAGTCACCACTCTGCCCCACCTGCTTGTTATCACCGTCTATGAACGCTATCTCAAATCCGGAGGGAAGTTTCGCCAAACGAGTAGAAGCTTTTTCAGAAAACTGCCTGAACCCATCAAACAAATGCCATTCTTGGATGCGTTGGTTGGATCTTCTCATAATGACATCTACGATGCGATTCTGGATATGGATGTTGACGACCCGGATCTTTTCCTTGAAGCCGGCGATGAGGAAGACTCCATTTTGGGCCCTAGGCGTTCTAAAGAAAACCTTGCTGCCAGCTCGAGTCACAGTCAGTTACAAGAAACGTCTTTCAATCTTCCGCCTAGCCCGACGATCACACGACGTCGCTCGCCATTACGCAACCGAGTTTCATCATCAACAAAGATTGCCGCGAACCCTACTGTTGTTCCTCCTCAACTCCAGGCCCGCTCAATTTCCACATCGTCGCGAGAACAGAAGCCGGGGGAAGAAGGCTATGGTGCTATCTCCTCTGGTCCTTCTCTTCGACTTTCAATTCCACGTGCTGGGAATAGTAGCACGGGGATGATGAGTCCATTGGCGCGGTTGTTTTCGAACAGGACGAGTTTTGCCTCTACTGTTGCAGATCAAACCTTGGCCACGAATACTCCTGAGGCAACTTTGAATGCCAGGAAAGTTGAAGCTCTCATTGAGGGTGTCAAAGATCTACCCATTACGAAGTTGAGCGAGGAGATAAAAGAACTCCAGGTGAGCGATCAAACACCTGTTCAATATTGCTTAATTAAGCTTGCTGTGTAGGAACGCCAAGCAAGAATCGAGAGCTTACTTTTGACGTTAACGCAGCACATACAAGATAATAAGTCCTGATCAAATAATGCTTCATGAGACTCGCTCACGATATACCTCATCATGGCACTTTTCTTATTACTATAGGGGTTAATGCATCGCGCATCGTCATTTCAACATCCTACACACCTAGATAGATTACACTCATGTAATATCTACACAGCCTTGTCACCCTGGATTACTCATAGCCTCGTTACAGACCAATACAACATATAGAATGTCTCCATGTGAAGATCAGCCCGCTTTGTGTTGGCAATGAAAGCATCGACTTTCACTTTTCCTTTGTCAAATATTTGGCCATCCCAGAATTCTCTCCATGATTCAGGACTGTGGCAGACCATGGTATAGCCCATCAGTTCACTCGTGGTAGTCTTGACTGGTGCGCCACGGTGACATCCACAGATAACTGAGCCAGGCTCAGGAGAAAGCAGCGAAGCGAGACGCTTCGCTAGAGTTGTATAGCCCTCTTCATCAAAAAGGTGAAAGAGGGACGAGGCATGGATTACTGAAACATGTCCTTGAAGGGGAGTGAGAGACTTAAGGCTTTGGAGATTATCTGGACGAGGCGTGTTTGGAGGCTCGTAAAAGGGGTCATGTGGTTCAATTATCTGGGGGTCAAACACATCTCCAACGATAAAACCTGCTTTGAACGACTTTGGATCGGTTTTGAACAATTGATGACCGTATTCCCAAAAGACTGAAAACCATTTTTTAACCATTTGAGTGCTGATTCTGTGGAAATTCAGTTACCTGGCTCCAAGTCGGATGCAATCGTATTTTCTGCTGGCCATCCGTCGGCAATTGCCTGCCTTAAATCTTGTCCGACTGGAGTGAATAGTCGAATATGTCAGCCTCTAGAACGGTGAATGACTGCACTCATATACTGACGGCAACAACCAATATCGAGAAGGACAGCTCCTGGACGTTCTCGGCTGAGTCGGAGAATATGACTATAATCCGGTACTCGAGCTATCTTTGACCTAGAAAAAGCCAGGAATCAGCAGCCGTTAAAACAAACGCATTGGAAATCAGGGTGACTTTGTGAACGTGAAGCCTCTAAGACAGGGATAATTATACGTCTAATAGTTTGTGCAAATATAGAATTCAGCTAATGTAGATTTGCCAACTGAACGTTCACTCACTTTATACGCCCTGGCTGCCACGTCAACGATATGCTTCCGTAACTCCTCTTCGTCAGTTATACCTGTCCACAACTCGAAGAATTTTTTCTCGTCTTCTGTAAGGCTGAGAAAACTGGTGTCCCAAGGAAGGTCAGGTAGATTCTTGACTTCTCCAACCATGGTTTAAGCGTTGAAGGCGAGAATGAATGAGCGCCGTCCTCATTTATAGGACAATTTTCCTCAAAAATAGATTTGATGACACGCGAGGGTAAGCATGTAGAGTTCAAATGACCACTCCAACGGGGAGACTTTTGCTCAAAATACTCTTCGGTGGTCCCTTTCCAGCGGGCATTCTCAATTGTTCAGCCCCGCAATCCCATGACATGGGAATGAGAGAACCGCAAATGTCGCGAAAGCACCTTGATGGACAGCATGGGCATTGCAAAGCGCATAGAAGTCTAATCACTGAGAGGAGGATCATGTGCATTCAAAGGGGGCGATAAGTCGGTGGCTCGCAGTGATATAGTTCTTTAGAAGAATGATGATATCACCTGTTGAAATATACACGATACCATTCGTCACAGTAAGATAGTGGGTATTTTGAGGTAGAATACACTCGAGTCATGCTTGCAAAGCTCGGTCCGAGGGAACGAATCTCAGCAGGTTTGTTTGAGCGTGAGTTCTGATCTTTAATACGTTCAGTTTTCATAGACTGTGGGATAACCACCGTTGTGATTGACGTGACAAAAGAACTGCGTGTCTGATAGTGTTGAACGAACTGGCGCCTACGGAGCCGGTGTGCGCGGACGACTAAAGGTTGGGCGGTGGAACACGCACAGAGGGAGCGCGAAGGACGCTATTTGTAGAGGTAGGTAATAGAGTTCATGGGAATAAAACGTTGATAGGCGCGGCCGGCGATGCCGCTAATTTTAAATTACACCACTGAGAGCACTTCGGTTTTGATCAAAATCCGCTGTATAGCCTGGCCACAACTAGCGCCCAGCGCTTAGTGTTATCGCTCAGGATGTTAAAGCCGGCATAGCGGGTGTCCTGGCGAGAACCTTTCGTTCATTCATCCCGCAGCAACGGTTTGACTTAGTTTCTGGACCATGGATGTGGAACAATCGCCCTCTAGCCCTCTCCTTGCACCCACTTATGAATATCTTGCGTCAATAATGGTCTGCCCACTCATTCAAGCTCTGAAACGGGATATCACTGTGAGTAGTCACCGTTTGCTTTCTTTTCTGTGTTTCAACGTCTGTGCTCATTCTCGTCTATAGGAAAGACTCGGTATGTTTTGTAAATCATCGCTCTAGTGCAGGCTAACGATAGATGACGCTCGTAGATAGTGCGTTGAGCTGGAAGTAAGTTTTGACGGCTCACAAACAAGTGTACTAGGTGGTGTATTGACTTCGTCGGTTTAGGCAGCTGACCACTCCCGACGTCAAACTTGCTGACTGGCTTGCCCTCAAGTATTCCCAGTATAAGAATGAGGCCGGAGTATATGCCTGTCTGGTCGTTAGGGCTTATTTTCTAGCAAATTCTGAGACCAGCCTTGCTCTCACCGGGGTCATGAAGTCTCGCGCAAACCTGTGCGAAATCCTCGCCATTAGACTGCTGGGTCGGTTTGCTTCACACCGCATTCTACGAGCTGCAGTTTTGTGTACAGCTTGGAGTCCACTCGCTGGCGCCACTCCTCAATTAATACAAGACGTCAAATATGCTGTTCATTCGGAGCGAGGGTCTGAAATAGCACAAACAGCAATCGAGGTCGGTGTTTATCAAATTAATGTTTGTTGCCTTCATCAATGCGATTCCAGTTGGCTGTTGCAACAAGAGCAAAAGCTTTCATCGCTTCTCCAGTTGCTCAAAACGTCATCAATGACCTTTATTCCGGGAATGTGGTGTTCTCTCTCACTACCAAACATTCTTTTTGGGCGGACAACTACAAGCCTCGAGCCATCCATATCTACGATGTCCACAAGGCTCATTTTTTGAATCATTACAGGTGAGTCTGATGCTTTTGCTGCTATTAGAAAGCACCTTACTCTCTATCAGACTCCGTGTTCCTCGTTATGGAGTGATTATGGAATTTCTCAACTTTTCTTGCCTCACGTTAGCCTTCGTATTGTGTTTGGTTAGTATGTACCACCTCATTTCCGTTTATCTCAGCTGCCTCCGAACTGAATATCCCGACAGCGAGAGACAAAGCCTACATTACATTTTGGGAAGCTATATTCGTTCTGTTGGCGAGCGCGTGTGTGCTAGGGGAGTACACCGTTTCCATAGAAAATGGCTGGAAGAGTAAGAGGTTTGGTTCCTATCTCATCGCTGTTTGCTGACCCTCTAGCTGCCATAGTTTATATCGAGAACGTGATTATATCTTCGCCTGTCTATCCTTCGAAGCCCTGATCTGACCATTTTGGTCTATACACCAGATGTGGAACTTATTCGACTTCTCTTTCATTATCGTCTTTCTCGCGTTTCTATGCTTTCGAATCAAGGGTCTCTATTACAATGACCGTTAGTGCATCCTAAACCTTGTATTATGAGCTTTTTTTTTTTTAAACTGCTCATGACAGTCGATGCTTCTGATGTGGCGTTTGACATCCTCGCTTGTGGTTCTTGTTTTCTTCTCCCCAGGTCGGTCAATCATAATTCTTTGGTCCGATGGTTCCCGTGGGCTAACATGTCAATATCAAACAGATTGGTGTTTTTTGCAGTAGCCAATCACGTCATCATCTTGTACGTCGTATAGCAACCTTGAACATTATTGTTAGTATATCATACTGATCCCGCGACTTTGAGGTCTATCCGAGCGATGATTGCACAGTTTGTGACATTTATGGGCACCGTTACGGTTTGTTTCTCCGGACTTCTCTTTACTCTATGGATCCTCGGTGAGCGCTTCTTTTTTCCCTTTGTATTTTCTTGCACAAATCTAACTCCAGTCCCTAGCCAACCCAGCTCAAGATCCTAGCGTCCCCCGCAACGATCATGGTCGATGGACGTTTAGCGCGCTTGGCTGGTACATAATTCAAATCTGGATTGGCAACGGCTACTTCATCTTCGCTCAAGCTTCAACTATTCACCCTATTTTTGGTCCACTCCTTGTAACAGTCTTCGCTGTCTTTTCCAATATTTTTCTCGTAACAAGTTAAGTACAAGAGTTCGCTTAATGCATGACCCCCGCCTTCTTTCAATCATTCTAGTTTCCACTCAGTTCTCCTTCCATTGATGACTTTGACCCCTGCTGACTACATTTATTTACAGCCCTGGCATCGTTCTTGACCAATACTGTTATAAATATCGACGCAAATGCAACCCAAGAAGTATGTTCGCAACAGGTCTGCTTTGTGCTATTTTCGGATCACTGACTATTTTTGGGACTGCCAGTACTTGTTCCAGTTTGCGATTTCGACCATCGAAGGGTATGTGTGGTTATCCCCTGTCGAGATCTACTCAATGTGACCAGCGATGATGCGCAGGGTCAAGAAGGATTCTCTGTCCTCGTACCAACCTCCTTTCAACATAATGGCTTTGCTTGTTCTCAAACCTGCAAGCTGGTTCCTTTCTACAAGGGCGCTACACAAATCGCATGTGTACTTCATCAGGGTTACTGCTTTCCCTCAACTTCTTGCCATCGCCATCTATGAGCGATATATCAAATCCGATGGCAATATCCGTCGAACCGGCAAAAAGATTTTCGGAATTATCCCTCAACCCGTTAAACGGCAGCCGTTCTTGAATGCGTTGGTCGGACCTTCCCGCAGCAACACAATTGATGCAATTTTCGACGCTGGTGTTATTTCTGGAGACGGTAACGAAGACGGGCCTACGTCAGCCCCCAACGGCCCAAGAGAAAAGCTTGATTCTATCTCGAGTAAACAACCCCAAGTAATCTCCATCAGTATTTCGGAGTCCTCTGGTTCCTCTGGTGCGCGAAACCGTGTATCATTGTGCAAAAACATTTTTTCCCCGTCAGGAATTACTGCAAACTCCACCATGATTGCTCCTGAGCTCCATACCCCGCCAGTCTCGACATCCGCACGAGAACAAGCACATGATGGTGCCGTGGCTGTGAACTCTAACCTTCATCTTTCCATCCCATCTTCCAGAGATGGTAGCTCGGGCCTATTGGCGGGGCTCTCTTCGAACAGAATGAGTGGTGCTTCTTTTGTTGCAGATCACACCTTGGCTCCGAATACTCCGGAGAGCAGCTCGGGTGTTAGGAAGGCCTACCTTGAGGAAGTTCAAGATTTACCCGTTGCCAAGTTGAGAGAGGAAATGAAAAAAGAGTTCAAAGAACTTCAAGTGAGTGAGAAAGTTGTTAACTCAATTGGTTAAATTAATAGCTATTTATTTGTAGGAACAGCAAGCAAAGATTGAGAAGTTGCTCTTGGCCTTGAAAAGCGCGCGAGATGATGTTGTGTTAGTGGAGGATTCTTGATGGGAGTGTATCTCACGACGATGATGATTTAAAAAATGGAATCGGTCCCCTGAAATGATAGCTGAGCTACTAACCAGTGAATGTCAATTTACAAAGTATCTCACATGGATGATGAGATGGATGAGATCATTATGTTTGTCATGTATTAATCCTCTATAGATTTTTGACCGCCTAGGACGAGACCTCGTTGGATCTTGTAAAAACCACTGCTCACAGAGTTCTAGTTACTGTGATCTACTCATAGCCTCGTTATAGACCACTCCAACATAGGGAGTGTTCCTACATGCTGGACGTTCCCTTTTAATTCGGTCATGACAGCATCAACTTTCACTGTTCCTTTTTCAAAGACCTGACCATCCCATAGTTCCTTCCACGACTCGGGACTGTGACAGACTATCAGATAGTCTACTGCATGAACCCTGGTAGTCTTGACTGGTGCACCAACTTGCCATCCACAGATAACTGATCCAGGCTCAGGAGAAAGTAGTGAAGCGAGACGCTTCGCGAGAGTTACTTGCTCATCTTCATAGAAAATGTGAAAAAATAACGAAGCATAGATAACCGAAATATGGCCTTGAAGGGGAGTGAGAGAATTAAGAAGTTGGAGGTTTTGTGGACGAGGCGTGCTGGGGGGTTCATAGAATGGATCCCGCGGTTTGATCATCTTTGGGTCAAAAACATCTCCAGCGACGAAACTTGCTTTGAATGACTCCGGGTTGGTGTTGAATAATCGATGGCCGTATTCCAAAAAGGCTGATATCCAATTTTTTTTTCTCTCAATAAATCATTTTTTGATGTAGAAATTTCCTTACCTGGTTCCAAGTCTAACCCAATTGCATTCTCTGCTGGCCATCCGTCGGCTACCACTTTCCTTAACTCTTGTCCAACTGAAATACAATCATTTCGTTAGACATAAGCGAAAAAGTTGAGGACATGTACTGACGGCAACAACCAACATCAAGGAATATAGCACCTGGACGTTCTTGACTGAGTTGGAGAATATGATTATACATCGGCACATGAATTATTCTCGGCCTATTCAATAATGAAAAAAAGGAATCAGTTGCCATCGACACGGACATATTTGATGAGCCAAGATACTTTGTGAAAGAAAACATTGGGAAGCAGGCATAGTTATACGCCTAACAACTGTTTGTTAGAATTTTCTTCGTGTATGATTTCAATACTTCAGCAGGTGGAAACACGCTCACCTTGTACGCTCTGACTGCCACATCAACGATGTGCTGTCGAAGCTCCTCTTCATTGGTTATGCCCGTCCAAAGCCTGAAAAACTTTACATCGTCTGTTGTAAGGGTAAGAGCGTTGGGGTCCAAGGTAAGGTGAGCGATTGGTCTACGTTCACCGACCATGGTTAAAAAGCAAGGGAAGATCGAAGATGAGAAGGTAGGAGATAATACAAATGCCCAGAGCGGGGCAGAAGGATGAGAAGTGAATAATTTAACGACGAGTATATATGCTTTTGTTCAAATCCAAACGGGGGATGCAATGCAAGTGCATGGTGACAGGAACGGCATGCGCGGCGCGGGGCATTCTTTTAATAACTGGGTTATGTTTGCTTTTCTCATGATGGTTTTCCCCAAAGATTGTTCAGTCAACCGAGCAGAAAGGTTCCTGGGCCATGAGAACCAGATACCGAGGCCGCTTAACAGATAAGAAAGGTGATTTTGGTGTGTTATACTCGGCCGGAGTCATCACCTGTTGTCCCCCGAACGAGGCAGCTATCAGTAAACAAGAATGGACCATTTGTTACAATATTCGTCGCAGGAAGATAGTGTGGTTTGTCATGGCATACTCCCCAGCTTGAATACCTGGACGCAAAAAGACACGACGCGGGGGATACGACGCGAGGTAGCACACTGGCATACTTCCAATCAGCCAGCAAATTCAGGGTATTTTCGTCTGAATAGTCGACATCGTGCGATAGAAAGACCCTATTCCTTAGTTTTCCTATACACTTTTTGTTCCGGCGGAAACGGCCCAGTGGCAAAAAGGTAGAACCGACTTTGGGGAGTGATGTTACGATACTGTCTGATTTTTCTACCGTAAAAGATAACAGGCTTTTGGTGCATCCAGGAGTGAAAATTGCGTTTGCTGACCCGGATTTTCGACAGCAGAAAAGAGCCAAAGCAGGGATTTACTTGTCAGCAGGCGAGAATTAAGAGGGCTACGAGCGTCACTCATTTTCGGCGAATCAGGGGGCAGTGCAGACGCAAGACGAATATTCGAGGCTTCCTTGGGCGTGCCAGCTGCCAGTGGGGAAATGCAACCCTGATAGGGGTCCTAGCCGAGCGTTAATGTGCGGCTTGGGGTTATTACGTCCGAGGGTCGTTGTTTGTCCTTTGTCTTGTTGACTTGGGGCTTTCACAGGATGCTTGACACTGTCATCCCGCCACCAGATGCTCGCGGGCCTCTCACCTTGCATTCTTTTATCCTCCATGGTTTGCCGTCGCTCTGTCTTTACTACCTCACTGCTTGCCTTGTGATGGTACCAGGAACGCGGTGTATTCGTCTAGCACTCTTACCAGTCGCTCTCTGGTCTTTCTTCCGAACCGCCACCCGTATTGACCTCGTTTATGGGTTCCAGCATCGAGAAACGCTTGTATACCTAAACCAGGGGCTTTTGGTATGTGAACCCGGTCTTTCACGTCCTTGACCTCTGTATTTAACTCGCTCTCAGCTCTCCCTGACGGTCGCAGCAGCACGATGCATTACATGGTCTTTCCGGCGGAGACCCTACGAAAGGTTATACAAGGTACCTGGGGAGAAGTACGAAGAGCCCAACCGATTTTGGGATACTATCGACCTTACGATAAACCTTCGGGGTCATGGATGGAACTGGTCAGAGGGTATCAAAATTCCTCGGGACACACGACCAACGCACTCCCGGGGCGCATTCCTTCTCTCCACCTCAGTCGGCCTCATCAAGTATCTACTCGTCTCAGATCATCTTCACTGGCTCGTACAGTGGTTTGGTCCTGCAACTATTGGAGCTCCAACCGGCGGCACCATACACGATCCCACTCTCCCGCTAGTTCAAAGCTTCCTTCGCTCAGTTTTCATCAGCTTCTGTAGCGGTTTGGTCGTGTGCTCATCTATACAAGCAGCCTACCACGTCTTCACCTTAATTGGTGTCGGGATTCTCAACCAGCATCCCCTCCAATGGCCACCCGTGTTCAATCTTCCCTGGCTAGCGACATCACTCACCGACTTTTGGTCCACGCGCTGGCACCAAATATTCCGCGATATATTCATTTCTGTCGGCGGCAAACCGCTGTACATGCTCATTGGGCGTGTAGGAGGTGTCATGGGTGCATTTCTCATTTCCGCTATCCTTCACGATGTTGGATTATGGGGCATGGGTCGTGGCTCCGAGTTCTCTTCTGTAGGGGGTTATTTTCTTGTCCAAGGACTTGGCATCATCTTAGAACACACTTGGAAACGTTTCACTGGATCTAGAGTTGGAGGGATTACAGGCCGAATATGGGCGTACATGTGGGTTGTTATGTGGGGACAGTTGATTGTAGATGCCTGGTGTCGCAAGGGTTTGTGCGCAAGCTCCTTCTATCCGGACGCGTTTAGGCCTAGCTACCTTACTTTAGGTCCGTTGCATCTTCCCTCTCAGTGAAAAGGGACCGCGAGTATAATGGTATACCCCTTGATTATTTTTGACTAATACTTTCTGTCTGTAATCATCTACTGTAGAGGACCGTATATCTCATTAAAATCCGCTTGCACTCCTGATTCGCCTGGCTCCCAAAGAGGGACTGTCACATGAGCTCTTGAATGTGGAGTGTTCCTATAGCTGGCAGCAGCCCCATCTTATCTCCCAAACACTGCTCCTATGAAGCTCCTCGTTACAGGTTGCAACGGCAGCGTAGGCAAACGCATAGTCCGCCTCGCCCTCAGTCGAGGTTACACCGTAACCGGAGTCGACCTAACAACCCCCTCGACGGAACTCGACCAACTCATTCCACAAGACAAAAAAGATAGTTTTACTTACCATCAAATCGATCTGAGTAACTACGATCGCGTTCTAGAAATCCTTCAAACTTCGGAGTGTCAAGCTGTCATCCATTTGGCTGCATTGCGCGATCCGACGGACTATAAAGTGCAAACTCATAACAGGTACGCTTGAAATTTCTTCGAAGAGCCGTTTCTTAACTCAACCCAATATAGTAATGTCGTATTATCATGGAATATTCTACGAGGATGTGCAGAAGTGCGAGGGTTACAATCACCTTTTCCCATTTTCACACATTGACGAGGTTTTTATATTGTTTAGCTAGGTATAACACGCATCGCCCAAGCGTCCTCTGTCAACGTCGTAAGAATGGTCTACAGCGTCCAACCCGATTTCAAATATTTCCCCGTGGATGAAAACCACCCATGCGAACCCGACGAACCATACGGATTATCCAAAGTGTAAGTCGCAAAGCATAACACGCCCACAGAAAAAAAAAAAGAAACCTAGTATCATCGTCCTCCTCAGGATATGTGAATTGCAAGCCAACACTATAACTCGTCGATATCCCACTCTCCGCATCGCAAGCATCCGTCTATCGTGGTCTCTCCCCCACAAAGATCACACTCTCGAACGAGAGTCTCTCTCCGCCGCAAAAGACCTCTGGGGATACGTCTACGAAGATTCCGCCGCCGATGCATTCTTACTATCCATCACATGCGACACAACAAAATGGCCCTCCAAACACGAAGCATTCTTGATCGCAGCACCCGAAGTTGCGAGAAGCATCGATAGCGGCGAGTTGAAGAAATCGTTTTATCCTGATGTACCAGTCAAGGAGGGTTTTGAGATCAAGGGTCGCCAAGGGTTTTTTGATTGTAGAAAGGCGGAGAGGTTGCTGGGATGGGTTCATAGAACTAGTGTGCCAGAATGAGGTTGATTATGATGGATGAAGGAACGTTTGTAACTATTCCTATGAGCACAAGTATTGAATATGATCCCAAGTAACGGACTCACATATTCTTCATAATGATGTAAAGTCTCTCTCAATTGTTTCCTTGATATTTCAGCCCGGTATAAAATCTCATCGTCCGAACGTTTTCCATCAAAGTATTGATTGATCCTATTCCCTCCAAGTCAGATATCAAGTTTGCTTCCCATGAAAAAAAAAGAAAGCGACATACTGTTCAAAACGTTTTGCAACAGAAGGATCCTTCCCATCCGACATCGCCGACAACCACTCCTTCTGCAAAGCAGTAGCACGAGCAGGATCATGGATAATACTCGGACAATTCCTATCACCACCATCACCCTCCAACCCGAACCCATCCATACCCTCATTCCAATCACTATCCGAGCCTCGACACCCACCATACACATACCCATCCTCCTCCTCATCCTCAATCACCAACTCACTCATCTCACTACGAGCCGAATCCGCCGAAGACAACCGATGATTCACAGACGACGATTTCGGCGACAACGAAAGCCACGTAACCCCCGAACTATTATTATTATTATTCGAGAATCCTGTGAGACTCAACTCTTGTGGATCTAAATCATCCGTCCGCGTTCGAAAATTCCTTCGTCTACCTCGAAACAAAGATTTCTTTCGCGCCAGTGTCCTTTCCTTCTGCATCTGAACTCGAAGTTTAAGATCAGGTGTCGCTACGATACGGACCCGTAGATGCAACGTTATCAACAAATCTCGTTTAAGCATCCAAATGACGACGTCGTGAAATGGGGTAATCATTTCTTTAGATTTGACAAAACATGCGTAAAAATGGTTTTCTGTTTGTTTTGATATTGAACAGGATATAGCGGATAATATTCGGGGTAAGGGAGGAATGGCAGGGTGATTGAATTTCTCTGCGAATTCATTTGTGAGAACTGAGAGTCTGTGAGTGATAGTGTGTTTTAGCAAAGATAGATCGAACATGCGGGAGTGACCTACGGGACGTCGAACTTTGAGGGCACAGTGAACACGTTTTTCAACCCCGGATGGATAATATCGATTATTTTTGCTCGCCGACTATACACAAGCCAGCGTACAATTGGGTAGACTTGTCCTTCGAGGTCCCAGTCAAGTAGATCGGCTACATCAGCTAACCTATGATATAAATGAAAAATGAGATACATATGAGATTGCCAACCAAAAACGACTTACGAGAGGGTCACAGTTATGGTTTCCAGAAACTTGACTAGACCTTCCGCAATACAACGATCCTCGCCGCTAGGAAAGGGGCCCTTGAGGTCGGCCAATGACTCTCCATCTTCGCCACGCGGGGTTTCATCCAACAACAACAAACTCTTCCAAGGCGTCAACGGAGGCAGATGCCACCCACATTCCATTTCTGATCCCCAACCAGGGGAATCATCTTCTTCAGGTGGAATGAAATAGTCCATCTCTGTATCATCATCGCTATGAAGTAGAGTATCGAGATGCGGAGGTAATTGTAATTCGAGAGGGAAATCATTGATTTTTAGTCGGGCTATTCGAGAGGCTTTGATAGCTTCATAAAGACTTTTAATGACACTGGCGAAGGATGACACTTCAAGGCATTGGGTGGCAAATACATCATATGGAGTTCCTAAAGCGATATTCAGTCTGTCGATAGTATCAAAAACAATCAGAACAAACGGACTTTCTGACAACGATAAGTCTCTGAGCGCACCCAGCTTCTCGCATTCAGCTTGCACATATTTATGCAGCACCTGCTCTTGGAACAACACCGCCGTCAAAGTAAACGCAATCTGTTCATAGATGACGTCGAAATATTGGAAGAGATTTCCAGAGCCCGACGAGGAAGGGTCAGGAATATCACAGACGAAAACGACGTGGAAGATCTGCAACCAATCCACAGGTGTCTGTCCATCCGCGTTGGGCATAACCTCCGGCAAATCCTTCCATGACAGTGGAGGGATGCTTGACCCCCTTTCCCGAGACCCATTCTCCACCTTGTCCGCTATGAACTTCCATTTGCCTTCATGATCAACGCAAACCGGGTGTCCCACAAAAGCCAAATCATCCACCAACAACTCGAATTTCTGATGACACGTCGATGGGTGCGGCAAAAGCAACCCAGCAAGGAAGTCAACTTCGTATCCGAGAACCTGGTCATACTCGCTGTATTCACTAGATTTTTGTGCGAGAGCCGGAGGCGACAAGGAATCGTCCACAGGTGAATGAGAGGGAGTGTTATTCTGGTTGGACGGCGACCGCGCTCGTACAGGCCTCTGCCAACGATATTCCTGATCATCCACCCAAGACTGGTCGGCAGGTCCAAACGTGTGTTGTTTCAACGCCTCAGGAGCATGAGAAGCGCGCCAGGGATTATCTATTCTCGACGGCCAAGAGCCATCATCCGGGCGAGATCTGCTGAGTCTCGGAGTGATTGTGGGGAGCGGGGGCCATCTGTAGACAAGCGCAGGGCCCTTGGCAGACTTTGTGACGAGGAGAATGGCGAGGAGAGACTCGGCCATGAGCGTCGTTCCCGAACCCAGCTTAAAACCACGTGACTGTCCGCCGCGTTCGCCATCGACCATGACAATCCACATAAAACATCTCAAGGTCCGCCAGCGCAAAGGTCTTTCGCTTCTCGTCTTGATTTTCTTTGTCTGACTCTTTGCAGCTGCTATCAACGTCATGTGTGCGCCCCAGCTCGGAGACATGCTCGCGTGCTGGGCTGCCCACCGCGACACACAGTCTCTTGGGCCTTGCAAAGCCTCCGCCGAAGCCCTCTTTCATTGCATGCGGACAACAGTGCGTCGTTTGCTTCCCGTATTTTCTGCGCTCTCTCACTTCTTTTTCCGTAGCCTATGCCCAAAAAAGCTCATCGGCCAACCATCAATTACCACCTTTCACGGCTAGGCAAGCAAATTCAATAGAATTTAGAGACTCGCGCGTACTTTATACATTTGACTTTGTAAACCCAAGAAGCGGAGGTCTATTGGCATTACTGAAAAAATATAGAATTCTTTCACATAATCATCCTACCAGTCCACCGAGGCATCCCAATACATTCCCGCACATTGTCAATTCCTCCAACCCAGCTTATCAGTCTTTCAAACCCAAGACCAAACCCTCCATGCGGCGCTCCCCCATATTTCCGTAAATCCAGATACCATTGATATGTCGAGTCAATGGCGGCCTCCTCACTCTGCTCAGGGGGTACCAGTAATCCATGCTCCTCCATCCGTTTTGAAAGGACATCCCATCTCTCCTCCCTCACACTTCCACCCACAACTTCGCCCGTGCGAGGCACAAGTAGATCGAAACACGCTACAGTTTTTCCATCTTCGTTGACCCGCATATAGAATGGCTTGAGCTTTGTAGGGTAGTCTATCACAAACACCGGTCCACCGACGTAGACTTCAGCCAGCCACCGCTCATGTTCGCTCGAGAGTGATTCACCCCAGGCAGGTTTGAACTCAAAAGTGTGACCGTTGTCGTAAGCCGTGCTCAACGCCTCGATTGCATCCGTATACGTTAACCGCTTCCAAGGCCGAGTGTCGTCAAAGGCTGCACGGAACATTTTGTAGTCTGCTACTTCGAGCCCCTTTTCTGCCCACAGGGACTTGATGTCCTGCGTGTCAGGATCTACAGACGTCCGAATCAGGCCTTCTACAAAAGCACAAATTTCTTCGATGCTGGTCGACCGCGTTGCCAGGTTCCACTCGGCCTCAAGCATCCAGAATTCGGCCAAATGTCGCCCAGTCATAGAACGTTCGGCACGAAAACATGGCGAAAGGGTATACACGCGAGAGAGGGCGGTAGTGAATGATTCTAAATGAAGTTGGTGTGAGACCGTAAGATATGCAGGACGTGAAAAAAATTCTATGGGGGCATTTGCATCTGGACTCGAGTCGGTTTTTGAGAGAGAGGTGGTGGTGGTAGGTTGGATGGGCGAAATGCGAAATGCTTCGCCTGCGCCTTCGCAATCACTAGCTGTTATTATTGGCGTATGAGTATATGTAAAACCTTGAGACTTTGCGGGAACTTTAGTCAAGCGCGGCAAGGAGGTACAGTAAACCTACCTCGAAATGTCGGGATAAGTTTTGGGAGATACCATCCCTTAGCCGCAGCATTGCTGCTATTTGGCCCGTTCGCGCGCGCAAATACGCGTTATCACGAAGATATTCGGTAGACAACGATTTCTTCTGAATAGGATATGTCTTTATATGTGCAGTCAGTGTTTACTGAAACCAGACCACGAGGACGATTCACCTACATCTATATCACAGTCACCGAGAATTTCGATGGCATTCTGGTCACCCTCTTGTACGACTAGTTCCCATTCTTGGCCTCGGCCGGGTGACTGGATTAGATTTCCCGTGAGCCGCACTGCTGTGCCATTCGTAAGCCTTGATATTGGTGAGTGCTCGCGTTTCAACCTGCGTTTAATGAACACACCTTTTCAATATTTCCGGGGCAGTGCCCTGTTGTTTCAAGACCACCGCCTGCAGACCCTCCGGGGTTGTACCATCGCTGACCACAGCAAAGGTTATATTTTTCTGTTTGCGGATGGACTTGATCCAGCCTGTCACCGACGTCGACGAGGGCTCGCTGCCATTGGCCGACAGCAGCTGCTTAATTGTCGGCGGTAGTCTGAACCTGGCGGGATGAGCAGCGGCCGAGTATAGCCTGCGAAGAAGCATAGTGTGCGTGTTTGGACGTATTAGGAAAGTGTGATCACCGATCGCAGCAAATAGGGGCTATATGACATCGCCATGTCGCTCGACAGTGACCTGCAGGAATTAGCCGTCCCACTGTCCACCGGAATTTCTCTGCAGGTGGATCTGTTCACACCCCGTCAGCTCGGAGATCAGGAGCGCAAACTGGCTGTTTGCCTCCACCCCTGGTCTCGACTCGGAGGACGGAAAAACGACCCGTGCGGTGTCTCTTTCCATTGCGAGCCTAGGTCAACCATAACGATATCTCTACAGCGTGCTTGCCCTTTTAATTGAGTCATTGCTAGAGAGAAAATACCATGTGTTGCGCTACAACTCGAGAGGCGTCGGAGAATCTACGGGGTACCCCTCCCTGACTGGTTTTAGTGAAGCAGAAGATCTGCAAGCGCTTGTTCAGTGGGCACTCGGGCGTATTGAAAACGTCAACTCTGTGGTTCTTATTGTAAGTAGCCGCGAATGACGTGGAACAATGCCGCTGAAATGTCTGTCACGACATTAGGGCTACTCGTATGGATCATTGATTGCGTCTTTACATCCTCCTTTGGCCGCGCCTGCCGTCAAGACATCGCATTTCCTCCTCTCTTATCCCCTAGGCCCGAGAGGATGGATCACCTTGTTCCGGACATCTCACTACCAGACTCAGCTCGAGACTCTCCTCAGAGATGAACGGTCAAACGTCCTGGTAGTGTACGGCGACAAGGATGAATTTACAGGTATAGAAAGCTACGGGGGCTGGGTGGAAAAGCTACAAACAGCTGCTCAAGGCAGCAGTCGTCTACGCATCGCTGAGATTGCGAACGCAACACATTTCTGGCTGGGGGAAAGTGGGGACGAGCTGGATCAGGTGTTCCGAGAGTGGTTACCATGACAATCTATCGCTTACAATGGCATCGCAATGTGTTTTTTTTCCTGCATCATCAGAGTCACACGGCGGACAATTAGCTGTCAAATGGAGATAAGGGGTTTGATGTCAAGCGGTTTGTCAGATCGTCGGCAATCGTTGATGCGCCATGTCACAGGTGTGACGTGGATCCTCCTAGCATATATTAGACTACTTACTAGGCTTACCTAGAGTTAGTATAGGAAAGACAACAGGTATCAGTGCTTGTATCGTATCTGGAAGTCCTTGTAACAGCCATAAGGCCCGTACATTGGCTCATTCATATCACTCGATTTGTGAAGCGTGACAGATGAGGTAATTGACTCCTGATTTGACGCATCAGTATTGTACCGCTTGACATCAAACCCGCTACCTCCATTTGACAACTGTTTGTCCGCCGTGTCATTAATTCCGGTGTCAACGTGGATTGCCCGATTAGGAGGCTGCTCGAACAATCCGCCCATCGCTCTTTCTTCCTGCCACCATCTCCCCTAGTTCTCTTATCCCCTCGACCCCTCCTCGTTGTAGCGGCCAATGTACGTGTCGTCCCCCTAACGCTGCCTCCATACCCTACTCATCACCCCGCATCAGGCCTCTGCCAGATGAACGCCCTCGCCAAAGCGTCGCGAACCTGATCGGCCGATTTGAGACTCAGTCCAAGCGCCAACCCACAGGCGCATCCTCGCCGAGAAGCTCGAGTGTTGTCTCCCATATAACAGGTGACTCTGCCAAAGAGGAGCTCAAGGAGAAGCGAGAATGGCCTCCAAAATCGGTCACAGAGTCTACCGACGCGCCCTCCGAGTCCTCTCCCTCGTTTCGTTTCAAATCTCCTGTGCTACAACCGATACAACCGGTGCCAGAGCCCCAACCCCTGAAGACCGAACCTCTACCTGCTCCTCCCCCCGAGACGACCACCAATGGAACATCTGAACCAAAGGTACCCGAAGTCCCCCTGGTGCCGGCACCACCTAAACCGGAACCAGAGACCAAGGGAACCGTTGTATCACCGAAGCCATCGCCAGTGAAAGCACGAACGGTACCTAAGCCCGCACAGACTCCCCGACCTTCCCCATCTGCCGCCCAGAAAGTCGCTGCAAGAACAACGCCGAGCAGTAGTAAAGCTCCCGCAAAGTCTCCGCCATCATCTTCCCCTCTCAGTCAACCTCACAAACCACAGCCGACTAACCAACCTGTGCCTGCACTTAAGAAGGCTCCTTCCAAACCAACTTCCATCACAGCCGCCGCCGCTCATCGGCCAAAGACACCTGTGCGGACAGCCACCCCCTCTTCCAAATCATCACACCTTTATGCACCCACTGCTGCCTCCCTTGCACGAGCCCGCGGTGCACCATCACCTGCGCCATCACCTGCCAAAAAAGTTAGCAGCAGCGCCCTCGGACGGTTGAGTAAGCCTACTGCGTCATCTCTTTCACGTGCTCGGTCTCCCGGTGCATCGCCTGTTGCCAAACCTGTAGCTGCTCCTCGACCAAGTACCACACCTAAACCGTCGCGTGGTACGCCTACTTCCGCCAAAGGAGGGAAAACTCCTGCGACTCCTTCCAAGACAAGGCGGATCAAAGAGGCTTCTCCAAGTAAAACACAAGAAGAGGAAGCAGATCAGGCCGCTGCCATAATCTCGGCTACGGCGTCTAATGGAACCGAAGAGGATGTCTTCGTTTCAGGTTCTAAGGAAGTCTCCCAACCCGGAGACGCAGTAGCACCGCCCGAGCCAGAACCAGAAGTTGAGGTAGCCGCTGAGGATCATCAGGGTGATGATTCTCATCTGATTGGGCCTGCTGAGTCGGAAGATCAAGCTGTGGAACCAGAAGAAAAGCCAGCAGATGATAACGAGACTGCGTCCTCTCAACTCGAGGCGGAACAAGGGCATCTAAGGCACGAAGAAACAGCTAGCGAAACCACCCTCGCAGCTGAAGATCCTGACCATGGAGAGACCGCAGAGGATCCTATCTCCGACAAACTCGCCGCTCTCGCATCCAAGCATGATGGCACCGATATCGAGCAAATCGTGAATCTTCTTGAAACCGCTCCTTCCTCAAGACCTGTCTCCATCGTCACACCACCCTCGGATATGCAAGAAATCCCTGACGAGGATCATTGATAATCTTCCATCAAACAAATCCCACTTTCTTTTTTTTCTAGATGCCGTTCATAATACCATGGATTCAAACCTTCTCTACGGACAACAACTTGTTTGTGTTTCTTGTTGCCAATTTTTCAGATGATCAAAATTGCGTTTTTTTTTTTTTTTGCTCTGTCCTAAGCTACCTGCTCTTTTTCCTACATACCTTTTTTGAGATTTGTAATGATGTTACCTCCCTCTCTCTGTCTCTCTCTGGTTGTTTCTTTCCTACTTCTGTGTCGGTCCTTGGTCTCGTACAATTGCATTCGTTTCAATATTCCCCTTTTTGTCCCCTCTTCATCCTCTCTTATTTATTCACGTCTCAATTACCGATTGGAACACATACATACCCCCATTATCATGAATAATACTTATTTGACTTGTTTTTGGTGGAATCCTGTCAGGAATGTGAAAAGTGGAAGACTCCATTGTTTCCTCCTACGGGCGGTGTATCTTGTAAGGAGAAATGGTGCGTTTGCGCAAATGCGAGACGGACGAATGCTGAAACCCGAAGACAATAGCACTCGTTGTGAAACTGGAAACGAGCCACCGTCGAACTAGTACAAGCGACTTCTCACATCAAGATGAATTGTGATTTGAAACTCACTTTGGACTGGATATCTCGGAGATAGAATGTGTACTTGTTGAGAATCACAATTTAGTCCACTTGTGTCACCCGTCTGCTTTCAAGCTAGGACAGTATATGCTGGCTATTCTTGATCGAAACAACTTTGTCGTCATACAGATATGATTAAATTGATTGATTCTCTCACGCTTGTCAGGACGCGTCAGTCTGGCCCATTGATTTGCTTTAACCCTTCACCTCCATCTCCCCCACCCGCAGCAATGTCCACCTCCGACTCAAAAGACCAAAAAGCCGAGGATCAAACTCTCAGTGTCTTAGAAGAAGACGACGAATTTGAAGAATTCGCAGTCGCAGGTAAACAAAATAACACGATTTTCAATTGGTGCTATTAGTACAAGCTGACGCTTCTCTCTCTCTTACTCTCTAGACTGGGACGATTCGCAAACAGACTTGGCACATCTCGGAGGTGCTGCACCAGGAGCTGCAAAATCAGGTGGAGATAAACTATGGGAAGATAATTGGGACGATGATGATGTTGAAGAAGATTTCAGTATACAACTTCGGTGTGTTTTTTTTTTCTTTACTACTCTTGTTATTCGACCTGTTTGCTTACGAAAAATACCCGTCAATATTGGCAGAAGTGAACTAGAGAAGACTAAGAAAGCGAAAGAAGCCGCTGGTGAAGAGATGCAAAGTTAGAATAAAACGACGTCTTTTTTAAACCACTTGTACAATTGAACAATATCCAAGCTCTATTACTGTAAAGGTTGATCTGTCTTGTCGGAGTGGACAGATTCGAATGAAATCTTTGCGGTTGTATGTGGTGGCAATGAGAAAACTACCAGATTACCCGCATGTGTAGTGGATAACGATGGAATTGACTAATCTCATAGAATCCCACAGAGATATTCAAACACGAAAGCAGATTTGATATCACAAGCTAGTATAAACCATAGTTGATTCGACTAACACAATTGAAAACATTGATCTTTGAATGCTGGCAGGATTGAAAGTTCAAAGATCTGCAAACCTATCTGTGGCCTGCAGTGGGGGTGAAGTGACTGTTGCGATTAGGAAATAGATATCTTACCTCTACAAGAAGCTTCGCGATACCAGGTTCACGAGAGGAGTGACCAGCGTCGGGAACAATGTTGAGTGACGCTTCGGGGAATGCCTGTGACGAAGACGATTGTCAAATAAAGTCACTAAAATTAGGATTTGTTGACTGACCTTCTTCAATGCATACGCGGTTGTAGCCTAGTGTGGATGTAAGCTGTCTGCACTCAAGGGTGTTCGGACACTAGGAAGAGTCTTACTGGACAAACCACATCATATCGTCCTTGGACGATTGCGGTAGGGATATGGCGGCTTGGAACCGTCAGTCTTGGCACAAGCAAAAGAGAAGAAACGCACATCTTATCCACAGATTGTTTCTCAAGCAGCTGTCCATCTCTCATGAATCCCTGGGAGCGAAGATATGTCATACAAATACACCACTTTTATGAAGCCTCTCACTAACCTCATTTACGAAATAGTGGTTCTCAATCCGAGCAAAGGCACTACAGAAACTCTCTAATTAATCACAGTGGAGATGAACGAGTGGCTAACATACTTTGCGAACTTGCCATCATCAGCATGCGCTACATGAATCGGGTCGACATGGAGCTTGGAAGTCCACATCCTGATAAGATGTAAGGGACAGTAGTCGGCCTCGAAACGAAAAAACGGGTACTCACTCCCACTTAGCCCACGCCTTCGCCGCTGTTAAACGAGTAGGCTCGTCATTTGAGTTGAGTCGCTTGTGGTAGGCGGTGACAAGATCGTTGCGCTCGGCTTCAGGGATAGGAGCCAAATATTCCTCCCTGTGATTGGGTTAAAGGAAGTGATAAGCAAGCAGTGAGATAAATGACATACCAGGCATCCGGGAAGAGGTGAGAGGCTCCATCTTGGTAGAAGAACCGCAATTCGCTCAAATTGAATGTATGTCAGCGTGATGATTTGTTCCAGTGATCTCCAACAACACACCTCTTACGTAGAGTGAAAATTCCTCTGCAAGATGATCAGACCTTCAGAGATATCTGGAAAGATCTTTCTTACCGCAGAACAAGGGACTTGACCCGGTCAGGATGAGACTTCAAAGGATATATTGATCAATCTTAACGCGTAAGAATGATAAATCACCTACCTGAGCATATGCCAACGAGAGGGTGGAGCCCTGCACAGCAGTCAAGGTCGAACAAGGTCAAATCGAGCTGCAAGAAGGGGAAACATACCCAAGATCCACCGAAGACGTGCCATTTCTCGATACCCAACTTCTCTCTCAACCTTTCGATATCCTTCACAAGGTCCCATGTAGTATTTTCCTCTAGACAAGCAGTCCTATAAGATACATGAGCTATACTCTCGTATTACTCCCAATGAAAGGGCTCACGGAGTGGATTTACCCGCTCCCCTTTGATCAAAGAGGACAATCTAAAACCATTTGAGTGTATCAGCGTAGAGAAGGGAAAGGTGGCATGTCCGCGAGTGCACGACCTTGTATTTATCTGGATTGAAGAAAGTACGATCGCTTGCATCTGTACCTCCTCCAGGGCCACCTGTTTTATGTGTAACGATGAAGGCAGAAAAGGACACACGACAGACCAACCATGGAGGAACACCACTGTAAGCTACGCGTTAGACGCGGTCCGGATCTACTTTTTGACCACGGACCTGGATTCCCGTCCCTCTTACCAGAGATCTCATAACTTCAAGCGGACCATCCATCTGCCATCAGTTTGATCGAGGAGCAAAGGAAAACGACATTACTAGAGTGTGTGAATGTCGGAAACTTTAAGGGTACCAGTTTCATACGGTTCGATAGGGTTGTACACCATGTTTGTTCGATTATTTATGTTCCGGACGGTTTGAAGGGGCGGAAAACGTGTTGTCGCGGAGAAAGGTGCTGGTGCATGAAGCTTTAGAAAACGAATCATGTGCCAAATCGGGAATAGGGGCTCGCCGACCCGGTTATAGTCACAGTGCGAGCAGGGTCGACACCTCTATTGACTATGACATATATTCTAGCCCGATTGTATATCTAGGTGAGACGTGATAGATTGAAACCGAACGCGAGAACTAATGACACCTCTATCATTCACACTCTCTACTTGGGTCGTGTTGCGAAATTCCATTAATTCCATTAGATCCGTTACGAAAACTAATAGTAACATCACCACCTGAGGTGTGAACGATGGCGGTTAAGGTTAAAGTACTGGCATGTCTTGTTCCATTGCTAAAAGAGCGAGCCATAGGGTTTTGGAGGCCGCCAGAATAGCCAGGTTCGAAGCAAGTCCTACAGGATATAAGTCAGCCAAAGCGACGGTGTACGATCAGTGAGGTGACAATAAAAGCCTGACGTCGTCCGCTGAACCTGTGGGAGCCGATCTCCGAGAAAGGTAAACTAGACACAATGTCTTGAGACTTCCTGTAGGTCAAGAATAGGCAATCCCACCAATAAAACCTCGACAACAATCGCAAAGAATGTGATCCAAGGGGTGACTGCAAGCTTCAGATCCAGTACAAGCATTCCACGAACCAGCATCAACGTCTTGAGCTTACAGAGGCCACTCTGGTTGAACTGGCTTGTATCGGTCTCCCGGATCGGAAGCTATAAAATACCAAAAGAAACTAGCGCGTAATATTAGAAATGCAAACTGTTGCTTGCTTGAATGCACTCACTTCAATATAATCACATAATGTGGCCGTCGCCGCACTTTGAGGTTAGAAAAATTATCAAGAGTAAAACTTATGCGGTAGGCCCCAAACTTACAGAGGAGGACCTGCATATACCAGGGTGGCCTGTGCCAAACAGATCGGAACAGGAGGATCTGGACCCTCTTGCTTCCCCACCAGAAGACCATAACTCGCAGAGTACACCAACCATGCTATTATCAAGCTATACCACACAGAGCTCCTCTGGACTGCTTTGAGAGAGCCGCAGGGAGAAGGGTAAGCAAGAACAGGATAAATCCCAATAGAGAGAGGACATCAAAAACAGTTATGAGGGTATGATGTCGCGGCTCTAGTGCATCGCGATCCGAAGTTACGGTGAAGTATTCATAGTAGCAATCATAATTAATTATACCGGGGAAGATGAGTGTGGGGACTGCTGTCTCGAAATAAGCCGAGAGAAAGGCTATGAGAATGGAATAAGGGGGAGAAAGCTTGGGCACTGTACTTGTCAAACATGTCAGTAGAACTTTATTATAGAGGTCAGAATTCCAGTGTTTCATGTCGCCTGCCTATGAAATAAAGCCAAGCTAGCCTGATTGGAGAACATGAGAGTTTCTCATTGACGGTAGCGCGGTGCGCGATGCGTTAGCTAATCAGTCACTGATTGATTACACATACCGCTTTTGGCATTAATTGTAGGGTTTCAGTCAGTATCGATTATTGGTTGTTACATATAATACATTTCACTTCAATTATTTATCTACCGTTATGATACCAAGAGCCATTAAGTACATGCAGAGGATAGGCCACATCAATCCATTTCATAACCTAGGTCTAAGGCATGAGAAAGAATGGGAATCGAACGATTGATCTCCTCATCATTAACATTCTTCACTTCGATTTTGCTGCACAACTCCACTGGATCCATTATTATTATCAGGATTAGTAGTTATATCACCGTTTGAGGTATAAAAGACGGCGGTTGAAATTATAATACTATCATTTCTTGTTCCGTTGTTAAAAATGAGTGTGCCATAAGGTTGTGGCGACCGCCAGAAAAGCCAGCTTCTAAGCAGATCCTATATAGAAAAAAGTTAGCTAAAGCGACATTTTCGACGCCCATAAGGTGTTACCTCCGCGGCGCCGCCGAGCAAAGGTAAAGATGGATATACCCACCTTCTGAGTTCCGAATGCGAATGCGATAATAATAGGCACTGGCATCAGTATATCCACATGTTAAACGACAACGACAGCATTGATCGACAGTGACACTGACAAGTTGGATAGATAAACGTAGGGAGATCATCAGGATCATTTGGTGTAAGTGCCAAGGTGGAGAACCTAGAATCACGAATCATCATGTCACTTCTCTTGAGACATGGGAGAATATGCAAAAAGTTCGGATCGCTTACACAAATGCCAGGATAGCCGCAATAGTACACAGGATGAGCCTGAGATAAACTGTAATGAAAATTTGACGGTCGTTCTTGTTTAACAGCTTGAATACATCCCAGTTTACAAGCATCAAATATCCTGTATAACCTAGGGAAGCTCCGTGAAACAACGCTCAGTTTCTATTGAGTTTGACAAATACTCACTTTCCAATGAGAGGAGAAGAACCATGTCAACAACGATGAACGAGGCTGAGACCATGCTCCTGTTTCATGAGATAATTCAACTGGTGTGTCACGGAGGAAAATGATAGGAAGTAATACGCACGGGGTATGATCAGTAAGGTGGCAATAAAAGCCCAAAGACGTTCGCTTAACCTCTGGGAGGTGATCTCCGACGAAGACGAACTGGATTAACTCATTGAGACAGATAGCTTGCGCGTCGAGCAGGAAACGTCCCACCAGTAAGACTTGACTAGCGATCCCAAGAAACGCGACCCAAGGAGTGACTACAAGCTGCCGAGCGAGGATAAGCACTTCAAAAAAACGGCACCTACATCTTGAGCTTACCAAAACCACTCTAGTAGAACTGGGTTGTGTCGGCCTTCCAGACCGAAAGTTGTAAAACGCGAGAAAAAACTAGTACGCCATATAAGAAATGCACATTGCTTGAACTCGCAGGCTCACTTCAATGTAATAACATACTGTGGCTGTCGACGCCCTTTCGGGCCGAAAATATTATTAAGATTAGATTTTGTACGTCTAAAATTTTTTAACTTACAACGTCGGAGTTGAGTATATCAAGGTGGCCTGTGTCAAACAAATGGGAAGCGGAGGATCCGGGCCTTCCTGCTTCCCTACCAAGAGGCCATAGGTCGTAGTATACAATAACCATGCTATGATCAAGTTATACCACATAACGCTCCTTTGAACTGCCTTGGAGAGAGCCGCGGAGAGAAGCGTAAGCAAGAACAGGAGAAACCCCGCTAGTGCGAATACATCAAACACAATCATGAGAGAATGATTTCGGGACTCTAGAGCATCGTGGTCCAAAGTTTCCATGATGCGGGCTGTATGGTAGATCAATCGTAACGGGAAGAGGAAATGCGATGAGTACGGCGTGAATTTGAGAAAGAAGCTTGCAAGGATGAGATAGGGTCACGGTGTAGGAAAACTGGGGTCTTCAACTCGCCAAATACGTCGGCAGGAGTCTATTATACAAGTCCCGAATCCAGCTTCTTATGTTGCCCGCCGGTGAGGTCGAACCAAAGTGGTCTAAAATTGGAGGACATGGGAGTTTTTCACTGACAGCGGCACACAACTTGAATACGTTACAGGGTTACGTGACTTAAGTAACATGAATAAATTATTGGAGGTCCGTAATCCGTCGGCTATTCTTCCTCCTTTCCCGCTCTCGAGTCTGAGACTTAGGTTCGGTGAAGAATACTATATCTCCATCTCGGATACCAAAAATGGGAGGATACATGAGCGTCTAGGATGATACATTACAATGACAGCGTGTGAAGGAAAACGCATTAAATCCCCAAGTATGTTAAACAAAATGATAAACGCTGCCAGATGACCAAGACCGAATTCCAAAGACCCGTGATAAATGAAAAATAGCCCTTTGAAACACATTCCGCTATGCGACAGGACTGTTTCGAAGGGCGGGGACTAAAATACAAATTCAAAAAGCTGTCGCATGTCAACTCCCTGTTCCGAGTTTGGATACCGTTCCGTCCTTTGGAAGGTCCAGGTGAATTATACCATAGGATGACGTTCCTCGATTGACATTCTGTATTGTTTGTGATGACATCGATGATGATATCACCGGTTTAATCGAGCCTGCTGGAGGATGATCTTTTGGTTCGATTGACTGCATTTCAGAACTCGTCAACGTATCAGCAACAGTGACCCCAGCGGTGTAGATGTTGGTCGTGATCATATTGCCGCTGGTGTAAAGTATTGTGCGAGACGGTTCCGAAGGTTTCCAGAATATCCAGGCACGAAGAACATCCTATTTATCTCGTGAGCCCGGGTTTGAACTAATCGATATTTGATCGATTTACCTTCTGGGTCCCAAACGAGAAGGCAATGAAGATAGGAACTGCCCTTATGTCAGCATTGACGCGTACGGTATTCAGCTCCAGTGACCTACGGGTAGGGTACACAATGGGAATACTACCAGTATTATCAGCCTTGGGTAAAACGAAGTCTAACGTGGAGAATCTGATGGGGGCATCAGCTAAAGTTAGTTGTTAGAACTATTTCAGTAAGACTCACGCAAAAGCTAAAACCGCAGCAAGTGTGCAAACCATTAGGCGAAGGTATACGGTGAGAATAAGCTGGCAGTCTGCTCGTTCCAGTCGCTTGAACACCTCCCAATTTCGGTACATGACAATTCCAGTCCAAACTGAGAAGAGAGAGAACTCTTGATTCAGCATAGCCTCTCAAAATATAAAACAACAACAACATACTTTCCAAAGGAAGTAAGATCACGGCGTTAGTCAAGACGGTAGATGCAGTCACAGTGTTTCTGCCCAGGAGTAAACAAATTCACGGCAAATATTGGGACATTCACTGTACTCACGGTATACCAGTCTCAAGATGACAGTAGAAGCCAGTATAAGCGCGCAGGACATGACTTTTACCAACGTAAGCAAACTGAGTTCATTAGTAGAGCATAAAGATCATCTGCAGTAGTCGTACCAGCAGCACTTCGATAATAATGGCCAGGAAAATCAGCCACGGCACGATGCATAGCTAACACCAGTTTAGTCAGTATGTTCAATGTGTTTGGGCCTATCCTTTGACTGACCACAAATTTCACTACAGTCTTTGGTTGCCTTAGAGTTCCAGTCCTGATCCCAGAGATGATCAAATAGAACTGCGGTATTTAAGCGAGCAGCAACGCCGGGACAAATCGATATATACCTCTATGCAATAGCAAACCATGCTCGTCGAAACTCTACCGTGATGTGAGCCTTAGCAGAAGTAGTTGTAATGAGACTCACAAAGCGGGAACAGCGTACACCAGGAGTGCCTGCAACGTACATAGTCCAGAGGGGGGTTCCGGTCCTTCTTGCTTTCCAATCAACAACATATAGCTTACGGTATAGACAAGCCACCCCGTCATTAGACTGTACCACCCAAGACTCCGTTGGACGCCTCGGGAGAATATCGCGGGTAGAAAGCTGCAGACGAATAAGATCATGGCGGTTAGCGCGACCGCGTCATACAAAACAACGATTGTATGATGACTTGGCATGGCGAACCTATAAGCCAGCCAGGGTTGAGGTATCGCGGTAATGGATATGAGGGGGGAAGTACTAGGAAGTGAGCATTTGGGCGTCGAAGTCAAAGCCTTCTTGTTCTTGGCGAAAGTTTATTTTCTCCTGACTTTCTCCGAACATCTGGCACTATAAAAGGAGATATCATACTAAGGGCTTTTCTTTTTTTCACAGAAGCAACAAGGTCTCTGTGGCCGCGGAGCACAAATCAGGTAATTACATCAGCCGATCAAGAAACAATGGTGGACGGAGTCGTCTCGGACTTTGAAATCAAATACTAAATCTGATTGAATTCCTTACGAGAGGCTCTCAAGCTGGTCCAATTCCCACTTCTCTAAAAGCGTAATCGACAGATGTCATAGAACGTGTTACAGAACTGACGTTGGGCTGTGGCTCGAAGTCGCTGAGCACCAGGATCAGGGAAATTGTTAACCCCCTTCTGGTGGAATTCGGCCCAAAACCGGTCCCCGGAGACTTCAAGCTGAAACGCGCGGTAGCGAGTACCAATCGACGAGTTAGTTCGGTTGGATGCGATCAGCACGCTCGAATTCATCCTAACCTTTTCCCAGTGGGTACTCTAGGTTCCTGCGACAAAGATACAGCTCAAGGTCTTGTATCAAGTACAACCGCATAAGGCATAGTTGTCCTCTATTATTGGAGTCATATGCAGAGGAGCGCAGGTAAATCAGGTTCAAATTTCCAAATTAAACATTGATACATTCAGATATCAGTTGTCGTGAAGACGTCCTACTCGGATCAGATACGGAATGTAAGTTTTCATCCAATAAGCGGTCGTTATTTACGTTATACACCCATAAACTCCAATCAGAAAGGAATGTGTCTAATGAGCACATACATAAAGAATTTGGTTTAAAGAGTCCGAGGTATTCAAAGCATCAAAATTGTCCAGAGTTTTAGGTTCATGAAATTGGTAATCGGTGATTGGAAGTTGTTTCCAAGTCGGGAGTCTGATTTGATCTGTCTGTCTTGGGCGATCGTGGTAAGCTCCGATCAGTCGCTTGAGAATCGAATGATCCAAGGTTCGACACATCAGATTTTCGACACAGCCAAACATTGAGTAAATCCTTCGAGATATAACAGTTTAAGGTTAAATCAGAATGAATGAACAAAAAGCAAACCTGTTGAGATGCAAATATGAGTGCAAAAGCCATGGATACTACGAAATGATTCAACTGTCGGCCAGTCAGTCGATCATATGGAGCCTACTCACAGCATGGGAAACTGAGATCTTGAAATTTATTAGTACTAGCTGTCGTCCTTACTAACGTGATTGCACCCAGTCTGCCATCATTGATGAGCGATTGATCAAGTCGTTGACCGGCGCGCTATTACGAACCCAAAAGCCACAGCAGCTGCGATAGTGCATGCTGCGATCCGTGAATAGACAGATAAAAATTGCCGAAATTCCACCCTCCCGTAAATTGCCCTAGACTGATAGAGCTGAATACCGGTCCGGACTGGAAAAATATGAGCGTTAGGAGGTAAAACATCTCAGGGAGGGCCTTCGTGCACGAGCCACGTACTCTCCAGAGGTATTAAAATAATCATCGCCAAAATCACGATGGCCGAATTTACGAGGCTCCTACTTATGAATCAGTCTAACCTTTAAGCATAATACAGAGAAGAGACAGACGGAACAGGTTTGTCCCGCAGGTGACAATATAGATTGGATGGGTTTCTTTCTACAACAGGGTCGGCTTTACTCAACACAATCATCTGAAGACTTGGCATCAAGTACTGTATCTCAGCGCATGATAAAATGGACTTACAACAATTATTTCAATGTCAGCCGCAAGGTGAAGGAACCATGGGAACAGCAGTATCTATTTGTAGCTCTTGGTGTTCTGTGAGTCTAATCTTCATTTATCACTCACCAGCCAAGTCACCCATGGTCGGATCGTTCGACGTTGGACAGGGTCCCAGCAACTGCCTAGGTAGAACTGACGCAGAATGGTGAACGTTGGTAATTTTATTCAGTTAAAGTTTTGATAACTTACATCGAGATAGAAACACAATGTACCCACTGAAACTCTTGAATAGACAAGGTGAATAAGAGGGAAAGATCTACAGCGGATTTCTCACAGAGGGGGGGCCGCGTAAATCAACAAGGTTTGGAAGTAACATAGGCCTGCACTAGGTTCAGGGCCTGTGTGTTTCCCGACCAGTAAACCGTAGGAGAGTGCATAAACCAGCCAGTATGTCATCATGCTGAACCAGCCTTTGCCTCGATATAATCGCTTCGAAATCTTCACGGTCAATATAGTGATGAAGAGGATAAGAGCTGAAGCAAATGCGAGAACATCGTAGGCAATGATGTAAGCTGGAAGGCCGGTCATTATACATGCGAGGAGGGCAATTAAGCCAGTGGGGTAGGGACGAATGCGAGAGGGGGTAAGGGACAGATGGCAAATCAAAATTTAAGGGCCATTGAGGACTTGATGTTCAAGTAGGCTTCCGAGGAACCTAGAATAGAGCTGATACAAATGTTACTCTATCCACATCATCATGATTGACAAGACGTCTCGTATTGTTCGACGGTTAGATATTAGTGTGTGTGAGAGTATAAGAAGGTTAGCTGTAAGAAGAATAATGATCCCGCGTCCACCCACGAAAACAAGCTATTCTGAAGAGCACTGATGCTCATGGGATAAGTTGCCCGCCTGGGTTCATTTGTGCCGCAGGCTCTCAATTGTGAGGGGAGTAGAAGATACTAAAATTTGACTGCAATTAAGCCAAGCCAAGGGACAATAGATCCAGGACCAGAGATCAGAGGCAGGTTATGTTTCGCTGGGATTGTTTGTAGAGAATGATGTTATGTATAAATATTTGTACAGGCTCATCTCCGACTTGACTCACCTCACTCACACCCCTTTGTATTGATAGATTCTCAGTTCTGATCTTCTCGTAGGCTGTTGGTCAAGTATCTGCATATGTCTGATTATGAAGCAATAGTACGTTGCCCCCTCACATCTGTTACATCATGCGTTTTGATTAAATTGCCTAGGTAGTGCGGAAGCGACGGCGGAAGGCAATTGACCCATCCCTCGGATACTATATTGCAAACAAGGCAAACAGCCCAGAACGCAGCAAATCACTCAATACGGCGGTGATTGTCCCTAGTCCAATGCCCGCAGACAGCAAGAACGGAAGGCAACACATGCATACCGTACCTGAATTATTTTAGGTTAACTTGACCTACTTAGGATGAGGACACCTACTTGTTTGGTGACCGTGGACGATTTCCTACGGGTGCAGAAGGATATAAGCAGCAGACCTCAAAAAAAGTATAAGAGCGAAAATCAAAACACCCGACGAGGTCTGTTCTTCAGTCATCTCAGTTTGCGAGTTTCAAGTTGCGCTAATCTATTCGGTAGACTATCTTCGTTTACGTTCACGGACAGTCACAAGGACAGAACCATCCGATTCAAACAGTCAAGGATCTCAACTGTCGACCAAATTTTCTCACAGTAGGAGGAAGCGTCGCTTTAAACAGCGCATATATGAGGCTGCAATAGCAACCTGTGTCGATCCCATCAGAACTCTCGCTCAACCAGTCGACACGCCTCAGTCAAGGCTACCACTACACTTCGAGACAGTGGATCCCCTGTGTGTTCGCAATGTGCCTGTTACCGAACGAAAGCTTCGGGTGGTCAACCCTCTGAAACCATCGTGCTTTGCTGGTTCCAGAGGTCACAGTGAACAGCGACTTCCCATGACTCGTTGGCAAGTACCCCCGCCTTTGAACACAGCCCAGAGGGAGGATCACAATTCGCCAGAAGCTTCCCATCGATTGACAGGCGACGAACAAGCACAGCTGATGGCGCCACCCCCTCTGGACTTTGTCCCCCTTTCTCGTGCAGAGACTGCATACAGAATTATGTTTCCTCCTCCACTCCAGCAGTAAACCTGCCGATTTCCCTATCCTGCTAGGTCGATATATCCATAGGGCCCTTGGGAGAATTTTGAAGCCACTTGATTACTACTTGTTGACGTAGTCCTACTTCACATTGACATGTCAGGACGTAAACAACCTTCACGCAACCGACACGCGCTGGCGCTACAATAGTAACCTAAATGGTTCTTTCATATCCACTGTTCTATGACGGCAGTCCATGCATAATGTTACAAATTGTATATAAATCAAAACATGCATAAGTCACATGTTGCCAGATCTTGACCGCGCTTCAACCCGCAGACAGCGCATGTTAGGATAACGCAAAGAGAGCCGGCGACCGTTCATTAATGCCTGAATTTCGTCAAACTGTAGCAGGAGAGTAAGTACAAACACGCGTTAGAATAGAAGACACGAACCCTGGTGCCATCGGGAAGTGGGATTGTCCTGTGATGCGTGTGTTCATAGCGCTCCCTGTAGATAATACCATCCTCTTCATTATATTCGACCATTTCTACAGTAGACCACGTCACAGTCAATCGAGACCGATGATATCCTACATGGATATCCTCCCTTCGGACTTCCGGGGGCATCTCAAAGGTTGTGACAAGAGACTTTCCATCAGTCGATTCGCGGATGTTCGATCTAGCAAGGTATATTGAGTAGAAGTACTTTGATTTGATACAAGGCTCACGCACATGGATTTTGGTTTTTTGATCCTGGCCGGAGAAACTTGGGTTTCCATGACAGGGATATGAACACTCGGGGTTTCTTCTTGCGAAGGCCCAGATTCATTAGATACCAGCAGCTCCGGAGTGATTTCCTCAAGAGATTGGACCTTGGCCTTTTCCTTGGCCATCTGACGTTCTTTTTTCTGCCTGATAGTACTCCATATATCGTCCAGCGATAAAGTGTTGGCAGGAAGCTCCGGGCTAGCGAACGGTTCTGTCGCCTCCGTCGGTTCGGTAGCGTGATCGACATTATTAATTGAGGAGCCGCCTGTATGAGGGAGGTTGTAAAAATGATGGTTATTGGCCTCAGGAAAATAGCTGGATGTCATGGATGTTGACTGGTGTTGGTAACGGAATCTGCGAGTGTCGAACTCTGACGAGCTATCAACACGAGAGGGGTAGTCGATTCCGGTGATAGCGGGGGTGGCTGTTGGTGACAGCCCAGATTTACCTCGTGGTAGACGACCGGGGGATGTAACACCCCCTGAGCTCGGGCTCGCGTTCAGGTATTCACGACCTTGTCCATGAGCTGGCATCTGTTCCGTTGGCCAATAACGCAAAGCAGAAGTCGGTGAGTCAAGTGAGGGATGAGATGGCGAACGATCGATCGATGGAGGTTAATGTAGTAGTTAATGTAATGGACTTCTGTGCCTGCCATGCATGATGAGAAGAGACTGGGGCGGGAAGCTTCTCGAGCTACTTACAAAATACGCCTTAAGAGAAGGAGAGAGTGAGAGTAGAAACCAAGAGGTGGAAAGCAACGCTGGATGATGTTTATGGTAAGAACGGTGATAAGCGAGCTGGCGAGTGGTTTTTGCATTGACAGACCATTGTTCGGATCAGCTGTTCTGGTTGCTGGTTGCTGCAATGTGGCCCGGCCAAGACGATTCTGCCTTGCTGCTAACACGAGGCTGTGTAATTTTCACGTGCTCTTCCACGTCGATGCTGTCATCCTGATTCTTCGATTTCCTTTTTCACGGTTCCGGGTCCTCGTGCGGATGGGTCCACGAAGTATGTTCTATTTGGTTAGGATCCATTTGCTCGCACCATTGCCAATCGCAAAAATAGTTTATGACATCATGAATCCAGCTACATCCATGTATTTTTCTTGAATCATAGGAACCTGCCTCCTGCATGCCAACAATCTACACGTCACCAACAAACCCGCTCCTTGATCATCGCTGAATCCACCTGCCTTGCAATGCCCATAACCTTCTACCTGTTCAAGTGATGAATGTTTGTATCGCGACATGTATCTCCGAAGCTTTTAATTGTATCTCCGTCACATCCGAGCTAAAAATAGATGAACGCTGACACTACATACAAATGATGCATAGCGTAACGGGTTTGTTGGCGGTCGAGGTATTTTTTGTCTACAAGTTCAAAGAACTTCCTGTCAGGACCGGTAGCGATGGCAGCGGATGACACCTACTCTGATTTTTTTCGCTTTTTCTTCAGACCATTTATGCCGCAGTCACTGTGCACCACTGGAGTCACCGAGCGTCTCCAATCTTATCAAGTCCCTTCACGGGCATATCAAGGGTGTAGTGTTGAGCGGCTATAACCGGTTAAATTATAGGAGATCCACTGTATTTGATGGTTTCAGCGAGCGCATCGCTGGGGAAAAAAAGATGCTTCTTTTTGGGCACGCTTAATGAATAATGTACAGCCCCATTCAGAAACTTTCCTCTTTCATCAAAGAATGTCAGGCTCAGAATCAACACAAGACACTGTCGGAGCAAATCCCTGAATGTTCAACGTTCCTCACCCTCAAAAAAAATCTTTGACACCCTGAGTGTTGTTTCATATCGTCCATCTTTGAGTTGATGTGGTCCGCCTCATACGGCTTTTTCGAGAACCGTATCGGTATACTGAGTCGGCTAGTGAAAAAGCAATATTCAAATAACCAGAATCATAAGCTGGAGGATTACAATATGTATCTCTAAACAAAGCAAGATTCTGTATGCGCGCCGGAAACGCATGACTCTATAAAACATGCGAGAGCATGAGAAATCCCCCACAGCCCGACGGCAGTGGAGATGGGAATGATCCGGCAGCCATAACTGGATTCTAACCACCACACGAGGGGCAAGGCTTGCTAATTTGACGTGCTGATATCATCAGTAAAAGTCCAGGTTGGAAACAACCAGCAGCAGCGACTCACTATACCGCTCGGGTTGTTGTCGGCTGTGATTTAGAGCATTTTGTCAAAATAACATGGGTGAAACAAATATCTATGTCACGTACTATTGCCAGCAGCTTTGAGAGCACTTGGGAGGTTGGCAATTCAACGGGTGCATGGGACTAAACTTGCACTTGTCTCCATAACAGACGATCTGAGAGCCTTGTGAGTGAGCACAAAGGGGTCGTTGAATATTCTACTGACCAATTCATCTGGCTGTAAAATATACTCAGTCAGGATAGCTCGTTCTGGGTAATATCAGGTTCGAACACACCTGGACAACAATATGGCCGCAGGAGAAGTGTTGATTGACCCTAATAGAAGTGAGTCGTGTTGAGCATAACGAGGCGTGCATACGACACTGACTGTCTGTAATGGCACATCTCTAAGGTGTAAAAAATCTGAGGAAAGTGGGATGGCCTAAGCTGACACGCCTAGGGCCTTTTAACCCTCGACCTTCCTTACATTTTTGTCAAATGCACATCGTAGCAGGTTTGCTAGTCCCGAACTGCGATGCTCGAACTGAGTCAGTGTATCAATTCACACAATGGCTCTGTTGAATGCTGCATTTGCTTCAAACTCGTTGTGACAGATGCCGCCGAAGCTGGAGGAGCTTCAGACTAGGAACCACCCATATGATGACCGACCCTTTCTAAAGATCTTGCCACGATCGTAATGAATCGGACTTTGCCTTAAGGCCACTTTGCCGGTTTAAGATTGGCTTTCGACCGATGGGTGGGGCAGACCTCCCGGGTACGCCCCAATAACCGGTCAGCCTGAGACCCCGCGAGTAGTTGTTTCAACAAGAATTTTTTTTTTGCCACAGCCTACATATCGACGGAGCCTAGGTACTGAGTATTGCCAAGGATCGATTGATCGAGTCGCATAATCAGCAAGACAGCCGTAGAGCCCGTCAGAGTGCCACTGTATTAGGATTTGGAATTTAACACCAGACCAAGAGTAGTTGAATAGTCCGGGGTCCTGGCTGCCGCGATGCCTAATTCTGGCATGTTTTCCCATCCCACCCTTACTTCATGACCATGTCAAGGTCACACCCACTACCTCCTACTCCCGATGGAGAACAACTCACGCCCATACGTATGCCAGAGTTTACATTCTCGGGACCCAGTGTCCATCAGTCTTCGGCTCCGCCGCCCAGTTATTGGGATGGCACTCACTATCATGATAGGCCTCGGCCTCGTGTCTTGTCAATGAACACATATCGTATATCTGAAACACCAAATATCGAACCAACTGCTTTGGATACACCAGTAACATTCCCACAGCCCTACAGAGGTGAAATGCCCACATTATTCGCTCCGCCTCGACCTCTCTCCCAATCACGCAGTGTTGGTGAGCTCAACAAACAATATCAAGCATCAGTTCCGGCGCGTCAGGGAGATTCTGTATATCCATCTCATGATAAGACAGATGTGAGTGAGTCAGACGCCCATGGTCTATCGTTTAGGTATTCGGTTAATGCTGAGCTATCACAGTTCAGGAACTCCGCAGTAGAGAAAGTATCATCAAGTCTTGCCGATCTTAAGCAGGTCTTCCCTTAGATTGTAATATGCTTGACGTGACACATTGATAGTCTCAGCTCAGATGATATGCTTCTACAACTTCAAGAAGGGAACTTGAGAATTGAGGACCAAGAGTGGCATCGATTAGTCCCGGAAGAAGCTCAAGAAGTATTAGGAAAAAAGGAAGTCCGGAGACAGTCTATCATATTCGAAATCATCAAAGGCGAACGAGACTATGTGAATGACCTGGAACTCATAGAACAGGTGGGACGCTTTTTCGCCTCAAGTTGGGTTTTATCATCGTGAATAATTGGATTCTAGTTATATATCCATGGTATCCGCGCTGCACACCCCCCTATCATCCCTGAACAGAGATTGCCTCGTTTTATCGACGATGTGTTTGGAAATTTCCTTGAAATATTGAGTTTTCACCAACATCTGTTGAGGGAGCTGTTTGCGCGTCAACGCGAGCAACATCCTATCTTACAAACAGTTGGAGATATCATACTTGATCGTGAGTATTCATTGCAATACATTGATGAACTGTTGACAACAAATCAACAGAGACGATCAAAACAGAGTTTCGAACTGCCTATGAAACGTATATTAAGCGCTACCCTCTAGCCGAATCCTATCATAGGAAAGAGCTCAAATGCAATCGTGCCTACGAGCGATTTCTACAGACAACGTCCAATGATACACGGGTCCGCAAACGTGATCTGATCACTCTTTTATCACGTCCTGTCACCAGGTTACCTCGGTTGAATTTATTGCTCGAAGAAGCTTTGAGGTCGACCGAGCAAGATTTCGAACATCCCGATCTAGAGACATTGCCTCTGATCCTGGGGATACTTAACAGTTGTATCAAGAGTACTCAGCCAGGTATTGAGGCCGCCGAGGGCAAAGTTAAGTTTTGGAGTCTTTGTGAAAGTCTGGTATACCAAAAAGGCGAAATTTTCGTGAGCGGTCCTGATTTTATCTATTTCAAATTTCGGCCTGATCCGTTGAATGAGGATATGGACCTTTATGATGAAAGTCGTACTCTTGTATACTCGAGCTCAGTTGCAAGGAGAGTCAGGGCTGAGGCTAGTTTTCATGAATGGGAAGACCTCGTCATATCACTTTTGGATAATTATGGTCAGTAATTTGATTAATTGTTTGTTTTTTTCTTCTCACCTTAATTCCTCTTCAGTTTTGATGACGCAGGAAGAAAAAAAAGCAAATAATTCAGTCATCAAACGACATTTCGCATCTCGGGTTCGTCAACAGTCTCCAAATATTCTTCACCCCTCTGACCACTCCTTCAGCCTATCCCGTTATCATTCTTAAGACTCGGAAGTTTTGAGGACCCACCCGACTCTCGGAGGGAACGGGGTGAGGATAGACGGTTGTTGGACTCTTTGCGGTTGTCATCAGTACCGATTTATCCATTCACGATCTATCACGCATCAAGCCGTATGACTCGGCGCTATACATTATATGTCGAATCCGAAACACAACGTCAGAAGTGGCGGTCTGTCCTATCGGAAGCCATTGCTGTTCACCGAGTCAGGGAGGATTCTAATAAGGTGGAACCCTGAAGCTCATTCCAGCAATTCATTATTCACTAAAAATGATATAGTGGTTCGACCCCGAAAATATCTCAAGTCGATATTTTCGAGTATTGAACACATTTCCCATGCCGCCTACGGCGTCTCCAGATCCATCAAAACCAGGAAGAATCACATCAGCCGTTCCATTTTGTAAGTGTAGTTGATCGTTTTCCGCCCATCTCATTCATCATATTGGTTACAAAGATTTTGATGGCCGAAAGTTCTTGGCTGCGGGTTGCTCTACTGGTATCTTTGTTACTGTTGCGGGCCACGACGGTGCGAATCTGTTTTATTTTTTGCATATCAACTGACGCCTTCTCAAAGCTTTCAGAAGGGCGTTAAATTACCCTAATCCTAAATATATCGGGGTCTTCCAGACTTTCGGAGATAAAGTGTTTAACAAGTTTGTCGTTCACTCTGATCAGACGATCACATCATACTCGTTGGAACTTCTGGCTCGTTTTGCATTGGATCAGACGAGTCGCGACGTATTCGGTGCCTCAATCGAAAAAATAGGTGGCGATGATGCGAACATCGTACTATGTAAATGTGCGCATGTGAACGGCAGGGCACTAGGTATTTCGTTTAAATTAAGCCGCTAGTGCGTTGGTAAAACTTTTTGACTTCAGTGATATATGCAACAAAGCGGCGTCTCAGTACCTCCCTGACGCTACATGTCATAGAAGCTATAGCACATGCTGGATCCCATATTAACGCAGGTAGAACAAATAGTACGCGGATCTCATCGTTTCGATCTTGCGGTGAGGTACGAATCTAGTTTGTGCTCTATGTGTGTGTATTTGACATTTTATCAGCCAGGGTTCATTCCGCGTGATGCATCAGACATCGTTCCTTTGGCCAGAACTGTAGCGGTGTGTAGTCAAGACAAGATTGTTGTTGTAGATCCGATCAAGTTCGTGTGACCTTCATAACCTTAGAAATTGGATTTTGACTTGTTGCGCATAGCCTTGCTCAGTCAACAGTAGCCATCGTGCCAGACATACGGAACACTACATCTAGCCCATTGCTTTCCGCCCTTCAAGATCGCATCCGTAACACAAAGGCACTAGGCATTGTTCGTGTCAATGCTCACGAACTTTTGATGATCTATGATTGTGGGTGCTAAATCATTAGTCATTCAATTGGACATTCTTTGATCGTGAGCGTGGGCAGCGGTTGGCTGTTATGTCACGAAGCAAGGGGTCCCGGCTCGATCCTGTGGCTACATTCGATGGGAAACGCCCGTCAGCGGTTTTGCTCAACGCGGCAACAACGTATTACTCGTTTCCTCGCAATTCATTGAGGTCCGAGATATTTCCACGGGAAAGATCGTTCAGGTACTTGAAGGGGTGGATGTCAGGCTCATGTATAGTGGCCCTCCGACCCGTAACAAAGACGATCGTATCTTGGTAGCCATGAGGGGCAATAAGTACGAAGATGGAAGTTATGCCGATAGGCTCGTGGAACTCATTGAAACGGTGGAATTTGTCTCCCAGACTCCAGCTAGTGCGGAACCAGTGATGTGGACGGAGTGGGATCTATAGGGGACACGAGCGGCGGATCAACAAAGAAATGATCCCCATCAGATCTTTTATTAACATCTAATAATAACTTGTATTGCTATAAGTAAGTTGGGTAAGCTTACTACTTCCAACTCTCCAATCAGTGTCTATGAGGCAGCCGATATGTTGTATGATGTTACTGTAGAGGCATACCATCAGGTACTGGAGTTTCCACAATATAATACAGTTACATCAATAGCGGGAGGCCGGGAAACATATTAAGAATATGGACTTATTATAGGCATGATCGATCAGATCTTCGTAAACAATGTTTTGTAACAATCGTCCTACCCTCCGGAATAAACTGACATCCCTTGGAAATTTTTAACATCCCGCACGAGGATTAATAATTAGAACGACAAAGGTTTAGAGAAGGGGGCACTTCCTATTACTGGACTTGTGCCGGACTCCACGCACAGGCTCGGGATGACAGCTTTTTGGTTATTGGTTGTTCCACACGGCATCTAACGACGTGACGTCAATAGCTACTATGCTTGTGGCAAAATATGCAAGAAGCTATTCCCCCCTGTATGTAGCACAATGAGCCCGCTTATGGCCGCAAGATCAGATCCGTGATCATTGCTTACTTTTGATACCGTGGCAACGACTAGGTCGAGTGTCTTGAAGCCTGACTGCCATGGCGAAACAAAAAAAAAAGAAAAAAAGAAAAGATCATCCGCAGTGGCGATTGTCAGTTTCAAATTGTCGTTGACGTCGGCCTGTGTGATAATAGATGTCCCAGCGTTGTTGAGGTAAAAATATTCTATTTACCCTTAACTGACATTTTGTGTTGTTCCCATGCTTTGGGGGTCCTGCCGCTAGAGTTGTTCGTTTGATCCCGATAAGGGAACCGCACACTACTTCCCCTCGTTGGTCACCCGGCTCGGGACCGGTCATTTTACCTGGTCCTGATGACAGCTCCTATAGATCTTAGCACTCCGGCCTTATTGTGAGTAACCGGGAGTGGAAATTTTCAACTACATGACCTTGAGCATTTTTCCTATCGTTTTAAGATGTGGGGCGATCTTGAAGCTTATGTGTTGGAGTCGGCCTAGTTGTAAGCATCTGCTAACGGCACATAGACTAGTCGGTTCAAAGTATCATAAGGAATTCTACTTTGTTCCTTCTGGTGTAAGGGTTCCTAGCCGATTGGGCGGGCCTGATTACACGAGATAAAATCATCAAACTTTGTCGTGAGGTGATATAAACAAAGATTGATAGTTACAAGGGTATTTGTCTCACTGAGAAATTTGACGGAAATTTGACCGAGGAGAGTGCCCAGGGTTTCGGGCTGATAGGATGGATTTCACCATGGACTGAGGATCCTTGAAACGGTGACATGTCAGCAAGGCGGGGGAAAAAAAGATATTGAGTAGACTGCACGCCTCTCGAAATGAGATATAAAAATAATTGGAAAAAATGAAAGAAGTCTGAGCCGCTAATAGCCCGTGACAGAAGGAGCATGGTGATGGAGGTTACCTCGTTTTGTGTCAACTGCCACGCCGAAGGCGTTGATCAGTCTCCGGTCAGCAAACGACCTTCGTATTTCTGTTTCCAGGAAGAAGATATGTCAAGCGCTTGAAGCGCAAGATGACATACTTAACGAATATCCCGCTGTGTGCCAAGATCTGTCGGATGATGTGCGCTATGGGAGGTTCATGGGACATGTCCACCACACCCGAGCAAATACATAGTAACTTACCGTAGCAACGTACTTCACAGCGAATGGGGTTCATACGAACGTATCAGCTATAATATCCAAGTGTCGTTCGGATAAGTAATTTGAATTGGTAGAAAGACCGCGCGGTGCGCTTGACCCGAGGAACGTCCAGTGATGCTCATTGATGTACAATATAATTGGTATACTAGTGCCAATGAGCGGCCCCATCATGTTCATGAATACAACACATTTTCCTAGTTTCTTGCTTCACGCGCGGGTGTCGCGGCGTCGCTCGATACCCCGTTATCGGGTAGCTCCCATATCCGCCGTGCTCAGGAACTAGCAATCTGGCATTCACACCGGTCAATCTCAATAACGACGGCTCGTCCGACTGACGCTGAAATGACACTATACGGGCCTTCAAAAAATTAGATTCTAAAGGGTCAGGCTCAACAACTCCACTACTTTGATCAAAACAAAACATCCCGTTTCCGTAATCAAGTTTACCTCAATGAACCCCATCATTAATGCCACCTCCCGATCATCAAAATATTGAAACCCCGCAATGCCCGTTTATCTGTAACTCCGTAAACCAATTTTTTTTATTAACTCATTTCGCACCGAGCCCGTTATCCAGACTATATCCACAATAATGAAAGTTAAACACCCGTTTATAACTAAAAAAATTTCTATCCTTATCCATCCGAAGTATTCGCCTAGCATTCGTAAGATTGAATCCCTCGGATGAGCACCTCAAGTGAGGTGTCTGAATTAACTGACAAGGATCGGACCAACGAGGCGTCTCCCACTGACTATGTATGGAAGTTCAAGAGGACAGCTCGATTTCCGTGGTCTATCAAGATAACAGGCGGGCCTATCGGCAAACTAACTCAAGACAGCTATTGTCGGTGTTTCAAGCAGGACCGCCTCATCCTATGGTATGTTTCCTTAGGTACATAGAGTACGAGGCACGGCTGTAGGTTACAAAACCCGAGAATGATTATTTCAACCACGTTATCTTTATCATACGTACATTGACCCCAACAAAAAAATTTTCTATCATGATCTCTGTAACTCCACCTCAAGATCAGCTTTCAATTTCTTCAAAACATTCACAGCATCTTTGATCTGTGCATCTAATTCCGGAGTTTTTGGTTTTTGTGCTTTCAATCCTCTAACAAGGTTCCCTTGTTCAGTAATCTTCCCCTCCAAGGCCAATGCGTCTGGGGATTTTGGTCCATTGGGTATAGGCGCCGGGACCTTTTTCGATGATTTTTTCGCTCCAGGATCAGCTTTCAACGGATTGGCAGCGGTGTCGGGTCGAGAAGTCTCGTGACCCCCAAATTTCGTTCTCCAAACATCAATCATCTTTTCTTCTATCTTTTTGAATAAATGCACTGGTGCGCCGATATGATGTCCCGCAAGGATATCGTTCGACAAGACTTCGGGTACTATGCGAGCGGGAGCATTGAGCTGGATGAGGATAGATTCGGACGTGGCTGGCATGAAAGGGTATATGAGGACGGAGAGGGCGTAGATCAGGTTGATGGCTCGTGAGATAACCTGTGCGCATCGGGCAGGGTTCTCCGTCATCAGTTGTTTGTTGAGACCCGAGGATTGAAGGTAATTGTTACCGCGCATGGAGACAAGCATGACTGTTTGTAGACCAAGGCGTAACTTTACCGCTTCCATGGCGTTGATGTAATCTTTGAGCAGACCGTTGATGCCGGCAATATATTCTGCATCCGAGTCATCGTTAGGGGAATAAGGGCCAGTTGCGTCTCCGCAGTCGGGTATGACACCACCATATTGGGATGAAACAAATTTCAGAGCGCGATTGACAAAATTACCAAAGCTGGACGCCTCTGTATGAGATTTTATTGAAATTTTAGAAAATCTGAGTACTTACTTGTTCAACAGGACATTGTTGTTGGCGGCGACCTTAAAGATGAACGTGAGTGACATATAGATTTCTGCAAGAAAACGTGGCGCACACAATCAGCCCAAGAAAACATGGCATCAGCTGTTTCGGGTCGGGAAGACAACAAGTAGTATCTCCAAACAGAGGAAGGGATTCCAGTCTCTTTGGCTGCGGGCCCGAAAACTCCACGATTTTTGCTCTTAGAAAATTTGCCTCCCTCATAGTTCAGATACTCTGCGAAATGGGCATCAGGACCAAGAGTCGAATGGCACAACTGTGTTGACTGACCTGTTGTTGATAGATGATGGAGTTTTGTCCAATCACGCCCGTCACCAATTTGGACGGATGGGAAATACACAGTATGGAAGTAGACGTTATCCTTTCCCATAAATTGGTATAGCTTCACATTTTTGGGATTGAACCACCACTGTTTCCATTCCTGAGAGATACTCGCCGTTATACTTGGATATCCGATAGGAGCATCAAACTAAGTCTCAGCCTCATGAGAAACATGGTTTTGGGCGAGAAGAATAGGTTCATACCCAGACATCTAGAGATCGACCGTTAACAATGATTCAAGGTAGATTAGGGGCGTTGGGCCTACAGAGCACTTTCCCCTTCATGCCATGTACATCCTCTCCTTCAATCGGCACGGGAACTCCCCATGAGAGATCACGTGTAAGAGGAGTAGGGAGGAGACCGCTCTTCATTCTAGCGTCAATGATTTCACCATCATGATTGATGACAGAGTTCGGAGACCATTTCCCGGCCTTCCAAGATTGTTTGATCCACTCTTCGGTTCGGGGTTGAATTTCATTTAGTTTGAGATACATATGAACAGATATACGGGTGACCACTTTGTGGTTTTTGTCGATTAAACAACGAGGTTTGATTAGTTCGATGGCATCAAGCGTCCGGGTACAGCCATCACATTGATCACCACGGGCATCCTGGATATCAATGGGCTTTTTTGACCAGAGATACCTGGTGGTACGGCGCACCTCGAATCCACAGTGTGGGCATATGCCCTCTACGAACCGGTCTGCAAGGAACCTAGGCTCTACTGAAAACCTGTCGGATAACGAAAAGATGGTCATTTAACACACTTTGAACAACCTTCACAATATGTTTGTTCTTTCTCTTGTTTCTCCAAAAGGCCGTGGCGTCCGAGGTTTAAGAAGATCTCTTGAGAAATCCTAGTACACGCGTGGTCAATGGACATATGGTTCCTAGGACCGGTCCTCTCACTCGGTGTGATAATGTGTTGTCGTACGACCAAAATAATCAAAACTACGGGAGATAAGTATGGTTTCAATGATGACAACTCAGCGTGGATCGTACCCAATATCAAACCACTCGTACGTTTCCTTATGAACAGCGTGGTACTTGTCACACAATTCCTTCGGTGTGATTCCTTCTTTCAGGGCCTGCGTTTCGGTAGCCGTGCCGTACTCATCTGTTCCACAGACGTAGACGGTTCGCCGATTTCTTGAACCTGCGCAGGTAGGTATGTACACAGCGTTGAACAAGGTCCGAAAGACGCACGGCTATATCTACACGAAGGTCAGATTACTTGATAGTCAGATGGAAGATCTACAACGTACCGACTGTACACATCTGCACTGAGTGTGCTACCGATTATGTTTCCTGTTGATTGATCAGCCTAAGTAGGCACACACAATTCGATGGGATGCTTTACCAAGGTGAGGTACGTTGTTGCAGTATGGCAAAGCAGAAGTGATGAGGATATTGTCCTCGCCCTCCTTCGGCAAGCTGACATCATTCAATTCTCAGGCAAACAGAATTCATTTGAAAAACTTACTCGATTGACGGATTAGGTGACCCGACTGTGCGCTGAACCTCTGGTGCAACTCTGACTTTCTGAGCCATAGTTGCGAGGGAGAGGGACGGGTAGAAAATGGATCGGACATCGATCTGTACGGTGTCCAAATGAGTCGATCGCGTAAACACAAGGCAACAGAAGGCACAGCCACCGCTCAATACACATTGCTTGGTCAACAGGCTGCTCTCGTATTGCCAGATGGCCGGCGTCGGGTAAGTTTCTGCTGTCTCCCACACCACACCCGTCCTAACGTAGTCTGATCACAGACGCATTATACGACGGCTTGCCCCGTGGTCAACGTCCTCTGGTAGTGCGCAGCCAGAGTTCTCCCTGCGAGCTGTCACCATCGGCCTTTGCATTGGCTGCCTGATATGTTTTACAAACCTTAGCCTGGGCCTGCAATCCGGATGGATTTCTATGTGTGTTTGTCTCGTTTCCGTCGTCTCTCATCTGACAACGTTCCGTGGCCAGGATGTCCATTCAATCAGCCCTCATTGGCTTTTTGATTTCACGGATGCTTAGAGCACCTCTGACGCCTCAGGAAATTATTGTCGTCCAGACGACAGCTGTCGCAACAGGGACGATGCCTCTGGCTGCTGGCTTTGTCGGCATTTTACCTGCCCTTGGACTCTTATCTGAAGAAACTGACGGTTCACCGCCCATACGCTTGTCCTGGCTCGCTACCATCGGCTGGTCATGTTCAGTGGCGTATTTTGGGTAATTTTCTTTCCTTTTACAGCTTCCGTTATGTCTTACGCACGATCAGAGTGTTCCTGTCGCCGCCTATTCGTAAACAAGTCGTTCGTATACTTATTTTCTGTGTAGTTGACGCAGTTGCCGACATAACCTATACAGGTCGTGGAGGAACAGCTGCCGTTTCCCTCTGGAACTGCAACAGCACAATTGATCAATGTTCTACATCATCTTCCTCCTCCTGATACTACCATCAGGCGAAGACGAGGATATCAACAAATTGATGATGAAGCCGTTGATGAGGAGGAAACTACTCCGGAAAATCTCCCTTCATACCAAGCGGTGGAGAATACTGAACGCGCACCAGAAAGCGTGGAACATGATGGGTGGCGCTCCTTACTTTGGAGCTTTGCATTTTCCGCGTTCGTCAGCGTGAGTGCTCAGGGAGTCCGAACAGACCATGAATATCTGACACCAGAGCCCAGCTATCAGCTTACTTTTTCCCTATCCTGTTTGCCATACCTCTTTTTGGAGGATATCTTGCCAAGCAATGGCTATGGTATTTTACTCCGAGTTTGTCGTATGTTGGACAAGGTGCGCTGTTCCTGTGCGATCATTCAATACGGATCTCTCACCAGTATGTCAGGTATCATTATGGGCTTTCCTACCACTGTGAGCATGAACCTGGTAGGCATATGTCGCACACTCGCTCTTCCAGATCTCATTCCTTCGTACTAGGGTATGGTCGTTGGCTGGGCTTTCCTGTCGCCACTTTCCAAGCATCTTGGTTGGGCTCCCGGCCCCGTTGGTGACATGTCACATGGAGCCCGAGGATGGATATTATGGACCTCTCTCGGAATTATGTGTGCGGATAGTCTCGTCTCCTTAGTTCCTGTAGTTGTGCAGCAGATCAGCAAAATCCTCGTTCAACGACGAATCCGAGGATCTGGAAATAGTGACGAAAGAGAGACAGATGACAAGGAAATGGAGACTCCTGATAGACTTGTGCCGACTGATTGGGTCACCCTCGGGGTTTTATCAAGCATAATTGTCGGAACTTTACTAGTATGGGTCGTATTTGGCAATGAAGTCATTAAGCCATGGGCTACAGTGCTTGGGTTTATACTCGGAGGATTGTTGAGTGTCATTGGGTATGTAATGCAATTCTCGTCAATTTCTCCGACTAATGTGTCCGCGGTAGAGTTCGAGCACTCGGAGAAACAGATTTAAACCCTGTCTCAGGACTCGGCAAGGTTTCGCAGCTCTTCTTCGCATGGATACAACCAGGCAACGTGGTTGCAAATATCATCGCTGGTGGAGTGGCCGAGGCGGGAGCACAACAGTGTGTCTTCACTGCATCTTCTCCCCCTTTTTACTCAAATCATAACGCAGAGCTGGAGATCTCATGCAAGATCTCAAGACGGGTCATCTTTGTGGTGCTTCCCCACGCGCCCAGTTCTACGGGCAGATAGTCGGATCTTCTGTGTCAATTATCGTGACTGCCACAGCATTCACACTCTATAATCGAGCATACGAAATTCCAGGGCCATCTTTCCCTGCGCCTACAGCTTATGTCTGGCTTAGTCTCGCGAGGCTTCTACGTGAGGATGGTTTTTTTCGATCACGCGCCCCTATTGATGTCTTTTTTTTTCGATATATAGGTGACGGTCATCTACCGGAAAACAGCGCTATATTCATGGCCGCGTTCGCAGCACTGTTCGCCGTGCTTTCGATGATTAAGATCCGTGCTACGCAAAGGGACTTATGGTACGCGAAATGGATCCCATCCGGAGTCGCGTTTGCAATCGGTTTCTTGAACACTCCTTCATTTTCTATCGCGAGATTGATTGGTGGTATCATGGAATATATTTGGCGGACCAGGTATGCTAAAGATGGACGTGATATTCGTTTAATAGTGGTTGCTAGTGGATTCGTCCTCGGAGAGGGAGTAATTAGTATTGTTGGATTAGTTCTTCGTATTATTGGGGTGGGTGCTATAAGTTGTTGGGGTTGTGGACAGAGTCTTTGTGGGGGATGTCCAGCGTTACAGTAATACTATTACACGTAATTTTTCCCGTTTCTAATCGCATTTAGGGGTCATAGTTGCGCACTGTACACGTTGTGCCACGTCTGACCACTCTACAAATCAATGATTTGGAATGTAGACCAAGTCCTCGCCAACGTCATAACTTACTTATTACCCTCATGTCTCGACTTGAACTCGCTAAAATACCGGCCCTGACATTCTACAAGGATACCTGGACAAGTGCCCAAAGAACAACTGCGATACCACAGCTGACCTGTGTGGGCAAACCGTGTAGGTTCTACCAACCAGAGGTTGTTCGGTGTGTGAACCTCGGAGGTAGTGGGACGGAGGTGGACTGGAAGGTAAATATTGAACTTAAGTTACTCTAATATGTATTGAACATCATCTGCAGTGCGAAGCGGATCTACCAGAGGGACTTCGATTCGGGAAGGTTGAGGTTTCATGTGAGGGGTGGTCAAAGTCAGGAGATCCGTTTGTTCTCAAAGGTCGGTATGATTGCTGGCTCACTTTGTTTAACGTTCATTTCTTAGGTGCCCATAGGTTCATGCGGATTGGAATACCGGCTCGTTGAAGTGCCTGGTGTTCTACGGCACGGACAAACGGGTTCACCATTTTCCTTCCTCAAATGTGAGCTTCGGACGTATTTGCTTTGATCGCTCTGACAGCTTGTTGTAAAGCTTATGGCCTGGGCGATATAATATTCACGGTCGCATGGGTGGCTTTACTGGGCTTCATTCTTTACAACTGGATCAAGTCATGCCTCGGTCGCAATAGTGGTCCAACTCTCCGACGTCAGGGTGGATCGAGCTGGCGACCTGGAGGCGGAGGAGGCGGTGGTGGCGGCGGCGGAGGATGGTTTCCTCGTCGCGACGATTGGTCGAATCCTCCGCCGCCTTATACCAAATATCCGACAAATGGTAACAACGGCGAAGGATGGAGACCTGGATTTTGGACGGGTGCTGCGCTTGGTGGATTGGCCACTCATTTCTGGAATAATCGTCAGCAGGCCGAACCACGGGAGTATTGGAACCAATGGAATCAAGTCCCTGTTCAAAGTACATCGAGTTCGTTTAGCTCCTGGTCGGCGCCGAGACGTCGTGATTATGATGATCGTGGTGAAGGACCTTCGAACCTTGGGAGTATGAGAAGAAGCACTGGTCTTGGAGGGTCTAGAGTGCGGTGAAAGGGATCTGCCACAAATTTGCCGCTAATACGGGTATGCGATCGCAACTGAAGGGATTCATAAAATGTACTTAATTAGTATTAATGCCACCGGGACTCAGGCGACGTTGATTGGTCTCGATCTTTCGGGAAAGAGATCCAATCATATCCATTTACGTTATACCGAATGCTAGCGACCTGCAGTACTCTTGACTTCACATCATCATACTCCACATGACAACCGGAATTTCAACCGCACACAAGCTCTAGCAAGGCTGTCTACATGCAGCTGACACTTCGACAATGGAAGAATCTCGGATTTAGGTACTTCTTCAACCTTTCTCTCCCGTTCTTCTTCTCCATCTCTTTTCTATTTGTTACTTGCAACGCAAGGATTCTACTTCGAGACGACATACTCAGGTCTCCCACAGACACGCGCCGCAATGACCACACTGTATAAACGAGGGACAATATTCCTTCAGGAAGAACTATGCATATAAATGCTGTGACATCTCTAAGAATCCTTGCGAAATACACACTACGCTTGGCTTTCTGAAGTCCCGCTCCGAGTAAAGGCGAAACGGCGGCAACTATTCATGTGACGCCAACTTGGGATATGTTCGGGAATTTCACGGACAAAGTTATGGACTGTTTAAAAGGCTGGTTCGGTGGTTATGGATGACCCAGAGGCTTTTGCAAAATGAAGTCCTTCTTTACTTCCCTGGTTGCCATTGTAGCTGTCTTCGCCACATCCGTAGTGGCTCAGCAGCCCGAGTGGGCTCAGTGCGGTGTACGTTTCTCAATTATTAAAGTCGGCTGTTACATCAGTGCTCAATCTTTTTGTTGGTAATAGGGGATTGGCTGGACTGGTGGAACGACTTGTGTCTCCGGTACAACATGTACTAAGCTTAACGATTGTGAGTATACTTCAACAACTATACCTGAAAGGATTTTAGTCTCATTCATTATGATAGATTATTCCCAATGCTTGGCCGGCGGGTCAGGCAACCCAACTCCTACGACCACACCACCCAGCTCTACTTCACAACCCGCTGGTGGTGACACACTTTGCGGTGCTGCCAGGACGAAGTTCAAATTCTTCGGTGTCAACGAATCCGGTGCCGAATTTGGTCAAACTGTTATTCCTGTCAGTTTCTCTCCTTATTTCAACCTCGTCGGTGGCAATTTGAACACCTCCTGTAGGGAACCCTTGGAAAAGACTACACCTGGCCGAGCCCAAGTTCCATCGACTACTTTGTCGGCAAGGGATTCAATGTTTTCCGTGTACCTTTCATGCTGGAGCGTCTCACTCCCAGCGGTATCACGGGTTCTTTTGACTCCACATACCTGAGTGGTTTGACCACCGTAAGTCCAATAAGGATCATAGCTCAGAGAAAAGCTGATAGCCTTTCTCCTAGATCGTCAACTACATCACCAGCAAGGGCGCATATGCCATCATTGACCCTCACAACTTCATGAGGTTCAACAACCAGGTCATCACTGACCCTACTTCGTGAGTATTTTTTTAGGAACGACATCTTATCGACTTCAATTAATTCTTCTTGTATAGTTTCTCCACCCGTAGGCGGTCCTATTTTCGAGACATCACCTCTATTTACCCAGCATTTAGTCTGGAAAAACCTCTCCAGTCAATTCAAATCCAACGACCACGTCATTTTCGATCTCATGAATGAGCCCAATGGCATCGATGCATCAGTCGTCTACCAGTGTGTACGTCTGTCCCTGCAATCACGCGGTCGAACCGCTTATAGATATATTCTCGATAGATGCAAGCCGCCGTGAATGCTATCCGTTCGAACGGTGCTACCCAACTCATCTTAGTTGAGGGTACTTGTAAGTAACCCGCCTTACCACAGAAGATCAGTCCCCCTCACCGATCGATGTGATTTAGCATGGACTGGTGCATGGACTTGGACTTCCTCAGGAAACGCAGCTGCCTTCGCTGGGCTCACTGACCCGATGAACAACGTCGCGATCCAAATGCATCAGTACCTCGATTCCGACGGTTCTGGTACCAGTGACCAGTGTGTCTCGTCGACCATTGGTGCCGAGCGGTTGCAGGATGCGACTCAATGGCTTAAGGCCAACAACCTGAAGGGTTTCTTGGGCGAAATCGGCGCGGGTTCAAACTCGAACTGTATTAGTGCTGTTAAGAGCGCCTTCTGTACCATGCAAACTGCTGGCGGTGTTTGGCTTGGTGCTTCTTGGTGGGCAGCTGGCCCATGGTGGGGTACCGTACGTGTTTCATCCCTTTTTCTGATAAGCAAAATCTGACGTGGAAAATCATTTGTCTAGTACTTCCAATCTATTGAACCTCCTAGTGGTCCTGCTGTTTCCCAGGTTCTTCCTCAGGCCCTCACACCCTTCCTCTAAAACCGCGGTACCTAAAGGGAAGCATGTGTAGTTGCGAGTAGCCCTGAAATCCTACATATTTGGAGTATATTTATGGATGCAAATAAGTCTTTTGCGAGTCAAAAATTAAGGCTATAGATGTGCGGTTCGGCTAAATGACGCAAGCATCTTTGACCGAGATCTTACCGTATAGTATGCTTCAATGGTTCTCGAAGTCTTTCATTTTGGATACTGGAGGCTAGCCACGAAAGGGTATGGTTGGAAGATACGTGTCGTCCTTTCGCCTCTCTCTCCGAGTTATTAAACTGCGAGCCCCGACCTGCACGTCATCCTTCTCGTCAATGGACGTATGACGGGAATCCAACCCCAAACCCCACCAATGACCACTGACATGACATATACCAAAGCTGCGCACCACACTGTGAATGCCAAATCGAGGGGATAAGACGCCAAACAGGGTTTCGGCTTCGGCAGTACATTAAAATCGCCCAATCCTGATCCATGGTTTGGCTTCTAGATCCTCGATATTTTAGGAAGAGAAAAGGTATGGTGATTGCTCATACTGCGAACGAAAGCGGAAAAGGCGGCTTAAGGTTCACATTCGTCCGTTCATGATCTGAATTTGTACGACAGGCAAAAAAATTAAGTTGATGCTTCTATACTGACTCAGAGAAGAGGAGAGGTAGAAGGACTAGAGGAATAGTAAAGCATAGAATGCTACGATAAGCCTCTGAGAGTCAGTTTGTGGGCTGGGCGTGGCCCAGTTCCTTCCAAGCTCCTGGGAGAAAGAGAAATTTTTTTCATGGAATGGGAGATTGATTCGACAAATCGGAGCCAACAGAAGACATAGCAGATAGGTGGATACTTTGAGAGGGCACTTTTTATGGAGGGTCCTACTATTTCTTTTCGGAAGGAGGGTGCAGACGTTTCCAAAACAGAATCGAATACTACCATAACGTAGATCTAAAGTATACATATAGCTTATGGGAGAACTCTGATAATTCAGGCGTAGATTGAGTTCCAATGAGAACTGTTGGCTGCAGGGCCAGATATTGTGGCAATTCATTCGCTATATTCAGAAAGTGTTCTCCGTTTACAAAAGAATGGAGATAGGCCAGAAGTATTGTCGGGTTCTGAAGTGGGTTGTAAAGAAGATTGTAGTTGTTGACTTCTTTTAAGAAGCTGACCCAGATTCTGGGATTTTGTGTAAGGAACCCAAAGAAGATTAAAAAGTTTGGCGTCCACATGTTGATGAAACACAGGAAAACATGTCCTCTCTGGATTACTGCTCGGCAGGTGGCTCTTGCATTCCAATAATACAAGGTTAAATTCATTCATGCATGAAACCACGCTTCGGGCGTGCGTCCGGATAGTGTATGCACAGCGTGTTGCAGCATGTAGACAATATCGGAGACCTGGCCCCCATAATGTTATCTAGATTTTGATAAGATAAAGATTTCCGGGGTCCTGGCAAAGCCGACACAACAAATGCGCTCAAAGCTTGCCCCCTCTTATTTTCGCTCTCTCGCATCCGCAAAAGCTGAGATGAAAGTCTTTGCTTCTGAACTTCGATGGTCCGTTTGCCGAGGAACCGAAGGTCCGAAGCAGCTGACGCCCTTTATGAAATAGACTATGTCTATCTCTGGAATTTCTCATGTGCGGAACATGGGGCAAGGCTGGGGCAAGGATCTCGTGCCGAAGGTGTGTTCGCGGACCTCGTGTTACAAGGTCCCAAGATCCTTACACGTATTATGATGCTCATATGATGCATATATGGTCATGCGTTCTTTAGGGCATGGAGTTCAAAAAAGCAGTCTGCTATTTATCGCGCAATCACAGCTCCTTTAATTTGGGGTAAGTTAGCCCGTTTGAAGAGGAGCGAAACTCCTACCCGTAGTTTAATCAAATCAAACTGCACAACAGTGACTTCAGGGACGTTGCAACATCAACACATTCATCCATCATCAACGCTCTTCCTTTTGCCCTGCTGCGCGCGTTAGTTTCGTCCCGCAGTAAGATCAAGATCCAGTAATCAAGTGCAAGGAACGTGTAGTGGTTTATTATTATAGGGTCTCCACGAATATTGGCTGTGATTCAATTCGTATATATATCCGACCGGTCTCGAACGACACACCCCTTTGCGCTTTGGATCTTTAGCTCTCTCTGGGCTATTAACCCTTCAATCTTCTTTAACCCCACCACCTCCACCATCTATCATCAACTAGAAGCTTGGCTTTGGCTGTGTCACTATGACTCGGCGCGGAAACGACATTGCTAGCACCAGCAACAGCCCTCAATTACCAACGACAGTGATTGCCTTCGATGAGCGCGAACCACTGCTATCAGCGAAGAAGAGAACGAAGAAACCATTCTATAGAGCAAGGCCTTTATGGTAGGTGCACACTTTGGATGGATGGATGTATCATTGACGTGTATATTAGGATTGTTCCTTTTGGACTGGTTGCTGCGGTCGTTGTACGTTTTTGGCTGCCGGAAATATCGAGAAGTGCTAATTACTAAATTTAGCGAGGAATGACGCTCGCGCCTCGGGTGGAGGTGTTTACGCAGCTTTCGTGCCACCGAGTTTACGATACCCTCGCCCAGCCCGCACAACCAGCGAATTTTTCCCATCGGATTAATAATACTTCCTCAGTAATACCCTCTGTTCTCAAAATAACAAGTCCGGTATCGGCCTTAGGGTTTTCTTCGCATACCCCCGAAGCAGAGCCCTTTTTGCAGTTGAGCATTGTGAATAGGAGCGTGGGTGGTAACTACGGGGACCATATAGAACCGGACGACGCGGCTGGTGATCCTCAATTAGAATATTCGAATAGATGTGTACAAGACCCAAACGTGCAAGCTGGGGCGGCCAAGATGCAAATGATCATGACTACATCTATGGGACTGCTCTCCGCATTAACTACAGGGTGGTGGGGACATTTTGGAGAACGTTATGGACGTACGAGGGTACTTGCCATTTCCACTCTGGGATTGATTTTGACGTGCGTTGCGCATTTGTTGGAATTCCTGTGTGAATAACCACATTTTTGGTTTCTAGTGATCTCGCTTTCATGCTTGTCTCGACCCCGGGTTCAGCTTTATCAAAGCATGGACATAAGCTTATCCTTATGGCCCCTGTGATTGAAGGTGCCCTGGGTGGCTGGACGACACTACAAGCGTCTACATCGGCATATGTATCAGATTGTACCTCTTCTGGGTCCAGGGCAAAAGTGTTTTCTCGATTCACCGGTATCAGTTACTTGGGGATTTTCCTCGGACCAAGTATTTGTGGATACCTGATTTCACGCTTTGGTGGCAGCAGTGTCGGGGGAACGATGGACGTCTCCAGCGTGTTTTTGGTGGCCGTCTGTTGTTCGTTCGCAAACTTCCTGGCAGCAGTTTTTATTTTTCCTGAGTCGCTATCCGAGGAGCAAAGAAGGGAAGCAAGAGAAGAACATGATGCCAAGGGAAAGAGGGAAACGACTGTAGTGGATGGCGTGGAAGTAAGCGAGAGGCGAGGCGTCGTTGGAGCGTTGTTCAGACCGATCATAGCAGCACCGGTCCAAATCCTGTCTGCATTAATGGTGTTTAAACCAGTAAAAGTGAGGTCGGATAGTCATCCGGGGTCGTATCGACGAGATTCGAGTTTGACGGTGCTTGGGGTGGCATATTTTTCTTATATGTTAACACTCGTGAGTGTCGACCTCTTTGATAAAACAAATTCTGATTGTGTTACGAACAGGGACTATACCAGCTCAAGTATCTGTACGCAGAGCACATATATGGATGGGGGGCTGAACAGCTAAGCTGGTACATCTCGTACATTGGTGGAGTGAGGGCCATAGCATTGCTGGTGGTACTTCCTTGTGAGCGTTCGGCCTTTATCTTGAAGCCCCGTCGTTTGCTTAACAACTTGCGTGTTCTAGTCGTAATCGGAATATTCAAACCTAAGGCAGATAAAGAGAAAGATAACAGCAGCGCCAAGCCCGTAGTCACGAAGGGGGGGAAAAGAAAGCCCACGCGAAGTCAACTCGGCCGTGAAATTGCGTTTGACTTGTCCCTAGTGCGATACTCGCTCCTGATGGACATGCTCTCCGATCTGCTCGTTATCATATCGCCAGCGCCGATGCTTCATGAAACGTCCATCGGGAAACACATTATGAGTCACTCTGGAGGAGCTGTGTCACTGAAATCAAGCCAAACATTGTTTATCCTCGCAACTGGATTTGCCAGTCTTGGGACTGGCGGAGCACCGGCGATGCACAGTTTGGCGTTGTGTCTCCTGCAAGCCAGGGAGATGGTGTCTCCGGTGATGAGGGAGAAGACGGAGGGCGAAATATCGGCGGAACCGGAAGCAAGCACAGCCGCACATAAGGGAAGCGTTGGTGGAATGTTTGGTGCGTTTGCATTTTTGCAGTCGATTGGATCAATGATCCTCGGAGTGAGAATCTGCCATATTCTTATGATGTGGCAACTTGCTGATCTCCTTGAAATATAGCCCATGCTGTTCGGGACGGTGTACAGCAGCACGGTGGCGGGCATGCCCAAGGCAATCTTCATGGTGGCGGCTGGAGCACTCACTGTGGCGCTTGCACTGTTGATGCTAGTTCGAAATCCGATCAGCGAGAGGAGACAGAGCGACAAGGTCGTGAAGCGGAAGAAGGCCAAGGACGTCGTGCGGGGCAGGTCGCGGGCGAGCAAGGATCTGCGAGGGGGTGCGGCCGGGTACGAGAGCGAGTAGACAGACAATAAATGTATAAAATAATTGTAATTTTCTGGGCCAAACAATGCCAAACAGAGTGAGGCATTCTGGCCTGTTATCACTTTCTCTCTCTCGGCGCTGACATGAACAACGCAAATGCCCTTGCTGGCCCTTCATCGCCACGCACAGACCACCCGTCTCTCTTCCTACCACCACCAGGTACTTATGCCCTTACTCGGTCGTCCGTCGCTCACCATCTCCCCGCCGCTTTCCAGGCCCGCCACCACCAAGACAGAACCTCGCGAGCACCCAGGACCTTCTCTCCCGCTTTCATCTCCTCCCTGCCTACGACAAATATGTTCGGCCATGTGCTACCCAGTACTCGCCGGACGGCCAGCCGCGCTCGACTCCCACACCTGCCTCGACGCTCGACAAGGGAAAAGGGAAAGAAGTCGACTCCGGCATCCCTCTACCACAGGACCAGAACTCCAATCTTCCAGGCACAACCAGTACTGGGCCTATGGATGGCGATGAGGATGATGCGGCGGGCGGGAAAGGCGAAAAGAAGAAGAAAAGCAACTATAAGGCTCTCATCAAGGGTGTTCCAGGTGCGGATATACGTCTCTCCCGCCGCTTTCTATGATGCTCATTTATCCGGTAACTGGTTTTTAGGGAAGCATTCGATGAAAAAGGATGATTATTTGACAAGCATGATGATGATTCCACCGAAGCAACCCACGCGTATTCATCAGTTTGACCTCAGGACACAGCAAGAGGCATTTGCAGTGAGTCCGGAAGGCTTGAAAGGCGTACGTTTCGCTCCGGCTCCCTGTGATGTCATGTCACTCATATCACCTCGGCAATATCTAGTGGAATGTCATGACTCTGATCTTGGAGTCCGCCCAAGCTCGAGAGGATCGGAAGAAGCGGGTAAGCACCTCTCCGAACCTCAGCAGCACCCATGACCATCTCACGATAATTTTTATTCTCCCCAACAGAAGGAACTCAAGCGCTTAGCAAAAGCTCAACAGGCACAGGCGGCGTTGCAGGCTGTTGCAGCAGCATCACCTACCGTCGTTCAACCTCAGCCTCTACGGGCTGCCGCCAGTTCTATGCCACAGAAAGGCGCGTCAGCTGCCCCGCAGGTACAACAGTTAACTTCAAAATCGGTTGGAACACCGAGACCGGTATCCGCTGCCCCTCGCCCAGGATCGACAGTACCACGACCCGGTTCCGCGGTTTCCAAACTCGGTTCTACCATGCGTCCGACTTCTGCGGCACCTTCAAACATCAAGCAGGAACAGCGGACTCTCGCGCTTCCTGGCCAGGCTCCCGGGCCAACGGCAATGGCTGGCACACCTTCAAGAACAGCAACAGCAACTCCTACTGGCGGTGATCCGCACAGAGGGAAGAAGAGGGACCGGGACGATGGAATGTTAGCGAATGCCTCGGTCAATGGGATTTCTGCGGCGGATACATACGTGAATGGGACAACTCTTAATGGTATTGGAAATGGAAATGGGATATCGAAGCTCAATGCCAAAGCGGGCTCTGGTGGCGTGCGACCAAGACCATCTAAAAAGCAGCGGGTGGTGAGTTGTCAATCTCTTAAATTTGTGAATATCTGGTTTAAGTAAATTAGGATGTGCAAGGGCAGGCGAGAGATGTTAGTGCGCCTGTCCAACAACCTACACCTCAAGGTGTATAAAATGCGCTCCATCGAGCCTTCAACTGACCTGGTCGGCTTCACATCATTTCTTTTGCATACATCGGCACATGCTTCGTTACTTCTTTTCGGCTCCCCTGTGACGCACCACACGATACCAGTACCTTATGAATTCTCGACGAGTTTAGTTCATCGACGCCACGACAGAATAAAGCGCCCCTTCCTGTCATCGTTCGTATCATGTTGATCATTCTTGGCCCTCCCGCCCAGTCATTCGTTTGTGGAATCGCACCCATACAATATCCTATTCGACCCTTTTCATCATTCCGACATTGTACTGTGGGTCTGCGTTATGAACAACGGTAACGGATACCCTATAGTGCTCCCACTCCTGTTGAACTCGATTCAACGTTTATGCTTAGCGACACTGTGCCTCGCCCATACTGTGTCCCTGCTTCCCACGTTAACCGAGTTACCCCTTGCCGGTTTATCGAGCGCATCATGTATTGTTATTGACCGATCTCGTCATACAACACCCAGTTGTATAACTATTCACCGGATCATTTCCTGCCATGGTATAGATTTCTTCCAGTCGTCCGAGGAAGCGGATACACTTCGTTTCTCTGGACCTTCGTGGCCCATCTGTTCGGGTTCAGGCTACGCACACGGAGATAAGGAATTCCTGTGAGACAGTGATAGCAATTAGCCACCTCCGTGTTATTTATGTCATCGGAGAATGATTGCGATGCGCATATGACAGATGGTCGCCACGCGTTGCGAGGTAATGCCCTTTCTCCCGTCGCAACCTACGCTCCCCCTTGTCTACTGGATTCCCCTGTGCCGCTGCCTCCATCGAAAAGCAAGAACGGAGCGCGCGATGTCCGCTGCACCGTTCTTCGTCACCCATCGCTCAGCCTCTCGGACACCTTGTTTCTCGATGGTATTATTCTGACAGATTTTTTGTACTGGGTTTCCTCCAGCTCTGTTTGCATCGGCACGCTATACATTAAGTCTTAACGACCTCTCGACATCAAAACTTACACTGCATTGTTCATTCATCTTCCACTACTTTGGCGCACACTTTAATGGGACTCGTCAGTTTCGTGATGAGCACTCTTTCTTACCGGCTTTCAAATGTTTATTCTTTCTCTGGGTTCATTGTCGATATTCTTTGAACAGATGTTGATATGTGTGCCTTTCCTTGATTTTATTTCTCATAGTTTATATCACGCTGCATAACTGCATTTACAAAATCTAATTCTCTTTCATTTTCTATTGAAGTCTCAATAAAAACGTGATTTCATTGGTGGCAGGAAAAAGAGCAGTGTATTTGATACCTAATCCAAAAAAATGTACAGTTTTCAAGAAACTACTAGATTGTACAGTGGGTTGGATGTACCGGCGAGTGAAAGAGCTCAATAAATGAGAAGGAAACACGGTTCAAGTGAAATAAACGTGAAGGTTGAACTATACTCATACTATAATGAATGGACTCTTCCCCCTTCCTTATACGGAGAATCCGCCCTGGTATCGATTCCTGCCGGTATTGGCTGCTACGTCACGCAGCTCTCCCGTATATCGTTCGGCCCTGCCGCATAAAAACAATATCGTACCCAGACCGTCATCATGACTATTCTGCTTCCACTGGGCCTCTATACATCCCCAATCTTGACGGCTTTCTATAGCGATGTTAACGACTGAGGGCCGTTTGAGGGGAGTATACTCACGGCTCGTGCCTTTTTTCCACCAAATATTCCTGCAATCTTGGTTCCTAGTGACACCTTGAATTTTTTCGCTTCCTCAAACGTCTTCTGGAAATCTGCTTCGATTTTATCGTATTCCTTCTTCAGCTCCTTCGACAAAGCAGGATCGTTCGACCTCTCCACCTGGGCGAGCAGTGATTTCAGAGCGTCTTTCTGGTCTGCGAGTTGTTTTTGAAGCGAAGTATATAATGTTTTTCCTGCTTGCGTCTCATTGAGTTTGATCCCAAGGTCGACCATTTCCTCCTGCAATAAGACTATCTCCCTCTTAAACTTTCTCTCGTGAGATTCGATCAGCTTTTTGACAATGCGCCAGGCTTCATCACTGTTAGTTTCGGATAAACGTTCGACGCTGGATCCTCTCCTGATCAATGGCTCCCAGAATTTGGATTGAAGTTCCTTTTCTCTGGCTTCTCCGATTTCTGGTTTGATCTTTCCCCACATGGTCGATACCAAGTACACTTGGTTCATGACGACGTCTCCGCATAGTTCTCCGAACATACGGAGGTTCTTGTATGGTGAACCGGCCATACGATTGTCGGTTATACGGTGAAGGTATATAAGACCACTCAATTTAACGTCCGCCTTATACCTAACCGCCATAACTTTCAGTTTCACCTGCTATCAACCTGGAGCGTATACGAAACTTACGTATTTTGGAGCCACTCGCTGATCATTTGCAAGATTTGCATATCGGACCTCGTCGTATCGTCAAATCCAGGTGTATCAACGAGCACGACACGTTTGCTCTCATCGAGCGGGTGAGTGACGGTCGTGGCCTCTATTTGGCTAGTAACCGATTTCAATGTGTTTCCAGCACGTCGATCTTGATCATTGGCGCCCGTTAGGAGGTCAATAAACTTGGTAAAACGAAAAATAAATGATGAATGGTTTGTTCAACGCTCAAATGCGATGGAGATAATCCTCACAAAACTTTTCCCGGCTCCTGTAGGTCCCATGAATCTGTTTTGATACCTCGAGTCAGCATAAATAGCAAACTTGAATGAACTGTCCCCTACTCACGCTATAATGGTGTCGTCTTTTCGAACATCCTTCGTAGGGTTGATTTGTTTCGCCATGGGCCGCTATCCACTAGTACTGGAAATCCGGGGAAGTGGGGTATTGAAGTTGGGGGACGACACATGCTTCAGCGGCTTTAATGCTTTGGGACGTGATTCGATGTTGTATACATGCGGTTGCCTTGAGGCTAAGCATACGCCCTATCCCATTGAGTTTCCCGATCTCATCGCGTAGTGTATACTTATACACGGGTTTATCGGCGCTTTCCCAATGTTATGACGCCTTTTGCACTACGTGGAGATCGAGCGACTCTTGTCTGCAGGGTCAATCAACACTTGTTCGCATCAAAGAGTGACCAAGACTTAGTCTTGGTTCATAGTCAATTTAGGTTTTCTCTTGTAGAGCCACGCGCCGGATAATTATTGAATCTATATACCGTCGTAAATGCTATATAAATTAGGACATGCCGAAATAACGAGTTTTCATACCCAACGACTTGAAAAATCTCTGTGAAGCAGTCACTTTCAGCTTCGATAAATCACCTTTCGCCTCCTGGCGGGATCGCTCCAGTTCTTTGTATTGCGCATCCAACAAGCCCGCGACTTCCTGGTCCGTCCCTGGTTTGTTTATCTGCTGCTGGAGTGTATTCATTAAATCTTTTCGCTTCTTGTCAAGGTCGTCCATCTGAGCGTAAAGCTCATACCCAGCATCTGTCTTAGGTAGAGATTTACCCTGCTCGACTGTCTCCCTCTGCAGCTGCGGTCGTTGCTGCGACCTCGAGTTCTCGAGTAGGTAGTTGATGATGGCCCAAGCTGAGTCAACAGTACCATCATGTCGCTGGGTAGTGGATCCTCGATCTATCATGGGTTTCCAGAAAGTACCCCTGAGCTCCCGCTCACGGATACTACCAATTTCCTGTTCGTCGAGCTCATCCCACATCGTGGTAACCAGTACTACCCTATTAAACCAACGAGGCCCACAGATCCTCTCGAATAGCTCTAGATTCTTGAGTGGCGTGCCCGCCATTCGATTGTCCGATATGCGGTGAAGGTAGAGGACACGGCTGAGGTAGATGTTCTTTGACCCTCTACGAACAACAGAGCTTGTTAAAAAAGTGAAAAGGGGTTGGCCTCCGACTTACGTTTTTTTCAGCCAGTCAGAGATTATTTCCAAGATTTCATAATCGGATTTGTGTGTATCGTCAAAGCCTGGTGTATCGACCAACACGAGGTTCACGCCGCTACCAGGAACATGGATTCGGACAGCATGTACTCCGCTTGTTTGAGACGATAAGCCATGCCCTATACCCTTGTCTTCACCGGCAATGGCACTGAGGAACTATCAAACGACTGTAAGAAATCTTGATTAACTTTGCACGACGCCACTGACTGAGCTCTTTCCGGATCCTGTCGGTCCCATTAACCTGATAAACGTGAGATGCGGTTCGATCAGAAATACAGGTAGGCTTACGCTACGAGAACGTCACTCTCTTTTAGCTGCTCAACTTTGACATCGCCTGACACCTTTAGTTGATCGCACGATGCATTTCGGGAATTTGTTAAAGAGTCTGCCTGGGGTTTCTGAGGCTAGCGTTGCGTGGATTGAGCATTAGGGTCAAGCACAATAAACGCAGGAGATGTAACACCTTCTTTGGGCCGAAGCTAAAGAAATTTGAGAAGGCAGACGTCAAGATTGAACTAGTGCCGACTCCGTCTGTTGGAGGCTCTACTTCAGTACTCTGGCAACAGAGAGTAGAGACACAGCTTGAACGTACCTGCCATAGCTTTGGATGAACTTACCACAGGGGGTGTTATGAGATCGAGAGTCCTACTCGACGTGGTTGAATTATTAGGCGATGCTGATCTTACCCAAACTCAGCAAGACGAAACGAATTTTACCAGAAAAACATACGAGCTCGAGGGTTCTGCAGTTTTATCGGCAGATTGTGTCTCTGATCTGTAGTGTACCTCTCGAGAATGGCTATGATGCGGAAGGAAAAGTGAAAAAAAATGTTATTTGAGTATCTGTTTGCTCGTAAATTGCTCACTTTAGGTAACCAATATCTGCTGGGCTGTTCGAAGGCTTTGCTTGAAGGTCAGTCCCCGTTGGTCGCGAGTGTGTCATTAGTGTCCTACTCTGAGGTGCTATTAAGACCGCATACAGACGCTTAGTTGGGGAATAAAGGCCGTCAACGAGGCTAGCTGCGCTACACGCCGGGTAAGGATGCACCTTCACATCAAAAGCGACACGCTGACCAGGCCCCGTGCGGGGCGTCTAGTCATCAATGTTCCTTGTCAAGAAGTGCTTCAAAAACTCGCAAAGAACACGAGGTGATCGATTACTGAATAGATCTCTGCGATTGCGATCGATGACATCCTGGTAGAGCACGATGCAGGTAGGGTTACAGATAATACGCCTGCAAGTTTGTGGCCGGGTGTCCTGTTCGCCATTCCAAAGCAATGGGTTCTGCCATCTCTAAACGCCTGCCCGTCGAAAGCATAGACGAGAATTGCTTTATCATTGCGTGAGTCTACAAGATAAATGCTTTCACAAAATGCTTAAAGCACCTTCAGAGTCGTTGGACAAACAGGAGTCGGCAAAAGCACCGTGAGTGATGCGAATTAGGATACAAAACGAATACTCACCTGGTAGTTCAGTTCATAAACACTGCGGCGAGAAATGACATTCTGGGCATTGGCCACAGCCTGAAGCCCGACACGCGCGAAGTGAACTACGTGGAATGCTACGATCCCGAAAGCAATGACAAGCGGAAGGTCGTTTTTGTGGATACACCGGGATTTGATTCAGAGAAGGAGGAAAGCGCCATCGAGAAAAAGCTCAGAAATTGGTTAAAGAAGGTGTAAGCCATCTGCCCTCCATGAATAGCCCCGGCATACCCATGTCCCCGCTTAGGTCCTCCAAAAAGCTCAAGATTTTCGGTATATTGTACCTCCATCGTATAACGGACCCCAAGCTTTCTAGTCCTCCGATACGACATTTGACGGTGCTCAGGACGTTGTGTGAGGAGTCGATCAAAGGATTTCCGAACAGGGTGATATTGGTGACGACAATGTGGGGAAAGGGGACTAGCGGGCAGCAGAGCATCTACGAAAGTCGAGAAGCGGAGCTGCAGAAATACTGGGACAAGCTACCCTCTGGGAGTGTGGTCTCCAAGATTATGCGCTTCGACAAGACTCCCGAGAGCGCCTGGAAAATCGTATTTACATTAAGAGGTACCGAGGACGAAACGCAGTGATATTTGCTCCTATTTACTTGTTCTCTCTCTCCTCCCTGAACTATCTCGCGATTTATATGGTCTGAAGCATACACGCCTGAACGACCTGCCGTCTTGAGTTCCCTGTGACTAATCCGGGGTCATTGGACGTCCACGAGCTTCAACTCATGGCCTCCGCGTTTCCCTGTACCTTGGCCAGCAACGATTCTGCGAAAGATCTGCCTTCTGCCACCGCATCCAACCTCGTTGCTCGTTGTATATCCCTGGTTAGCGTATTCTCTCTTTAGAACTTATCTCCAAACTGATCATTCGTCATTAGAAAATTAAGAACAATGAACAACGATGCCGCTACGTCTCCGGGGTCACCTGTGTCTGAACACTGCAGTTTCTACACCGCGTACTCCCTAAGTCACCACGTAGAAACACCAACAGATTCCGACAGTCTGAGATCCAGGAATATATGTAATTTTCGAAGACCCACTGGCAGTTCAATTACTTTGGCTAGTTTTTCTGATCCTCCTACTGCTTCTCCGGAAAGCCTTGAATCGAGAACCGACACAACGCGCGTTATCTCCCAGCAAAGCAAAACGTCGGTGGGCATTGATAGTCAGAGACTTAGGAGCCAGCACGACCTCCAAAGCCTCACGGAACGTTCACCAAGAATCATAGCGTGAGTGCCCGACTAACCTCTCCCATGAATGAACCCAAGCTTCTATCTGACAGCGTGATGGGCCCTACGGGTGCGGGAAAGAGCACAGTGAGCTAAATTCAGTCTTTCAAACTCTAGTCGCTCAACTTCGTCAGTTCGTCAAAGCAGCAACAGGAGTGGACGACGTCAGGATAGGCCACAGACTAGTTTCTTGTACAGATGAAGTACGCGCTGTTCGCTGTCAACATCCTTCCCAGGATGGCGATATCGTTCTCGTCGACACTCCTGGCTTCGATGACACCTTTAAGAGCGATGCACAAAATCTGGAGCAGATAGCTAATTGGTTGAAGGACACGTTTGAGTGATTTCTCTCGCCCTTTGATCCACGTACTAACCTGCGTATGATAGGTATCAGGCTGGGGTCAGGTTGTCCGGCATCTTATATCTCCATCGTATCACGGATAATCGCGTAACAAACACTATCATACGAAACTGGGACATGTTTCAAAAACTCTGTGGATCAGACGCCCTCTCGTCTATCATCCTTGTGACGACCAACTGGGATACCCTCCAGACTAAGAATCTTCACGAGGGTGAAGCTAACGAAGAACAACTTCACAACGTGTACTGGAAGGAACTCCTTGACGCTGGCTCAAGGATGCTGCGATTTGATAACACGTATTCTTCGGCATGGAATATAATAGATTCGGTTCCAGAAAATGCGGTCCCACTCGAAATCCAACGGGAGATGGTCGATCAAGGTAAAAGCCTTCATGACACCGCTGCTGGCCGGTCGTTGTCGTCATGGCTTCAATGGGCCAGCGAAATTTTCCACAACATCATACAGCGTCTCGAACGGCTCTTAAAGGGCGTCGTGGATACTCCAGATCGTCCTAACCCAGAAAGCAAGCGGTACAAGGATGATTTGCGAGAGGTCAACGAAGTTCTGAGAGTGGTCAACAAACAGGAGAGGCGCCTTTCTCGTAGTGGATCAGTCGCGAGCTCGCTGGTATGTGTTTTGCTGATTCTGTGATGAATGTACTAAAGAGAATCCAGGCTCGAAAACTGAAGTCGAGAAAGGTAAGTAGCCTTCTTAATTGACCTACCTAAGTATGTTTTTCATGTCACCCAGAAAAAAATGCTCCAATCTGAGGAGCCTGACGAACGCTGAAGTTCTGAAGGGTTAGCTGTGGGACTCATCCGATTGCGAAGGCTCGATTTGTTTTTTCCCGTATATCACTTGTACGTAATTGATATGCCTACACCTGGAATATGCGGGGCTATTTCCGGGCAGCGGTCTGCGACTTGCTGGCTGTATCACTTACATGTCTTCCATCTGGCTGTTGGGCCCTCCTTATGCATTTGATGTATTTTCTGCGTCGGATTTCGAATGTCCATTGGATTGATATTCATCAACCAGTAGTACACATGTGTCAACCGCATATATTGACCATTACTATGTTGAAACTTCGCTGAGACACCTATAGACGAAAAGAGACATTGGCTTGGCGAGAGCAAGTGCTTCTTGATTAACTTCTGTCCATCTCCTTTGACCTCTAGATTATCGGAAATGGATCGATGATGTTCCAAGCTGAAAAACATGTATTCTCAAGCCACAGCAATTTAGATCCGTTGCTTGGGAGCGGCCTCTCGTGTTTGTGGTGCAGCGGCTGTATGTTCGTAGGTGTCACCTTCGTAGATGATTTCGGCATTAAGACGATACCAGTTTGATGAGGATAAAAAACTAATAATGCTACTAAATAATTGACTATTGTATGCATTTATCGAATATGGTTATCCGTTTAAAATAAGCTCGGGATCAGGCACTCGGGTTGAGTTGAGCCTGACCAGGGCTCAGCTCATTGTTCTCCAAAGCCACGGCACTCCGAAGCCGAGCACGCACTTCACTAGAACTTATGGAATGATAGATAGTCCAGAGGAGATCAGGGTTGACCAACCCTCACTGAAAGCTATCGTTGTTGTAGAGCAGTTTCTGTCAGGGGGTCGCTCAGCTCGTTCAGCGTCCTAGGTATAATCTAACTCACGATTTCCCCCTTTTTTCCGACTCAAAGGGGCTCGAAGCTCCCGGACAGTGCCCTCCGCGTGTCTCCCTCTATTTTTACAATCTCCTCCCGAAATGTTTCGATGTTCTCGTTCAGCTACCAGCTTTGAGGGCGTCGTATAGCATCCTGCCAGCATGAATTTCGTTTAATCGTTTTTTAGGATCAACAAGCTCCTCCTGTAACAGCAGTGTTTCACGTTCCCGTTTCTCCAGCATGTTTCTCCAGAAAATTTCTTTTAGCTCAAGTTCGCGATCGAGCGCAACCTGCTCGTCTTGGACCTGACCCCACATTGTCGTGACCATAGAGACGCGACGCATTGCGGCGTCACCACAGGGATTTCCGAACAGGTGTAGGTTGCTGAGAGGCGTCCTACCCATCCTATGGTCGGTTATGCGATGTAAATATGATATCCCGGTAAGCTTTATCTTTTTTTCAGTACCTAGTCTCAAAGTCGTGTCATGCTCTACAAGTTCTTGACAGAAGGCGACTCACGTTTTTTCAAACCACTGACTTATCGTACTTAGGATTTCAGTGTCTGACTTTCTCGTGTCGTCAAACCCTGGAGTATCGACCAACACGAAATTCGTGTCATTATCGATATAATTCTCCACGATGATGACCTGTACTTAGTCGTGCAAGATTCCTCCAGATGTTGAGGTCCTTTTGCCGACTTATCCTGTCAAGACATCAATGCAAAAATTGTGCCCCTGAGAGGGATGTTAGGAGTGAGCACGTAATAAACCAAGTAAAAATACATACACAGCCAACAACACAAGTGATATGTTTCGGGTTGCGACGGCTTGACTGGGTATGGGCGTTAGCTGGGTCCTATTTACACTGAACGAGGACAATCATATCGCCCAATGTACGTAACTGGACGTATGATTCTCAGTACCAACTGAGGTTATGAGGAGTGGTAACGATGGAAGTATCGATGCACCTAAGGAAAGGGAGCCACCTTCTCGAGTTAAGCTGAATTCAAACGTGGGATATGAGAGTCCTTGTTGCACAAGAACGGAAAATAACGCGTTGCTATTTTTGCATCTTTCAGAATTTCGCATGACGAAAGGTACACAATCGGTCTCACCATTAACGGCGGAACTAGAGACCGTCGAAAGACTTTCTCCCATACCAACAATTCCGTTCTCTTGATCTGCAGGCACCACGGTAGAATCGATATGAATCCTATCGAGAAATACAGGGTTTATTAAAAGCAAGAGGAGTGCTCTAAATTTACCCATAGCTTGACCAGACAACGTTGGTCGACCCATTTCAACTTCTTCCTTCGCGATAAAACCATTCGCATCTGTACACGAATACCCCTGATTCAATTAATAAGAAGGGCGGGAAGCGAAGATACTCACATGTACCATCACCAAAACCCTCGCAAAAAACCGTCAAATTACCACTAACAACCTGAAAGATGGGACTACCATAGCCCAATGGAGACATCGGAAGTGATTTACAAGTACCAGTCTCACACTCCGACGGGACTACCCAAAGATCCGGCAAAGCAGAATCGAGCACAAGCCGAAAGTTAATGCCCCCAATCTTCATCAGAACGTAATAAGACCTGTGTTTTAGAAGGGTGAATTCAGATTTTTGATTTCAATTGACAGAAGTGGGAACACATACTGCTTCTTCGTCCCCTGCATAAGCACGGCCCATCCTGCGTTTGCCTGCGTGATTTTTGGCTGAGTGGAATTATTCATGATAGTGGCGTTTGCTACGGCTTCGCCAGGAGACCCTCTGAGAATAAGGGGTAAGGTGTTGAGCTGCTCCCTCGGCAAGAATCTTGTGTTCAGCGCCCCGAAGGCGATTTTGCGTTCATGCAACTAGTGAGGAGCAACATAATGATCCATACCACTTAGTAGAGAAGAAAAGGCGCCCTGAACTCATACAACATGTTGCAGCAATGCAGTTCAAGAGCACATCCGAGCGCATCCCACTGAAGACAACAGAGAGCTAGAGGTAGATGTGTGCGTAGTGAAGGAGAAAGGACATTATGCGAGGAGTCGATCAAAGGATTCCCTAACAGAGTGGTATTAAGTATTGGTGACGACAATATGGGGAAAGGGACCAGCGCGCACCAGAGCATCTACGAAAGTTGAGAAGCGGAGCTGCAGAAATACTGGGCCAAGCTGCCCTCTGGCAGTATGGTCTCCAAGATTATGCACTTCGACAAGACTCCCGAGAGCGCCTGGAAAATCGTATTTACATTAAGAGGTATTGAGGATGAAACACAGTGATGTTGTGATATTTGCTCTTGTTTACTTGTCCTCTCTCCTCCCTGAACTATCTCGCAATTTGATATGGCCCGAAGCCTACACGCCTGAACGGTGGGCCATCTTGAGTTCCCTGTGACTGGTTCTGGGTCATTGAACGGCCACGAGCTTCGACTCATGACCTCCGCGTTTCTCTGTACCTTAGCCGGCCACGACTCTGCAAAAGATCTGCCTTCTGCCACCGTACCCAACCTCGTTGCTCATTGTATATCCCTGGCTAGTGTGTTCTTTGTGTGCTCTTCTTAGAATATACTTCAAAACTGATGATTCGTCATTAGAAAATCAAGAACAATCAACAACGATGCTGCTACGTTTCCGGGGTCACCTGCGTCTGGACACTGCAGTTTCTACACCGCGCGCCCCCTAAGTCATCGATCCGACAGTCTGAGATCCAGGAACATATGCAATTTTCGAAGACCCACTGGCAGTTCAATCACTTTGGCTAGTTTTCCTGATCCTCCTACCGCCTCTTCAGAGAGCCTTGAATCTAGAACCGTCACAACGTGCATTATGTCACAGAAGAGCAAAACTTTGATGGGCATTGGTGGTCAGAGATTTGATGGCCAGCTCGACCTCCAAAGCCTCATGGAACATTCATCGGGGATCATGGCGTGAGTGTCTGACTAACCTCCCACATCAATGAACTCAAGCATCCATTTGACAGTGTGATGGGCCCTACAAGTGCGGGAAGGAGCACAGTAAGCCAAAGTCAGTTTATCAAAGTTGAATGGCTCAACCTCGGCGGTTCGTCAAGGCAGCAACAGGAATGGACGACGTCAGGATAGGCCATAGACCAGTTTCTTGTACAGATAAAGTACGCGCCGTTCGCTGTCAACATCTCCCAGTATGGCGATATTGCTCCCTTTGACACTCCCGGCTTTGATGACACCTTTAAGAGCGATGCACAAATTCTGGAACAGATAGCTAATTGGGACATATTTCAAAAGTTCTGTGGATCGGACGCCCTCTCGTCCATCATTCTTGTGATCACCAACTGGGATACTCTCCGGACTAGAGGGTGGAGCTAACGAAGAACGACTTCGCAACGTGTACTGGAAGGAACTTCTTGACGCCGGCTCAAAGATGCTGCGATTCGATAACACGTATCCTTTGGCATGGAATATAATAGATTCGGTTGCCGAAAATTCGGTCCCACTCGAAATTCAACGGGATATGGTCGACCAAGGTAAAAAAATCTTCATGACACTGCTGCTGACCAGTTGTTGTCGTCATGGCCTCAATGGGCCACCAGTGAAGGTTTCCACAACATCATACAATGTCTCGAATGGCTTCTAAAGGGTGTCGTAAATCCTCCAGAGATCGCCCTAGTGCAGAAAGCAAGCGGTACAAGGATGGTTTGCGAGAGGTCAATGGAGTTTCGCGAGTGGTCAACAGACAGAGGAGGTACCTTTCTCGTAGTGGAACAGTCGCGAGCTCGGTGGTACGCGTTAACTCGATTCTATGATGAATGTACTAAAGAGAACCCAGGCTCGAAAGCTGAAACCGAGAAGGGTAAGTAAGCTTCTTAACTGGTTTATCGGAGTAGTTTTTCATGTCGCCCAGAGAAAAACGCCCCGCCTAGAGGAGCCTGACAATCGCTGAAGAGTCAGCGAAGGGACTATTTTAATTGTGAGGGCACAGTCTGTCTTGTCCTGTGTATGACTTGTACGTATTTGATATGCGTACAACCGGAATATACGGAACGATTTCCGGGCAGCGGTCTGCCGGTTGTATCACTTACACGTGTTTTGTACTGCTGTTACCAGTGTTGGGCTCTTTATCGATGCAAAACTATTTCCGCCAACTCTCGGTATATCAAGTTACGTCGATGGTTTTTGTGTCGGTATCCTCGACTTTCTTTGAGAAATGGTCCTAAGGTAGTTTTGCGGCCTGTCTTGCTGATGTGCCAACTACTGAACGTACTCAGACCATCAGCTGACATGGTGATGAGGACTTCAACGTATCTTGGCATCCCACTTGCTTCAGTCTCGTCGCCACACCAAGCAGATTGAACTGTTAATTTGGATGTATGTTTAGCACTTGCCAACAGGCGCACATAACGCTAACAAGTGCTGTTTATTTCTCAACATCGCGCTGGACATTGTGTATGGGTATACCAAGAGCAACTAATGAATATCAGTATGATATCAAGGTCTTACAGGGTCAAACACGAGGGAAAAGCCCCACAGACTATGTTACATGACTGACTAATATCGTACCATGCCTCTGAAACCAGCTGGTCAATCCAGAATCAGTTTCAGCTTTTCTCCCGGGTCAAATCCACTGTTGGGGCCATTTACCAGTGATGGTACTTTGCTGGATATGGCTCACGCGTGGAGGATCTGTATCTACCGAACCACGAGGTGGATAACACCCCATTTATCATTTTGTCAGGGTCCCGTAGGGAGCGTCAGCCGCATGCTAGAATGATGGCATAAAGCCAGTGTGAGCATGTCTTTGACGAGGCTCAGGCAATTCCCTTTATTAAACCCCTCCGTTCTTATTTTTTAACCTTCCCGCTCGCCCCCTCATCCAACTTTCCTCTATGTAAGTCTTGTGCCCAATCTATGCCAACCCCGGCTAAGCAGATCACAGGCGGCGATCACAACAGCCCGATTTGGGTGCTTCTTCCTTGACTGACGTCCAAGGTAGGACCAGGTGTTGACGTCATTTCGCCTACTCACAAAGATCGTTAGCTCCGTCTTGGTATTTGGCTTTCATGTACGCCGTCACTAGTGTTTCGAACCTTTGATATACTTATAGCTTCTTCAGAAGGCTCCTTTGCAACTTCAAAAGAGTCTGTGATCGTTCTTCGCCTCTCAAACTTGAGCTCGGCGCTGATACTGTACCTAGACTCGAGGTTCAAGCGTAAATACGAATGCTCGTGCTAGTAGCGAACAAGTATCTCGCAGGAGGCCATGGAATCGCCTGAAGATCAGTCAGACCGTGAAGGTAGAAGAATTAAAAGAGACGGATGTTGTAGTAGCGTAAGTGTTGCTTGGCCTAGGGTTATTCGCATGCTCATCTCTTCAAGGGTGATGGGACCGACGGGATCAGGGAAGAGTTCTGTATGTCGCATGGTTGAGTTCACTTCCCTTTATGATCATTCTTATGTTTCGTCCGTAGTTCATTAGCTGCGTTGCGGGCAAAGATGTGGGCATAGGCCATAGTTTGGTGTCCCATACCAGCAGTGTAAACGCCGTCCGAGTTCGTGTTCCCGATGAAGACCTTGAAATTGTGTTAGTGGATACACCCGGGTTCGATGATACCACCAAATCAGACTACCAGGTACTTGAATCAATCAATGCCTGGCTTAAACAAGCGTAAGTTTAAACCCACCCTGTCTATTACATAATAAATTGACTTTTCGAAGGGGTCGCATGAAGATTCTTTTAGACGGTATTCTATACCTTCATCGAATCTCCAGTAATCGAATGGCCGGGACCCCGCTGAAAAATCTGGAAATTTTCGAAAGGATCTGCGGTCCAAGGGCGTGTAGTCGTGTCGTGATGATAACTACTATGTGGGATAAGCTACCGGACGAGGAGACCGGTGAAAGTCGCCTAGCAGAACTCCAGGCAACCTTTTGGAAGCCAATGACCGACAGAGGTTCGAAAACGGAGCGTCATGCAAATACTCCCGAGTCAGCGTGGTATATTCTAGCGCCCTTTCTATGGAACCAAAAGCAGCGGCTCGCCACGCTTCAATCACCGCAAGAGAGTGGGCGGCAAAGGCCGAATGGCCTTGTTCGACTTCAGTACGAGACGATACAACAGCGGAAAGCCCTTCCTCTCACTGATGCCGGACAAGCGTTGTATAGCAAAATCGCGTCTTTTCTACGGACTCAGAAGTCCTTGTTGCAAACCTTGGAAAAACAAATCAAGGACCCTCGTACCAAGGAAGAAGTTGCTGACGAATTGCGCCAACAAGCTGACAGGATAAGACAACAATATGATGCGGTTGTACAGGATCCCAACGGCCTGAGAATCTCACCACTGCAGCGATTTGTCAAATTCTTTGACATGACCGCGACATATGGAAGCTATTAATCTACTTCTACAAAGACCGATGCACCCTAGCTTCTACCGCCTTGAATAATTTAGACGTCTGTTGACAAGTTTGATTGTGGTGTGTATATATAACTGGTTGCACTTAATTATTCGAAAATATCTACACAAGGATGTTCACACTGCAGATAAAAGTAATCAAGATATCGTGACGAGAGCTTTCAGTGACACTGAAGGTTAGTTATAGGATATCGACCCACATCGACCTTGTACCATAAAGTGCACTCCATCGATATCAATCCACGCGTCACATCATCATATTCAAGACAGAATACGGGTTTTCCGCGGCGTTGATCTTATAAAATACCTAACTGACTCTCTCACAACGCATATTACCCCATTAGCATTAGGGTCTGAAACGAAAGAAAATGAGGTAAAATCCTGACCTTTGCAGTCTAGAAAGCGGATAGGACCTCCCAGACAGCAATCTGGAATGGGATGATTTTCATGCGTGGTTCGAATTCAGTTAATAGCTTCTCCAGTAATCATAGTGAACATGATCTGGAAAATATTTCGGTGTTTCAGAATCCTGCGGGAAATCATCTAATATGACACCAGGAAACCAAGGATAATAACACAAGGAAAAAACGACAAAGGAAGGACAAAACCGGTTTGTATTTATTGTGCCGATTGGGAAGGTGAAATCATAAGCATGCTTGCTAAGCCAGCAAAACGTTGGGTTGTGGGAAGCGCGGTAGCAAAGGTTTCTGAGCTAGGTCTACGGGCGTGATATAACATTCAGTTAAGCGTCGACTTCTATTGATCATCATGGGATCGTATTACCTCTGACCGTGCAATAACGTCAATTCCAGAAGCAACGTCGAGAGCTATAAGTGAAAACATCACGAGACTGGCAATGTTCAGTAGTCGATTTATGCAGACATATCTAGACATAGTGAAAATTAGCCCAAAGGCTTGACAACAGCGAAACCCTACTTACTTCAGTTTCGATATTGCATCTTTATGATTATTGACTGAAGAATAGGCAGTAACAGTCTCCGCGGTTTATGCAGCTCCGCTAGCACCGTCTCGTGCGCTTTTTCCGATTTTTCATACTCCTGAAGCAATAAATCTCTAGTCTCTTTATGCATCCGTCGCTTGTTGATCTGTTTCCCGAGGACACGCATGAATGACTTGTGTCGCTTTTCAATTTCGTCAATGTTCTCGTACGAGACTTGCCCAGCCTCTGTGGTAGGAAGAGCCTTCTGCTGTTGCACCGTTTCGCGTTGGAGGTGAATCGGGTCTTTGGCCTTCCGCTGGCAGCCTTCCGCGTTCCAAGTTTGAAGCCTGTTCAGGTGTTGCTGCTTTTGGTTCCAGAGAAATGGTGCTAGGACGCGCCACGCAGACTCAGAAGTATTGCTATAACGCTCCATTTTCGAACCTCTGTCGGTCATTGGCTTCCAAAAGGTCGCCTGAAGTTCTGCTAGGCGACTCTCACCGGTCTCCTCGTCCGGTAACTTATCCCACATAGTGGTCATCATCACGACACGACTACACGCCCTAGGACCGCAGATCTTTTTGAAGATTTCTAAATTTTTAAGCGGAGTCCCGGCCATTCGATTACTAGAAATTCGGTGCAGGTATAGAATACCGTCTAAAAAAATCTTCTGGTGGCCTCTTCGAAGAGTCGGACGGTTATGTCGCATATAAGTTGTTTAAAACTCACGCTTGTTTGAGCCAGCCATTTATCAGTTTGAGTATCTCATAATCGGATCTGTGGGTATCATCAAAGCCGGGTGTATCCACTAACACAATTTCAAGGTCTTCATCGGGCACACGAACACGGACGGCGTTCACTTTGCTGGTATGGGACACCAAACTATGACTTATGCCCACATCTGTGCCCGCAACACGGCTAATGAACTACGGAATATAAGAATGGTCATGAAAGGAAGTGAATTCAACCATGCGACATACCGAACTCTTCCCTGATCCCGTCGGTCCCATCACCCTTGAAGAGATGAGCATGCGAATAACCCTAGGTCAAGCAACACTTACGCTACTACAACGTCTGTTTCTTTCAATTCTTCTACCTTCACAGTCTGACTGATCTTCAGGCGATTCCATGTCCTCCTTTGAGGTAATTGTTCGCTTGTAGCGCGAACATTCGTATTTGCGCTTGAAGTTCGAGTCTAGGTACAGTATCAGCGCCGAGCTCAAGTTTGAGAAGCGAAGAACGATCACAGACTCTTTTGAAGTTGTAGAAAAACCCTCTGGAGAAATTATAAGGCTCCCTAAAATTTGAAATACTACAGAATGCGCACATGATAGTCAAATACCAGGTTGGCTTCCCCTCTATCGATGTTGTGAGTAGGTGGAACGATGTAACACCTGATCTTACCCCTGGTGTTGACCCGGAATGAACAACCTGGATCCAACTGTTCTGACTGCTGGCTGCGCTCTGCTTAGCGGGCCTGGCATAGACTGGGTAGAGCACTTACATAGTTGGCGCCTGAGTATTGTCCCAGCCGGTGCGACCTGTGCCGAGAAGATTGTCGGGCACTACGCTGTCGTGAGCCCTATAGAAAGAGATATATGGATATAAATTTAATATAAGCTGGTTGTGGCCGTCATTGGCTGTGATTCAACGTACAATTGAGGTTCAGCACACTCTTGACGGGGAACACTGGCCACGGCTGAAGAACGAGCCTGACGATGTGCCGACATCGGTGCGAAAGTGAGATACGGCAAGGAATATCCCGTATGTAGCTGAAGATCTATCCTCTCAACACCTTCATAAGGTGGCTAATAAGGAGCGAAGCTAATATTGCCTCGTTGGAAGCATGCGGTTTACATAATGTAAAACCCAAGGGTTCGGCCCATCCAGGGATCAGCGGCGTTTTTCTGGAATAGGTATGTCTATGCCAATACTGTGGTATACCAGGGCAACATTTGATCGTTCTCCACGCGTATCGGCAATGATCCGGGAACGAGGTATCATGTGTGTGTCATATGTAATGCTACCGCTACCGTGTGTCACCGTTCTCTGTTGGCGTCACCAGCGACAATGCCTTTCGGTACTGCAGTTTGGAAGGCCCTTTCCAGATTGCAAAGGTTAGAATACTGCCTCACTCTACCGCATTTCGCGCCTAATGTGTTCTGACGAACATTCAGACAAGGTTTAAACTATTTCGCAATAGTTCACTAATCGTCCGTTGGCGACGGAAAGTTCTACACGCACGAGGCGCACCTGCCATCGCAATCTGTCTTCTCTCCGCGACCTAGAGGCGAGCACACTCAGCACAGCCTGAGTTTGAGATTGATCTGTCCTCTTCGGAGTTTCATGATGTCTCCCAAAAAAGGGATAGCTGATAGTCTGGTCTTCCATTATCATCGTCTCGGCCAGGTTCAACTGCCACTCCCAGGCCACTCCCTCCTCGACGGTAGGTGTCCGAAGTATGAACGGAGAAGACCCTGTCTCTTGCACTGCCTCAAAACGTTGTCAAGGCTTAAACACCACCAACAGCCTACCACTTACTGTATCCGTCAACAGATGACTTCCAAGTATCACATTTTTTTGTCTTACCGGAAAGGGCTTATCACGTCGAAATCTGAATCAGGTATTCGAAGAAAGCGGATCTTGAATTCCATGTCGTTCCAGTTTGTTTTCTGGAGAGGGCTCTCGGCGAAGCCTCAACCCCTTAGGCTATTCCATCGCTCGTGACAGGGTTTCTATCCCATTCTGAAGCATGTCAGGGCTGAAAGATTGGATCATTGATATTAGATCCCATCAGTGACAGCTCTGATCACACGACCTCGTCCTCCTGGATCACGTTTCCAAAAACAAGGCAGCGTAAAATGATTTGGCTTGATCAGGCGAATCTCAGTTTCCCGACACCAGACCTACTGCCTCTCGGCATCTTGACCTACAAGTCTGTTGGAAATACGACCGCATGTTGAGTAACCGTCTTAATCGCTCAGGGCCTTGGGTACCACTGTATCATATGCACATTGTATCGAAAGATATATGGCTCAAACATCAACCTCGTCCTCTTCGTCAATGCGCAAAAAGCATATGCCACTGACAAAAACCTAGGGTGGCATTCCCGGTGTTACGTAGACGTAGAACCTCACAAAAAAATCGTGTTTGTAGTGTCATAAAGTGTCATTGACGCTGGCCCAAGCACAGCACTGAGTAAAGGACTTTAATAATCAATTGAAATACGATATACGACACCACGCCTCAGTCTCACAGTTGAGGTGAGGCGGCGGAAAGTAGGTTGACACTTCCGACAAATGAAGAGATTCCTAAAAATGAAAGAGTTACTTGTCCTCGTTTAAGACACGTGTATTCTGCGTGTCCTCAGTCCTGTACACCTCTCGCCATCACGTGGCGTGTGTTTTAAATTTCAGAATATAAATAGAACTAGCCTCATGCACACGGCGGTCTGCGAGCCTTTTAAACATAAACTTTGAACAATGTCATCATTGAGTGACTTCTGTAGAGGTAATTTTTGGAAAAGGGCAAGGGGCAGGCGTCCGAACACAATCTCCTGAGTTAGGTATATATACTGTAGGTTCTTGTACTGTCACTTCGATTCTCGTACCATTCACGAGCGATTGAAATATTGTTTATTCTACACAGGTCACGCTCAAATGGGCCGGCGATTGAAAGCTCTACTGTATGCGGGGCATATCTGCTGTGATAGTGAGGTTCTATCATCCACTAAGTTATCCATGTCATCATAAATCATCTCACCATCATGATTGTTCGGTGCCCGCCCTTTGGCCATGATGTTAATCTCGATTTGTAAGGTATGTCTTACACGAGATCCTGTAATGATAAGAAGGAGTTGTTCTAAGTTTTTCACGCCGGCTTTGGCAGTGGCTGATTGGCATCTGACTGACTGCCAGCCTAAGGCAGAAACGTCTTGACAAGCATCTCCCATTTAAGATTGTGCTCGGAGCTCCCCGCAATAGTCTTGGCTATTGTGTCATTGCCAAGATCGCGGTAGTACGATTTGATGGCCTTGTACCACGTGTCGAACACTACATCATAAGTCCATCTTATTGACTGTAACTTAGCGCAGGTGTGGCGTTTGGTATGAGATATCCCGGGCGCTACCTTTTCAATGAGTGCACAAATAGATCCAATGAAGTTTCAGAGTCGACATCTCCGATGATTGGCCTCTAGACGCTTGCAGTAGATGTGCATCGTGATTAACCTTGAGGCCATCTCGTTGTGATAGAAGGCTTGAAATGCCTCATGCCGTCCTATGTTGAGATCATAAACCGCACTTATAACGTCCTCCCTATTGGCCTCACATGGTTCCCTCCCGTTAGTACGCATTTACAGCACGAGCAACCATGTCAAACGACGGGGAAATCATCAACGCCGTTCAACATATCGGTAAGGATGATATCATCATTGCGTAAGGTCTCTTCGAATGTTCTGGGGAAAGCGGTATAGGCTGACTTGTTCGTTGGAGATTCATGGGTCCCACTGGAGTTGGAAAGAGTTGTGTGGGTATCCGGCTACTTACGGAGATCTTTGCTTGGCTGTTCCGTTACTCAATTTACATTTGTCAGTTCGTTGACCTCCTTACTGGTCAGGAGGGAAATCGCGTAGGCCATAGCCTGAGATCAGCAACATCTCGAGTTCAAGCCACTCGAGTCAAGCGACAAGGTTATGATGACCGTATAGTTCTCGTTGATACGCCCGGATTCGACGACACCACTCGATCTGATATGGAGGTTCTTCAAATTATCAGTAATTGGTTGCAGAAGACGTAAGTTGTTTTCAGTCTACTAAGGTTCAACAGGATAGCTTAGTATGGTTGTCAGATACTCAAAACAGGTCAAATTAAGCGGGCTTGTTTATCTGCATCGTATAACCGACGAGCGAATGGCCGGGTCCCCTCACAAGAATCTCCGTATGTTCGGGGAGTTGTGCGGTGATGTCGCTATGACTCAAGTCAGACTTGTCTCTACTATGTGGGAGAATCGAGAGCCATTAGAGATTTTGGAAAGGAGAGAGCAGGAATTACGGGAGGTGTTTTGGAAGGTTTTCATCGAAAATGGTTCAAAAGTCGAGCGCCTACAGGCCAAAACGACGACGGAAGCTTGGCGGATTGTCGATCAACTAATCGAAGACTGCAAAAAAAGAGATGCAGTCTTGTTACAAGAAGAGCTCGTTGACTTAGAACTGCAGCTCAATGAGACTTCTGCCGGAAAGACTCTGTTTTCATCCCTCCAGAGGCTCCTTTCGGATCAAAAGGAATCCTTGAAATTGCTGATAGACCAGGTAGAGAGAATGAATGATGCCAGTACGAGAAAGGAGTTGGAGAGGGAGTACGCGAAAATTAATGACCAATTTCAAAAAACGTTCAAAGACGTGGCGAAGTTGGAGATCCCTCTAGGAAGACGGGTTATGCTCCTTCTGCAACGTAAAAAGACTCGAGCAGTAAGTGTACTTTCTTATGATAAAACAACGATACTTTTCGTTGACGTCTTGTTCAGAAAGCTATCAAGATTCCGGGAGCGTAAAATGTCATCGCGGGTTATCAGCCTGTAGTTTACTTGTTTTTTCCGCGCTTGATTCTTGTTCTACCCCTATTTCATTTTCATTGCATCTTATATATATTCATTGAAACCTATATGCCCGGTGTTGCACTGACCCAGTGATCAGGATCTTACGGGTATCATTTGTCCAATCAAGGTAGCGTGGAGAGGTATGTGTTCCGCTGCCTGTCGATATATTGGGCCCTCACTAGTCGAAACCATATAACAATACGAGGATAATGATAGAAAGGATTCGCTTACAGGAAGTAGAGTGCGTAGAACTTCACGAGAAGAAAAACAAATTGCCCACCTTACTCAGATCTCTCTCGCTTCTGGGTTAGATGGCATACGGTCTATCAGACTCCATCTATGTATCAATAAACTTAGATTCTAGGATCGGACACACCTGTCATCTGTATACTCACATTAGTGTGCCGCGGACTGTATTCGAGCGTCGCGTATTAAGCCTAGATTCCAAAACGGGTTACCACTGCATTCTCGGATTTCTCCGACATCACTCCCCGCCATGAGGGTTCATGGGTTTCTTATAGTGCTAGTCCATGAGGCTGAATGTTGCCCTGCACGTTGTCGTTAAAAACAGTATTTTCTGAGTATCTCATTCATTCATTCCGCTCCCATCCCTGCTTCTCGCGATATGGCTCTTAGAAAGACAAAGGGCGTGTTCAAGGATTGGTTATCGAGTTTCTTCGCTCCGCAAGGAAGGGGCCGCTACATTCATGATGGTCTGTACTTCAATAACAATGTAAGGTGACACTGAAGATCGTCTATCATAGGCCCTCAACTCCAAGCTGGATCCGGAGGCTTTTTCGGTCATGCACAACACTTTACCTTACAACAACCCACCATGACTTCCGTACAAGGGAATGTCTACGCGACTTATGTACAAAAAGAACAGAGTATTGTGCCACAAAGTAGGTGATACTGCATACATTTCCCGCTACTTGAGCTTATCTCATCGTTGTGAAGTCATGAGCCTGCTTTCACAACATATCATGCGGGGCGCCGCGCACGATTCTTCCGCTCGCACCCCACCTCCTCGCTGCCATCCCGGCACCCGCGTCAAGTTGATCGCTCGTATCACCACTTGGTTTGATGACCAGGTGATGCAGGAATTTCTCTTATGGATAACTGGCCCGGCTGGCGTTGGAAAATCAGCTATCGTCCAGACATTTGCGGAGCACCTTACCAAATACGAATCCCTTGGGGCGTCCGTATTTATTTCTCGCTCAAACAAACGCAATAATCCACATTGTGTCTTCATAACCATTGCTTATCAGTTGGCTACTCGAATCGAAGCATATCGCAACTTTATTGCTGAGCGACTTAGCCTTGATCCTGAATTGCTGCACGGGAATATGCATGCCCAGTTCATGACCTTTATCATTGAGCCGTTCGTGAAGAGGAGAATCGGGGCGGGAGGCAAAAGATGGGGTATACTACTGGACGGGCTTGATGAGCTACAAGGAGAAGATGCACAATGCAGCATCATCCAGCTAATCGGCGCCTTTGTGCACGATCATCCAGATACTCCTCTTGTCTGGATCATAGCCAGTCGTTCCGAACCACGCATATCCAACACATTTGATGACCCTGAAGTGCGTCGCCATTGTCGGACAGAACACATCCCGATTGACTCCACCGAAGCTTGCAAGGACGTCGACCACTTTTTACGATCGAGCTTCAACACCATACGAAAGAATTTTCGTCAGTCTGTCCCAAGCGACTGGCCTAGCGACACCGACTTTCTGAAAATCACCAACGCAGCCTCCGGCCTTTTCATATATGCTGAAGTAGTGATGCAATTTATCAAGAATCCAAATTCCGCCGACCCCGTCTCGCGACTCGGGATTCTTTTGGCTGTTATCGATCGTTCCACCTCCGTTCCAACAGACGACAACCCTTTTGTTCATTTGGACGCTCTCTATTGCGAGGTTCTTTCTTCGATTCCGTCGCTGCTTTGGCCAGTAGCCAAACAGCTGCTTAGCTTTGCAGTTCATCAGGATTACACTGACACTAACCTTCGCGATATTCAACGATGTTTTGGAACCCTTAGAGGAATGTCCATACTCTTCGGCCTTAACCGATGCACCATCTATGCGTGTTTAAGCAAGTGCCTATCAGTACTCAGGATACCAGATTGGAAAGTCGCTCATAAGGAGGAGCTGACGGTCCTTCATGCCTCTTTTGCTGACTACCTGAAGGACGCAAGTAGATCTAGAAATTTTTGTGTTGGTGATCCCGAGGATGTTGTAGAATGTGCGGTGTTGAATCTTCTAGAGATTTGGAACCGCTGCAGTGGAGATGACGTTGCCACAGGTATAAATGGCCTTTTGATCTTGCTCATAAGTATTGATTTAGCGTACGTTTCAGCATCGGTTGAATCTACATGGCACCAATATTGCTCAAAGGTGGATGACAGGCCACCTTCAAGGGCTGTTGCAAAATTTCACGCAACGCTCTTCGGCGACATCGTTTATTGTTTAAGACGGGTAACATACAGTAATCTGGAAAGACCAGTACAGTCTCTCATATATGCGCAACTACGAAAACTCCACGTGGCTAAACTATGTTACTACTTCAATTCGGCAGACTTGCCTTGGTTTGTACTGGCTCTGGTAAATGGCTCCCGGGTTCTCCGTTTCAATTTTGAATACTGAGATCGTCCATTTTCATAGAATGTTCCGCCAGGCTTCAGCGACCTGGAACTGTACCGGGAGATAGACCTCAGAAATCTCGGTTTCGGACACCTTGACTGGAAAGAGATGAGTCCAGCTAGTGCTTACAGTGGCAGCAGGGGCAGATCCTCCAAGGAAGCATGGATTTTACAACGGGTGAGTGTGCATTTTCTCAAATTTCGAGCTCGGCTGATATTCACTGTAGCCACGTTCAAGTACTGAATTCAAAGCATTCGTAGCAAAGTTGGAATACCTTCGGGAACACTCGCCGGATACCAAGGTCACCATTTTCGGAGGTGTACGGAGATGGCGGGTTGCAGCTTTTCGCCGTACTGAGGAAGAGGGAACAATGTATTATGTGATACCATATCCCGAATAATCCCGCCTAGATAAAACTCCATCGTCGATTATACTCAAATGTCCTGCTCAGTCTGGATCAGTCATAATTCAACATTAATTCATCGTTTTCGAACTATTGTTCGAACTGTGTTTCCGATATGTGATTGAGCAACTATAAAAATATCGCCTGGAAACTCTCCGCAGTAACCAGTGACAGTCTAGTGAGTGAGTGAGTCATCAGAACTTTAGCATTTAGCTTTTTTGAGCTTGTGCAAGCTCAAAAAGCTCAAAAAAGCGACAAAAAAGCTGAGTTGCAATTTGGGCCCGGATTCACAAAAAGCTGGCCTCCTACAGAGGCTATGCTGAAACACAAAAAGCTAAAAAGCGGCAAAAAGCTGAAAAAAGCTGAAAAAGTAGCTATTCCTATGACAGCCATAGAAGTTTGTATCATAGTATTAGAAAGTATTTTGAAATTGAGCCCTTAAGCCTATGGCTTCTTTGAACACAGGTCCTCTAGCTCATTCCATCATTTACACTTGATGCCAACATTCCCAAGTTCAGTATTCAATTGAAAGCTCTTCCAGTATGCTTCGGCATGTGCTAGTGATACCTTGCTTCAAATTGTAGAGGTGCCTGGAAGCACATTTGAGCTGAAAAAATGGGCTTGATTAAATCTACAGAATGAGATGTGAAAGTGACATTACTGCTGCTGCAACAAGGGCCACATCAGAGGCCCTGAAATGGCTGTTCTCTCAAAACTGAAACTGCCCACAGCTTCAGAAGTAGCCTTGTGAGTGCAATGACAAAGGACAACAGGAGGCACCCCTCTGGTGGTGGCTATTCAAATAGTAGGCCACTGTGGATGTTGAGCTTCTTGAAAAAAGCAGCGCACCGGGCCCAAGACAGCCATTCTTTGTCCATATATAGACCATCATTCCCACCAGGCTCCTTCCCCATCCCCTTACTTAGCCAATAGGATGTCATGTACATCCCCAAAAACTTTTGATTGTGAAGTTGAACACTATGCACAGACATATGAGTCACTCTGTGGCCTCTGTGAGGGGATGGGAAGGAGTCCTGCAGTCTTACAAGTTTTTGTCACATTAATATTCAATTAGTGATGTATATAGCTTTTGAGCTTTTAGCTTTTGCACTTGTCATAAACATGAAAAAGTCCAAAAAGTGGCAAAAAGCTGACAAGCTATTTGCCAACTTGCTGATGCCGCCTAGTACATATTGTACTTATATGAAATGAATCAAGGCTCGAGGAATGAAATAGAGAAAGGCAATTAATTTTCTTACTTGACCAACTAAGTATGTTTCTCATATTACCCAGAGAAAAATGCTTCTGACGATTGGAAGAGTCAGCTGTAGGACCCATTCAATTATGAAGGTTTGGTTTGTTTTTGCTGTATGTTACTTTTTTGTAGTATTTGATATGTGCACACCTAGGCTCTAGTGAGTCTCTTTGTGGTCTTGTTGATACAACCAAGCACACACCCACCTGCCTAGTCAAAGACAAATTTTGAATCTGAATTTGATCTGAATTGCAGTGACAGGTTGATTGCCGATCAATGGTTATTGGTTACCTAATATAGCTGCAATACAGTACTCAAGGGAGAATGCCTTGACTATGGACATGAGGATGTGACCCAGCAAACATGTTGCGGTCTTTGGACTTCTTTCTACTCCATTGCTCATATTGCTCTTGATATCCAAATTGTCAATGACAATTATCTGACAGATTTCTTTTTTGCCACTGCTTCCACTTCCACTGCTCATAATCTATCCTCAGTAAGTATGTTCTCACTTGAGTACATAACTCTCAACTAATTAATCCATTGTTAAAAACTAAAGGACAATGGACAATGATGCTACTACTTCTGCAGGGTCATCCTCATCCCAACACTGTGTATTCTATGTGTACTCTCTGAGTCAACATGTAGAGACACCTATGACTTCCGACAATCTGAGTCAGAAACATGTATAACTTTTGAAGATCCACTGGCAGTTCAAGCACTTTGGCTGATATCTATGATCTTCCCCTTTCTTTAGAGTTTTTTGTATCAAGAACCAACACAATGCATGTTATGTCCCAAAAGAGCAAAATTTCAATGGTCAGGGATTCAGAAATCAGCATGACCTCCAGAGCCTCATGGAAGGTTCACCATGAATCATAGCATGAGCACATGATCAGTCTACTATCTGAATGAACTCAAGTTTTGAATTGACAGCATGATGGTGTTATGATCTATTTCTTGCTAAAGACATCCCCTGACCCAGGACCATATGCCACTTCCCCATTTGTATGTTTTATCTCTCATGTTTACTCAGCAGTTTCCCATCATTAGTCAGACACCTTGGGTATACTTACTCAGCCTGACTCCACCTTCTATTATTAGGTAGTTGACTCTTCTATAAGTAGCATAGTCATACTCTGTATTTCCTTACACTTTACCAACTTGCTATATTCCCTTATCACCCTCAAGTCTTTGCCTTAAGTTGCAACCTGAGCTAATTGCTATAAGGTCATAACATTTGGTAAAGTGTCATAAAGCTCACCTTGCAAAAAGACCTCTAGTCATTGAGGCAGGAATCCACTAAGCTCAGGATATGAGCACAGACAACACAGAACTATTTGGAATCAATTTTGAAACCCTTTTCTATGAAGGACATTGAAATAGAAACAGATTTGAAGCACTCAGAAACACAGACGACCACAAAACAGAACTGTCATCCTAGAATGACGAACAGGAAACAGAGGAACCAGAACCAACACAAGTACCAAAGAACATGCCACTTAACAAAGATCTAAACTGACTAGCAAAGGAACTTGAAGAACTAGAATTAAGAATAATGGCAAGCAACAATGCTGAACCCAAGATGATCAACGCACTGATCAACCACAAAGATGTTATGGAACCAGGATTTTTCAATGGAGACAGGAACAAGTTCAATGACTGGTGGAGAGGAATGGAGGTTTTCCTCAGATTTAGCAAATATGAAGACGCAGACTTGAAAATTCTTCTCATCACAAACCACTTATGTGGAGAAATCCCAGGATGGTTCACCAAACACTGGGAGAACAAGGTCATCAAGTCCAATGATACTGCAGATTGGAACACCTTTTCCCAAGAAATTGTTGATGCTTTCTCACCCAGAGATGGGCAACAAATTGAAAGATAAGATTGAAACCTTCAAACAAGGGAACCTTCACACAAACAACTTCCTTGTCAAATTCACTGTCCTTGTCCATCAATCTAAATCAAGTGAAGACCATGCACTCTACCTCCTGAAACAACACACCAGATCTGATGTTATCCACACTATTTTAGGATATCCCCCTTCTGCCATTCCCACCACCCTTAAAGGATGGAACGCTGCAATAGGATCCATAGAAAAAGGATGGGAATCCACTGAAAGATGAAGAAATGACCAGTGCACTGCTACCAGAGTCACTTATGGAGGAGACGGAGGAGACAGACAACCCATGGAGATTGGAGCCAAGAAATTGGAATGGTCCACAGATGGAAAGCCCAAATGCCTTAAGTGCAGCAAGTTTGGTCACATCAAGAAGGAATGCCAATCTGGATTGTACAGATCTAATATTGAATGCTATAATTGTGGCAAACCAGGTCACATTGCCAAAGTCTGCTGAAGCCCCAAGAAATAAACTAAGATTTGTACCATCACCTCCAGAGAAGAAGGAACTGCTGAAGAAGCTCAACAGGATTTTCCCAAAGGTTTGGAGTAGGCATGAACTCATGAACCAATGTAACTAGTCATATGTGAAATCAATATGTTTGTCTCCAAAAATGACTAGGAGTGCAAGAACTAATGCTCAAACCCAAAATCACCAAACCAAATGGAGAAATGTTTCAAGCCAAAACCATGCTCAACTCAGGATGCACCCATACCTGCATTGACAAACAAACAGTCCATAAACAGAAACTTGCCACCCACAAACTGGAACACTCCATTTTGGCAACTAATGCCGATGGAACCCCAAGTGGAAAGGAACCAATCACCAAATTTGTCAACCTGGATCTAAATATCGAAGGACACCAAGAATCAATTGACATAGTAGTAGCCAAACTTGACTCAGCAGATATCTTCATTGGACATGACTGGTTAACCCAGAAATTGACTGGACCAAAGGAATGGTCACCTTTTCAGGATGCCCACCTGAATGCTTGATAAAACACACCAATTTCTCCCTACCAGAACACCTACAACATCTCCAAACCAACTGGGAAAATTTTGAAGAAGAAAAAGAACTTGACCCCATGAATCCCCTGGATCTACCAGACTACATGCAACCCTACACTCATCTTTTCAACCATAAAAACTTTGACAAACTCCCTGAACAAACACAGTGGGACCACAAGGTAAATCTGCTACTGGATGCACCCACCACAATTTCTGCCAAGGTCTATGAAATGACTCTGAAAGAAGAAATTGAACTCAACAAATTTTTGGATGAGAATCTGGCCACAAAACAAATCTGACCATCCAAGAGCCCCTATGCAGCACCATGTTTCTTTGTCCCCAAGAAAGACAGTGTTATGGCCCCAGCCGTTTTATGTGTGAAAATATACGTTTAATGCGGTTAGGTGTACGTATTAAGTTCGAGAATGAACAATCAATCACCCAGTTAGAGATAATCTCAGTTGAGGACATGTGTGAAGAGAGGTTGACCTAGGGGACAGTTGAGATTGCATCCGCAATTCCTAGCAGGAAAACTGTACTGCTAGGGGAAATATAATCGCATTTGAGGACTTTAAAATGGAAGTCTCAAGGCTGAGTCTAGGGAGACTTTATTAGGAATTATCATCGAGACTGGCTATGGGATGGCTCGAGGACTTAGCGGAACACAGTTCCTTCAGCAGACCTTATGCTAAACCGAATCTATAACTACTACCTGCCTAATAAGGAAAGGGCTAGGAAGTAGACGACATGTTGAGACTGAATTAACCTGAAGCGAGACTGTTGGAATTGTCGGTTGAGACTCTGGATCAGGCGGTAATAGTGATAATCTCGAAGCAACTAAAGGTGAGATAGAAGCGTAGTCTAATCAAGGACATCTTATCAACGGGATAATCAGTGGGGGATGCGCCTTGAGAGTTTCTAGACTAGAGTTTAGGGTTGGAAGCTTGTTAGCCAATGAGGAGCAGGAGATTAGACAAGTGCGATGTTCGGTTGAGGAGACTGAATAGTCGAGACTGTTGATTGGTGGAGAAAGATGAGTTGAGGAGACTATACCCATTCAGTGCTGGATATGGACCTGGTTATCTGTTTCATATTTGTTTATTTTGTCTCAGTTTTTTTTATTGTGTATCATATATAGTTACCAGTCGAGGACAAGGTTTGGTATCAAATCTTTGCCCAAGCGCTGTGCGAGTGAAATCGAGTTTGGTTAGACTTCGCAGTGTTCTAAGCATTTCTTAAAGTTCTTTCTCAACTTGGAAGGACTTGTGTTCTGCTCAAGAGAGTATCTTCACTGGTCTAATAGGATTGTGATAGCATTTGGTGCTAGCTCGACTTGTCTTGCAGTCTGTCTCGAAGTGCAAAGGCAGGTCAAGGCTCTCTGAGTTTGTTGAGGCATCACTAGGGTGGACTTGCTACCCCTCCTAGATAGGTGTCTAACCCATTCTATTGAGGACAGTCGTCGCGAACTTAGCCACTCATTGCGAAGGTTCTAATTGAAACGGCATAGGTCTGGAAGAGGTCTCTATTCAGTCGAGACTGGTTTCACATTTCTATTCTACCCCTATTTGCATTTAATACTTAATTGAGATGCTTACTTTCACTTTCTTTCTGATTTATTCTCCCCACAAACCACACTCGAGACTCAGTGTAATTCAAAGGGTTGCATTCGCATTCGATTTTATATTTTATATTTTATTTTCCACATTTACACCAATCTAGTCTCTTCACTGGTAAGCAGCCTCCTCACTTGACCTGAGTATGTTTCTCATATCACACAGAGAAAAACACTCTGCCTTGACTCCAAGCTTGAAATTTCATTGGCAGATCCCTTAGAAGATGACCTTGATGCTGCTTGTGACTCTCCACATCCCAGGTCAACCCTGGGAAATCTATCCTGTATCATCCAACAACTCCGGGCAGTACATGTCACAGATGCTCAAGGAACCATACCGGGGTTTAGGCCAGCCATTGAAACCACTTTGAGGATATCAGAGACTTTGAATGTGAGCGCTCGCTTTGAAGAAAGAAAACCAACTAAATCTGCATTTAGGAAATGCCTAGCTCATGTTACCCTCTCTCGTCTTTGATGGCTGACATGTGCTCGTTATTGTGTGCCATCAACAACAAATACCCACCAATGAAAGAAGTCCCTAATTCTGTCACAGAGTCTGTCAAATATATACATTGGTGAGTATTTGACTCTAACTCCTTTGAGATTGATCTTATCATTGAGGTACAAAACATTAGACAACTCTTAAGCATACAGGGTGTCATTACTAGACTCAAGGATCATAAAGAGCAACTCCAAATGCCTCTAACGGTACCGCTCGATGACCAACGTACAATAACAGACTGTTGTGAGACAGTAACAACTGCTTTGCGTGAACTAAAGGTTGATAGTCGAGATACATATGTGTTCAAGTTATTTATATTGAAATAAAGCTTGAGGGGTTGATCATGGGCAAAAGTACAACCACTATCTCACTAACAAACTGGATGATGACCAGCCGCCCCGTAATATCCAACACTGGAACTACAACAGATACTAAACATCATAAATCTCTACACGATTCCCCAAGATTGGCTGAATATTTGCCAAAAATTATTGTGTCAGTGTTTGGACACCTTCTTTCACTCACAAACTCATACCTCGTTACAGAGTGATGGGTTCCACTGGTGCAGGAAAGAGTACAGTAAGTCATCCCCCTCCTTGACATATTGAACCTTGCCAGCTCAAAATCGGGTAGTTCATAAAAGTAGCAACAAGAATGGATGATAGCAAGGTGAGCCACAACTTAATCTTTTGTATGATAATATATACTAATGCATTAGTTTCAGCTTCCATCTTTAATGGACAATGTTGTCCTCATAGAAACACCCGGCTTGGATGATGCTTTTGAGAGCGATGTACAAATACTAGAAGAGATATCAAAGTGGTTAAAAGACATGTTCAACCTCTTCCTCTTATTCTCATGCTGTATGCTAACTGAAAATGGTAGATATCCCTCAGGCATCAGGCTGTATGGGATCCTGTTTCTTCACAGTATCAGGGACCAACATGTGACTACTAATACAATCTTACAAAACTTTGATTTATTCCAAAATCTATGCAACTCAGCAGTCCTCCCCTCAATCATTCTAGTCACAACAAACTGGGATCAACTTGACACAGAGAACATCTACAAAGGTGATGTCCATGAACAGCTGTTACGTCATAAATACTGGAGGTCATTCCTGAACAATGGATCAAAAATGTTACGGTTCAAAAATACACCTTTGTCGGCCCACAGTATCATAGAATCGTTTTCTCATGATGAAGGGGTGAAGGGCAATGAACAAAATTCAATTTAATGTAGTCAATTCCTCCTCGCTGAGTCAAATGCGCCACTCACTCCATCTGGAGGGAATTCAAATATCAATGATCTAGAACTACATGGTTGCCATATCTGTACTATAGTATGGTGTATTAACATTAACTGGCGCACTACCTAATCCTGTATGCATTTGTTGTATGTGACTGTCATATACTGTATGCACATTGGTAGGTTCCACTACGAAGGAAGAAATGGTTTGAGATCCTTATTTTCTTCCTCATCAAGATCCTTCAGGCTTAAGTTTTTTGTGCTTGGGAGAAGGATGGTGAGGGGAATGCTTGGTACCACTTTTGGGTACAATGAAGTGGAACATCGAGTTGCATGAGACACAATGGTTATTTTCTGATGTCTCTCCACCAGAAAATGAGCGTAGGAGAGCGTCTAGTAGAACAGTTGTCTGTGGTTCTGGATATATAGACTCTCCTCTTCTTGATCCAGTCTTGAAGCCAGGAAGCACCATGTTTGGCTTGATTGATGTGATGATTGATAATATACAGGCTCCTTCCCAGCCAACTCACATGCGTATGTCCTATAGCAGACTCGACCAAACACAAACAAAGTATGGGTTTGCTCACGCAGTGAGGGGCTGGCACTTTATGTCTTTTAGCCATCACCGATGATTATGCTAGCTATTCTCACAGACCAAAAAGGAAGCAGTCTAATTCTAGACTGTCATGCTGTTACAGTGTAGAGGTAGTAAATGAAACGTTAAGGGTGTAGCTAGTTTAATAAATACACCACACTTCAATAACTAGTACTCGTAAATGCAAGTTCATGGGGAGATATTCAAGAGAAAAGGTTATTTCGAAAATAAAAGGTTAATAAAGAAGGAATTCCAAATCAAAGAATCCTCAAACTTGTTCTAGCTACGAACGGGTTGAAGGGCTACGTGAACTTTGAACTCTAGCTACTGCACTGTAGCCAAGCTAAGTTGCACCAATGACGTTTAATGAAGAGCTGTGATGATCTAACTCGCCAGTTATCCACCGACTCCGCAATTACAATTCAAGCTAGCACCGACTTACACCTCTGGTGGATATAAGCTTGCGATGATAGCCTAGCTAGTCTCTTAAACTATTGTATCACTAGCAACTTAGTGAATTCTCTGAACGGGTAACGTCTCCAACATGAACTGCTGAACTAGTCTGAGTTTTTCTAGAAGCTCTCTCACAAGCTAGTTGTTATTCACTTATTAGATCGCTACTTTACAAATCACGATCCTCAAAGCTAGACGCGGGCAGGAGATTGCTTGCCTTTCTTGATGCTAGCTAGAGGGTTTTTATATTCACATTATGTGTACAAATATTAACAAAGTAGTTCTACTATTACTAAGGGTATCATATGGACTGGGCTGAGGGTATGGATAGATCCTATCCGCACCAATAATCATGGTTGGAGCAGATGCTGCCTGACGTCGCTTAGCACCTTACCCCTTCTAACTAACAATGGTAGCTAGTCTTCATTGTGCTACCCCTGGCATCCACATGAGTACGTTGTCAGGTTTCAGAATGCCAAAGGCCACTTGGCTGAATGTTCTACCCATTCAGATTTGTTATCAATATGTGATGAGAATCCTAATCGGTGATATGTCTGGCTAGCTAGTGGGTCCACGATAATCTGATGGGATTTCAGCTTGCTAGTTTGCATGATAGCCGTTCCCTATCCGAGCCGATGTCTTCTGCGGGTCAACTGCTTAGAATAGTATATCTCTGGATGAGTGATCTGTAGTTTAGCTAAGCATAAATCGATGTTTCGTCTAGGTAGCTAGAGCGTCACCATCATATTTTGGCCTAGCTAGTTGTCATCCCCAGATCTAATGCCTCTACTCGGATCATTCCTGGTAGCTAGTGACTATATTTGCCTTACACAGTACAGTTTTCCCGTATAAGAGTCAAGGCAGGTTTATTAGACTACGAGATATACTATTGAGGTGTTGAGAGATGATTAGGTTCTGACCCTGCACCTTAGCTAGTGGGTGTTATACCCTTGTAAATACTAGCTAGTACATTTCTACACGTAAAATGGCGTGGGCCGTATCAACAGCCCCAGCCATTTTACACGTGAAAATATATGTTTAATGCAGCTAGGTGTATGTATTAAGTTTGAGAATGAACAATCGGTCACCCAGTTAGAGATAAGCTCAGTTGAGGACATGTGTGAAGAGAGGTTGACCTATGGAACAGTCAAGATTGCATCCGTGATTCCTAGCAGGAAAACCGTACTGCTTGGGGAAATATAATCGTGTTTGAGGACTTTAAAATAGAAGTCTCGAGACTGAGTCTAGGGAGACTTTGTTGGGAAGAGGTGGGCTATGGGATGGCTCAAGGACTTAGCAGAATGCAGTTCCTTCAGCGGACCTTATGCTAAACCAAATCTATAACTACTACCTGCCTAATAAGGAAAGGGCTAGGAAGTAGACAACTCACACATGTCAAGACTGAATAAATCTGAATTGAGACTGTTGGAATTGTCGGTCGAGACTCTGGATCAGGCAGTAGTAATGATAATCTCAAAGCAACTAAAGGCGAGATAGAAGCTTAGTCTAATTGAGGACATCTTATCGACAGGTTAATCAGTGGGGGATGCGCCTCGAGAGTTTCTAGACTAGGGTCTAGGGTTAGAAGCCCGTTAGCCAATGAGGAGCGGGAGATTGGACAAGTGCAATGTTTGGTTGAGGAGACTGAATAGTTGAGACTGTTGATTGGTGGAGAAAGATGAGTCAAGGAAACTATACCCATTCAGTGCTGGATATGGACTTGGTTATTTGTTTCATATTTGTTTATTTTGTCTCAGTTTTTTTTATTGTGTATCATATATAGTCACCAGTCGAGGACAAGGTTCGGCATTGAATCTTTGCCCAAGCGCTGTGCGAGTGAAATCGAGTTTGGTTAAACTTCGCAGTGTTCTAAGCATTTCTTAAGTTCTTTCTCAACTCGGAAGGTCTTGTGTTCTGCTCGAGAAAGTATCTTCACTGGTCTAATAGGATTGTGATAGCATTTGGTGCTAGCTCGACTTGTCTTGCAGTCTGTCTCGAAGTGCAAAGGCAGGTCAAGGCTCTCTGAGTTTGTTGAGGCATCACTAGGGTGGACTTGCTACCCCTCCTAGATAGGTGTCTAACCCATCCTATTGAGGACAGTCATCGTGAGCTTAGCCACTCATCACAAAGGTTCTAATCAAAATGGCATAGGTCTGGAAGAGGTCTCTATTCAGTCGAGACTTGTTTCACATTTCTATTCTACTCCTATTTTCATTTAATACTTAATCAAGACTCTTACTTTCACTTTCTTTCTGATTTATTCTCCCCACAAACCGCACTCGAGACTCAGTGTAATTCAAAGGGTTGCATTTGCATTCAATTTTATATTTTTTATATTTTATTGTCCACATTCACACTGATCTAGTCTCTTCAACGCTATCTGCACAATGTGCCCTCTATCACTGTTGTTGCCTCATTGATGCACATCGGTAGCCCCTCCAAGCCTAGATAGAAATTTTATGAGGATATGGATTTCCTTCAGATAAAACAAGAGGCTGAGCATTTGTGGCTATTAGTTTTTTAGTGATCTGTCTTTTTTTTCCTCTAAACAACATGACCACCCTTGCAACAGTATATCTCGAGACTTACCCCACATATTGAATCCAAAAACTGAACATCTTTAGCTTAGGGTAATGAGAGAGTGGTGGCAAAATTTTGGTTTGGATACTTCCGAATTGAGCTGATGATGACTGAAATACTCTTTGTTTTCATGAGTTTTAGTACACCTTGGAGATCTCAGCTAAATCTTGCTGTAAAAACTTAGAAGCTTTGGAAGCTGACTCTTGCTGCATAGAAATAACTACCTGAGTCAGTAAATTTGTCATAATTCAAAAAGCACTGAGATTATAATGTGTTGCAGATATTTCAACACACTCTCATATCTGGGTTACTTTACTTTTTACAGTCTCAATGACTATTCAATTATCTCCTTATGTTTAACTTTCCTAAAGTGGCCTTTGTAGATTGTAGCAACTTTTTTCCATTATTTCAAATATCCCTATCTTTCACTTTCATCATTTATATATCCCCTTTTCTTCATAAAACCATACAGTTGGTAGAAGCCAAACTAGCCGGGTATTTAGGCCACCAAAAGCCACCTGCAGACCTCAGTGATTAACATGACTTTACGCTGTCACTGAAACTTTCCAGTTATTAATATAACAAAACAAACATGAACAAGTTAGAATAAAGACCATAGATTTAATTGTTTTGTGCTTGGGGCCTGAAGAGCAGTGTTGCAAGCTCAGAGAAACCATTTGGAAGTTATATTCACACCATTACACTACTAACTAGTATACAAAATAAGTCTTATCTAATTATTAGTTCAACAATAAAGGGCTGCACAAGATGAACACACTTGAACTCGACATTGACCCATAACATCCTGATTTGGGTAAAGTTACGGTCACACTTGTCTTGCGTGGGAAAGTACATTGGTGATGGCTGAACAACATATAGTGCCAGCTGCTCACTGAGTGAGCACACCTCTTTACGTGGTGTTTGGCTCTATTTGCCAAATGTGTGAACTCAGTCGAGTCGGTTGGGTAGGAGCCTGGATAATATATACCTCAGGCTTTAGCATGGCACACGCAAGCTGAGAGGCACCATGGTGGATGTCATGAGTGTTTAGAACCCACCATGCCTCTCCCAGCCACTACCACTACAACTTACTGCTCCTCCTTGCCAGACTTGAACTTGATAGTGCAGAAAATCAAAGACCCCTTGCTGCATGCCTGCCTTGTGGGATTCACAGGAGATAATGCACAATGCACTGCCAATTTCTTGACCAGGGTGTGAGTCCCTTTCGACAGTTCTTGTGCCAACTGATTATTACCAGCTCCTCCATGAGGATGATGCCTTGTTCCCTGATGACAAAAGATACCTTCTTACACTCCTCCAGAATCTTGTAAAATCTACTCAAGTATTGCCCCTGTCACAGATTTGGAAGATTACGTTATATCTTACCAACGGCTGATCCGATTCTTACGAATTGGGCACCGTTGGAAAGCCCTGATCAAACCGTTTCTACTAATACCCATATTACCCGAAACGGCCCAATAGTTGTTGAGATATTCGACATTCTTCATTCTCTGTGCCATAAGTTAGAAGACCTTAATTACCTAATTGTTCTAGAGCAGTCCAGACCATTCTAGAACATTCTAGAACCTTCTAGAATGTTCTCTATTCACATCATTAACCAGAGTAACCCAGAGTAACCCAGAGTAACTCAGAGTAGTAAAGGGATCATTCCTATTGGTTGGTTATTATTAGAGTAGCTAAACTTAGATACATTATTAGTCATGACTAGAGTCCCTGGGGTCATTGGTAGTGTCCCAGGTCCTTCTCAGATGTGTATATAAGTAGCTTGTCTTGGTGTCTTTAAGACCCAGACTTAACAACATCAGTTGTGCTTTGTCATCTCATCTCTCTGCTTATCTAAGATCACTGCTCTTTCCCCATTTATCTTTCAAGGTTACTTAGGTAAGCAAGATTGGTGATATCCCCAGTCGTACATGCTACAGGGGATCTGATTTGATTAGACTCAAGTTCTGGAAGGAGGCACTTACACTGATATTTTTCAAGGGGACTATCAGGGCCAAAAAATATGTGTCAATGCTGTCCACATCTTCCAGAAGGACGACAATACTCGGATACTTAGAGTAAGTTGACTTGAATGCACATTACCTGTATGCTTTTTCAAGAAAAACTAAAGGTCATCACGAAAGAGATCGTTCTATGGGCCCACCTTTTGCATGAAAATATACTCCCGTTCTCTGGCATATAAGGTAGGTCACTTTCAAAACTGACCAGATCATGTGATGTGTGACGTGTTGTGACCAATCCTATCCTACGACCTACAATATGACATTCGAGTAATTACTAGTTATCAGTTTCTCCACCCAACTGCTTTAATTCAACATCATAGTCTTTCAAAAGACTCGTTGGAATTGTTTTGTGTCCACAGAATTTTTTCGTGGCCCATGCAGCCTGCCTACCATTGAGCCCTAGACAATAAGCATTCATAAATTGGCAGGACCGTGTCGCAAATCTACACAATACTAAAATTAAAAAACTGTATTGATAGTATACCAAGGCTCATTCATTTGTTGAAGATTGTTGTTTTCGGGTGCTTGTGGAAACATGCTGTTACTGAGAGATGGTAGGGGAGAACTTTGGTGTCTATCTGCTAGTTGGTCTGTACAAGTAGAAGAACTATGTAGTGAAGGGCTATTGGGCAGCTTAGAATGCTTCAATAATGATAAGTCACTTTTAGTTGTTATACAGACATGAACTACATTGACTTACACCCATCTAAGTCTGTTTTTGAGGTCTGGCACCATGTTTTGCAGGTTTTTGGCGTACAGCATACTTTCCAAGGTTCCTAATACGACTATTGGGCTTCTTAGGCATGATTTCGAAAGGATAGAACAATTGCTGCGCCTCCCACAGTTAAAAAACCAGACGGTGGTTGCATGTTCAGGGGCTTTCCTTTTTTGATCACTCACCAGTAAAAAGCTAAAGGCTTCCTCTACGCCGCATGTTTCAAAAATTCAAAACCATCATTTTGTAGAGAATCTAATTATCTACAACTCTATGGTTTTACTTTTGCCTAAAAATTGAAATAGCAACTTCCTATAGCAATTGAGTTTTTCTCTCAGCCAAAAATTGCCAGTCTGTCACGCTTGGATCATGTGATTTAGCTGAGTTTGCATGAGATCTACCTTATGAAGGGTTGTCAGGGAGAATATGTATCATATCTCCATGGGTAGATGGAGGCGATCTCTTTGTGTATCTGCAAAAGTATCCAGACAAACCTCATCTACTTCTGGTATGTATCTAGATGCCTAATAACAGTACATGTTTGCTGATGCTTAACTTCCTGTTTAGGCTTTAGATATTACTGCTAGTTTACAATATTTGCATTAGTCAAACATTGTACATGGTGGTCTCAAAAGCCTAAGCTGTTATAGTGACCCCGGCCCGGTCCTAAGCTAGGGCGTTATGTCGTAGGAAATGCTCAGATTACCTAAGCGTAACAAAGGATCCTCTTCGATGATCAATATCTCAGAGTAACCCGAATACGCAAAGCAACTAGAGCTAGAGAGCGATATCAAAGATATTTAAAGCAATTAAGGCTTAATTCACTTCTAGGCTTTAGTTAGAGAAAAGGCTCTATATTCAAGTCTCCACCTAACCAAGTAGAAACGTTGGGAGTTTCTACATGGCCAAGTCGACGTCTTATATACTACATGACTCTATCTATTAATAACTTTGATCCTAAGAAGCTCTATCCCTAATAGATGATCCTCAGGGCAGGAAGCATGGCTCGGGACCGAGATAGAAGCTTAATGAAACTAAAGATATCTAGATAGAAGTTCTTCTATCTATATATAAGACTTCTTAACTATTTATATAGAGTTCATTCATAATCAAGGCACAGAAGACAGTACAGAAATATCAAGATCAAAGAAGCAAAATATAAGTACAGGAATAGAAAGGCATAATTGGAATGATTACATAAGTAATCATTTCCGTAAAAGAAAACATTGTTCATTATCATAACATAAGCCTCAATAATGTCACAGTTGGCAAAAGCTGAGCACTGCAGAAAAACATTCTTGTCTCAGATCATGGGTGAGTGTTGACTGCAGATTTTGGAAAATTGTGTATTGTAGTCTTGAACAGCTTAGCTTCTGCCCAACCGCTGGGCGGTACCATGTGTTGGATGGCTCCAGAATTGCTTATGTTTGATGGTGTAAAGTTTCCCTCTATGATGCTTCAGAGTGATATATGGTCCCTTGGCTGTGTTTATTATGAGGTATGACTTGATATGATTGAAGAAAAAAGTCTATCTCATATAATAAAGATATTCATATGCAAAGTTCCATTCTTTCACTGTGTCAATGTACAGTGATGGACAAAAGGGTTGCAATGTTTGGCACCCCTTCAAAGATACCATTATAGCGTAAGAACTATTAACTATGGAGTTACGTGAGTGGTACCGCCTGATAGCCCTGCTTCTGTGCTTTTCTACAATATGCATATCATTATGTAATACTCAATATTGATGGAGTTATAGGCAGTTTCTTGACAAAAGTCCATTGCAACCCTTTTATCCGTCTCAGTCAAGGTTGAACAAAGTCACCTGACTTTGTTGATTGACAGGGAAATTCAGCACAGCCACAATCAACAAACATGAAAATCAGCACAGCCACCTCTCCTATATATATAACAGCCATCATTGACTCACTCCTTAGCCATGAAGCCCCTTACAACCAGTCAGCTCTCTCACATCCTCCATTTGCTTGACTCTGGAGCATCTGCTCATCACATCTCTGCTACAACTGGTCTACACCTCTCTACTATATCCAGAGTCAGGTCTAAGCACAGACCTGAGCTTGCCAAGCCCACTGGTGGCCGTCCCAAGCTACTTTCTCCTTCAGATACCCACTATGTCATCCACTTAATTACCTCCCAGAAAGCTGACAATGCCTCCCAAGTCAAAAGAATGCTTACCCATACACTCCCCCACTCAGTATCTTCAAAGACTATTCGCAGAAATCTTTCCCATGCTGGCATGAAGGCTGTGCCTTAATCCAAAGGCAGCACCATCAAGACAAACAGATAAGAATGAGGTGGACAATATAGGTGATGTCGTATGGGACTTGATAGGACTTGATGAAGAGGTGTTGGGATCACAAACCCTGTTCCCAGCCCAAAAGCAACAACATTCTCAAACTGATGACCAGCCCCACAAGAGCACAAGAACAACACTGTTTACAAAATGAGGCTCCATGGATGGCCACAGAGGGTGGAACAGAAATCAGGACAACCTTTGAATATATCCACCACACCTCTGTTGCATCACTGGAGACATCTGCAACCAGAAATCACAGTTTCTATATGGTACACTCCCTATATCAACATGCAGAAATGCCTACAAGAAGTGACAGTACTCTATCCTTGAACATGCACAGTTGTCAGAGGCCTGCTGGTAGTTCAAGCACCTTGGCTGGGTTTTCTGACCCTGCCACCCCTTCGGAGTCTCTGAATTCCAGGATCAATATGACTAACAGATCATTTCAACAAAGCAGAATTGCAATGAATGCTGGCAGTCAGGGACTTTGGAACCAGCACGACATTCAAAGCCTCACTGAACATTCACCCAGAATCATAGTGTAAGTGCTTGACCAGCCTCCTACACAAATAAACTCAGTGCCCACTTCAACAGTGTGATGGGTCCTACTGGTGCAGGAAGGAGCACAGTAAGCTTTATCTAGTCTGTTCAAGTTCTGCTGTTCAAGCTTGTTAGTTTATCAAAGCTGCAATGGGGGCAGACATGATGATAGGTCACAGCCTAATTTCTTGTACAGAAGAATTGAGTGCCATTTGTTGTCAACATCCTTCAAGGGACGGCAATATTGTCCTCGTTGACACCCCCAGCTTTGATGTCACTTTTAATAGTGATATTCAAATTTTAGAACAGATAGCTGACTGGTTGAAAGATTTCATCCACTATATACACCACGTACTAATTTGCCCATGATGATACCAGGCTGGTGTCAAGTTGTCTGGCATCCTGTATCTCCATTGTATCATGGACAATCGCATCACAAATACAATCATGCGGAATTTGGACATGTTTCAAAAACTCTGTGGACTAGATGCCCTTTCATCCATTATTCTTGTAATGACACACTGGAGTTTATCTCATGGCAACAATTTTATGAGAGTGAAGATAAAGAAGAACAACTTTGTGGAGAATACTGGAGGGCACTCCTCAAATGTGGCTCAAAGATGTTGCGATTCAATGACACTTATTCTTCAGCCTGGAACATCATAGACTCACTTCCTGAAACTACAGTCTCACTCAAAAACCAGCAAGAGATGGTCAACAAAGGTAAGGGCCTTCCTATAACAGCAGCTGGCCGGTCTTTGTTTGCTTGGTTTCAGAAAACCAGCCAACTCTTCCATAGTATTGTGAAGCAATGCTGACCCCAACTCCTTCCGAGAGAGGTTGTCGATTCATCTAATCGTAATAATGCAGAGACCAAGCGATATGAAGAACAGATGCGAGAAGCTAAAGAAGCTTTGAAGGCACTCAACGAACAGGAATGGCAATTCTCTCGCATCAGAAGAGTTGCCTGTTTGGTAACACGTAACACCTCCATAAGGGTTTAGATACCAAAAACACAATGGTAAGCTAACCCACTGGCAGCCAAGCAATTCGCTAAATCAACCCTCACAACATGGTCCATCAAAACTTCCTAAAACGGACCTTCTCACGCTCACGGGACTGTTGCAGTCCTGGTCACTCGAGGTAACAGCTAAGTCACATCAACGTTACATCAACTCGGAAACCGGCACAACATCGGTCCCGATGTCCTCCAGAGTCTGTGGTTGTCGCAGAGGCATAATGAGGGTTTTGGAAAAGGGAATGTATATTGTGATAGCCATTGTGATGAGAAAATAATTTTGCCGATAATATTATCTGAGGATTATCAGTACAATCGGTAGCGTCATCGTATTGATGTCATCATCAGCAGTGACTGATGTTTTCCTAGCGTGATGCTCAACGTGATCTGAGGTTTGCATCTGGCTGGTGGGAAAGGCTCAGGTCCACCATACGGTGACCATACCTTTGTCAGCGCTTCTTTCCACTCTAGACACATTACGAGCAGGTCAATCTTATCTTCTTCAGATTGCCAGCTGATTCGAAATTGAAAGCCAACCATTATAGCTCTGTCATGCACACCCGATGTCACTGATCATATTTTGACTGAACAGTTTCGACATTTGGGGCAGGGAGCTTGATAATTCTGGTTCTCTGATGGAATTGAAAGAGATGACACTAGCCATATCTTTTGGGATCATAGATAATGACCAGGAAGCTCCTACCTAAACGCCCAACGCTTGGGCGTGGGAGAGGCTAACAAGAAGACGGCATAGCGGATGCCACGAGGGCCTGAGGCTTGCCATGCCTCCTTCTGTTGCTGCCGCTTCAACTTACTCTCTCGTTCTGCCAGACGTGAGCACGCTAGTGAAAAAAATTGGAGACCCCTCGCTGAAAACCCGCCTTGAGAGGGTCTCAGGGGACGATGCCCAGCGTATTGCCGACTTCTTGAGCTCGGTACAGTCCCTCTTTGATGTACCTTGAATTGTTGCGCCAACTGATCATCACCAGCTCCTCCATGAGGACGATGCTTTCTCTTCTGAAGATAGAAAGCACCTCCTTACTTTCCTACAAACACTTGTAAAATCTACCCAAACTTTGCCCCAGCGTTACACGTTACAAGGGGTCCAGTTCGACTTCGGCCAAGCCCGAGAAGGAGGCGCATTCGCCGATATTTTTCAAGGAGAGTATCAGGGGCAAAAAGTTTGTGTGAAAGCTGTTCGCATCTTTCAAAAGGGTGAAAACACTCGGATGTTGAGAGTGAGTCGACCCGGAGAGACGATTTGTATGTACGTTACTCAAAAGGCACTTCAGGCCTTCGCGAAAGAGATTGTTCTATGGGCCCATCTTTCACATGAAAACATACTTCCGTTTGTTAAGACAATAATGATTTCCTCTAGGGAATCATCATGCTAGCAGCTAACTAGCGTAGTGATAGGTTGAGTAGTACTTACTAGAAGTAGTAGGAGATAGTTCTAAGGAGCTGAAGTAGGTGTTGAGAGTAGTAGAGATGCAGAAGATGTATCTTCGACGATATAGATTATAGTGAATACATGGGGTTTATATACTAAACTACTAGTCCATCCACAGGTAAATCCTTTACTGTGGGTCGCATATTATAAGCATAATTGCTCAGCTTAGAAGAGCATGAGCTACAGGTATCCACATACATGATTAGGCAGAGCTATGAGTCGCTCAATGCTCGGAGAGATACAAGTATATCTATCTAAATAAAGTACGAGCTTATACAAGCATCTAATACTATTATTATTCTAACACTCCTCCATGCTAAATAAGCTACGGAATAATTTAGAAGAACTCAATCCCTAGTAGTGATCGGATGAATTCAAATTTTCGAGTGTCAAGATTTTTTGTAAATATGTCGGCTGGATTTTTATTACCAGGGACATATAACAAAGCAATCTTCTTTTCTTCGACATATTCACGGATCACATGGTATCGGATGTCGATATGTTTGGAGCGTCTTTCTTGAACAGGATTAGATCCCCAAAAAATAGCTCCTTCATTGTCCGCATTCAAATGTGGAATTTGGACTTTAAAACCGATTTCTTTCAGCAATTGATGCATCCAAACAAGTTGTTTGGAGCAATCAGAAATTGCCATATATTCTGCTTCTGTAGAAGAAGAGGCAACGGTTTTTTGTTTGCGACTTAGCCAGCTTATACAGCCTTGGGCTAGAGTGACATAATTACCGGTAACAGATTTCCGGTCAGTTGGATCTTGTGCCCAATCTGAATCAGAATAGGCAACGATGGCTTCATTAGAAGCGCCGTTATAATTGAGTCTATATTTACTGGTGGCATATAGATAGCGAAGAACATGTAGACCTTGGTTGTAATGTTCTTGTGCTGGATTAGCACATTGCTGACTCAATTTGACCGTTGCATAGGCTATGTCAGGCCTAGAACCGATCATAAGGTACATAAGTGATCCAACTAATTGTTGGTACTTCTGTTTAAAGATGGGCGTCGCAATGCCTTCGAATTTGTTAAAGGTGAATCCTGAAGAGAGAGGCGTCTTGGTAGGTTTAGACGAAATCTCGAATCTTTCAAGGATTTTATTGAGATAATCAACTTGGTCTATGAATAGTCGTCGATTTTCTCGATCCCTTTGAATTCTCATTCCTAAGAATTCTTTGGTTTCACCTAAATCTCGGCATTCCCATTTTAGCATGAATCTGCGTTTTAGGTCTATATAGACTGCAGTTCGTTTCCCTATTATGGCTACGTCATCAACGTAAACTAATGCAATGATGAGTTGCTTCGTTTCTTTGTCAACGTAATAATATACCCCTGCATCTGATGCACATCGCTTAAAGCCTAGTTCTTTCATAGAGGCGGTTAATTCACGCCACCAGGCTAAGCCAGATTGCTTCAGGCCATATAATGCACGGTTTAATTTCCAGACTTTTCCTCGATGATCATGGAAACCTTCCGGTTCTTCCATGTAGATCTCTTCTTCGAGTTTTCCATATAAGTATGCTGCTTTGACATCGACGCTCTCGATTTCCCAATCTTCTAGTGCTGCAACACTGAAGATGAGGCGAGCAGTTTCATATCGTACAACAGGGGAAAATAATTCATCGAAGTCGATTCCTTCGATTTGAGAGAATCCTTTAGCGACAAGTCGAGCACGTTTCCGGCCATCAGACTTTACGTTAAAGACCCATCTATTTTTGATAGCTTTTCTTCCTTCCGGAAGTTTAACTATCTCATAAACTCCTCGCTTTTTTAAGGCTTGGAGCTCCTCCAGGCATGCTGCAATCCAGTCTTTCTGTTCGTCCCGAGGTATTTTCTCAAGGTCTCTATAAGTGACTGGAATGATGGCTTTTGCCAATAAAATGGAAATGAATTCCTTTCCCCCCTCACTTGTAAGACGTTTTAGTTGTTGATCTTCTGTTTCTGGAATTTTAGGTAAGGGTTTATTTTTACCCATCACCATTCCCATCGGATCATCGACATCTTCTCCATCAGAATGCCAACGTGGTCGGTTGATTCTTTCTGATGGAGGTTCGGAAGGGTCTGGTTGCTCTTTCGAAACGTTTGAGCTTGGCCAGTCTCCGCTACTTTGTCTTTCAATATCTACAGGATTTGATCTTTCACCATAGACATTTCCTGGTCTTACAGGGGGTTGCCGTTGTCTCGTCGATCTTCTCGGAGGGAATCCCTCTGGAAGAATGAAGGGAGGTCTATTAGGTAATGACCTTTCTCTTCTTATGACTGGGGGTCGTTCTTTAGGAATCGACCTTGGGCTCGGAGAAGAGCTCGGACTCGGAGTAGGTACTCTCATTTTTCCTTTTTCTTGCGTAGAGAAGCGGGGAGGAGTACTGGGAGGAGGCTGAACTTCTCCTGGACCTAAGTCAGAAGGGGTAGACGGCGGCGGTTGCGGATCAAATCTATTTTCATCGTGATAGTCTATTGGTTGACGATGTCCTTCTGCACTTCCGATATCATGACTGAAGGATTCATGGTCATCATCAGGTGGTGGACTGTTATCACGAGGTGGAGTGGGATTCGATGGTCTCTCCTGATTAGAGGAAGAAGGGTGATGATATTGGCTATGCTGAAAATTATTCATCGGTTTTGGTGTGAAAGAATCTGAGAAATTAGGATCATACTCTAAGGGTCTTAGAGGATCTTCTTCTGAGGATGATGAATTGTCAGTTCCATCGTCTCGAAGCATTCTTTTCTCTAGTTCACCAGGTTTGTAATCTGGGCAAAACGGAAAGATTCGTTCATCAAAGATTGCAGATCTTGATCTGAACACAGTTCTATTGGATTTATGTCAGAAGAACAAATAGCTTCCATCCGGAGCATATCCAATGAATGTCATGAATTCAGATCGAGGTGAAAGCTTATTAATTCGCTTTTCCTCTGGTATGAATGCATATGCACCGCATCCAAATACTCGGAGGTGATTTAAGTCAATTTTTTCATATCCGAAGTATTGGTGTGGAGTCTGCCAATTTAGGCGACGCATTGGTGTATTATTATATACATGAACGGCTGCTGAAATAGCAAATTCCCAATGAGAATCAGGTAAGCAGGCATGTAGCTGCATTGCCTGTTCTTTTTCGAGCAAGGTGCGATTTAACCTTTCTGCACGGCCGTTTTGTTGGTGTGCATAGGGGACTGTTGTTTGGTGGTCCATCGCATTGTCAAGGAAGAAGTCCTTGAGTCCTTGGGAGACATATTCTCCGCCATTGTCTGTCCGAAATTGGAAACAACGAACTTTTTGTGAATGCCACATTTTATGTACGTAAGCTTCTATGTACCTTGGTACGTCAGCTTTGTTCCTTATTAGGACGATTGTGCAAGCGGATGAATAGTCATCCAAAAATGTCAGTACCCATTTATATTTGGAGTACGACTTGATCGGCATTTCGAGAAGATCAGAATGTGTCATTTCGCCAATTGCCTTAGCTCGTTTTGGGTTTGGTTGAAAGGGTTTCTGATTTTGTTTGCCTAGCGCACAGCCCTTGCATACATGATCAGAAGCTTTCGGGATTTTAATCCGTTCACTGGAGCATTCAGGTACTTTGTTCAGAGCGAAATCTGAACAGTGTCCGAATCTTTGATGCCAGACTTCATAAGTGATCTCATTAACACTTATTTTATTGACGTTATAAGCATCGTTTTTAATGATGCGGGATCGAACATAATGGAGGTTTTGAGCTCCTCCAGGAACCTTTTGGGCCATTAAAGCAGGGTTTCCTTGTCTATCATATAGAATGGTTCGATCTGTTTCGCCAATAGATGTCCAACCCATATTTAAATATGTGTTGACTGATAGTATCCTTTCTCGTAATTCCTCTGCGTATTCAACCCTGGTTACAGTGTTTCGCATGAGGTATGTATTTCCGTCAGTCGTATTATAGACTTCGTACTCTATCATTACGGTTCCAACAGCAGTTATTTTTATATCATTGCTGTTATGCGCGGTTCCCGCATCTCCGTAATCACCAGTTACATAATCTAGGAAGTCATCAAGATTATTTGTAAAGTGTCGTGATGCTCCTGAATCTAGTAACCATCTGATCGGAAAGTCGTCGTTTATAGGTGTAACGCCACTTATACTAGGCAGGTTGCCGGTACTATGATTATCTGGTGTTCTGGCTTCTTGAGGTTCGGCAGAATCCTCATTTACTTCCTCAGATATAGAAGCGAAGCAGCAGGGAGGTGTATTAATACAATATATAGCCGGTGTACTACTAGAGTCTCTTCCTACATCTGAATAGTAGGGGACATCTCCGGCCTGTATAAGGTTAGCTGTTTGATAATCATTTATAGATCGGATCACATACTTGTAATCATCGATCTTTACGTCCTCAGTTTCGCTTCCCAGGGACACGGTTTCGAGATCGAAGCTCTTCGGAGCTTCTTCCCTTATTGCCTCGTCGATTGGGTCGACGATTATTGGCTCTTGGGGGAGCTCCTCCTTTTCCAGCTTTTCTTTGAAAGCTTGGTATCGGAAGGCGCTGCGCATCTCTGTGTACCTTTGCATGTATGGAGACATGGGATTTTCCATGTGTTTCCGCATTGCGGTTGCTTCTTCTTCTTCCCAAAACTTTCGGAGCATTTCTGCTTTCGAAATTGGTAAGGGGGTAGTAGAAGTTTCTCCACCATTCCTGAATTGCGTCCTGTCCTCGTAGAGTTTGAGGGCGCGTTCCTTGGCGAGTGCCATTCTGGAAGGGTACGGTCTGGGTCGCGGGTCAAGGGTGATCTGCGAAGTTGAATTATGCTCTACCTTCTTTGGGAGCGTTGATGAGGTTGCAACTCCAAGAGCGCTAACCTGTGGTTGGCCCGTGGCAGGGGCAAAAAGAGTCGAGGTCTGCGGCGAGTAGTCGTCAAGCTGCAGAACGCCAGTAGAGGCGATTATTTCATTTACCTGAGGCTGAGGCTTTTTCCTCCCTCGGCGAGTCTTCTTCTGCGGACCAGTAGAATTCCTCTGCTGTGGTTGTTGTTGCTGCTGTTGCTGCTGGCCATTATTAGGTCGCTGCATAGGCTGCTGTTGTCCTTTATATGGTTGCCATTGGGGCTTTTTAAAGCCTCCTTGTTTGACACCAGAGAAGCGGTTCACCTGGGGGTGATTGTTGGACAGGCGCTGATTATACTCTTGTAAAATCGCAGCTCTGACAGCTTGGAAGGTTACGTCGGGGACGTCTCCTTTGGCGGCTAAGAAGGATGATGCGATTTTCCAGTGCTCTGGTATGGCACCGAGCAGGGACATCGCCATTACTAATTCTGGAATATCTACCCCAGTGCTTCGGAGCCTGGAATAGATTAACTCGAGGCTGGCTATTTCGGCTGATGGTTCCTTTGTTCCGGAAATCCGGAAATTAATGGTTTGCCGGTACAGGGCATAGATAGCCGATGGACCGGTTACACCATAAGTCTTCTCGAGGAAGTTCCAAAGGTCTGCAGCAGAGTTAAATCTCTGCGCAACTAAGCCTCTAGTGATCCTAGAATTTATCATTGCTCTTGCAGTATGGGAGAGGCGATTCCTCTCTTCAATAGCTTCATCAATAGTATTATTCTCTTCTTCAAGCTGGGTTATACCTTCAGTATAAGCTTCTTGGGTTTGGGTTTCCAACTTGGGTGGAAGTTTGTGTTTAGCCGGGATCGTCCACTTGTTAAGGCAGACGTCGTAGGCATTGTATGAGAACCCATTAGTGATTTGGAGGATAAGAATATCGGCCATTTCATCCTTCCAGGTGCCGTAATTCTCGGCTCCGGTAAGTTGTTCGACAGAATTGAGCAGAGCGATGACGTGAGACATGTTTACTTGATTCTAATAATAGAAATCAGCAATTTATAGCGCAGGGGTAATCAGCCGATGCTGCTAGTAGTCTGATGTCATAGGTCTGTACACCTATATGGGTGACTCGGAATAGCGGTCAACCGTAGTTGGGAGATATGGGTATCTCACTACCACTCGATTCCAGGTTACATGATCAACCTACTCTGCTAGTGCAAGTGCCCTTGCACATAGTGAGCTGGCGATCGGGGCCCATAACCTGTTAAGACAATAATGATTTCCTCTAGGGAATCATCATGCTAGCAGCTAACTAGCGTAGTGATAGGTTGAGTAGTACTTACTAGAAGTAGTAGGAGATAGTTCTAAGGAGCTGAAGTAGGTGTTGAGAGTAGTAGAGATGCAGAAGATGTATCTTCGACGATATAGATTATAGTGAATACATGGGGTTTATATACTAAACTACTAGTCCATCCACAGGTAAATCCTTTACTGTGGGTCGCATATTATAAGCATAATTGCTCAGCTTAGAAGAGCATGAGCTACAGGTATCCACATACATGATTAGGCAGAGCTATGAGTCGCTCAATGCTCGGAGAGATACAAGTATATCTATCTAAATAAAGTACGAGCTTATACAAGCATCTAATACTATTATTATTCTAACACCGTTCCATGGCATATATCAAGGAGTGGCCGGGAGAATATGCATTATATCGCCTTGGATGGATGCAGGTGATCTCTCGGTGTATCTTCAAAATTCTCCGCAAGAACCCCGCTTGCCTCTGGTATGTATCTAATTGTTTTGAGTTCTCTGATACCTAATTGCACTACCTAGGCTTTGGGTGTTACTGCCGGTTTGCGATATTTACATCAGTCAAATATAGTACACGGTGACCTCAAAGCTGTAAGCCACGACAACATCGCAGTTGGCCGAAGCTGAGCATTGCACAGAAAAACGTCCTTGTCTCAGATTATGGGCAGGCCTTAATTGCCGATTTCGGAATATCGTGTATTGTGGTCTCCACAAAGCTAGCTTCTACTCAATTATCAAGCGGCACTATGCGCTGGATGGCTCCGGAGCTCCTCAGAGATGATGGTGAAAATACTCCTTCAGTGACATTTCAGAGTGATGTGTGGTCCCTTGGTTGTGTTTATTATGAGGTACGACTGGATTTAATTGAAGTGGAGATTTTATCTCATACTTGACAGATATTTTCTCGAAAAACTCCGTTCTATCACTGCGTTAGTGATGCCCGCCTATCGTTCGTTCGTCATGAAGACTATGGGGCGACACCGTCAAGACCAACAAACGAGGATGAGGTGGATAAAATCGGTGACGACATGTGGGACTTGATGAATAAGTGCTGGAACTACAAACCTTCTTCCCGACCCAATTGTGACGACATACACGAGTTGGTGACTAACCTCGCCCAAGTTCGCGGGAAACAGTCTTTGGGAGATGAAGTTGCTATCAGACCAGTGAGCAGGTCAAACCATGAACGTTCGCGCTGCGCCTCTATTACGTCTCTGGTGTCCCTTGGATCCAGAAATTATAGTCTCTATGCAGCACACCCCTTATGCCATTACGTGAGAACACATTCAGGAACCAACAGTCCGACGTCCGAGAACATGTATGGTTTTCGAAGACCTTTTGGTAGTACAAGCACTTTAGCTAGCATTCTTGATCCTCTAAATCCTTCTTTGGACTCTGTTGAAATTGGAAGCTCCCCAGCTCGCGTTACTACTCGGAGGAGCGGGTCTTCAACGGGCACTGGAGGTCGGGACCAACACGGCCTCCAAAGCCTCACGGAACGTTCACCAAGAATCATAGCGTGAGTGCATGACCAACCTCCCACATGAATGAAACCAAGCTTCCATTTGACAGCGTGATGGGCCCTACGGGTGCAGGAAAGAGCACAGTAAGCTAAATTCAGTCTACCAAAGTTTAGTGGCTCAACCTCGTCAGTTCGTCAATGCAGCAACAGGAGTGGACGACGTCAGGATAGGCCACAGACTAGTCTCTTGTACAGATGAAGTACGCGCCGTTCGCTGTCAACATCCTTCCCAGGATGGCGATGTCGTTCTCGTCGACACTCCTGGCTTTGATGACACCTTTAAGAGCGATGCACAAATTCTGGAGCAGATAGCTAATTGGTTGAAGGACACGTTTGAGTGATTTCCCTCGCCCCTTGGTCCACGTACTAACCTGCGTACGATAGGTATCAAGCTGGGGTTAAGTTGTCCGGCATCTTATATCTCCATCGTATCACGGATAATCGCGTAACAAACACAATCATACGAAACCGGGATATGTTTCAAGAACTCTGTGGATCAAACCCCCTCTCGTCCTTCATTCTTGTGACGACCAACTGGGATACCCTCCAGACTAAGAATCTTCGTGAGAGTGAAGCTAACGAAAAACAACTTCGCAACGTGTACTGGAAGCCACTCCTTGACGCCGGCTCGAAGATGCTGCGATTTGATAACACATATTCTTCGGCATGGAACATAATAGATTCAGTTCCCGAAAATGCGATCTCACTCGAAATCCAACGGGAGATGGTCAACGAAGGTACAAGCCTTCATGGCACTGCTGGCCGGACGTCGTCTTGGCTTCAACGAGCGCGCAAAGTTTTTCGGAAAATCATACGATAACTCAAACTCCCTCTGGCGGATGCTGCAAATGTGCGCGATTGTAGTAATGCGGAGCTTGGGTGGTATAAAGAGAAGTGTAGAGAGACCAACGAAGGTTTGAAGGTGGTCAACAAACAGGCAAAGCGACATTCTTGTAGTGGAGCATGTGGCATAAGCAAACCTCACTAAGCTCGCCGCGGAATGTTTCTCGTATCACCCAGAGACATAAACTCACCTTGACAGTCGCTGAAGCGCTGAAGAGTCAGTTGTGGAACATGATCAGACACAAGGGCTGCGAGTATTGTGTTATCGTATATTATCCGTACGTGTTTGATATGCGTGTACCTTTATTATCCGAGTGTTTTTCAGGTTCTGCGTAGCAGTTCGCCATTGTATCCGTCGCAGGTGTCTCGCTGTAAGCAAGAGCTTACAGCATATATACCAGTCGGTGGTATAATATCTAAGATATTCTGTTATATCCCATTTGGTGTAACGGTGGTTTGGCCGACTAGGATAGCCAGGTTACATACAGTACAACTCAGGCCCATAGTTGGTTAGAGATTTCTCATAACGTCTACATCATTGGGATACGAGCCCACTGGAGCGTCCGGCACAGTAGAAGTTGGTGATTTTGAATAGATATATTTTCTTTTCCCTAAATCGACCTCAAAAATTAAAGCGTGTTTCCCAGAACCGCTCGAGCCTCTGGCGATTCCAACTATAGTCCAAACCATAATACACTTTTAAAAATACGGGTATACATGCGAACCACTTTACACACTCAGCATAAGCGGGTATACAAAAGGCATACTTCAAAAAGAAAGACTTCCAAACATAAAAGAGAAATAGAAAAAAATAAAACTATATCACTTCCTGGATCCCAATTTCAGATTCGTGGCACTCCTCGTATCATGACTCCTCCCAAGTCCAATATTCCCCAACGCACCACCAAACCTCCCACCAGGCTCCCGTCCTCCCTGCGAAGACGACGACGACTGAACATAATGATCATAACCAAACTCTGCCCCTCTCTCACCATCTCGTCCCAGTGCAACACCACTCTGATTCCTCCTCTCATCCGACATAACACCTCTCGCAACACCCTTCCCACCAACGATCCCAGCACCAAGCGGTCTCACATTAACAGAAGGAGATACAGCAGACCCCGTAGAACTCCCAGAGTTGTTAATCTGGCGTTTGGAAGAATCAAGAGAAAAAGGTAAAGCATTCCCAACCGGCATACTCAATCTTCGTATCCACCCACCCTTCTTCTCCATCCGTGGTTGTTGAATCAAGCTTTGCTCCATCGATGGCGGAGATCCAGTAGACCGGCTCAAATAATTAGAATGACCAGAACCCGAACCTGACGTGGACGACGTGTTAAATTCGAGGTTGTTGGTCGACAGTGGTGGAGAGCTATATGAATGATGTGATTGATGCCTCTCGCGTAGATTTGGGTTTGAAATCGAGGGTTCCAAGTGACCAGACGAAGGTGGTAACAGATCTCGGGTGGGAGGGAGAGCTCGTGGTTGAGAATTCTGTCGTAATCTGCGGAATGATATCCTCCGTTCTTTGGGATGCAACTGCAACGGACTAGCTCCACGTGGACTCGACATCTCGCCGTGGCCGGGGTTGTTTCCTTGGCTCGACGAAGCAGCCAAATCATCTTTGTAGGACAATATTCTCGCTCGATCCCTCTCCAATTCTTGCTCCCGCATCAAGATTTCTTGTTCTCGTTCCATCAATTCTCTTTCTCTTCTCCTATACTCCATTTCCGCGAGTTCTTCCTCCCTCCGCCGGCGTTGAATCAAATCTTCCGTGTTTTCTGAAGAATCCCTAGTTCGTGGTCTACTAGGACTTTCACGTGGTAATGGTCGGATTGAAGATGTTGGCGTCCTCGAAGGAGAGGACACACCACCACCACGTACACGTGGTTCAGTTCGTTCTGGTGTAGACGGAAGTGGAATTCGTCGGCTCATAGCCGGTGGTGACTTTGGTGTAGATTGCAAAGGGGATTGTTGTGCACGCGGGGATTTTGGACTTCGCGTCTCGGTAACCCCACCATTGTTCGCATTTGTTCCGTGTGCTTTGGATGGAGGTGAAGACTGATATCGACTCGCTAGCTCGTTTACACTTGCTTGTAAACGTGGGACATCAGGAAGGGGGACAGGAGACTGCGAACCAGACTGTTGATGAAATTCAGTCAAACCATCATAGGAGCGAAGAGAACGAGAACTTACGGTATTGGAGTAGCGACTCCGCATAGCGGCAACGATACTTCCTGTCGTACTACTTCCAGTGTCTGATTTCTCTGCCTGCCTACTTCTTCCTAGTACCGGTGTAGAGATAGAAGGAAACTCAACGTTGTCTTGTTCAGTACTGGACCCCTCTGCGATGAGAGGAAAGGCCCTTCCAACAGGTCTGTCTGTGTTTTCCGTCTCCGGCGTCGCACCAAAATCTGGCGCATATAGTTCATCATCATCTCCGGTTTCAGTACTCTTTTGGTCATCTGCTGGGCTCAGACGCATGGAGGCTCCTTTTGACGTCCCGGGCGTAGGTGAATCTAGGAAAACATCCGACGATTCTGCACGCGGTCGCTCTGAAGAACGCTCGTCCCCACTTGATCGTGGGGGCTGGCGTTGCATTTGTTCGGGGGAACTCAAGTAGTCTCCTTCATTAACTTTGTCTACCTCGAGAGGTAACGGACTCTCATTTAGTCGCTCGCGTTCCCCAGTGGTGTATGTCTGTTCCTCTCCGCTCTCTCTGATTACGCCGATGGTTTGAGTTTTCTGCGATGGGGGATCTTTGGGTCGTGGGGGTGGTAAAGGAAAGTGCTTTGGTGGGGCAGGGAACGCAGATAGAGAGCGCACGGATCCAGTTATGGGGTCAGAGAACAGTCGCTCGCGATCACTTGTGGGACTCTCCTCCCGAGGCTGTGACCGTGGTTGATGTAACGAAGGGGATGAGGGGTGCAGACCATTGTTGGTTGTTGTTTCCGTGAGTGCGGTAGAGGCCACTCGGTCGTCACCCGTCTCGTAAGTTGGAATTGTGGCTAGTGAGGGTTGTGGTATGGGATGAGGTATTGATGCTCGTGTCGGTGACGGCACTGGCCCTCCTGTTGTGGGAAAGTCACGGGCTGTGGTTTGTTGGAGTAATGGCGAGCTACCGGGAGAGGAAGCCAGGGTCTGAGAAGAGGCAGGTACCGCTTCTAGAGCGTAATGAGGCCCTTGGTTGTAGAGCTGGGACGTCTCTTCCTTTCCTTGTGGTCCAGCAGGTAAACGTAATGGAGTAATATTATTGCCGTGATCTTGTGGATACTGCTGGTGTCCTTGGAGTTTTCCCTGGCCGTCTTTGCTTCTTTCCTCATCTGCACTTCGTTCTTGGATAGTGTTGAGCTTAAGGTTATCTTCTGCTCCCCTATCGAGGTCGATGAGATCTTCAGGGATGTCCTTAATCCAACCACCTTCGCATAATGCCCTCCACTCTCCTAGGATGCCAACACTCGGTGCAAATCGGCGAACATTCTCACAGCAGCGTGTCCATTCTGTATCCGCGATGCGTGACAGGGACGCCGCGATACTATAGACGGTGATCGTATGTTTTTGTGTCGTCTGCAGAGTATGATTACTAGCAGTAAGGATCGTATCAGCTCAATACCGGACAACATATCACATCAAAACACACTATTTTTCCTGAGCAATTTCCGGGCCAAGTGTGCTGATCAACTGAATATATTTGGCGTGTTCTTCTGGCACATCTGCGGCCCTTTTCTTGGATTTTTTCTCAAAATTGATGCCTGATGTGTCCTCGCCGATGAGCGGTTGCGCTGGGCTGAGAGGTATAGCCTGCCTACCTGCTTGTTTGATCCTGGCATTCGAGTCCGTTATACGCTCATCATGGGCCTTCTCTTCTTTCTGTAGTGGATGTTAAGCGAACGGTCCCAGGGTCACAGGAACGAAGAGAACTCACGGCGAGCCTTTTGAACCATCTTTTGACCTCCTTGCTGATGGCGTCGTATTCCCTATCAGCAATCTTCACGAACTTGGCGTCGACGTCGGCGAGAACGTCAAATATGGAGGCGCTTGCATTAAGCGCATTGGCTACGGAAAATGTAACTTGCCATCGCATCGGCACATTCCGTGATAATGCAGCGCACCAGCAACTTGGTTCGTTACTTTCGAGCTGGCTGTCTCGCGCAGAGCTTTAGCCAGTCTCTTCTCCAGCACGACGATGGCCGTGGCCGCCTCGCAGTAGTCGTTGAGGATGTTGAGGAGGGTCTCGATGGACCTGCACGACTTGTGGATGTCTGCGCGCTCCGCGAGGGCGGCGGGCGGGTGCCGCTGGTCCACAATGGGAGAGACGGGCGCGAGGGCGTTGTTCATGGCATGGAGAGAGCGGGCTAATCACGGGCGGGCGATTGGGGCATGTTGTTCCCACGGGCATTCTTACTCTGATCTGGTCGCGACGGGAGCCGAGCTGGAAAGCCACGCCTTCTTGCGCTTCTCACCCGCAGGCCTCTGGCGCCCTTCTTCGTCTTCCCTCCAGAATCCTCCGACAGGGGCGTTCTGGCCCGAGTCATCCGTTTATCTGATAATCCTTTCGTGGGAACCTCTGTGTCCTTATCAGATAACTCCGGCGCGTCTGATTGCCAATTATGCATCCTCACCACGACCACGCTGCCCATGAAGAGGAGGAACACTCCCTCATCGGCAGAGACGACGTCCAGCGCAGCCCGCCTCGCGCCACCTCTTCCTTCATGAGCTACAAGGCACACACCTTCTGGTACGCACTCGCACTGCCCCCTCCATTAGCTGCCGCTCACCCCGTAACGCAGGCTCCTGCCAGTCATCCTTGTCTTTTCCATGTCTGCAAGTACAGTTTGTCTCCCACCTACCCCACTTGCTCATATGGCGACACGTAGCGCGGCATCACTTCCTCGCCGAGAATCCAGGTCTACAAAGCCATTGCATGCCGCGTACTCACAGATCACTCGGCTGACTTCACTAGCCTCGTTGACTCCCCAGAGTGCGGCAGCTCGGACGTGCAAGCCCGGGCAGCAAAGATACAGGCCGGTGCGCGCTATTTTTTTTCCATACATCACGTCATTGAACAGAATTAGGTGTCATTACCTTCATGAGCGTTCTCAGTGCCATCTCGACCGGCTTCTGGAGTCGCCTGGGAGACTCCCATGGCCGCAAACCCATCCTGGTCATCTTCATGTCTGGTGCACTTGTCATGTTGGTTCACCCATGTTCCCCTCCTCGGCATCTTTTTCATACCCTCTCTTTTAGGGAAGCAGTCTTTGTGCTCGTCATGCGCCAGAACTCGTTCTTTGGTCGCCATGCAGAACATCTCATCTATCTGGGACCAATTGCCGAGGGTTTCGTTGGTGGTCTTTCCACTTTCAATGGCGTTGTTCATGCGTCAGTGTGCCCGAATTTTCCCCTCTGCGCAGTCATCTAAATTGCCTTCCTTTTTAAGCTACGTCGCGGACTGCACTAGGCATGGATCCAGGTGAATTACAAACGTGTCATTCATTCTGTCTGCTGACAGTCCCAGGTCAAGAATATTTTCGACTATACAAGGCATTGTATTTGTTGGTCTTTCCTTTGGACCTTGGGTGAGCCACTCCCAATATCAACCCTGCGGAATGTATACTCAGGCCTCTTAGTTTGGTGGCCTCTTTCTACCTAAGACTGGATACAGCGACTCTTTCTTTTTCAGTAGCATTACACTTCTTATATGCACCATACTCTATGTGGTGTTTATTTGCCCAGAGTCGAGGGTTCCCTCAGAGAATGTGGCCAACTCTCCTGCCAGTAATTTCCAGCGACTCAAGCACTCTCCCCTTCAAGCAATGCACCACCTCCTACGAAAGTTTATCACTGCCCTTCTTTCCCCCTTGTTCATATTTGCTCCCAAACGCGTCCGAGGAACGAATAAGAAAAATTGGAACATGACCTTGGTTGGACTCGGCTTCTTTATCTATTGTCTATCGATTGTGAGCATCTCACCCGCATTTACCTCCCATTCTTCTCTCTGATCGCCATCAGGGAATATTCTCCGCCAAATATCTCTATGCTCAACATGTCTATACCTGGACAACAGCTCAGGTGAGGCGAAAATCAAAGCGGCCTTTCGGTAGACTGTCGCTGACGACCATCTGATCAGCTTGGATATTATATGTCGACATTATGGATATCCAGGGCCCTCAACCTCTTGGTGGTCCTTCCAAGCAAGTGATTCCCCCTGGCTCTGAGTCCTACGCTGACCCAGCTACATAGTCATCATTCACTACCTCAAGCCAAAACGCACCTCCCCCGAAAACCAACCATCTCCTTCGGACGTCGCTGCAGAGTTGATCTTCGACAAGTACCTAGCTCAAATCTCCTTATTCGTGGATGGGTTCGCAGATGCCCTCGTTGCCGCCATCTCTAATAAATCACAGCCCTTGTTTGTCATCGTTTCGTGTCTATCATCATTCACTAGTGGTGGAAACCCAGCCCTGCATTCCCTTTCCGCGATATGTCTACATGCGGTTGGTCATTCTGATGAAGCTGGTACCTTGTTCGGTGCGCTGGGAGTATTAAATTCAGTGGCGCACATCATCTCTGTCAGTGTCATGTAGCTTATTCATCACGAACTTTCACTGATGCTCCTTCTGTTGTGCTACAGCCGACGTTGTATGCGACAACATATGGGCTTACAGTGGCATCTTTCCCGCAAGCCATCTTTATTCTAGCGGCCTGCCTTCTGTTCACGATCGTCGCGCTCTTGTTTGGAGTGTGGCCAGTATCAACCTTGCCAGATTCTACCACACTTTCCGACCCAGAAACTGATCCGCTAGGAGCAGACTACACAGATCCTTCAGGTCTTATGGAGGATTTTTTACCCTCAGACGACTTGGACGGAGAACCAGCGGCTGATTACAAGTATAGTAGCATCGGAAAATCTCCTCCAAGGACCATTTCCGGTGGTTTTGCGGGTTCAACATCCTCATAAACCTCAACGCTATGCATAGTGCTTCTTTCAAGACACTCATTTGTTGTATTATATTTCCACCGCTAGATTCTCTCCCCTGCGATTGTTTTCAACATTGTTCTCAACGTTTAATCACCGTTTCTCTGTTTTTGTTTTTTGCCACATTGTTTTGCTTGTTTTTTATCATTGCTATCTTACAATATACGCTCGAGGAGTCTAACTAGAGGTTACTGTTACACTGGACGATCGTGATAATGAACAACCGATGCCATTTACTGTTCGAATATAGTAATCTATCCGATTATCGATAGAACATAATTCAGTAGGATGGTGAATATTCTACCGCCATGATAAACATCTCACACTCTCATATAATTCTGTGCCACGCCGTGTGACGTGTTTTTGCTTGTCGCAAACGCGAAAAGGGAGGAAGACAAAAATGGGCGCTTGGGTATTGGTAGAAGACGTGTGAGTTTTTTCCCCGGGTTGGTGTGTAAGGAAGGGCTTGGCGATGGGGGGGATGACACAGGCTTGATGATACTGACAGAGTCAGCAGCGGCTGACCGTGACTCAAGACCCAAGTGGGCAATGGGTATAGCAATAAGGGGTATAGATCCGTTCGGTGGGAGAAAGCCTAATATAGTTTTGTTAGATTGCCTGGGGGAGGTTAATGGGAAGCTTATCACAGAGAGAACGGAAAAAGGCTGATGTGATGACCCAGTGGGAGAGGGGATAATAACAAAATGGGCATATGAGCTTATTTTTGATATGCTCTAGCCTACGGTATTAGTTACTAATGACTCACATCTAAATCTCTATTCAGAATTATGAAACAAAGCTTCGCCGTCTTCCCCGATCAAGGGGGTTACAGAGAGAGAGGGGGGCATTCTCCTTACTTACTTACAGGCAGGTAGCTGAGGGGACTTGGCGCGAAACATGCCATTGCAGACTAGAAGAAAAAAAACAGACTAGTACCAAAATCTCGATCTCTGTTCCGCTGTTCTAGCCGACGAATAACGGTCCCGAAGGTATCCTATGTTGATCTCTTACGAATAAAGTAACTCAGAGCGGACTACCGCTTCTTGTGGGTATTTGCTATTGTGGGTGTATTGTACGATCTAGGCCGGCGAGAGTAATATACCGAAGAACCACCGAGAAGACAGATATAGCTTTACATGCCTGTGTACTAAAACCTGTTCCCGTGCACTAGTCAAGAGAGTAGGGGTTTGTGATAAAGGGAATCGATGCCTAGCCTAGCCGCGGCACAATCGATGATTTGGGCCTAGATTGTCCAGGCTGAAAGCCTTCCACGCGCAGTAGGGTGGGATTTGTGCCAGTTATCAACTCGTTCAAGAATGTCTTTTCCCGGTGCCAGATTCGCGGAAACAAAAACACCATTGGGTAAGCAGATACGATTTAACTCGTCCTTGGTACAGCGTCCCTGTCGCATATATTCGACCACTTTGGAGCAGAACCTTATGCTGTGGTTAGGGTCGGAGCAGGCCTGGCATCCCGATTGAGACTGCCTACACGATGACTGGGTTTGCTGAGTATAAGAAGCAACTGTGTTTTGCTTGAGTTTAGAGTTCAACTCGTCGATTAGGGCGTTCGCAATGGCCAGAAATTTCTTCCTGATTGACGCTTCAAATGATTCATTGTCAGTCGAGCTGGCAGGCATTGAGCGGGATGGATGTACTGGCTGAGTAGGCAGGGCAGGCTGAGCTACTTGTGTTGGTTCAGCGTACGTTGGGATGGATGATTGAGGGGATGGGTGGACGTGGGTCGAGTATGATGGCTGCACGCCTGAAGATGCAATGGTCGGGTATGCTATCGTTACCGGTCCCGGGATACTTTCTAACAGGAACTTGGCAGCTTTTGCAACTTCAGATACGGACCAGGGCTCGTCCAAGGGATGCATAGGGTCCATAAGACGGAGCTGCGTCCTCATCTGGTGGCGGAAATCAGCATGAAATCCTTGTAGGAAGAGCTTGGCACGGTCAAGCTCCGAAATCTTGTTGCGAGCTACAAGCCAACTCGCCCTCGTATCGAACTGACGCAGATATTCTCCAAACTGAGCCAGGTCGATCATGGGGACGGCCGCTTGATGTTCGACGAGTATCTCTAGTTCCAGGGTTGTGTACCTCCGGACTGATTCCGGGTATAATGCAGTTATTTTGTCCCTAAACCTGCGCCAGCTCCCTCCTGTATCTGCTGCCAACGCTGGACCTTCCCATATTTCTCTATCACAGGGTCTCAGATAGCGAAGTGTATATGTGATATGCTCTTGCGAACTGAGATTACACTCCTTGCCCAGGAGCTCGACCTCGTCAAGAAACTATTCTAGGGACCTAGGTGAACCGTCGAAAGCGGGAGCGGAGCGTTCGCCTGGGCTGGGCATACGACGAATAGGATGATAGAAGTGATGGTGGGCGACAGTGGTAGGAGGGGATGGTAAGCATGGCGGACCCGGATGCAGTGCGCTGAGTGATGTAGTCGGACTGGCGGACCATTGGGCTGCTGTGAGCCTCGGTCCAGGTTCCGAATGTACAACGCCTACAACAGAAGAATAGGACTGCGAACGTTGTCGAGTATTCCGCATAAATAGTAATGGGTAAAGCGTGCGGCCTTGGATTGAACTATAGGGTTGAGTTGTATTGAATCGTCCAGGATGGGGTTCGGATCAAATTGAGACAGTATAACCTCCAGCGATATCGGGAGGAACGCTGGAAGATAGTTGTTCGGGAGTTGCTCCGGTAGGACCCAGTCGAAGTGAGGTAAGCTCACTCACAACCAGACTCAGGGGAGAGTCTTGACCAAGAGAACGAACGAACAAAGTACGAGCCGGCCGACCGAGGTAGAACCGATACAGCGCAAATATGAAGACAGAGGTGATGAGTGAAGAAGCAGGGGCAACGGTGACGGTGCAGCAAGGAACGACGGAGGGGTGAGCTTGAGTAGCGATGGCACCGACAGAGATGTCGGAGACGAGTCCTTTAATAAGAGAAATTTCAGCCCAAAGAGTCAGGTGGCGAATGCCATTGACAACAAAAGAAACAAAAATGCTTACTTACGTGTCATGAGATGAAAATTTCCTCCATGCCCAAGTGTCAAACGACAGGTGCCGCTGTCACTTGACGCTGAATTTATGCGTCCAGTAAGAGACTAGTTCGATTATCGCATTGAGGTGTTGAATGTAGTCATTGCCAGCGGTAGCGTACGTTGATCTTTATCATCACTTTTGCATTCTGGACCCCATTTGAGTGCATGCTGCTTTCCAAGCTCGGTCAAATAAGGCCTGACCAAGGCGGTCATGATCTATGGAGTTATGAAGAGAGGTGGTGATCGGCTAATGCGAACCGATCCTCCAAGCACTACGTAAGACCATTCATTGCCTGTACTCTTACCCCTCCGGCTCGTGTGGTCATTAGACTGATGGTGACATATGTAAAACCTGTAAATAAACATTCAAATGAAGGACACTGTTCGTAGCTGATCACCCACATAACTCTTTCCAACTCTGGTTGGATTCATGAAGCTCCAATTGGTATGTTGGCCTGTACCACTTTTGCCGGGGTATTTGAAGGGGCCTGAACGACGGCAATACCAACCTTTCAGATCTTCTGGATTGTAGTGATGGTTTTCGCGCCAAAAAACATGGTTGCCAGCGGTAATTGGGTGTCATAGCAAGAAAAATTGTCATAAATGTGGCCCGAGCCCTACCATTTTGGCGCACAGGGCTCTTCGATCTTCTTGTAATGCGATAGCCTTGAGGAACATCATAGTAACCATTCACCACATGTATAGGTTAATGATATTGAATCATAATGCCATGATAAGGCCAGCATCGAGAACATCCTGTGTCCGACACCATGCATATACCATGTCACAGCTGATGCGACACACGACGCGCTAACATGTTCAGATGGTACTCTCGGCACCCTTGTAGCTTATGGTAGTCAAAAACTGACGCCAGGAGCTGGGATGTAAACTTTGAGGGGTTTGAGAGGAACGAATATAGTGACGTCAAATATAATACTTACGCCAACTAACTGAACAAGAATCATCCAGAGTATACCATTATCAGATGAGCGGGTATCTAAGCTGTCAAAAGGTAGAGTGCCAACCAAAATAATCATAGGTCCTTGTCGGGCAGAGGCACAGGCAACGCTCACTTACTAAGTTCGGGATACTAGGCTGCCCTAGGTTGTCACCTGCGAGCGGAGAACGATTCCAGACCTGAGAAAGATTACTATGAGACGTGTGGGCCGTACGAAAAACGACATACCAAACATTTCTTTGGTCGGTCGGGGCCGCACTTGGAAGAACTGCGTTTTGAAGTAGCCTTACACGTTAGAAACTACCGCTGATGCAGTATATGCTTCATTTTTTCGGGAAACTCCAGGCCCTCTTATGAGGTATCCGTTTATCACCGAACGAGTATCTGGGTCTGCACTTATATCTTGAGTCTAATTATAGTATCAGTGAGAGTTTGAAGGTTGGGAGACAAGGACAGATTATACACCTATCTGAACTTGTTCAAAAACCTTTGGGGGAGAAACCATCAACACTTGAGTATCAGGGATGGCTCGCAGCCGCAAGGAATCTCTCCCATCGATAGTATAAACGATTGGGAAAGTGCAAAACCTGATCTCACTGTTGATGACTATGTTTTCCTTCTGCTTTCTTGACTCGAATTCCTGACTCGAATTCTTCCGGTGGCAACCAGCGATTTGCTCATCGGTATAATTCCTAGCTAGACTAGATATATATGTTGCCTGTACAGAAGGAGTCAATTCGTATACGCATCGACCGCAATACAAACCTTGCCTTGGAAACCTCTAACTCTCCATCACCGACGCGGCGATAGCGGCCCATCCCTGGCTTTCTCGCGGAACCGGTATCAGACTTGTATCAGACTATCAGAACGTCTGATACGTTCATATGCGCGTAACAACGCCGCTCTCGGTCGTATCATGGCAGCCGATTAGAAGTAAGGTTTCCCCTTGCACACATTAGGATGCGTGTTCAGTGATGGATCTCCCGCATAGAGGGGATAAGAATTCGAGAACCCAGCCGATTAAGGACTCCTCGGCACGAATGGTTGGTAACCCATCTCGGGAGAATTCAAGCGGTGTGCCAAGGCGATAATACCAGTAACAAACGTTTCATCCGCTGTGAATCCATACGGTTAGGTATCTTCGTAAAGCCTCGAATATGACTGGTTGAGGAAAGTCTGATCTCGACAGGGGGTCCCGACAAAACCGCTCCAACAACAGGTGGATGAGAAGGGTGCTTAATAGATTGACTTCTGATACCGAAACATTGGGATGAGAGAAATCATGCGATGTATGATGACTTCTGACGTGTAGTTTTATGATAAGAGAAGTTCTTTGAGGTCCCACAATCAGTTCCGTTGGTCAAGGCCCTGGGTTTATGCGACAATATCATGATCAACGAAAAGATCTTCTTGCGCAGAAAGATCGTGCGTGCTTTCTGGACTAATACCACGGGATCAAGAGTGGAGCGATTGTGAACGTCGGCGGAGGTGTAGTAAAACCCCTAGTTGATCTTCGTCCTTATCATATGGTTCCAATGTATTTCCGTTAGACTCGCCGAAGGATATCGGTACGGACCATGATGGGAAATTTAGAGTTGACAATGAAGAGTCCAGGCAAAGCGTGTCCACAAAATGGAAGAAACAATGCGAGCGGGCATCTTGACATGAGTTTGCTTAGTACGTCGATCGACCCATTGCTCCGACAGCGGATTCTCCGGGATCGGAGTCCAGGCCTCCACTGGCAGAGTAACGGGCTTGGATATTCGTTATCCGGTGATGCACAGTAAACACAAGTTTGGGTCTGACCGAAGCGAAGTTGCTCTGATCGCATACATTTTGAAAGGCTGGCTTCGAGTTGGTTTCGACCTTCACTAGCTTCACTGCCGGAGCCCGACAAATGCTCCTTCACATGCCCGCTGGTCAAGTCCGTGGAAGAGGTTGGACTCCGATGCAGTACTTTCATTGCCGGACTGTGGTCTGTTTCCTCGTTTCTTGTTTCCTCGTGCTGCATTTTACCAGCGCCAGAATGAGTTAGGCGTGGTGAATGGCAAGAGCGACTCGTTTTAGTTCCACTTGAAGCAAAATCTCGATGAACGACTGAACGAAACACAATATGTAATATTGGCTTACGTACGTACTACTGGCATTTTCAAAGACTGTTGCTTACGTGTGGAAGACGACATTTGAATAGGGCGGAATCCTTGGAACAGAAGACACAAATCGACACTTTGTGACGTAAACTATCGTCATTCAGAACAACGTAATGTACATGTGGTAAACACGAAAAGTGACTGTCAAGTCAAAAAAAACTTTTACTCGTCGTCCTCGTCATCTTCGGCTTCGGCAAGCCACTATTCCGGCGACGAGTCAATTAAACAATTAAACGCACAGGGCCGCGAAAAGACGTACCTTGAGGAATGGCTCACTGGCCTTCCTGACTTTCTTACTAGTGTCCTTGTCAACGTATTTCTTGCTAACATGGGTGCCCCATTGAGTGATAACTTCTTCCTCAAGGATGTCAGCTTGATAGAGGTCCATCAACAACTTCGGAACAGCGGGAATGAGAGAAGGCTGCATCAATCCGACAAGACGTTCGAGGCCACCTAACAAAGCCTTCTGGTGCCTCTCCGAAGTGACCATCTGGACAGTAGATTAGTGTAAGATTTACTTTGACAATGCGCAGATAGCTACCTTCTTCAAAAGCGGCAAGTAGCTCTTGATCTCGGTTGTGGCTTCGTCGGTGAAAAGAGCTTGCATTAAGACGAGGAGAGACTTGTGCTTCTTCTCAATGCCGAGTTCTTGAACCTTCTTGTAAACTTCGACAGCGAATGCCTTGGTACTATCTGCATCGTCACGATTGTCCTCAACCCACTTTCCAAGTTGAGAGTAGGGGCTGTTGACGTCTTCGTCGCTTCCATCGTCGTCCCCCAATCCGACAGCAGCCATACTGGCCTCAAGTGCTTTCATGCGCTGTTTGACAGCCTCAGGAGAAGTGTCCGCAGCCCAATCATCATTGGCGATAGCAGTCTCGGGATGAAGCTCCGCAGCTTCGGCTTTAATCTTCCTGGTGAGCTCATCGTCGCTTTCGGCGCCATTGGCCTCATCGGCATCATCGGCATCGCCAGTTTCGTGAGTCGGCGAGTTACCACCACCGACATTCGCAGCAGCTGTACCAGCATTCTGACGTTTCTTGTCTTTCTTGGACTTGACTGGTGGATTTTTGAGAATGAACGTGGTCAACTTGTGCCTCATATCCACACCCGTACGTTCGCCGCATGCCTTGCAGTCGCGAATGATGTCTTCAGACCTCCCGCTTTTGAGAATCACAAGATCAGTTTCGGGTTCTTGCAAGACTTGCACAAAACAAACTTCTCGATAAAACCATCGAGGAGTTCACGAAGACGATTTGCGTCATGAGCACCATTGACAATGTACCGTTCATTCTTTTCATCAAATGACGTCTGTGCGCCGAGCTCACAGCCGAAAAATTTGGTGGGATAAGCTGGAGGTCGGCTGAGAGCACGCGCTACATCGGCCATGTTGGGAACGACGGTTTTGATACCATTTCCTTTGCCCTCAATTTTTGTGGTCAAAAGGGGCATACTAATTGGGATCAATATTCGTCAGCTAACGGGCTGATAAGAGGGACGTACCGGTAGCGGTAAAATTTGTCATCGACATCACGACGAATGTTTACAGTAGGTCCGGAAGCCATGATAGGCAGTATAGGTTTTTAACGCTGCTGCAGGAAAGGGGGTTGGTATTGAGGAGCGAAATTAGGAGAAAAACCATGCAGGACACCTACAAAACTAGTAAAGGATATAGACACGAGATCTTTACGCTTTGTGGAAGCAATTGGCGGACGAAGCATGAATCCTCTGCCGGCACAGAAGAGGATATAAGAAGGGTGTAGGTAGTGGGTAGGCGCTATTGTGAAGATTTGTGGGCACAAGCTTCACTGGTAGAGCAGATGGTGGTTGAGAGTCAAGTTTTGAAAGCCCACGTTGCCTTTTCTTACAAAATTCGGTCTCGGAACTCGGCATCCTCCGGTACCCCTCCGGCGCTCACGCGACTGATAACGGAATCGCAGATGTGAGCACGGTAGCCAGCTGGTAGCCGGGAGCGCCAGGTCTCTCCGTCAATTTCGACTTCCCAATGTTCTACGGTGTAAAAACCCGGGCCATATCGCACACATATCGATTGTGCCTCACCCATGCCCAATGTATTTTTGGTTTTCGGCCTCGGGCCGTTAGAAACGGCGATTGTGCCATTTCAGGCCGAACCAATCATAGGCCCTGCTGGCGTAGTGGTAGCGCGTCTCACTTGTACCCTTAATCGAAGGTCAATGAGAAGGTCACTAGTTCAATCCTGGTGTGGGGCAACAACCTCTTCTGCGAGTATTTTGCTCAGGCTCTCTCTGCTCACTGAGCACTTCTATTTACTCGTGTCCTGCCCTTCCAGTACTTTGTTTTCAAGAATTGACCCAAGAACTGATGGTGGAACTGACGTCTGATTTAGTATCGCCTGTTACCAAAACAAGAACGTCCAAACAAGTTAACATTATCAGTATCCTCCTGCTGCAACATCGACACTTCAACCATGACAGAACTCGTGGACTCTATGCTTGATCTTATGAGGCGCCTGCCTCCGACGCGAACAGAAGAGAATGTCAACGCACTCATTGCAATTTGCCCAGAATACGCCGATGATCTGCTCGGAAGCGTTGATCAACCGTTACAGCTCAAGACTGACCGTGCAACTGGGCGGGACTACCTCTCCTGCGACTATAATCGGGACGGCGAAAGCTATCGGTGCGCTATCCTCACTACGTTCATTACGATAGTTGGCAAACTAGCAATGCGGTGCGGTTACCGGTATCCTTCAGATCACCGTGGTCAAATGAGTATGACCCCCTCTCGAGGACGGAACCGTACCAACGCCGAAGCTACGCAAATTGGAAATCATGGCAAATGAAGCTTTTGATACGTATCGCGAGATGTACGTGATCTCCACCCTTCGTCTTAACTCAAAAATAATCTGACATGGCGTGGAATCAAGGTATTATGAGGGAGGTGTATCATCCGTTTATCTTTGGGACCTAGAGGATGGTGGATTCGCAGGAGTGGTACTATTTAAGAAGGGTGAGTCCCTCATTGAAGATAAGGCGAAAGAGTCGCTGAATTGTCTATTAGCGATGTCACCCTCTTCGGTCCAAGAACCTTCGGGATCATGGGACTCTATTCACGTTTTTGAGTCTGTTGAACGGGGCGGCAGGCTCACTACAAGCTCACGTCTACTATCATGTTACAGCTCACCACACGCCAAGCTTCGCAAGAAGGCGGGGACAATGAGAAAAAGTCTACCATCATGGCTACCGGGTCAAACAACGCAAAGTATAAAGATATATCTTTCAATAGACAGGGCGAAGTCACTTTAAGCGGAAGCATGACACGGCAGGTTCGTGTACCTTTTTTCCCTTCATCATGGGTATCCAGTACCCTTTAAAGGTTAAACTACTATTCCACTTGAGTTAGAGGGGCCGCTCACTGATTGTTTGGGTCAACCTGTTTCACTTCTCCACATCATTTGTCCTCTTGTAAAGTTAACTTTACTCGAGCTGATGGTTGTTATTGGTTTATCTAGCAAGAACAAGATTGGCCTATTCACGATCCTTCTTCACACATCACCAACACTGGCCGGATGATCGAAGAAATGGAAATCAAGATGCGTAACTCACTTCAAGAGGTGACATTACATTTGATTCAGAGATCAATTGATTGTAATTTTTTTTAGGTATATTTCGGGAAAACTCGTGATGTTGTGTATGACCTACGCAGTGTGGACGATCTAGAGAACGCTCGGCGGCAACGAGAACTCCAAAAAGAACTTGTCGGATTTATCAAACGATGACGAGGCATATACATGTCACCACGGGAAGTACGATAGTCTTGTAGTTCAACGTGGCATAACCACATGCATTGTGTACCTCACATCATCCTGAGACGTGCGAGGCATAGCCAAAGATAGAAATACCAACAGGACTCATGATCAACGTCTCAGCTGAGCATCAGCTAATGGGTTAGCATGGATTGTGATCTGATTGGTAGTCAGCCAGATTAAGGTGCGGAGTAGGAAATGCAATTTACTTACATGAGTGAGCTTGATTTCGGTTAGCGGCCTATTCTTGTTGTTCACAGGTACACGTTCCATCGCATCAAGGGTGGAGTCTGCGCCGTCGATGACCTTGCCGAAGATGGTGTATTTGCCATCGAGGTGTGCTTGCTTTGCATAAGTGATGAAAAACTGCGACTTGTTGCTGTCTGGTCCCGCATTAGCCATGGCAACGATACCTCGTGCGTTGAACTGATATCGTGAGATGCGGATCAGTGTACAATAGTAATACCCATGTACTCACTTTGAGTGTAGAACGTATTTCGTCAGGAAAAGAAGCACCCCAAATGCTCTGGCCCCTTTCCCGGAGCCAGATGGATCGCCGGTCTGTATCATGAACGACTTGATGTTGCGGTGGAAGAGACAGCCATCGTAGTAGTTGGACGCGCACAGGGCGAGGAAGTTCTGCACCGGCGTGGAGTGAGATATCAGCCGTGCGGAGAGGACAGCCCTTACCTCGGCCGCCTTAGGTACAGCCTCGCAGAATATTTCTATCTGGGACAGAATTAGATGTGTCACCGGGGAGACGACCCTGCAGAAGTACCTTGAGTTCGCCGTGGGATGTGTGCAACGTCACTGACTATGGTTTGGTGAACGACATTCAGTGGAAGCACGAGAAACGCATACCATGGCAGGGCGGAAGAGCGAATGGGTCTGTGACATTCTCTGGCTGTCACAATGATGTAAAAATAGCCCCCATCCAGATCGCGCTCAGCCGCTGTGCGAATCTGCCTGCCTGCCAGTTCTTTCCTCCTCCCACCATCATCCTTCCCTCCCTATCATGCGCACGCCCTCCCTTTACAGCCAGGACGATCCTATTTCTGAGGCCCTCCGCCCGCCCGTAACAGAGACCGAGGCAGAGCGCATAGCTCGTCTCTCCGCCGAAGCCGACGCCAAGCGCGTTTCCGACAAAATCGATGAGGACCTCAGAGAAGAGCGCGAGCGTCTCAGACGAAAGAAGGGGGACGTCAAGGTTCGCTGGTGTCTCCCCTATTTATTCTTTGATGCGCATACACTCACCTTCCTCGCAGCTCCTGCTCCTTGGTCAGGCGGAGAGCGGGAAATCGACCCTCCAAAAGCAGTTTCAACTCATGTACAGGCCCAATTCCCTGGACGACGAGCGCATCTCATGGAAGACCGTCATTTACTTCAATGTCGTCCATTCCCTCAAGCATATTCTGAATACTCTCGAGGCATGGGATGACGTCTTGGATGATGATAGTGACAGCATCTCCATCGCTGATGAAGGGGCGCATGCTCCTGGGATTTCAGGGCAGCCCTCCCCCTCTGCATCCCTTTATAATGGTGGGGGCAACGACTCACCTAGTTCGGTTGGTGCAGCCTCTTCGTCCTCCAATCATTCTCACCCGTGGACCAAGGACAACGGTACCAATCAAATCGCGGCTTTACGCCGAAAGCTTTCTCCCCTCATTTCTACCGACACGCAACTCGCAGATCGCCTAAGTGGGGGATTGCTGTTTCCGGATCAGGCAAAGGCAGTGTTTACGTCCGTGGCGGCTGGCAAGCTCGGACAATAGAAAATGCACTAGGGCGGTTGTCTGGAAAGCGTTCGGGTTCGGAGAAAAAAGACCGGGATAGCGTCTCAACGGAACCGCCATCGGTCCATGATGTCTTGATACTGGATGTCGCCCGTATGCTTGCTCTATTCGAGTCCGACATCAAAGAATTGTGGAACCATCCCACTGTCAAAGGAATGATTACTAAACGAAGGTTGAAGCTCGACGAATGGTCTGAATTGTGCGTTGTCGGTATATCGATTTCATATGCGAACCACTTACCAAGCTACAGCTTCCTCAAGCACATCGCTCGTGTAGCTGCCGCGGACTATATCCCTTCCACTGGTCAGTATATCACAATCCCTGGAACGCGTATAGCATTTATTGACGCTCTTTTTGAAGACGATATTCTCCATGCTCGGATTCAAACGATGGGAATTGCGGAACACATCTTTGACGTAACAATTCATGGAAAATCCGTCACATGGCATCTGTATGACGTTGGCGGCGCTCGTGGTCAAAGGCACTCTTGGGTTCCGTACTTTGATGATGCAAATGCTATCATTTTTGTTGCCCCAGTGAGCGCCTTCGATCAGGTATGAATGTAATTCTAGTCTGGTTGCTATGTTCTCACTTTCGCCTATAGTATCTGGAGGAAGACCCACGTGTGAATCGCATAGATGACTCACTCCAACTCTTTACTCAGATTTGCTCTAATGCATTGCTGAAAAACGTTCACTTGGTTTTGTTCCTGAGTAAGTCGGATCACCTCTCGATACACCGTTAATATTTCTATAACACTTGTGCCAGACAAAACTGATCTTCTAAAATCGAAACTGGATAAGGCGCTAAGGGTCCGGAAATAGTATGTCTCAAAGTTCGAACGAACTTCCATTTTCTTACATATTCCAGCATAACTTCCTTTGGCGATCGCACCAACGACTATGAAACAGTGTTGAACTACTTCAGAGCGCACTTCCTCCAGGTGCATCGAAGAAATAACGAGAACAGACGTGTTCTGTATACACACTTCACTAGCGTTGTAGTATGTGCATTTCTACTGCTCACCTCTCCAACATAACCGACACGATCATTTCTTAATTAGGACACTAAAGCTACTCAACGCGTTATTGGCAATGGTGCGTCTCAACTTTTCTTCCACAAGTAAGGCTACCCACACAACCTCTAGTTCGGGACTCTATATTCAGAGGATATTTGCAGTCTGCCGCCTTGGTTTGATGAAAGACCGAGTCTATATTATGATGGCCCCTTGTTCATCCGTTTCTGCTGGTCACTACTGTATGATCTAGGCAGCTTGTCTGCCGTTAATATGTTCTTGCTGTCCCCTTACCTTTTTGCTATGGTCATCAAACCATTATTTTTTTAGTTACCGTGGGGCCGACTAGTCTGTTGAATGTACTCTCTAACATTGTTGGTGTGTTTTTTGTCTATCACTTAGACGTTCTACGAACCTTGTATATAATACCCCGCGCCGTTGATCCATCACGCACATGTTTGTAACTCTCATACATCAGAAACACTCTGCTCCACGAAAGATATCGTCGGGCAATGAATGCGAATTGATGCGATGTAACTGGTGTTTCTCAGGTATGTCGTCCTGTCAATGGTTCGGCCTTACCCCTCCTAGAAACTAGAAACATTTGAAGTAATGGAGATCAGATCTCAAAATGCAATTCGGGACAACTGGGAGCCGTGTATTATGATGTATCTACGATGTATCAATGATCCTATTCATTCCTTGCGTGTTCACCTCTTTCTAATTATATAAATTCTGTGCGATAGATATGCCGCCGTAGCACAATGGTAGTGCGTTGCTTTCCTAAGGCAAAGGTTGTGGGTTCGATCCCCACCGGCGGTTTTTATAAGAAGGTTCGATTCGAGTACCCTTGTGTGAAGCCCAACTCTACATTTGTCACGTAGTGTTGAAAATAGGTTTTTTTTTGTTATGTCAATCAATTCTTGATTTTCTTCTGTCATTTTTGCATTCACTTTTCATCTAATTTTTACCGACTGACCATACCGTTTCTTACGATTTTGTAAAACATAACGTAACACATTCTTTGTCTATTTTCACTGCCCTTATTAGAGGGCCGGCAAGGGTAGATAAACAACTAGCCGTGCAATCTTCACGCATAAGAATTCGGAGCTGCAAGTCCGTCTAGTTCCCTGTAGCCGGTCCTTGGAAAGGGAGCACTTAAATCAGAACTCTACATATCCGCCTACCAAGTTATGAGTAGCCGTGGGTACTTCCCGAATTGATTAGGGTTTACTGGTCGAATCATTTTCTTTCTCTTGATTACTGAAGAAGGGTTATCAATGAGATATTAGAGTATGTGATCGAACTTTAAAGAACCTGATCAGTATTGAGCATTTCAGGTGCGCTAAATGTACTCCGATGACTCGGTCAAAAACCCGACACCGGTTACCGTTACCAAAATGCCTCTGCCGAGATCCCAAAATAGAGCAATTTCAGATTTTCCATCTCCGCGCACTAATAAACTTTCATCTGAGGAGTTTGAGATCTGAAGCTCCTAGAACTAACGACAGTGGAGAGGCCCGAACCAAAGTTAAGGAAGCGACGCCGGTAATTACAACTTTGCTATTCGCTGAGCTCTTTTTTTCCTCTCGTAAACCTCATGTTTGCGCAACAGGCTCTCAAAAGTCTAAGAAGAATCCATAATTGTTGAGAATACAATTGACTGACACTCGCACATGGTACAAGATCCCGAGGATGAACTAAATGCCCTTCTTCCCGGTTTCATTACGAAAACGATGTTCTTCCTCCGTATTACCGGCAATTTCGTGACTGGAATGTGTTATAGTACAGCAATATAGCATTTGCGTTATCTTTGGACCAAAAAGATGAACGGAGATTTGCACACTGTACTTTCAGGAGGGGAAGACATTTAACCTTCCTGGGTTTAACAGCTTTGCACCAACATGAAACCTCGTCTAATCATACTTTCTTTGGAGTCCTCCACTTAGCAGGGTGATGACTGCCGTCATGGTTCTTGTATACTTGACTCCATGCACCTCCCAATCTCCTGGCCGAACAGGCTGTAGAAGAGACTGTTTTAGTGATATTAAACATGGGTATTTGTATGGTGTGGCGTAAACTTCTCAACCCGGGTGACTGGTGAGATATACCTCCTGGCAGCTCCCGAGGTAGTACATGAGTCATTGAAGAGGACCAGAATTAGCGCAACCGTGAAGGACAAGTCGAATGTGACCGGGCACCGGCGTCTCGGATTGTCCGTATCGGAAAAACACACTGAATCATTTCACCCAGAGGGTCGCAACTTTTCCTGGACCTCCAGCTAGATAGGGATAAACATCCGGCTGTAGAAGGCCATGGAAATTTGTTTCCTATCAACCATAGAAAACGAAGGGCTTATCATTGATCAATATAAGTATAATCAACCATTATCCCGGGATAACCTGCCTTGGAGTAGGCAATCTTGTGTGACTAATGACCAATCACAGAGAAAGATCTGTTTCGTTACATGGCCACCTCTCCATGTCAAAAAAGGAGTAAGCCTCCTTTCAAACAGCCAGCGGAAAGAGGTTAAACCAAGCTTTCAGTGGAGCTCTGAGTTATTTTAGTAGATTCAGGAACCTTCCAGCTTGCGCGATTTTGTGGATGTTTGTGTTGCATCATTAGTCCAGGAACCAATGAACGCTATTGTCTGTTCTATGAGCGAAAAAGACGGAGGATGTTGCACTCCGTATCCTCATGGGTAAAGAGGAACCCGAAAATCGGTGAAACAAATGTGGGCGCAGACTGCCGTAAGTCCTGGTCATACATACGAATATTTTCTTATGCATTCTGTATGCTGCTGCTAGTAAAGTTGTCCTAGGACGTTGTAGGACCGCGGTGCTAGTATCATTTAGAGATACCTTGTAAAGGACTTGACGTAAGAATTGATTGTAGTCACATGGCCAGATGTATGTGTACTGATTAGAGTCTTACAGGATCATTCTAACGATAGCTGCCTTGAAGAGTCTTAGCATACCTCACCATGGCCGAAGCCAAGAAAAGGTTACTCGGAAAAGAAAAAAAGAAGAAGTTTCGATCTGTATTGTTGCTCTTTCTGTCGTAGCGCCTTTGGATACTTAACCATCTGATTTCTATAGGACGGTACCCCAATTTGGGAGAAGCGTGCTATTGACGGTCCCGGTGTTTGGGTAAGCTGTAAGACTGGCCCAGTTCTAGCCGTTTCTTCCCTGCTGACAGGCCTTATTAGGTGTCAAAGGTAAAGAGAAGCAAACCGTCGGGGAATTGTATGATCTTTTCGAATCGGTAGAGCCTCATGCCTTGTCGGGTCAGGGTTGATATCAAATCTTTTTGTCAGTTAGCCGATGAATTATGGCCGGAAGACATCAGTGATAAAGAAGAGAACGCAGCTGAAGAACTCAGCCTCGAAGCTCAAATTGCAAGTGAGATGTCATCCCTACAGAAGCCGCGGAGAGAAAAAAGATTCGGTATGAGCGATAACCCACTTTCGTACCGAGGTTCATCTTATGAGATTCAGCCAGCTGCCAGACTAACACTCCCTGTGGTAAGGTTTCGAACAGCCGTTTCCACCAGTGTCATCAAGTGACTAGGGTCCGATAGTCGTGTTCATTTCCTGCAAGCCTCCAATTGACCCTGTCCAGCTTGTCGTGAGGCATATTGAAAACGTTAAGCGGACAGGCGTCACACAAACACGGTTAGTCGGCATAGGTATAACCGTATGGAGCCGTGGTGACTTAATTTTTGTCATCGTCTACAGGTACACTCTTCGATTCGTTCCAGTGAGCGAAAGTTCCGTGGCAAATCTATCGGAAATAAAATCATTATGTCACAACGTGTTCACCAAATTCTTCGAGGCCCTCGGCGGACGAAAATTTACTGTTAGTCAGCTCTCCTCCTGCTTCCTGGGTACCCTGCAGTCCGATGACCTCCGGTTTAGTACAAGATCGAGTTGAGAATAAGGAACCATAGCACGATTTCTCGCTCTGTGCTGATCCAACATATTGCTCAATGTGTCCCCGATGGTCATACGGTATCACTGGACAACCCAGATATTTTTTATTCTCGTAGAGGTTTTCAAGGTATGTTGGCTTAATCATATGATTAATATATTTGGACTAAGTACAGTCCTAGAGCGTTTGTGGCGTGTCTGTCGTGCGAGATTACTATCGCCTTCAGAAGTTCAATGTAATGGAAATTGCTAACGCAAAACAGCTTTCAGGGTCATCAAACATTGATAGTCGAGTTACAGACTAAGTGAATATGTATATAATAATAATGCGGTGTTATAGACATATTATAGCGTGTACGTGCTAAGTGGAGGAGATGAAACAAACAACTCAATATGCAAGATCAAGAATACCGTAAACTACATGCGACAGACCGAGTGGATGAAAGGAAATCAATAGTACTGGGGGGTGGTGTAGTAATCAACTTGCTGAGGCTGCTCCTGAGAATAGTACTGGTCCCACTGCTGTGACGACAACTGGTAAGTTGGTTGCGTCTGTTGTACAGGCCTCCATTCCTGTGGCTGGACATAGTAGTCGGAGGACGTGTAGTAATGAGCACTTGGCTGGGAGTTTGGGTACGAGCAGGTGGTGGTAGAAGTCTCATATCCGACCGAGGGCGGTTGGATCGGGGGCGAAAGGTCAGGGTAGTACTCTTCTTGGCATTTTGACGGGGGAACATATTCCGGTGATATGTCAGTTTGATAATCCTGACCAAAATTGGGTTACATACATACTACAGAGAAAGGAAAGAGTAGTATCACATACCTGTGGCTCAGGGGTCTGTTCTTCTGATTCCCAAGCATCTTCCTTATTACCCTCATAAGAAAGCTCAGAAAGCTCAGAAACTTCCGGAGTACTACTGGGAGAGTGGCGAGAAGAACGTTTGGAACCTGATTTCTTGTGGCGCCGAGGCTCGAACTGAGAAGGCATTCGACGACCAGTTATAAGAAAATGAACTGATCGGAATCGATCAATACGAACGATCAGCCCGGAAAAGCAATTATTCTGGCTTACTGTTATTATCTCGGCAAGTTTCCTTGAGCTGTTGCAGGCGGCTTCCGACCTGTTTCGCGCTTCGCCTGCGCCCAGTCGCCCATTTAACAAAGTCCGAAAGGAAATGATTGCGACCAATAAAACGGCCACGTCCCCGGTATCTCGTGTGCAATTGATACCTGTCAGAGTACGCTTGTAAACCTGTGAAAAGAAATCATCCGATATTACTGCGAGAATTCTGGGAGAAGGCATATTGAAGTACCTGAGATGAGCGCTGCTTCCCTGCATAATTACAAGGTTCAGAATCAATTACTGCACTTGAGCTATAATTGGAACCATCAACACGTACAAGTTGGGAGGCCAGACGGCTTCCCCTCCTCCTCTGAGTGTCTTGTGGCATCGACGACCGGTTGCGTCCTGCTGACACAGAACAGCCAACGATTGCTGGGGGGTGTATGTTGAAGAAAGGTCGTCCACTGTCATAGTTTGCGTGGTGATAGTATCTGCAGTTGAGCCCGTCGATTCAAAGTCGCCCTGGACTTGAAAGTGGGACATGAAGTAGGATTTCATGGCTGATCAAAGGCTGCAGACGAACAGGCGAGAGAAGATGTGTTGAAGGGTTGGTCTAAGCCTTCTTTCATTTTATAGTTCCAAGAAAATAATAAGGCTCACAGCATGCCCTTTGACGGTCCCCAGCTAAACTAGGGTAACTGATCAGATCTCTCGGTTCATCTATGGGGACGTAAGCGCGTCAGATCTTTCCACCCATGAGACGCCACACCCTGAACTCAGGCCGATGCCATCTCTGATTGATTCTTAGCTAACTTGTTCCAAACAAGCCATATAATGGAAGACCGATCACTCGTGTTCCTGAAAAAGTTACTGTTGTCTGCTGTGAATCGCCAGCCGTCGATCCAATATTAGCAAGTTTACCTAAACAAACCAGATGAATTGCTTGCTGTTCTGCTTCACGTCGGAGCACAGCTCAATCAGGACTAAGGAAATCACATTCCCAAAATCGTCAAACCCGAGATAAAATACAGAAAAAAAATACGATTCGGGATTGTTCGACTTCTGGAAAATCCACGATGTGTTAACGTTCCCCGAGAGAAGCTTCACACGCAACCCAAAGGGAAGCAAATCTTGTCAAGTCAAGCGCACCAGTTCCCCGCTTCGACACATTTTTTCTAGATTGCGATATAAACTGACACGCGGTAGTTCGAAGTTCAGCTTTGGGGTGACATGCCAATTTTACACAAACACCCCCACATTCCACATTGAAATCGTTTCTGTTTTCCCGAAGAGGTTACTAAAAACCAGGGTTGCCTGATGTACACACTGCACAGGTCATCGTCACCTGACTGACAGCGTGCCCCGGAGATCCCTCAATTCGAAGGGTGTCCAATAAATACAAACTAGACGTTTTCCGTCTAACGCGTATCGCTTCTTTTCTTGTAGCTGCCCTCAATTTTTGAGGGCACCCTTATTTTTGGCTGTCCGGACACTGTGTGATATTATTGTAGACAAAGGAACTCATACGCTATCCCCCAGATACGCGGAAACTCCTGGGGAAACTTGACGTGAGCACATGCAAACAATATCGCAACTAGAGATCGATGGTTCTCGAGGACCCCACATTCTTTGACCAATTAATTATGTTTATGTACTTGATAAGTACATTAGTGGGGATACAATTCCGACTTTTACCTTTTTGAAAGGGGGTCGCTCTTAATACACCGGTGATTCAATTCCCTCAGATCCGTACCTACCTAATTACATATATTTTAATGCACAAACGCCGCCCCCCAATTTCCTAAAGATCCAAACCCAATCAACAGGTGTGAGTAAGTGCATCTCATAATCCTCAAGAGTCGAGTAATTTTTCGTGCCATCACATCCTGGATTGATCATGAATTGAAAACAGTTTTTGGCAAGATGATCGATTGATAAGCCTGGCATCAGACGGGCATCATTGTAAGGTTTGAATACTGTTCAGGCTGGGGAGCTAGGGTTCTGTTTCGAAATCGTATTAGTTAAGTGTGTAGTGGAGAAGCCAGACTCTCTCGGGGTTTACGATACCGTAATCGCAGTAAAAAAATTCGTGACAGGTTTTTTCTTCCTTGGTTCCCACAGCAACATCAGCTTTCAGCAGAGTGTGATCAGCATGAGTTTTGGAGCAACTGAATAGTATAGCAACCTCTTGCAATGAGAAGGAGAGGCCCGCACGAAACATGTAGGGTAAGAAAGAACAGATGATACACCAACCACATAAGGTTGACAAGCATCATCTATTACTGCCCACTCTTTCCCCTTGATAAGCTCCGACAGGCTCTTGTCTGCGGGCGAATTCGAGACCTTCAGGTGACAAGCTCCGCAACTATACGGCACGTTTCAACCATTAGTGTTGTTGATGACTGGCAGCTCCGACCGATGCTGCTATTCCCTTAACCCGGATAGTTACACCACTGTCATCACACAACGGCGGAGTTCGAATGGGTTATACGGAAATTACCAGGAAATTACACACCTACAAGGTTGACAACCATAATCTCCGGATAGTTAAAACAAACATACCATAATGATTTGATGACGAGATGCATTTGAGGGGGGACACTGGTTGACAACGTCCAGACAACCAAAGACAGCCATGACAGGGAAAATGGTAGTTCACTCACTTGGCCATTAGGTACTGAATTACCTTCCACCCAACAACTTCATTTGGGAAACAGCGCCCGAGGATTTCATAAAACGGAGATAAATTTTTTTCTTTTTCACAAAAAAGAAATCGTCCCACCGTCTTCCATAGCCGCTAATTTCATAGAATCCCCCCTCCCCATTCCAATCATGAACCCCAGTGTTTAATTTCGCAAGGACCAACGCCGAAAGGTAAAAATACTCACCTCAAAGGCTGACTCTAAAAGGACAAAGTGACGTGTTGAGTAACTGTTAAACGGAGAAGAGCGAGCATACATGCGTCGCACCCTATAGCATCCTTGGTATCATGGCAATGGGCATCCCCACCCGGAAACAGGGCTTGGGGGATCGAAGCCACCAAAACCTTGAGGAATACTCCGTGCCTTCAGTCATCCGGACGAGTCAACGGTACCCACTCGCAACATCCTAACAGCAATTCAAAATCGATCGATCGCTCATGGATTACTCCGCAAATCTCCACTACATGCCCCTCCTGATTATCACCTCATGTTCAACAACTTTCGGCCTTGCTTGAGAAATATTTAGCTCATTTCAAAAATACCGATCGAATAGAATCTGTCAGCTGTTGCCTTTGTTGATACTGACAGCCAAATTAGCGGAGTCTGACATCCCAGTAGTGAAGCAGGGGATATGACAAAAAGAGACCTATCGAACCGTTTTGCCCATGAGGATTCGTCTCGGGCACGGGCACGAGGAGACGATGCGGTGCTTGACAAGCTTTAACATTCGGCGCTTGAGAGATAAACATCAGATAATGAAAGGAATAAGAATCGATTTTGCCCTTTACCGCAGGTGCAACGCGTTTTTGGGCCCAGTGGATATAAAAAGCCAATTGTTGTTGTGTCGTCACTGATGGGATGATTGCAATGCCGCGTAATGGGTTTTCGTTCCTCCGAAGGTGTTCTAGTATGAATCATCAGGACCATGGGCATCCTAGAGAAGATAAGCGAAACAGCAGTTCATGGATTGCATCCTAGAGAGAAGATAATCGAAACAGCGGTTCATGAATTCGTGCGCAGGCAGACCGTCCCGCCCGCATTTGCTAGGGGATCCCGTATGGCCCTGTCAATGACTTTGGCATCCGTGAAAGTGAAGCCGAATCTTGAAACAGGTTGTTCGCTCCAGTCCATTCTATCGGCTCCAAAGGTTGCCAAATGACAAGCGGCAACGAAGTAGAATAACGACTAAGGAAGTAGTGAGCCATGAAGTCATGCCTACGCTAGAACGCTCCAGAAAAACTATGACGTCGTATGAAAGAACAGCAGAAGCGATCCGTGAGAGGTGATACGCGGCGTCAGTGCCTCAGGAAAGCCCAACTCGGGAGATGGGTCCCCAAGAGAATCATAATGCGCAGGCCGTTGCCGAATCCGTCGCAATCACGTGATGGCATCAAACAGGCAAGCCGAAAATTAAGAGTGCTGTCAAGGTTCTCAAGAAAGAGACTAAGTTTACTGGGCTATTTATACATCTGACGACGTCAACAGGAGCACGAGAGGGAGTGGAGGACAACGAGTATATGACTATCCTAATTTACTTCGGGTTTTTCAGACGATGTGGAGAGCGAGGCATTACTTTATTTCTACGGCGGATGAATAAAGAGGAATGTTATTGACTTTTCACGATTCTGTGCTTCAATATCTAGAGAGTGGAGAACAACGGCGACGACTACTGGAGTAAGAACAAGGTCATGGGCGAAACATGGCAGGCGATGCGAAAGGGATGCGCAATTAATCAACGAGGACAAAATAAGACAAGACGGGTCCGTGCGGGGGAACACAACGGAGTCCGGGTTGGAGAAACAAGAAGCAGCCAGATACTCGACCTTTCCAATAGCTTAAAGGGAGTAATAAAAGAAGAATAAAAACGCTGAACGGTCCCGGACAGGGAACAAAGCTTTTAGACAAACCGCACGAGACCCAAGATAGATATACCGGTTTCAAGGCTTCAGGAACAAGAAACGGATTAAATATTCGATAATGTTGATTGCAGATGTGGTTCTATGCAGCGTACTGCCAACGCAACCTAACGGCAGGGTGCCAAGGAGCAAAGCTTGAGGCCTTGTGCCAGCTCCGACTTCCACTCGAGGCGGCGGACGGCCTCTGCGTAATCTACCCACTCCCGTCTTCGTTCGTTACGTTCAAGCCAGTCTTGCTCAAGTCCGGCGACATCCAATTCGTAGAAATGGTAGGTCGCCGAAGGTGTCGGTATCGTGATTACATAGCGAGTCACCGTTCCGCGTACACCCGCTGATGAAATGAAGGGCCAACGATACATAGACACGGCAACGGTAACGAACGGGAAAATGCGGGAAAGCGGGGGAAGAGGACGAGAATTAGGAGGTGCGCGACGGATTAGAGGAAATGGGGAGGACCTTCTTCAAAGGCCTCTCGCGAGGCAGCAGCCTCTAGCTGCTCATCCGTAGGTTCCCATCCACCTTTGGGCACTGCAGGGCAGAAGGGGGATCAGGTGAGCGGGGCGATGACGTTGGAGGCGCGGCGAGGGGCGAGCGACTCACAGACCCAATAATCTGGCCTCTTGCGACTGGTGACGACCAGGACCTTCCCGGCCGATCTGGCAATGGGGATGGCGCAGCAGACAACGCGCGGGGTGGCCCTGCCCTTTGTGGCCATGAGAGAGTACGAGTGGGGATAGAGGAGCTTGGGGATGAAGGACGAGTTGGCGGGCCTGGAGGTCATGGGGGGAGGAGAGCGAGACGAAGAGCGTGGGGGCGAGCGGGGTGCTCTGGCTGGGCGAGGCGCGGAGTAGGCGCGAGCGGGAGAGAGCCGGGCAGAGAGCTGGTTGGAAACAGAATGCAGGCGGAGAGAAGATATGTCCAGATCCCCAGCAAAATTACGTTGTGCTTATTCCCGCCAAAAAAAGACACGCACGTTCCTCGGCGCACCCCGGAGCCGCCGTCCGGATCAGTATATTCGCACGCCCGTCTACGCTACAGCGCTGTCTACTGCTACCCCTATATGTCCTCTCCCAGTCGCGCACCCGCTTCGTCTATTCGTTCCAGCTGCACAGGCGTAATATTTAGCTGTTGTCTTTCCGAGAGCGCCCGAAACAATCACTCACGCGACCAGGAACATGCACACGACTCCGAAGGCCATCGCGGTGAACTGTCAACGTCAGATCTGTGAGAGACCGCGGCACATAACAAAAAAACCCTTGCCTCTCGGATCGCTTGTTTTCCGCATTTGCTCTCCTCCAACAGCCTAAAAAAAAAGAGTCAGGTCAAGTGCATAGACAAATGCGTCCAAAATCACACGCCGAGCAGAAAACCTCATGATATAATTAATTAAATTCCACCTACGTTGGTAAAACGGCGACAGCGCCTATATAGAGGAATCCTCCAGCCACAAATGGGATGACCTGAAAACAAAAAGATGGTGATCAGAATGATCCAATCACGAACGTTGACGACTCTGCGGCCTCTCGAATCCATCCATTGGACGACGATCAACGTACCAGATCAGGAAGTTGCACTGTAGTGCCGAGTATGCCCGCCGCGTCTTGCCTCACGCCCGCGGCAAAGTCAATGGGCGCTGGCCCACCATCTGCCGACGCAGCGGTGTGCACTGCAATACCAATAAACGTCCTATTTTCGAGTCAATACATTACTTGGGTATGCCATTATTAGCGAGCTCTCTTACCCGACCTATGAGCGCCGGCGTTTTTGAGCACACGACATAGATGCCGTCAGTAAATGTGTTGGTGATGTCAACAAAAAGACACCCACAAATGCGCCAATCGCAGTTACAAACTGTGACTGCATGGCTTGCCTTTTTGTAAACCCACTACGAATCAAGATAGAGTAGTCAGCTATCTCATGTGGTATCTCATGCGCAAAACAGGCCAAGGTCGTGGTAGCTCCAACAAGGGGAGACGCATAGAAGGACGCGGCCATGCTGTACAACGGTCGCCACAGAGTTAGCCTTCACCTTGGCAGTGACCTGAACGATGACGTACGCTATGCCATCTGTTCTACACAAGTGCGTCAAACTTTAATTCACAATAGCAATAACACTGCATCATCGATCAACGTACATGTTATGCACGAAATCTCCTAGAAGATTAAGATACGCTGAGGATTTTGATGGCCCAGAAGATGTCTTGACTGGTTTGGGAATGTCTCCGTTGGTCTTCTCGGCTTTCCTAGATCGCAGTCCGTTGCCTGACACAGATGTCGCTACGGCACTTGTTTCAGCGATATGAGAGTCATCCTTGTGTGAATGTGAATGGCCATGAGAGTGCCCTCCCTCCTCATCTCCGTTCAGGACGCGGAGTACTTTCTCCATAAAGAAAAAGGCAGCGAAACCACCAAAGATCCCGAGTCTATCACACCAAGTCAGCTAATGAATCCCCTGAAAGGTTGGAGAACCCTACGGACCCGATGAGAATGTTCCTCTTCTCCTCAACCATCACGAAATGTGCACCAGGGTCCTGATGCTCACCCATAAATGAATGTGGCACAAGGTGAAGAAGTACGTCTGAAAGTAGACCTCCAGCCTTCAGGAATACGTCAACATTCAACCAACCACATCAAACGAGGGGAGGATGGGGGTGCGCTTACAGCAAAAGCGATCATAGTATTAAGAGTATTGCCGTTAATCTGCGCAGGTATGAATGCTAGAATAAAGTTGGGCACCCTAGAATCATACGAAGCCCATCGTGAGTGGAGTGCCATCAAACCAGTTTCGCAATGCAACGCACGAGCTTATATAAAAGGTTCCGAGGATGGAATTTCCAGCAGGCCCAAAGGGAAACAACCACGCGAAGACCTGGCGCATGATAGGTGACTCCCCTTCGTCTACTGCCATCTTCAGAGCACTGAGCTTTTGCACAGCCGAACATTGGTGTAGTTCAGTTTCCTAAACGCGAAACCTCGGCATTAGTCCCTCGAGTCCATCAAAAATAACAAGATTGGGGCCATTCGGACACGAGCCCGCCAGTGACTCACGGTTACCGTCAGGACACCACCTGTGTTGGGTGTGGAAGTGAATGTGGTGGCATTTGAGCGCCAAGCTAGACAAGCCAGAAGAGAAGCGAAAACGAGAAAATGAACGAGTCTAAGGGCCATTGTGGACGGTATGGAAACCAATAAGCGATTTATAGCACCAGTCTACGCGCAGACAGATTAATATGCCCCGGTCCCCAGACGTGTAAGTTGATGCAAGCGTCGTGTCCCGGCGTGGGAATGTCATCATCCCATCATACTATGATCGTGACATACTACACATTTAAGCAGCCTGGCAGTTGCAGATAACACGACTTGAACCATGTATCCCACTACCCAAGAGCAAGCCGTCATAGATGCCGCTGAAAAAGTCATGATTGACACTATGGCCCGCTACGATCCCTCTCACGACAAGTACCATGGTCAGTTCCTGACGCCTAGCCCTCTGGAGAACCCTCGGCCACTAAAATTCAAGGGTTCCGATATACTTAGTTCATCGCGTTCGTAGGACGGCTCTTGCTATCGCTAGATCTCTTCCTGTACCACCAGATCTCTTGGTCGTTGAGCTAGGTTGTCCCCACTGTCCTTGATTTCACCTCGATTTCGTCGCTGACATAGTGATACCTTTTTTTTTTTTTTTTCCATTCGCACACGATTAATAATATGGCTTAACAACCCCACATTTCGTCTCAGCTGCATTGCTTCACGACGTCTTGGATAAGAAATACGTGACCCCATCCGAGGCCGAGGACCCCTACACGTACTTCCTCCCACTATTCACATCAATAGCTTCCACACACGGTCTCGACCTAGTCCGAGATGGCCGAGCAGAATTAATATCTAAAATCGTCTCCAACGTCTCCTGGTCCACGGAGAAAAAGCTTCGCGAACAAGACCTTTGGTCTGGTTGGCATGAGGCATGCCTTGAGCTCCACTGTGTTCAAGATGCAGATCGTCTCGATGCCATAGGCGCATTCGGTAGGTATTCTCCTACTTTGACATGTATATTACCCCCGAAACCTTCGACTTTGGAACCACCACTTTGTCTTGTACGGCTCCGCAACGCTCTCAAAGAGGGCATATATCTCTCAACCGGGCTAGAACCCCATTCGCGTTCTGTGTGTTAAAGCATTTGCACAAACACTAAAACTTATTTCTAAATTCTTAGGAATCATGCGTTGCGCCGCCTTTAGTGCTATTACCAATCGGTCAGTTCATTACCTTAATAATACTCTGATTAAATCACGCCCCCCTCTCCGAAGGGGACGGCAAGGCGAATAACATGGATTAAATTTACGATTTGTTCGTTGTTTTTTTTTTTCCTTCTTTTTTAGACCGTTGCACACGTCCGCCGATGACACCGCTTACCCCACGACCGCCGTTCATCACTTCCATGACAAACTTCTTTTAATCCATGATCGTCTCAAGACAGAACTGGGGAGAAGCTTAGGTGAAAAACGCCACAGACGGGTATGTCCCTATTCCCGGAAAACGTTATTGCCGGCTAATTGGCCTTTTTTACAAACTCCGTGACGTACTCTGTCATCTTTCCCCAGTTACTGAGTTTCTTGGACTCAATGCAAGAGGAGTATGATAACCTTAATGTCTCCTGATATATACAAAACCGTAGTCAAGCCTGAAGCACTTTATACATTCCTCCCTGTCAATGAATAATAGTGCCTGACACTTTTCAAAACACTGTCGCAATTTCCATAACTCCCTTGCGTTAGGCTGGAAATTCCTTGTCGAAATGCCGGTTGACCTATCTCACGGTACGAATGGAGAGATTAAGCACTAAGGGGAGCATGTGTACAGCTGTGTTTCCCTTTTTACGGAATTCTTGTCATCCGCCAATCTCTGGGGAGAAATCTAAGCTTTATGTTCGGTCCAGCTTTCCGAACCCGACCTGCCCGTTCGAGAACAGGGTTCTCAATAGACAAGTGATCACCATGATCCTCGCACGACCGTGTTGAGGTTTTTTTGGTGTTGCGTCTGGCTCCCGGGCCTTTTTACAGATGATAAAATTAGCTACTGTACGGATCCAAACTAGTCGACACTACTCATGTCAAAGCCGAAGAAGAATTGCTGAGGGGAAATTTAGTGTCGATCCTTTGCAATTACTGCTCAACTAAATCGCACCTTGTAAATGTTCATGACTTTGACCACCCAGGCTTCAAGATGATAAATCTTCTTGTTTCCAATCCGCATCCTCGTTTCCTATAAACACGTGTATCAGAGATACTAAACCATCCAGACACCACAACAACTCACGTAAAAGGCTGCCCAGTGCATGATTTCTGCTTTCAGGCTCTCATCCACGCGCTCAACCACGCGTTCAGCTACAGTCTAAGGCGCATAGTCAGCTTCGTGCGTCATTAACTGAATGGGGTCAACGCAAGTACCTTGAGGATTACGGTAGGAGGGATGCAGTGGCTTAGAAGTTCATAAAACTTGCTACGAACTTCCATTATCCGGGAGGGAGATTGTTCGCTGACAATCAAATCGGCGACTCTATGACAATAAGTCTCCCAATCGGGCTTCGCAATCGTCAGCGGACCCGTTAGATTTGGCCTGTCAGATAAACACTAAGGATAAACCTTTAATTGCCAGCGAAATGACCGGTACGCACGACTGCATCTTCAAAGCCTCCATGACCAAAAGGGCTTTTCTCAAATTCCCATTAGAATCTTCGATGATTTGTTTGGCTGCTTCCTCAGGTAATTGGAAATTTTCCCGGTCAGCCACAGAGTTGAGTACAGTAGCCATCTATCCAGTAAGGCAATGTCGTAAAAACAAATTAAACCAAAATAACACTTGACATACCTCATCCGGATTCGGAGCCGCTATTCGTACTAATAAGCATCTACTCCTGATCGGAGCAATTAGACGGCTAGTGCTATTTGCACAAAGTATAATTCGCATATTCGACATGTACTTTTCCATTGTTCGCCGAAGTGCGGCTTGGGCATCTCGTGATAGAGAATCGGCTTCATTTATGACAACGACTTGAAAGGGATTAGTTCCGAAGCGAAACGAAGACGCATTTTGTTCACAGGGAACCCACCTTTGAACCGTTGTTTGGCGTTTAAGTCCACCTGCTGCGTTTGCGCGATTTCTTTGAGGATCTCTTGGATAACAACTCGGTCATAATTTCCGGCCTCACTAATTTTATCACATCATCTAGGGAAAAGAGCCGCATGATGTAAGGGAATGGAAGTTACCTGGGCGTGATCTCAATGTGGTAATTGCTTTGAACCAAGTTGATTTCCAGTTTGCGGCGTGAAGGCGAAAGAAAAACTCGTTGGTCGATTTTTAGCTTCAGGGAAGTCAGTATGTCTCCACAAGGGTCGTATGGCGCCCACTTTTTCGGCTCCAGGCCCGTAAATCTCCCTCAGCGTGCAAGCGATACGAGTCTTCTTGCCCGCGCCGGAAGGACCATAAAAAAGCATATGTGGAAAATCCCCCGAGAGGGCCTAGACCGTTGATAAATCTCGATGCATTTCCATTGTAGTAGAGGAATGGCTGAACCAATGACTTGAGACGTCCTGATAAATCACGGTGGTAGAGAAGCTCATTGAGAGATCGGGGACGATACTAGAGAGACGCGTCAGACGTGTCATTACGTTTGGAAAACGTGAAGAGCACCTTGTCCACCCAAAGGGACATACTTCAAGAACAGATAGAGGTCAAAGAGTGAGAAACGATGCGGAACGTGGGTAAAGCGTGGGAGTCATAAACGCGTGACGTAGCGCGTCAATAATTGATGACATGCGTTCAATTCAATCCCATTGTGTCAAACATGTGTTTCCCCTCAAATAAGATTTAGCACTTCATTCAAGTGGCTCAACCGTCAAAAAGGTCAATACCCATGGACGTCGCGGGGCCTGAAAATGCCTTATAAATATATATCCTCAAAAGACGGAATTCGCCAATTTCTCCACGATCTACCGCTCCGATCAATTTCACATTGCAAGCACTTGAATTGACTAGATGAAGTATCTCCTATCGTACAGCATCACAGCTAAATACCAGGGCAGCCAAATAAATTGTTTCTTTGCTCAATCTTCACATCTAGTCGCTCTCAGTTACACCCTTGATCCCGAACTCTTGCGCGATGATTACAGCGGCCTTCTCCCCAATCGCAATCGCGGTATTGTAGGTATTTGCGGAAACATTGCTGGGAATAATACTAATGTCTGCAAGGGTTCGTAAGTAAAATGCCTACATATGGTTCAACAAGCACATACCTGAAACTTTCAAACCCTCGACGCCATAAACATTGAGGCGTTCATCTACGACACCTCCTTGTTCGCGGGGTTTCATCGCACATGTACCGCACTATAAGAGGTGCATATCAGCTATTCATAGATCATATGTATATCATCATAATTAGCACCCACGGAATGCCAGGTAGTAGACACTAAATTTCGAAGACATCAAGATATTGTTGTAGATATAGGAAAGCATACGCACTGTTGTCTTTGACGAATTCATCGATAGCCTTGTCGTCCTCCTCGGTGTAATGGATTTTGGGAGCATCCATGGCAACAGGCATATTCGGAGCCTTAGCAGCTGCCGCACTTCCCTCAGGATACTTGGGATGATTAGAAACAAATTCTCCCCGATACGCGGGCATGCGGCGCGCAATTTCACGGCCGTTTTTGTACGCCCATCGCAAGAGAAGAAGATCTGATTTTCTGGAATTCAGGTATCAGGAAGCTCCCGCCATTCAAGTCTCGGGCACGTACTCATGGAAATAAGGGGACTCATAATCAAGGGTCGCATATGGATTAACGCCAGAGGTGATATGTGTATAACCCGTAGACATTGGGTATGCCTGGTGTCAGTACCAATCAATATAGACGAACAGTATCCAAATGTGATTGACCCACAGTATAAGTGACAACATTGAAAAGCTTCTGACGAGGAACGGTAGCCTTGGCTCCAATGTGTCTGTTGATGTAATCAATCTGACATGCTTCTGACACGCTTCTTCGTAGACGGAATACCTACCCAGCGATAATCGCCATCAACATGATTGGTTTATCTGGAGCGTTCGCAAAATAACTGTTCCATCTTTCAGTAAACAACGGTCCAATTTCTTTCAAGTCATCGGCTGTCGGGCGCAGACGAATTCCGGCATCCATGCCACTGTATGTGCATATAATGTGAGATTCTATCTTTGGACATTGATGCAAGATAAGCTTACTTGTGGGCAAGAAGACCCCGTTTCGTTTGGGTCCATTGGTCCACAAACGCTGTTTAAGATCAGAGAAGGATTATTTATATCAAAAGGCCAGAACGTACGCTTAATATCAGTTTCGTCACCCCACCATATGTCGTCTAGAGTGTCTCCGTAGTCGGCTGCGTGATAATGTGGGAACAAGCCATTGTGATCTGTAAATGCCGTTACGAAGATCATCACTCTGAATGAATGTTAACAGACCCATGAGGTGGTCACCAACACCAGGAAGTTCAACAATCTGCTGAACATCATTCTTGCGCAAAACACTCGTGGAGCCGATCCCAGATCTAGTGAATGAATTAGCCACTGTCGTGCCTTGAACGTCATTCGTCATCACCTTTCCAAAATGGCAGGAGAACCAAATGCTCCAGCGGAGAGAACTACCAAGCGTGAGGCACGCGCAACTGTCGGAGATCGGAAGGAAAGGGTATGATCATCCTCGTCGTCGACATACTCAACGCCAACAGCACGTTTCCCTCTTACCGGGGAATCAGTATACCCTCAGATTCGGTGTTTCAGCCATGAAACTCACTCGAAGATTACCCGGACAACACACTTCCTGACCTGTACCTCCAAGTTCTTGTGGGTGTCCAGAAGAGGATAAATATAGGCAGAGGCTGTATCTGACCGCTTCCCGGTCTCCCCGTCGATGAATCTAGTTAGGAATTAAAACATGGCAACTAACCGCGGATGTGCGCTATTAACTTGCCTTGCCCATCTCTAACAGTGCCAACATGAGTAATAGACCGAATTCAGATATATGTAACCTACTCCGTAGCCATTGCATGCATAGAAACCGTTCAAATCATCAATCGGTTCCCGGTCTCGATCAAATGACTCAGCGACCTGGAGCCACTCGCTTGCAAGGTTGTGATGAGACTTGGCGAAGGATACTTTCAGAGGTCCTGCTTTTCCATGAGCATCATTCGTAGTCACACCCTGATAAGTTTCCGCCTGCTGGGAGTTAACTACTTGCAGCTCCTCTACGTGCTTGGATGCGCACCTTCCTAAGAAGTGGGATCAGACTCTTTGAGCCCCACCCCTTATTTCCGTATACGGTCTCCCAGTCATCATAATCCGAAGCAGCCGCACGACAGTACACCATGACTAGAAATGCGATTGGTCAATACAGATATGCACTGACATACTAGTGGGCGCACAGTTAACGCTTGAGCCACCACCAAGGCACCGTCCAGTTACAGTGGCAGCCGACCGATTGTTGAGATTCGGATTAGGTTTGGGTGTACGCAATGAGAATGTTTCCCCGCAACGTGCGATCATTCCGTAGTACCGCCCAGGCTGTTCATGATCTGGGTTGTTCTTCGAGTGGGGTCCTGCTTCAAGGACCTGATAAGAACATTAGCATGTACAGGTATACTGGTCACAGTGCGCTCCCATACTAAGATTTTAAGGGCGGGGTCTGCCACAGCCAACCGTGCTGCGGTAACGCAAGCCGCGACTCCACCTATTTATAAATCAATTCAATTGACAAAAGGAAGAGAAACAAGAGAGATGCACCTCCAGCAAAGATGATATCGTAGGTCGGTACGGTTGCTTCAGTCATGGTGGCTTACACGGTTAATGTGATAGGCGGATAGCGAGACGTGGAAAATAGAACCCTTATTTTATAGTCAAGCATACCGGATATCGGCTTACGCAGTTGCAGTTCATGGGACACGGCTCCATGATCAAAAATAGTGCAATCTACACTAATCGACTGGTTCGTGTTCACAAGCCATGCCCTGATCAATTGAGTTAAAGCACATGGGACAATGGATCTTTGGATCACCTTGTTGGGCTATATGCCCTTAAAGGCCGATCACAGATGTTCAATAGACCCAAAACGCCACTGAGAATCCTCAGACTGCTGGGACTTCTCAACGCCATGCCAGGACCAGCAGCTAGGCCGATACTCGAGTTGGCTTGCAGCAGACAGTCCACATGTATCCTTGGTTAACGATGTGGAGGCAACATGAAACAAGGATATCTTTTGCCATAATTCGAGCATGAGACAGCCTACAAGGCAATCATTTCATAAATTGTGGTCCAGGGGTTCGCGGCGAGCTTGACCGCATGACAGATCGATCGGTTACATTGGGTCGACCTCGAATAACTGTTTAATGTTGATCGATGATCCCGGAGCCCATACCCATATAGCGCGGTCGTAGATCCCAAAATCACGATTATTTCGTTGGGTGGACCTCCAAAGATGCCCATGGCACTCCAAGCGCTCTTCTCTACTTACCAGAGTCGATGTGCATTTGACCCAAGAACCAGGATGCTGGTAGTCCTTACGTCAATAAATGGGAAGGTACACAGCCGGAGCTATAGTGAGCCCGATTATAGCGGAAGTCGCTGCAGTATCGTTCGATCCACCGAGGTATAGATAAATAGATGCCATTACGTCCAAGCCGCAATAGGGGCTAATGCTGACTAAGCTGATAAGAGCTCCCCAGGAGCACCCTCATAGTATGCTGTTATTTCCAATTGACTGAGCGTAAGTCAGTATGGTAAGGGTGAACACAGCCTCAGCAATAGCTCTGGCTGGCACCTCTGGGACCAGCATGTCTCTGCGAACTGCAGCGTATAAGTTTACGCCAAAGGGAGATGAACATCTTCTGGCGAAGCTGGCCTAAACCTTCTTGACGACCCGGGTCTTGAGGGTTTGTTCGTGTTGAATCAGAGCACATGGTGGCGCGATAGATTTTAAAGGGGCGTACTTCGGGGATATGTTATCCTATACCACTTCAAATGTGTTCATAGTCGCCCCTTACGATAAATCCTCCTCAAACAAGCCAGCATTTCTCCGGTTCATCGTTCCAACTAGACAGCCTAAGATGTAAGTCAACCATTAGCTGTGCTAGATGTCCTCCAGAAGCGTCATCCTTACCGCAAGTTCCTATTGGTGCCAGTATTTTGTCTTGTAGATTACACAGCATGAGTTTCGGTTTTCTTCTTTGCCAACCAATGTACAACAGGGCTCACAATTTTTAAGGGGTCAATGGTATACAGAAATTGCAGAGAGAGAGATGGATGTAGTTGGAAAACCCGATCATCATTTCGAGAGGCGTATGAGCGTAACCAGCTTCGGACCACCGTTTAGTCCGAGGGCACGACAACAATTTACGATTAGAAATTGTCATCAAAATCACGAAGAGCGTCAAGAAAAAACGTAGTTGTGTAATCACCTAATTATACGTTTCATCGCGACGTGCAAGTGACAATAGACATTGCGTTGGCCAACACTATTCTGGGTACAGCCAAGGTTACAAAGGGCATCAGAATATTCCAAAGATGAAACTTTATATCCAGTGGTGAGGGTCGGCCATACCAGGTAGCCGTTGGACCTATCAACAGTCATTTGAACAGCCCGCCCTCAATCAAATAGTAACGCACCTCAGGTGAGGGAGAAACAATATAACTCGGTCAATTGATTTCTGGCAAAAAGTCAGGCATCGGGCGAAGATGAGCAGCAAGGACGAAGGTGATATCCCATTTGTTACAAGTAGAATTTCCCGTACCATGCCATAGGTTGCCCATGTAGAATTCGGGCCACGGGAAGTCATGAGTTTGGCCAAGTACATCAATTCAGAAAGATAGTTCTAGAGTCGTGTTTGGCTTTAGAGAGCCCTCTTCCCGTTTACTTGTTCTTGATAGATAGTTATTACTGGGGCGTGCGCTCGAGCATCGCGTATCATTGTAATGTTGCTGGCGTACTAAAAGGACATCTAGCTCGATGGTCAAGAGCTTAGTGAGTGCCCACCAAAAGGCAACTACGATGATATTGCAATCAGGCCTTCGTAATGCAACTGTAATACAAAGCGATGTCAGAAGAATCACTCGTTATCATTATCATTAAAGGTCACGTCCTCACATAGCTCTGGTCAGAGTTTACGTGGATGGTTTAATGAGGCTCCTGGTGTCGGCGAGGCTTGGTTGTGATGAGGTTGGTCGAGAGAATACGCATCATAGCTAAACCGAGATCCTTGGTTGTATTAGAAGCTACTAAGAGAGTACTTGGGTAGCGAATTGCTAGCCTACTCATCATCGAAAGTGACAGTGTTTGTGTATCAATTAGGAGGGAACATCGTATCCTGCGGAGGGAGAGGAGTCTTCCACGTCCTTTTCTGTCGTTGGTGGGGAAGGGAGAGCGGTTGCGCGCCACCCACTTCTGAACGAAGCAATGCCAGCGATTAACCCAAAGACAGCAGTCCATAGCTAAAAGTTCGTCAGGACGGGGTTGAGCTCTCGATACGCGATACATACCTCATTTTTGAACAGTCCTTGCTCAAGCGACCTATTAACGCAAGGTTTAGATCAATGACAGGAAGCTTTCATCGGTTTGAACATACCAATGAATAGTAAGTGGAAGATACCCGACGTTCACAATGACTTCAGACCACCAAGCATCCCAACGCTGCGCAAGTTCTTCTTTCTCCGCGGGTGTCAGACTCGTATTTTTCGCCTTCCGTAATGCTTTCTGCCTCAGCCGCAACAATTTGCGATTCTCCCGTAGATGGAAAAATTGTAGCATCACGTATAGCGCCCAGCATCGGCAAGACCATAATCCAAGTGTGCTCGGATCAAGTCTGATTGACTTCTTTTGCGAGACGAATCGGAGAGGGTTTTTGATCGTCTTTGGGATGATCCCATGGGAACTCAGGTAGTACAGGTGTTCCAAGGGATAGTAGGCCAACATAGCCCAGCCTTGCATGCGTTCAATAACATGAATGTTACGAGTGGGTTGTTGATTCCTCTCCAGGGAGATCAGCCACTGAAAGATGGGGAAGAGTCCTAAGGGGTATGACATTAACAGCTGATTTCGAAGTGCGCGCAGCGAACAGTACGACTTACCCCCAAACCGCCAAAGGGTGCGGGAGTCGCCCAGTAGATTATCAAACTTCGCGCATGCATCTGCCATAGGACTGATCGGCTTAGAGCGCAAGCCAGCACGATGCTGTACACGAGCCCTCAACCGAAGGAACGGCACAATCAACTTGATTGTATATTGAATGACCTGGAGGTTTAAAGTCAGCTCAGACAGCTCCTCGAGTTTCAGAATCGTACCACCGACCATGAAGAGCTTACTACAGACGCCATCAATCAAGACTGAATAGACGTTAAGCAGGTGGTTACTCACTCGCTTCCACCCCAAGTTCCAAGAAAGCGAACCAGATGATCCAAGGTTTCTGAGGGTTGGACACAGCTGAAGCAACCAAGAATCACATCGTTGAGTCGGGCTATGGTCAGCGGTTTCGATGGACGCGACATTGGGAAAGAAGTAGGGGAACGTGAATGTTATTTTTGGCCCACGTTACAGCCGAACCGGCGTGCGATGATCCTTACATAAGTGATAGTATACAACATCAGCAGCATTTTTTCGCCGCTTTCTTCTGAACAATTCTGTGGACACAAAAGTTCGGGCTTGGTTGAGCTTTTCCGTCTCCTCGCCCGCGTTCCCGTCCCCTAGAAAGACCCCAGGTGCTTTTGTGCTGGATTTTCCGTCTTGTTCGGGTGCTGTCGCTCGAGTATCTTGTCTTTTCTGGGAGGCATCGCTACGGCTGGTGCTCATGATCGGTCTCGATAAAATACGAGAGAACTCTCGGACCTGGTGGAGAATCTACATTATTCCATGAATCAATCAATGTTTAATATTCCAAAGTTCTTCCACACGCGCAGTTCAATCAAGCAAAAACCGCAGCACCTTGAGACCTGTTTACTTCTATTCGGACTACGATTAGAAGACTTGTACATTGTTAACTTAATTTCTATGTCATGAAATAAGGATTTTGGCGACATTCTCGCGGGGTTTATCCTTGGGCAGGAAGGGTTTCCCATAATTGGGATTTTCAAATACAGTGTCTCCACCATCAAAGAAAATCTTTCTCATTCTTAATGCCCCATGTCCTGTGATCATACTTCTCCTGACACGCGAAAAGTACCGTGCACCAGCAAATCTCAAATAGACTTACACCTACCCACCTATTTTTGTCCGACGCTCCAGATTTACCTTCTCATGCCATGTGGCATTTTTGGATGAAACTCTATTTAACAGTGCAACTCACGACCCATAGAGACGAAGTACCCCATCCTTACTTCACACCCAAGATGTATCTCGTTTCCTTCGTACTGCTCGCCTTGCTACCAGCAGGCTATTGTCAACTCAATACGCTCGCTGTCAGAGCCGGAAAAAGATACTTTGGTTCTGCGACTGATAATCCTGAGTTGGGCGACTCCCCATATGTTGCGCAACTCGGTAACACATCAGATTTCAATCAAATCACTGCCGTGAGTATACCAAGTAGACCTAAAGAGTTTCGTTATCTGATTAGTTGTACAGGGAAACAGCATGAAATGGGTACGACTGTCCTTGCATAGCTCAGAACCCCCCTTTGAAGTATGACTCCATTCTCAGGACGCCACGGAGCCCTCCCGAGGAACTTTCACCTTCTCCAATGGTGATGCAATTGCCAACTTGGCCCATAGCCACGGGCAACTCCTCAGAGGTTTGTGTCGTCTGTAGTTGCCGAACCTTGTTATTGAGTGCCACATAGGACATAACTGTGTATGGCATAACCAGCTTCCGGGCTGGGTCACATCAGGCAATTTCGACAATGCAACTCTTCTTAGGTATACATGTCTGAACCTACCCTGACGTCAAAGTTTTAATCCATTGCACGTAGTATCGTTCAAAACCACTGCTCGACTCTAGTCTCCCATTACAGAGGTCAAATGCAAGTTCCAACTCTCTTACTTATGTCGTCGTTTGCTGACCAGGCTTCCATAGGTGTCAGTAAACTCCATGAAATCGAGCCCATTTTCTACTCATTAGCTTATCCCCAACAGACAGCTGGGATGTCGTCAATGGTTCGACTCAGGTTCTTTATCTCTAATCTAATCCAACCTGACCGCCAATCTCAGAACCCTTCAACGACGATGGCTCTTTCAGGCAATCAGTATTTTTCCAGAAAACTGGAACAGCCTATATCACAGCAGCCCTCCAAGCAGCACGTAACGCCGATCCGAATACCAAACTCTACGTAAGTGATGTTCACTAGACACAAAAACTCACATGTTCAACTCTACTCTCACACAGATAAACGATTTCAATATCGAAGGAACCGGTGCCAAATCCACAGCAATGGCCAACCTTGTCTCAAGCCTAAAGAGACAAGGAGTCCCAATTGACGGTATCGGCGTACAAGCCCACTTGATCGTCGGCCAAGTTCCCTCAACCATCCAACAAAATCTCCAAAACTTTGTGAATCTCGGAGTTGAAGTCGCCCTTACCGAGCTTGATATCAGAATGACACTTCCTGCTACACAGCAATTACTTGCTCAACAGCAAAAAGATTATCAGACTGTCATTCACGCTTGCAAGGCTGTTTCTGGTTGTGTCGGTGTCACTGTTTGGGATTGGACCGACAAGGTTTGATGCCTTCATCATGTTGGCTATAACGACCGTTGATATTTATACTTTACAGTATTCCTGGGTTCCAGGAACTTTCTCTGGTCAAGGTGCCGCCTGTCCATGGGATTCGGTGAGCGATTTGCAAAAAGCCTACACATTTCCGCGTCGTACTTATAATCATATAGAATTTGGCTAAGAAACCCGCGTATCAAGGCATTGTAGCCGGCTGGACTCAATGAAGTAGTGGAGGCTACGTGCCTGAAAACCGTACTACTACCACGGTCATAATGTAACATCAGATTTGGAATGCGAGCTATTTTACCTGCCTGCCTAGTTTAGGCAAAAACTTAGCTTATATCCGTTTCCGTAGGAGGGAGACTCTCACCCGAGCTGTTTTTTATACAGCCTCTTCATAAAGCTGTGGACGCTTTCCGTTTCCAGATTAGTCGAAATCTCGGAAATACGAGCGCCTGACTAAGATTCGATCGGGGTTGTAGATCCTCTAGGATCTTAAACGGCTGTTTTTACGAGCTATTCGCCGCCTATCAACAGCAAATAGCTATGATCCATTTGATTCTCGGTACTACTCATTTGCCATTTATTTTCAACTGACGCCGCTTCGCTTCGGTGAAATGCAGGAGTGGCGGTGTCACTACAAATCAGGTTTACTCCCGCGGTCCTCTGTTGTAACCACTACGATGACAACGGCCTCTCTCCCTCCCCTCTCACCGGCACCTTTCAAGGTGAGACAATGGAGACTATCAAGTTGGACAGACTGAATGGAGTTCTACCTGTGACACTTTGCAAGCCCCAAAACATTTTCTCTCCCCTCCCTCTCAACCCTCCATCATTGTTGACACTGGACATTGACACATATTGATCACTCTATCACAAAATCAAACAAAAAACAAAAACAAAAGAACGGTTGAGATCAATGTGTCAGAATTCAAGCTTCAAGTACGGGATTCACGTTCTCGAGAAAAAAAAAACTTATTAACCGGTTTGATTCTCACATCCCACAAATCATAAAAAAAAAAAACCAGTTTCAAGATGTGAGTAGGTGGTTGACTCATAAAGTTGTACAAAGCAATACACAAAGCGTAGTTCAGCAGTCCAAAGCGCTATCATAGAGCCCGGGGTTACACCGTTCCGAATACACCTGTTTCAACTTTTTTTAAAAAAAGGTTAAGTACTCACCTTAAATGACACACTGATCCCTCTTCTCACTGTGCATATCAATGATCTCGTAGTACTTTAAGGAAATAACGGGTCCATAATACTGACTCACGTCCCGGGGCTTACCACCGAAACCCGCTGGTTACTTTTCCTGCGAGGTCACCGGGATCGGTATACCGGTCCTTATGATCCTGTAACATGTTCTAAGGATATCGCATGTATTGATGAAAATGACAAGTAAGCACTACAAAGTCATGATGTAGGGCTCTTTTCGTTTTATTTTTAAACATCTTAAGCGGAGTGGTAGTTTGATGGTTCTTTTTATGGGGCGATGCTGGTGCTATCGCCGTTTTCCTAGCTGGAAAGAGGCATAGAGAGAGAGAGAGAGGTAAGAATTCATATTGATTCATTTTGATTTTGATAGATACCCCGCGCGGTGACAGTGTTTACCCACCAGCTGGTGCAATTATATTATCAGTAGTAGTAGTCAGTCATCATTTATAATTTGTCGCCTAGTCCTTGACAAATCAATAATTAAAACACAAATCGCATCCATTGAAATCACACTCCACAAAAAAAAAATCCAAAAATTGCGGGATCCTATACCTTCGGACCTATATCAAAGCAAAAACACCTTCGGGCATCCGCCTGAGAAATCATTTTCTCGCCCGAACACTCAGACGCAGATGCACTCTCACACAGACACGCCACGCCTCAATAATATGTACTATTAATCAATCATTGATGCGTAAAAAAAAAAAAATAATCAACGAATGCACCACACCACACATCTCGTTTCAAAGTTCTTTTTCCCTTTCTTTTTTCTCTTCTCTTTCTTTCTTTCTTTCTTTCTTTCTTTCTTTGGCTCTATGTATCAACAACAAAGTTTCAATATATCATACCACAAAAATAAAACAAACGCTATACCTCGGGTTGCATTCTCTCCCAATCACAAAACAACAGAGCTTCTCTTGATTGAAGCGAAATAAAACAATCAGATCTGATATTTTTGCGGTACTTGTGAAAATTAAAGTTGCGCACTGACTGTGTACTCCTTTGCCCTTTTGAGCCCTTATATCATTACTTACAGCTTCTATCATAGCGCAAAGCATCTACTTTTTCGATGGTGCCAAAAAGTATTTTTTTCCAGTAGACAGAACTACGTACATTACGTATGGCAGGAATAGTGTGCAACAATTCCTTAAAGCTGATGTTTCTATTTCTGCAAAAAAGATCACTCTAACTCCGAAGTTGAGAGGGAAGACAAGATATTGTGGTTCAAAATTCCAGGATCAAGTACTGCCAAAAAAACAACTTTCTGATTAATGAATTGTTGCACATTCGAGAAAAAGACATTTTTTGGGTGAACTTAAACCAGACCCATTGATCCGGCACTGTGATCACATTGATCATTACACCGGCCGGCCGCAAACTGTATGTCACCATCATTTTGATGTCACAGCATATTTCACCATGACATGTGCTGATCATCACTGATGGGAATTGATCGTTGCAATCGATGTTCCCAAGCAAGTGAGTGACGGTGGGCGGAGGCATCCCCTCACAATTTCCCGCCATTCCCACGCTTTCCTTGATTGATCCTCACTCGAAATTCTTTCTCCCACGCATATCTGCTCAATACTCAGCAACCGTTCCCCACTCTCCTGTCAGGAAAATGCCTCTAAATTTTTCATATAACTATTCATTTTGCTTATACAAGCGTATGTGTTGTATAGATGTAGCTAGTCCACTGGTAAGTATTGTAAAACATAACATATCTTCTGTAAAAATTAATATATGAAAATCCTAGATACTGTGAGCCATTCTGAGGCCTAGCCTGATATAATAAGTGCTTCATATGCCTCAGGTATACCTACAAACTGATATTGGGATGGTCTCACATGAATTTGATACAGTAATATTCTGTATATTTTACAAATAGTCGCTTTTGTGAGAATTAAGGAGGGTCTATATTTTCTTCTAGCACGGCGTGTACAGCGTGCAGTATGCGCTTTTGTGCGCATTGACAATTGCTATTTAATGCAACAAACGGCTTGTTAAACGGTTGAGAACTGACTGAGATAGACTACTTCTTTTGGTGCAATAGCATGCTGATGAAAGCATGACATCAAGTAAACTCACCTTACATCTGCCTTATACTACAAGAGTCTACTCAATAGTAGTATCCAGTCGTAGTTCACCAAACGTGCTTCTCATAGTCGCAAAAATCTCACAAATCAATAGGAAATCTAGGGAGCAAGGGTGAGGAGACTGTGATCACATCAATGTTGTGGCCTGTCCCATGTATGTTTCGACAACACTAACCACATCCACAGTCTTCTCACTCTAGTTTCTTCTGTTCCCTAACAATCTGTGAGATTTATACTGTTTTGAGAAGTACACTTGATCCACTATCAACATATCCTATTATCAAGTAGATCTTTGTAGTACATGGTGGTTCTTATTCGAGTTCACTTGACGGCATCCATTCATCAGCACATAATTATACCAAAAAAAGGCATATCTTACTCAGTTCCGAACCGTTTTACAAGCTCTTTGGTGCATTGAATAGCTACTGTTAATGCGTACAAAGGCGCATATTACATGTTGTATGCGCCCAACTAGAAGCAAAGATAATCCTATCTAATATGTCCTGACTAACACAGTGACCAAGCCCATCACACTGTGATCTGTGACCGGACCCTGGCCATGCCGGATTGATGGCCAATACTATACACGGCCGCAGGGTGATGGCATCAAGAGACAAAGGTCTCCAACATCGGGATTTTACACAGATGTTTCTGAATTATTGCACATGTGCAACAATTCAAAAAAACTCCATTCTAATCACGATGTTGGAAATTTGGGTTTTCGAAAACATCGGAATTAGTGGAAGGTTTTTGCAGACATCAGGATTAGTGGTATGTATTTTTGCAAACATCGGGATTAGTGGACTTTTTTGTGCTAAAGAATTGTTGCACACTATTCCTGCCATAGCAGGGAAAGTAATTATGGCAGGAATAGTGTGCAACAATTCTTTAGCACAAAAAAGTCCACTAATCCCGATGTTTGCAAAAATACATACCACTAATCCTGATGTCTGCAAAAACCTTCCACTAATTCCGATGTTTTCGAAAACCCAAATTTCCAACATCGTGATTAGAATGGAGTTTTTTTGAATTGTTGCACATGTGCAATAATTCAGAAACATCTGTGTAAAATCCCGATGTTGGAGACCTTTGTCTCTTGATGCCATCACCCTGCGGCCGTGTATAGTATTGGCCATCAATCCGGCATGGCCAGGGTCCGGTCACAGATCACAGTGTGATGGGCTTGGTCACTGTGTTAGTCAGGACATATTAGATAGGATTATCTTTGCTTCTAGTTGGGCGCATACAACATGTAATATGCGCCTTTGTACGCATTAACAGTAGCTATTCAATGCACCAAAGAGCTTGTAAAACGGTTCGGAACTGAGTAAGATATGCCTTTTTTTGGTATAATTATGTGCTGATGAATGGATGCCGTCAAGTGAACTCGAATAAGAACCACCATGTACTACAAAGATCTACTTGATAATAGGATATGTTGATAGTGGATCAAGTGTACTTCTCAAAACAGTATAAATCTCACAGATTGTTAGGGAACAGAAGAAACTAGAGTGAGAAGACTGTGGATGTGGTTAGTGTTGTCGAAACATACATGGGACAGGCCACAACATTGATGTGATCACAGTCTCCTCACCCTTGCTCCCTAGATTTCCTATTGATTTGTGAGATTTTTGCGACTATGAGAAGCACGTTTGGTGAACTACGACTGGATACTACTATTGAGTAGACTCTTGTAGTATAAGGCAGATGTAAGGTGAGTTTACTTGATGTCATGCTTTCATCAGCATGCTATTGCACCAAAAGAAGTAGTCTATCTCAGTCAGTTCTCAACCGTTTAACAAGCCGTTTGTTGCATTAAATAGCAATTGTCAATGCGCACAAAAGCGCATACTGCACGCTGTACACGCCGTGCTAGAAGAAAATATAGACCCTCCTTAATTCTCACAAAAGCGACTATTTGTAAAATATACAGAATATTACTGTATCAAATTCATGTGAGACCATCCCAATATCAGTTTGTAGGTATACCTGAGGCATATGAAGCACTTATTATATCAGGCTAGGCCTCAGAATGGCTCACAGTATCTAGGATTTTCATATATTAATTTTTACAGAAGATATGTTATGTTTTACAATACTTACCAGTGGACTAGCTACATCTATACAACACATACGCTTGTATAAGCAAAATGAATAGTTATATGAAAAATTTAGAGGCATTTTCCTGACAGGAGAGTGGGGAACGGTTGCTGAGTATTGAGCAGATATGCGTGGGAGAAAGAATTTCGAGTGAGGATCAATCAAGGAAAGCGTGGGAATGGCGGGAAATTGTGAGGGGATGCCTCCGCCCACCGTCACTCACTTGCTTGGGAACATCGATTGCAACGATCAATTCCCATCAGTGATGATCAGCACATGTCATGGTGAAATATGCTGTGACATCAAAATGATGGTGACATACAGTTTGCGGCCGGCCGGTGTAATGATCAATGTGATCACAGTGCCGGATCAATGGGTCTGGTTTAAGTTCACCCAAAAAATGTCTTTTTCTCGAATGTGCAACAATTCATTAATCAGAAAGTTGTTTTTTTGGCAGTACTTGATCCTGGAATTTTGAACCACAATATCTTGTCTTCCCTCTCAACTTCGGAGTTAGAGTGATCTTTTTTGCAGAAATAGAAACATCAGCTTTAAGGAATTGTTGCACACTATTCCTGCCATACCCTGCTTTTGAGGCCGAAAACTGGAGAAACGTATATTGACGTTTGGCTGATAGCCTAGCCGAGTAAGTCCTACCACGTTGCAAAAGATAAATATACCCCCGTATAAAAACGGCCGAACCTCGTGTTTCGATTCATCATCATCATCATCACCAATCACCCCATCACTATCATAATCATCATCATCCTTTCTCTTCTACCCAAACCATCCAAACAATCGATAAAGTATTCATCGGCACCCAAAACTTGACGTGCCTGCGAAGAAAAACAAAAAAAATCAAGTTGATCTTTTTTCCTTTTTATTTTTAACCTTAATCTCCAATCACACACAACAATCACCTCTCGGCAAACAAAAAAAAGAAGAGGAAGACCTGTGTTTCGTGCGCGTTGAATATTGTTTTCCAAGCTGGGCGGTCGCATCAACAAGTTAGGCGTTGTCGATCATCTTTTTTCTTTCTCTCTCTCCCTCTCGAGCCTTCCCTCACCAAAACTTCTCCCCGACCTTCTTTTTTAATTTTGGAGCGAGACTATACCTCAGTTGAGGACCTCGGAGGACGAGGTTTTTGATTTTAAAAAAAAAATTTTTTTTTTTTCGTATACACCATGGAAATCATACCAGAAGACGAATACGATCAAGAACTCAAAGTCACTTTCCAACCCGAACTATATCTCCAAAGACGTATCTGGATCTTAGACATCCTTCGAAAAGAACAAATCACCAAAGTAAGTTTAGTAAAGGAAAAAAAAAACAAAACAAAAATGAAATGAAATACGAATAACGTATTAAGGTTCTTGATGTGGGTTGTGGCGAAGGTCAACTCCTCACTCCCTTATCGCAACCAGCATCATGGCTTTCTCCACCACCACCCTCAATTCTCGCACCAGGTGAATCAGAAACGACGTACACTGGAAATTCAATACCCAATCTACACATTTCTCATCTTCACGGACTCGACATCTCGGAACCCGACCTCGAATTCGCCGCGCGCAGCACAGCGCCATCACCGGATATGCCAATCTCCCGATTCAGTATGCACCGTCGTTGGGAGGAGCTGGAGGTGAAGATATGGCAAGGCGGACTCGAAGTCGTGAATGAAGAACTGGTGAATATAGAATGTATTGTTAGCATGGAAGTGTGAGATAACACCTACCTTGACTTAGATCGTGCCTTCCGACTGACAACTTGTTTAATAAACCAGTATCGAACATCTGCCACCGGAGGTTTTTCCAGCATTTGCACCCGTTTTGCTCGGAGTGTATCATCCAGAGTTCCTCTTGATCACGACGCCGTCGTACACATATAACTCACGATTCACCGCGCCGAACGCGCCGAAGTCTGCCCGGCAAGGTTTTCTTGACCCGACCGGACGCACTGATCGCATATTCCGCCATGATGATCACAAATTTGAGTGGACATCTGAGGAGTTCCAAGAATGGTGCACAAAAATGGCTAGGGAGTGGGGATACTCAGTAGAGATGTCGGGGGTAGGCCGAGCGGTACAACCTGACCCGTGGAACAGAGACAAAGAGCTGGGTTATGCGACTTCCGTGGCGTGTTTCAAAAAGGGAGACGCGATGCAGGACAGCGAGAGAGGAAGCCGGGGCCGAGAGGATGTCAAGAAGCTTGGCTTGCTGTCGGAAGAGCACAAGCTTTTTGCCAAGCATGTGCACCAGCCAAACCCTTCATCTCAGAAACCAAAGCCCTTGCAAGAAGTTGCCGAGACCGTGGTGGAAAAGATGGACGAGTTTCACGAAGTGTTTATGAGGGTGGAGGAACTCTGGTTCGAACCGGAGATGTCAGTAGCGTGCGGGGGATGGATTGAGGTACTCATCCGCGCCGCCGAAGAGAGCGAGAACCTGAGCGTGGTGAAAGAAGGGGGGATCGGCAACAATGAAACTATCTGGATGATACAACGACTCGGCGGACCTACCAACTCTGTGCCGCCGTGGACGGCAGAGAGTGAGTCGAGCCTAGACTACATCCCGGCGGAATGGGAGCCGGACGAAAGCGGGTTTGAGGGTTCGGCTGCGGCCGACGGAGACGTCTCGTGGAACATGCATTCAGAGGACGCGCAGTGGGGAAGCGCGCATACTGGGGGCTGGGACGAGGACACGCTCACGGCGGGGTGGGACGGAGACAAACCAAATGTAGATTGACAGTGCATTGTAAATTAGTACTCTACAGGCTGGCTCACTCCTGTGCTACGGAGTGGATGGGCTCTGGAACACGGGTGAGAACGCGAGGCGCACATAAGAAGGGAGAAAAGCGTACGAATCAGGGGGTGCAGCTGTGCCAGGTACGTGATCATCCACATCAGGTATGTGGCGACCAAGGTGAGTACGAGGGCAGTCCGGATGGTGCTGGGAGGGCGGGTCAGCGGCTGCGGGCGGGCACTATGATGGGCACGTACACCTGGTGGGGGCCCTTGGGGACGAAGAGGGCGGCGCAGACAGCGAGGGCGGCGACGACGACGAGGACAGCGAGGACGGGGAAGAGGGACGACATGGGCGGTGGGGAGGGGCGTGGGAAGCGGAGGCCCGATTGGGACAGGATCCTCAGTGACAGGTGGTGATTGATGCGGTGGCTGCTTATATAGAGGGCCTGCGGGCGCCGCACCTCCCACCCCCGGCCTTAGGCCATGGCATTTGGCGTTCCCGAGGCCCAGATCATCGCGCTCTTCTGCCAGACCCTCCTCTACGGTCAGTCCTCCCAGTCGCCCCCCGCCCCCGCTGACCCCCCGCAGGCATCTTCTTCACCCTCTTCGTCATCCTCATCTTCTTCCTCTTCCACCCCGCATTCACATGTCCCGCCCACCGCACCATCGTCGCCCCCGCGTCCATCGCCATGATGCTCCTTGCCACCGTCGTGCGTCCCTCCCCTGCCCGTATGTCCGCGTGTGCTGACTCGCGCACAGCACCTTATCCTAGCCATCATCCGTGCCATCCAGGGATTCGTGATAGAAAAGGATGCCGAAGCGTACTACAACAACTGGTCCCATCCCCTCCAGATCTCAAAAACCTGCCTGTTCATCACCCAAACTCTCCTCGGGGACGGCGTCATGGTCTGTGTCTCTTCCTTCCGGCCCGCATCATCACCCACCAATCCCTTGTCCAGATATGGCGCTGCTATGTCATATACAGCCACCGCAAGCTGGTCCTCTGTCTAGGCTTGCTCCCTCTCGGCATTAATATCGGTACGCCCTTATCCAACACCGCCCGGCTTGTCTTTGACCCTCCCGTCAGGTATCGCCGGAGTTGGAGTCAAAAACTATAGCGAGGTCAACCAAACGTTCTTCCACACTCAGGCCCTGTGGCTAGCAATATTTATGGCTATGACTCTAGCTATCAACACCCTATGCTCAGGTTCGAATTCCCTTTTCTCCCTTCTCTCTCCCTCCCGTTCCTTACTTTATACCAGCCGCCATCGTTTACAGAATATACAACACCACGTCAGACTCGCAATCCTTCCGCAAATACTACCCAGTCATTAGCGCGACCCTTGAGAGCGGCGTCCTATATGTAACATCAATCATCGCTTTGATAACCACTTTCTTCATCCAGACACCCGGCGTGTACATCGTCCTAGAATCCACTGTCCCGATAACGGTCCGTCTTGATCTTATTTGTCCGTCCATACTTCTCATCTTCTTGCCCACCAGGGTGTCGTTTTCACACTGATGATGTTACAAATTTATATGCACCTCGCATATTCTTCGCGGACTACCCCGCTCAATTTTGAACGGACAGCCACTCTTCCTACTATAGGAACTCTGCCGCGTTGGCGTAGATACATGACCAGTCTCACCGAGCGACAGCAAGAAGCTGACTCACGGCTGACCCAGCCCGCTCGCATATACTCACACCACGACTATGATATCGATCGTGTTTCTCTTTCTTCTGATATCGACATGCCAGTCAAAGGAAAAGTATCTTGATAAGGGCAGTGGCTCCTTTGATGACTTATGTATCTATATGTATCAATAACTTATTTAATTGCCACCACCATCTTGTAGTCATTTGTTCACATGGACTTGATAAGGAACTAATCGACTTTGGAGTTTCAGATTTTCTCCTTGATGCCTGATACGTGATCATCCATCTCGGCCTCGGTCAATCAACTGCCCGAAAGTTTCCTTTCTTAAATTTTTCTTCACATATGGCGCTGTCTTGGCTCTCTTCCTGGTTACCGAAAGGGAAACTGTATCCGCTCATCAGTTGTTGGGTTAACCATTGCATCACGTCTATCACCCGTGATGATTGGCGGGGTTTATAGAGACCAGGGTTACTGCATTATGTGTTGCCTTTCCCATCAGCGGGTAACCCGTGCAACGACGGGTGTGTTGAGTTGAGGTGGGAAATTTAAACTTGAGGAATCAAACAAAACACAAGTTTTTTTTTTTTTTTTTTGCGACCCTGGGTGGAATAACAAAGTGTATCGATGAGTCAAAAGATATTGGTACATGCGCACCGTGCGCGTGGAGTGGAGTGTGTTAAGATACCATACAATTCCATTCTACGTATCATTGCTACACCCGCGTACCGAGTGTATTCATGAGAAAAGTGTATACCCAAGGAGGGATAGACAGGCACCAGTTTCTGATTGTCGAGAATCCGTTAGGAACCCGACGGCAGGAAGAGAGTGTGAACTGATATACTACTAGTAGGTAGGTATGTTCCCATCTTGCTTCTGTCCGAGGGGGGAGGGAGATGCGAGATGCGATACTCGCATGTTACACACGAGTGCTAAAAATAAACTTTATGTTGCGTATGAGGTGCCTTGTTTGGTAATGTCTGAATATGGTTAAGTTTGAATCGAGAGAGTTGTTGAGCTGATTTTTTGAATGTGTGTAGGCTGACACTGTGTTTATCCAGTGCTATTAATCCCCGGTATACCGTATATGTTTTGAAGGTATCATCCGGCGTACTATTATCACTACCACTTCTCTGGGGATAGGAGATTAAAGACGATAAGTCACCGAAATGAGACGAGACACGTTGTCGGATAACGAGCCGTCATTGACGGTCTCTACTTCAGATCTCTTGATGAGATGTTTTTTTTTTTGTCAGTGGCAGGGCAAAGACTGTGACGATGATGATCAGTCAAGGAGGGAAAAAAGGGAAAGTAGGACTAACCGAATGAGGGTGGGGGAGAGTTCGTTATCAATCTAATGTCGGATATACAATTTATTCGCTACAATAGTCAATCGTTTTACCCAACACAAGGATGGGTGTCATCGTCAAGTTAGAGACCTCCACCCGCTCCTACGTCCAAAAAAAAAATAATAGATATTGAATTCGTAGTAGGCCTCTTATTGATTTCTTTTATAAAAATAAATAACTTGACAACAATCTACAACGCTACACTACCAGCACAGCACTGTACCTAGCCGGCGAACAGACTGGTACTACTAGTCAACCCGCCCCTTTTTTTGTCAATTACAGTTTGTTTTTGTGACGGTTACCAAGCTACTAGTCCTAGTACACTTTACAAACCCGCACAAACTGTCCAACAGTTGTTGGATTTATTTTGTTTATACATATATGAAACGAATGATAAACTCAGATTGATTCTGCAAGGGACTTGGTGCCTGTTTTATTTATTATTATTTTTATTGGAGGGGAGGGGAGGGCGGGTTGAATCAGAGAGTGGCATCGTCAGTTAATTATAGGTGGTGGCAGTTATGACGGTAAGATGAACGTCAATGCGTCAATCCGAGGACTGAGCGACACGCGCACGTTTAGGGCTGTCAAAGAGTTTATGTAGATGAAGATTCATTCTTGGGTGAACCTAAAAAAAAAAAAAAACAAAAACAAGACAAAGACAAAGACAAAGACGTAAAGGACCTGGCAATCAACCGAGAACCCCAGACTTGAATATGAGTCTAGGGACATCACGCAGGGTAAGAGAAACGTCGAGGTTTTTTTTAAAAAAAGAGTACACATTCGTCATCGAGAGAGAGAGAGAGTATTTTGTCTTTTGATAGGCAGCGTGAGCTTCGAAATCCCCATATCCCAAATAACACATACTTGGTTGACACCATGCCTCTCCATCTCCGTTCTAAGAAAAAAAATAAGTGTTCACCGGGAACTAACTCGAATGTTCCGCTCCGCTGTCTGTCAAAGATATGTACATGTGTATGTCAAATGTAATCTCACACCCCCCACCCCCCCCCGCCCCGCTTCCCCGCAATTTCTCATAATCAGAAACAGAACAAAAAAGCCCATTATCGGAAGTATAATCTTTATCAAAACACTCTCCATATATGTGTAATCCATTCTCAACACTCCACTCGGCAAACTTACCTGTCCAACCGTCCAGCTGTCAAATGTCTGAGTGAATGACTCTGAGAGAGAAGAGAGTGATCATAAAAAACGTGTTTGTTGATGAGATTCTCGTTAACGGCGCCCATCAAAATACCAAATCAGTGTCATTTTCTCTCGCGAGATGAACGAGAAGGATAAAAGCATATGTGCAAGGGGGGAACCAGAGTATAGCCCCATCTTAACATTTGGTCTATCCGCAGTAAGTTCATCATATAACCCGAAGGCGACAAAAGGGTGATTAGAAGGCTCTGGTAGTTCTCGTCACAGGGAGTTTCAGATGTTTTCAAATTATGACATGCGCCACCATTGCAAACTGTATTTAAAAGGAAAGAAAAAGGCACAGCACGTAGGATATTCCAGTATTTGGGTTGAGTGAGCTACGCGAAGGGTGTGGGAGTGATTGTGACAGTAGATGTTGTTGGGATGCAAGTTGCGGTGGCGGTGACTGTCACCGTATGGACTACAACGGTGGTTGAGGAGCAAACGTCGAACGCTATAAAATGGATCGATCACAGGTATAGAAGTGGTTGAAAGTAAATACACTTGCCGGTCTTTTTTGCTGGAGTTGCGGTGACCGTAATTGTTGATGGGGGGCAGGTCACGGGAGCGGGGAATACGACTTCAGTATATGTTGACGTCAGAGTCCGGGGGCAGGGCAGGGTTGATGGATTGTTGGGGTGGTTGGGTCATCATTAGGCTGACATTGAGAAAATCGATCGTTTATTTTCACGCAGGTGGAGTCAGGCGGACAAGTCTTGTGTTTCGGGTTATGATATGGAAACTATAATGAAGATGGGATCATACAGTGGTACCATGCCAGTTCCGACCGCCACCTGTAGGCATCAAATCAACGATGGACAAAGAACTGATAATAGGTGATACAGACACTGAGTCCACGGCGTCCGCGCAGTGATAAGTGAAATGGAAGCCAAGAGACTTGCGATACCAAGTAACTTGCGAACCATGATATAGAACAAAGATTTTTCTTGGGAGTATACTGTAGCGACATCTGTGTTCCAAGCCAAGTCGCTTTTTTAAGGGCATCCGTGGCAAAGATTCTGCCGATGAAATTCACGAGAAAAGGAGAAATATTTGATGGAGATGAGCTTCCATGAGCAACTTGAAAGTAATTTTCCTGGCAATAATCCCCATATGCTGCTACCTCTAAAGCCAAGCCCAGGGGTATTGATGAAATCAAGTACCACCGTCCAATGATATGTCGTGTAAGGAATGTTCCAAGACCTTGAGATGTGGAAAGAGCCTATTCCTCGGTAATAAATCGGGAAGGAACGGGCGCCAAAGATATACATCCAAACATCTAGTCTCAGCTGGGTGATGATCGTATAGTAAGATGACAGGAGCCATTACAGCCACTGGGAATTTGATGGAGTTTAGTGAGCTATATGGCTCATGTGTCATTCAAAAGCGAGTGGTGCCTTGCGACAGACAGAGACGACTTTGATCGGTTGACCTATTCTTCATCCTCGAAAACGATACCTCCTAGTTGGCTCGGCATTATTCAGAGGTAGGATGAATCTTGACTTCGCTAGGTTTACTCCATTCGAACACTGCGGCTGGCCCACTACTGACTGAAATCCTCGTGAAAGACGTTCCGGCTGCCAGTTCCGGTAGTAGCTGGTAGTCAAGCAAGGCGACGATTATGCCAATTGGGTTGTGCATTTCGATGTGATATAGACATGAACCGGAGAGCCCTCGATGTGGCCTAGCTCCCTTGATCTCCAAGAACATCGGAACCATATGATTCTTGCCTTCTAACGAGATTCTAGCCTCTGCATTAGGTCTTTTCGAGCGGTTCCCGCCAAAGTACGCAGATCGGAGTTTACCTCTTGGAGGCGGACATTGAGGTTCAATTCTAATGTGGGTCACACAAGGGATCGCAAGGAAATTATGCTGACGTAATGAATTGATCGGTAACATGTGAATCCTATAGCCGGCTGAATTATACGCTGCTCTTGCCTTCTCACCTCATCCACCCCAGCGCCGTCTCACGATGCCCACGACGACGACGACGGTCACACACAACGGGTCAACACATGTTTCTCTGAAGGCAATGGTCATTCCTCCTGGCAGCCACAAATCTTCTCCTCTCTCGTCCCTGCAACCTCAGGCTATGTCATCTGGCACAACAGCCACAATCCGCCCATTATATAACCGCGCAACACGAGCCTTTCTGCACAGAGACACGCGGCTCACGCACACTTTGTTGGAAGCCGCATTTGCCATCTTGCATCCACCACTAACATCAGCCCTCGATTCGTTCGCGGATGATCGTCGAAAGTGGGATATCCTTCGTATCACTCTAGAATCCACCGTCTATGCCTCAAACCCCTCACAGGCTGAACAGTCTGTTCTCCCAGATTCGCTGAAGACCAACTTGTCGGAGACACCTCATGTCCTAATTTCAAAACTGTACAACCGCTCTCTTTCGCTCTTTACACCTGCGGACTCCGTCGTATCCAGCCTTAATCCCGCGTACCTACCCTCCCAGGTTTTAGCAACCCTTGTGCTTGCTAGCCTCAAGGTGGAGTGCCCCGATTTTGGCCGGATTATGATTGAAGACTGGTTAGCTCGCAGGGATTCAGCTGTTGTGACGTTGGATGATGAGTCGGAACATGAAAGCGGATATAGCAAAATACTCGACCTATATTGTTTGCATGTATTGCCCAAACTACAACAGTGGGATTATGCCCTTGAGTTTCTTGAGTATGAGAGTGAGCTTTCGCCGAGAAGTCGTGAGGTGTGTAGTCCCTTTATTTTCACTTCGTCATCGTTTGACTTTCCACCCCTTTAGCGCCTAAAATCTCGTCTAACTAGTCTCCAAGCTCGGTCTTCCGATGCTACTAATGGACTCTCGCCATCGCCTGCACCGGATGGTTTTGGTTCCTCTACCCCACGCCCTCATTCACCTGCACCCTCGTCCTCCTCTTCCTCATCGCTGTCAACGACATCAACTCACACAATTGTACCCTCCGTTCGTCCGAACGGACTGGCGGGGATACGCTCGCGTTCCCGCACTTCCTCCGAATCTTCCAAAAGCGACGCAACGGCTCGTGCTGTCACCCGACCCCCTAGGTCTCATCCTTCTTCCTTCCAGAATGGGCATGCCCATTCGTCTACCTCACGGCGCCGGCAGTCTCGCACAGCATCCTCGTCTAGCACTTCTCGAACTCACTCCTCTACTCGTCCGCGTGCTCCACCGGTTGCTCAATCCACCGCCGTCACTCGCATGAGCACCTACTCGCTGGTCAAAGCCGCAGTCCAGCCATACCTCACAACAAGTCGACTTGCCACGGTATTTCTTATATTTGTGGTTTTACCACTTATAAGTTTCTTGGTGAGAAGGCGAAGAAGGGCGATGAGATCACAGGGTTCAGGAACTGCAGCCGGATCTACAGCTATGACGAATGCGGAGCTAGTCCGGCGGCGGTTAGGAGGTATCGAAGCTGGGTTATTGGGACGGTTTTGGGGTGAGGCGATAAGAGCTGTGACTGATACAGTGAAGATGGCTGGAAGTGGGCTAGTATGACGCACCGGACCATTATAGGCTTCACATCTTGTGGTCATGACGGAAGTAGCATAGCTTTCTCTTATCTCTACCCATCATATTTACAAAAAAGTCGAGTCCTCGGTCCTTTGCAATCTTGTGTACATGTCGAATCTTTAGTTAATTTAATAGACTGGTCTTCGTCTCCGGAAGGAAGAATGCAGAATATATGCATTGATGGCCTAGAACCCTGATGTACTGATGTGTTATCATTCTTTTTTCTCTGGATACAATACACACAGGATATGCGTGGCCGAGATGAGGAGCTCTACAGCACTGGAGACGCGCATTGACGTCGTTGGAGGCTATGTAGAATGAATGACAATAGCTCATGCTTCAAACTTCTTACAAGATTTATCCTTTCTCATCTTGTTGTCAGGATCCCGATATAGACACTGCATAACCAAATCCACGATGCACGAAACAAAAAACTGCGGCACTGCACTGCTTTCTCTCTGTGTGACACCTCGAGGCATCCACGGGTCCGACCGAGTCGAACCTTGTGCGATTGGTTTCCAAGTGCATAGAGGCGGCTTAAGGGCTTTTGTTGAGTCAAACAATGGAGGGTTGACGTTAACCCTAGGCTTAGGGTGTTTGTTTAATCAAAAGAGCCGACTGCCTCGTGGTTGATCCCAACAGCGCCTTGTCCCGACGACACATAAATTCATGTACGAGATGCTTCCCCACTTTTCCCACTTGGTATTCGGGTTCGGTCTTGCGCTCTCATTGTTCCCTCTCTTTTCTCTTGATTTTCCTCGCTTGCAGCTCTCATTGTTCTTTTTTTATACTTTGACGCGTTTTTTTTTTCTTTCTGGGGGTCTCTCTTGCTATTAGTGTACTTGTGGTTTTTCAAAAAAAAAAAGGATGAGTCCTTATGATGTTTTGCAAGTGTCGACTAGGGCGACGGAGGAGGAGATTAGGTTGGCTTATAAGGCGATGGTTAGTGAGTTTTTTTAGAGTGATGGGAATGGGGATTTTTGACTTTGTGTATAGGCGAAAAAGTGGCATCCGGATAGGAAGCTAGATGATCAAGAAACGGCCACGAGGAAATTCAAAGAGGTGTGTGTAGTTCGCTTTTGTTTATCTTGTTTGACGCGGGAGGGTTTAACCATAAAACACGTTGTAGATTAACGCTGCATATCGAGCGATTCTTCATGAACGTCGGCATGATGAAAAGAAGCAATCATCTTCTGCGCCGTCTTCTCCGAAACCTTCATCTTCTTCCAAAAGTTTACATGACAACAGTCGTCAATCATCTGGTTCGAAAACTATCGAGACGAATTACAAGGACAAGACTACGTTGGCTCATTCACACCAAGGGCACATACACGCGGAGGGTCATCATCATAAACGCCACCGCGGCAAGGAAGACGAGGATCGCGTAGCAAAAATGGACGCGACACCTTCGTGTTCTCCATGCTCATCTTCGTCTATCCCTCTACCATCTCTATCGTCTTTCTCTTCCCGGGCTTCTTCCTCTTCTGGGTCTTCCTCTTCTTCGAGGTCATCCAGCCGCTCAAGGTCATCCAGTCGTAAAAGCGACGTAGACTTTGACAAATACAGTGCTACTTCAAGTCGCACTTCTGTTGCGACAGGGTCTACAGACAATTTAAGCGAACACGACGTTTCAGGCCATAAAGATTATCCTCCTGCCTCGGGTGCTACTACCATACCACTCTTTACGTCTTGTGTTCCCTCTGAAGTCTCTACATGCGATGATGATATCCCTGAAATCGCGCTTCCTGACGTATTAGATGTCGAGCACTGCGATGCCGACTCTGTATCGCCTTCAACCTCTAGTTCGGATAAACGATCCTCGGTGATACCTTCTGAAGACGGAGAAAGACATAAACTATCTAAAACTACTGGCCACGTCAAAGATTCTTCAAAAATGATCAAAGAAGACGGTGAACACAACGAACGAACTTTAATCCCCGAATTCGATTCTCCTCTAGCACGCTCGATAGGTGTTACGAAACAGTGGACGTATACCATCCAACTTACCCTTATGCAACTATTTCGCGGCAAGAAGATGCGTTTCAAAATTGTTCGATGTAAATTAGATGGAAAACGTAAATCGGTCACGTTGGACGTCAATATCTGTCCTGGAACACTTCATGGGACGCAGATTATATTCAAGGCGGCTGGACATGAAATGAAGAATGGGACGAGGCAGGATATTATTTTCATTGTTGAGGAAGTGAAACATGAGAGGTTTGTGAGGTTGAATGAGGATTTGGCTTTGGATGTTCGGTTACCTTGGGTTGAGAGTCTGAAGAAGGAAGTAGGGGCGGTTCATGTGAAGAGTCTTGATGGAAAGGAGTTCAAGTTTGAGGTGGATTTTAGGACGGATGGGAATGTTACGGGGACGGCGAGGATACCTGATGCTGGGATGCCCATTCCCAAGACGAAGAAGAGGGGGATTTGCTTGTCAGGTGAGTTTTTACAAGACTTTGGTTTGTTCGAATTGGGAGATTGACTTGAAGTGTAGGTGGGAGATTTATATGCCTCCTGAGCCGTCGCGATGGGAAACGTTTAAACAGGCATTGCATTTGTGAAGCAATCGTCGCATCGGTATATACCTGGATTGTATTGTAGCGGGATCAACTCATTATGGATTAATGGAAGATATTTTTAGTGTGATGCGCACTCGAAATGGAAAGTGTTTAATCAAACTGTTCGGGGAGACAAACAAGGGACAACTGGGCGTGTCCGTTCCGGGTAGCTGTTTGTTGATCACCTCCACGCGTACTTCTCGTTGTCCCTTTTCGTCACTGAAATGAGTCTCAAACGCGGCAGAAAGGACTCGAATCACTCTGAAGGGAACAAACAACCGAGGCTGGAGCTGTCTACTTCGGGAAAAGAACCTGCATACGACGCAAGGCAAGAAGAAAACCTTCCATACCCAGATGTTACACAGCCATTACCCCGTAATGTCACGCCGACTCCATTCCAACAACCTACACAGCTTGCGACGTTTTCGTATACCCCGGATAGGGAGTGGGTCTTTGACAATTCGGCCATGAAGTATTATGTTGAGCCACCGCGTGGCGCTAAGCTTAATTATGGGTACGACCAGTGGGTCAAGCAGGCGGAGGAACGCGGGAGAATCGATAACCTGTTGAAGGCTCTTTCGCGAATACGGAGTGACCCGACGCGTCACGCCGCAGTAGAAGAGTTGGGCGTGGTTAGTTGGCGAGGAGTCATGACAAAGTGAGTAGGAATTGTTATATTGAAATGAACCTGAGCTAATTTAGCGGAGGATATTGACGGCACCGTATGAAGAGAGAGATGGCTGGGAGCTCAATGTGATGAGTGTCAATGGAACGTTATACTTTGAAGAGTATGTTTCTGATGCGCGTGCTCGTGAAAAGTAGGCGGGGTATTCTGATGGGAAGACAAGGGACTGATCAGTGTTGATAGGCAGAGCATGAATGCGAGGCAGTCGATGCAGACATATTATGGTTATGCATTCGAGTCTTATTGCACGTCAGACACACCGCGCCGGCCAGATGCGGACCCCGCATCTCGTGCCCCATTTGGGTGGAGCGGAGACGTGAATAACAATGTTCAATGGTGCAGTGTGGTGCGGACAAAGCTCGGTAATACGCGCATACTGATTGGGGGGGAGGTTGATTGCGTTCGGGGTAAGTTGGCGGTCGTCGCCACAGGAGTGATACTGATTGCGAGTAGATAGGTATACCGAGCAGCCGGATACGTTTGTCGAGCTGAAGACGTCATTGGCGCTGCGAGGGCCGCAGGATGAAGCGCGTTTCGAAAAGTGAGTGTTGGAGGAGTCTGTTCTGGCGAGCGACTCACGCTGTGCCAAGGAAACTGCTCAAGTTCTATTTTCAGTCGTTTCTTTTGGGGTTCCTGTGAGTGGCCATGCTGGGGACGGCAGCACATGCTAATGGTGAGAACAGGAAATCGTGGTGGGATTCCGGACGCCCGGCGGGGTAGTGAGTGCGGTCCAATCATTCCAGACGGTCGGACTACCACGTCTGGTACGTGACAAGCCGTCCGCATGGGACCCCTTGTTGTGTCTTGATTGGGCGGGACGGTTCTTGACAAATCTGCGGCAAAGCATCGCGGCTGAGGGCCCGCCATCCGGACCGAGGGTCTGGCGCGTGAGGTTTGCTCCTGGGTCGGGGGCCCGGCTGCGCGCGCTGGACGCGGCGGAGGTGGCGGACGTCGAGCGCGGCGAGGACAGGGTGGGCTTCCTGCCGCGGTGGTACTGGGCCGGGCTGGGGGAGGCGGAGGGGACGGCCGGATTACCCAGGGACTGAGGTCATTCTCCCGGTCATCTGATGTGGCTTCTTGGCCCTCGCCCGCCAGCACCGCGTCTGCCCCCGCTGCCGTCGAGCCCGCAGCGGGCCCCTGTGTCCTCTGCGTTCCATTCCCCCCATTCAGGCCTGTGCGCCGGCCGGCCAACGCTCGGCCAGTGCCTGGAAGCCGTAATCCGGCGTTTGCCGATACGCGTCGTCGCGTTTGACAGGGCTCAGCTCCCAAGCCCACCCACACTTTCTCTCTGCCCTCTCCGCCCGCCAACGCGCCCCATCGCCCGCAACTCCCCTCCTCGTCGCCGTCTGCAGCGACGGGCCTCTCCTGCACTCGATCCTCCCACGCGTCAATGGCTACCCAGCGTCCTCCGCCACATCCCCCTCCCGCCCATGCCTTATCTCTCCCCCTCCGCTCTTCCCGGCCAGCCGTCCGCCTTCCCGTCCCTCGACGACCACGAACGAGAGCTGAGGAAGAAGGCCGTCCAAAAGTTTCTCGCTAGAGCCGAAATCTCCATGGTACGTTTACTCTGCTCCTCGTCGACGCGTCGTGCTGCGCCCATGTCCCATCCTCGGCGGCTGCTGGTCGGGCTCTGCGACCTACTCCCCACGCCCGTCCGGGCTCAGCTCCGACTCTTCCTCATATATTTTGCATCTCACACTTCTCCTGACTTTTCTCTTCTGAAACCCTAAACCCCTACTCACCTCTTCCCTCAGGTAACCCGTGCCCTCCGTGCGCGACTCTCCTATGCTTCCTACAAGGCGATCCACAATGTTCCCCACCTTCCCCTTCGCGAACTCGAAGGTCAACTCCTAAGCCAGAATCAAGCTGCCTCGCCCAACCGCACCATCGCCGCCAAGCGAAAATCTGCCGCCACCTCCACTGGTCATCATAGCAATCTCTCCCTTTCGCCCTCCGGCGTGCCCAGCGCCAGCGCATCTGCTGCTCGAAACCGCGGCTCTGGCAATATGGCTCCCCGCCTTCAGTGTCTTCCCCTCGGACACATCATTCCACTGCAAGTGGGGCTTCTCCCAGCGCGGGTAATAGGTCTGCCACCTCTTCTCGGAGGGATTCCATCGCTGGTCAAAGCTTGTACACGTCGATCCTAGCTCCGTCCAATCAAATGGCGCGAACCGTCCATAATGCTAACGATCCACCAGTCCCACCGTCTTCACGGCCTGCCCCATCACCGAGGGTCCGTACCATCAAGCCATCGCCGAAATCGGCGACTGGCAGTAGCCGGACCCATTCCAAAGCGAAGCAGCCAGATAAGAAAACAGTCGCTTCCCCATCTCGGCGTAAAAATAAACGTGCATCTCTCGACAAGGGTAAGGACAAGAAACAAGCCCAAGCCTTAGATGCCGATGGGGATGTCGATATGAAGGCGGCTGCCACTCTCACTTCTCTACTCCTGAATCATCGGTCCTCCATCCACGGAGGAACCCATTCCCCGAGATCTAGCATCGATGGCTCTGAAACTGGCTCTACTTCATACTCGCATTATGCTCAGAGTTCCACGCGGTCCACGACGGCTGCGAGTCCTCCTGGCTCCATATCATCCATAGCTACTATGACAGGCACCGAATCTTCCTACAGACAGCAAACCCCACCCCCCTCCAAGACATCTGTCAACGTCCAGCAGACAACTCCCCGTCCGGCTCCCACCGACAATGAAGCCGCTGATCTTATGCTTTTCCTCGCGACTTCTCCTTCTCCTGCTAGGCCCACACCTCAACCGAGGGATCCGTCTACATATCGCTCTCTTGGTGGCGAGTCTTCTGCTCTCAGAAACAAGGGGCGAATTCTTTTCGCTTCCAACAGCGCCCCAGATGTGATGGCTCATGATGACGTTATGTCCACGGCCTCTCGACCGCAGCCAACGTTAGCACGCGGAAGTGACGGCACTTATTCTTTGACCACTTCCAATGTTGGGAACGAGGCAGGCTCTCGTGAACTTCATACATCTCGAGCTTCCCTTTCTTCCACATCGATCACGCCAAGCCAATTGCTTCCCCCTCCCTCATTACCTGCATCATCGCACCTACCCGAGAGTCCAGTGCGGAAAGACGTGACGCAGAGTCCAAGGACGATATTCGGCTCTGGTGGGGCATCTGATTTTAATTTCAACGAGTTCATCAACGCCTCCCCGTCCCCATTGAGGGGACCCCTCATGGATCTGGACACAAACCAAATTTGAGTCTGCGAGCTGACGTGGGAAGAAGGCTATTTGAAGAAGAACAATCGCGTCATTCCCATTCGTTGAGTCTCCCAAACCCTGGCCCCGAGAAATCGCGAAGCGGGCGGGGTTTGGACGCTGGAATTGATATTGTGCCTACATCATAGTGCTCGATTGTCGCGGGAAGTCACGATCAGCTACGCACCTCGATGACTTCATCTATAATTTCGAAACCATTTTCATGCATCAAAACAAAGGGATCCAGTCACAATTGTACTACCAGCACAATATCTTCACGCCTCGTTTCTCGTCATGTTTTCGAACCCAGCACATCCAACCCTCACGATCTTCCTTGTATCCATCAACAAGTATCGGGTAGCTACAGTCTATCTGCAAGATTCTCGTATACCACTCTTTTCATCTAGCCCTTTCTTACGCCAGGACCCCTCGTGGATTCGACGGGATTGTATCCCATGCCTTCTTTTCCGGCATGTCCTCGAGGAAGAACGGTCATGTCTGGTGTTATGCTTCGATTCGTTGTATATTTGCCTTTGGTTCGTCTTGTTTATAAGAGTTAATGTTTCCGTTCAGTATCATGTGTCTCTTTGGTTTCTTGTATATATCATGTATATATAGGAACTGCTGTGCTTTCTCACTTGATGTTCAAGTTTTTTTATTTCACTGCCCTGTTGTATTTTTGTCCTAATGATGTTCTTATTGTTAAACTATCCGAAGCGTGATAGACTTTTATGCCTTTTCTCCTTTTTTTTTTTTTTTGACTCCTCGGATTTTCTCCTGCGTCCTTTTTTTTGTATTGGTTGATACTTTCGCGAGTACTGAAAAGTGTACTCCACCTGTAGATCAGTTTGGAAGGTGATGGAATGTTCTCTTGCGCTTTTGGGGATAAGGTCCGTTTGGTATTCTAGTACGCTTGTTCAGTTTACTAGCCTGAAGAACCATGCAGTTGCCGTTATCAACGTTGGCTCAACCTTGCTCATTCACGCCACCTGAGTTAAACATTAATCGCTTTGGACTGACACGACTGCGCTTCGTGGAGTCTTTCGCCTCGCGCGTGCTTCCACTCGCTTTGCGGGGATCTCATCACCCATCTTTCATACTTCACTGGGGGCATCTCCTTGAAGCTCCTCAAGACGGGTGCCCCGAGTTCATATGCTGAATTCTTATAAACCCCACCGGCCAGTCGAGGTTTGCACGCATTACAGTGGTCTTTGTCCTTCCTTCGTCACCTCCGAACACATGGAAGCGAACTACAACGTCAATAACTCCCCTTCTGCAAAAACGAAGCTCTCGGTGCTGCCGATGTTTCTATTGACATTGGCGGCCTTTATTTGCTTGTAAGTCATTTATTTGACTGTTACGAGCGATTGATGAGATACACCTCTTTGACAGGGTCTTGATAACATTTTCGTTGCCTCTCGTACACTCGATGTACTTTCTTTGGTCTTCACAAGCCGGTGGAGTCCGGTTTGGAATTTGGGGGTGGTGTCTTGATGAAGGGCCTGTTTGTACCGAGACGCTGCGGTGAGTTCGTTTTTTTTTCATTGGATTCACAGCTGCATCGTGGGTTAATGAATGAGTGAATTTGGATATGTGTACAGCATGGGATATTTTTGGGAACCTGAAGTCTCTATTCCTATCACAAAAGCGCTCGTTTTCTACCCTATATGTATGCCTCTTTTTTTTTCACTTTAGATGAGAGGCTTTTTTGCTGACTTTTTCTTCTTCTTCTTCTTTTTCTTCTTCTTCTTTTTATATGAATTATGAAGCTGTGATTGTGGTGTTGTTGGCGCTGATTGCGTTTATACTGGTGTTGAGGAACAGGAGTGCACGGACGTTGCGCGTGTTTGCGGTATTTGCGTGGGTTTCCCTCGTTTCCGCTCTAGTGGCCTTCGGGTTTATGATTGCCATGTGGAGTGTTATAGAAGAAAGGTTTAAAGCTGCCGGATGGAAAGTTCGATGGGGTCCTCTGGTAGGTGTAGACGAAACTTTTCCTTTTTTTTTTTTTTTTTCGTCTGTTGTTGTTGTTGTTGGACTGTCTTGCTGATGAATTCTTTGGTTGGCAGCCATGGATATCCTTTGTTTCTGTAGTGTTACTCATGATCGTGGCGGTGAACACTTGGAAGGGTAGATTGTCACCTTCCTACCACGCGGTGCAGGACTCGTCATCTAAAGTGGAACCGAGACTGCAACAGGATCCTGAAAAGGCTATCATTTCTTCTAATCCATCCATCCCAACATCTAACCCCGCTTCACCGACTACTGCGATAGCCGCTCCTCCCCCATGCTATTCTTCGATCTCGATGAAAGAAGGTGGAGACTGCTATGATTCTACTACCACCCCTGTTGGGGGGATCGCTGCCAATGCCAAAAAGGGTTGGAGATCGGCCGGGATGGTTTATCGTGTTGTCGGTCGGAGATATCGTTGGGGTTGGAGAGGGAAATTTGCCGGGGTGGAGTGTTCTTGTTCGCCTCCTGAAGCTGCTGTTGTGGAGAATGTGCAAAAGCAGTACCGGATTCGAATGGCGTTGCCAGGTGGTAAATAATTTATTTGATGAATTTATTCTTTTTCTTTCTTTCTTTCTTTCTTTCTTTCTTTTTTTTTGGAGTTCGACATGGGGCTTTTTGGGGGGTGAACGATGAATTGACCATAGCGCCGCGCGTGATTGGTGGTTTTGTTTTGGTGATTTCGGGAACTTTGAGTGTATATCAGTAACTCCCAACTTGAATTTTTTACTTTGGATGCTGATGTCACATTCGGAAACTTTCAGTTGTTAGATGAGCAGAGTTGGGCCTAGCCAGAAGCTAGAAATTGCATTCCCGTAATTGAAAAATGATCTCTCTCCTTCCTTGTCGCTTCCTAGCCACTTCTAGCCGGTGGAGCTGACCACTTTGTGCTATTGTTAGCGCATGCCATATGGATCGACATTATCTCTTTGTAACTTCGCGTCTGGGCCCACCTGTTGATAGTCAGTTCATTGCTTCGATGTAAAGCGTCGATTCGGGGGTTTGCGTTCTCTCTCCTAGGAGCTGTTAAAAGGGAGATGGATTGGCGCGAATGTTCCGATACCAGTCTTTCTGACTGAGCTCTTGCTGATCTTTCTTATAAGATGGCGACGGGAGGACAAGTTCAAGAAGTTGCAAGTCATAGATATGCCTATGTTTTGACGGCGTCTGCTTGCTTGGGAAGTGTGTTTCATGGCTGGGATTTGTAAGTATTTTCTTGTTATTGGTTGGTGGCTGGATGTACTGATTTTGTACGTTTAGAGGATTGATAGGAGGGATACTCTCTCTCCGGTCGTTTCAAGAGTATCTTGGGATCGACACGAAAAGTGAGGCAGAAAAAGCGATCTTATTCGGTAACATCGTCTCTGTTGGCCAAGCTGGATGTTTGTAAGTCTCAAGTAGTCGTTTAGCAGGTCCTCCTTTCTCCTAAACGGTGATTTATTTTATTTTTTACGCAGCTTTGGCGCTCTAGGAACCGGATATCTCTCTAGTCGATTCGGGCGAAGATTGTGTCTTATCGCATGTGGTATTATTTATATCGTCGGCAGCTTGCTTCAATGCACTGTCGGCTTGGGACCTGCACACGCCGCGGGCCTACATGTGTATTATCTTGGCAGGTTTATCTCTGGTATCGGGATTGGAATGGTAACCACTCTCGTACCCTTGTACATCTCAGAGTGTGTCCCTAGGACTATACGAGGACGTTGCACCGGAGCGCTTCAGTTTTCGAATAACTGTGGTCTTATGCTGAGTTGTAAGTGGAATTTGTTGTTATTATCGGTTGATAATGCTGAAAGTGGACTAGTTTGGGTTAATTTTAGTGTATCGAAAAATGTACCTTTCAGCGAAATTCAGTGGCGAATTCCGCTGATTATTCAGTACGTTCCATTGCTCATGATCAAGAGATGTGTGTGGGCGAGGCTAATTTTGGATTTTCTAGGATGGTTCCCAGTGTTTTATTCATCGCAGCGATGCTTTTCCAACCGGAATCTCCAAGATGGCTTATTGAACACGGGAGGCACAAAGAAGCTGCAAAGGCGCTTGCGCTTACTAGTGGAAAAGGAGTTGACCATCCTACTGTCGTGCAAACTTTGGAAGAGATTAGGCAGGAATTTGCGGGGAAGACGCGGTCGTCGTTCTTTAAGCAGGTTCGGCAGATGGGTGAATCCAGAGCTGTTGCTCTGAGATGTTTCATTCCTTCGCTAGTGACTTTCTTCCAACAGGTCTGCTTCTTTTCTTGAAATGACTGAAAGATGGTACCCTTCTCACTGACCTATTTTTAGTGGACGGGTACAAACGCCATCAATCTGTATAGCCCTGAAATATTTCATCATCTTGGAATCCATGGTACAAGCGCGGCTCTCTTCGCTACGGGTGTTTATGGCCTCGTTAAGGTATATTCAATGTGATCTCAAGAATTTATTATCATCAGTAAACACTGCTATAGGTTATTTCTGTAGCACTGGCCCTCACTTTTGCCGTCGAACGCATTGGACGCAAGAGGTGTCTGATCTTCGGTGGTATTGGCCAGGCGCTCATGATGTTTTGGCTGGCGGGTTACAGTGGAACACATCAAGAGGGTACTGTCAGTCCTGCAAGTCATGTTTCCATCGTTGCGTTATACTTGTATGCTGCGTTATTTTCTGTTGGATGGGGCCCGGTACCGTAAGTCTTTTGGTTTACGTCCGGTCTACAGCTGAAGTATGAGTTTGATAGATGGGTCGTCGCCGGTGAGGTTGCGCCTAACCATGTTCGCTCCTTCGCGCTTTCTATCGCTGTCGGAGTGCACTGGCTCTTTGGATTCGTGATATCCAAAGTGACGCCGATTATGTTGGATGGGATCAAATATGGCACGTTTTTACTCTTCGGATTCTGTTGTTTGATAGTGGCGACTTGGGCTTATGTCTGCTTGCCCGAGACAAGTGGATACGCGTTGGAGGATATTAAATATCTGTTCGAGAAGGACGTGATTGTTCGTGCGTTGCACGACGCACCCGGTGGAAGGATATTTTTGAGAGGAAGGCATGTAGAGCCTGTGGCTTTGTTGAAAGAGAGGCGCGGTGTAATTGCTGGTGGACAGCATGAAAAAGTTACCAGTCCGAATTCGGATTCAGACCATGTTTCGTCGAAATTGTCGACGTTGAAGACTGTTTGATGTCTAGTATCTTGGAATATATTTGCCAGATCAAGAAACCTCAGCAAGATAAACACTTGTGCTCGAGCATCAACAACTAGAGAACATAGAGAACTTTCGCCAATTCCTGATGTTCTTGCCTTGAAACCTAGTTCCTGCATTGAAAGGGGTGGTTTGATGATAACGGAGTCTCCCGAAGTCTGCCTGACCAGGTTTTTTGAGCCTCGACTGTTTCTATGATCCAGCCAAATCAATGCAAAGTGACAGCGCTGTAAGCCTCAACCGACTCCGAAAGTCTGGTCTTTATCTGTCCCTATAGCCTGACCGATGTTACGGAAGGATGGATCAAATCACATGTTGTCCCGACGGGCGCTGCTCGCAAGCTTCCATTAACTCCGTCAGTCTATCAACACGTCACGTATCCTCTAGCACCTTTGCTTTGATTTGAACCCGGGTGCTCCTCACCCTCCAGCTTGCTTTTGGCTTCACTGAGGTGTAAGCTACCGCCTTGTCTCCTGTCGTTTGGGATGGCTTTGCGGAAGGAATTCCAAGAGCTCTCCAACCACCGTAATGCCTATATCCTGTCTGCGTCGGCTTGTCTGGGGAGTGTATTCTTCGGCTGGGATATGTGAGTCAACTCGGTCTTTTCGGCACCTTGCAAAGTCACCCAAGTTTCTTGTAGAGGCCTAATTGGAGGTATACTTGCGATGCCGTCGTTCCAGGAATATTTCGGGATAGACAAGAGGAGTGCTGCTCAGAAAGCAAATGTTAACGGAAATATTGTAGCCATTTTACAAGTGGGATGCTTGTGAGTTATGCCTTTTGCTACCAGATCATTGCCTTGACAGTACAGGTCAACCCTTGTCACGTAGATTTGGTGCTCTTGGGAGTGGTTACATTTCCAGTCGATGGGGTCGCAAGCCATCTCTTCTCGCGTCGGGTATCATTTACATTATCGGAAGTCTGATCCAAAGTATCGTTGGAATGGGGAGTTCTCAATTGGTCGCACTGCCCGCCCTATATTATGGTCGGTTTATTGGTGGTCTCGGAGTAGGGATGGTGTCCGCGCTCGTACCCTCGTATGTATCGGAGTCTGTGCCCAGGACTATACGTGGACGCTGTACAGGCTTGATCCAATTGGCATGTAACGTTGGGATTATGTTGAGCTGTGAGTCCCAGATCTTTGAATCTTACGAGGGGCGGGCTAATGAAACGAATGAACTCAAGTTTGGGTGAATTATAGCTCAGCAAAAGACATCCCTTTTGGTGAAATGCAGTGGCGGATTCCGTTCATCATACAGTAAGTCAATGTTATCTGTCGACAAAAGCCTTGCTTGTCCGTTAATCTCGGCAATCTGTAGAATGGTGCCTGGCGTGCTCTTTATCTTCGCAATGATATTCCAGCCGGAATCTCCGAGGTGGCTCATTGAACACGAACAGTACGAGGCAGCTGCGATTACCCTTGCACGTACCAGTGGCAAGAGTGTAGATGATCCTGCCGTTGTGCAGACAACGGAAGATATCAAACAAGAGTTGGTCGGAAAGGAACCTTTGTCGATCCTGCAGCAAATCCACAGAATGGGGGAATCGCGGCATATTGCCTTGAGATGCTTTATTCCATCGCTGGTGATGTTTTTCCAGCAGGTGAATCTTTTTCTGTGGACTATGACACTTTTTTAAACCGCCGAACTTTACAGTGGACAGGTACAAACGCTGTCAACTATTTCAGCCCTCAGATTTTCGAAAGCCTTGGAATTCATGGTACAACGGCCACTCTTTTCGCCACTGGTGTATATGGTGTTGTCAAGGTATGGGGCTCCTGCTATCCTGAGTTCTCTAGAAACTTACTGAGTCCTACAGGTCATCTCTGTAGGAGTTGCTCTCGCTTTCGCCGTTGAGACTGTCGGACGCAAGAAATGTTTGCTATTTGGCGGTATCGGGCAGGCTCTTGCAATGCTTTGGTTAGGAGGCTATAATGGAATTTACCCGGACAATACTTCAGCGGCTGCCAGCTACGTTTCCGTCGTCGCTGTGTATCTGTATGCTGTATTCTATTCCATTGGTTGGGGACCAGCACCGTGAGTTTTCTATGTCAGTCCTGCTTTTCCAGATGTCGACTGAAGTCCTTCTTCAGGTGGGTCATAGCGGGCGAAGTTGCTCCTAATCATTTACGTCCGGCCACGCTTTCTTTTGCGGTCTGCATCAATTGGTTGTTTTCGTTCACTGTCTCCAAGCTTACACCGATTTTGCTTGACCGCATCAACTACGGAACTTTCTTGCTCTATGGATCTTGTTGTCTGACTATGGCAGCATGGTCTTACATTTGTCTCCCCGAGACAAGCGGATATGCGTTGGAGGATATCAAGTATCTCTTCGAGCGAGACGTGATCATTCGCTCATTGCAGGATGCACCTGGTGGGAAATTGTTTTTGCGAGGAAGGCGAGCGAGACCTGTGGTCCTTTTAAGAGATGGAGTGGCTGAAGGGGATGATACTGAAGGGGAGGCAAATGATGACGATACTGATTTTGACTCGACACAGCCGTTGTTGATCAGACCAGCCACGTCGGTTTGATTCTTCTGGTTGAACACATAATCACTCGTCATGCCTTCAAGCCCTTCTAACATTACCTGGACGCCTTATGAACTTGAGACGGACGTCAAACAGAGGCTTGTTTTGCACATTTTATTGTAATGGTATGCGTCCGACTGACTCAAGCATACTTCTTATCTAACATGTCGCTTTACCAGGTGGTTTCTGGAGTAGTCATGCTCGATTGGAGTTAAACTACTACGCCTGGCAAGCATAGCATTTGCGGGCCGCCGTCCGCCCCCGGATCCGTCTTACATTGCAGCTCGAGTAGTCTCGGAATACATCCCCGCATAGATCATTGTCAACCTCCATTTCTGACTTTCGTCAATACGTCCCTGGGCTGATTTCATGAGAAGGCGCTTCACAGTTTTCCTCTTTTAAGCGGGTTTTAACGGCTTTCGCTTCGGCCTCCACATGGGTATGGTTCTCGTGAGACGGAATTTCATAAGAGAACTCCTTCCGCATCATTCACACCACGCAATGTATCCGCGTGACACAACTCAACCTTCAGGGACGGCTGAGGCGCTGCAAACCGGAGGAAAGTTCCTTTCGGGTCTGTTTATCTTTCTAAAAGGAAAAATCTAACCGAGTGTTTAAATGGAATCCTGATATTCTTTCCCGTTTCCTTCTCAACACCTTCGCCCAGGTGGAGGCAACGCTGCTCGCTATCCATCATGGCTATCCAAAAGCACCTCCAGGAACTCTCAAGCTATAAGAATGCATATATTCTGGCTTTGTCTGCCTCGATGGGAAGCGTGTTCTACGGTTGGGATATGTAGGTGTAATTCTCGTCTCCGTGATAGTTGAAGATGCTAAACGGCTATATAGAGGTCTAATTGGTGGTGTCATTTCGCTACCTTCATTCAAGCAGTATTTCGGAATAGACAAGATGAGTCCGTCTGCAGTAGCAGACCTGAATGGAAATATTGTTGCTATTCTCCAAGCTGGGAGTTTGTGAGTGAAATAGAAGCTGTCTTTTCAAACAACTACTCATGGCTGTCGTGCAGTTTTGGTGCTCTGGGTACTGGATACATCTCCAGTCGTTGGGGCCGCAAGCCCTCGCTTCTCGCATCCGGTGTTATCTATATCATTGGCAGCCTGCTTCAGTGTATTGTCGGTTTGGGAAGCTCACAGGCGGTGGCTCTGCGAGTGCTATACTTTAGTCGGTTTGTGGGTGGTGTCGGTGTGGGCATGGTTTCTGCCCTAGCACCGTCCTACGTATCGGAGTGTGTACCGAAGAGTATACGCGGGCGCTGTACTGGAATGGTCCAATTTGCGAACAATGTTGGAATCATGTTGAGTTGTACGTACACCCTTTCGTTTCATATGAGGAGCCGGTTATTCACCTCTGGTTGGTTGATAGTTTGGGTCAACTATAGCTCATCAAAAGATCTTGCTTTCGGTGAGATGCAATGGCGGCTTCCATTTATCATACAGTGAGTCTGTTCGTGATAACGGATTTCCTCTAATGAGTCTCATCTATCATTGATAGGATGGCACCGGGAGTACTCTTCATTCTTGCGATGCTATTCCAGCCTGAGTCGCCAAGGTGGCTTGCCGAGCATGAGTTATACGACAGGGCTGCGGCGATTCTGGCTCGCACTAGTGGAAAAGATATCAACGATCCGACAGTAGTGCAAACGTTAGAAGAGATTAAGCAAGAGTTCGAAGGAAGGGAGAAGTTGTCGATTATGCAGCAAGTCCGGAGGATGGGCGAGTCACGATATATCGCTCTTAGATGCTTTATCCCTTCGCTTGTCATGTTTTTCCAACAGGTTAGTCCCTTGTAACCTAACTGAGGAGCGCATTCTCAAATCTAGTCCTTTGCCAGTGGACGGGCACTAATGCCATCAATTATTTCAGCCCTCAAATCTTCCAGGGCCTTGGGGTAGACGGAACCACTTCTTCGCTATTGGCGACAGGCGTTTATGGTGTCGTCAAAGTATGTTATTCCAAGTCTCTAGGCCTGAATGCGGTATTCAACTTCAGTTCTTAGGTCGTTTCCGTGGCATCGACCCTCATTTTCGCTGTCGAGAGCCTTGGACGCAAGAAATGCTTAATTATTGGCGGGCTCATTCAAGGGCTCACGATGCTTTGGATAGGAGGCTACAGTGGAATTCATCCCGAAACCACTATCGTCCCTGCGAGCTACGTTTCGATTATCGCGGTATACTTGTATGCTGTCGGTTACTGTATTGGTTGGGGACCTTTGCCGTAAGGTTTTCTTCCTATGACTGTGATATTTGTCCTCTGATGTTTCTTCCTTATAGCTGGGTTGTTGCGGGAGAAGTGTCACCTAATCATCTTCGTCCAGCTGTACTTTCCATTGCTATTGGGGTCAATTGGCTGTTCGCGTTCACCATCTCCAAATTGACCCCGATCATGCTTAACAACATCACCTACGGCACTTTCTTGATTTTCGGAATTTGTTGTCTATTGATGTCGGTGTGGACATACGCGTGTCTACCTGAAACGAGTGGATTCGCGCTGGAGGATATCAAGTATCTGTTCGAGCACGATGTCATCGTCCGTTCGCTTCAAGATGCACCAGGTGGCAAGATATTCTTGGGAGGAAGGCAGGCAGAATCGGTTGAGGAGTTGAAGAAGCGCTTAGGCGTTCTGGGAGAGACCGGAAAAGTCCGGGACTCGTCTTTAGAGAAGGTATCTTCGAGACGATCAACGACAAAAGATATTGTATGATTTCTTGGTAAACTGTATGTACTTGGGCTTAATGTATATAAAAACGTCCATTGTAATTTGATCAAATGGGTCAATTTATTGTTTAACGTTCAGGCTTTCAGGGGTTGGTCAGTGTTTTGATCAATGCTCGACCGAAATAGCACACCCCTCTTTATGTTCAACCTCTACCACCACGTAGTACCTTCACCACCATAGCGTCGTGTTTCCTTCGCTGGTTTACATCTGGGACCACGAGTTTCATGCAGACGGGGGCAACGACAGCTATGCAATCCGCTCGGTAGTGTCTCTGTCCCGCTGTTAGCTCGACAGTCCACTCCACTATTCATAGCAAAAAATATCCCTTTGCGTGTCTTATTCTGCTCTTTAAATCCAGCTGTGCAATCGGAGTGGCGTAATGGCGTGGTTCTACATTCGCCTTGGCGAGACGAATGGGGATGCAAGTACTTGTTCCAGGTGATCATCTGCCCACTGCAAGATGCACCTGGTGGAAAATACTCTTGAGGGGAAGGCGAACAAGATCTAGATGATGAAGTTAATGAGGTCACGGTATAATTTTCGATTCAAGACACTGGTGGCTGGTGACCGGACAAGCACCGTCGGTTTGAATTCCCGGAATGGACGAAAATTTCTCGAAATGCGTCCAAGTGCTTCGACATCCGTCTGGACTCGCCTTGTGAGTTTGCGATGATCATGAATTAGTAGAGACTAACCTCGTATTGGATTCTAGCTTCGGCAATGCACCCCACAGGCTCCTCAGCGACTGTACAGACCGGCTACAACTTGAACTCCTACTTCGACTGGTCAACTGCTGTTGGTTCCTGCTACCTTTTCAACTGTTGATCCTCCGCTGCTCGATCTTGCTACATTTTTCTCCCGCTTCGACCACGCGCTTTCCTCATGAATAAACCTCATCTCAAGGGCAACACTTGTCGGTGCTTATTCAAGCAGTCCCGACATAAGCGTACGTCTTTGAATAGCAAGACGGGTGACACGTAGATGGCTTTTCCGTACATCTTTTTGAACTGGTATGCTTCAGCCTGGCTCAAACATCCTTCTTACCTGAATCATTGGTTTTCTCAGATATCCTCTGGAGTATATGCTCAAGTAGAGTTAAATAGTTACATTCGGCCTACACAGAGCCCCAACCAGAATTTTCAAGCCGCCCTCCGCTATGGAATCCGGAGTCTGTCTTGTGTCGACACTGGGAATGATCCAGAATACGTCGCCACACTGATCATTGTCAACATCAATTGTAGCACTCGACAATCATTCTCTTGGCCGACTTCGTGGAAGAAGTTTTGTGGGTGGCTCGACTATTTCAACCGGTCTTTTCTCAGTCCCCCTTGGGTAAGGCCTTCGTGGGATAGAATATGGATAGAATTGCATACTACGCGAACTTCTTCCGCAGGTTTCACACCGCGTAATACCTCCGGCGCGTGACATCATTCAACCTTTCAACCTTCAGGGGATGGCTGAGACGCTGCGAATGAGAGGAAGCTCCTTTCTAGTCTACCTATCGTTCTAAAATGAATAATCTAACGAAGGATCTAAATGCAATCTCACCATCTTCTTTTCTGCCTCATTCTCTTCATGGCTCTCGTCCAGGCGTAGACCACGCTGCTCGATATTACGTTTGATTGTGGAACCACCATGATCAGCCCTTCGGGTCATGATCCAGTAGTATCAAGCAGTCTTATCAGGGGTAGATCAGGATCTAGGAACTGAAGGGTCAGGCTATATTTTAGGTCTTTTTTCTGGTAGAGCAAAGTATTGGGTTTTTCGACAACCATGACATTCCAAAAGCACTTTCAGGAATTCTCAAGCCATAGAAACGCCTATATCCTGACATTTTCCGCCTCGTTGGGAAGCGTGTTCTACGGTTGGGATATGTGAGTGGACTCTCGTCCCCGTGATATTTCGAATATACTGGCTCAACAGTTATATAGAGGTCTAATAGGCGGTGTGATTGCGCTACCTTCATTCAAGCAGTATTTCGGAATAGACAAGATGAGTGCGTCCGCGGCAGCTGCTTTAAATGGGAATATTGTAGCTATCCTGCAAGCCGGTGCTTTGTGAGTGAATTCGAATCTTTCCTTTCAACAGTAATTACTCATGATGGTGGTGCAGTTTTGGTGCTATTGGATCTGGATATATCTCCGGTCGGTGGGGTCGCAAGCCCTCGCTTCTCGCGTCCAGAATCATTTACATCATCGGCAGTCTGCTTCAATGTATCGTCGGTCTGGGAAGTTCAAAGGCGGTAGCGCTGCGGGTGTTGTATCTCAGTCGGTTCGTGGGTGGTTTCGGGGTGGGCATAGTTTCCGCCCTTACAATCTCCTACGTGTCAGAGTGTGTACCGAAGAGCATCCGCGGGCGCTGCACCGGGATGGGCCAATTTGCGAACAACGTTGGGATCATGTTGAGTTGTATGTCCATTTTTCCACTTCACACGAGGAACAGATTATTCATTTTCATGTGGTGTATAGTCTGGGTCAACTATAGCTCATCAAAAGATCTTGCGTTCGGCGAGATGCAATGGCGTCTTCCATTTATTGTACAGTGAGTTCTTACTCACTGATGGAGAAGCTCATATACTGAACCTCGCATGTCATATGTGATAGGATGGTACCAGGAGTACTTTTCATTCTTGCAATGCTGTTCCAGCCTGAGTCGCCAAGGTGGCTTGTCGAGCATGATCAATACGAGAAAGCTGCGGCGGTTCTTGCTCGCACAAGTGGCAAAGATATCAACGATCCGACAGTGATACAGACGCTAGAGGAGATTAAGCAAGAGTTCGATGGAAGGAAAAAGCTGTCGATTATGCAGCAAGTCTGAGGGATGGGAGAATCACGATACATTGCCTTGAGATGCTTTATTCCTTCGCTTGCTACGTTTTTTCAACAGGTTAGTCCCTTTCATCCAACTCGAAGTGCACGTACTCAAATTAAGCCGCTCTCAGTGGACAGGCACTAATGCCATCAATTACTTCAGCCCCCAAATATTCCAAAGCCTTGGAGTTGACGGTACCACTTCTTCGCTATTGGCAACAGGTGTTTACGGTGTTGTTAAAGTATGCTCATTCCCATCTTTCCAGGTCTGATTCCGTATTTAACTTCAGTTTACAGGTTGTTTCCGTGGGATTGACACTCATTTTTGCTGTCGAAAGATTCGGACGCAAGAGATGCTTAATCGTTGGTGGTCTCATCCAAACGCTTACGATGCTTTGGATAGGAGGATACAGTGGAATTCACTCCGAAAGGGCTGTCGTTCCTGCGAGCTACGTTTCGATCATTGCAGTATACTTATATGCTGTCGGTTATTGTATTGGTTGGGGACCGTTGCAGTAAGTTTCTCCTTCTACAACTGAAGTACCTGGTTGTTGATGTTTCTGGTTCATAGCTGCGTTATTCCTGGAGAGGTGTCACCCAATCATCTTCGCCCCGTTGTACTTTCCATCTCCATTGCGGTTAATTGGTTATTCGCGTTTGTCATTTCCAAGTTGACACCGATCATGCTCAACAATATTACCTACGGCACTTTCTTGATCTTTGGGTTCTGCTGTCTACTCATGTCGGTATGGTCGTATACGTGCCTACCTGAAACGAGTGGGTATGCGCTAGAAGATATCAAATATCTGTTTGAACACGATGTCATTGTCCGTTCGCTTCAGGATGCACCAGGTGGAAAGATATTCTTGGGAGGGAGGCGAGCGGAATCGGTTGAGGAGCTGAAGAAGTGTTTAGGCGTTCTGGGAGAGACCGAAAAAGCCCAAGATACATCCTTAGAGAAAGTACCTTCAAGACGATCAACGACGAAAGATATCGTGTAATTTATTAGCATACAAACTATGTAATGTTTTCCGATCTAATGGACTACAAAGCACTGCGTGCGGGTTACCATAAACCCTAAGGGTTCTTAATTGATTTATTTCAAAGTATTTTTTAATCAAAACTCAGAACAAGCTCCGACATCATATTTCAAGTTTTTTTCGAGATCATGTTAGAATGAGTTACTGGTGTTTTTTGTAAAATGTTATGTACCATTTCTTGACTTGGTTAACTAAAACTCCCATACAATATAGTGAATGCAATTAAAAAATTCTCATAAGTTCAGAAATGTGGTATATTTGGTATTTATGGTGACTTTCTAATACAATGAGTTCAGTATAATGTATAGGAGTTCTTTTAAACCTATTATTAGCCATATGTTAGCTAGCCGAGTCATGATAAACACACAATAATTTAGAACAATCAGCTGTAATTTATCTTGACATAAGTTCAAAATTCACCTACTAATAGATGTTGGAGTCTATTCCGAGTTTGATTTAACAAATGCTCGAAAATAAATCACTAAAATATCCTAGGGTTTATTGTAACCCACACGCAGTGAAAGATGTCTCTGGGAATTAAATATATTGACGCGGATCAAAATATTCGGCAGTCATTACTTTTGATCAACGCCGGCTCCGGCTCATACAGCACGCCTCTCTTTAACCTCCACCACCTTGCCACCACCTCATATCGTCACCCTCGCCATGGCATCGTATTTTCTCAATTGGCTTACATCTGGGTCTACGAATACCACCCAGACTGAACCAACAACAGCCTCACAGTCCGCTAGTGCCTCTGTCCCTACTCTGACTCGACTCTCGCCACAGCCAGACGAGCATGATGATGAAGGATCAGATACCGAAACAGAGCGGGGTCGCGAAGACGATGATTCTCCCCCCGCATTCCCCAGCTTAAACAGTGCCCAACGTGCAAAATCTCAACCTTCAACCACACCGTCTAACTTAATCCCCAAAGTCCTGACCGATTCTCAGCGGATGCCCCCTCCACCTATACCCACGAATCGTCTCCTCGTCCCACAGAGCACGAATACCCCAGGATCCTTAGCTGTTCCCTTGACGACTACCAAAAAGCCCTCATCGAAGAAGCGCGAAAAGGTCGCATTAGCACCTGGTCATAGTCCGATGGATTGGGCTAACCTCAAGTCTTCGGGCCGAGATTTGCGAGTGGGTCGCTACTTAATTCGTCTCTCTCTCTTCGATCACCACGCTCATTATTAATAAGGGGACGCATACATTAATGCGCATAACGCCATCCATGTTGAAGCAGCACAACAAACGTGAAGACGCATGGTCCGCTATCAACGGCAAAGTATACAACATTACTCCCTACCTTCCCTTCCACCCTGGTGGTGAAAAGGAGTTGATGCGCGCGGCTGGTAGAGATGGCTCGAAGCTTTTCGGTATGTGCTCAGTCTGACTGATGTCGTCGTACGCGCGCTGATGGAAGGTCAGCATTGACTCATGCTTGGGTCAATGCGGAAATGATGCTTGATGCGTGCCTTGTTGGCTTTTTGGTTCCTGAACCTTCTTCGTGAGAAGACAGGTTGGAATGTAGAATGACAGTTGAATATTCATGAAAAATTTATGTACACTGATGTTTTTCCACTGCATATAGAGGATCTTTAATATAATGATGAACCAACCAATATAGTATACAGTAAGTTTTAAACAGCAGTAATCTTACCCTGCAATTTACCTCCCAAGTTTGTTACCAACTGTCACACTGACATGAGCAGTGTGAGCCCCAAATGTTGGTAGATTTGTCTCTTCTGGCAAATTTTCCAGTCTAGATTTCTGCAACATAATTTGCAAATCTCCTAGGTCAGGAGTGTGCAAGTCTGTGTGGGGAGAGCTGGTATGATATGTTGCCCATAGAATGAAAACAAAGTTGGACAAATCTCCAAGTTGAATAAATCGGATGAGATTTGTCCCTTCATGGATGTGATGTTTCAATTCAACAGAAGGAACATCAGAATTCTTCATAAAATACATCAAAACATATTCCCTAGTCAAAAGGATGACATAAAGCTCACCAGTTCCTTTGAATAGAATGTTTGACCATAATCCTGAGTGGGATTAACTTCAATAATTAGTTTTCCTCCTGAAGGCCATTGGTTTTGAAATTGGCCAAGCTCTTGAGCAAGCTGTTCAGCTGTACCAGAGCATTCAAGTCGTTGTCGCACAAAATCAACAGACTCAGCCAGTACACATTCCAATCTCCATGAGATCATTGAAGGTGTTTGTGCAACTCGAAAGTTAGTCTCTGTCATGATCTCCCTTTCAACTGGTACTCGGGGTAGGTTCCATTCCAAGGCTACTTCTTTGCTGATATTGAAAAAGTGCTCTGATACTCGGGGTTTAGCGGAACCATTCATCAAAAGCCAGATTCCAGGGACACCATCAAAGGGTTTCCAGGCCACCAATGTGTCTCTTGTACGGATATCAGGGTTTAAAATGGCTCCAGCTTTTTCTACGTTGGCCAAGCTTTCAAGTGGTAAATCGGGCTTCGCATGATAAATGGTCCCATCTGAGGAACCATTGGCGCCAAAGTGTTGTTCCGAATTTATTTGGCTTCCTTCGATCAAATCACCTGCAGCATGGGACAATGCGGGACCATGAGACGTTTGACGGCTTGCCGACGTCGTGGCACTGATAGGAACTGGGGAGATGGTCGTGTGTTGGTCAATGCTCGTCTGGCTCGTAAATGATCTGTTTCCAGCCCGTCCTTGTGCCCCAACTTGGGGACTATCACGAGCAGTACTTTGATGTTCTTGACCTCCATCCTTCTTGTGTCTTTCTAGTTCTTCGCGCTCAAATGCCGTCAGATAGCGTTTTTTGCTACTTCCCCCAGAGTATTCTGACGTGGGAGGCGCACGCCCACGGTTATATGCATCAGATAACCCGCGATGGTTCTCAACAGCGTCTGATTCAAAATGCCGTGGTGACTCTTGTGTATACGAGGGAGGTGACCTTGGCCTTTGGAGATGTGGAGACCTCGAGCGACGCGACTTTGATGACGGCCATTGTGAGTGAGGAATATGCGGAGATACAAGTGGAGACTTTGAAGGGTGGGTCGATCCAGAGTAGTGAGAACCATGCGAATAGCTGGGACGGCGGGCCGTATATGGGGAAGGAGGAGAGCGGTGAGATGAGGGTGGTGGGGACCGAGAAGACCTATTCCTCGAACTCCACCCGTTTTCTTGACTCCTTCGGGAGGGCAATGGTGACCGTGACCTATGTCGTTTGTAAGGCCGAGTGAATGAGCTTGAGCTCGGCGACCTGGATCGCTTCCGCGGGGTGCTGCTGTCCTTTTCACGCATTACGCTTGATGGAGAAGCAAGACCGTTTAGGGTTGGTGACTGAGAGGATGCGTTGGGTGAAGGGATCGAAATGGAGATCAAAGTAGAAATAGGAACTGCCAAATTATCAGTGGCTATTGTTGTATCGCCCGATGGTTTTTCGATAAGCTGAGTTGCTGATGCAGAGGGCTCTGAAGTTTTGCCAGATATAGACCCACTAGTGAACGTGCAATCAATGGAAGGGCTCGAGACGGGGGGAAGCTTGGAGGTTGCTGACGGTGGTAGGTTTTCAACACGCGCCTCAGTGTTCAGCGTGCTTTTATTAGCAGAGGCATTGTTGGAGCGTTCCTGAGCTAATTGCGACTGACACGTAAGCACTGAATTGGCGAAACGATCACAAAAGGTAGGCGTCATGATAGCATCCATGGTTTTGTCATGAACGATAGGGTTGTCAGGTTCCTCATGTTGGTCATGCACACGTCGAAGATGAGCATTTTGTTTGACAAGAGGTGCAATACGCTCTTTGAGAGAGGGTGTTGGCCAGGAACTTGCCAAGTCCCCACGATCCTGAGACTCTCCTCGGTTACAGGGATGTGACCCCGAACCGGTTACAGCCAGACCGATTTTGGGTCCGTCTTGCAATCTACGGGAGCCAGACGATTCGGGATCATCACCATCATTCGCCACTCGTAGGTGGAGTCCGGGAATAATCTTTCGCAAGTGGAAAATGAGTTATTAAGCTAGAGCCCACTAGAGAAGTCCAGCTGACTTACATCAGGGTCCTCGGCTTCTTTACAAGCATGTGGACTCAACGTGTCCGCATGCTCAATGACACCGTTCATAGGGGACGGACTCCGCGATACAGCAGCCTCGCTGGCCGTGCTGTGGGTGAGGCGGTGGTTCCCTAGAATTAGACCGCCGGAATCTTCGAGATTTCCAAGTGACCGTCCTGACCGATGTCTCCTCCGATTGCGATTATTGGTCCGCTTTGAATTTGGCGAGAAATCGAGGCCTCTCTGATCCAGCCTGGACAGTAAAGCAGGTTCTCCGTCGGAGCGAGAGGGCGAGGGACCGAGATGGTGCGCTTGGTGAGATTTTTTTCCCGGCGAAGATGTATTGTAACCTGGGCGGATCCAGGCCTTGTTGCGGTGCACATGCCTCGACTCTGACGGGGGACTTTTCCTGGGGCCGATGCGCGAGTCCAACTCAGACATGGGAGCTCAGAACAAGAGCAGAAGAGGGCTAAGCATGGAGGTCTGGGTATGGAGGTCTTACGTAAAGGAGATTGTCAGACTTCTCCCATGGACTACAGCAACTACAAGGACCTCGCTGTCAGCCGCGACGGCCACGTACTCACCATATGCATCAACCGCGCCAAGGAGTAAGCAAAACTACCTGCACACATAGACCCTCTAACGTAGTGTCCAGGCGGAATACTCTTAACCCCAATATTGTCGAGGAAATCATCAATATCTTCGAGCTCGTCGACCAAGACGACCGAATTCGGGTGGTCATCCTCACAGCCGAGCCGACAGCCCCCGCATTCTGCTCCGGCGTAACTCGCCCTTTCGAGTCTGCCATGTTTGAGACCTGTTGACCTTTTCTCTTCAGGCTGACATCTCCGGTGGTTGGGATGTCCTCTGGAGCCCAGAAGCCGTGAAAGAGGGGCCACAAGGTAAACAAGGTTTCGCAGAACCTTGCCGCCCTTGCTGACAATGTCTCCAGCCCACAGAGATGATGGAGGCCGTGCTGCCATAGCAATCTACCGTTGTCGCAAAATCACCATATCCGCTGTGAATGGCCACGCAGTTTGTTCATCCTTCCCTCAACGGAAAGACGCTGTTGATTCCAGTATTGGTAGGCAGGAGCTGGCCTAACCGCTTGCCAACTCCCATTTGATATCCGGTTCATTTGGGCTGGAGCCAAGCTGACTTTCCCTTTCGTCCGACGTGGCATCATCCCCGAAGGTACAAGTTCTATCCTAAGCCACTAGTTTGTCGCTAATTGTTTTCTATGACTAGCTACCTCAAGCTACATTTTACCTAGACTCCTCGGTCATTCAAGAGCCAACTCTCTGCTTCTCACCGGAGAAACCGTGACTCCGGACTCACCTCACATTCGTGATCTATATCACCAGATTCTCCCCACACGAGATGCTGTCTATCCGGCAGCTAAAGCCCTCGCTGATGAACTTGCTGCTAAAACCTCTCAAATCTCAGTTGCCTTAACCAAGGGTCTCTTGCAACACACCGGGGATAGCATCGAAGAGACCCATCTTCTCGATTCCAAGGCTATACAGGTTACCGCGAGTAGCAAAGATGCCGCTGAGGGTGTCAAAGCTTTCTTCGAGAAAAGGGCACCCAAATACGCAGGCGTTCTTTCAAAGGATCTACCCGATTGGTTCCCTTGGGTGAGCCAGGTCCCATCTTTACATGTGTATCCGAATTTCTCATTGTCACAAACAGTGGCGAAGGCTCGATATCAAACATCTCAAATCCAAAATGTAAAAGAACTTATTTATAAATAAATAAATATACTGTTATGTTATACATGATTTATGTGCCAAACTCTCCAATAATTTCCCTCTCATCGGTCGCCAACAACTCCCGCCGATCGGGGTACAAGGCACTGACAACCTCTGTCTCCTGCCATCGGTTGTCTGCGGGATCTCCTATAGGAGCGAGCTTATAATGAATCGACAGAGCAGAAAGTACACCGCCATAGGCATGTGAAATGCCCGTATCAATAATAATAATCTTGCCACCACATCGGGAGACGATGTTCTGGTGCTCGTAAGTCTCGAGAGCTCGAACCAAGAGAGAATTGAACGTACGCTAAAGTCAGGAGTATGGCCCATAATCATACGTCTGGTCCCAGTCTTGGCGAGAACCTTTTCAACGTCTGCACATACTCTCTCTTCATCGTCAAGAGCCCAACCGCGATACCACACAGGTCCATTCGCATCGTACATATGTTCTTCATCCTTAGTGGTACCTGTTTTGATGTTCAAATTTTAGTCGAAATGGCGCATATAGTCATAATTGTTTGCCATTACCGTGAGGCAGACCAGGATAAGCGTAGGGCGGGTGAGGTGGTGGTTGTACTCGATGTTGTAGCCTCCTTAAAAACGTCTCCGCAATTTCATTAATTCTGGTCGGATACGGTGTTAAATCCGGATATGTAGGAGATAATCCACCATGAACGAAAGAAAGTGCCGCATGTGAAAGAGGGTCGTTCGCGTCATAATAGACTGACAAATCTGATCCCTCCAGGTTGGCATCTTCTTTCTGATAAATCAGATGTTTGGTATGAGGTGGGAAGGGTGTGTTGGGAGGTCCGATAGATGAATGAAGAGGAAGGCGAGAGGCAGTAGTGTAGTTATTAGCCCATGAACGGCCAACAACGCCAGTGCTCAGCATCTTTTGGCGAGCTGAGATAGAACCAAAGGTTTTGAGCTCTGTAGGATACACATATCTTAACGTGGGCAAGCTTCGTAAGGGCACAGAATCCTAGCACTGAAAGGGTAGGACACATACCTCCAGTCACCAATGGCATTCATCCACTCATGATTCCCGAGATGAGTTAAAACCGTCCCGCCAGTTGCTAGGGCCTGCTCACGCAGTTGATCCATCCAAGCAAACAGTTTAATGGTATCATCGCCTCTGCAACAAAAATCGGGTCAGCGAATAGAGGCCACCCAGCAGCAAGAAACGAGCCGAACCTATCAATAATATCTCCTGTTTGCACAAAAAAGTCTACATCTCCACTCCAATCTCCCATATCGTCTGTCACACCAGAGAACTGAAGAACGCGCCTGGCGTTGGGCAAATCACCATGTAGATCACCAACGGCCACAATATGACGGGTGAATGTAGTTCGTGTTTCCTCATATTGCCACGTCTTGTCCCCGCTTGCTTCCCCTGCCTCGGTGTGGGCAGGCGACCATATACGATGACCAGGTAGGTTTCCAAGTAAGGCTCCCCGAATAAATTCCCCGTTAAGGTATACTCGGGCAACAGTGAACACCGGTGCGAGGGGAACCAGATTGAAGACATAGACAGAGAGAGCGACCAGTGACAGTAGAAAGACGTTACGACGTGTCAGCAGCATCGCTTTCGCATCTGATATGAGAGCTCATCTGGGAAGCCATTAAGATATGCGACACACTTTGGGTTCCTAAGTGACTGGTTGCGACGGTACTAGCTCGTGAGTACCAGACGAGTGATGAGCAAAACAAGGAAATTGATGCGACCACATCAATTGCTTTAGGCGATACGCGATACAGCCTTCACTTCGAAATATGAAGTTTCGCATGATGGTTTATTTGCGTTCTGAAATCCTGCACTAAATGCTCAAGATGGGTAAAACCCTTCAAAAAAAAAAAAACCCGAACTAGATCTAATCAACCCCCAGTGGCAGAGTACGTATGAAAGCTCGATGTTAACGACATACGATGAACTACCTCTACCTCATTTCCAAAAGACATAGAATGTCATGATATCCTTAAAAGCCGCCCAAAAGATCAGCTTTCCGAGTGTTCGACTTATTGAGAAGAAAACCTTACTTTGTACGTTCCGAAGATGGCAGCGGCGCAGAAGGGTCCTTAGAATAGAGTGTGTTCGAGGCCTCAGATACACGTCGAACAGAGAATACTTACCGAAGGGTATTAGAATGACGTATGCAAATTCTGTGTTTTTGGTGGCATACGTTGCTATGGCAAGGCTAAGAGGGCGCGGTGAATGCGATGTCACCACAGGATCATAGAAAAGTAGTCAGTACCACATACCTTATACCCACTAAGGCGATGACTGTAAAGGCGATTGTTCGGACAAACGCATGGATGTACTTGCGCATGGTGGAAGTAATACTCATATTCTTCACTTGGAGCCAATTTTTATAGAGCATCCAAGCAGTGGCGGCTGATTGAATTTCAATATAAGAAGTTGATTTTGGATGCATGGAAGAAGAAACCTTGAAAGCCAACGACCAAGACGCCAGCAAGAAGAATCAATATTAGAGTCACAATTATACTGCCAACTGACAATCAGACAGTCAGTGAGTTGTGAAGTGTTAGCACGCACGGTTTGTTGTCCTCGGAGCGACAGTAAAAGGCGGGAGTTGCAACAGAGAGTGGTTTATGAGAGAAACCAGCCACCTACAAACACTTAGCGGAGGGTTGTAACATAGCTGATTGACTCACCAAAACTGTCTCAAGAAATACCAAGAAGAGAAGTATCCACGGTATCAAGACTAACTGCTGGGGCCTCAGGTTTGAAGGGAGGTTTGAAAGAAGTGTCCACCCACCACGATTTCGCTCTTTGACTCTGACCCGTCTTCCCAATTATCCGACATGAACATACGCCGGATTGATGTGTATATCTAATCGCATAAACCGGAATGTAGTTGAATTCCTTTGGACTGATCACAAAAAAAACATACGTCAATCGTGTAGGCTGCCATTGCTGCACCGAGACTGGACGATTCCATCAGTAGTTGGATTAATTGTCACAAAATATACTCACAGGGTGGTTGCTGAGTGAATGATACCCACTTGTACTAGGCAAAGCGCTGCATTTGGGTGATCTGTTTGTTGACCAACTAATAGAATCTCTCCGATCGCGAAAAAAAGCATCGAAAACATCAGTGTATACCATGTCTTTCTTCGACCAATATACGGAGATACGAGGGGGGAACTATCGTCATCACCAGGAGAGCAATAGAAATGAGCATCAAAACATCCCAAACGATGACCTGACTGGTGAAGGGAGCCATTTCAGCTCTCAGAGCTGGTTTCAGAGGAGAAAGAAAGAAAGAAAGAAAGAGAAAGATAGAAACTGGAGGGGCTTTGAAACGGACAGGAACAACTAGCTCAGAGAGGCCCGCCCTTCATATGCGAGAAATTAAATCACCATCAACGTATTGCCACGATCAAAACAAACCCCGGAATTCTGATGCAACCTTTGTAGTGCTAATTTCTCGTCGAGTTCGCCTTACTCGGGGTATTGGGGGTGAAGGCATTATCTACAAATTCCTTGAGCGTCTTACCAACTCGGGATGGTTAGAGTAAGCAGTAGCATATGATCAGTGAAATGTACACACTGTGGATACAAGGCGTCCTTATTTGATAGATAAATATATCGACTGCCTGGGATTGTGCAACCATCAATACCTTGCTCCCAAATACGTATGTATGCCGGTGCTTTCATCGCAATCGCAAGTCAAACACTGGATGCTTTCAACAATGCAACATGTCCGCGTTACTTGGGATGTTGATGGGTCGAGGCTACTGAAAACAAGCATCAAGTACTTATGAATTGATCCTCGGAATCAAAAAAAACCGTGAGACGTAGAAATCCTAAGAGCGAAGAATTTTGGCTGACTCTCCAAAAACATAGCTTGTGTTTGTCGCTTCAATCGATATTTTCGTGACTTGGATGCGATTAGAGTGTTGCGGTGGAAGCCAGCATGTTCCCGAAGGCCGTTCGTAACATGGCCGGCACACTTCTGTTGCATCAGATCGTTTGATTGATACAGAACTAATATGAGAGATCAGTGTAAAAATAAAAGCTATGCCTCTCCATTAGGTTTAAGACATTGATGGACCATGACTTGGCGATCGCGAGGAAACGATGTTTGATTATGGTATATGAATCACTCCTGATTCAGCTGATCGGAGTCTCATTTTGCTTTGTCCTCCAGATTCTGTGAGTCTCGCTTGCTTTGTGCTCCTACTTGCTTTGTCTCCTGAAGGTTCAACCGTAAAATTTCAAGAATCACCTTTGCTCGCAACTGCCGCGCACATTTTAGCTAGAGGCAGTGCTATAGGTAGGTGAGATAGGTAAGGAGACCTTTGGACGACAGATAGTCACGAAGCTCTACATCTGGATCCGGACAGTTAGAGTTTCAAAATTTCTTGGCATAGTATGAGTGCAACGGGGATCTCACTGAACTGATCTACGGAATGACTTGTGAATAAAATCCCACAACGACTGTGATGTTGGTATTCTCATGGGTGAAAGCCGTTATAGCAAACATGTTTGGCAGCGGGTTTTGTGATTCAAGATTGTTACGGCCAATAACGCGAATTTATCGAACGATGAAAGACCAAGTCGCCGACGTGAAACCAAGTGTACTTCAGCAATCATTGGTCTCCCCTTTGGTCAATTCCTTGAATCTGTTTTTTTAACAAAGAACAACGACCGGAGCAATTCTATATTCTGTCATACCGTCCACGCAGCCTGTCGGTTTACTATCGGGAAATTGAAAAAGAGGGATATAACCATATCGCTTGTCGTGCCTTAGTTCGCGTTCAACTGTAGTACATATGGTTCAAAGCATCTCGTGAATGTGCTTTGATGGGCTATGGTGTCATTAATTTGACGAGAAGGGCCTTCGGAGTTGAGCGACCCTATTCTTAGTACGTCAACCTTCGTATCATTTTCCGGTGACCCCTTGGGTGACCCAATCATCAAGACGAAACGATCCCACTCCCACTGTGTAGGCTTTTATCCGTTCATTCAACTTAATTGTTCAAACTTCTCTAACAGGTATGACTGTCCACCACACTCAAAGATATAGTTTTCCAACAACTTACTCTGTAGAAGCTGGTAACGTCCAAATCTCCTTATAAAATGCTTCAGTTGACAACTGAGTAAAAAATTTTAACTTAAAGCCTTCACAAAAACTTATTTAACCAGCATCACAGCAAGAAGGTGCAAAGAACCGACGCGTAGAACCGACATATTTGGTACTGACGCCAGTTTGTCAGGAGTCGGGTTCGGGACCTGCAATGACGATGTAGAGCTCGAATCGGTATGTTATTGATAACGGGTATACTCATCAGCCCACTTGCATTCGAATATTTGATGGGGCTCTCTTAACAACGGAGTCTGGAAAGAACAAAGCTCGGTACCGCGGGTCACCAGCAAGGAATGAATCCCCTCTTGGTATGGCCCAATTTGTATTACTACGCCTGTTATAATTGGACGGGTACAATATCACGATTATTCCTGTCGCTCGCTACCGTAGTATGCCGCCGTGTGCGAGAATTCGTTTCCGTCGTCGGCCTTCTGCGCCGACGTTTGTAATCTTCGAATATTCAAAGCCACAAAATCACCACCCCACATACCGCATAAGTGCAAGCAGCATTGCAAAAAATACTGCTTTTCTTGGACAACAATTACTTCAATCGTCATGCGCCCGCGCGGTAAATGTAATGTGTTCACTACGCTCTTGTTACGCGATCACCATGATAGATGATCCATCGAGTAGGTTCTTGTTTTTTTGTCTCGTCCGACAAAGTCATCACTCCTCTAGTGATCTCATCTTGATGTGGTCAGCGACGCAGACGAATTATTTTCCAGCATAAAAATGATGCCCAGTCTATGCAGCAAATAACATACCCTCCCCTGGTTCAAACCATTCGGTGACTGGCATGGCTTCCTATCCCAGCAATCGTTCGATCATCATCGTTTTCGACGTCACTGCTGCTTTCGTCTCCCTTTTGCTACTGCTGCTCACCTCCACCGCAGTATTGTCGAAGAGGGTAACTCGAAGGGGCAGTTGGTTTAACTTTATTGTGCCAACTGCTGTTTATCCTGCTACTTATCTCCTCCAGCTTGGAGAACAGGGACATACTCAACCGACTTCAAACGGCCTATGTATCGCGCAGGCCCTGTTGATTTATGCCTTCCCGGTATAGTACGGTACACCCACACTCAACCTTTCAATCAACTACCCAAAAGTTTAGTGCCGTAGCCGGTTTCACATGCTTCATGTGGGAAGTCTGTACAATTTCGCGTTTCTTTCAAATTTGCTCTCCGCTGAAACACTTCCACAAGTCATACCTAATTCTTTGCTCGAATTTGGCTAGTCCAGGATCTGAAATCGTTTCAAGAAAACCATCCAGATGTGTCAGTAACTTTTTCCCGTCATCATGAAGACATTGAAGCTCAAGGCGCACCTAGATCCTATTTATCCCACCAATCGTCTTTGTATTGGTTCTTGTCACTGACCTAGTGGTATGTTATCCCTATGACCTGAAGTCGCAGAAGCATGAAGGCGATTCCATTGTAGTTTGTTCTTGTCTACCACCAAATTCGCGAGACGATTGGTTTCGACGTTGGCCAAATTTATTGCCACGCGACGCACCCCGTATTGTAAGTCGATCTCATCGCACCAGTAAGCATTTGAAATGAAGGGAGAAAAAAAGGGTGCTGTTCACGGCAGCTGTGTGCCTCTCTTTGTTCTGCGCTTTGCTCTACATATACGGTACTATCCAAAGTCAATCGCCAACATTCGTACTAAAGCAACGCTCAAGGCATGATGGTAAAGCATCTTAAAACATGCTGGCCATCCATCGCGACTCGAGAGACTTGGCGGCGAAAACAATTAATTCATAGCATTATTCGCATTACTTTGATGACTGTTGCAGTTTGCCTCGGTATAATGTGAGTTTTTCTCCTGCTACTGGAAATTTCTAGTTACCGATTCCTGTTTGCAGTGTGTGCATCACTTCGATAACCGTATTCTCAAAAGGACAGCAGCCTTACGCTGCCTTTGAATGTCTAGCAGGTAAGCCATAGTCAAAATAGTCAAAATTTGGGCGTCTCTGACAACAGGCTTTTAGTCCCACTGGCGGTCTTTTTACTATTCGGAACTCAGACGGTACGATAAGCAGGGAACATCAATCAATACATAAATCTAATTGAATGTAGGATATTTTACAATGTTGGGCGTGTAAGAGGCATAAGGGAGCATCCACTCCTTGACGGAGATAAATATTTTTATTTATTCTATGTAGTACATTGTCAACATCCTTTGTAATATGTTTCAAAGCACCTGAGTTGTGTCTGTCCGCATTACAGTCATGTTTCAACTACTTTGTCCGTGTTTTTATTTGCATATATACAAACCTACCATGAGCAGCTGATATTTAAGGACGGGGCCTCGGCCTCGATGCTTCAGGCGTAGGGAGAAGGGCGTATGCCGTCGCCAGGGAGGTTGATAACTTCACAAAAACAAACAAGTAATCTTGACCTCAAACTGATCATGGGTACAAATCAATCAAGGAAACCCATCGAACCTAAAGTCATCATCCTCTATCATCAGATGCCACGATCATCATCTTGAGCATAAGTGAAGACACTTACCACATTCGTATCATGTCCCAAATGAGTTGAATTTCTCACAGATATCATTTCGAGCGAGATAGAAATTTGGGACGTGAAAGATATGTCTTCTTCTTCCGGAACTCGTTTGCGCCAGAATAGCCATACCCGCATTATGTCCTGATAAGAGAATGAGATACTTCCGTTCTCTTTCAAGTTATCAACAGGTACTGACCCTCTGTGTTCCGAATACAATGGCCACGAATAGTGGCACTAAAAGGAGCTGTTTTAGCATCGTGCCACTCTTCTACCCATAAACTGCAGACACGTACTGAAAGGTAGAGATAAAGACCAGCTTCCAAGACCAACCTGAGTTTTCGAAAGTGAATAAATGCTGATACTTGAGATTTGTTTTAGAAGTGTGATAACATTGGATTATATTGAAAAGGCTTACCCGATAGCAATGAGCATTCCACCTGTCAAGATTGCGGAACGAATATATAGGGACAAATATCTCCGGATTGTCTTATATTTTAAGCGACGGAACTCCTGTCGATTTGAGTGCATGATTATCCCGGACAGAACTATCAAAGAAAAGGGAGTGAGTTTCTTTTGGCCTGATCATTGCTAACCGGAGCTACTAACCTTCAAAGTAAAGGGCAACGACGGTGGCCAATATGACTATTATTGCGCTCACGAGTGTCCTAAACAGTGGCATGTTGATATGCGATATAGATTAATCGTGGACTATAGCCTTACGGTTCAAAATGCTCCACACGGCAAAAGGGGATACCTGGTGACCGTTGCGTGGAACTCAGGTTCCCGCTGTAGATTACGAACTGAGGTTATAGCTAAATGAGTGCAGGTCTCGTTGCCACGTTTTGATGAACTGACCAGTATCACATGGAGTGTGGCCAGCACAAGAGTCAACCAAGGAAGTATGATAAGCTAAAGAAATAAGTCAACACTAGACCGTAGCAATGTAAATGTTGGCTACTCACCAGAAGCTCCAGTCTACGCGGCTTTGTGAATTGCAACTGGTGTAGTGGTTCAAGAGACATATAGAACTACAAGCAACACTTGAGAATCAATGAATGATGCGCCAGAGATGATACCTACATCAATTATAAAGCAAGCTGATCCGACAGCACAGCTATGCGGCTTGTCAGTACCGGCGTTTGTAATAATCAAGAACGACAAGGAAACGGACGACGTACGCCGACGGGCAAGCATATATGAGACTTGCCTGTAGGAGACACAGGGCACGAGGGGGCTCACTGCTCTGAAATCCAAACAGGAGCATATACGACACGCAGTATATCATCCATTGGGCCTTCTGCCCATACCAGACTTTCCTCCTTTGAACGTATTTGGAAAAATAGGCGGTTGAGACGATAGCTAAAAGGAATACAAAGGAGAGAACCGTCATAGTGTCGAAAAAGACGAAAGGGGCACGGGCGATAGCATCCATGCTATGCACACAAGAGTACAAGGGGATCGAGAAGACAAGAAGATTCTCACTCCTGCAACAGTTATATGGACGTGTTGACACAGAAAGAAGTCGATGATGATCACTCACTATTTGATAGTTTCATCGCGGGTGAAAGATCTGCGGACAATTGCGGCTGTCCGCCCGGCTGTGTTGGCTAGGGTTGGGGAAGAAACCCCTGGGAGGTTTTTTACAGGTAAATAACAACAACCCTTGGTAGGGGGGGGTTTTTTACCTGTTATTTACCTGTTATTTACCGGCACATGATGACACACGCAACTTTCCACGTGATCTGTTCTATTTTTAACTAGCTATGTAGTACTCGAAAAAAATCAGCTTAAACCTCCAATGGGAGGGAAAAAACGTTGTCATCTTCATGAGAGAATGGCTCTGGCAAGTCACACAAAGATAAATATGAGATAGACGAGACTGAGGCAAGCTCATCAAAAGAAAAGGCCCCTGTGATGAAAGTGGAATTCATTACCACTGTAGAAGCATCGATAGCACCAGCAGCGGAGTCTGATACTGGGTTATCAGCTTCGTGAGCTAGTCCTTCGTGCTCATTTTCTGTCTCATCAGCTTGATCCTTGTTAACAATGAGATCAGAGAAACCTCATTACCATATAGGGTATCGCACGTGACTTTGGTAAATAACATGGCTCAAAATCTCCGGGAAACCCCCCTGGTAAATAACCTGTTATTAACTTGTTATTTACCTGTAAAAAACCCCTGTGTAAAAAACCCCTAGTTTTTTCCCCAACCCTAGTGTTGGCGTATGTAGTGTGCAGTGTACATGCTACTAAGTCACGTGACTTCATTGCTCGTATTTGATCGTGTGAGTGACGTCATGTGCACGTATCCGGTGACGTCCCCAGATTAGGGCTGCAAGTCAGTCGAGGAAAGATAGAAGGGGCCCGGTGGAGACATAGTGGGAATAAATATATAAACCCAACTAGGTCTCACTTCTGTCCCCTCACTTTCACCGTCACTATGTCCATCGCTCTCCGCGCACGAACAGCTTTGAGGGCAACCTCGCGGACGGCTGCCATCACTTCCGCAAACTTTATGAGACATAGTTCCGGCAGGTAGTCCTCCTATCTCTTGTCCTGGTTGATAGATAAGGTTTGGCTCAACATTCCCTGTTAAACACAGGGGTACTAGCAGGTGGTCCACACTATTGACGTCCCAACACGAGGGTCAATGCTAACCAGCCACCACATTCAGCACGATGCACGACAACGATCCGGAGGTGAGAGTCATACCTCGAGGTCTGCATCTCCGGACTAGACTGATCAATATGGCCCTTAGCTTCTGGAGCTCGAGAAACATCGCAATCTTACCAATTCGCAACACAAGACTTCCACGCCGCACCAGAAGGAGGCCCCGGGTTGGAATGAATACCTCGCCAGTCAATCAGAAGCAAATGTAAAAGTGCGCGACTGCGTTATCGTTCCCTTGATAAAACCTGGTTGACATGTCGACAGGCAGACAAGTCAACAGCTCCTCTCTCAGACCTCCAGGCCGAGACGGTCAACTATATAAGGGCCCGGCATCATGATGTTGAGACATCGGAGAATACCACGGCCCTTTACACTCACGATGTAGTCTCTGGACCTCTGTCAGGCGCCAAAGGCAAAGAAGAAGTGCATTTCCATGAAGGTACGGAGATCATCGTCAACGGTGGGAAGAGAGAAATTTATGATTCAATAGAAGCGGAGCTTAGGCGCAAAATACGACCCACTGAGAGTGAAGAGGATGTGAGATCCGCTGTTTTCTTGTTCCATCACGTACATGTTGACCCAATTGCAGGTAAAAGCCGACCGAGGGGAAATTTAACGCTAAATGGGGAGCCTAGTTATTGGTTTTTGGGGGCTCGCACTCTGCAATGCTTTGGTATTCATTGTAAGATGTCGAGCTAATATGTATGGTTAACTCCGGAGCGTTTTGCTCTTGGTTAGATATCAAGGACAACGACTTCATTAGTGAACTTTGAAATATAGTTGACTTGTACTATATTCTATGCGAGACAGATTCGCTCTTACTCTTCCGCCTCTCCAGCGACAATCACATCATCTAGCAAAAAACGATCAGCATGTAGTCAAGGGTAGCACGAGGAAAGGTTGTTTACCAATCTTGAGAACCGCACGAACAAGCTGGAAGACATCAGAAACATGTACCCGTATTTTGGGGAGGGACGTACTTGAGTGGCCAATAGATACTGTTGCCGTTTTGATATAAGAGGATCATACACGAATTGCTTCTTCATGTCTGAAATATTGCTTCATTAACATGAAAACGAATCACGAGCCAAAATTATGTACCGTTGTCACCCTTATCTAGGCAATCGATTCCAAGCCGTGGGTTTTTTTCGGTAATTTGTCTACTGCGAACTTCCGCAAGGGTGTCTATGGGAGACAAACCACTGTTTTCAGCGAGTGCCAAGGGAATAGCTTCCAGTGCGGAAGCGAAGGCTCGCATGGCGTATTGTTCAATTGATGGGATCTACAAGGACAAACGTTTGCACGTCAGGGTCATTTAGTACATGTCAGGGTATAGGAGCTTACCTCATCGGCAGCTTTCGCTACGGCAATCGCAGAGCTGATTTCCGCCGCACCACCACCATATACGACGCGATTGTCTACAACCAGGTTTCGTACTGCGCAGATGGCATCATGTAGCGCCCGTTTTGCCTCATCGACAATCTGCAAAGCGAAAATCAGAAAGATCAAAACAAAGAATGCATGATGACTGACCATCTTGTTGCTCCCCTGACGAAGACGGTCACTGCCCTGCTGTTGGCGCAGTCTTCAATGACAAGCATCTTGTCTCTTGTGGTACCAAAGCTGAGCTCGCGCACCACACCCGCGGTCCCAAGTTTTGCGGCTGTAAGGTCCTCGAAGCGGGGGACTATGCGGCCTTGCGTAGCAATTGCGATCAGCTAAACGCCGATGAGCGGAGTGATATATGGGGGATGTCGAGTAAGATTACCTCAATTTCGGGGCCACCCACCCACCGTACAGCAGGAAGTTCATTTTGCAGTAATAGGTGGTTTGCTTCGTCATCAAAACCCCACTGACAGATTACCAGATTGGCACCGGTGTCTTTCACCCTTTTGATCATGTCGTTGAACTTTTCCTTCTCGTATTCCCGTAACCGCTTGAACTCCTCTACACTGGTGATGTCAAGCTTGTGTTTTGTTTTGGGGCGGGGTGGCTCAAAGGGGCATGTGAGGATGGCGAGCTTGGCATCTTTTACGGAGGAGGGCATTTGTGGGTGCGAGAAGTCTTTATCGACGAGAACGCCTCGGATGAGTCGCGTATCAGCGAGGGATCCACCGACTTTTCCCTCGACTTTTATGAGGTCGAATGACACGTCTTTTCGTTGCAGGTCGGCCACTGTGAGGACAGCGTCGACAGCGATCTGAGCAAATTGTCGGTGCTCTTTTGACACACTAGATGGTGGCAGTCAAATCAATCGAGCGGAGAAAAACTGGACGCATACATCTTACTGCCTATGCTGGTCATTGCGGTCTTGAGGAGATTTTCGGTGTTGTCACGCGAGAACTCGACGCTGTCGCTTATGCGGTCGAGTTCTTCAACGGCGACAGCACAAGCGCGATCGAATCCGTCGGCAATGCGGATAGGGTGAATTCCGCGATCGAGGAGCTCTTCACTCTTTTCTAGCAGTGCGCCAGCAAGGACTATCCGTCGGGAGTGAGTATGGCTGGACGGGTCAAATTTTTCGATTCGGGACATGTACCAACTACACCGGTAGTTCCGTCGCCGATCTCGTCGTCTTGGCTTTTTGACAGTTGTACCAGAAGCTTTGCGATCTGGTGTTCGACCTCCATCTGGCTGAGGATGGTGGCGCCGTCGTTGGTGACGGAGATTTCGCCATCAGGGGAGATCAGGATTTTATCAAGGCCTGCAAAAAGTAATGAATACACGATCGCGAGGGTGGCGGGAGGGTAGACGCGCCTCGCGGGCCAAGAGAAGTGCGGATGATGTTTGCGACGGTGCGCGCGGCGAGGATGTGCGCCTGGGGGCTAAGCGGAGGGCGGGGAGAGCAGCGAGAGAAACGGACCTTGATGGCCTCTGGGCCGTGGACGCGGGTCTTCTTGGCCTGTTCGCGGAGGATGATGAAGGGCCTGCCATACTGCGGGGACGTCAGCGGGGGCGAGGACGCTGCGGGGCACGGACCTCGTCTGTCGCATACACTGCAGAGTTGGGATCCATGGGGGCGCGGGGCAGGAGCCGTGATGCGTGACGTGACGGGCCGAATCAGCACCAGCTCGTTTTCCATCTTCCCCCCATACCACATTCCATCTCCGCCCCCGCCCGCCAGTTCGCAAAAAAAAAAAATGGAGCACGAGATCGACGGCTGGATCGAGCAGCTCAGCCAGTGCAAACAGCTCTCGGAGGGCGACGTCAAGAAGCTCTGCGACAAGGTTCGTCCCCTTCCTCGGATAAGCCCACAGCTGCCCTCCGCCTCCCGCCTCTTTCTATCGCCTCGTTTCGCTGCATCGCTTACACCCCATCGCCCCGCCCCTTCCAGACGCGCGAGATCTTGATGGACGAGTCCAACGTACAGCCCGTGAGGTGTCCAGTGACCGTCTGCGGAGACATTCATGGGCAATTCGTGAGCAAACGGCCCCTCTCCCTGCTCCCTAGGCGCTTATTTTCCTTCCACGCCGTTCCAGCACGATCTCTCTGAGCTTTTCCGCATCGGGGGAAATTCTCCAGATACCAACTACCTCTTCATGGGCGACTATGTCGATCGCGGTTATTATTCTGTCGAAACCGTGACTTTGCTCGTCGCTCTCAAGCTTCGCTACCGGGACCGCGTAACAATCCTCCGCGGAAACCACGAATCCAGGCAGATTACGCAAGTATACGGCTTCTACGACGAGTGCCTTCGAAAATACGGAAACGCCAATGTGTGGCGATTCTTCACCGACCTCTTTGATTTCCTCCCTCTCACCGCCCTTATTGACAACCAAGTATGTTGCTTTCAGTTCATTTACCTCCCCTATTCCCCAGTCGGTCCACTTGCCTCGTCATCGCAGACCTCCTAGACGCTTTTTGTGTCGTACAAAAGAAGGGCTGTGACTGTTGTGTACCGCTCTGGTTTTCCCACCAACCACCACTGACCCGATGACGCACTTCCAGATCTTTTGCCTTCATGGCGGCCTATCACCATCTATCGACACCCTTGACCACGTGAGATCCATAGACCGGGTACAAGAAGTACCACATGAGGGGCCAATGTGCGACCTCCTCTGGTCAGACCCCGACGATCGTTGTGGATGGGGTATTTCACCTCGTGGTGCTGGTTATACCTTTGGACAAGACATCTCGGAGGCGTTCAATCATAATAATGGACTTACGTTGGTCGCCCGAGCCCATCAGCTGGTGATGGAAGGTACTTGTTTTCATTCCGTTTGTTTTGCCTCCCCAGAGCTGACGCCGAATTGTACATCGCAGGTTATAGCTGGGGTCAAGATAGAAATGTGGTGACGATCTTCAGTGCCCCTAATTACTGTTATCGCTGTGGAAATCAAGCCGCAATCATGGAAATAGATGAAAAATTATCTTACAGCTTGTGAGTGCCTTGCACTGCCACCGATTGATCCTTCGAGTCGATCCTCTCCTGTAGCCTACAATTTGATCCAGCCCCGCGGGCGGGTGAGCCATTGGTATCACGGAGAGTTCCCGATTATTTCCTCGTGAGTTTTGCACTTCATCCTGCCTTGCAGTGGCTATGGCATACACGTTTCTATGTCCCGTTATTGTCTCCTGCAATGAGTCAACTGACTGTATTCATAAATAGTGATCAATATCACCGAATCAAATTAACGTACATATTAACTACGTGTACAAGGACGATAAACAAAGAAACGAGAACGAGACGAAACAACCGTAGTCAATCATCCGACTTAACCTTCACTTCTCATGGCTTGCAGTGATGTCATATCATGTCATGTCATAAATCCGCTCCCTCGATGGTGGCTCCCCTGTAGTATATACGGCACATACATAAACATTTCTCACTCTGGATCTCCTCGTCCTGTCTCAATTTCCTGTTTTTTCTCCGCCTCTCCCCCTTACGTGTAGGATGTCAATTTACAAATTTCAAGCGGTTTTTTCTTTTTTTCTCTCTTTTCCTTCGTATGTGAAGGAATTTCTCGATACCCGCCTGCCAGTTTTTCTTTTCATCCTTTTTTTTTTTCTTTTCCGCTGTTCTGCTGCTGTGATAGACTACGATTCATAATGCATCAAAAATGGACGGTTTCTCTCCCTCAGGTTATGCATCTGGCAAATTTGAACTCTTCGTGACGTCAGTCCGTGTTAAAGAGCTTGATATTCCTGGCATAGGAAAACCCTCTGGCACGTTCCCCGTCGTTCCCTTGGGTTTATTGGCGGAAGCATACCGCTCGAGGAACAACTCCCTGACTACCCAGGATTCGTTGCCAAGTGTTCATGGAACTTGATGCTAATCTATCTATATACAATCTACATTCATATACTCGTGAAGTAAGCCCTCGACATCTTTCTCTTTCCGAGGTGTGATTTTGAATTTGAAGGGTAACGGATGCCTAAAGTACATTATTGTTGTAATATTCAGTCAGCCAGCCATTCACACAACTTCCCGTAGAGATGTGAACTCACGAAGTGATCGACGCGGGTGAAAATTGTGGAGTTACCTCGATAGCCTTTCCATTAGCATCTAGCGCGGGCACAATATCAAAGAGACACAGAAGGGAGGCGGCCGTAATTTGTAGCATCGATATTGCTATATGGGAACCTGGGCAAACTCTACATATTCCCAATATGAGAAATATTTCTTTAAATATGTTTAATGCAAACATGGTAAGCATTACCTTCTACCAAAACCGAATGCAACGTCTGCTGGATCGAGGAGATTGTCATTCTTGAAGAACCGTTCGGGATCAAATTTCTCTGGGTCTGGAAAAACATTCTCATCGTGGAGCATGGCACTGACAAAAATATTCGACGGGGTTAGCTCTCCTCGCAGTCAATGTCGTTAAGAAGAAAACATTACTATATGTTCGATATCACCAGGCAATCCTTTGGAATGTAGTATCCTTCATACACGTCTTCTTCAGTGTTCGCATGAGGTGCTCCTAGAGGCCCGATGGGATTCCACCTGACGCAATCTATGACGTTATGAATTCTTAATTCAATGAAGGGGGAGCACACACCTTAAGACTTCTTTGATTATAGCGGAAAAATACGGGAGCTCATTTAGATCCGAGAAGGTCGGCAGCCTCTGATGCCCCACGACAGAATCAATTTCAGATTGAGCACGACATTGAACATCTTGGCACGTCAGCATTGCGAGAATGAATGACATTATTGCACCGGTGGTCGTTTCAGCTCCAGCTGTGGATGCCCGTCAGGATACTGGAACAACAATCAATAAAATGTAGTGAATCACCAGTAAAAATCAGGAATCCGAGCCCTTTGAGATCTTCAATTTGGTCTTCAAGGTCCAGCGCACCACGGAAATTCTCCACATTTTCAGAAATGAAACAATGTTGAGCAGTTCCATCCTCCTAGGTCAAGTATAACCTGGTGAACAAGCGCATAAGTTCAAGAACCTATAACTTACCATAGCATTTACAGTCCCTTGATAAGCTGCCTCTCGTACCTTGTCTACTTGTCGCATCACCTCACGCGCCTCCCTTTTGAATTCAGTGCCAGGGAACCAATCCGGCAAATAACGTAGTTGCGGAATAATATTAACAAGATATTTTATGGGTGCGGACGCTGCACTCAGATCCTCAAACGCTTTCTGTGCAAATTGAACCAACTGGTCATGACGAGTCTTCACAGGGAGGCCATACGTCATAGATAATGTAACGCCGCTGACACAACTTCAGAACCAACCTTGAGTTCTCTCTCGTGAATGAGAAGCAAATGAGATATTTACTTGGTGATATGTTCCGCGGTCTCTTCAGGTATCGCGAAAATGTTGGGTAACAGAATCTTTCGAACGAAATCTAATTGCTTTTCTTGATCACGAGGTAAGTGTTTCGGGGCAAAATACTGCTGGAACAAACGGCGATGGTTCCTCCACTCATCGCCGTAAGGCATGTTTACTAAGAACTTTCGCAAGCCTAGGCTAAAGAAATGACTCAATACGTGAGTGTTTTAGCTTCGATGAAGGGCGAAATAGTCCCACACGTGTTCAATCATGGGAGTTGACAAACTAGTCCCCGAAAAGGTGTCAGGCGTTTCACGAGGCTTTTCATGCATTAGTTTCACCCACCGACTTGAGTAGAGCGCTGATCGTTTGTCAAGAAGGTCTTGTGCAATGCGATAATCGTTGATTATTAGAACCGGTTGACTCAAAGCCTCCAAATAGATGAGCTTAGTCCCTAAGATGTTGAATGAGATGAATAAGTCAGCTAATCAACCGTGTAAGAGTCTTGTGACCCAACCTAGTTTCTCTCCAAGGCGCTGATAGTAAACGTGAGCATAGGTGACAGGCATTGAAAACGCATTTCCGAAGATAGGCCATCTCGGAAGTCCAGGTGGTAAAGGAAAGAGTCTTTGGCGGCGGTTACGAAGAAAACGGTGGATCAAGTAGCAGAGACAGAAAACAAGACCGTCTTGAACGAGGTTGGGGATGGACATAGTGAGAAGCAACGGTCATAGAGGCAGCCGAAGAGTATTTGTACTCGCAGAACATCCAGTTACTTCAATCAGCTCACACAATGTCAAATGCTTCTGGAATCGGGATATAGTGGATGTACCGATCCGATCTGAATCCAGCTACATTAATGCGTCCAGGATTAGGTCAGAAGCATAAGATATCATTACGGGACGCTCACTTGATCTTTATCAAAGATTAATATGTCAGACAATGACGTACTCATATAATGATATATGAACAAGTTATTGGGAGTCTGGGCTCGGAAGTAATGCCGGAAAAAGATGGCCCGGTAGAACAAATAGAGTGTACCAACCAAGGACCTTCAATGGCAGCTCGTCTCGTATTCGGTTCTACAGACCAAATTTTGGGGCAATGAGACTGTTTTTGGAAGAGAACAATTTAATTTCAAATCTACCCACCCCGGACACTCACGATTACATTGATCGCTGGTCTTCCTTGCGAATCTCCATTTGTCCATTTGTTATATGCAAATATACAGGTTTGCAGCTGAAAAGGTTTCTGCTGGTATCGAATAATAACACATATTTACAACATATTACGAAAATGAGAAGGCATTCCGGAAATCGCACTCGCAATGACCGCTGATAAACAAGTCATATATATTCTACATCCATATACTCAGCTAACAAACCCTCCACGTCTTTCTCTTTACGAGGAATGACTTTGAATTTGAAGGGTACAGGATGTCTAGAATACGATTTCCGGTCAGCCACCATCTTATAAGTCCGCGTGAATATGATTGAACTCACGAAGTGAGAGATGCCGGTGTAAATTCAGGAATCACTTCAATATCCTTTCCCTCCGCATCTAGTGCGGCAACGATGTCAAAGAGGCATAAAATGGAAGCGGCTGCAATCTGTAGCATTGATTTTGCTAGATGGGCTCCAGGGCATGCCCTATATAATCCGCACGAGATTATTCTCAAATGATTCAACATCGTGTTGTAGCGTACCTTCTACCAAAGCCAAACGCGACGTCAGTAGGATCGAGTAAATTATCGTTCGTGAGGAACCGTCCGGGGTCAAACTTCTCTGGGTTTGGGAAAACACTGTCATCGTGAAGCATGGCACTGACGGGCATCAAATGTGGTCAGACCCCTACGATCACGGCCACAGCGAGAAAGGATTACTATATGTTGGGTATCACAAGACAGCCGTTTGGAATGTAGTATCCTTCGTACACATCTTCATTAGTGTTCATGTGAGGAACTGCCAAGGGCCCAATTGGGTTCCATCTGATATGTCTTTGGATTTATAGGCCTTGATGGTACCCGGGAAGAACACACCTTAGGACCTCTTTGATCATCGCAGAAAAATACGGCAGTTGGTCAAAATCTGAGAATATTGGCAGCCGTTGATGACCTATGATGGCATCGATTTCGCATTGAGCTCGATGTTGCGCATCTTGGTTCGTCAGCATCGCAAGAATAAATGTCATTATTGCACCAGTCGTTGTCTCCGCTCCAGCTGTTCATACATTTGAGAGGTTGCAGTAGGAATCATGGTAGTGAATCACCTGTGAAAGTCATCATTCCAAGCGCTTTGATATTGGCGACTCGATCATCAAAGTCTGGTTCACCACGCATCTTCTCTACGTTCTCAGACACAAAACAATCTTGAATGGTCCCATCATCCTGGATAAAATGTGACTCAATAAAGTATCATACTCATCAGTTTGACATACCATAGCCCTCAGAGTCGCTTGATAACTTTCTTCCCTTAATTTGTTTACTTGGCCCATTACTATACGTGCATCTTCCTTAAATCTAGTGCAAGGAAACCAGTCCGGCAAAAATCGCAACTGCGGAATAATGTTAACCATGTACTTTCCAGGCGCAGATGCAACACCCAAATCGCTGAATGTCTGCTCCGCAGATAGAGCCCACTGGTCACGTCGAGTTTTAACCGGGACGCCATATGTCGTTGATAATATGAAACCGCTGACACAACTTCAAAAAAGCAATAAGTTACCCTTCGTAAAAGAATCAGGTGAGACGTTACTTTGCGACATGCTCATCGGACTCTTCTGGGGCCGCCAAAAAGTTTGGTAGAAGACTACTTCGAACAAAACGCAACTGCTTAGCTTGATCGCGGGGCAAGTCTTTCGTTGAAAAATATTGCTGGAACAAGCGGCGATGGGTCCTCCAACGATCACCATAGCGCATAGTTATGAGGAAGTCCTTCAAGGATAGGCTAAAGTACAGCACGTGAAATCTGCCGCCACACGGTTTTGATAAAATGACCATACACATTGTCAATCATTGGAGTCAACAAGCTATTCTCCCCGGTATGGTGTCAGGTGTTTCATTCTGATTGTGTAAAGGTTTCACGCACCGGCTTGAGTAGGTTGCTGACCGTTTTTCGAGAAGGTCTTGTGCAATGCAATAGTCATTGATTATTAGAATTGATTGACCCAATGCCTCCAGGTAAATGAGTTTCGTCCCTAGAGACTAGGTCAATTAATCATGTATGAAATGGTTTTATGATGCAACCACACCCAGTTTGTTCCCTAGATGCTTATAATAGACGTGGGCATAGGTAAGAGGCATGGACAGAGCGTTTCCAAGGATAGGCCATCTTGGAAGTCCAGGAGGTAATGGGAAGTGGTTTTTGCGGCGGTTGCGAAAGATGTAGTAGATTAAGCAGCAAAGACAAAAAAAGCAGCTGTCCTGGAAAAGACTAGGGAGGGGCATGATAACAAGGAGTCAGAAGGGTCGCCTATGGATCGGAGCGTCTCCAGCACTAATATGTACCCTGACACTTCAATAAAGTCCCACAATGACAAAGAAATGCTTCTGGAATCCGAACATACTGCATAGGCTTGCCGAGCCACACGCCATTGGCCGGTTCAGGACTGATAGACATGAAAAATTGAAAATACACACGATGCCATCAGAAAACTTGATAGTCACCTGATGGTACTTGAGCTTAAACGAGCTATTGCTTTACAGAGCATCAGTAGTAAAGCGAATTAGTGGAAGTTGTGTGTCTGGAATACCAGGTTTTCTGAAAATTTGGCGTCGAAAAGAACAGCGTAACATAATCACGGACCGGACACTGCGGTTAGGTTCAAAACCCCTTTGTAACTGTATATGTTTGTCCCTCGCTACATGATGCATATGTGCTACATTTTTGCCACAAAAACACTCAATGCTATCAATGATGCATTGAGCCATCTCTGGGATATACGGCTGAAGGGGGGACATCACTTATACGACCTGAGTTTCGCAAACATGTCGAGTCGCACACTGGCACATACTATACTACTTAGTCATACATATTCGACGTTCATATATTCCGCAAGTAGACTCTGTACGTCTTTATTGTTTCGAGGAACGGGCCTAAACTTGAAAGGTAAAGAATGTCTAGAGTACCACCAAAGAAAACTTTAATCAGCTGGCGTCTCCAAGGTCACAGCAGGTACTGAACTCACGATGAGATAGCCGCAAGCAAAAATTCTACAGCTACTTCGATAGCCTGTCCCTCAGCATCCAGAGCAGGTACAATGTCAAAAACACATAGAATGGAAGCAGCCGCAAATTGGAGCATTGATTTTGCTACGCGGGCACCTGGGCATGCCCTACATGTTCCGAATAAGAACATTCTCAACCATCTAATTATAAGAGACAACACACCTTCGACCAAAGCTAAATGCGAGATTAGCAGGGTCCGGAAGATTGTCATTCATGAAGAAAACCGCCCAGGATCAAACTTCTCCGGGTTTGGGAAGACATCGTCATCATGGAGCATGGCACTAACAAATATCCAACAAAGTCAGACTCCTTACGGTCAATGCCATGACAAGAAAAATATTACTATATGTTGGGTATAACCGCGCAACCCTTTGGAGTGTAGTATCCTTTGTATACATCCTCATCAGTGGTTGCATGAGGAGTTAGAGGCCCGATTGGATTCCATCTAACACACCTTTCATCAAATAAGAAGACCTAAAATCCTGATCATCCTGGAAAAAATGACGAATTCGCGACCGACAAACAGTCTCCGGGGTTCGGAACCTGATAAGAAGAGAAAGATGACTGGAAGGATGTGTAAGCGACGCACACATCGGCTGACAGAAGCAGTCCTGCAAGAATGCAGATACCGAACGGAGGATACAAAAGCAGCTGATATGTAGGCCTACAGTGACGATGATGACGACACGGAAAGACGACAGAAACGAGGGTCGCCGTCTCCGACGATTAGACATTCAAGCTACTGTTGATCGAAGAGAAGGCAAAATGGGGTCCATTATTCACTGATCTGAACACTACACACATGATCTGAAGTGAAACATGTAGAGTGATAAGTGCTACAGAGACGACGAAAGGAAGCTGTCATACACGCCTAAGTGTCTATATTAGATGAGGGAAATTTTCTTTTTGGCCCATCCCTTAGATGACAGGTCCGTCTTTCTCGGTTCAAGGATGTCTTGCAGGGGACGCAGCCGGTGTTGCTAAATGATTGTGTCCGAAAGTGTGCAAATTTCATTGGTTTCATTGGGGGTTCGAGTAGTACCTTGTATGCAATTAGAGTTCTGATATCGCGATTTCTTGCGGGCCGTCAGAGAGCGGACTGTCTTTCACAATTTGTCAGTCGAGGGAAAGCGCGTCTGAGAACTACGAGATGAATCAGATGATGGTATTGTGTTAGGGGACGTGCTTCGGTCTTAGCCGATCCGCTGATGCTCCCTATAAGGTTGACCAATCCTTCCTCGATGTATTCCTATGTATACGTATGCGTGCGCTAGTGTTGTCTTAAGTTCTTGAATGATATTCAGAATGCGCTAGGCATTTTATGCCACTGCCCAAACGGGTGTGCTTGGTACGGAATGAGGAACCACCCCAAATAAAATTCGTACCTGTACTAAACTACTCATACATATTCGACATCCATATATTCCGCAAGCAAACCCTTGACATCTTTATCTTTTCGAGGAACAAGTTTAAACTTGAACGGTAGGGGACGTCTAAAGTACAACAACCGGAACCACCAGTCAGTCGGCATCACAAACCTCAAATCCAAAGTAGCAGCTATATTGAACTCACGAAATGATAGATGCAGGTGAAAACTCCTCGGCTACTTCGATAGTTCGTCCCTCAGCATCTAATGCAGGCACAATATCGAACACGGATAGAATCGAAACAGCGGCAATTTGTCACATGGATTTCGCTACATGGGCACCTGGGCATACCCTACGTATTCCAAATGAGATTCTTTTCAATGAACTAAGGATGGTCTATGGCATACCTTCTACCGAAACCGAACGCAACATCAGCTGGATCAGGAAGTTTGTCATTCCCGAAGAACCGTCCAGGGTCAAACTTCTCCGGATCCGGAAAGACATTATCATCATGAAGCATGGCACTGACAGACATCAAATAAGGTCAGGTTCCTCACGCTTAACGTTATGACGAAGAAGATTTTACTATATGTTGGGTAGCACCATGCAATCTTTTGGAATGTAGTATCCTTCATACACATCTTCATCGGTGGTCGCATGAGGGGGCAGAGGGCCAACCGGATTCCATCTAAGCAATCCCATGACAATGCAAACCATGATAAAAGGATAAGTACATACCGCAGGACCTCTTTGATCATAGCAGAAAAATATGGAAGCTGGTCAAGATCTGAGAATGTCGGCAGCGCCTGATGCCCCACGACAGGGTCAATCTCAATTTGAACTCGGCGCTGGACGTCTGGGTTCTTCAGCATGGCAAGGATAAATGTCATAATTGAACCAGTGGTCGTCTCCGCTCCAGCTGTTGGCACTTGTAAGAAGGCTGAAGGGAATAAATGAAAGACGATTGATCACCTATGAAAATAGTCAATGCAAGTATTTTGATATCAGCAATTCGATCATCAAAGTTTGGTTCATCCCGCATTTTCTCTATGTTTGCAGACATGAAACAATCTTGAATGGTCCCATCCTCCTAGATAAAGTATAACTCGATTGACTAACATGTTCATCAACTTGACTAACCATAGCATTTAGAGTCGCTTGATAAGTTTCTTCCCGCAATTGAGCTATCTTCCCCATTACTCTACGCGCATCTTTTCTGAAAGTAGTGCCCGGGAACCAATTCGGTAGATAACGTAGCTCCGGGATGGCATTTACCATGTACTTCCCAGGCGCAGATGCAGCACCCAAGTCGTTAAACGCCTTCTCCGCAAATAAAGCCAACTGGTCACGATGAGTTTTCACAGGAAGACCATATGTAGTTGATAAAATGAAACCGCTGACACAACTTCAGAGCAACGATAAGTTCTTATTCGTCAAAGAAGTAAGTGAGACCTCACTTTGCCACATGCTCTCCAGCCTCCTCTGGGGCCGTCAAAAAGTTTGGTAGAAGAATTTTTCTAACGAAGTCTAATTGCTTTTCTTGATCACGAGACAATTGTTTGTTGGCAAAATACTGCTGGAACAAACGGCGATGATTGCGCCAACGGTCACCATAGCACATCATTAATAAAAAGTCCCCCATGCAGAGGCTAAAAGAATGGCTCAGTACGTGGGTGTTATTTATTCGGTTGTGAATGAATGATCATACATGTTTTCAATCATTGGAGTTAGCAAACTAATCAGAGATGTCAGACATTTCAAGAAGTTGGTAGATATGGGTTCCGCGTACCGGCCTGAGTAGATCGCCGACCGCTTTTCAAGAAGGTCTCGTGCAACACGATAGTCATTAATTATTAAAATTGGTTGACCCACAGCCTCCAAATAAAGGAGTTTCGTTCCTAACATGTTGTGAGGGAGGAGCAGGTTAGCCAATTTTTTGTGTAAGAGGTCTATGATCCTACCCAGTTTCTCTCCAAGACGCTTATAGTAGACGTGAGCATACGTAAGGGGCATTGACAAAGCGTTGCCAAGGACAGGCCATCTCGGAAGTCCAGGGGGTAAGGGGAGGGACCTTTTGTGATAATTACGAATGACGCCGTAGATTAAGAGGCAAAGACAGAAAACGAGACCATCTCGAACGGGACTGAGGATGGGCATAGCAACAATGAATGGCTACCCAAACCTCGATGCAATCCCAACATTTATACAAGAAAGAAGGCATGGTGCGGTAGGATTTCTCGAAGGTACAATTCGGCGACCATGTTTTTCTGTATGCGCGATTGGCTGTGTTCGCACCACAGTAGACTAGACCTTTTGTGGAGTGCATTCGATCTGTGTGTCGAAGTCAAGTGGGGTGTCGAGTATGATCTTGGATAAGATACTCGGCCCAACAGCCTATGACGAATTGATGCATGGAAGTCGTTGTATACCGGCACTGCTGCCGGGTCAGTTCAAATTTTCGGGTATAAATGTTCCGAAAACAGGCATCAATATATTATAAGTCATAATGTACACACAAAACCTGCGGTCAAGTATCCGATATCACCAAACCAAATTTGCGCATAAGAGTAAATGACGCACAAAATGCAACTACCTAATGCATGGGGAACTCCTCTTGCATACTTCTTGTCATTCTCCTCACTTCTGGAGGAATATTCATTCCTGGCGGAGGCATACCTCTCTGTGGCATCCCTGGCATCCCCCCACCCGGCATTCCAGGATTCATGTTCATGGCGGCCATATGACCAGGTGGTCCACGCATTGGCGACGCTCCTGGTTCATTATTGAAAAACTGGCCGGGTACGGCATTGAATGGTGTCCCAGGAAATCCGGGACGCATGTTCATGCCAGGTGTACCAGGGAATCCCCCAGGAGGGAAATTCATCTGGGAATTGTTGGGAGTTGGACCATGTGGATGTCCTGAGCCACCTTGAACCATTTGCGGGTGCATACCAGGGGGTATGTTGTGGAATTCGGCGCGAGGATCACCACCACGCATAGGCGTCCGCATACCTGGATGCATATATGCACCTGGTGGGAGTGCTTGACCAGGGTGAGATGGCTGGAAGGAGTTGGGGTGACCAGGGAGAAATTGTTGACCAGGATGTGGCTGTACGTCGGGAGTGTCGTCCTCGAGTTCCTTCTTGATGACTTCTGTTAATGGTGTGGGGTCGTAATAGAGATCGGAATGCTTGTCGACATGGAACCTGAAATAACCGAGTTAGAGCCGGACAAACATCTGATTTGCTAGTTACGCACAACTGCGTTCCAATATCCCACTGAGGCCCTCGTTCAGCGCGAGCAGTCATCAGCATCGAATTCCAATCTGAGGCACTTTCCTGAAATATGATCCTACGGTTGGTGAAATCTGCTCAAACATGATTTGAAGAGGAATACGCAACGACAGCAATAGCTAGGTCTGGGTTTGTTTGGTATGTGTCGACGCGAACGGTTTGTTCTTTGGCTAGACGCCTGACTTCTGCATTGAGTTTGTTCCCTATCCGTTGTGCATTGTGTCTTGGTACGTGAATTTTGATTACCTTGACTGATTTGGTGACGGGAGCCATGGCAGTCCGAGTCCAGCACCGAAACGGCGAAAACACAATGTCTACGATCACGTGCTGACCTATTCAACTGGTTGCCCGTACATTGTTCGTTCAAATTAGCCTACTTAAAGGTATTCTACATTCATATACTCGTGAAGCAGACTTGTTACATCCTTCCCTTTGCGAGGCACAATCCTGAATTCGAACGGCAAGGGATGTCTGGAGCACATTACACAGTCAGCCAGCATAACTCTCCGCAGAGGTTCAACTCACGAAGTGATGGACGCAGGCGTAAACTCTGGTGTTACTTCAATAGGCTGTCCTGCAGCATCCAGCGCAGGCACAATGTCAAAAAGACATATGATAGAAACTGCCGCAATTTGGAGCATTGATTTCGCTATATGAGCACCTGGGCATACTCTAATGTTCCCGATAAGAACATGTCAGGTATCTTCTGAGGGTATTGGGATGTCGCTTACCTTCTCCCGAAACCGAATGCAACTTCAAGTGGATCAAGAAGATTGTCATTCATGAAGAACCGTCCTGGGTCGAATCTCTCTGGGTCAGGGAAGATGTTTTCATCATGGAGCATGGCGCTAGCAAACATCAAAACACAGTTAGTTTCACTCACAATCCATGCAAGAAAAGGAAAACATTACTATATGTTAGATATTACTAGGCAATCCTTTGGGATGTAATACCCTTCATACACATCCTCATCAACGTTCGCATGAGGGACTCCCAGAGGTATAGTTGGATTCCATCTGATGTACCCCATGACATTATAGATTTCGGTAGAAGGAGAGAAGGCAACATACCGTAGCACCTCCTTTATTGTAGCCGAAAAGTACGGAAGCTCATTCAAATCTGAGAACGTTGGCAGTCTATCAAGCCCAATGACGGAATCGATTTCAGATTGAGCTCGACGTTGAACATCTGGATTTTTCAACATTGCAAGGACAAATGTCAGTATGGCACCAGTAGTTGTCTCAGCCCCAGCTAGTTATATGTGTAAGAGTTTTGAGCAGGAGACATAAACGTTGGGAATTACCCGTGAAAATCATCATTCCCAGTCCTTTGATATCCGCAACTCGATCTTCAAAGTCCGGCCCCTGGCGAAGTTTCTCCACACTATCCGACACGAAACAATCTTGAACAGTTCCATTGTCCTGGATACGATATGACTCAATCAAGTAGCATACTTATCAGTTTGGCATACCATAGCGCTCAGAGTCGCCTGATAGCTTTCTTCCCGCAGCCTGTCTATTCGCTGCATTACCATTCGCGCATCCTTTTTGAATGCAGTACCAGGAAACCAGTCTGGCAAATATCGTAGTTGCGGGATGACATTAACAAAGTACTTCCCAGGTGCAGACACAGCGCCCAAATCAACAAAAGCCTTCTCAGCAAACTGAGCTAATTGATCATGACGAGCCTTGACAGGGAGGCCATATGTCGCAGATAAGATGAAACCGCTGACACAGCTTCAAAGTAACAGTAAGTCCCTTTTCGTTAGATGAACAAGTAAGATGTTACTTTGTGATATGATCCGCAGACTCTTCCGGGATGGTTAAGATGTTGGGTAGAAGTATCTTTCGAACAAAGTTGAGTTGTTTTTTCTTGATCACGCGACAAGTTCTTTGTGGCAAAGTACTGTTGGAACAAGCGGCGATGAGCTCTCCAGTCGTCACCGTAAGGCATGATTGCCAAAAGCTTCTTTAAGCGTAGCCTAAGAGAACGATCAAGTGGGTTCTTTACATCGCTTTAATGAGATCGTCCTACACGTGTTCAATCATTGGAGTCGACAAGCTACTCCCCCAGGAATGATGTTAGGTCCATCAAAACATTGACATATGCATACCACGCACCGGTTTGAGTAGAGCGCTGACCGTTTATCGAGAAGGTCTTGCGCAATGCGATAGTCATTAATCATTAGAATTGGTTGACCCATGGCCTCCAAGTAAATGAGTTTCGTTCCTAAGGCGCCAAACAAGATGAAAACAGTCAATTAATCAGATGTGAAAGACGTCTACGATTCTACTTCACCAAGCTTGTTCCCGAGACGCATGTAACCAACGTGGGCGTAAGTGAGAGGCATTGACAGAGCGTTCCCGAGGATAGGCCATCTCGAAAGTCCAGGAGGTAAAGGAAGGCGCGTCTTGCGATGATTACGAAAGATATGGTAGAACAAGTAACAGAGACAGAGAACGAGAGTATCCTGAACGGGACTGAGGACAGACATGGCAACGAAGAACTGTCGTCGGAGTCAGGGACACGAGGCAGCTGCGATATTAATAGTCGACCGATTAGGCTCCTTGTCAGAAAGAAGGCTCCCGTGGGACACGAAGAATCAAATTGGAGCTGGATTAGTGTACTTATATACTGTGAAGGCGTACTGCGGTGAAGAGAAACGAGTCCGAGTCCGAATTACTCTGACCTGTATGAAAAGATATTTGGACAGGCAAGACTGCGGTTGTGGCTGCGGGATCTGATGATCAGTAAGGTTGTTTGTAATAAATGAGATGGAATTACTATTAGGTATGAGCGCCATGGTAGATCCTCTCCGGGTTCTATTGCATTAAGCTCCTTGGCACTTTCGGTGAAACACTATTCATCATTTCACAGACGTTGTGAAAAAACCCACCTTGTCACTTCACCATCAGAAGACTTGAAAAGCTTACCTGATTCTCCTAAGCGCATGAACGATGACATAACCTTACGTACTGGACTAACAGCAGTCGGTAAAAGCTGAAAATGAGGTCAACAAGATTGCGCATCGCAGTAGAACAACTTACTGAGTGTGCCAATCAAGGTCCCCTCAAATTTTTCGTCTCTAAAGTTCTATGCAATCGTGAAAATACCACATTTTAGAAGTACTAGAGCTTTTTTTGCAGCCAAGAGAATGAGAATACCCTTACTGGGATCGCAGACACGCAGATCCTGGAGGACGGGCCCTCATGAGGCATTTCTATTGTATTCGGCTCCTTCATACGACAAATTGGGATTGGTGCTCGAAGCCTTTATTTTCTGGAGGGTGACATGATGTTGCCAAGCACAAGGTGCTTAACACCCTCTTTGTGATCTATTTGTAGCTGAGAAGGGAAAACATATCAAGGGATCGTATTCAGTTGAAGAAACCTAAATGACTAAACATGGCATACAGGTTGTATAGCATGGCAGCAATCGGAAAGGAGGTACCGGATGCTCAGATGTTGAGATGCATCAGTCTCTCCTCGTTTTCGTCGATCCATTATTATTGCGATAAAGCATTACTGTGCATCACAGTGGGCTGGGTAGGAGCCTGGAGCCATGCCAGTCTGAGTTCAGCAACCGAAAATGCCCTTATGGTCACGTGCTAACATCCAGTTGTTCCTCGTACGCTGTTCATTCTACTGCACAACTTTAAACTACTCAAAGGTATTCTACGTTCATATATTCATGGAGCAAACCTGTTACGTCTTTCCCTTTGCGAGGCACAATTTTGAATTTGAATGGCAAAGGATGTCTGGAAGGCATCACACAGTCAGTCAACCTATAACTTTCCGTAGAGATTCAACTCACGAAGTGATGGACGCAGGTGAAAATTCTGGGGTTACCTCAACAGGTTGTCCTGTAGCATCCAGGGCAGGCACAATGTCAAAAAGACATATAATAGAGGCTGCCACAATCTGTAACATTGATTTCGCTATATGGGCACCTGGGCATACCCTTATGTTCCCCATGAGAATATGTCAAGTGTCTTCTGAAATTATCGAATGCTTCCCTTACCTTCTCCCAAAACCGAATGCAACTTCGAGTGGATCAAGAAAATGATCATTCATGAAGAATCGCCCAGGGTCAAACCTCTCTGGGTCAGGGAAGGCGTTTTCGTCATGGAGCATAGCGCTAGCAAAAAATCAAACAATGTTAGTCTTACTCACAGTTCATGCAAAAAGAGGAAAACATTACTATATGTTCGATATTACCAGGCAACCCTTGGGGATATAATATCCTTCATACACGTCCTCATCAATGTTCGCATGAGGAACTCCCAGAGGTGCAATTGGATTCCATCTGCATCCGGTGGCATTATAGATGCTGGTAGAATAAGAGAAGGCAACATACCGTAGCACCTCCTTCATTATAGCCGAGAAATATGGAAGACCATTTAAATCCGAAAATGTTGGTAGCCTATCAGGCCCAAGGACGGAATCAATCTCGGATTGAGCTCGATGTTGAACATCTGGGTTTTTCAACATTGCAAGGATGAATGTCATTATCGCGCCAAAGGTCGTCTCAGCTCCAGCTAATCATGTATGTTAAAAGCCCGAGCAGGATAAATAAATGTTGCGAGTCACCGGCATAAATCATCGTTCCCAGTCCCTCGATATCCGCAATTCGATCATCAAAGTCCGGTTCCTGACGTAATTTCTCGACAATGTCAGACACGAAACAATCTTGAGCAGTCCCATCGTCCTAGATAAAATACGACTCAAGGACATTTACCATGTTCATCACAAAATGACCTACCATAGCATTGAGAGTCGCTTGATAGCTTTCTTTCTGCAACTTGTTTATTTGCTGCATTACCATTCGTGCATCCTTTTTGAATGCGGTACCAGGGAACCAGTCTGGCAAATATCGTAGTTGAGGGATGGCGTTAACAAAGTACTTCCCAGGCGCAGTCGCAGCTGACAAGTCGATAAAAACCTTCTCAGCGAACTGAGCTAATTGATCATTACGGGCTTTGACAGGGAGACCATATGTCGCAGATAAAACGAAACCGCTAACACAACTTCAAGGCAACAGTAAATTCCTGTTCGTCAGACTAACAAGTAAGATGTTACTTTGTGACATGCTCAGCGGACTCTTCCGGAAGCGCCAAAAGGTTTGATAGAAGAATTTTTCGAACAAAATCTAGTTGTTTTTCTTGAACCCGTGGCAAGTTTTTTGTGGCAAAGTACTGCTGGAACAAGCGACGATGACTTCGCCAGTCGTCACCATAAGGCATGACCGCCAGAAACTTCCTCAAGCGTAGCCTGGAAGAGTAGTTAGTTCTTTCACTTGACTTCAATGAAATCGGCCTACACGTGTTCAATCATTGGAGTCGACAGGCTACCCCCCAGGAACGATGTCAAGTCTCTCGTAGCATAATTTATGGGCATCACGCACCGGTTTGAGTAGAGCGCCGATCGTTTATCAAGAAGGTCTTGCGCCATACGATAGTCATTAATCATTAGAATTGGTTGACTCATAGCCTCCAAGTAAATGAGTTTCGTTCCTAACGCGCCGAATGAGACGAACACAGTCAGTCAATCGTCTGAAATGTGTCTACAATCTAACCTCACCAAGTTTGTTCCCGAGTCGCATGTAGTACACATGGGCATAGGTGAGGGGCATTGACAAAGCGTTCCCAAGGATAGGCCATCTCGGAAGTCCAGGAGGTAAAGGAAGCAGCCTCTTGCGGCGAGTATGAAAAATACGGTAAAGCAAGTAGCAGAGGCAGAGGATGAGACCGTCCTGAATGAGACCGAGGACGGGCATGGTAACGAGGAACGGTTAGAGTCGATGCAGCTTCGATAATAATGTTAACCGGATGTTGGGTCTCTTGTCAGAAGGAAGGCTCGTGGGAGGCGAAGAATCAAATTGAAGCTGGATATATCAGTGTACAAACATCATTCTACTTATGCGAGTGCGACTGTGGGATTCAATGGCCAGTAAGATTGTTTGTAATGAGTGATATTTTCCCGTCACTTTAAAGTAGTAACTTCACGGTAGATCCTCACCATTTATCCTTTCAGAAATAGCATTTAAATTCACATGGTCAATTCAGTATCAGAAAGTTCGAAAGGTTCACCTGACTCTCAACCCGGCCTTGGGCGCGTGAATAGTAGTATAGCCTTACGTACCAGACTGGCAGCGGTGGGTAAAAGCTGAAACCGGATCAACAAAGTTGCGCATCGCAGTAGAGCGACAGAGCTTGCCAATTGAAACCCCTCGGAGGCCCTCATCTTCTAAGGTAATACAATCTGAATAATATCATTAGGATTTTTCTGCGGCCAAGAGGATGAGAATACTCTTACTGGGACCCCAGGCACACTGATCTTGCAAGATAGGTCTTCCTAATACATTTCTATTGTGTCTGGCTTCTTCATACAACATAACGGGGATTGGCACCGCAAATTCTTACTTTTTGGTGGGTAAAATGATGCTCGCGAGGCACAAGGCGTTTAACACCCTCTTATGATCTATTTGCGGCTAAGAAGACAGAACATATCAAGGGATCGCATTCAGTAGGTGAAACATAAATAAAGCATTAAACATCACACACACGCTGTATAGTATGCATGGCGGCAATCGGAAAGGAGGTGCCGGATGCTCAGATGTTGAGATGCATCAGTCTCTCCTCGTTTTCGTCGAGTCGTTGTTATTGCGAAAGCAGGTTGCATCCTCTTTCAATCGACCAACAGTTCCCATACATGTAAGGAGAATCAAAGTTTCTGTCATACCCTATGAAGATTTAGCAGCGTATACTCTGCGTTCGTGGTGGAGTCCGTTGCGGTAGGTCGCACTTGGGTTGTAATTCAACTGATGAGAAAGCTGATTATGTAATCACCATACCTCGCATAGATCCTTCGTTGCCCTCATGATTTCATTCTTAGCATTGCATAACTGACCAAAAGTATATATCATAGGGCCGGCCAAACTTTTACTACTGTAGAAGCCCATCACCGCTTGAGTGCGCAAAACCTCAAATGTACTCGATATCGAGATTGTCTCCGAGTAAACCATCCACATCTTTTCCCCTACGGGGTGTTATCTCACATCTGAAAGATGTGGGGTGCCTTTCATACGAGCTGAGCCAACCTGAACACATAAATTCGGGTAACTTACGAAGTAATTGACGCCGCAGTAAATTTTGGAACAACGTCAATGGGCTTCCCCTCTGAATTCAAGGCAGGCGAGATATCAAATAGGCACAATATGGATGCAGCAATGATTTGCAAAACTGATATCGCGATGTGTGACCCCGGACATTCCCTACGTGGTTGCAATGGCTCGATTATACTGCGTCCATTTAATAGAGTGGCACACATACCTCCTACCGAAACCAAAGCTGGCAAATTCAGTTGGGTTAGGTACATTATCATCGTTTCTGAAAAACCGTTCAGGGTCAAAAGTTTCAGGGTTTTTGAAGATCTTCTCATCGTGGAGCATCGCACTATTCAATCACATTCGAACAGTTTTCTGAAGCTAATGTAGAAAGTGCTCACTATATGTTCGGCATCACTATACAGTCCTTCGGGATGTAATACCCCTCATATACGTCCTCATCACTGGTAGCATGGGGAACTCCCAGCGGTGTGACTGGATTCCACCTATGCTCTCGGTATGTCAGACACGCGGCAGATAGACAGAAAGGTACTTACCGCAGGACCTCTTTGATAACAGCTGAGAAGTACGGTAGGCAAGGTAGGTCTGAAAAGTTGGGAAGCCTGTCGGCTCCAACAATAGAATCTATCTCTGCCTGCGCCCGTTGTTGGACACCGGGATTGTTAAGCATGGCAAGTACAAAGGTTAAAGTAGCGCCTGCGGTTGTCTCGGTTCCAGCTTTCAACAGGTGTCAGACATCAGCCAACTGAAAATTGATGTTCTTACCGGCAAATATTTGCATTGCAGCTGATTTGATATGTAAAGCTTGATCTTCGAAATTTGGTTGTTTACAAGATCTGTCCAAGCTTTCGGACACGAAAGAGACTTTACCCGTCCCGTCATTCTTAATGTATCGGCAGTCAATCACCAAGACACTAAATTAAGGGATCAAATGACTTACCATTGCTTTCAGCGCCGTCTGGTATGGTTCTTCCCGCAGCTTGAGCATTCGTTCTCGTAGATTGCGTGCGTCCTGCTTAAAACCCGAACCAGGCATCCAACTAGGAACATATTTGAGGGGAGCGAAAATATTAACGAGATATTTTCCGGGAGCAGCTGCCCCAGCCATGGCTTCGAAGACTTCTACCGCGGACTGTACCAACCCGTCATTTTGCGTTTTCACGGGCAGACCATACGCCATCGCCATCACTATCCCGCCAATGCAGCTTTCAAACAAACACTATTTAATTAGGTTGTCGTATGAACGACCGAATCAGAGATTCACCTTCGTATATGTTCATCAAACCTTTCTCGTGTTTTAAGAATATTCGGTAGGAGAGCCTTTTGAACGAACTCCAGAAGTGTTTCTTGGTCGCGGGCCAGATTTTTAACCGAAAAGTGCTGCTGAAATATTCGACGATGATTTCTCCAAGTATCTCCATAAGGCAATATAGAGAAAAGCCATGTAACACCGACTCTATGATAAAAAGGTAAGTTTATCGAAATGCAAAACACTTGGTCTCGTACACGTTCGTGAGCATCGGTAACTGTGGCCTGGAGAATATAGCGGTGAGCATGTCAAAAGGCAACATAAATTTTTAGAAATAAAACTCACCGGCTCGAGTACAACGCTGAGCGCTTCTCAAGAAGATCTTTCGCAAGATCGTAGTCGTTGACGATTAATAATGGTCGACCAAGAGCTTCGAGATATATGAATTTTGCACCTGGTTCAAAACCAATGAGACGTTATATCCATTAAAGGAAGGTTAGCTGTCACCTAGCCTTTCCCCCAAATCCTTATAAAAGACGTGGGCGTAGGTAAGGGGAATTGACAAAGCGTTGCCTAAGATTGGCCATCTCGGAAGTCCTGGAGGTAATGGAAGCAGTCTTTTGCGACGATTACGATAGCTACGATAGATGATACCGCAGAGGAAGATGATGAAGCTATCTTGCAGAAAGATGAGGAAGCGCATTGTAGACGCTCATCGGAGAGGAACGTGTGGAGTGTTCTTATACTCTTATTAATGACAGGAATCACAGAATCTCAGACTTCGGGATCTGGGATCATTACGAGTGCCGAAGGAGGTAAGTTCGTACGTAAAGCACCATTGTAGAGTACATACCGATACCGGTATCTATAACGTCCAAGGTTATGATTCCGTCATTCTTTGGATAAGAATACCTTTATATTATCTGGTCAGCAAACAATACTTGTGCATTTCTACGTAAGTCACCGGGATATTTCCTCAAGGGACACATGAACTCTGTAGAACACCTATAATTTTTCTCATAGATTGAAAAACCGGACGGATCTTCCCATGTCGCTGACAGCACAGCTTCCTGAAGGCATTGTCTATCAATATCATATAACAATAAGCTAGCGTTCCCTTCATCGTTGCGTTCTAAAAAGAATTAGCGGTCGATAGCGTTCCGAAGACAGAAAGGAAGAAGGTCTCCACACCATTATAAGTCAAGACAGCGGCGGACACGAATACTGGGACGGTCGATGATGAGCACACCTACGAACTAGGTTTCATTTTTCATTGCAAGTGAGAATAAGACAACGAGACCGATTCCCCGGCGTGTTGGGTAATGCAATGCCGCTTTAGTATAGCATAGCTCTATAAATCTTCCACTAGGGATCATGAGTGTGATCGAAGGGAGTGATTAAATTCAGGGAAGGCATCGCGTACTATATCAAATCTGGCCTCCTCGTGTTTAATTGCACATCATTACACATTCTCCAAACATCGGCCCTGGTGAATTCTGGAACCGTACCGGGATATATGTCACCAATGTAGTTTTTACGACCGCAGATAGATGCTGGAAGAAGTAGAGATGGTCTGGGGAAGGTGGAATGGCATCACAGGCATGGCCAAGGGGGCACACAGTACTCCAGTCTCATTATCTTTTGAGGGCCTTATAGGATTGATATTCAGTTGATGAGCGCTATCTACGACCAACTGAACACGGGGGCAGATTGATGTTTTGCCGATTGACATTGCTCGCAGAATCCGGCGAATCATGATGCAGGGTAATTTCATAATATATCTGCAAGTGAGTGATATCCTGCTCCCGATGTGAAAGTGTGGGTGTACAAAGCTTATTATCTTCACCTTAATAAGATTGGGTACTCGCGTGTGCAATGAAACAGTCAAAATATTATAGTAGTACTATAAAATACGTAAATCATGAGTCCCGCGGTCCACCCAAGTGGTAATAACAGCCCATACCTTTTAAGATTACATTCATCTCAAGCAGCGACAGCAACAGTATGCGCGGGCTTCTCTGCTATTTGAAGATTCTCCAAGGCCTCCTCGAATTGCTCATCACCGCTAGAGGAGCTATCACTTTCTTCATGATCCTCTCCCTCTTCTGACACATCCTCGTCCTCCTCTTCCTCGTAATCCTCATAGTCCAGCTGAAATAAATTCTAGCATCATATAATCATTGAGTATAAAGATAACTCACTGGATCATACACTACTCGGATGACGAGGCTACAGCTTGGACAGATAGCGATGTCCTCGTAATCAGCAAGCTGCTTTCGTGAAATTTCGAAGCGATCACCACAAGGGCACGGATAGTGGTAGACACGTTTCTCAGCGTCCCATGTCATATCCTCAATCTCTATCTCGTCGTAGTATGCGCCCATACTAAGCTACGTCTTAGGTGGTAGTGGATGTTCGGAGCATAGAGATTGTAAATTGACTCGGTGATCAAATGTCTTCACGTGGTATTTCTGACAGGGTTTACTATTTACTTAAAGCGGAATGATCTTCTCACGTATATTAAATCCTAATTGTGATCGCGAACCTGCCCAAAAGCGTCGCAACTTGTGATTAGAATCGATGACCGAACCCTAACAATGTCGAAAATCAGGTACTGGAAGGTCACTCATATCAAAGGTCTGCAAATTTGTCTGTCGCCTGTGGTAAAATTGAGCCACTGTAAGGAAGCGAAGGACATATGAGATCCCACCTCCACAAGAAGCTTCAAAGTACCAGGCTCGCGTGAAGAGTGGCCAGCATCGGGGACAATGTGCAACGTTGCTTCAGGAAACACCTTGATAAAGACAATACTGAATGAGCTTTAGTGAACCAAACTTTAAATATTGACCTTTTTCAGTGCATACGCCGTCGTAGGCTAATCGCCGACATTAGCTGTTGAAACTCGAATGTGACATACAAAGCTCTTACAGGACAGACTACGTCATATCTCCCCTGAATCATAATCGTAGGAATATGGCGGCTAGAAGAGTCAGATTTTGGGCGGAAATGTCTGGAGAGAAGGTAGTCACATCTTATCAATAGACTGCTTCTCAAGCAACTGTCCGTCTCTCATGAATCCCTGATGTGAAACAACTGTTATTCCTGGATATTCCATAGCGAGAATTTGTACAGACCTCGTTTACGAAATAGTGATTTTCGATCTGTGCAAAAGCACTAAATATAACACTTTTTCAACATTTGTGATAGCGAGACAACATGAATTACACATACTCGTTGAACGTGTCATCATCTGCTTGTGCGATATAACTGGGATCGACATAAAGCTTGGAAATACTCATCCTAGTAAACGGTGAGATTAAAAGGAAGGATTTTTGTCAAAATCAAATGACGGAGACTCACTCCCATCTCACCCATGCTTTTGCTGCTGCTACGCGCGTGTCTTCATCGTCTGAATTAAGTCGCTTGTGATAAGCAGAGATGAAATCGTCGCGTTCGTTCTTCGGAATGAGAGCCACGAATTCCTCCCTACATGATGACAATAAAAATGGGTTACAGACGGTGTTGAGTCGGAATGTACGGATGATCTGACATACCATGCCTCTGGGAAGAGATGAGATGATCCCTCTTGAAATAAGAATTGCAATTCACTAGTAACGTATGTCAACGTGGTTCATCAAAGTAGTAAAGTAGTCTACCACAACACACCTTTTGCGTAGAGCGCAAATGCCTCTACAATGCGATCAGCGTTTCGTTACTTCTAGAAAAGATTATTTCCGACCGTATGATAAGAGACTTGACGCTGTTGGGATGAGACTTGGTGGAAAGAACAACAGTCAAATGTTGGAAGTTTAAGTCAACAGTAAACAGGATTGTACCTGGGCATATGCCAACGAAAGCGTCGATCCCTGCACAAAAACCAGTAAACAAGGTCCAGTCTGACCACACGAGAGCCGCGCACCCAAGATCCACCAAAAACATGCCATTTCTCGATACCCAGCTTCTCCCTCAACTTTTCAATATCCCCTACAAGGTCCCAGGTAGTATTTTCCTCCAGGCATCCTTTCCTAAAAATCCGTCAGCCATGAATTTAAATTACTGCCGGTAGAGGGAGCTTACGGGGTAGACTTTCCCGCACCCCGTTGATCAAAAAGTACAATCTGGTTTAAATGAATAAGGGAGAGGTCAGGAAGTAGAAGCGAGTAACCAAACCTTGTATTTGTCAGGATTGAAGAAAGTACGATCGTTAGGATCTGTTCCCGCTCCAGGGCCCCCTGTTATATGTATAACGTTAGCGATACATGCCGACAATGCGAGGTGCATGGCAACTGACCATGGAGAAATACCACTAAAAATACGCAATTGCGAATCAGTAACGATCGCACTCGCTTTCGAGGTACTAGCACATACCTGGATTTCCGTCCTGTTTTCCAGAGATCTCATAACTTCAGGAGTGATCAATATAGTTTCATCAACGGTACTAGCGAAATAAACATACTAAAGTGTGTGGATGTCGGACACCTTGAGACTCCCAGTTTCAAAGGGCTCGATGAGTTCGTACGGCATATCTGCTGGTTTATCTATGCTCTGAGCGTAATAAGATGTACGAACAGAACGTCAGCAGCCAAATGACTCATCCCAACTATCATAACGTGACAAACCGGGCATTAACATTTAACAGTTACTGAATTATGTTCGTCTTCAAATCAAATCAATACAGAGTGCCTCCACATGGTACTACATATTTTCTGACCAAGTTGACTCAAAGAGGTATACCTTTCTCACACATATAAATTCTTCTTGATCGGGAACACGTACTAAATATAACTCATGAGTAGGGCATACGCCTATTGTACTACTGAAGTCAAAGATCCGCAAATTTGTCCGTCGCCTGCAGCATATGTGAGCTGTTGTTGGAGTTCAAAGAATATATGAGATTCCCACCTCCACCAGAAGCTTCAGAGTACCAGGCTCGCGTGCAGAGTGGCCAGCATCAGGAACAATGTGTAACGTTGCCTCAGGAAAAACCTTGGAAAGTTTAGTACTTGTTTCTTTTTCTTTTTCTTACGAATCAGTCTGACCTTTTTAAGTGCCCACGCCGTTGCAGGCTAAAGATCAGGCCCAAGATTAGCTGCTCTACGTCCGAATATAACAAACAAAAACTGACAGGGCAGGCTACGTCATATCGGCCCTGGACCATGACTGTAGGAATATGGCGGCTAAAAGAGTCAGATTTCAGGCATGCCTGGGAGAGAGAGTAGTCACATCTTATCAATATTTTGCTTCTCAAGCAGCTGCCCATCCTTCATGAATCCCTAATAAGCGAACCCGTTATGGCTAGTTATACCATCGTAGACTTTTTTTTTACTGACTTGGTTCACAGAATAATGATTTTCAATCCGGGCAAAAGCACTAAAAGCATCATCATCTAATCAACAGTGAACAAGAAAAAAAGAAATCTGACATACACGGTGAGGGGGCTATTGACAAATTGGGCGATAAAAGCAGGGTCAACTCGGAGCCTGGACATGTTCATCCTAATAGATTTTCAATGACAAAAAATTTTTGAAATAAGAATGTCAGATACTCACTCCCACGTCACCCAAGCTTTGGCCGCCACTACACGGATAGCCTCATCATCTGAATTAAGTCGTTTATGATAGGCAGAAATCAAATCATCACGCTCTGGCTCCGGAATATGACCTACAAATTCTTCCCTGTGAAATGACGTTAAAAGCTGTGTTAGGGGAGTTGTTCAGTTTAAGTTTGAGAGGTGTACATACCATGCCTCTGGGAAGATATGAGAAGTCCCATCTTGAAACGGGAACCGCATTTCACTACAATCACACTTTAATGTGAGTCATGTAAATCATCAAAGAAGACACACCTTTGGCGAAAAGTAAAAATTCCTCTTCAACGCAACGCGCATCAATTCCTCAAACCTTTCCAGAAAAAATTGCTCACCGTAGGACAAGAGACTTGACTCTGTCAGGATAAGACTGGAAGAAAAACATCAACGGGTGAATGTTGAAGATTTGAAACCAACACTAGATGGGACATACCTGGGCATACGCCAACGCAAGCGTCGATCCCTACACAGTAATCAACAAACAAAGTCCAATCTGACCACAAGAGAAAATCGTATACCCAAGATCCACCAAAAACATGCCATTTCTCAACACCCAACTTCTCCCTCAACTTTTCGATGTCCTCCACAAGGTCCCATGTAGTATTCTCTTCTAAAGATCCAACCCTAGAGAATCAGTCATATAAAATTCAAATCACTTCCAGTAAAGGGAGCCTACGGGGTAGACTTCCCCGATCCTCGTTGATCGAAGAGTATTATCTAGTTAAATGAGTGAGGGGGTGGTCAGAAAGTGGAGATGAGTAACCAAACCTTGTATTTGTCAGGATTAAAGAAAGTACGATCACTAGGATCGGTTCCTCCTCCAGGGCCACCTGTTATATGTGTAATAATTAGTACACACGAGCAATGCGAGGTGCATGACTGAGGCTGACCATGGAGGAATACCACTAAAGGCGCGCAGTTGAGTATCAGGCACGATCCCTCTCATGTTCAAGCCACGTACCTGGATTTCCGTCCTGATTACCAGAGATCTCATAACTTCAAAAGCGATAAATACATTGATATCAGCGGTATTAGAGAAATCGACATACTAGAGCGAGTGGATATCAGAGACTTTGAGAGTCCCAGTTTCAAAGGGTTCGATAGGTTTGTACAACATAGTCACTGGTATACTGAATGTATCGAAATGCAAGAACAAACTGTCGGCAACCAAATGACTCATCCCGACTATCATAACGTAACAAACCAGATTATCCCAACAAAAGGTTACTATAAGTTAAAAAGGCACTCGTCTTCTAATCAATATAATTCTTCCTCCTCCCCTTTCCAATTCTTCGCCATATCCCAATAACCCTTCATATCACCCAATATATCTTTCACCTCCCTCTCTGTCGGACAACTCCTCGCTTTAAAACCCGTAAACGTCCTTTCACGTAACGTCCCTTCCCAAATCAACCAACATTTGTTATCCTCCAACGACCCGTTTTCATTTCCTTCTTCATCCTCCTGACCTCCATCAACGGCTTTACCTTTTCCAACGCCTGTAGAGGCATCTCCACCGTCTTCATTATCACCATCTTCATCCGAATCGGGTTTTTCAATCTCAACAGCTTCACCACCTCTAGGCCTAGCCTGTTCCGTCCATTTTATACGACGCATCATAAGGCGTTTATAACTTTTGACAAATTTCGCGGCACCTTCGACGTAGACGACATTAAACTGAGGATTGAAAATGCAAACACCTGTGAGATTATTCTGCTCAGCATTTTTCCGAACTTTAAATCGATGTGCTCCATCAGAAAGGTTTTTGACTCTGCAGTTGATAGAAAATGTGAGTGACACGAAAACTAAGGAGAGATTTCTGGCAGACGTACTTGAAAACAGCACCGACAATACCCTTCTTTTCTTCGTCCATTTTCTTGGCTTCAACTTTTTCGCGGCGTTGTTCATCGGTCAATTTACGTTCAGCATTTGTCTTCTCGTGGGTATGTCTACGCATGGCGACCTCTCTCCGTACACGCGCTTCAACACGTGTAGGATCCTGGATAGCGTCGGATGTAAGGACTTTCATGAGATTTGCCAAGCGAACTAGAGAAAAACAAATAAGAATTAACCACATGGAAACCGGAAAGAAAAACCGCTGTACCTTTGGGGGGATCAGGCGGTGCGAGGCCCATACGAATCCTATCTCGCCTGTCTTGGAGTTTTTCTTTACGTAGACGTTTACGAAGTTTCTTTTGTTCCTATATTCAAGCAAGGAATCAGCGTCACTAGGTAATGGAATAATAGTCTGCTGGACTAACTTTTGTGGTAAGTTTCAAGGGCTTGAGCTCGGCTTTATTCTTGTCTCCGGGTGCGGGTATGGGAATAGGATGTTGAATGTACAACGTCACGGGCGAATCGTCGGTCCTGATATTCAATTGCTCCATACCGAAAGTTTCGATATCCGAGTAATTCTTGGTTGGAAGTAATGCTGCATCCCACCACTCTGCTTCAGGCGGAGGTGGTCGCTGTGAAAAGAGGTTATCGACGCACATAGTATATGCGGGATGACAACTACCTTGATATTTTTCTCGATTCCCATGTCACTATCCAACCCGGCCTTTCTCGCACTTTCAGCAATACGTTGTTTAAGTGCCTCAAGCTGTTGCTCCTGCCTTAGCTGATTGGCAATGGCGACATATTTTCCCTTGGGATTGAATCTGAAGTTACGACCATGTCTGTCTCTCGGTGCACCATCGAATCCAGTACCATCTTTTGGGGGACCTGATGACGCGTACGGGTTGGCCAGTGCTGGACTGGGGGTTGGAACAACGACGGGAGTCGGTGCCGGAGGCGGCGTGGGTGCGTTGCGGACGTTGGCTTTGATAGAAGCAAACTTGGGCTGCATAGGCTTGTAGCGATCCTTCTTGGATTGAGTGGCTTGAGTGGTAGGTCCGAGGAGTAGAGGGTGTGCAGCCATCTTGAGACCTGCACCAGGGGAAGGCTGAGGTTCTACGACGGGTGTCGACGAACCCTTCTTCTTGGCCGTCGCTGCAACGGCCTACATTTGACTGCGTAAGGGAGAGAAAGTGGTCAACAAATATGACTCGATCGCACCATGTAAGGATTATCTTTGATTGCCAACTTGGTCTGGGCCTCTGACACTCGTTTCTTGGCTTCGGCTACCCGGCGTGCAAGGTCATCGGGCACCCCAGCAGGTGTAGCAGAGGTGGGCGGCGGTGTCATCCCTGGAGTGCGTTTGGGAGTCGAGCTGGGGGTGGAGGAGCCGGGAGTGGGGATGGCGACCTTTGCTGGGATGGGTTTTGTGGGCACAGGAGCAGCGATTGCGGGGGTCTTTGAAGGCGCGGGGCCACTGAGCGACGACTTCTTCATGGCTGCGAGCTTGGCTGCAACCTCTGCGCGTTTTTGCATGATAAGGTCATTGGCGGAGGGCTGAGCGGGCTGTGAGCGGGGCCAGCAGACATACGGCAGAGAACTTACGCTGTCGCTGCCGGGGCCATCAGCAAGGGGCGAGAGACAAGAGCCAGGCACTCACCCTTTCAGCTTTTTGCTCGCAGATCCGGCGTCGACGCCGCCCTCGAGCGCCCGTTTCCTGTCCGCCATGGCCTTGGAGTAAGAGGTGAGTACTTACATAAGCAATATGTTTTCTCTCTCCTCCGTCGCCAGATCAGTGAGGACCGTCGTCTCCGCCCCGACCCGCGTCTTTGCGCGCTCCAGGACCCAGCTCGCTCCAAAGTCCGTCAAGTATGCAAAACGCTACAAGGGCCGCATACCAATTCCCACCGGAGGCTCGACCAAGGGCACCACGCTTGCTTATGGCGAATGGGGCATCCGAATAAAAGGCAACGGGGCTCGGATAACTGCCAAGCAGCTTCTGACGGTGGAGGAAGTCATCAAGAAAAAGCTCAAAATTATCAAGGGCTCAAAGGTCTACCTGCGTGTCTTCCCGGATATCCCGGTCTGTGTCAAAGTGCGTATATATTTAATTGTTCCGGTGGCTTGTAACCTGGACGTCCCCTAGGGTAATGAGACACGTATGGGCAAAGGCAAAGGCACCTTTGAGTACTGGGCGACTCGGTCAGTGTGTTTCATGACCCAGAGTGGATGATTTCTGACCGCCGAAATTAGTGTGCCAATTGGGCGTGTGCTGTTCGAAATCGGAGGTGCTCCTATTCGTGAAGAACTAGCCCGCGAAGGTCCTTGTGCTCTGCCTTTACTTTCATCTGATACTAATATTTCTCCAGTACTTCGACAAGCCTCGGACAAGCTACCAACCCAGATGGAATTCATCAACCGCTCCACCCCTCCTCGCCTTGGAAACCTCCTCATCCACCCACCTAGCCCACCAAAGCTAAGCCCTGCCGCGGAAGCAACACCGTCAACATAGACTATATTAGCTCTTTAAACTATAAGTAGAGTACGTTCGCAATACACGAGGTCACGTGCGCGTATTGAACTTAGTTTCTCTTGTTGACTTGCGGCTAAATGGCTGCCTCGGATGCACTTCCATCGGTCTCTGCCTCCAATGAAGCCCAGATATCTGACCTTGTGCGGCGGAACCGCACCCTTGAACACATAAAGAAACAACTCGCGCAGGAGCTCGCGACGGAAAAGGAACGTTCAAACGAGGCCATCCTCGAATACCAGAAACAATGGCACGAGCAGGAAAGACTTATGCGCGTCGAATGCGAATCATTGCTCTCCTGTTATCGTTTTGTTCAACTACGCACGGCCTCAGAGCTGGAATCAGAGCGTCTCAGCGTTTTGAACGAGCAACAGGCGCTGCGCGCGGAAAAGCTGCTGCGCCTGCAGCGTGACTTTCGGATCACGATGTTCTATGCTCGAGAACGCGAGTTGGAAGAGAAAATTGTGGAATTGGAGGAGGAAATGGAGAGAATGGCTGCTGAGAGGACGGCATTAGCGTCCGTGCTGCGAAAAAAGCTGGCTTTGATCGTCGGGGAAGTGAGGTCTAGAGACACAAGGATTGAAAACCTGATTACTGAAAGAGCTGATGTCGAAGTACGTGTACATGCATCCTGCCATCTCGTACAGTGTTTAACCTTTGACTTACAGAAGGATGTCAGTAAACTACGCGAGGAGACTGTCCAACTGCAGACCACACTATCATCAGCGTCTTCTAAACTGGAACGCATCAATCTACAGCTAGAAGGCTCACAGTCTTCGCGTCAGGAACTTGAAGGCCAAAATGACGAACTCAAGAGGAGAAACCATGATCTTCAACGACAGCTGGATAAATGGCAACGACTAGGAGATAAAGGCGAGACAGAGCTTGAATCCGTGCGGAAACGGAACGCGGAGTTAGACACTGAGATGAAAGAGTTGCGAGAGCAGCTAAAGGAGGCTGTCGAGAATGAAAAGTTGTTAGAGAAGGAAAAGAGACGCGTCGAGCATTTAAAAGGGACCGTTCTGCAGTGGCAGGTTCGTCCGGATCCTCTCTCTGTTCCTTGCACTGGCCTGATTGGTTTTGCAGGAAGCAGCAGAAGATGCGAACAAGAGGTACGAAGATACCCGAGAGGAGCTTGAACGTTTCGTGATCGAACAAAGAAAGGCTGCTTCCAAGCCATCGAAATCGTCTTCGAAGAAACCTCTGTCTACCGCAGAGTCTGAAACTGAATCCGAACCACCGGAACGCCGTGTAGCTCGCCGGAAGAGAGGCACGACGCCGGCAAGTGAAGTTGAATCTATCCAAGAGATTCCTAATCCTCGTGCTAAAGGTGTCAAGAAACCCAAGCCAAAGATTTTCACGCCTATACGAGAAGAGAAGGAGACACCCGAAAATTCACCCTTGAGAGACGAGGAATCGGACGAGGAAGAGGTCGTGAAGCCGAAACCAAAGCCAAGAAACAAAGGGAAGGCAAAGGCCACGGAAACTACAGATAATGAAAATACCTCCCCCGTGAAGCCCAAACGAAAGAGAAAGGCATTGGCTGATCTGGACGATGCGGGACAGGATTATCCAAACAAGAAAGCAGCGAGTGTCGTCAAGAAACCTGAGACCTTACAGGCAAAGGCTTCAGGGACCAAGCCCGGCTCGACTTCAAGAGATCCAGAAAATCGGGTAAATCCAGGGCCTGATCCAGTGCCGAAAGCGAAGAAAAAGAAGACCTTGTTTGCGGGCAGTCAGCCGAGCCAGTCAATGTCATTTAATTTTGCATCTAATGTACGTTCCTTCAACGTATTGGGTCTGGAAGGGACACTGACTTTTTTTATTAAAAAAAATCCAATATCAGTCGGAGGGAGCATTCAATATACCTATGTCCCTTTTACCTGTGGAGGAGGAGTCAGATGGACCTGTCCCAAAACGGGCTATCACTAGTACTTTCGGTAACATGATGGTCCCGGTGCTACGAAACCGGATGGCTGGCAAGTGATCTTGACAGGCGGCTATTCTCATGGACACCTTGCACTGCTTTGTAGCGTATATGTAAACATGTTTATAAGTAATCACTGACTTTGGGCGCACTCTCATACTCCACTGGACATCAGGCTGTGCTTTGGACATGAATAGAATGATCAGTCAAGTCTCTTCATTTTCCATCTCCATCTGTGATCCATCCCCGGACGAACGCCGAACTGTTCATAAACCTCGACGTTGTCCCTCCAAACCAGACTAGGCTGTTTCGAAAGAAACCTTCTTCGTTACGTCAACTCAAAAGGCACTCCTCTTGTTCGCGTCTCCTTCATTCACCCTCTTGGCCTATACTTCTGCTCCTGCGACACGGCGACATGGTCGCGCCCAAATGCCCGAGCAGCTGTGGTTCCACCTCCACTCTGGTATCAACCTTTACTCTGCCTGATCACCTATGGACATACATTTGTCAATTCTTGACAGATGAGCAGATACGCCAGATGTACTCTATAAACCAATCGTTGTATCGCATTTCTATGGCCTTGCGGTATAGCGTGGCGTCTGTTGGACAATTGCAGGGCGCTGGTAGCGAAGGAACGGCGCGCTGTATTGCGATTGCGTGAGTTTGTCTGCTACAATATTGTTTTTATTATGAACGACATTTATCTCAATGGACAGGAAGAATGTTCGTTTGCGCAATAACGTCCGCTCATTATCGTTAGTACCCACTCCCTTATCCCTGGATTCGGAAAGCGACCCGCACATCACGGAAACAGCGATGAACAGAATAAACAATTCTGCTTTTGTCAAATTTGCTGTGTCCCACTGGAAGTCTAAAGTTCAAACCCCTCCAACACCTATTGCGCCGCAGTTTACTTCTTCCAATGCTGCCTCTGGTTCTGCAACGATCGGGCGTTCGTTGACGCTTAGTCGTCGAAAGACACGAGAACAAGCAGCCCGAGATGGAATTACATCTGCCCTTCGGGAATTCCTTGGCAACCTCCCGAACCTTACGGGCCTTGATGTCCGTTATCCGCATTCGTCGCGTCCATCATCTGACGAAAATGATACAACTGTTACCCTGTTGCAACCACCTCGAAACGAAACTCCATATGGCGCGACTCTGACGAGTTTGACGATTACCTGCTCGGTTTGGGCGTGGAAGCAACTTATCCCACATCATTACGAGTGGCCGCGGCTGGAGACTTTTAGAGTGAGGGTGGATGGCGGGCATGAGAATCCGAGTGATGATGTTTATGCTATTCGGCTGATCCTGGCACCATTCATTAGACGGCATTCGGAGACTTTGAAGGTTCTATCATTTGCGACAAATATGGAACAGGATTTGACGTCACTGTATGAGGGTGTTGGGTGGTTGCTTCATCTTGAAAAGCTTGAAATTGAACAACCGTATCTGGCTCCGTCGAATAATCATACAGAAGCCCTTGGCCAATTTCTAATGCGACACAGGGATTCTTTGATTTCATTCAAATGGACTTTCATCGCCTCTTCGAAGAGTACATCACAAACTTTAACGTTACACCCGCAAGAGTGGTTCGAACAAGCTCCATATCACATTCAACTTTCTCGCCTACGACATTTGTCTCTAATACTCCCGGGACCCTCTAATTCATCTTTCTTTGAAGGAACATATTTCTACTGCGCTCGTCATACATCAACTCTTACACATCTTTCACTGAACGGGTTAACTCTGACACTTGCCCAATTCCAAGAACTTTTACTCCTTATCGGCTCAAAGCGTTTCAAGTGTTTGGATATCTCACTCGAAGTCCTCACCTCCCTCGTTCTCATGAACCTCGCTACAAAGTGTCCATCCCTACAACGTCTACATCTCGCCTATGCCTCCGTAGGCCGACAAAAATCTTTGACTGAGCCGGCACTGGTAGACCCAACTGCCGGAGGAATTTTGAAAATTCCGAATGTGCCTATGGTTAAAACATGGCAGTTTCGTCAAGATATGGGCACTTTGGTGTTGGTGAATTGGAATGTTGCGGAGTTGTATTTGAGGAGGGTTGCAGATCGGAGTTGGGAGGAGTATAAGATGGATCAGGTGGGGAGGTTGGTTGTGAAGAGCATGCCGAGGGTTGGTTTTGTCAATGGCTTGTATAGAGAGGATGTTGTATAGGAGTGGGTATTGATATCGTTGTTTTTTGTGTTTATTTTTGTGGTTGGGATGATTTTGTGGATTGTAGACTGATTTTTTGACCCTGGATATTCATATATATGCAATTTATGTTATTTTCGAATACTACAACAAAAAATAGACGTGGAAGAAGATGAAAAGTTTTGGCACGAGACCTAAATATCGCCCTTCATCAATTAAACGCTGGACCCACAAGTCCGGCAAGATCCGGATGCGAACATAACCCATCTGTTCATTTACACATGTTTGGTTCCCAACTTTTTCTCTCTCGTTCCATCCTCCTTGCCTCAAAATTATTCGAGAGGTTAATCTTTGTGCCAACCCTTTTCACTGTCAACCATTCACATCATAAACCCTCAGCTGTACTCATCACTTTTCTTTTTTCTCGGGATTTTTGCTGTCATCCCTCCAATATCGTCGATTTGCCACTATAAAACTTTGTTAGTGTTCTAGGTTTACTCCAAATTTTCACCTCTCCATTCAAGATTCGCTGACTGTTTGAATCACAGCGTAGAATGCGATCGTATTCTGTTGAGCCGACTTTTCAAGAAGGGTGCGAGGACGGTGACTCACTCTTTGGTTCACCCCCTCCCTCGCCTTTGGCCAGAGGTAGGTCACCATCGCCCGCTCCAGCATTTTCCAGCAGCTCGTCTGGAGTGTCCCAAGGATTGAGCTTCGGCTCAACAGCACAAAATGTGGGGACCATTGCACTTCCTGGCTCCCATATGCATTCTGAACCATCGATCAATCCATTAGCTGCGTCCTTGAGTCTTCCCGGAAGTTTTTGCACGCCTGTGTTGCCACAGTCTTTGCCATCGAGTGAGCCACACTCGCGACAAAGTTCTGTTGGATGTCATGAGACGACACCAAAAACACACTCGGTCCCACTGTCCGATCCCGATCTGTCCTCAATGACTCGACGCCAACCTGTACCCTCTCGTAAGCGGGTTTCGAAACGGAAGGTGAAGGAACAAACCCGTCCACCGCCACCACCGCCCATAACTCTCCCTGATCCCTCTCAACCTCCCCCTGCACATTTTCTTCGGAGTCAACAGGCTTTGCTTGGCCACGCTGGTCTTGTTGCAAGGGTGAAGCCATCTCAGCTGACCATGAACGGTACACCTCGGGGTGCCAGCCCCTCTAATCCTATCGTTCTCGACGATCGCGAAGCGGAGACCATTGAACATCCGATAATAGGCCGTTCTCATTTGAATCATACCCCGAGCGTTGATCAATCTGCGCTCCCCAAACCTTCATACCAGGAGATTGTACAAATGATGATCAGACAGAAGGATATTTTCCCGGTGTTACAAAACATCTTGAAGCTTTTAACTGCCGGAGCTTTGGGTGGAAAACCGGTGGCGCCCACCCCGATGACAAGTAACCAGCAATCTACAAAGAGAGTGCAAAATAATCGCCTTTTCCAACCTCCTCCTAAAAGGCGAAAGTTGAATCGGGTGCCCGCGGGAGCTGCGGATTGGGATGTCCCTTATCCCTTCCGAGAGGGGGAGGGTCCAGAGGCCTACCAACAAACGTGGCTACAGGATAGGGGACGTCAGTTGGTTTTACAGTTGATCAATCTGGTCAAAACTGCCGCGCAGAAGGCTGCTGCCAGAAAGCATATGGAGGTGTTAGCGAAGAAGAGGAGAAAGTCGCCCGAAAATGCAGAGGACATGAATGACGAAGCATCGCAAAGGCAAGGAGGGAAGGGAGCAAACCATTATCGAGAGGTGAACGACGGCCAAGGTTCTCTTGTATCAACAACACAGGATGCTCCGGGGTTGGAAGCGGCGGGAAAGTCGCCTACTTCAGAACACGTGGATCTGGTATCGGCACCAGACGTGGAGTCTCGACCGGCTGAAAGCACTAATTCAACGTCTTCCTCAACATCCTTCAATGATCTATTCTCTGCTCTACTAGCTACTCCGGATTTGAATTCCACGGCTTCAGTCAATCCTGGTTGTTCATCCTCCAACCTTTCAGGCTTGCCAGAGTCGAGTTCCGATATCAATTCATCCGCCACTGCTCCCTCCATGACAGATGGTCATATGGAGCAATGTCTCATTGATAGTTGGATGAATATACTCCAGACTTTCCCGCTCCAAGAGGCCGGTGCCCATGCTCAGGGCGTATCTAGCCCCGATCAGCAATCATTTGAATCTTTGCTTGGCTTCAATTCCAATGGGACATCATCTTCGTTTGCCTCACCTACCAGCGGGGATTCACCATCATTCACCATCACTCCTAATCTGGACAACCAGTCAGCACAGACGTTTGATTCCCTTAATCTTGACCAGCTTGGAGGTCTCGACTTGTCGCTCGACCTCTTTTCTGGCGGTGTCTCGACCCCTGAGGGTGTGGGGAGTGATCCATCCACATCGAGGTCGGCTCTACCATCAGATTTCAGTTTCGACCTCGCGTCGTCGCTCCGAGACCCAAATCAAGAACCTGGTCGAACTAATCAGACACAACAAGTCGCAACGGATCCATTGCCTCCTACTTCAAGCTCATTCGCGGACAATCTCATCGATCCTCAACTGTTGGCACTGTCGCAACCCGATTTTGGAGCTCTAATACTCCCGTCATCAAACGCTGCTCAAAATGTCCTGGCACAATCAGAGGGCGGAGTCTCGCCGTGTAGTTCATTGGCGTCTTCATCCAGTCCTTGCGAGCCTGTCACGCCCAGTTCTGTTGCTTGGGATATGGCGCCCAACCCGGCCGTAGATGGGATTTTTGGTATGTGGTGACACGTTTTCATGGTGATAGTGGATGTTGAGACCCTGTGCGACCCAGATTCAGAATGTGAACATCAAGAGGCTGCGAAGGGCGTCGTGGGCCATCCGACGGGCGATGACCACAGTAGTAAAATACCCTCAGAACCTGACCCTCAGGCTGTAGTTCGTGCAACGCCTACCACTCTACTACAGGAGGTGCAATCATTACCCGATGCTTCAGTTTCGTCCGCTCCGACCCAACTTTCTGGCGTCTTCCAGGTCTCAAGAGTCACTGGTTTGGAGCCCCCACTCGGGCCTGTCCAGAAGCTTAATAAGACAGATGTCCTGAAGAGAGCTGGAGAAAAGCGGGAACAGTTGAGGGCGGAGCTCGAACAAGTCAAACTTAAACTCTGGGAGACAACGGTTGAGCATGGTGCGCTGGTACATCTGATGAGGCTTTGCCCGGATCACGATGAAGTGGAGCCGGCTTCCCTAAATTCGCGAGCCGGCTGATCTTTTTTACTTCTTCCCCAATCATAGAGTTTCGGGTTCATTACTTTTTGGCATTGACAGCTGCATCGTGTGCATTCAATTCAGACCCTTTGTTATCTTCTTGTCCCATTCGCATAACCACACGCTCAAATGAAATGTACTTATTATAGCTTCCATTGGTGCTAGCTATGAATGGATTTTGACATGTGTCTCTCAAATGCTTACGCGGCCAGGCGGGAAAAAAACCTAATTTGTGATGCTCATTTGTCTATGCTTGTTCTTCAACAAAACACATGGTTTTTTTGGTCATGCACAAAGCTTCGGCTGTTCGCATTTCTATCGTCTCTGTCACCGGTGGAAAAGCAGTAACCTGATTCATTAGTTTTTGAATGCGTGATTAATCAAATGCTATCAGGTGCTCGTTGCCCATCTTTTTGCCCTTGTGGGGAGGCTTCCGACGTCAAAGAACGTGGGTGCTCTATCTTTTGCCTAGGACGCTTCGACTACAAGATTAGCTCTTCTGACGGTGATTTGGTAGAATAAGAAGGTGTAGTACCTATTTCTGACAATTTGTCGAAAGTTGACTGATCCAGTGAGAACACTCTATAACCTGAGTCCTGACAATGAAACGAAAATGTGATCATTATCTCGCTATCCACGAGATAAGTCAACGATCAAAGCCAAGACTTTATTAATGATGGATTGTCTTCTCGAATTCTTGGCACACCCTGCTCGTGTGCACACATGAACCCATGCTATTATCAACTCATGTGGTCGTGTAGCGGGTGCCATGGTTTTGTGTCGATATGGATAAGGCTCCACAAAGTTTGTTGGGGAAAAGGACTAGCCGATGAGATTGTGAAAACGTATTTAAGGACTATCGACAAGCTGGGGATTTCTTCACTCAACCAGAGTTCCTTCCAATGATGTTCAAATCCGCTCTCCTGTGTGTTGTGCTTACTGCATCCGTTGCTTTTGCTTCTCCCAGCAAGCTTGCTCGCAGGTTCGTCCTTGTCGGTAGACTAATGAATTGATGGCTGATCTATGTTGGTCGAATAGGGCTTGCGGCAATGAGTTGAGCGATGATGAAGTCGCGCGCCTTGAAGCCGACTTTGCTGCCAAGAAAGTCAATGTTACCGCAAACAGGGCTTTGGCTGCTACCATTCCTGTTCACTTCCATGTTATCCAACAAGATTCGACCCTCAGCGGCGGAAATGTTCCGTATGTATCTTCAAGCACTCTCTAGATCCGCATCGTCTAACATCTTCCCAGTGATTCGCAGCTCCGGGCTCAAATCGATGTATTGAACAAGGGATATGCTAACAGTGGCCTATCCTTCACGCTTGCTAGCATTGACCACACCACGAATGCCCAATGGTTCCAATCCGTTGGTCCAGATGGCAGTGCACAAACAACTATGAAGCGGTCCCTTCGTGTCGGTGGTGCTGCCGATTTGAATGTTTACACCGTTGGGTAAGTGAATCAAGCCATTCAACAGCGAACTCGATGTTAATCCTTGATTTTAAAAATACAGCTTCGAAACTGGATCCGGTGCAGGCCTCTTGGGCTATTCCACTTTCCCCTCGGACTATTCGCGTAACCCTTCTGATGATGGTGTCGTCATGCTCTACTCCTCGGTTCCTGGTGGAACCGCCTCTCCCTACAATCTTGGTCAGGTAAAGAGATCTAAAAATTGCTTAGAGGAAAATCATCTGAAATATTCTTTTTTTAGACTCTCACTCACGAGGCTGGTCACTGGGTCGGCCTCTTCCACACTTTCCAGGGTGGATGCGCTTCTCCAGGAGATTCTGTCTCTGACACTCCTCCTGAGGCATCACCCAACTTTGGTTGCCCAAGCAGCCGCGATACCTGCTCTGGTGGCGGTGTTGATCCCATCCGTAAGTTTTTCCGGTTCTCGACTTGAGTACGGGAATGAGAACTGAAATGTCGGATATGTTAGATAACTTCATGGACTACAGTGATGATGCCTGCATGAACCAGTTCACTGCTGGACAGGTTACACGTTTACAATCGCAAATGGCCACTTATCGTAATGTCTTTGTTTAGATAAACAGGGGTTAAAAATCTCGCCTCCGTTTAAGGTGGTGGAGTGTTGTATATGTAGTAGTAGTTTTTAAAAACTGAACACACGATTATTCTCTGGGAATGAGTGTTGAGTGAGACGACAATTGAATTATTGAGTGGTGACCCGGGTGCATCATTCTTAGTAATTCAGAAATTATCTGGCAAAAAGGTGGATTTAATATATGTGCCCCTTGACTATATCCTCTTACCCTAGAGCACTGCCTTTTATCGGCGCGCGTTACTGGCCTGAATATTCCGACGATTAAGAACATATAGTACAAAGAGGGAACGATCATGTGACACAACGCGAACGCGATCTCGAGTTGAACTTGACTGCAACACTGATGAAGCGACGATCCTCCACCTCCTCCGCTCAAGACGAACGCGAAACCCAGCGGCAGCAGTACCGCAAGCAGCTCGACACCGCTCTAGACGAAGAAGACGACCCTCTAGCAGTCTACCACCAGTTTGTCCAATGGACGATCAAGAGCTATGGGGAGTCCGATCCAGCATCAGGGTTGACCTCATTGCTAGAAGAAGCAACGCGAAAATTCAAGAACGATCCTCTATACAAAGCCGACCTGCGCTATCTGAAACTATGGACGCTGTACGCGAAGCACTCTGAGCGGCATCGTGCTTTGTCAATATACAAATACTTAATGACGAGTGACATTGGAACCTCCTACTCGCTGCTGTACGAAGAATATGCTAACGCTTTGGAGCTCGAAGGCAGGTGAGCTGCCTGGTTGTTAGTCTCTGAGACTCATAACAATTTTGATCCAGGAAACAAGACGCTGATACCATCTACCGAAGAGGTATCAAGAAACAAGTGAGGCCGTTGGAGAGACTGAAGAGCAAATACAAAGATTTTCAAAGCCGTGTTGGTCCAATAGCCCCTGCGACGTCCTCTTCCAAAGCCTCTTTAAAATCATCATCATCCTCGAAGAAACCGACAGACGAAAAGAACCCCTCCAAAAACCAAACGTCTGGTGCACCTGGAACCTCTAAATCCTCCCCGTCATCTACCGTGAACCTCTCTTCAACAACCTCTACTACTGCTTCCCGATATGCGTTAATGATGGCACCACCAGCCCAGGAAAACGGCCTGAGAAGTTGCGGTTCAATCTATCTTTGTTATTCTCGGATGGACAGGAATACAGCATCCAAGAAGCGAGGGCGCGTTCAATGGGTCTCCTCGGCAAAAAATGGGGCCCCCTCCCCCATCAGAAATGCCACGCTCCGCCGCACAACTTGATACAGATGATGAAGGGTCGAGAATGGCAAAACCTTGGGCCCGAAAAAAGAGTCTTATGGGTGGTGCGGAGCCTACAGTTACAATCAATACCAAGGAAGCTCTTGCAGACGTGTTTGGCATGTACAACTCCCCTGACAAGACCAAGATCTTCCCGGGCAGCAAACATGCACCTGTGAGGAAAGTTGAACCCCCTAACATATTGCCACGCCTTACGTTGGCACTTGAAAATGAAAATTCCAATGCCAAGACACCTAGTATGTTTGACAGGATTTTACTGACAATCATTGACTGATCTGTCGTATAACAGCTTTACGACCCTTCGTAGACGAAAATTCTCAGCCAAATCGGACCACCCCGGAGCCAAGGTACTTTACCCATGAGTTCTTGGTAATCCCTACTGACAGACCTTCGCTGTAGTTCACACCTTTCCAGGATTCGACTGCACAAAAAGTTCCTGCAGTCGCAAAAGGCGTCGCTATTCCTGTGGCACCGAATGATAGCGCATCTCGACTTAAATCAAAGGCTCCAGTTGCAAATGATAAACCCGTCTTCTCAAAGGTCTTCGCTCCCGCCACAAAGTTCGCACCTCAACGAAATACTTCGGGAGAGGCTCGCAAGAAAGACGAACCAGATTCTCGCGCATTTAAGCCATTTGTCGACGAGAGTGCTAAAGCTCCTTTCAAGGTCTTTAGCAGACCCGGGGAAGACGATGGAGGTGGTGCTGCCGCACATATGCAGAATGATCCTGCCCCGAAAACGCCTAATGCTACATTCACGCCATTTGTGGACAAAACACCAGCGTTTACGCCCTTCCGTGATACCCAGGAGGTTGTTGCTGCACCATTGACGGACAAGACACCTGGACCTAGATCTCGATCAGCCCTCACTGCTATTAACATATCCAAAGCCAAGGAAGAAGAAAAGTTGTCCCACGAGCTTGTAATTGGCCAGGAAGAGATAACAGAGGAGTATGGAGACGAATATCAGGAGTCAGAGGGCCAGTTTGAGGTTCCGACGGACGATGGAGAAGAATATGAAGAGGATGAAGATCAGTATTATCGAGATGCTCCTCTCGGTGGTCGATTTGGACAATTTAACGTGATGACACCTATCACGGAACGGACCTGCGAGTATACTATGGGGACAACGCCGAAAGAACCTCATTACGAGTCGCCGGAAGAAAGTAGTGCTGGGTCGCCCAGAGGCAGCAGTGTCTTCATTCCACCTCAGATCGGGGAGCGTGAGGCACTGAAGAATGCTGAACGGCTTGCTGCTGAACTACGGGGGGAGTCGGACTTCGAAGGCGAGGAGGAGGAAAATGAAGTAGAAGATGAACCAGAGGAGGGTTATGTGCAGGTACAGCATGAAAGTGATGATTTGGTGGATGGTTTGGAACAAAGAGCGGCCTCACTCAGCTTGGCGGAAAGACGAGTGTCAAGCCAGCAATTCCATTTCTCCAATCCTTGTCATCCCTTCGAACCCACTGTCCTCTCGTTACTCCTGTCGCAGATGCCTTCGGACGATCAGTTTTACGACTTACATGACCAAACATCGCAACAGCTGGAAAAGCTGGAAAAAACCACGAGAAAGTCGGCTCCCCTATCTCCTTATACACTTACCCTAAACGGACATCGTTTCACGGTCAGCGAAAAGCTGGGAGAGGGAGGATTCGGTTCGGTATTCAAAGCCCGTGATATGGGTAACCGTACGACGATCGAAGAGGATGATGATGACTTTGATGATCTGGATATTGATTTAGATGCTGACCTCGATGACGATGAATCTTCTTCCTTGGTCGCCATCAAAGTCGTCAAACCGCGAAACATCTGGGAATATCATGTGCTCCGTCAGTTACATGCATCTCTACCTTCCTCATTATGTCGTTCCCTCGTCCTTCCACATGCGTTATACGCCTATTCAGACGAATCCTTCCTCGTCCTCAGCTTGTGTTCACAAGGCATGCTTCTGAACATCATCAACAATGCCGCTTCAGCCGGCGTATCACAACAAGGAGCATGTCTAGATGAACTACTCGTCATGTTTTTCTCCATCGAACTCATCCGTCTCGTCGAAGGAATGCACAGCGCAGGTTTCATCCACGGCGATCTCAAAATCGACAACTGCCTTTTACGACTCGAAGATATTCCAGGTGGGGCATCAGGCTGGGATGCTCAATATCAACCGTCAGGCGAAGGCGGCTGGTCATATAAAGGTCTCAAACTCATCGATTTTGGACGAACAATCGATACTGGGATGTTTCCTCCAGGCCAAGCATTCCTTACAGATTGGGCAACGGATGAGAGAGATTGTTTTGAACTTCGACAAGGCCGACCGTGGACGTTCCAAACGGATTACTTTGGTCTCGCAGGGATCATCTATTGCATGCTTTTTGGAAAGTATATCCAAGAAAGCTCTATTATCCTCGTTCCTGACCCGGAATCAAAATCGGGGACGGAGCGATACAAGATTGGTACACCGCTGAAACGGTATTGGCAGGGCGATATCTGGAATCAGCTGTTTGATGTGCTGCTCAATCCGTGTTTGGTCCAACCGGATGGAGCGTTACCCGTTTGTGAAGCATTGGTGTCGATTAGGAGGGACATGGAGGCTTGGTTACAGGCGAATTGTAATAGGTCCAGTAACACCTTGAAAGGGTTGTTGAAGAAAGTCGAAAAATCGTGTTATACTACATAGTAGTTTTCTTTAAATCTAGTTACTCCGTTCTACTTGCTTTCCTTGACTTGTATGTTATACATTAGCTTCTGGTGGGATATAGATAAAAATCATTAATTGATTTTGCATCGCCTTGGACACGAGAAAATTGCAGACACAGAAAGCTGACTTATCCATGTTACACCTCTAAGACACACACAAAAAGAAAAAATTGACAAAAGGTAACTACATCTGGGGGGGGGGGTGCAACAACAACAAACATAATTCCTGAGGGATCCACATAGAACATTGGTGTATGAGGAAGGGGGCGGCAGTGTTGGAGGCGGGAAGAAGGTGAAAAAAGGAGGGGGAACTACTACGGACATGAAAGGCGGGGGGGGAGGAATGTGTATGTACGTATGTATGACGGGGCGGGGGGAGGTAGGGAATGTGGGGCAATATACATATGCATGTATGCGTACATACTATGTGGATTTCTCTCCTCCCTTCTCTCTCTTCTCTCTTCTCTCTTCTCTCTCCAAAGAAAAAAAAAAAATCAAACAAGCAACTCCTACGTACTGAAACATAGCCAAATATGTAGGACGTAGTTGCAAGTAGGAATAGAAATGAAGGAAAGGATAAGAAAAAGAGATGAATATGAAGGTGAAGAAAAAAAAAGGTGAAAACAGAAAGGATAGCGAAACAACAGCGAGTGATGACAACAAACAACAAAAAAAGGGTAAAGGAATGGAAGGAAAAAGAAAAAAGGAAGGAAAAGAAAGAAAGAAAAAATACACAATCGACCACTAACCACCACCACCGCCCAGATTCACGCCAACCTTTTTCACTGAACCCATCGTTTCCTCCCCCACGTCACAAAAAGACAGTAAATCAAGAGAGTGTTTCCACCTTTGATCGAAACTTATCATCATCATCATCATCACCAGATCCATCCACACACACAACAAAGATATCAATAACACCATCCATAGGCATAGGACTCCCCGAAATCCATACTCTGATGAGTCACATCGTCAAACTCTCGATTCATCAACCACACACACACAGTCATCTCATCTCACCCAATCCCATCCCGTCCCATCCACATTCAATCAATCAAAACGTTGATCTATCCCAAACATCCATCGCAACAACATCCTAAACCAAATCAAGAATACCTCTTCTTCACCTCAGCGCTCAAACTCCTCACCACACACTACTCACACACACAAAAAGGCCAGCCCTTTTCATGCGTGTCCTCCCATCTGTACAGGAGGCGGTGGTCCATTTTCGTATGGGTGAGGTACTCCAGAGGGTGGTGGTTGCATCATCATAGGATAGGGGACGGCATGTTGTACTAGGATATACTCAATCAGCGACAACAACTAATTAAATCAAAAAATTGACGTTGCGTACATTGCGGACTTTGATGGTGATAATATGGGTGTGCATGTGCAGGAATAGGTGTAGGTGGCATAGATGGTCGGGGTCCTGCGCCGTTAGGCGGAGGCGGGTAAGCACCCGGAGGTGGTGGTGGGGCATATAGGCTAATTTCGGGGGTTTTTTCAGTAAAGCAACGTTAATATCACTAAACACGACCACTTACGCTGCATTTGACTCATAGCAGGAGAATACATTGCTATACGTAGATGAACATATAGACGATGAGCATTAAAACACCAAAGATGACTCACCAGGAGGGGGCATACCAGGAGGATAAGGCATAGGTTGCATAAATGGAGCGTGTATGTAAGCCCCTGGCGGACCAGGAGGGCCATCCCGGGCATCATAGGCTAAATAAACCCAAGGACGATCGTAGAGCAACCATCACGACACAACAAGAATGAAATGGAAGCAATGTTAGCATATCGGGAAAAAATATAGCCAAGGAACAAAGAAATAGAGACCGAAACGCGATATCATGGAACTCATGTGAAATGGAAACGGCAAGAATAGAGAGCATAGAAGTAAAAAGATACGAACTTGAGCGGGGTATCCATAGGGAGGATAAGGATAGACATATCGTGCAGCCGCTTGGGCATTCGGATCCTCTTCGTAAGGTGGAGGGGGTGCAGGAGGCTGGACTGGTGGGCCCATATGACTCGGGTGAGGAGGAGGATGAGAGACAGTGACGAAAATCTGAGCGTAGCGTTTGCCGTGATAAGGCCATATCGGACCTAGAATTAAAACTTAAGTCGCATATAGCAAGTAACAGGACATCTCACGCGTACCTGTTTGGCTTGGATCGTTGACTTTACCATGCTTGTATGGGTTAAAGTCATCTTTGATATGACCGACAGTGCTCTTTTTCAGTGGTTTGTTACCGAAGAACGGATTGTTGCTCGTGGTAACCGGGTTTTCCATCTTGGGCTTGGGTGGCGTGGCAGTATGCGGCGTTGTGTTCGAGGCCGCCGATGGCGCACCAGTACTCGACGACGCGCTGCCCTAAATAGACAGATATTCCAGGAATAACACAAACACAGACCAAAAAGATCGCGTCAGGCCAACATATACAAATTCGTCAGTAAAAGCAGTAAATTCATTACAGGAGTAAAGGCATTTGCCTTCGGATTCGGTCTGAAAGACGATGCGTTGACATTCAACCTGTTCGCATTGGTTGTCGTAGGTGACATAGGGGCCGGACTTGCACTCGCCGTCGCAGTTGGAGTCACGGAAATAGCATTGCCGTTTACACCGTTCGTGCCCAAAGTCGTAGGAACTGATGCTTGCTTGCCCTTACCCTTGAACGGCGGTATAGGTTGGATATGCATCGGAATCTTCTTGACAGCCGAATCGGATTTGGACGCCGGGGGGCCCACACCAGGTTTCGGAGGGGGGACAGGAGTTTGAGTTGATTGTTGTTTAGAGGACCCGGCGGCGGCGGCGGCCTTCATGGCGCCTTTGAGAGGTGCACCAACGCCGACACCCCGCGATGCAGTAACAGCAGTCGAGGCGCCGATCGCCCGAGCTTGATTCGATTCCGCATCTTTCTTGGCCTTTTCCTTGATCAGGCGCTGCTTCTCTTCATCTTTAGCCAGAATAGGGACGAGATCGTCAGGGATGGGCTTATTGAGCTACGGGGAACGATAAGAAAAGCCATGACAGGTTGAAAGAAAACTCCGTACCTTGAAACTTTGACTGAACTTGACTAATTCTGCCATACGTTTATCCATATCATTCTTGACAAGTGCCTGACGTTTCCGAGTCAATCGTTGTTTTTCTGTCGTAACAAAGTCACGGAATGCAGCAGGGGCATCCTAGGGTGCACGCGATCAAGATTGGACGATCCAAAGGACAATATTATGTCAACACACCTTTGCAGGAACTGGAGAGGGAGAGGGCGTCTTATCAGGAGGTGTAACTGTCTGACTGACCGCGCTGCCGTCTGGACCATTGACGGCGACCTTGGGAATTTCCGGCTTGGCGGCAGGTGCAGGGACAGGAACGGCGCTGACGGTAGATGTCGGAGGTGAAAGGGCGCCAGCTTGACCTCTTCGAGCACCAGGAGGAACGTAGGCGCCTTGCCCGCGGACAACAGCACCATACCTGCAACACAAGTTGAGGAGGTTACCGGACGATAAGTAGATCCAAGTACTCACTTGTCCTCCTCATTTGCACCGCTATCATCTATGTTGCGCTCCTCTCTGATGTGCGGATTATTACTGGCAGTCTGTTTAGAGAATGGCATAGCGTCAAAGACGAGTAACAGAAAAAAATAGCAATGCCGAGAATAGCCACATACTCCTAATATCTCGGCGGCGATGCGCTGAGCTTTGAGCTCACGCTCTTTGAAATCAGCTGCACTACGGTCGAGCTTTGTAGTATATTCGTCTTCATTAAAGCCACCAGTGACACCAAAAAGCTGTTCGTTGACAGCAAACTGATCCCAGCCAGTATTAACAGTAGTACCAAAAGTATCATCATTCCCCAAGGGAGGTGCATCGTGATCAGGGAGCCAAGCCTGGAGCTCGCGTTCGCGGCCGGCGTTGGACTTTTTCTGACTAATGTCGATATCGGTTTTGAAAGCTGGGATAGCGAGAAGTTTGTGCGTCAAATCGATTGGCGACGCAAGGCCTTGGACAAACAACTCACTATCACCATTTGCGGGCTTCGCATCAGCGGGCCCCGAGGTATAGCTCTCGATGTTGGTGGAGGCTATGAAGATCTGGTCCTTGAGCGGGGCACCGGGTGATGTTAGATCCTTGACATCTCGCAGAGTGACGCCGGTGGTGTCGCCTTCGTTTGTGGACGTCGAGGCGACGACACCCTCGAAGCGAGAGGCGGTTTTGGTGGTGAGAGTGACGGTGGTGCCCTGGAAAGCGGCGTCAGAGGAGAAAACGGCTGGGGGGGAGGAGAGGACGCACGGTGAGGCCGGTGAGGGCCTGGAGGACGCGGTCGCGGGGATTATCAGGCCGTGCGCCGTTGGGCTGGGCAAGGGGGGAAAGCGGGCCCTGGTGGGCGGAGGGCGGGCCTGGGTGGGCGCGGGGGAGGGGGTGGACGGGGAAAAGGTGGGGGACGCCCGAGCGCCAGTCCAGGCGGAGCGGCTGGGAGGAGGTGAGCGGGCGACGGGGGCGCGGGGGCGGGGGCGTACCGGGCAGAGTCGGGGCCTCCCTTCCTCGGAGGCTTGGCCGGGCGGGACGTGGCAGCCATAAACGGTTATCTAACCAAAGAGAAAAGAAAGAACGAAAAAGATACGAAGGCGTTGCCCGAACAGCAGGACGAGAGCGACAGGTCGCAGGAGAAGAGTGGGAAAGACTCGGGAGAGAAAATGCCGGGAAAAAGTATCGTATACAATAAGGGTGCTGACGAACAGCGAGAAATGGGCTTGCCGCTGTGGACGACGACGACGGGGATGCGCAGAAAAGCAACGGCCAGCCTGCCAATTCAATCCGCAACCCCTCCGCCCCCCGGCCACCCCCAGCCCCCCCCATCCGAGCCTCCCCCGCCCGGATCACCTCTCGTGTTTCGCCCTGCCCTCGGGGTCCCGCCGCATGCCGTGTCCTTCCCACAGCCCGAGTCCGACTCGGTCTTCCAGGACGGGCTTCAAGCACGGCCTGATTGATATGGCACCCACGGAACCGAGTCGCCGCCTATCAACATGATATCATAGAACAATCTCACCGCGACGTCCACAACCTACTCGTAGACATGCCCATTTGACTCGGGTAAAAAGCGTCATAAATCTCACGCAGAGAAATAACTAGACCTTTCTCGAATCCTCTCAAAGCTAAAAGACTCTTTCCACGCGCAAAGCTCGTGCGATACCTCAAGGCCTTCTGTTTTCGAGCTACACAAGTATATAATAGAAATACAATCAGTGCTAATCTTATGCGATGGTATATATGTTTTTTTACATGCAACACTTCAAAGCAAAAATTCCCTAAACGCCAATCTGATAACCGAAAAGAAAAAATAGAATCAAGGTCACAGCAATTCAAAGTCATGCTAAAGACACGAAAACGTGAGTCCAAAGTCGACAACAAAATGTCAAGTCAAACACAAACCAGATTTCTTCCAAAGATCCATCTTCCGCGCCGCATTATAAATCTCAGAGCACCCAAAATCATCAGACTTGTTCTCCAACCCATTCTCGTTCACAGAAGCTTTACGCCCGCACTTGTGATCTCCCTTTACAAACTCGAGATCAATAAGCACTGCAGCCCCATGCTTGTCAAGGATGTTACTAGGCTGGAGACTTCCATGGGTGTAGCCCGCGTCATGCAAAGTTTCCAAAGCTTTGATGACGGACAAACTAATAAAGTTAAACGTTTATTTAAAGTCACAAAATCAATAATATAGGGAAAAAAACTCACTTCAACTCCCTCGTGTTCTTGTTCAACTCAACAGCCGTGGGCTCGCCACCAAAAGCCAAAACAAGACAAGACACAACATCAGGCTCCTCATCAGTCTCCTCAGCCAACACAGCCTGAAACAGCCCATAACATCTCGGAATTATACTTCCCTGAAACTGCGCCAACTCTTCATATCTCTGATACTCCGCCAAATCGCATCATTCCTCGGTCCGCCAACTTTAGAGATCTTGAGCACAACATCAACAAGTTCATCACTATCCGGCATATCAAGCCTCGCAGTGTACACCGCAATATGATCGCTCGAATGGATCTTGTCAACATTGGTTATGATAAACGCCGAATTGGCTGTGGCGGTAGGCTCGGTGTCTTTAGCCGTAGCTTCAATGATGACGCGATGAAAGACGGGTTGCCCTTCATCGAGTACGTCGACTACGGCTTGGGGAAGTTTAATGTAGCTATCGATGACGAGGGAGGTCATGGTGGTAATCAGATGAGAGGCGTGCTGCTGCTGCAAGGCTGCCAGAGCAGACGTCATGCAATTAGCCCGCTTATGTAATCGACTCGCAGTAGCAATGTGTCATTTCATCTGGAAAGGTATATAGTATGTTGTTACTCTTATCAACTCAGATAGCTTCGCTTTCTACAACGACTTTCTGGGCCTGACGTATTTAACATCTTTGAGTTAATCAGGAAACGGCAACTGAGACTTCTTACAAGGACACGTAATTTGTGTCTAGGCACTTTTACAATTCGCTGGTCAACGCTGCCAGTTATCCTAAAGGATTTCAGATTTGATGTCGAGGCCGGGATCGGAATGCTATATTTAACAGAACAGTTCGACAGGCAAAGGCTATGTGTATTTGATATGTCCGAGATCTGGAAACGTAAAGATTCTCTCAGCGCACCGGCCTGTGTCTGCAATGATCTTCTTCGACTCCTATCCCGGAAAAAAATATATCCTCAACTTCTTGTTTAGTTTGTACCAGCTGTCGTATAAAGCTCGCCGCTAGCTTATTTTGACGGCGTAACCCGAATGTTCAACATATAGTCCGCTCAGTAGAACCTCCTAGAGAAATGCTACTATTACTAGTCTGTATCAGGACTCGTGAACGTAGCGCTTCACATATACATATCCCACCCCATAATCTTTGTTAATACTAAACTACCCATTACATACATATATCGCCATCATCATGAAACTCCTCTCAACGTAGAACATTTTGTGATCGGAGCGATTAAGGAGGCTATTCAATCTTGTCCATCCCAATCCAAAAAAGACGCATCCCCACATCCCCAATCACCAGCAAGACGCAAGTACGGGAGAGTCAGGAAAACCGATGGACGCAACGGTTAAACAAACTCCGCTCACCCGAAATTTTTCACTTATACACTGCGGCATATTCCGTGATCCCTTCCCGCGGGTTGTTTACTTCATCATTCAGAAAGCGCCAAAGAGTTTACGTTCGATAGGCACAGGTCGTCGTCGTTTGTGCGCAAAGCAACTCTCTCTCCAGCAACCATGTTTGGTTGGCTAACCTGGTTCAAAAAACCACCATCTCCCGCTCTAGACCGCATGAGACTCGGCCCCGATGACAACCCCAATAATCCACTCATGGTCCGGCCCTTCCATCTTTCCCATTTTTACGTATATCACCTAACACACTCATCCCCCCAAAAAATAACTTAGATCCAATTTTTCACTTGGGATGCACTCCAAGAAGATTCTTCATGGTGGAAACACTTTGAAAATGAAGTCCCCCGTCTCGTCCAGTTGGGCTTTACCCAAGCTTGGCTTCCTCCCATGAATAAAGCCGCCGAAAATGTCAGTTTGAATGTACCTTTTCCTACTGTTTCACTTCCTTTTATATCATGTAAAATCGTGTTTGGACCAAGGACACTCATCTGAACCACTAAATCAACAGGGACGACAAACCGGGCGAGGATATGATGCTTACGATCTGGTAAGGGAAATCTCCTCAATATATAAATATATATTCATCGACTAACAAAAAGTTATACACTTTCATCAGTGGGATCTTGGCGAATTCAACCAAAAAGGCGGTGTGGAAACGCGATGGGGATCCAAACAAGAGCTTGTGAAAGCATGTGAAACGGCTAACCAGTACGGGCTCGACGTTCTAGTTGACGCAGTCCTGAACGTGAGTAATCATTTGCTCGAATTTATTTTTATTTTAATAGCCCATCCTATCACTAGCATAAGCATGGTGGAGATACAACCGAGCATGCTCAGGCTATCCCTTCAAATCCCCAAAATCGCCTCAAGAACGCTGGAAAGCGACAAGAAATAGAGGTTTGGATTCCCATCTCCTTTTAAAGACTCTAAGATTTCTGATTCTTCTGTCAGAGTTGGACTGTCTTCAACTTCCCCGGGAGGAATGGAAAGGTGAAAATCATATTCTCTTATTCATCACTCCCCGACTGACAAACAAAAAATAAATACCCTTCTGATCAGTACAGCAGCTTTCGATGGAACCAAAGCCATTTCACTGGTTCGTTTACCACACACACGAGATCGTCCACTTTAGCGCTAAATACCTCTACAGGAGTTGACTACGACCACAAGTCGAAATCGAAACAAATTTACCGACTTGTTGGACCCGGTCATAAAGGTTGGTCCCCAAACGTAGACAACGAACTTGGAAATTATGATTTTCTAATGGGAAATGACGTTCGTGTCTCGTTCAATCCGCGGATTCTTAGCTTATCCGATTACCAAAGATTGATCACCGCCATCCTGATGTCAGAGAGGACCTCTTGAAGTGGGGTACTTGGGTTCTCAACGTCCGTGAAAGTCTCCTTCCCAAAAGCATATCTCTAAATTAACATAACCGATATCCAGACAACAAATGCATCTGGTTTTCGACTCGATGCAATCAAACATATTGATCGCAAGTTCCTTGTTTATTACGTAGGAAATTTTCAATCACTACTAGTCATTGCCGTTGAGACCTGATCCTTTTTTTTTTCTTAGCTTCGATCAGTCCGAGAGACATCTCGTCAAACAAGGCTTTTCTCAGTCGGTACGCCACTGCCGCATTACTCAACATCATCAATCTTCACTCAAATCACATCCAGCCGAATACTGGTCGGGAGAGTAAGCCAATTCCTAGTTGGGTGTTATACACCAGAATACTCACCTTCTTACAGCATCAGAAAAGTATTGCCTTATGTTCGAATGCTCCAAGGGGAGGTTTGTCCGACACGCCATTATTCATTTCTTTCAAGATATTTATTCCAATTCATCTCTAGACGGCTTTCTTCGACGTTCCATTACATATGAATCTATGCCAAGCTAGCCGACAACGCAGTCGGTATGATCTTCGTAACATCTTCAAAGGTTCCCTCTCTCAGCATAAACCTCGGGACGCCGTAACCTTTGTTGATAATCATGAGTGAGCGCTTGCCAATTCTCATCACTGATTTTTTTTATGGGTTTCTGACTGTTTCGCAGTACGGTATGTAATATTTCTTGATCTTGCGGGTTTACTTTTTGAAAGTGGTAAAATGTTTCCAAGGTTGAAGGACAGAGTCTCGAAAGTTGGGTAAGTCTCTTCGCTCGTTGAGTTCGGATAAAGACATTGTGCCCACTACGCAACCATCAGGTAGAGCCGGCTTTCAAAGTTCAAGCATATGCATTAATATTACTCCGAGGTATCGGCCATCCGTAAGTCTTCCCACAAATCCCTTTCCAGAGAACACTCCCAATCAACTCAATTCGGATCTAGTTGCGTCTTTTACGGTGATCTCTATCCCAACAAAGAATGTTACGACAAAAGCATCGCCAAAGACATCACTCTCTTAATTCAAGTCAGACAGAAATATGCTTATGGCCCTCTGCAAGATTACTTCCATGAGAAGAACTGTATCGGGTTTGTTCGTAAGGGCGATAGTCAACACTCGGGTTGTGCGGTGGTCATTAGTAACAGAGCAGAAGAGTAAGCGTCTAGAGTGCGGCTTGGCAACGGCAAAAAAGAAACTCACATAATATTTCTCTGATATTCAGCTCCAATGCGTCTATCCATAATCTTCGGATGAACGTCGGGAAAGTGAGTCCCGGAGTTTAGTTATTGATGCCGTAGTGTGTGTAATAACTTATCTTATCAGGTCAATGCCGGAACTATCTATCGAAGCTTTATGACGCAACATGGAGAAGTGGAAATAGATGCCGATGGATGGGGAACTTTTACTTGTTTCGCTAATCATGTTCAAGTTTGGGTTAAAGGGTTTTGAATCTAGGGGTTTATGCATATATAATGTGATAAAACAGTGTAACACAATGTGGTATATGATTTATACTTGGGGAACGCACTTTAAAACACGTTGCATCGATCTCCTAGGAATACAATTGTAATTACATGAAACGTTTTCGGATGATAGATAATACAATAATACGGGAATGTCCATAAAGAAAAGAAAACGTGCTTTAGTGAAAAGATTTGATCACTGCCGAATCTCCATCATCAGAGAATCGACGATGACGGTTTTGTAATTCATAATATTGAGGATACTCTTTTCTCGTCGGGCTATCTAATCTCCCCTCAGAGTGATCCGAGTCTCCTTCATTCACACCGACAACGCCCCGGCTCATGGACATAGTCGCGGCTTCGCCTCCCATGTTCCTGAGGTCTTCTTGTTGATACTCATCTTCAAATATTGCGGCTGTCTCTTCTAGTGTCCTGCCTGCAATGCACATCGTAGTTTAGTATGCGCAAAACTCACGGGTGACTCAAAAAACATACCTTTGGTCTCCACGACAAACCACACCACAAATACCAGCTCAACGATGAGCCATGCGCAATAAGCGAGATAGTACCACCAGCCTATCGCTTCAAGGGCCCAGGGATTGATAAATTGATTAAATGTAGATGTGAGCATAACGACGAGATTCTAAAAGAGATGTTTAAGTCTGAAATTTCGCCTTTTTTTCGGGTAGAGAAGGACTTTACCATTAACGCAAAACCTCTGGCGCGAACTTTATAAGGCAAGATTTCGAGAGTGTATGCGACAAGCATAGGAGTATACGCAATATCGTAGAAAAAGTAGTAGAGAAAAATGATGGGAATAGTAGCTTCGCGTAGCACGTTAATGAACCGGAAGCGCAAAGGAAACTGAGACAAAACTCACCTCGTGCGGCGGCAACGTTACCCATTGTATTGTAAAGCGCAGAAGATACGGTCCACGCAGAGAAAGCTAGACAGGCAGCGTTGAGAGAATCGTAGTAACAGTTAGTCAATTGACACTTACTGATAAGCATACCAGCATTTGAAACGATGAACAGCGAGCGCCGGCCAACCCAATCTATCAGCATAGCAGCTGATGCCGCGATGCACAGATTGAAAATCTAAACTTGACTTAAGAAATGGACAACAAGTGCTGGCTGGAAGGGGGTACCTGAAGGCCACCGTTAATTGCTGCCTTCGTTTCTGTCCGTGTTACCCCAACACCTTCGAGGACAAGATTGATATAGTATGAGACCAAGCCATTCCCGCTAATAAGCGTTTACAGTAAGTCGCTGTCAATTGAACCAATGAGCTACAGAATACTGACCTCCACTGTGAAAACATTGCAATCGCAATGATAATCCGCATTCGCTTCCTGTTGCCAGGAGTAGCAAACAGAGATAGATAGGAAGTATTCTTGTTTGTTTCCTCCTCCATTCGAAGTGCGTGTCGAATTTGAGCGACCTCGAAAACGACAAGAGGATCTCGAGCATCATCACCATTTGCGTGGTATTTAGCCAAGATAGAGGATGCTTGTCCTTCCTATAAATATTCGTCAGATATCATTTCTTCTACATCATTGTCGATGAACATTACCATTCCTTTGGACACCAAAAATCGTGGGCTTTCTGGAATGAACCAGATCAAGAGTACCTGTAGCAAAGGTACGAAACCTTGGACCAGACTGGGTGCTCGCCATGACCACACGCTCTCGCGGGCTCCGATATATGCACCAAAGCATACCTCAGATAGAGTTTCAGCACCTTCGCACTTTGTTCAGGTTCCGATCCAACTCACCCAGGCAGATATAATACTACCAATGTACCAACTCGAATTATATATCGAGCTTATCTTTCCCCGTTGTGTAGGGTAAGATAGCTCAACCAGCAGTAGCGGCGCCGCATTCGTACACATGGTCAATCCGACGCCAACTTCACATAGATGTTAGTTTGGCAATCATGGAGACTGACGGATTTCTTACGAGTGACACGTGCGCCAATAAACATGGCAACGGAGTGTGCTGCTGCTTGTACCCCAACACCAGCAAGCATAATAATTGAGCCCACAAACAAAGTTGCCCTTCTCCCGAAGTGGTCGGAAATAAATGGAGTAAATGGAAGACCCTGGAAATTTTTTCAATTTAACTCTGTTGATTCGCCGTAAATTCTCATTGAACCCACCAAAATACCACCCAAATTCTGGGCAAAGCCAATGAGTCCTGTGGAATTATCTTTCAATTCACTGAAAAAAAGTATCCTGTGAACACTTACCTAAATCTCGACCCTGTGGATGCCCAAAGAAATCTTGCCATCCAGGTAGAATTTGAAGGCCTGAAAACACACCATAAACCGGTATCCTACATCATTTTCGCAATCCGCCATACCATTCACTAACGATGAGTCAAGCCCATTCGACACCGATGTCAACAACGGAAGCACTAGCATCAGGTTGAGTATCAAGATGCCTACACCGTTCTGTCTTCAATTTTACATATGCCGCGTTTTTTTTCGTCGTGACCCACCTCGATTTGTCCACCAAGGTCCATGGTGGATGAAATCAATGATTGTCCATCCTGGAACAGTTCCGGGTGCCATAGCTTAAGACCAGGTTTTCCGATAGTGAGCAAGTGAGAAACCAAAAAAATCTTGTGGGAACCCCAGAGGGAAACCAGACCAGAGCCGAGAGGGCGCCGGAACCTATAAGAGGGGGATAATCGTTTTCATCCAGGGGACTATCATCGATCCACTATATGTATGTGAATGGTACTCCGGCGTTTAAGCATACATCCCCCAAGGGGAAGCAAGTAAATAATCACCTGAATCAGGAGTCCCGAAGCTTGGGCATCAAATACCTTAAAAGAGGTTCGCGGCGTAACCCAAAGATCCCTGTGGCGTTTCTCAAGCGTCCAGTTCGCTGGCTTACCCTAAACCACTAGCCTCTGATTTCCCCGCACTGCAAGATTGTGAGGAGCCGGGAGAATCAAAGGAGATGTGGGGTGATTGAGTAAGGGTGACAACTTCCCACTGAGTTCTACGAGAGTGACCTTGGTTCTCCGGAAAAACATATGTAGCGAATGTCCAAATCCGAAGAAACACCGATTTTCGCATGTTTCACAGATTCCAGACCGAGCGGCCCCACTCACACTGAAACGGAACAGATGACAAGGGGCAATTGGGAAAATGTATGAGCGGGTTCAGAGTAGAACGGGCCGGCCCGAGCCCAAAAAATGATCATCAGTTAGCCTCACCCACGCTTGGTACTATATACCTACCAGCTCGTGCCAAATGGAATAGGTTTGACGAAGAGGCTTGCGTGTCTACCTGAAAATTTCATGTGTGAGTAAAATTATTCGTCAAAAATGGAGCGAGGGTCCAAATAGCTGGATACATGGTGGGTACCACTAGTTGATCGTCACGACGACCCTGTAGCGGCCCCCAGGCTTGCGATACGCCACAACAGGGTCGGGGTCGTCTGACAAATTGTGCCCTTGTGCCTGTCGACTGTCCAATAACGAGGTGAGAAATAGATATCTCATTGCATCAGACTTATCACTGACCATATTAGCGTTTCGAATGCCATGCCTCTCGGCGACCCCGGCTGCTACCCTTGCCGCGCTGGCACACTCGTTCGTTGGACGGTGTTAAATTTCACGTCACGTTCAAATCGTAGACCCATCAAAAGGTTCCCAAATCCTCTCGAGATATTCAACACTATCAGCATGTTTAAGGACGATCCTCATCAAGGCATTGCCTCAAACGTCTGTATCATCGAGAAAGGAAAAGTCCTTCACTTTAAACTCAAAGGTCGTGTTTCTGTGTCGGAGAATGTCGTCTCCATTTTCGGCAAAAATCGGACCCAACCACGATCCCCCAAAGGTAGACCTACGAACGCACTTGATCTAGTACCGGGTGGTACTTTCAATCGAAACTTGACTATCCCTTAGTCTTCGAACCCGGAAGTATACAAAAGAGTCAACCTTCTCCTGCTATGTTATCATAGTCGTCATATACAGGTTATGTTTCATCTACTCGCATTACAACACATTAGCTCTGTTAAACATGTGCGAAATCTAATGAGTCATGCACAGCTACCTCTCAGGAGTGGGTATCTTGCCGGTTCGTCTTTGCCTCACTTTGACCCCTTCTTTGCTCTGCCTCCCCGCATTTAGGATCCCAGTTCTTCTCTCGCATCTTCGGTTGTCTCTGACTTCAACAAAAAGTTCCTGATGCTATATGACGACTCTATTTGCTTACATGAACCTGGATTACCCAGTGGGTGCACGCTAGTAGGCCTCTTGATGGGCTCGACCGAAGAGGATCATTTAATGTCTCTACTTTAACTGAGTGGCAGCAAAGTGGATGGCATTGCATCGTAAAGATCGACTTTGCGGTCTCGCATCTTTCCCTCTGATGTTGCTTCTAGTAGCTGCCCCTTATCATCCTGTGTTTCATCCAGCCTCTTGGCTCGAATATCAGCCCTTTTAAACATATACAGCCTGTCACAGGCAGACGTCTGTTTCATGATTGATCAGCGCTGTCGCTGAGGCTATGCGGGATGTTTTTCGCAGAGCAATCTGTCGAGTCCGCTCTTTTGTCCTTGAGTCTAGTTGAGCTGGATCATAGGTTTGATGATATGTTTGGATCTACCAGTCACCTCCAGTCGTAGCTTACTCTAGTTCCTCGAACATGTTGAATGATCCTGAGTTCGACATCATGATTTTCCGCGATCTAATATTTCTCAAGATCTTCATTCTGTCGTCGCGTAACGTCCTTGGAGTTACTTTTTCCGTTTAAAAATAGTGCTGTACAATAAACTGGCTCTATTATTGAGTGTGTAATTTGAGGCGATGTCATGATCATAAATAGCATTAATCGTGATAGATGCCATATCAGCGAAACGTCAAGGTACCTTTCACTATCTTTTCTTGTCGGCTTCAAAGGTAGACAAAGTGATGCAGGTCATTTTGTCTACTGAATGAATACACTTCAACGCCATCAAAAAGTCAATGTTCTACCCTACGTTAATACAAAGGAACAAGTAGAATAAGTAAGCATCAAGAAGTCGTCTCAACGATATAAAGGCTTTAAATAGCAAAACAATACTCAGTCAGCCTGTTTGCGGTCTGACTTTGCACAACTACTTCACATTACCAAGAAGAAAAATACTTGTTATATTTGTAACAAGTGAAATATGTATAGAAAGTAACAAAATATATTTTGACGTTTCCCTGATGTGGGGCCTGAAGGCCTGAAGCTAGAAGGCCTAATTTATGAGCTCTTGAGGATTTGATTGGCTCCATCTCAAAAATGTCTACAAAGGACTGGGAATCTGAGGACCTGCCAGGACCTAACTGGAGCCATATTTATGACGTATCATTTGGTAGGGTTGAGGGATATATACAGCTGCTGAAGATGTGAGTGTTGACTCAGACATATTCTTTCTTCCAACTCTCCATGGGAAATTCTACCACAACCCCACTACGAGGAGCGCTGCTACTTGTTAATCAGCTTGAGCTTGTCTCTACCACTATCGTGGCCGGGACCCTCTATGGCATTGCATTCACCCTCTTCACCTTATATGTCCATTCAATAGTTCTTCAACTTCACAATGGAGGCAGAAAAAGACAAGCAAAGTTCATGCTGGGGTACAGTGTGATTATTATGCTTTGTGGATTATACAGTCTGGTATCAAACGCTTGGACTACACAAGATGCCTACATCAAACAGAGCAACTTCCCCTAGAGTCCATTTCATTATATACCAACAATATTTCATGATAATTGTGGGATGAAAATTGGCCTAGCCTGTCAGACGGTTGTTATTATCATGATGTCAGCAATTCAGGTGTGTTGTCTCAGAAGGGTTGCCCATGTGAAGTTGAATCAAGTAATACAGTGGGCAACAAAACCTTTCCAATGTTTTGTACATTTGTAAAGAACATGCTATAGTAGTCCAAATAAATTGTGTAAAATCATGAAAATATATGGGAAGGTACATCAGCATCTTTTTTACATGTATGTACAGTCCTGTGGCTGTGCTTTGAATTTAAGTTCAGTTTCAAGAGGGTTTAAGATTGAGGACCATTGGAAAGGTTTTGTTGCTGCTCATTTCAAAGACAGAAAAAGCTAATTGCTGGAGCTTGCAATGATGTTTGTCAGTTAAAAATGTTACATAATGATATTCTCATGTTGCTTTCACTATCCTGTGACATGTCACACCTGTTATGTCACACCAAACCCCCTGTAATTTGGAAAATAGTCTAAGTCTCCTATTGCTTGAAACTTTGAAGCCTTCTCATCTCATACCTAGGTTAAAGTTGCTTACTTGTGTGCAAATGGGCTATTTATTATTCAAAAGTATGTGCATGACATTTTGGGGCTATTCTCTTGATCATTTCCAGTGTATTTGTACCATTTTTTACTAGAAAACACAATTTCTTCTTTTATATAATATCCATAGCAATTTCAATTCAGTTACTGAGTGTACAGTTGCAGATAACTGTATTACCTCTTGTAAATTACTTTATCTCTATATGCCATTTTGATTTAGCCTTTTTCTTCTTATTCTTACTATTGAACTATATTGACTTTGTTACAAGGTACTTATTCTAGTATATTAAACCTATAACATAATTATTTAATCCATCAAAACTTGTTTTTCATAAGTCCACATGTATACCCCTGATTCTATCATATTACGCTAACATTGCAAGCTGTTTCCAGGTAAATTAAAACATTTGACTACACTTTAGGGGTAACAGAATTAAAGATTAGAATACTAGAGACTCCTATAGTAAATTTTAGAATGAGAACCACCTAGGAATCCAGAGATTTGTGACTAAAAAGTAGATAATATAATATTTTAATAAGACTATACATTGAAAAACATCTACAAAAACAGCTGAAACTGGCCTAATCACATCATATAAGTGTGATTATGTTTCAAGCTAACTTTTTCTGAGACCGGATACAAAATTATCACTAAAAATATTTGACTAAATAACAATTTCTTATATAATAATCAAGTAAATGTTTTTCAAATATTGGAAGTGGTTTGGTGTGACATAACAGGTGTGACATGTCACAGGATAGTGAAGGCAACATGAGAATATCATTATGTAACATTTTTAGCTGACAAACATCATTGCAAGCTCCAGCAATTAGCCTTTTCTGTCTTTGAAATGAGCAGCAACAAAACCTTTCCAATGGTCCTCAATCTTAAACCCTCTTGAAACTGAACTTAAATTCAAAGCACAGCCACAGGACTGTACATACATGTAAACAAGATGCTGATGTACCTTCCTGTATATTTCCAAGATTTTACACAATTTATTTAGACTGCTATAGCATGTTCTTTACAAATGTACAAAACATTGGAAAGGTTTTGTTGCCCACTGTATAGTCACTCTCCAATTTCATAATGTCACTTGTTCCTCCTCCCCTTTACTGAGCAGAAGGTAATGCTACCTGCTCGCAATTTCTTTAAGTTTTTGAAGACAACCTCGCTTAGAATGCCACCACGCAATCAGCTGGCCTGCCATCCTCTGAGCTGGTTGCTGAAACCACAACTCAAAGGACTCGTGAGAGACCTACAATTACCTGACAATGGGAGGGTAGTTGACCTCTGTTCTCGGATTCAAGATCACCTCTGTGAAAACCCCACACTTCTGACTGACGAATGCTATGCAAATCTCCTTTCCAACAACAAACATCCACCACCACTGCCACCACCGCCACCACCAACCCCTCCTCCTCCTCCTACTCCTTCTCCCCTGGCTTCACAAAACTGCCATACTCCTGTCCCACTTTCTGTTCCACATGCTCAACAGTCAGGACACAGGAATTGTCAAGGTTTTGGCAAAAACTTATTACCATGGAACGGTTTTGATAACTCCCCATTGTCTGGGCAACAACCTTACAGAGGCATTCTTTGACCTCCACCTATTGACACACCACAGAATCCTTTCCATCTACAATGTTGCCAACCACTTACACCTGGACTTGAACTAGACAACCAGTTGTTTACCCTATTTCCCATGGGCCAACTCCATGGACAACAAACCGCCCAGCAGGTCAATCTGGAGGCCTTCATGGAACCAAATGACAGTAAGTCACTATCCTTCTGGTCTACTTCATGATCTATGACCAGCCTCCATGATCACGTGCAATATACCTTGCGCACAAAGTGTCATCCTGTGACAATGCCCTGTTATACATTAACCGAATTACATGTCATGCTATGCATTGGCTTACATGCCGCTCATACTTTGATTACACAATTACATCGTGCACTGGCTTACATGCTGCTCATCTCTTTATTACACATTTACATTGTGCATGGGCTTATGTGCCACTCATACATACAATTACATGTTACATCATATATTGGCTTATGTGCCATTGACACATACAATGTACACACTACACTGTGCTTTCCCATTCTAGAGGCATTGCATATGGAGCATATACATGTTGTGTCCGACCCAACACTCTGTCCTATAGTGACCACATTCTAGTTCATAAAATGCATACAATCAAAGCCGTGATTAACAAACTTCCTTTATTTAGTGTTCATGTCACAAGGCCCTCTTCTCAGTCAGATGCCACAGTATCCTCATCCAGATCCTACTCAAACAACCAGGGGCCACCCTGCCAGAGTCCCTGGCCTCGCACCAGACATCCAGCCATTTGTAGTCCTGGAGACAATTAGGAGAAAAGTGATGAGAGGTTGGGAAGAACATATTCCCTTGACCTATCTCACAGACCATTTTTGTAATCCGGGCAGTGACCAACGGTTGAGGAGCACCAAATTTAAAGTAAATAGACAAACAGAATCTATAATCCCAGTTGAACAGCCACTCAACGATATGGAGGAGGGCAAAATGTTGTACGAGGAATGGTCCCAAGCATGGTACCATTTTTTAGACCTCCTCCAGATGTACCAACCACAACTCTACAATGTTTGGAAGCCACATTTTGACTGTATATGTTCAGCCCCCAACCGTTCTTCTAGCTGGCAAACCTGGCTTGCCTACAACATTTCCTTACATAGGGCATCACTTTTGAAAGGGATTGATCTGGTTGTTTTTCACCCAGACATCTGGTATCATTGGGATATTGAAATGGCAAAACAATCCCTCACATGCACACCTACTGCAAACTCTCACTCTCAACATGCTTCATCGTCACAAAAACAACCACATCCAAACTATACCTCCCATCCTTTTTGACCTACTATCAATCAGGCCCCAGCCAAAAACCCACTCCACCCTCATCAGACTAGATGGAAGTCACCCCGCCATTGTTTTTGATGCGGTGGCCCACACCCTGCCAGAGGCTGTGATGCCTGAGTACAAGTCAATGGATTTCCACTCGTCATATGCCCACAAGATGATGGAAAACTCCTTGGTGATGCAGAGGGAAACAAGTATTGCTTTGCATTCAATGGTACCACAGGATGTACAAGCTTGGAGTGCCCTAAAGGGGTTCACCAATGCTCACTGTGTAGAAAACGGGACCATGGCGCACGATCTTGCCCATCGGTCTGATTTTCTTGTTATTTCAACTCCCCTGTATTATTCTGCATGGGAACAGATTCTTCAAGACTGCAACCTTCATCATCTTTTTCATGACATACCACATAATATACATTATGGCTTTGACATGGGAATACGTGCTAATGTTAAGACTACTTATACTCCCCCTAATCACAAATCCACCCTCTCAAAACCACTCATAATACAACAACATATCATCAAAGAATTATCCAATTGATGTTACACCAGTCCATTTTCACGTTCATGACTGGAAAGCTTGATTGGACCATTCTGCTCATCTCCTCTCAGAACAGTTCCCAAATCAGAACCAAATGAATTTCGCATCATACAGGATCTTTCCTTCCCGAGAGACAGTTCATCTCAACCATCAGTCAATTCAGAGATCGACTCTTCAGAATTTCCCTGTGACTAGGGAACATTCACACAGGTAGCCAAAATTGTGTGGAGAGCCCCCCCCAGGAACTCAGGCAGCAACCATGGATGTTGATGCAGCCTTTCGCTGCTGTCTGGTCAAACCTAGCCAACAGCCCCACTTCATCATACAATGGGAAGACCTTTTCTATATCAATCACAATGCACCATTCAGAGCAGTCAGCTCAGGTGGAGTCTTTGGACGTTTAGCCAATGCAATGACAGCTATCATTTGTCATTATACAAGCAACGAATGTAGGAATTGGGTAGACAATTTTGTCATCTTTCGCACTCCTCAACCCCCCATATCCTCCCTTACTGACAACACCCCTCAATACCCTTTCAACATTCAACTTCTCCTTGACATCACAGAACCCTTGGGCTGGCCCTGGAAGGCATCTAAGACCCGTCCTTTCGCTATGTCCTTTCACTACCTAGGTTTTATCTGGGACCTAGAGGATAAATCAGTACATATCCCATGCGATAAATGCAGAAAATATCAAGCAAAGATATCAACCTGGCTGGCCAAGGGTAGTCACACCTGCAATGAAGTGGAATCATTACTGGGCACATTGGTACACTGTTCGCTAGCCATTCCTGAAGGCCGTTCTTGCCTCCCATCCCTATCTTGCTTTGCTTCATCATTTCGCAACAAATCACATTTTACCCAACATTCACCAAACACCACAACAAAGGAAGATGTCACATGGTGGTTGAACATTCTTTCCACCACTATGTGTGGATCATCAATTCACCCCCCACCTGCCCCATCTAACATCAACTTCTGGGTAGATGCCTCTACATCCTTTGGCATAGGGGTAGTGTTCAGAGATAAATGGGAAGCATGGAAACTTCTACCAGGATGGGATGATGACCCACAGCACAAGATTGGATGGGCAGAGATGGTAGCAGTTGAATGTGGTATACTTCTCGCAGTCCACCACGGTTATACAGACACTCACTTCATATTGAGGTCAGACAACATGGGTGTCATTGGAGCCCTAGAAGGTGGAAAATCCCGAAACATGGAACAAAACTTGGTCCTTAGAAGGATAACAACTACCCTCAGAGTTCATGCACTATGGATCACCCCAGTCTATACCCCTACCGCAAAGAACTTAGCAGACCCCCCATCTCGTGGGATTTCACTGACAGACATGCTGCGAATATCAGACACTCCTTTACTACCTGACTCATTAAAGACCTGTCTATTGCCTAAACCAACATTAGATAATCATATTCATATTGTGCAATGAATAAATTTACTGCCATTTACTCTGAACCAGAACAATGCCAACCCCTGCCAATAATCCACAAAAATCTTTACCAACCAGTACACCCTCTACATTACCTAGTGCAACCTCCCACAGATATACCTTAACCGCCCAAGCCAGAACCCTGATCTGTGCAGCTATTTGCAACAGCCTCACCCCCACAACATTGAGGTCATACCAAACAACCATCAGACAATTTCACCAGTTCTGCGACAGGGAAGGTATCCCACCCTACCAGCGCACACCTACCCCAGAGATTATTCTATGTGCTTTTGCCGCAGATGGCTTCAAATGTCTCTCAGGCAGCACAATGCAAAACAAGATTGCTACCCTAAAAGCATGGCATGGGGCTAACAACTGGCCCTGGTTTGGGGGCGACAGGCTCAAGAGAGTCATTACTGGTGTTCACAATGCTACCCCCCACTCTTCAATCTTACCAAAACGTCCCAATATCACAGTACAGAACCTCACCATGCTGGCCTTCTATCTAAACCAGAATAATGGTCTTGATGCAGCTATTCTTGCATGCACATGCACAGCCTTCTGGGGCCAGTGCTGCCTAGGGGAACTACTCGCTCATTCATCAAAAGATGGCTACCTCAGCAACCTCCCATGTCAAAAATCAATCCACCATTCACCAAACAACAAGAATACTTGGGTTCTTAATCTTCCTACTACCAAGACAAATTGCAGAGGACAAGATATCACCTTAACCTCACAGAAGGGTGCAATGAATCCCATTTGCACCCTACACAACCATTTACACATCAACAAGATATCCCTACCCAGCACTCTTCTTTTCACATATACACTCAACAACAGTTGACATATTCTTACCAAAAGGCTCTTCCTCAAGTGATGCAACAAGATTTGGACAAGCATTGGCCTCCCAAGGTTCACAGGCCACTCCTTCCGCATAGGTGGAACCACACATTACCTACTGGCTGGTGTTCCACTGGATGTGGTTAAGGTCATGGGAAGATGGTCATCGGATGCCTTTCTACAATACTGGAGGTCCACAGAGTGCATCATTCCACTCCATGCCAACAACACTTCTACCCATCAACTCAACCAACCTCTTACATCTATCCACTCCTGCCACTGCTTTGGGGGGTGAACCTCCTTGGTCTGCAATGCATTGGCTGGGCAGTGCCCCTCATTCTTGGGCGACCCAATGCTGTGTTAGAATAATAATAGTATTAGATGCTTGTATAAGCTCGTACTTCATTTAGATAGATATACTTGTATCTCTCCGAGCATTGAGCGACTCATAGCTCTGCCTAATCGTGTATGTGGATACCTGTAGCTCATGCTCTTCTAAGCTGAGCAATTATGCTTATAATATGCGACCCACAGTAAAGGATTTACCTGTGGATGGACTAGTAGTTTAGTATATAAACCCCATGTATTCACTGTAATCTATATCGTCGAAGATACATCTTCTACATCTCTACTACACTCGTCATATACTTCAACTCCTTAGAACTATCTCCTACTACTTCTAGTAAGTACTACTCAACCTACCACTACGCTAGTTAGCTGCTAGCACTATGACTCCCTAGAGGAGATCATTATTATCTTAACAGGTTATGGGCCCCGATCGCCAACTCACTATGTGCAAGGGCACTTGCACTAGCTGAGTAGGTTGATCATGTAACCTGGAATCGAGTGGTAGTGAGATACCCATATCTCCCAACTACAGTTGACCGCTATTCCGAGTCACCCATATAGGTGTACAGACCTATGACATCAGACTACTAGCAGCATTGGCTGATTACCCCTGCGCTATAAATTGCTGACTTCTATTATTAGAATCAAGCAAATATGTCTCACGTCATCGCTCTGCTCAATTCTGTCGAACAACTTACCGGAGCCGAGAATTACGGCACCTGGAAGGATGAAATGGCCGATATTCTTATCCTCCAAATCGCTAATGGGTTCTCATACAATGCCTTCGACGTCTGCCTTAACAGGTGGACGATCCCGGCTAAACACAAACTTCCACCCAAATTGGAAACCCAAACCCAAGAAGCTTATACTGAAGGTATAACCCAGCTTGAAGAAGAGAATAATACTATCGATGAAGCCATTGAAGAGAGGAATCGTCTCTCTCATACTGCAAGGGCAATGATAAATTCTAGAATCACTAGAGGCTTAGTTGCGCAGAGATTTGAATCTGCTGCAGACCTTTGGAGCTTCCTCGAGAAGACTTATGGTGTAACCGGCCCATCAGCTATCTATGCCCTGTACCGGCAAACCATTAATTTCCGGATTTCCGGAACAAAGGAACCATCGGCCGAAATAGCCAGCCTCGAGTTAATCTATTCCAGGCTCCGAAGCACTGGGGTAGATATTCCAGAATTAGTAATGGCGATGTCCCTGCTCGGTGCCATACCAGAGCATTGGAAAATTGCATCATCCTTCTTAGCCGCCAAAGGAGACGTCCCCGACGTAACCTTCCAAGCTGTCAGAGCTGCGATTTTACAAGAGTATAATCAGCGCCTGTCCAGCAATCACCCCCAGGTGAACCGCTTCTCTGGTGTCAAACAAGGAGGCTTTAAAAAGCCCCAATGGCAACCATATAAAGGACAACAGCAGCCTATGCAGCGACCTAATAATGGCCAGCAGCAGCAGCAACAACAACCACAGCAGAGGAATTCTGCTGGTCCGCAGAAGAAGACTCACCGAGGGAGGAAAAAGCCTCAGCCTCAGACCTCGACTCTTTTTGCCCCTGCCACGGGCAAACCACAGGTTAGCGCTCTTGGAGTTGCAACCTCATCAACGCTCCCAAAGAAGGTAGAGCTCAATCCAACTTCGCAGATCACCCTTGACCCGCGACCCAGACCATACCCCTCCAGAGCAACACTCGCAAAGGAGCGCGCCCTCAAATTTTACGAGGACAGGATGCAATCCAAGAATGGTGGAGAAACTTCTACTACCCCCTTACAAATTTCGAAAGCAGAAATGCTCCGAAAATTTTGGGAAGAAGAAGAAGCAACCGCAATGCGGAAGCACATGGAAAATCCCATGTCTCCATACATGCAAAGGTACACCGAGATGCGCAGCGCCTTCCGATACCAAGCTTTCAAAGAAAAGCTGGAAAAGGAGGAGCTCCCCCAAGAGCCAATAATCGTCGACCCAATCGACGAGGCAATAAGGGAAGAAGCTCCGAAGAGCTTCGATCTCGAAACCGTGTCCCTGGGAAGCGAAACTGAGGACGTAAAGATCGATGATTACAAGTATGTGATCCGATCTATAAATGATTATCAAACAGCTAACCTTATACAGGCCGGAGATGTCCCCTACTATTCAGATGTAGGAAGAGACTCTAGTAGTACACCGGCTGTATATTGTATTAATACACCTCCCTGTTGCTTCGCTTCTATATCTGAGGAAGTAAATGAGGATCCTGCCGAACCTCAAGAAGCCAGAACACCAGATAATCATAGTACCGGCAATCTGCCTAGTATAAGTGGCATCACACCTATAAACGACGACTTTCCGATCAGATGGTTACTAGACTCAGGAGCATCACGACATTTTACAAATAATCTCGATGATTTCCTAGATTATGAAACCGGTGATTACGGAGAAGCAGGAACTGCACACAACGACAATGATATAAATATAACTGCCGTTGGAACCGTAATGATAGAGTACGAAGTCTACAATACGACTGACGGAAATACATACCTCATGCGAAACACTGTAACCAGAGTTGAATACGCTGAGGAACTACGGGAAAGGATATTGTCCGTCAATACATATTTAAATATGGGATGGACATCTATTGGCGAAACAAATCGAACTATCTTATATGATAGGCATGGTAACCCTGCCTTAATGGCCCAAAAGGTTCCTGGAGGAGCACAAAACCTCCATTATGTTCGATCCCGCATCATTAAAAATGATGTATATAACGTCAATAGAATAAGTGTTAATGAGATCACTTATGAAGTCTGGCATCAAAGATTCGGACATTGTTCAGACTTCGCTCTGAGTAAAGTCCCTGAATGCTCCAGTGAGCATATCAAAATTCCGAAAGCTTCTGATCATGTATGCAAAGGCTGCGCGCTAGGCAAACAAAATCAGAAACCCTTTCAACCAAATCCAAAACGAGCTAAAGCAATCGGCGAGATGACACATTCTGATCTTCTCGAAATGCCGATCAAGTCGTATTCCAAATATAAATGGGTACTGACATTTTTGGATGACTATTCATCCGCTTGCACTGTCGTCCTAATAAGGAATAAAGCTGACGTACCAAGGTACATAGAAGCTTACGTACATAAAATGTGGCAATCGCAACAAGTACGTTGTTTCCAATTCCGGACAGACAATGGCGGAGAATATGTCTCCCAAGGACTCAAGGACTTCTTCCTTGATAGCGCGATAGACCATCAAACAACGGTCCCCTATGCACATCAACAAAATGGTCGTGCAGAAAGGTTAAATCGCACCTTGCTCGAAAAAGAACAGGCAATGCGGCTACACGCCTGCTTACCTGATTCATTTTGGGAATTTGCTATCCAAGCAGCCGCTCACGTTTATAATAATACACCAGTGCGTCGCCTAAATTGGCAGACTCCACATCAATACTTCGGATATCCAAAGATAGATTTAAATCATCTCCGAGTATTTGGTTGCGGTGCATATGCATTCATACCAGAAGAAAAGCGAATCAATAAGCTTTCACCTCGTTCTGAATTCATGACCTTCATTGGATACGCCCCAGCTGGGAGCTATATATTTTACAGACATAAATCCAATAAAACGGTATTCAGATCGAGATCTGCAATCTTTGATGAACGAATCTTTCCGTTCTGCCCAGATTACAAACCTGGTGAACTAGAGAAAAGAATGCTTCGAGACGATGGAACTGACGATTCATCATCCTCAGAAGAAGATCCTCTAAGACCCTTAGAGTACGATCCTAATTTCTCAGATTCTTTCACACCAAAACCGATGAATGATTTTCGGCATAGCCGATATCATCACCCTTCTTCCTCCAATCAGGAGAGACCATCAAATCCTTCTCCACCCCGTGATAAAAGTCCACCACCTGATGATGACCATGAATCGTTCGATTTTGACATCGGAACTTCAAGAGGACATCGTCAACCAATAGACTATCACGATGAAAATAGATTTGATCCGCAACCGCCGCCGTCTACCCCTTCTGACTTAGGTCCAGGAGAAGTTCAGCCTCCTCCCAGTACTCCTCCCCGCTTCTCTGCGCAAGAGAAAGGAAAAATGAGAGTACCTACTCCGAGCCCAAGGTCGATTCCTAAAGAACGACCCCCAGTCATAAGAAGAGAAAGGTCATTACCTAATAGACCTCCCTTCATTCTTCCAGAAGGATTCCCTCCGAGAAGATCGACGAGACAACGGCAACCCCCTGTAAGACCAGGAAATGTCTATGGTGAAAGATCAAATCCTGTAGATATTGAAAGACAAAGTAGCGGAGACTGGCCAAGCTCAATCGCTTCGAAAGAGCAACCAGACCCTTCCGAACCTCCATCAGAAAGAATCAACCGACCACGTTGGCATCCTGATGGAGAAGATGTCGATGATCCGATGGGAATGGTGATGGGTAAAAATAAACCCTTACCTAAAATTCCAGAAACAGAAGATCAACAACTAAAACGTCTTACAAGTGAGGGGGAAAGGAATTCATTTCCATTTTATTGGCAAAAGCCATCATTCCAGTCACTTATAGAGACCTTGAGAAAATACCTCGGGACGAACAGAAAGACTGGATTGCAGCATGCCTGGAGGAGCTCCAAGCCTTAAAAAAGCGAGGAGTTTATGAAATAGTTAAACTTCCGGAAGGAAGAAAAGCTATCAAAAATAGATGGGTCTTTAACGTAAAGTCTGATGGCCGGAAACGTGCTCGACTTGTCGCTAAAGGGTTCTCTCAAATCGAAGGAATCGACTTCGATGAGTTATTTTCCCCTGTTGTACGATATGAAACTGCTCGTCTCATCTTCAGCGTTGCAGCACTAGAAGATTGGGAAATCGAGAGCGTCGATGTCAAAGCAGCATACTTATATGGAAAACTCGAAGAAGAGATCTACATGGAAGAACCGGAAGGTTTCCATGATCATCGAGGAAAAGTCTGGAAATTAAACCGTGCATTATATGGCCTGAAGCAATCTGGCTTAGCCTGGTGGCGTGAATTAACCGCCTCTATGAAAGAACTAGGCTTTAAGCGATGTGCATCAGATGCAGGGGTATATTATTACGTTGACAAAGAAACGAAGCAACTCATCATTGCATTAGTTTACGTTGATGACGTAGCCATAATAGGGAAACGAACTGCAGTCTATATAGACTTAAAACGCAGATTCATGCTAAAATGGGAATGCCGAGATTTAGGTGAAACCAAAGAATTCTTAGGAATGAGAATTCAAAGAGATCGAGAAAATCGACGACTATTCATAGACCAAGTTGATTATCTCAATAAAATCCTTGAAAGATTCGAGATTTCGTCTAAACCTACCAAGACGCCTCTCTCTTCAGGATTCACCTTTAATAAATTCGAAGGCACTGCGACGCCCATTTTTAAACAGAAGTACCAACAATTAGTTGGATCACTTATGTACCTCATGATCGGTTCTAGGCCTGACATAGCCTATGCAACGGTCAAATTGAGTCAGCAATGTGCTAATCCAGCACAAGAACACTACGACCAAGGTCTACATGTTCTTCGCTATCTATATGCCACCAGTAAATATAGACTCAATTATAACAGTGCTTCTAATGAAGCCATCATTGCCTATTCTGATTCAGATTGGGCACAAGATCCAACCGACCGGAAATCTGTTACCGGTAATTATGTCACTTTAGCCCAAGGCTGTATAAGCTGGTTAAGTCGCAAACAAAAAACCGTTGCCTCTTCTTCTACAGAAGCAGAGTATATGGCAATTTCTGACTGTTCCAAACAACTTGTTTGGATGCATCAATTGCTAAAAGAAATCGGTTTTAAAGTCCAAATTCCACATTTGAATGCGGACAATGAAGGAGCTATTTTTTGGGGATCTAATCCTGTTCAAGAAAGACGCTCCAAACATATCGACATCCGATACCACGTAATCCGTGAGTATGTCGAAGAAAAGAAGATTGCTTTGTTATATGTCCCTGGTAACAAAAATCCAGCCGACATATTTACGAAAAATCTTGACACTCGAAAATTTGAATTCATCCGATCACTACTAGGGATTGAGTTCTTCTAAATTATTCCGTAGCTTATTTAGCATGGAGGAGTGTTAGAATAATAATAGTATTAGATGCTTGTATAAGCTCGTACTTCATTTAGATAGATATACTTGTATCTCTCCGAGCATTGAGCGACTCATAGCTCTGCCTAATCGTGTATGTGGATACCTGTAGCTCATGCTCTTCTAAGCTGAGCAATTATGCTTATAATATGCGACCCACAGTAAAGGATTTACCTGTGGATGGACTAGTAGTTTAGTATATAAACCCCATGTATTCACTGTAATCTATATCGTCGAAGATACATCTTCTACATCTCTACTACACTCGTCATATACTTCAACTCCTTAGAACTATCTCCTACTACTTCTAGTAAGTACTACTCAACCTACCACTACGCTAGTTAGCTGCTAGCACTATGACTCCCTAGAGGAGATCATTATTATCTTAACATGCTGTTCCAACCTCATTTTCACTGCCTGGAGACCTGGAGATGACTAAACCCTCCAGGCCTTCCACTTCCCCACTCACATTGCTATGGTCTCATATATTCTACCATTGACGTTGTGTATCCGGCTCCCGGAGGAGATTGGAACACCACGTGAAGAATGAGCGCAGTGTGTTGTCTCAGAAGGGTTGCCCATGTGAAGTTGAATCAAGTAATATAGTCACTCTCCGATTTCATAATGTCGCTTGTTCCTCCTCCCCTTTACTGAGCAGAAGGTAAAGCTACCTGCTCACAATTTCTTTAAGCCACCCACCTTATCCCATGCTTTTTATGAGACCACTAGCATAGGTAAAATGTAGTTTGTTCACATCAGGGCGACCCAATGCCGTTCCAGCCTCATTTTCACTGCCTGGAGACCTGGAGACGACTAAACCCTCCAGGCCTTCCACTCCCCACTCACATTGCTATGGTCTCGTATATTCTACCATTGATGTTGTGTATCCGGCTCCCAGAGGAGAGTGTGCTTCTCTAGTGGATGGTACAAAGCAGTATAATTTGGAGTAAGGTTTGGTGTGTATGGGTCATTTGGGGTGCAACTAGATATGTGAGTTTGGTTGTTGTGTTGCCTCTACTATGTTTCTTGAGTTCTGCGGGTAAGCAACTTCCAGTGGTTTCTTTGCTCCTGTGAAATGACTAAATCCATTCCAGCATTAAGTCTGAGGATTACAATCCTCAGAACCACTTTGACATTTGCAGAAGTATCTAAATTGAATCCCAGAGTGGACATAGCACAAGTTGGGATTCAAACCACCATGACATTACTCTGTACAGTCTTTATATCTGTGAATCTCATTTTTATGGAATGGCGGCAGAGAAGATTAATTGGTACGAAAGTTATATGACCTAGCAATGGATTTGCTCTAACGCAGAAATTCTGATAGGGAACTCGCAAGGATATGTTGGATATATAAATGTCGTCACTATACTCTCGAGACTGTCTGGCTTCTGCTTCAACCAATCACCCAAAATCACCCTTCAACTCTTTTCTTTGAAGAGTCTGCACTCTACATGGAGATAAGTATACCATGCATGAAGTCAGTGACAGCAGTTCATCACGAAATGTGTCTAGATAATTTCCTACCTTCTCGTGCAGTACCGAGTTGCCTGAGGCAAATCGTATGAATCACAAAGGGGGCAGAGAAATATTAGTACCCTGCACTGGAACAATTCGGATTGTGCTACAATGCAAACCAGGGAAACTAGGGAAACTCATGATGGTCCCCATGTAGTTGCCCCACCAGAAGTATCATGAGTTTCTAGTGTAGTCTAGAAACCACGGCTTCTTATCAATATATGCATACCTGCTGTTTCTGCTGTAGTATTCCACTGTGCAACTATAAGTGTTTAATACGAAGAAAAATACTGTTCTGCCCAGTCTTTGTGTCATTGAGCGTCCTTTCGGGAACCTTGATAGTTGCACCTCTTTACAAGGTGTTTGGCCCTATCTGGTGGGAAGGAACCTGGTAGTCTGGCAACGGAGTAGACTTTTACTGCAGTACACCGTTCATAACTGGTAGATGAACCATTCTCATGAGGTGAACGACACATTGCTGCTTTTAAAGCCCTGTTAGGATGGGTGATCGGCTATGCCCAATTTGGCCAATCACCTTTCCTTGCTTCAACCACCATGGTCCCGAGCACCTGCACTCACTTCCTCTCGACTGGCACTTGTGAAAAAAAGTCCTCCATCAAAAATGACCCGCAAAATTCAAGATGATAATAATCTTCGGGCGATGAGCCATCACGGGGATGACCCCTTCAAGAAATCAATCGAAAACGGCGACCGCTCGCCTTCGGACTCACCTGTCCAATGCATGATCACAGCATTGGTCGCACACTTTATTACTTGGGGAATGAAGGGAACAGGAAACTTTATTATCACATTCATTTAGACGTGCAAGTACAAATTTTCTCTCCTTTTCTTTTGTCGTTGGTGGCTTTCGCCTCTCAACTCTCTACACTGAAAATCTGTATACAAAGGGCACATTCGTAGTAAGATAATGATTGAATAAACATTATCTCTGTTTTGCTGCTGCTCAATTGTCATCTGAAAAAACTGGGCACTTCAGCCCTCTGTTCATCGTCTTGACCTTCTGTTTATTATCTCCGTCCCTCTCTCATATCCTCAAATTTCTCTGACCCCAACCAGATGTTCATTAAATCGTATGACAACCCCATTTGCGCAAACGAAAAATGACCTGAATGCACATCAGGCTTCTTGACGGGCTCGACTGAAGAGGAGTATGTTTTTGGCCTCTGTATTGACTGCCATCTATTCTTCCTGCCCCAAAATATACGATTAGATGGATGCCACCACATTGTAACCATCAATTTTCCACTCTGCTTTTATCCCTTTGGCATTGCTACAAGCAGCTACAATTGATAACACTGTGTTTCATCTGCTCTGTTGGCACAGGAAATCAGCCCTTCTAATCATATACAGCCTTTCATAGGCTGACGTCGCTCATGATTGATCTGTAGTGTTGCTGAAGGTTTGTTGAGTCCGCTCTTTAACCCAGGTAAGTCAGTGGATGATAACTTTGGTCCTACTAAACCCCCTTCGGTCGATGCTTACTCAAGTTCCTCGCACGTGTTGAATGTTCTATGTGTTTGACATTGTAATCCTCTGCGATTCAATACGAAGCAGATTCTCTTCTAATGTCGCGTTATATAACACCCCTACTTTTGGTCTAAAAATAGTACTATATCATCGACTTGTTCTATTATTGTTCATGTGCTTTGGAGTGTTGTTAAGTTAAAATCGTGAATCGCAATGATCATGATAGATGGGGTTTAACCCATGAGCATTAGGATATGTTCGACTTTATTCCAAAGTTATCTACGAATGTGCTTCATAGTCCATGAAGAAGATGCGACCGTGGCAGACTTCGGGGTTATCAGGTCCTTATGGGGAGTCTGTGCCTTGTCTGTACCTTTGGGCAAAGCTAATTACTGTGTGGCTATGTGCCTACGTCGGCGCCCGTTACCATTGAAATCATGATTGACGGGTCAGTTAGGAGATAGGGAAATTAATAATACTCTTATGTCCGATTCTTCGCTGTGGACCAGAATTCCGAGGACCTGTCATGTCAGAACCAAAACAGAGCTTTGTTTGTGGCGTATCACGGTAAAAATCACACCCGCATGCAGCGGATAATCAGGGATATATACACTGTTGCGGGTTTCAACATATTCATCCCCCCAAATCTCCATGGACAGTAATTACACGACACCGCTACAAGGGACACTGCTCCTTGTCAACCAACTTGAACTTGTCACCACCACTACTGTGGCCGGGACGCTCTACGGCACTGCATTCACCCTTTTTATTCTATACGTTCATTCACTGGTTCCTCGACTACGAAACGGAGACGGAACAAGACAAGCAAAGTTTATGCTGGTGTACAGTGCAATCATCATACTTTGTGGATTGTACAGTCTGATATCGAATGCCTGGACCACGCAAAATGCCTACATCGTGCATAGCGACTTCCCCGAGAGTCCATTTCACTATATACAAACAACCTTTCATAGCGACCGTGGAATAAAGATTGGCCTCGCGTGTCAGACGGCTATTGTTATCATGACATCAGCAATTCAGGTGCGTAGTCAAGTGTATTTTTTCCTCGCAAATCTTATAAACTAAATATGGAGCAAGGTCTGGCGTGTGTGGGTTATTTGGAGTGCAACTAGATACGCTATTTTAGTTGTGGTGCTGCCTCTGTTGTGCTTCTTGAGCTTCACAGGTAAGTGACTTCCGGCGGATCATTCTCTCCGGTGAAATAAGTCTCTCCATTTCAGCATTGAGTCTGAGGGGTCCAATACTGAGAACCACTTTAACATTTGCACAAGTATCCGAGTCAGTAAGTCCCAAAGAGGACATAGCACAAATTGCAATGCAAGCAACCACCACATTACTCTGCACAATATTGATATCTATATATCTCATTCTTATGCGATGGCGACAAAGAAGATTGATTGGTATGAAATTTTGCAGAAACTACTGAAGATACTCTAATGCGGAAGGCTCGACAGGACAGTCACAAGTATACGCACTCGGATATATGAATGTCGTCACTATCCTCATCGAATCATATTCTCTCGAAACTATCTGGCTCCTGCTTCAACCAATCACCGCAAGTCACCCTTCAACAGTGTTCTTCAATGAGTCCGCAGTCTACATAGAGGTAAATTTACCCTGAGATCAGTGTCAGCAGCTCATCACGACTCGGGGCACCTAGATAATCGCCTACCTTCTTGTGCAGTACCGAGTTGCCCGAGGCAAATCGTATGAATCACAAAGAGAACAAAGGAACATTAGTACCCTGCGTTGGAACCATTCAGATCATGTTACAATGCAAATTGGGGAAGGCCATGATGGTCCTCGTGTGCTCGCCCTACCAGAAGCATCACGAGTTTCGAGTATAGCCTAAACGCCTCTGCTTCTTCTAAATGCATGCCTATCAAAAATTTCTGTAATATTATTTCGCGCAAGTATAGTGTTGATTGAAGTCATTTAGCTTAAAATTCTTACCTTACACTGTCAATCTCTTTGAATTGAACCTTCATATAGCGTGGTACGCCACAGCGGGCCGTCTGATAAATCTTATCCTTATGACTGCCGACAATCTAATTCACTGTACAACATACACTATAATTAACTATGGTGGCATTTTATACGTCATTTTCCTTAAAGCAGCAGGGAACCCGGGGGACGGGGGTGAAACAAACACAAACCAATATAACATATTAACTATTAAACACATAAAGGGGCGCCAGAATGATAAAATTGGTACCTCCATTCCGATATCCCATCATTTGGATCAACAAACGACACCTCAACATAACACATCTCAGTCGAGTCCACAAAAACAGTAGCCAGCTGATCCGGATTGCTTATAAAATAACGGGCAAGCCGCTCCAAGCAGTATAAACACTTATCACCTATACCAAGAACACATTTCCAGTGAACATCTTTCCCAGATTTGATGTGGAACCGAGGAATATCGAGGTTCAGCGCAATGTCTCCAGGTTCATCTAAATATCTTTCAAAAGTCGTCGTCCAGCCTTTCCACTTTTGTAGTGAATCATCGGTATGCTCTTCTTCGCACCATAAATGCTACACAATGTCAAGTAAAGCCCTCAGTGAATTTGACGGTCAGGTAGGTAGGAACCCACCTCGCAAATTGGGTTCCAGGTATCAGAATATTTTTCCCCCGATCCAACAGGGCTCGTATATCGTAAGTCAATCCATCCACAGATCGCCGCATAATCTAATGTTCGGAGGGGCACTTGCTTCAACTTGCCGAGGCTAGTGAGCGTAGAACGGAAGTCGTTCTAAAGAATAACAATTTTAGCATCGCACGTAAGGGAAAGCTCAGAGATACTTACAAATATGAAGTATCTCACAGAGTCTATTGGAAAGTAGGGACCAAACGCAGTGAAACGTTTGGTCAAAATATGAAAGAAGGGTATGGTGCAGAAGGGTTTACTTGACAGACGAAAACTTTTAGATAGGTCGGCCATTGTCTCAAGATACAATTTGAGCCTAAGTTGATGATCGGTTATACGAAAGCGGTCGTCACAGGGCCAAGATAATGAAACCTGGTCACAAAACCCAGGGCCACTTTTCAAATAACCATAGTCACCGCACTTGACACTTTCATTGAGGGTGATGAGATCGGAGTTATCGAAGACCTGCTCGACAATTCTCAGCGAAGACTCTGACAAGAGTGACCCAACTTCGGTTGGTATATTATTAAAAAGCTTTGAACGTTTGAAGTCGAATAGAAAGTCCCGAAAGGATTTATGGAAATATGTGAGGGGTTTATCGTCAGCCTCATGAGGTGCCGGGATCTTCATGACAGCATGGAGATGACGAACAGCACCATAAGCTGCATCTTCCGTCAACCCTAGTCTGTTACATTGCTTGCGGAAATTATTTTGAGGGAAACTTGTGTAGTTGGAATAAACAAGTAACAGCTTCCTGGTGTTCAACATGGCACCATCAGGAATTTTCGAGATGATCCTCTCGTACAAAGCGTCAAGGAGAGCCAATGGGTTGGACCTCCCCAATGTCTCATCTCCGGAACGGGCGTTGATGAGTGCGAGTACATCGTCGAGCTGAGAAACTGGTTCACCACGATGATGGTCGCCGATATATCGCAATATGGTCGAAGCATACGCAAATAGCCCTCCAGCTGCTGCTGCAATTTGGGTGAATTGAAGGTCGGAGGGCCATTCCCGCTTGTGTTTGAGTGTAGGATATACGGATTTGATCTTCTTCAACTCATCACTTAAGTATAACTGAACATCTGTAGATGCTTCGTCTGAATCTATCATGAGCTCCTCTTTTATGTATGCTGGCATGACTCTGTCATCGTCAAAGAACGAGGTGATGTGAGGCTCCGGCCGACTAGTAACAAACCACCGGACGGGAGAGGTTTGGTACGAGAGGCAGAATGTTGAAATCAGATCTAGGAGCTCCCGCTGCGTAGAGGGATCGTCACACTCGTCAAGACCGTCAATAATGATGAGGTATCGAACCGAGAGATCGAACAAATGTTGGTAAATGAATGGGTCAACGATGAATTTGTGAAACTGCGCTGGTAGCGATTTTTCAAGGAGGGATGGATCGCGGTTAATCTCTTTCGAGATATATAGACGGTACGGCTCATACTTGGCTGCGAGCTGATATGCAATAGTTGCAAAGGTTTTGGTCCCGTCATGGCGTCCATTGATAGAAAGGAAGACTGATGCATCGGCAGGGGTTTCCTCAGCAACAATCTGCATGATTGCCGACTTGCCGACTCCAGCGGGACCAACAACCCAGCGCATCTTTTGTTCACTATTGCGCTCGACGATGAAAGCTTTGCACCGTTTCACAATATCAAGCCGGGTTCCTGGGTGACATCGAGGGGGTGGATAACGGGCTGAAGAGTCAGGCCCCGCTCCGATTAGCGTATGTGGCAGAAACTCCTTCATAACTGACAAAGATAATGTTAAGTGGAGGCACGATAAACATACAACGGAAATAGTTTCTTACAGGTGTCCAAGGTGGTGTTGTGATTGATAAGTGTACTGTTATTCACAGAAAAATTATGAGATCCACCGAACATGCCGTGGTGCAGTTGCTAGTAGGGACATTGTTTAGGGACGCCCCAAAGCTAACAAAAAGAAAGACTCACCTCTGGTTGTCGTACAGTTGACGCTTGACGGTCCCAAAACGGCTGATGGACAGCACGATTCAGCTTAACTGAATCTTCTGATCGAGGAATAGTGCTGAGAGGTTGAGGTTGAGAATTTGGCAGCGAGTGAGTAGGATACGGGCCTAGGGGAAACTGGTGCCATGCAAGACCCGCAGGTTGCTGGAAGTACGGAACATTAGTTGCTGGAGAGGGAAGAAAGAGACCAGGATGGGGTGGGGACAGTGCGTGATGAGTAGGTTGTTGAGATACAGAGTGCACCTGATACATGGAAGCTTGCAGGTGATGTATAGATATCGGCGGCTGTGTGGCAGAATAGGGTGGGGAACCAAGAAATGGTGAAGTGGGGAGGCATCCAGCCACAGGGTCCGCTGCGGTATGAAGGAGGGTGCCAGAAGTTTGTGAGTGCTGGGGATCCCAGTTAGATGCAGGCGGGTGACGGACGGCGCGGGTGTAGGGAGCATAGCGATGCGACGGAGTTGTCGAACTCTTGCGTGACATCCGTGGAGACCCGGAACGTGGGTCAAATGGCTCTTATATAGCGCGCGGCCAGGTTCATAGACTGGGCTGGCGAGCCAACGCTGCAGCTGTATTAGATACTGGCGGTGTTGGACAATTGAAAGTCGCGGATCAACGATGGCTGCCGGATGTCATTTTCCCTTTGGGACTTTATTTGCTTTCATCATCACCAGCAAATCTAGCTTAGTATATAACGCCCGTACGCCCGGGGCCGGCGGACAAGATCATGAACGTCACCACGAACAAGGAAGCGTATCAATATCCAAGGCTCGCCTACTCATTCTGAGAACGCAATTACGAGGCCTTTTTGATGTTCGATCAATTTCCGATGGGAGGCAAGTGGAAGGTCTTGAGAAGATGCCATGTGGTGCCTTGGGAAAAGTTGAGCGTTCAGTTGCTGTGGATGCCAGATTGCACGAGACCGATTCGGGCATGTTTGAGTAATTAGTCGTGATAGATTTTCAATGAGTCCACTCTCACAGGCCTCATGAATCACTGTATAACTTCTACTACCCCTACATTGGCATCCATAATTTCTTCCAATAATTACAGAAATCAGCTGGTACAGACCTGTATTAGGCCTCATGAATTTGGGAGTTGCTGACCCAGTCAGCAAAAAACAACCAACAAATTTCATCGCTATGAGTCCCATCAAACTCGCCTTATTCGGCGACTCTCAACATACCAGCATTGAAACATTCACACTTCACCATTCCGTATCAACCGCAAAAGAAGCTTTTCTAAATTTATCACAATCGGAATTTCAGCGCTGATTGTTATTTTCAGGCAATGATCACGATGCTGTAAAGAAAAACACCGCCCCCTTCTCCGCATACATGCGTTCGGAATTCTCTTCTTCGTTTTTATGAGCGCAACTCAGCATTTCATGTTGGGCTATGCTGACTTTTCTCATCACTCCTAGCGTTGACCAGGCGTTAGAAGAAAAGAGTGTGCGGGGCGGTGTCCCTATCTCCTCCCACACGGAGTTATGTGCTGCTCAGCCTAAAGAGTACGTCACCGGTCAAGGTCTGATAAAGAAACTCGTTCCTTACAGAGTTCTGTTTTCGCCGACATAATTTCTCATTCAAGCCCCGACGCTCGGAGCGCCGAGCAGTTGCACATTAAACTAATAGAAGAAAAAATATGATGATACATTGTGCTTACGAACGAAAGGCTATATACATTAATTGCAATCCTGCAATCCTACCTATAATTTTCAAAAGAACGCTAAGAAAAGAAACGGTTCCTTTCCTCTCTCTCAAGCAATCACTCTTCCCTGCGAGTCGCTTCCTCCACCGACGGGGAAGGTAACGGTTTAGTATTCGCCAACGCCGCAAGCCTCGCCTGCTCCCACCTCTGCAACTCCCGTTTCAAATAATCAATGCGCACCTCAATCACAGGATGTGTCTCTCCAGTGATACCACGTGCAAGAGCGCTGATTTCATGTAATGTACCATCAAGCGAACCATCCCTCCTGGCTTTGGGTAAACCCGAACAATTATGCCCATCCTTACGATTTTCCCAGAAGTTGATAGCCTCTCTCGCATCAAAACCAGCATGAGCCAAAAGTCTAATCAGATAACGATCAGTCAAAGAGCTATTGCGAATACAAAGGCGGTGAATGACATACCGAGCCGAGACTACATCAGCTTCAACTTCCTGTTTCATGCTCATACAATGCTGCCCCAGCTTGGTCAGCTCCCCAGAACCCACTTTTCCCAGTTGCGCAACAGCGTCATTGACGAATGGTCCGAATAGCATAGTGAAGGGAAATACTGCTACTCGGAAGACGTCTGAAAGGATGGAAAGTATTCCAGGGACGATAACCGTGCCGGATGAGTAAGTTTCAAGGTGGTGTGCAAGGATGAGGTGTGAGAGTTCATGGGCAAGGAGTATGGCTAGTTCGGCTGTTTGTTCGGGAGTGGGTGTCGGATGCGGAGGGGTAGGTGTCGATGAGAAAGCGCCTAAAAGGCGCGACCACCAGGGCTTTGATTGAGGTGACTCTTCCTCCTGGTAGACAGCAGGGAACCTTCTGAAAATGTCGTCTAAGAATCCAGAATACACAACAACCCCACCACCACCATCGCCCCCGAATCCATAAGAGAAAGCATTCTTATTTTCAGGGCCTTCTACGACCAAAAGTGAATATGGAGGACCGGGTATAATATGCGATCCAGGGGGAAGCGTCTTGTGTTCGGTGATCTTATCGCACCAGGTTTTGAGGTACTCCGCCACTCGTGATCTAGGCAGTAACGGGAATTCGGCGGGAGGAGGCATGGGTCTGCCCTGTCTATCAGCATTGTCCTCGAACCAATCAGGACAATGCTCAGGTTCGGATGCCAAAACGGGGATTGTATCCTCCAACTTGCGGAGTGTCTGGCTCACCCAAATATAACGCCAATCCGACGGTGGAATACACGATGTAACGCCATCCTCTGCCAGGATAGCTTCTACGGCCCGATACCAACCAGGTCCAGCTAGCTGTGCGGCAATTTCACTCTCCTCTTCTGGGGAAAGAATAATCATCCGCCATCTAGTGTGAAACAGATTCATATCAACGAAAAATTGATTTGTAGCACAATGTGGACCGACCTTCCGGTCAATGGTGTCCGCTCCAGACTAGCCACGATCGTACCCCAAAAAAGGACGAGAGGGACGAGAAGGATTATTCTAAGGAAAGACGCTCTCTGTTTGATGCGTTTCAGAGCAAGTTCCCGTTTCTCATCGGATATAGGTTGGCCATGGCGAGTCCGGCCTGAAAGGATGATTTTCCGAGACCATTTGTTCTTGAGCAATATGAGGGGGACAAAACTAAGGACGATGCGGGCCGCGGTCCGGGCTATCTCGAGAGCTCCAGATGTCTGCAGAGATACAGTCAGTGCGTGGATAGAACAGCTGAAACAAGTGCTTGCCTTGAGAATCGCAGCAAAGATGGGGATTAACGGTGCTGGGCCCTGGGCGCGCGGGGTCGAGTGAAAATGAGCGTACGTGGCTGGGCGGAGGTGAGTGTGGGTAATTCTCGGTCTCTGTGCAGCCGAGGACAGAAGAGAACTAGGGCGCGAGGGCAGCCAGAGCCGGTGGGGACGCTGGGCGACGCGGAGAGCAGGGAGGACGGGCGCGAGGATAGCGCGGGTCATTGCACATGGTGGAGGAAGCGAGACGAGAGTTCCCCGCAAACATACTAACAGCCAACGTGGGAACACGATCAATCAATATTCCAATGACTCGACTATGGTACAATTAGATCTCTAGACAGATATGAACGTTGCTTCGTTGTACAGCCATCCCTCCACCTTCTTGCCCTCGGACAGGCCTGCTGAGATTGCCTCCGGGCCCTTGATTTCCAGCACTGCCGGGTTGAACCACTGTGCATCTGGTCAGTTTCGTCCGAGAAGAAAGAAGGCAGCGAGAAAATAACCTGATATATATAGGGCTTGGTCCCAGCAACGTAATTCACAGCCATCTTCACAACGTAAGGGATTTCCGCAAGCACATCAACCTTCTCAACCAGTCCTTTCGGATTAGCCACACTGCCCAGATTGACTACTTGGCTAGCAGAGACCTCCCCAGAAGCACCGGGAACCAAGGACGCGCCCTTCCACTCGAATGAGATTTCCTCAGGTTTCTGGTAACCCGTTTCGGGGTCCACTTCAGGTTTCAGATGCGTCGCCTTGGACTTGACCGCTAGCGCTGATCCATAATTTTCCTCGCCAGGCCAAACCGTCTGCGCAGTAACAGCGACAAGTTTGTTATCCACAACAACACATCCAACATTCACCGAGACACCTCCCGATCCAGCCCCTTGTTTGCCGTATTGGCTTGTCGTCTTAAACTCCATTTGGATAGCAGATACACCCCCCGCGATCGAACTCTGAAAATGGCCAAAATTCCACGACGCGGCGACGAGATTCGGTCGCATGCCTTGGATGGCATGGACGAACATGGAGCTGCCTTTGATCGTGTGAGCCTTGCCATTCTGGACATAATGGCCTTCTGCAATCATCCGAGGCCAGAAGCGATGAATGACATAACCATCTGGCTTCTCATGATCAGGACCAAAGTACGAGTAGCCACCTTTGGGGCCTTTGCCGATCTTGAACCCCGGGGCGCTGCCGTACCGTTTGAGTTCCATGGAAATTTGTATATCCTGACCCAGGTTAGCGTCTACAACGTATGACTCGGGAAAGTCTGGGTTGTCGGGATGGGATTTGTAGGTGACGGTGTACTGGTCAGCCTTGCTCGACCGCTTGTCCAGCCCGGGGGGAGGTGTGACAAAGTTGGTGAGGTTGATGGACTTCCAGACCTGCTCCCCCGTCTTCGAATCGTAGATTTTGCATGTAAACTGGATCTGCGGGTACCAGAGCCTGTTCGAATAACGTGAGGCCAGGCTAGATATGATAGGTACAGCACATACCCGACGGCGGAATGTATTATCTGGCACATCACCATCTTGCCGTCCTCGGTAATGACATACCAGATCTGCGTCTCGGTGGCGAACCCTCCTGCACATAACCACTCCGTATCAGACTGCTGCAGCTCTCCACAGAGCTCTTCTGGCGGAATCCCGTTGTTAACCGGGGTGAAGTTTTGAGCCGTCAGATCTGCCGGTGCTGAAGTGCTGAGGGGCACCGAGTCCGGATCGCAAAGATCAGAGGTCAGAGAGACGGCAGAACAAAAGAAAGACTGACGAGAAGAAACTCGAGAACATTATGATACAAAGCGATGGGTGAGTATGTATAGGAGAGTTGTGGGTGATTGTGAACAAGACCGAGATGCGATCAGTTCTCTATATAGCGAATCAGTGGCGCTAACCGACCCCCTATTCATCCCCCTCTGTGCTCCGCGCACGCTTCCGTACCCGGCGTTCAACGGGACTCTCGGCCCCAGCCCCTCAAAGTGCGCCCCGTCGCCCCAGACCCCCGCCTCGAACCCGTACTCGTCCAGCAGATCCTCGTCAGGCCCTTTCCAGGAATACGTCCCGGCATCGTCCGCGGAGCTCGAGGGCGGTAAGCCAATAGGAGACGTGTCGGCCACCACCGCAGCCAACGACGCGTCCCTGTCGCCGTCCGCATCGTATGCCCAGGAAAAATCCTCCGCAGTTGACGATGTGCCTTCCGTCGTCTCCACGGGCGCCAGCGTCTCCATTCCTGTCATCACTGTCTTCTCAAATCTCAATTCACCCTGTTCGACCAATTCCAGCAGTCTTTGATTTTGATTCGATTTCAGACTAGAGGGATTTGCTGCCGGTATGTCAGGTGGCCAGCCGATCATACGAACGCCATATAAGCTTAAACGTTCCGGGTTTGACCACTTCATCTCCGCCTTCCGAATACCACTGACTTTTCTGAAGATGACATCAGTTCATGGCTAACGGTCTACTCAGAAGACACGCGCACCTCAGTTGGGAGCGAATAGATTCATAAAGCTCAACTTTGACTTTCTTCGCGTTCCGCATCGCCGGAGGGATAGGACTAGCCGGCCGAGGTGATGGCTCTCGAACATCGATTTCTTCTTGTTGTGCAGGGAGACGCTTTTGCACAAAGGTTTTGAACGAGCTGGCACCTGCTACACCACCACCTCTTAATCCACGATAGTATTCACGTCCTACGATTGAACCACCAAGAAACCCAGCGTCTTGAGGATCGTGAGGGTCTACAGCGAGCAGGAAAGACTGGACGCCGGTAACACTTGACAAGGATTCCAGCACTTTGGATGCCTCGATGAGAACACTTCGGACTGTATATTGGTCATCGTCAGTACAATAATCAGGGCGAGGAGCAATATACCACGTACCTCGCGCGTCTTTAGTTTCAGGAACCACCTGAATCTCAGTATCCACTGTAAATAGAGTTTTCGCATGCCACTCTGCAACAATACGTCTCATCTGAGAAACCACATAAAAAGCCACACAAGCAAAAAGAGGCCCTTAGGCAAAGGTAAGTCTGTATCACGTTCTGAACATGTTCATTCCACCTCTTCATAAGGCCTAGACTCTCTTTCAGCAAAAGCCTTGATATCGGTCAATATTTTCTGCATAAACGTATCCAGCCGTTCATAGAAAAGATCATTATCGGATGATTGTGTGGATTCTGTGGGACATGATGCATATTCTGTGAGCTGTTGGGGACGTGACATTGCGAATTGGGGGAAAAAACAAATTCGGAGCGCGGAATACACGAGCAAATATTGCTCTATAAATAGGTCTTTATCCAAAAGTAGGGACGGCGCCCGAAGACTGCGCGGGTGCCTACCGATGTAGTTTTGGGTAAACCTCTCCGAGCCAGTCACTCAGATATATCCGTACTCAACTTAACATGGGCCGAGCTTCAACTTAGTGTTATGGGTTTGGTGTAGGCCAAGTTCCGCTGCGGCGGTCATTTTCTTTTCACTTGTTCTGATTCTTTCAGACATCACCCACTGAACTTCAATTGGAAAATCCGGAATATTCTGTGGGTGATGTTAGCTGCATTGAGCTGCTTGTCATCATGGTTAAGTTATATAGTTGTGTTTTCATCTTTCATTCCTGTGTCCTCAGGAAATCCAAACCCACGGAGACGCAATACTCCTGAAACAGAGTATTGACGGCGGTAAACTGCCAGTAAATGACCGGGATATGCAACAGATGGTAAAGATAGATGTTCGAGGAACGCTTGGCAGGCTGCGGAGTACAGATGAGTCAAGCATAAATGATAACAATTTCTCGCATCTGTCCCTATGCACAGGGGACGGTTGGCCATTGGGACAAATGGTGGAAAATATACTCACACGAGTCTGTTAACTTACACCGGCCGAAAGCTTGGAAGGTTAGGTCTAACGCATGACGATGCTGTCAACTATTATTGGAATTAACATCATCCCATTATAGTGTACCGCAAAGCTTGAATAGGATATGAACATAATGAGGGTATTCGGATGTAATATCCGACAATGATATGTACGACGTGTCCTCGCTGTTACGCTCTCAAGATCTTATCTTGACTTAGTCCGGAGTATCCAACAGATGCGATAGAATTCAGTAAATGTATTCATGACATGGGAACATCGTGGTGATACCTATTTCTGTATCATTTCAGAGGTGTCTCTTGGCTTCACATCATCATCAACACATGCTGCGTAAATCCTCTGGGCTGAGAGTGAATTGCCACGAGTAGAACTTTGAATCGAACAGCGTGTCCAACAACTGCGCAGCGCATTTGTCTACAGAGGGAGTTATCACATTTGTTTAAGAATAACTACATCGTACTCTAATTTCCAAGACCGCAGATTCCAGGACAGCGGAACTCCAGCCATATGCAGCCTAATCAAACCTTCAATCAGATATCAAAATTCAAGCGGAAATTCTCCGCGTCGGCGACCTCCGTTAACCTTTTTGATCACACGAACGTTCATACTGAATACTGATGTACTAATACGTTCATGATTAACGTACCGTTCGGCACCCGGGCCATTCATTCCCTTCTTTGTCGCACCTTCCTCTCAGGGTGTCGGTGCTTTCTGAAACCCCAACGAACAAATACAAAAGTCTGGTGAGTCTTGTGTAATTTAATTTACTCTGGGTCTCCTGACTTGCTTAACATCACGACAATCACATATACTCAACTAGTGGTTGGCAAGCAGCTCACGACCATAGAGTTTTCGATGCCAAGGCACCCTTTCAGGCGTGGAATTTTTGAATGCTACAAGGCTCAAAACTAACTGTATGTTATGTGATTCAAATACGCGAGTACTCATCTGGTATACACTGTCTTTCACATGCAAGGCCACAATACGATACTTGCCCCATGATTATTGATCAGTCCATCATTTATGTCAACGAAGTAATTCTCTTGCCAATCCCACCCTATTTTTTTGATCTCACGTTGCCTGGCCTACTGGTAACTGATAGCCACCTCGTCATATTTTTATCAAACTCATGCCGTGATTCTTAGCTCCACCACCCATTCTTCTGCCAATTCTTCTCTACTAAAACGAAAATTGAATGGTCTAGTGAGACGAGGCATATATTAGCCCAGAAGACTCTCAGATTCTAGTCCTTAGCCCTAATCCCCTCGCCGTTTGAATCTCCCCAGATTCCCTTCCCCCCATCACAATGTCGACTCCGGCGCCATCACTTGAGCCATTTTTAAATCCGGATGTCTACCTCAACCATCTTCCACCAGAAGGCGCCAACAATTACGAGATTTCTAGGAATGTAACTTTTGTTATTTCGGGTGTAAGTTTACCGTTTGCAAGGAGTATCTTCTTCTCGCTCACTCGAATATATGCAGCTCATGCTGTGGGATATTCTGGTTTATCTAGAAGATGATATTAAGATTATCAGGCAGAGCCGCATCCGAGCTCCGATCCTCTGTTTCATCTTCGCGAGGTATCTCCTTCCCCTTCTGTTCATCCTTTCCTGGTGCTTCATCTTGTTACACAGGGTGTTTGCTACAGCATATATTCTCGCCAGCTCCGTTCAATTAAGTACGCCGATATTCTTATTCTATCCTATTCCATTTTATTTATCTCAAACTGTTTGGTAGCTTCATCAGTAGACAGTCAAGCTACACTCCTCTACGGTGCTCTAGCTCTTTGCGCTCTCGCAATCGGCTGTTCCTCCTTCCTCTTCTTGCGTCGAGTCCAAGCCGTCTACACCGATCACAAATACATCCGCTGGTTCTTCTCAGTTCTTTGGTTTATATGTTTTGCGTGTGAAGCATTCATCTTAATCGAAATATCACCAAGTAACATCCCTGGAACGAAGAGATTCCAAGATACAGGTGCTAAACCTACGTTTACGATAAGCATGTATGCTGTCGTGGTTTTTGATACTTGTGTGTTCTTGGCAATTTCGTACAAGCTGGCCCAGACTTTTGTGGCTCAGAGGAGAGCAGTAGACTCGACAGGGGGGAGAGGGAGTTGGAATGATGAAGTTAATGAAAATGGTACCGCCACGCCTAGTGGCTTGGCTTGGTGGGATACGGCTATTTCTGGGAGGGCTTTACCGCGACTTTCGAGAGCCATTATACAAGGCGGACAGCAATATTATTTGTTAAGTCGTTTCTCGCTCGTTCTACTCTTGGCTAATACTGTCTCGCAGGTTTACGGTTGTGATAATGATCACTGCAGTGATCCTCTTATTGATTCCTACAGTCCATCCTATAATCAAAGGGACAGTGGTTATACCTTTAGTACCTCTTAATGCCTCCATGGCATGTCGAGTTTTTCGAAACTTGAAACAGTTTGATCATCGTCATGCAAATACTGAAATGAATACGAAGGATCTCCTGTATTCTGTTTAGGTTGTTACAAATTTCTTTGTATTGTACATGTTTCTTTTGGGTCGTCCAGTAGGCGAAACTTGTATATTTCATAGGATGGAGGATTGGATAAAATGGTATATATCAAACTGGTCATCGTGGACGACGACCGTGAGGGGTCCGTGTCAGTGCCAAGAGGTGTAACGGTGAGAACGAGGATGAAGAGACACTCTGATGATTGAGATAATATCTCGATGCGACGCATTCAAAATTTGTTTCCAGCAGGTAGAACTTGAACCCAATTTAGTTGTGGCTCAGAACCTCCTTATATATTGCCGTTATTACCGTACGCACTGAAACATGTGATATTCATGAATCAATGGTCGCTCTTCTTGTTCCGTTGACGTTGCTGAGGGACGGACAAGCGGTGTATCGTAGAGTTGAATGAGAGGATCCGAAGTAGAGCACTGTGAATGCCATCTCGGTTTCGTGAGTTACAAGCAGTTGATTCAGAGCACAAGCGGAGAGAACTGTGCCGATAATGATAGATGTGGCAAAAGAGCGAGTTAAATTTGCAGGAACTTCAAGAGGTTCCTATGTCGGAATACTTGTATAGTGTTCAGAGTTTTGTCGTTGGTCTATACAGCTTTTCCAATCCTTCTTTCGTTTCCTTGGCCATGGCGACACTCTTGCGGCTTTCGTTGTTGACAAAGTTCAACAATCATAGCTACAATACTCACGTATCCAGTTGATCCTTGACTTTCCCCTGCCGAGTCTTTCATATTAGTGGTTTTCATTGATTTGCATAGCTTCCATGCATACCGATTAATTTTCTTTGTTGCCATTGCTTGAAAATAAGACAGAGAGATATCAATATCGTACATAGGATTGTGGTGGCTCCTTGAACGGCATACTCCACGTGTTGTATGATGGCGTCTTGTGAAAGGACTTCTGCGACTGGTAGTGTAAGAGCAAGTACCGTACTTCTCAACCTTAATCCTAAAATGATATTATTATTTCTTGCAAAAGAGAGGGCCAGCCAGGAAACACTTGCCCGTGAAAGTCAAGAAACAAAGGCCAGGTAGTATAGTGACTGGAGTAGAATATTGAGTGGCACTCCAAACAATCCATACACGCCAGATCTTCACCAGGTATCAGCCAGTTTGTAGGGTGGATAAGAGATAAATAATGGTGCACCTGAATTGCTAAAGTCATGATATCAATTACCACCTGGCAAGCGAAACCAATCGCTATCACAGGGGTGGTAAAATAACTCGATAGTTCATAGAAATATGGACTCCCGGGATAGTCGCTATGTTTAATGTAGGCGTCTTGAACAACCCAAGTATTTATGATGAGAGCTAACAACCCGCAGATCATTATGACAGTACTGTATGCAATCATGAACTTGGCCTGTCTTATTCTGTCTCCATTTCGAAATCGAGGGACGAGTGCATGAATATATAGACAGTAGAGAGTGAAAGCGATTCCGTAGAAGACTCCAGCTACGGTTGTCGGGGTGACAAGCTCAAGTTGAGTAATAAGGAGTAGATCTCCTGGTAGCGGCGGAGCGGTGTCGTTATCCATAGAGATTTTGAGTGACAGATGTGGAATAGATTCATTCGCCTCTCACTTACAGAGGCAGGATATATAGTACCTTTTTAAAATAATTGCAACCTCCGTAGTTTGAGGTTTTCGAATTATGGTTATGTATCACATTCATCATGTATCAGACGACCGCCGCTGATGGATTTCAGAGAATAAGGTTGGCTTCTCTGGAAGTAACCAAATTATCTCGCTTACTGCTCCCAAAGGCGTTACAAGTCTATTGCTAACAGTGCGTTATGTGACGCGCCCATATCATAGGAAATGATTATCTTATACGATGCACCACAGGCTATCAGGAAAATGGATTTGTCACGTCTGAATTTTGATTTCGGTGCCGACCCAGAGGGACCTCTTGTATTCAAACCCAAAAGAGTTGCATTGTGCGCTGGTAGAGTTTCATCAATACGTATGCGTGTGCGTACAAGCCAAAGTCTTTGTCCAGGTATGTATACCCCACTAGATACCGCACAAGAAACCCCCAGGCAATCGTGTACTTGTTCTTTGATTTCTCCGGAAAAATTGGCAGCCTTACACGCCACTTCACCACGCGCCTAGCTACCGCCACGGATATACTCGTTTCACCACCATTATAGAATCGCATACGACTGAGTGTACTTGACGCAGGTTAGAGCAATTCAAATATACACTCACTCGAAAGAACAGATACTTTTTATTGAATAACCTATGATCTCCCGGATCATCAGTCTGCATAATTAAGAGCATATTTTCCATCGAAATCGCGCCCATAGTCTCGATCGATCAAACCAGTGAACGATGGGGCAAAACATCCAACTAGCGTTACGGTCTCACTCACACCTTGCCCGAAATACCGAACTCTCTCTTTGTCAACGCTGCCAACCTTAAACAAGTAGTTCAAGTCCCTCAAAAATGGGAGTGACGAACATCTATGTAAGAAAAGCCGCCATGAGTTCGAAAATTAGGCCCAGTGGAAATCGAAGGCTCGAGGGAGCCCGGGCGACGAAAGGGGTGAGTAAGAGAGGGGATGTAATCGTGCCGAAAAGAAGCACCACAGATGCATCCACATGTGGTCCGCATATGAGATGCTGTGTGTGCAATAGATGCTATCTTGGACTGAGAGCGGATGAAACGTAGACTTAGATAGACAGCGCAGCAAAGTTCTTGAATACGATTGATGGACAAGTTCACTCCAGGAACGTAGCAGATACCATCATGATCTCTGGATTCGGAAAATAAGTAACAGCTGAAATAAACCACATGATCTGTACCTGCTCGGCGCATAACTCTTCATAGTGGACGCCCTTCAAGATGTTTGCCGGTAATACTTGAGTTCGAATTCAAAGTCTTTTCTCTGACGACGACTCTCCAGCGTTGCCTCCAGGTGAAGCGATCACCATATAAAATAGTTTTACAAATTGATGTCGCGTACACCATCCTTGTCTACAATCTTAATCTTGTACTTCTCGGGGCTAACAATCAATCTCTTCGACACTTCCTGTATGCACCTCTTGAGTGTTTCTATGCCTTCCTCCAAAGGTGCCTCGGGATCGTGATACCTATACATCGAGTATACTGTGAGATATATCCATAAGTATGATGCGAGAGGTATAGCTCACCTATCCAGTAAACTCAGCACGAAGTAAGAGCCATATCCGTGAGCGGCGAATGGGACTTCTGTTGCAGTGCCGAGATAATCAATCCAGTAAAGTTTTGGCTCAGAGAGCGATGTGTCGTAGCCCCCCAAGAGAAGATTGACAGAGTAAGGACTGCGAGAGCGAAGGGATTCTGCCAAAGAACGACGGATCCAAGACGAGGCAGCAGCAGGGCGGAGAGGGTATGTATGGCGAATTTGGTAAAGGCGGAGGTTGCGCTCGATGTACTCCGCGAACTGAACTGTATCGCCTGTATCATAGGAATAGCAAATTGAATAACATATCGGACGGATATAAAGTAAAATCATACCTGGTTCGCCAGAGTAGGACATAAGCAGATGAGGAGAAACAGTCTTGATCTTGTCCTCATCGTTTTTCATCTTGACGATAGAGCGTGCGGAGGTTGTGTCTGCGGCAACAATGACATAGCCCTTGCCTATGAGGGCGAAAGATGTCTCCATGTCGAGGGCGGTGGATGAGATCAAGCGAGCACAACTTACGCGTCCAAAGGTGACGCGTGACCCTAACCCCAGTGATGTGCCATCAACGTGATCATGCTGGCCTCACCTCTGTCTACCCTAGCGCTACCCCTTGTTCAATGCAACGCGTTGGGACAACAGCCGGAAAATGTGGAAGGAGTGTCATTACTAGAGACGGGGGAAGTCAGTGCAGGTCAGTGTGATCTGTGACTAGCCTTGTTGCCCCTAGCCTAACATCGTACATGCTTTTCGGTCTCTAATAATACAACCGCCATCATCGCACTTGTATCTTGTGCAGCTGTCAGAAGAGAATTCCGACGCTGGCTATACGGCACTATCAAGCTGCTGAGAATATTCTCGTGAATCTGTCAATGGCAAACAAGCGGTTGAGCGTTTAGCCACGACCCACCCGTTACATGAAACAAAATCAAGAACATCATCCACGCGCTCCTCGGCCAGGTAGAGGTGTGGATGGATCCATCTTGCGATCTATGGTGCGTCACACTCTTGCTCGTTTCTTCAATTCCCTTCTCACCCTTTACAGCTTCGAGCCGAAGACCGAGAAAACCGATCCATCTAATTCTGAAGCCCTCCAAGCCTTCGCTTAAGTTTGTATGTCTCAACAACGGCATGATGGAGCCAGGCAGATTCTCGAACAATTCTGGACAAGCCCTCAATTCTACGCCGTCAACTGCGATCCACGCTCATTCAGTGGAGCAATGGCGTGGAGGCAATGCAAAACCGTGAAGCCCGCCAATCTGCTTTTATTCTTAAGCTGATCATCATGTGTTAGACGGCGGCAGATACTCGTTGTCTCGGCACATTTCTTGTTCCAAAAACCGTCTTGGTTGCATCGCTTGTCGGGCATAAAGAGAATAAGCATTTTCTGGGACTGAATACCCAGTACTGTAGAATTAGCAGAGCTTGGGTGTACCAAGTGCTCGAGGCGACACTGACGACATGCCAGCAGAGAAAAGGCCTCGTTGCTTATAAATATGGATCCATCTTGTGATCTATGGTACGTCTCTCTCTTCATACACTTTCTCACTCTCTGCGGCTTTCAACCAAAGGCTAAAAATGTTTGCAAAGATCTCCTCGGTCTTACTCTGGAAATCGATGCGTCTATCTCTGGAGCCCTCCAAGCAAGCTCTCATGTCTGTAGGACTATCTGGATAAATTTTAGCACACACTCAAGAAATGAGAGGAAGACGGCGAGAAGTGGGAGGATATCAGTGAAGGTTGGTTCTGGTCCACGAGTGGTACACGGCGCCTCTAACATACTCGACTCCGCCCGGTCTCTATAGATAGTGTCGGCAGGAACGCATTTTCTTACCCGCACGTTTCATCCCGCCCTATCAAAAATATTGCACGCTCATGCAGCGCTAACACCCTCGGGCCCCATTGATCTGCTTTATTCTTAGGCTAATGAGGATGTAGGATTTGGTCGAACATGAGTGCGTCGTGAGTGCGTCGAATGCTTGGGTGTTGCATTCCAGTTGAGTATCTGACCACCTTCTTTCATGTCTGTCCTGATGAATGGTGATAGGTTGTACAGGAAAACAAGCACACCGTGATCAACCACAATCCTCTCCCAGACGTTACTCAAGATCTCACGTCTCTTCTCGAGCCTTGCTTGGCGCTGGAGAACGATCCAAACAAACAATCGTATCACCAACTGCCTCATGTCACGGAAAAATCACCACTAGCGCCAAATGTAACAAGTCTTCGATAGGTTCGGCCATTAAGTCGCCTCGCGTCCACGGCTCTTCCAAAGTAGTTGTTGCCCCCCTGCAGCGACCCGCACTGTTTGACTGGCGATCGTCTCAAGAAGCCACGAATTAAAGCAGCTAATATGTTGTGTTACTGTTATCAATCTACCGTTAATTTAATATGGTGTGGACAAGAAGCTGACTCTGTCAAACATTCTAACCATAATATATTGCATAATATTTCCTAGTCCTCGGGCAGGATCAGTATGATATTAGCCAATATGTCTACTCCAACATACCGTCTTCCTGATCGCCACCAGAGAGATCAAAGAACAAATATGTGATTAATTTGGCATATCCTTTTTATAATATCCAGTGTATCACACATAAATGGATTTCGGATGGCACGCATGCATACATAACACATGCACATTCAAGTTGACAAGGCTCCGCCGGTGTACTCCACAACTCCCAAGGCCCCTCTACTCAGTATCAAACTCAAGCTCAGGCAAGTTCTAAATCCACACTGTAAACTATAATATATCTTTTCCCATGACATGGGCATGCTGCTACCATTCGAGCTTAATGGGCTTCTGATGGTTGTGTCAACTGGGCGCTATTAACGCCTTTGTTTTGTTTCCAGGAACTGAGCACTAATATTGGACAATCACCTTGTAATGGCTTTGTCAGAAGATAGTTTGACAGAAAGTCGGATAATCCGGCGACAGAGAAGTATAATGGCTAGTTTTGCTCTCTCAAATCCGTCAACTGAAGTTGCATGCTGAATGTGATTCCAACGTTTGAAGAGAGACGACCTGGGGAAGTCACAGTGATTTCGGAAATTTATCTAAACTGCATCTGCTGGTAAGCGAATGAACGCCACCCATCTCTTAGAACCTCTATCATGGATAACAGTACAGCTCCGCCATTAACAGGGGATCTACTCCTTGTTAATCAACTTGAACTTGTCACCCCTACAACTGTTGCTGGCACCTTCTATGGTATTGCGTTCACCCTCTTCTGTCTATATGTTTATGCACTCGCTCCTCAACTTTGGAAGGGTGATAGAACACGCCAAGCCAAGCTTATGCTTGGGTACAGTATTGTCATAATGTTCTGTGGGCTATACTATCTTGTATCAAATGCTTGGATTACTTACACAAGATGCCTACATCAAGCATAGCGACTATCCCGGGGGTCCATATTCTTATGTGCTATCAATATTTTCGGATACCCCTGTTATAACTATTGGCGTTGCCCTGTCAGACGGTGATCAATATTCTGACATCAACAATCCAGGTGCGCCATGATTATTCTTGTATCTATGTTACATGTCAGTTGAACTTTGGTCAAGATTTGGCGTGTATGGGTTGTTTGGAGTGCCACTCAATACGCTGCTTGGGTCACCATATTGCCTATACTGTGTTTTGTTACCTTCATAGGTAAACAATTCCTTTCCTGATAGTACCTTCTAAAAATAAACTGTATCCTTCAGGGTTAAGGTTGAGGACTACAATCCTCGAAAGTACACTACCAGTTGCCAAAATTGTTGGACTGGACGTTATAACACAACAAGCTGAAGCCGCTATACAGGGAACAACCACAATACTATGTACAGTGTTGATATCTCTATATCTCTTCTTCAAAGAAAGGCAGCAAAGAAAATTACTCGGTATGGAAAGAATACGAACGGATTAAAAGTAGAAGCAACTTATTCGAAAACTTTGGCAGGAAAAGATCAAAGATCCATTGGATATATGAATGTTGTAGCTATGATCATTGAGTCATATGTTCTTGAATCTATATGGTTCCTGACTCTGGTGATAATTTGGGATCAACGCGCAGGGGAGTTCTTTGCGGAGACTGGAGCCTACATTGAGGTGAGTTCTCGATAGTGTTAGCGTCAACACTAGATCATAACATAAGTATATCCAGATAATTGCCTACCTCCTTGTGCAGTACCGAGTTGCAAGTGGTAAGACACATGAATCACAGAATGTGCGACGGAATATCAGTTCCTTGCGTTGGAACCATTCAAATCAAGCGGCGACGCAGTTCGCGGAAACTGGCGGTGAAATCCAAGACGGCTCCTATGTGCCGAGCATGCCAGAGGCACCGAGTGTTCAGCAAGCATCTAGTATGGCCTGACGCTGGCTTGACGAATACGGCTGTTTCGATATTGTTTCTAGTAATTTATATTATTTGGGAGAAGTCCTGTTGATTATGCGTTGAATTATACGGAATTTGTGCTGGCTCGATCACATCCCAGAGTTACCTATTTTGGGTGAGGATGTTGTTGATAGACGAGATCTTGAGCCACACACTCGGATTGTCGACAAAAGGGTTTTCTATGAAGCCTTGGTATCCATTTATACTCCCTGGGGGGCTGGCCCGGTAGTGATACTGTTGGAAATTGTCGGTGGATCACTCACTAATGTTTGTCGGAAATAATTCACATGTGACTGGTGCTTACGTAGTTGGGCCATACTTTGTATTAGTACTGTTACCACCATTTGAACCAGCGTCGGGTCGACTAACAAGCTACGAGGGTGATTTGATCCTACGCACTTCATTATGGTTCCTGCAATTCTTGACTATGCGAACATCCGATATATTTCATACCGTCTGGTTATTTCTGGCAGTCCCGGATGCACGACCACCCCGATTAACTATACGAACACCGGGCTTTCTAGTGTCTGCTACGAAAAGGCGCGTTCTTCGTGCTTTGAATTGGATCACCACTCAAACCTAGAATGCTATGCTTAGCAAGAAACGGTACATGATATGACTCAACTCTTTAGTCGTTCTATCTCTATTCCCGTAATGATGATGTGTTCGACAATTTGATGCGCGCACCTGTCCCCTTACTTCAGGGCATCAGCAGGTTTCAGCAAGATATGTATACAGCCTTTTGGCATTGATTGTCACAGCCTCATCCACAATTGGACGCTTCTACGGTTCCGCTTCACCTCCGATACCTTCTTCCATTCTTACGTCCCGCCTTCCTCTCACCATATCAGCCCCTCTGCTTGCCTTTCTGCTTCCCCTGTCTGCTACGGCGCTCGCCAGCATTATAGAAATATCGACTGATCTGGCATTGGATTCTCCCGTGATGATTTAGTCTCTGGATCATGAAGTGTGTTCGTGGAGTAACGGGTCAAGTATCTCAGGACCGACTCGGATTTGTAATTATCTGGTAGAAAATCTGATGTCCTCCGCGTTCTCTCGATATAGGTTAATTGGACACCTTCACTACGTGTTTATCGGTGGTGCCTTGATGCGACGAACAACGCTATGAATAACGCCAATCACGATTGCAACGATACGTGGACTTATGGCGAGGGTACGGATGAGGAATGGTGGGCGGTGACAATGAGTACATACGTGAGTACATGATCATTTGGAAAGTGCGATGTAGGTATACTATACGCCTGGTCAGGGTCTATACGCAGACATGATAAGCCACACTTTCGATACCTTTGGTCTTGTTCTGCATACCGCACGAAATACGAGGAATGATGCCAGGTGAGAGTTGATCAACAATCATCTGTCGTCATGATGAAACAACAGTAGAGTTAGGCCTCAGTTTCTCTGGTTTCTCAACTCAGCATGTAGCATTTTACAAGGTTGTTGTCAGGGTACACTTCCTAGAACGGTGGACCGTTTGAATGACGTTAAAGCGGGAGTTTGTATGATTTTATTATAATCCTCTTTCGTTTAATTTTCCGCCCTCCTATTTTTGAAGAGCACGGGCCGGTAAGTTGTCGGTTACGCTCTAGGATATTCTGATCTCCTTCAGTCATCATATGGAAGCCAGTAAAATTCGCTGAATCGCGACTTTTACACTCCCCTGAATTACTGTCCATTCGTCTCATCGTCCGTTACCGTTCCTCAGCCATATCCGGCCCCTCAAAGAGGTCAGATATAACTCGCTAGTGTTCATGTCACGGTTCTAATGGAAGGTGATCATCATTACTTTGATAATTACATCTTTTGCCAAGGACAATCAAAGACTAATGTACGGATGTTCCAAACGTTCTTCTGATAGCGTGCTATAAACGTCTAGATTATGAATCAAGAATGCACAAGTGTGCGACTGACTGCACTACTGAATGATAAGGTTTAGATAGCAGTGGCACGCCCCCATTTCTTCTGCTTCTTCAAGCTCAGATTGTTGAATTCAGCGGCCTCGAAACTACGCTGGGCGCAGCTCTCTGTTTTGGGAGACGATAATGCGGAGTGAAAGCGGATCATTCACGACCGACAGTGAGAATTGTCGTGCAGTTTATCAAGTGAGATCATTGAGTGGCGGTTCTTTTCTTAGCCCGAGAAAATATACTCGTTTCTGGACTAGATACCAGGTTTGCCGAAGCACATCTGGCAGCTGTCCATGCGGGCGCTGTAGTCAATTTTGTTACTCGGGAGCATTCCGTCTGTCCGATCCAGCGGACTTTGAGTTGATACTACGAACGGTAAATATAGAATTTAAGCCAATTTGACAGTAGTTCTATAGACACATGTTTGTTGCTGCTGATGAAGGAGCAAATTTCAAGACAACCTTGTTCAAAACTCTATGGAAGACAGTTTTTCAGTACAAGTACGAGGGGAGCTACCGTTCACTAATCAATGAACAATGGTCACCATCACGGTCGTGGCTAGGACCTCTGTGGTGTTGCGCTCGTCCTTTGCTGCCGATACGTTCATTCATTGGCCACTGAATTTGGAGTGAGATAGGCGAAGCCATGCAAAGTTGCGTATAAATAAAGCTCTTAGCCATGAAAATTTTCCAGTTGGCTAGTGCTCATTGTCAGAAAAGCACCGCCTCCCAAGTGATCTCAATTTATGTATCAGGGGATACAACAAGTATTCACTCACAGTCATATATCTCACATTCATTATACGATACAAATGAATGGACCCACAGCTCTGTATAAGGGACTAACGCCCTGTTCAAGGAACTTGTGGCTCTAGTTCTCGAAATTGGATCACCGCTGTTCTCGTCGCTTAACAGAGATCTTATCATCGGAGGTCCTTCCGTCCTTCTTCCAAGCTTGACACCGTTCCAAAAATTTCCGCTTGACACGCTGATTGATATTGAGATTGACCCAGGAGCAATTGACTGCGGGGAAGAAAGTCTATAACGATAAAGATGATAACCATTGGGATCACGCGCCATCAAATATTGATGCGAGTCCAAGGTTCGGGTTCAGGGTAACCGTGTAGAGCAAGTTGGGATCAAGAGTTCATACACATCCATCATGGCAGGTGGAGTGTCACCAAGCGGGTGATGTTAACCCCTCATTAATCTCTCTTAGTCAACAGCACTTCGACGCTCAACCTCCATCAACAACAAGGGATCATCTTTGCCCTTAGAACATAGAACATTCTTAACAAGAACTATGGAAACCAGTTTACAATCTAATTTCAATGGTAAAAGTTGTAACAGTTGTAATGTCCTGCATCTCAAAGCCATAACAGTTGAAGCATGAGGGGTACCAATTCCTGTGTACAGTACGCTGTGAAGGAACAACCAAAACAACAATGGGAAACACCTCAGTGATGCTATATGCTATCCCGAGTGATCACCATCACTATCATCACTGATCATTCCCCCGTTTGCTCACCGTCCGCCCGCCCATCTATCCATCGTAGATTTCATCATGATTCCGGTAAACAGACTTCATAAACAATTACGGGATTGGTGGACTAGAAAATTTAGAGTACTATCTCTCAAAGCAGAATTCAGGAGCCGAAGACGGTCTGAGGACAGTAGAAGAGAATGTTCCGCTGAGGGTTTAGCTAAAGCCCAGGCTTCCGAGCCGCATGACTGTTTAGAAAGCATAAAGTTGTGAAACGAAGGCCTAATCCGTATCAGATCCGTCTTTTTTGAGTCCTGCGCTGACATGGGTAGTGATTGAAGCAGGCACGCAGGTGTAAGAATAGAGTCTCTGGGAAGTAATTGACGAATTTGGCATTGTTGTGCGAAGGTATAAAGGGTGATATTGTTGAGGATGCGGCTTCCGACGCAACCCCCAGTTCCAAACCCTCTATGTCGGACAACAGCACCGCATTGCCGCTACAGGGAGCACTACTCCAGCTCAATCAGTTTGTGTTAGTCGCTCCTACGACCGTGGGCGGTACTCTCTATGGCATTGCATTCACCATCTTCTGCCTATACGCTCATTTACTAGTTACTGCAATACGGAACAATGACAGAAAAAAACAAGCGAAGTTCATGCTTGTCTATACCTCCATCATAATGATCTGCGGGCTGTATAGTCTAGTAGTAAATGCTTGGATAACCCAAAGAACTTTCATAGGCCATGCCAATGAGTCCGGGGGTCCATACGCATACAAAAGATTGGCGTATCGTGTTACTCCTGCGACAGTTGCTGCCCTCTCCTGTCAGTCGACCGTGGATGTCCTGACAGGTGCTATTCAGGTGCATGCGTTTCTTACTCTAATCTATGCCACAAGCTGAACTCGGAAAGATTTGGCGTGTGTGGGTCATTTGGGGCGCCACTAAATATGTCTATGCGGTTCTTGTACTGCCCGTCGTGGGTTTCTTTACATTTACAGGTAAGTTAGATCAGACAGTTTCTTTATCTTTGAGATAAATCATATTGTTCCAGCTTTAGAGATTAGGTGTATTATAATTGGAGCCAGATTATCGATCGAAGAAGTTGCTAGGGGAGATGGCGAACTAGAAGTAGGGGGAGTAATGATCCAAGGGGCTACTACCGTACTCTGCACTATCCTGATATCTCTATTCCTTATTGTTCACCAACGGAAACAGAAGAAGTTGATTGGTATGGAAATATCACGAACTAATAAAACAACTAATTAAAAACAATTCTGATAGGATCATCTCAAGGATCGGTTGCGTACATGAATATTGTGGCTACGCTCGTCGAGTCATACACTGTGGAGTCAGCGTGGCTCTTGATTGTGGCAATAACTTGGAACAATGTGACTGGCGCGTCAATTTTCTTCGACGAGTCTCTGGTCTACGTCGAGGTAAGTACCTGAAGACGTCGATATCGGCGCCACCTCATGAAATGTGTTTAGATAATTGCATATCTCCTTGTGCAATATCGTGTCATCAGCGGAACCGCATATGAACCAAAAAAGGGACAACAAGATATTAGTACTTTGCAATTTGGGGAAGCCAGCGACTCAATCAATGATGATCCTCTGTGTCATGTGCCGGTCGTATCAAAAGCGTCGATTGTTCCACGAGTTTCTATTATGGCATAACGAGTGCAACGACCCGTTTGATACTGATGTTGAGCTAATACCGGTGTATCGTTGGCACTATCCAAATTATGTTACGACACAGCTTGAATCGGTGATATTCGAGACGGTCCTTATGTGCCCGGTATGCCAGAAGTGTTCTGTAAGTTTCTAGTATGGCTCAACGGATACTGTTGTTTTCGATATTGTTACTAGTGGTCTTGCTACTCCTGTAATTTATATTGGACTACGTGTTGAATTATGCGAGGTTTTGCCAGGGCTTGTCGCGAGGCGCCTTTTCCAGGATCTTCTTGATTGAGTCATACTGCCTAGTGCGATTGCACCAACTCAAACACTTCTAAAGAAATACAATCTCAGCGTCAACGAAGTTGTAGCTGACCGCTAACATATTCACCTAATGAAATACAATCTAGGTACAAGTGAGAACTGGGTATGGATAACTGTGAGACAGGACAAACTCACCTCAGCGTCAATGAAGTTGTAGCTGACCGCTGAGGTGTATACATGGTGGCTGTAAATATAAGTTCTCGGCATGGAACGGCACAAGTAAAACTATATAGTAGAAAAGGTGAAACTGTATAGTTATAAGAGAGGGGCAGAAGTCGGAATGAAGATAAAAGTTGGACGGCGAAAGAAATGTAGAATAAGTAAAAATAGAATAGGTCATAAAAATAGAAATGAAGTTAAGACGTTACCGAAGCCATTTCAATAACTTCGGCGGTTGTTCTCTCTTGAAAATAATATAATTTTATCAAATGGTTAGTATCGCGTTCTTCCTCTGCGGGACTATGCACTCAGCTGTTTTAGTGATTAGGTTTAACCTCACAGGACACAGAACGAGTAGCGGTGAGGCTGTAGGAGACAATTTGTAACGCCTAGAAATTGATCAATATACTCCACTTTATATGACAGTATCTGGTTACCCAATGAACACCAACACCAGTCCTAGTTGGAGCGACTGTAAACAAGATTCGTCAATGGGTCCTCTTATTGAAGTATGAACCGGAAGTAGGTTTGATCTATGCCTGAATGTAAACAATCACTGTGAACCTAAAGCGTCCATAAAATACTACACAGAAAATCAGCAAAAAGTTTGGTAAATAACATATATATGTGTCGTAGACTAACTGGTCATACAATGATAAAAAATCTATGAAACAAATGATAAAAATTGCTTGCTGAGGCGGTTTTAATGTCAAGCTTTGTGATATATTATAGTTCAGAATTACACTTTTCCTTATTTAAAACACACCTCAAAATCCCTTTAACAGCAATTTTTGTAGTATTCAAACTCGTGAGAACCATGAAAGTTTGAGTTTTTCAAGACGTAAAACATATTAAATAACTAGAATATCATGTATTCTGTATGAATAAGCACACAGAGAATACTAATCAGGATGGTATAAAAAACCACAACCATCTACGTATTCTATGAGGTAAAGGGACTTAAAAAATGAAGCTAATTAGAGGATTAGAATGATCATAACGAAGAAAAAAATGCACAATTCTTGTGTTATCAATGGTGAAATCCAAAACTAATTAATGGTAAAGACCGAGGTAGATACTGACTATTGAACTGTCAATGAGCCCACATTTGGGCATTTTATTCCATACTATCCGGTACAGTTTGCTGTGCCTTCAGTAGGTTGTTGCGACGGCCGCCATTTGTCTGCCACTGTTTCTTGGCTGGTCGGGCAGTGTCCTGGTCAGTATCATTGACAATTTTTGAGGATCGCAAAAGTGGCTTTCGGACTGGTCGTGCTGGTACCCCAACCACACCACTCTTCTGCACCCCTGCATTTTCCTTTCCCCCTGGCCGCACATTACTGGTACTCGCAGTATTGCTCCCATTACTATCTTCATGTGGATGTGGCCTTTTCTTTGCGGTATGCTGTGACTGGGCTGGAATGATACTCTTCGGAGCAAGGGGCAACCTAGTAGGCCCCTTTCTCTTTGAGTTGTGCTTCTCAACTATTGCCGGCTCGTCATCTCCACTACCTTCTCCTTCAGGTAACACAGCCCTAAGTTTGACACCGCCAGTATTGGTAACATTATCAATACTGTTCCTGTTGCCCTCTACTTCAGCATTGTTATCCTCATCATCGGAATTGCGCTCGTCGCTGTCAAACGTGTTGTCATCATCTTCAAAGTTATCCTCCCTTTCTTCGAAACCCATCCCACCATCATCCCCAGCACCCGCGGGGTCACCTACAGGCCCCAACACATCATCACCAGCTCCCACCTCATCATCGCCCTCACCAGCGCCCTCACCAGTTTCATCAGTCCCTGTCATACAACTATCTTCAGCTGGTGGTGGGGTGTTGTTATCTTGGGTGTTTCTGTGGGATTTCAATTTCGCTGCCTGATTGGTTCGACGGTTTCTCAGTGTTCCCCTCATGATCTCGTACAGGGCCCAATCCATGGCATACTTTCGGAGTTGGGGGTGGTCAGACCTTGCCTTATAAGCAAGCAAACCATCAACAAATAAGCAACTGACAACATAACAAAGAATGATACATACTAGTTTTACCGCATCGGTCAATTGAGTCAGGTCGACATCCTTGAGGGGCGTGGAAAAGTGTATTCTGCAGTGTCTCATCCTGTCCTTGACAAGGTGCTATTATAATGAGTATGAGAAAGGTAAAGATAACAGTGACACTTATGCGGCACTGATTATAAAGATCTTTGTCATTGGCCAATCGCATGTCTTCGGCCAAATTACCCAATTTCTTTGGGCGTGGAATGAGTTCCTCGGAGTCCTCAGCCTGAGATTCCGAGACTGCAGCCTTCTTGTATACATCCAGCTCCGCTAGCAAGAACGGTGAGGTGGGTGTAGTGGAGAAAAGAATGCCATACCGTGGTACTGAGCAACCTGTTTTCTGAGGCGCGAGAGCTCTTGTAAAGAACCATCTGGTGTGCTTTGATGGGATGTAGCAGTAGCTACTGGTCTAGACATCTGGGCTTGGCGGTTTCCTGAAGACGTCTTAGGTTTAGACAAGTGATTGATAGCGGTTTTCGATGAGGCAGCCATATGGAAGTTGGGAATGTGTGGACTGTTAAGGTCGGTCAGAACTGAAGATTAAATACATGGAAAAAATACGCACATCTGACCACTTGATACAGCACCGCTTGCAAGAGTAGCTGGTCGGGGTAATGCAAAGCCTGGCTCGCATAAGCAGACAGGTAGAGTGGTGACTTAACAAGAATTTTTTGTCAAGTAGATCGACTAAGAGACGTAACGCAAAAATGCTTAACTTTACGTTGGTCCGATGTTGTCGAGTCGGGCACTGCTGAGACTTGTGAATATTCAGCTCCACATGGGTAGCGCCGCCAGGGTCAAGTGCACAGCAGTCGGGAAAAAAAAACTTTTATGAACGGAGTAAAATAATATTAAAATGAAGATACTACTCACTTTACGTCTTAACGTCGGGCACCACCAATACCGCTATCCGGCTATGCACACAGGAAATTCCATCCGGCCTTGAGATACTTGTCTAACAAAGAAAAGGGCTCCTTTATAAATCTGAGAAACGAAAGCGAGAGTTCAACAAGATGTCCTCACCGGCATCTTTCACTGAGTCGTCCTCATCTTTCAACGAGAGGTCTTCACCATCGTCGCACACCGAGTCCTCCTCCTCCTCATCTTTAAACGGGGGGTTGTCACCATCGTCTCACACTGAGTCGTCCTCCTCATCTGTCAACAAGAGGTCCTCGCCATCTGTCAACGAGAGGCCCTCAACATCATCCGACCCTCAGTCTCCCCTTGAGCACTCTGTCCGAATCTCAGTCTCCCCTTGAGCACTCTGTGCCTCCCCCACAACGGCTCACGGCTGCGGATTTTGGGAATCAGCTCGAATGGAAAGAAGTCCTTAAAGCGAATCCAGATATTGACTGTCCGTACAGGAGTGTCTTAGTGACGCCCGAGCCTTTAACACCAGAATTGTTGGGCAATACATCACTCGCTACAGGGCTCTTGGATCAGCAGAGCTCACAAGATTGTAAGTTACTTACAATGATCAGCGGTTGTATATTCAGATAGTCACATAGGGGAAGAAACATTTGGAAGGGAGCCGAGCCTGATTGATTTGGGACGCGTTGAAACATTTGGCGACCGCGGAGACACTGCACTGGGGGCGATTAACATAACGGTCTGTATCCAACAGGATACTGCCGAAGGTACAGTGGTCAGTGAAAGAGCATCTGGGAGTGGCCGAAAACGCCGTAGAGGAGACATACTTGAGCTGGTAAATGAGGAGCAGGATCTAGACATAAGGGAACACAAAGTAAGTAATCATTTTTGAAGGTAGATGTTGACTAACTTTTTGTCAGCGGCACAAGGATGTGCAAGTATGCATTCTAAACAAGAACTGGAGGGACATCGAACTCAATATCAAGTTGTCAGAGTAAGCGGAGAGGGATTACAATGGCAACGGTCTAAGATGTGCCCGAGTAGTAGTACACTCAGTACATACCAATAGTGAACGAGGTGCTAACAAGATTTATATTCTCTGATAATTATCTAAAGCTATGTGTGCGCATCAGTGGTGATAATATGAAAATAAGATAAGCACTCACTAGAAGTAGCATCGGACACTGCTCCTGCATAATTTGCAGGCCTTTATAGTTGTTGAACAAAAGCTACAGGCGTGAAATACAAGTCCAACTTGACCAAGGAAAAATGTACAAGTATTCTACCGATTATTGAAAAGTACTGTATACACTAAGCGTCATTCATAAGCTAGATTAAGGACAGTTCATGCTTTACAGTATACATCAAGAAACTGAGCCGACCACTTTTCTACGGAACTGACGGACCTCCTGGTGACTCCAGAGCCTCGTGTCTTGTCGCGCCACTGGGTTGCGTTGCATAGAAGCTTCCGATTGATGATGGCCTCCTCAGCAAGAATAGACGACTTATGCTTCAGGTAGTTGTCCTCTAACCGAGGATTCCAGCGGCCTTGGTCGTCACCGTTGCCCTCAAACATCGAAACAAGAGGGAACCATGACTGTTTCCTGATGTTCATACCATGACCTAGCATCCACGTTCAGTAACAAACCTACACTAATTCAAACAACAGAACATACCTGTGAAGCTCTGATATATACCACATATGAGATCCAGCTCGTCGGTTGTCAGCTCGTCATCCACGTATTCTATATTATGCTTGTCCCGTACAGAGAAATTAAGAGCATTATTATCGTATAAACCAGAGGGCCCCTTCAATGCTTCGCTGATGCCAATGCCTTCATCCAGGGCTAGACGCCAAACATAACCGCCACGTAGTACAGCCACACGGCCACGCTGGGAAGTCAGTATGGACTGGCATCTTTGCTTCCAAAAGTTGTAGTCGTTGTGGGTAAATACATGGTCCGAAAAAATCATCGGCGTCATGGCACATGGTAGCTCGGATCGCACAACATTGAGGCCTACTCGCTTCTGTAAAGTGCAAAAAGGAACCCTGGACTGTGCCAGCTCGACAACAATGTCTTCATCTCTGAGATCAGGATGTAAACAACAGATCATCAGAGCTGCAGAGGCCGTATACACGGCAACATTCCAGGGGACGGTAGCCCATTCACCGAAGTCGAACATGTATAGGCGCTGAGCACCTGTCTGCACTCATTTGATACAGCGCAAGCGAGACGAGAACTTGAGGGGATGGCTGCACTTTGATGACAAGTCCCACATAGCTGCTGGTGGTTCAACTTGTTCCTGGCTGACCAGACGAAGCACAAAGTTGACGCAGGCATAACCCATTTCCATTGCCCAAAAAGCGCTGTTTACTTTCACAGTATTGATACCAGTGAAAGCGAGTACAGACTTGATATCGGCCAGTGGTGCTAGTGCTCCAGCGTGCGTGGACAATGTTTGTGGAGGGAGAAACCCATAGAATTTTGTTAGGACATCAAGCACTTGCAGTCGGGACCTCTCTAGCTCAGTGTTGGGAATGGGAATCAAGGCACTTCCTGACGGAGTATGCGGCGGGTGAAGCCTGACGGGGCGGGTAGATGCAGCGGGGGAGACGGAGGAAACAGAGGGGGCGTAGGGGGCAGAGGGGGCAGAGAAGGCAGGAGGGATGGGGGAGACAGGAGGGGCAGGCGTGGCGGAGGAGGCAGAGGCAGAGGCAAAGGGGGCGGAGGGGGCGGAGGAAACAGGAGCGGCAGAAGTGGTGGGAAGGGAGGTGGCAGAAAGTGAGGGAGCGGCAGGAGTGGCGGAAGTAGCAGGAAGGAGAGATGCGGTGGGGAGAGCGGGTGTTACAGAAGGCGCTGAGGTTGCTGTTGTCACAGGCATAGCGGTGGGAGAGCATAATGAAAGTGGCTCGAGGACTTGACCCGTTTCCTCATTCCGTTCCTCTAGATCTTCATCTGAGTCCTCATGTGATTTGTCAACCCACTCGCTACAAATCAACCATTCATTGCAAAATGAATCATAGCGAGACTCTCCAGGGCGGGCCTGCTCCAGCATCTCGCTTCGATCTCGCTTTGGAACCAGAGTTCGAACAAACTTGGGTGGGGTGTCCAGAGACCACTCCCAGACATATACTGCTGCGCTCACAAGCGGTGGATTCCTTTCACGATTCAGCCTGGACTGTCGTTTGACCGGGGTCTCATTGAGTAGCATCCTCTGGTGCCTTTCCTCATGCTTCTTCTCGAATGCTTCCCAAACATCCTGACCAGATCTTTCAACTAAACGCAGCCGTCCATTCTTCCATACAACTTTGCTGATTTGGGAGGGCGAAGAAGGAGGACGTTGATCATCTTCGGTGGTATGTGTTGGTGGTGGGCTAGCTGGCGAGAATTGAAATTCTGCTGGAAGGTGTGGTTAGCTTATAAAATTTGTAAAGGATACGTGGTCAAAATAACTTACCAGGGGCTTGTGTATCCTCCCATTGGTACTCTGTGTCTATGTTATAAGAAGGTACGGACGGCGAAATGACGGTGGTGGCAGCTTGGAGAATTTTGGGGGGGGGGGTCATAAGTCGTCGGTCATTTCGTTTGCTTTGGGCGATTTCTCGAGAACCCCACCGGTACCAAATTGGCATTCCACAGTGGTCGAACCACGAGGCTGATGGTTGATTCGGCTGATCGTCGGGGTTGTGTAGAAAGACACCTGAGTGATTGGCGTCCCAGAAACGTTGGAGGAGTGGAGTGCAACGCAACGACTCCCATACGCTGATACGAGCTTTATCCCACGCGACCAGCACTTTATACCACTCTGTCGGAGAGATGCCTTCCATGTACTTCGGATCCTCCGGAATATTCTTCAACATCCAGTAAAGTAATGCGATCCACATAGCAAACCAGTCTCGCCCCTGTCGCGCATAGTACCACGTCATGGCCTCGGTTTCGTGGCTGTTGGTGTAGCCCCATTTTCGAGTAGAGTATGGTTCCAGATATTGTATAGAGAAATGACGCGAGAAAATGCCCAGCACATCGCGAATCAAGGTCTCCACAGCTAACCATGTATTCTGTGTAAGATATGGCAGCTTAAGATGCGTGGACTCGTCGCTGATAAGTAGATTTCGCGGCATATAACTGATATCTTCCACTAGAGCACCATTCCAACATACCGGCCGCCTTGGTACGAAGCCCAGCCATGGAACATGCTCTGACCACCAGTATGGCGCTTCGAAAGCCTCCACTCCCACATTGTTGAACGTCGTGATATCATCAATGTTAAGTTCACTGGGAAGCTGAACATCTCTAGCACAGTTTGGCGAGTAGTACAAATCGCCGTTGATAAGGTATGCTCAACCTGGCATTGTTGCGAAAGAAAAAATTGGAAAAAAGTTTGGAACGAAATGGGGTGAAGTTCCTGGAGACCCAAGAAGATATAGAATATGTTACCCCAGAAACCCGAGGTGGTGAACAGTGATATCCCGGAAACCCGAGATGTGATAGATGATTTGGATTTGAGTGGGGGCCACGGAGGGCTCGAGGAAGGCAGAGGAGGTGGTTGCGGTGATGGTTTTTTTTTGATGCCATCAGCGAAACGTTGATAGTGGTCAGATGATCAATGTTCATTGATCGTTGATGGTATGTGACTCTAACACTGGTGATCCGTTGGTGTCACGGTGGTGTGACCCCATCACGGCTCATCTCTCTCTCCCCTTTCATCTACAAGGGCCTCAAAGCGCTGGTAAGTCATCAGTTACTGACTCTCTCGGCTCATTACTCTTTAGAATCTGAGCCCATGAAGAAGATGAACTACAATCAATATCAAGTTCTGCTCCCGAGGACAGGCGGTGTTAACTATCTCCCCATTTTTCCTGGCATAGGGATCCTGTGCCTACATTCCAGTATAGCGGGTTTCTGTTATAAACACTCTACCCACCACCACCTTCTACATTCCGCTGGCTACGATCCGATCCAAATGCTACCTGTCTACGGTCTCAGCTCGTGACACGATTTACAATAGCTCCCAGTAGTCGCAGACCTACGCTGCGATGTTCTGATTACCTGATGTGCATGTATCCCTAGCAGTCAATGACACTATTCCTTATGTCTGACTTGCTTATGCGCTGCTGGCAGCGAGGTCGTTCAAATGTGACCATCGGCTGCAAAAATTTTCCGTGCTGTGCAGCCATATATATTTCACCTGCAACTGCCACGTCTACTCCACATCCGATCCACCATGGCACAAGCAACCAGGAGGTCCAAGGTCAGGTGTCCGTGTCCTTGTCGTGGGTTGGTCGATCCTCGCGTAAGGCAACAGCACCAGGAATGCCGGGTGAAGAGCACTTCACTCAGAGCCAGGATTATTTGCCACTATCGACGCGCTGGCTCCATGATAATGAATACAAGGACCACCAAAAGGAAAGGTTCTCCCACATTCGCTGCCCCTCCCATTCCAGCTACTTCTCTGCCATCCTCCCCCCCCCCTCAGATTCCTTTTGTGGCTGCAGATGATGTGCCACATATAGCCGAACTACCTACTTCCTTGGCTAGCGAACATACCTTCCACGAGAACCAAACAGCCACTGATACCAAGCGAGCAATTCGAGTGAGAGAGAAAATGGGGATGGTGATGGACCGAACCTGGAGACCAGCTTCTCAACCCGTACGACGGTTGGTTGAAGAAGACGATCAGGAAGATAATCAGGAAGGACTTGCGCTCACAAATGACGCACTCTACGACTTGTTATTTGTGGATGAAGACTACGAAATGAATGATGACCCCGAAAGCAATGACGAAACAGATGATGGGGCAAGCAATGAACTTCTCACCGATGTGGCAGGAATCACTCTCTGGGATAGAGTTCTGGAGCGCTGTAAACGCCAGGTGGCAGCCTTAGGTTGGTCTTTCTACTCGTATTCCTACTCTCATGTATCTCATTGATTGGCAGATACTTCTCAAAGCCTTGGCGAGGCCGATATCGACATTCTCCTCAAGTACAGTCTTAAGATCGAAGATCGTTTGACTGACAGGACATTTGCACAAATGGAGCACGCCTTTCGACAAGCGCATCACAAGTCGCTCAAGAATACAAAGAAGCACGTGCATATGTTGTCCGGCTTACAGCCTATCCGCTACAGCTGTTGCATCAACAGCTGTGTCTGCTTCACGGGGCTGTATGAGCATTATACCCAATGTCCCAATTCCGATTGCAATGAACCTCAGTTCAACGCGAAAGGCCAGCCACGCAAGTATTTCGTGTACCTCCCTATCATTCCTCGTCTACTCGCCATGTTATCTAGCCATGAGCATGCTCAAAATTTACGCTATCGGGCAGATTTCAAACATAAACCGGGTGTGATAAGAGACGTCTTTGATGGCTCGTATTATTGATCGCTCCTTGAGACCATTGTTCCCACAGGCGACGAGGACAACTCTTTCTTTTATTTTTCTGACAAGCGTGACATTGCGCTTGGCCTTTCAACCGACAGGTTCGCCCCATTCAAGCGGCGTAGCCAGACGTGCTGGCCGATCATTCTGTTTGTCTACAATCTTGCACCGCAGGTACGGTTCCAAAAGAAGCATCGTTTACGGGTTGGCGTGATTCTGGGTCCCAAGAAACCATGGGACTCAGATTCCTATCTTTGGCCACTTGTTCAAGAGTTAATCCAGCTCGAAGCTGGTGTCAAGGCTTGGGATGCAGTCACCCAGGCATATTTTCTCCTGCATGCTTATCTCATCCTCCTTTTCGGTGACATCCCTGCCATGGCCCTCATTATGAATATGAAAGGCTCAAATGCAATTAGTCTGTGTCGTGTTTGCAAAGTCCAAGGTGTATGTAATCATCTTGCAAGCAAAAAGACTTACTACGTCCCTTTGCGATGGGACAATATCCCTAATGCCGATCCCATCCGTTATGATCCAAGAGATCTCCCGCTACGGACTCATCGTGAATTAATGGAACAAGCCATTGCCGTGCAAATGTCACCTACCAATACCGCATTTGAGAACCTCGCAAAGCAATACGGTATCAAGGGCATACCAGTCCTTTCAAATGTACCTGCAATCTCATTTCCTGAATCCTTCCCGTTTGATTTCATGCATCTGGTTTGGGAAAACCTAATCCCCAACCTAATATTATTCTGGATTGGCGAGTTTAAAGACTTAGATCATAGTGGTAAGGGCTATTTAATTGGTCCTTGAGTTTGGGAGGAAATCGGAAAGGCTACAGAGGATTGCGGATCAACGATGCCCTCTTCTTTCGGTGCCAGAGTTCTTAACATCGCCAAGAAGCAGTCGCAAATGTCTGCTGAAATGTATTCAAATTGGACGCTCTTCATTGCCCCAATTGTTCTCCGTGGAAGATTCCCAAATGCGTTATACTACAGTGGGGGACAAAACTGTTCCAATGTTTTGTACCTTTGCAAAGAATGCTATATACCAGTGCAAATAAAATGTTTAAAATCTTGAGAATATTTATGAATATACCTTAGTATCTAAGCTACCATCATATGATATTATGTGGCTGTACAGTTATTATTGGTTATTAAATAATCCTTTTAAGTCAGAGCATCATTGGAATGGTTTTGTCCCTGTGCATTGAAAATACAGAATTGGCTACTTATCAAGGCAGAGGATACTATTTTCTGGCTATCAAAGCTACAAATGGTAGCTTTGATATTGATGCCAATCAAATTCTGCTGATATGATATCAGAATCCACCTATATGCTACTCTAAAGATTAGATACTTTATTAAGTAGTAAATCTTTAATCTCTAGCTTATTATTACAATGTCTTCAAGGTTTGTGATGTAATTTATATTAAACCAATTATCTAAGTGCAATAATATATTGTATTATGTAATCTATGCTATTTAAAGACTTATTTGCTGACATAAATATGATCATCCTTAGGTAGAAATATACTTTCATCTATTTTTTGCACACAAACAACCCACTTGCAGGAAAGCTGATTGTTCCAATTAATGCTATGAATGTTAGTGCTTATGTAACAATCAATCAAAGAGCAAATAAAAGCTTTGACCTTCCTCCACAAGCCTGTATCTACATAAGTGTATAGTAGACTTTAGAGAGCATCTGTAAAAGTGCATCAGGGCTTGTTTCTGATGACTAATCAAGATACAAATAGGCTCAGGATGTTGAGAATAATAGATTATAATCATATGTAACTGAAAACAATATGCTGATGAAAGGGTAAGAGCTTTACAAGCAGAGGGTAAAAAGTGCTAGTGTGTATAAATGAAAAAAATTGTAACCTAAGATTGCATAGAATGTGCAAGAGCTCAAATAACTACTAAACATGAACTATTATTGAATGTTACTCTTTTCAGATATATTTTGGAATTTTCACACGATTCAATCCTAGAGTATCATAAGTAGAATATATCAAGTACAAGCCTAACAAATGTGATATAGCAGCAAATCAACTTTAAAATAGTATGGATTACCTAAGATTAGATACTATGGAGTTCAACCAGCCTCTTAATATGAGTTTTGCCAAAATACAGTAAATAAATATCAATAGTGAGGTAAAAGTTAATGAATTTCTACCTAATAGATTATTACATCTTTAGAATAGCATATAGATGGATTCTGATATCATATCAGCAGAATTTGATCAGATATTGATGCCATCAATATCAAAGCTACCATTTGTAGCTTTGATAGCCAGAAAATAGTATCCTCTGCCTTGATAAGTAGCCAATTCTGTATTTTCAATGCACAGGGACAAAACCATTCCAATGATGCTCTGACTTAAAAGGATTATTTAATAACCAATAATAACTGTACAGCCACATAATATCACATGATGGTAGCTTAGATACTAAGGTATATTCATAAATATTATCAAGATTTTAAACATTTTATTTGCACTGGTATATAGCATTCTTTGCAAAGGTACAAAACATTGGAACGGTTTTGTCCCCCACTGTATAAGCACTTCATGCAACTTGTGAGGCTACTCAAGCTTTGCCTTTCTCTTGAAATCGATGAAAAGATGCTACATGAGATTGAGGAGGGCTTTGTCCTCTGAGTATGGAATTATGAACGGTAAGAATATTTATAATCTACTCTTTCAATCCGATCTTGATGATGTGCAGGTACTATTACCGCAACCAACCAATGCGACTCTCTGCTTGCCCATTGACCCTCCATGCATTACTTCATATTGCGTGGGGAATTCGCGTTGCTGGCCCGGTCTGGAGTTACTGGGCTTTCCCAATGGAATGTGAATGTAATAACCTACTTTGTGCCATCAACAGTCGACAACATCCCTATGAATCCATCAACAATTTCATTATTGCAACCGCCCACCTAGATCAAATCCGGTTGTTATACAATCTACAAGATGTGTTAAATTTGGATCCTCGGACAAAAGTGATACACCAACAGACCTATGAATCGTGTAAGCCATGTTACACTCGTTTGTAGCTACTGGTTATTGACTTAGTGATCAAGATCCAACCTACAAACTTTGGGGCCCTCGACAAGAAGTGGCTCTCTCAAAGCCTTTATGCCACAGAGTTCATGCAAGTCTGGCAACGAGATTTGATGTTTCAATATCTATCATATGAGCTGCCATTAAACTTGATGGCCCCCTTCTCCAGTATGGCAAGGTTACTTGTCTTGGGGGTGGGGACACCATGACTGCATGTGACCTTGTTGGACGGAGTGAGGACACTCGAGATGCCTCGTATGTGAAGGTAAGTATTATCCCTGTTCTTCTCTATATAGAATCTAACTCAAATATTTAGTACACACTCTACATAGATCGCTTCGCAAAGCAAAAGAGACGCAAGCCAGAGTTCGTAGCCTGCACGTCCTTTGGACAATTGAAGCGTCTTCTCGTCCTGGACCTACCAGTTATTCCACAACTACGACTCAACTCACCATCTACAATCGTCTTTGCCATTATTCAGAACATGAAGAAAACAGAAGAAGAGGGTATTATTTATTGCCAAGAAACTCCTATCGTTGAAGCCGTTGATCTGAATACCGTTGAACATGTCATTGGGAGGGTTCGCAGTGGAAACCGTTGGGGTGTTATGGATCGAAGCGACACAGTAACTGAGATTGAGTATTAGGCACAGAACAAGTTGTGGCGACTGCTAATCCTAGGTCTGTTTATCGTATGGTTCAAACCTGGTTTTTTTTTACTATCCTAATGCACCGTTTCCGATTCCTCACTCTTATTGATACTTTACTGCCTCGCATCCTCCATGAGCTCCTGTAGCTCTTGTTGATTCCACCCTCATGAGATTTGTTTAACTCTTCGAGTATACAAAACTTATGCTGACTATGTCTTTCCCCACAATTCAAGGACAGTCCCTCGCCAATTCTTTATACTGCCCAGCCCAAAAATCCAGGGTTCTGGTATGTAATCTACCTCTCTTTATCCTCATCCAATACAGCCCCAATATGCAGACAGAATTCTCAAGGTTCGTACATATTGTCTCTCAGTGATTGAAAATTCTAACTATTTTTTCATCCCCATTCACTGCGACCACCGCCCTCCCTTTTATCCCCCCTCCAATATCACCTCGATCCCTACTTCTTTCCCCCACCGTTCTCACTGTACGCAACCCCTTCCCTTTTCATAACTACCACCACCCTTCCTATCTCCATAACCACCACCGCCCTCCCTTTTCCAATACCACCACGTCAATCCTCTTCTCCCCACCACGATTGCTTCTCCATCCACTGCCCCCACGACCGCCGCTCTCCCTTCCTGCTTAGGCCAATACCAACGCCTCGGCCCTCCCTATCTTGTCCTTGCCCTCTCAACCACGCAATGCCATCACCCCGCCTCTCTCATCTCACCCACCATGATTGCCTTCCCCCTCTCCTCTATCTGCTGCAACCCCTGCCCTTGCTCCCTCCAATGCCACCACCCCATCCCTCCTCTCATATCATCCACTGCCCACCACCCTCTTCCCGATCCACCGCGACCATGACCACCTCCACCGCCCACTTCCTTCCTCTCCACCCGCCACCCCTGCACTCACTCTCTCCAACGCCGCCAACCCGCCCCTCCTCTCCTTTTCCCTATCTACCACCTACCCTTCCCTATCCGCCGCTGCCGCGACCTCTACTCTCAATCTCCAACACCACCATCTCCGCCCTTGTCCAACGGCACCCCCACGATCACCTCTACCCCCACCCTTTTGTCATCTGTCTATCATGACCGCCTCGACCACTAACTTTCTCGTTGTCGCTCCAATCGACGGAGGCGACTGCTGGTTGGCGTTCGGTCACTGTACGCTCTTGTTTGTGCAAAAAAAAAAAAAAAAAAGAAAATTAAAGGTGCGTGCTTGTTTGTCTCCTACTTGTACCTCACACCCAACGTGATCGCGCCGGTCGCTCATCCTTCACCCTTCCTGCCCACTCCTGACCTCCATCACCGCCCACCCAACTTCAATACCTACTGCTTGCGCTGTCATGGCATCGAATACCAGCACAAACCAAAAAACTATCGACGTCTATCGTATCGCGACGATGGGGGCCGAGGCTCATTGAGATAGGGATCTGGATGGCGCTGTGGAGAGGGCTTTGAAGGAAGTCTGGCCCGATATTATAGCATATGCAACGAAAGAAGGAGCTGTTGGAGAACTGTGGGCGCAAATCAGGTAAGTTTTTTTCTCTTTTCATTCATTCCTAACGGACTTCTACCCTCCTACAGATGCGGCTTTCATCGGTCAGGATCCCCCGGTTCCAACTCGGACTCTCTACACGTGACCGTTCGCATCTTCGACGCCGATCTCAAGCATGTTGGGGGTATACATGCCCCAGAAGACCACCATGGAACCGCTAGCTTCAAAGGCGGTATCAAAAAAATATCTTATCATGGCGAAAAAAGAGATGAAAGGAACTTCGCGTATACTATTCGCGTTGTAAACTAAAAATATACTAATCGTGCCAAGCATATAACACATCCCGTATATAAATAAATAATGACTTTGATACTCGCGTTGTCGAACTGCCAATTCGAACATATTAAAATACTTACTACGTCGATAAAAAACTACTCAATATATTACATGTATATATAACGACCAAAATCGTAGTACTCGCAAGTCCTGGTTACCACACCCTTTTTCAGAAACGACTCTCCGGGGAGTAATTTATTGTTTACCGCCCGGAGAGTCGTAAAAAACGACCCCTCTGGTCTCACAGTGAATCTGAGAAGATTATATTAGCTTCTCACCACATTTCGCTTGTCGAGATAGTTGCGGAAGATAGAGGGCCACGTGACCACACCCTCGTCTGCCAGCCACTAATTGCGGTCACCTTCTGTTGAATTTCCATCACTGTTTAAGCTTGGGAAAAGGAACACAGATTTTCCTCCTCTGGTATACGAGATTTCTGGCTTTTCGCGAGACACCTTTTCCAGGATCTTCTTGATTGAGTCATGCTATACTCCTAGGCACGTTTACCTCCCTTTGTTCCCATCTTTCTGCTCTGATGGTGGTCACTATGCCCCTAAAACAATTCATTGATAGGCCTGGCCCATGAGAGGATGTCAGCATTCTCAGAAGCAACATCCCAAACACACCGTTTGAGAAAAAGCCCATTGTTGAAACCGCAGATGGAGCCCCTGAGAACGAGCAGCCGTCGTCTGGGCCCAACTGGATTCTTCTATTTCCCTGCCAACCCTTCTTCGCGCCTTCAACACATACCGACTCCGATCGATCGATGAAATGTATTCCGGGACCAGCCCTTCTCACACAAACATTCATTCCCCTCGCATTTCGGTCATTGACTCCCTATCTAATGGTGAAAGATAGAGGATTTCTGTTTTAGAGCAGGGTGATAATGGTGCCATAACAATAATCATCAACGGTATCGAGGTTATAGGCACGGTGATGATATAGTTTATACAGAGGATTCTCTGTGAATAATAGAGTTGCACTGGGACTGAGCGGCTAATCCATGGAGAGTTACGTCGCGACGTTTTTTTGACAGATGGCGAGATGATTCGTCAACTGTTGTTGCGAGATGATTCGTCAACTGTTGTTGCGAGATGAGAGTTAGTAATATATACTCCGTTCACCGAGGGCGAATGAATTCAGCCTACATCCATCTCTCAAGTCTTCTATGGATAATAACACCACTCAACCGGCACTAAAAGGGTCTCTACTCCTCCTCACTCAGATTGAACTTGTTACCCCCACGACTGTAGCCGGAACCTTTTATGGGATTGCAGTCACTCTTTTCAGTCTATATGTTTCTGCCCTAGCCCCTCGACTCCGAGGAGGAGACAGAACAAAACAAGCCAGGTTCATGTTAGCGTACAGTACCGTCTTAATGCTCTGCGGGCTATACTCGCTGGTGGCCAATGCTTGGATTACGCAAGATGCCTACATAATGCATAGCGGCTATCCAAAGGGCCCATATGCATATATAGTATCGAGTTATCTTACCACCCCTGTGATCCCTATTGGCCTTGTCTGTCAGGCAGTAATTGATATTTTGACATTAGCGATCCAGGTGTGTTATTATCCTCTCTCATGTATCATACACGGTAGCTGAATTTTGATCAAGGTTTGGCGTGTCCAAGTTATTTGGAGCGGCACTCGATACGCCAACTTGGTCACTGCGCTGCTCATACTGTGTTTGTTAACCTTAACAGGTGAGTTGTTTACGATAAACTGCTCCCTTCTACAGGACAACTTATCTTCTGCAGGGTTAAGAGTGAGGACCATAATATTGGACACCATAATATCATTGGCAAAAGATGTTCCACTAGACAATATAACAGACCGATTGGAAATTGCCCTTCAAGGAGCCATCACAGTATTATGTACCATGTTGATATCGTTATACCTCATTTTCAAGCAGTGGCAACAAAGAAAGTTGATTGGTACGGAAATTGCTCATATCAGTGAAATGAATTGATTCAAACACCCAGTAGGGAAAATTCAAGGATCTACCGGATACACGAATGTTGTGGCTATGATTATTGAATCATATGCACTCGAATCTATATGGTTGATGGCTTTTGTGATACTTTGGAAGCAACCCATAGTAGGGTTCTTTGGGGAGTCAGCACCCTACGTCGAGGTAAGTTCACGATGATGTCAGCACCAACATTAAATCCTAAAATATGTCTAGATTATTGCCTACCTCCTCGTGCAGTACCGAGTCGCCAGTGGTAAAGCGCACGAATCACAAGGGGTGCGACGCAATGTCAGTTCCTTACGCTGGAACCATTCAACCTATGCTACAACGCAGCATGGGGAAACCGATGGAATCCGAGATGGTCCTCATGTAGTACCTGCCCTGCTAGACGCACGAGAAGTTTCCAGTACGGCCTAGCGGTGCTACCGCTTAGAGTATTGTTACTAGCGTTTACATTAACACCATGTTCCTTCTTTGGACTACGCATTGAGAGAACTTTTGGCTTGATAACGTTACCGAGTGCCCTACCTAGAATCCGATGATGGAGTCAATTCTCAAACTACGGACGAGATTCATTAATCAACAACTGAGACATATAACATGGTTGTGGGCGTAAATAACTGAAGAAGACTAGCGTTTGCGGTTGTTTTTCCAAAGAACTAGCGTTTCGACCTAGGTTGATTTGTTGAGATCAACGAACAAGCCACAGTCTGAAAACCACGTGACCGTCCGTTCCTTCTTCATCAGGCCTCGGGAGTCGGCGAGCAATACCACGGCCTGCACGTCAAGTACTCGGAATCTCTATCCACCCTAGCGTTACCTTAAGAAATCTCTGAAATCTCTACTCAATGCAACTACGAGCTAGTACTGTGCTTCGCCGGACAGACGTTGAGGCAACGGCCGGAAAATGTGGAAGCTCGGGAAATACCAGGAGTACTAGAGATGGAGGAAGAGTTAATGCAGCCAAGAAGGTCAGTGTGTACTGTGACTTGGTTTGTTGCCCCTGGCATAACATCGTACATGCTTTTTAGTCTCTAATACAATCGCCATCATCGCACTTGTATCTTGTGCAGCTGTCAGAAGAGAATCCAACGCTGGCTTTATGGCATTACCAAGCTACTGTAGATGTTCTCGTGAATGCGTCAGAGGTAAACAAGCGTCCAAACATTCAGCCCCTACCCATCCGTTACATGAACCACATCAAGAACGACATCATCCACGCGCTCATCGGCCAGGTAGAGATATGGATGCATCTATCGTACGTTCTACGGTACGTCACACTCTTGATTGTCTCTTCAATTCCCTTCTGATCCTTCGCGGCTTCGAGCAGGAGGCTGAGAAAACCTACAAAAGTCTCCTCAATCTTGCTCTGAAAATCGATTTGTTTAACTTAGCCCTCCAAGCTTTCGCTTCTGTTCGTATGTCTCAGTAACAGCACGATGGAACCAGGGAGATCCTCAAGCAATCCTGGACAAAGCCTTAATTCTGCACCGTCACCTGCAATCTATGTTCATCCGGTGGAGCGATGGCGTGGAGGCAATGCCAAACCGTGAGGCCCGTCAATCTTCTTTCATTCTGAAGCTGATCATCATGTGTTAGATGGTGGCAGATACTTTTCGTTTCTGCAGATTTCCTGCTTCAGAAGCCGTCTTGATTGCATCGCCTGTTAGAATATGAGAGTTGCGGGACTTGGAAGGCGAGGGACCGAATACCCAGTACTGCATGGTTTGGCAGAACCCAGGTGTACCGAGTGCTTGGGGTGACGCTAAGGACATGCCAGCAGATAAAGGGCCCAGTTATTTAGAAGTATGGATCCATCTCATGACCTATGGTATGTCTCTCTGTCGTCTCTTCATACGCTTTCTCACCCTCTATAGCTTCGAACCAAACGCTGAAAAATTTACGAGGATCTCCCCGGTCCCCCGGTCCTACTCTGAAAACCGATGCATCTATCTCTCGGGCCTTCCAGGCAAGCCCTTGTGTTTGCAGGACTATTTGGATAAACCTCGGAACACACTCAAGAACTGAAATGCATATTGGACTCGCCAGGCATCAAGCCTTTGCCCGTAGAGGAAGACAGCGAGAACCGGGAGGAAATCAGTGAAGGTCGGCTCTGATCCGCTAGTGGTACATTACGCCCCTAACATACTCGGCTTCAGCTGGTTTCTATGAATAGTGTCGGCAGGAACGCACTTTTTTACCCGCACGCTCTATCTCCCCGTTCATCCCGCCCTGTCAACAATGCACACTCATGCAGTGCTAACACCCTCAGGCCTCATTGATCCGCTTTATTTATAGGCTAATGAGGATCTGTTGGAAGTTGGCAGATGCTTTCCATTGGCACAGTTTCCGGTTGCGGAAGCCGTCTCGGTTACGCCACCTTGTAGGCATGAGGAGGGAATGAGTGTTTTTCGAGACTTAAGGGGGCCCTAAGATTTGGCTGAACATGAGTGCGTCGTAAGTGCGTCGAATGTTTGGGTGTTGTATTCCAGTTGAGTATTTGACCTCCCCTTTCATGTCTGTACTGATGAATGGTGTAAACGTTTCACAGGAAAACAAGCACACCGCGATCAACCACAATCCCCTCCCCAACGTTATTCCTGAGGATTTCATGTCTCTTCTCGAGCCTCGCTTGGCGTCGGAGAACGGCTTAAATAAACAATCGCACCATTCACTGCCTCATACCGCGGAACAATCGCCACTATCCCCAAATGTAAGGAGTCCTCGATACGTTCGGTCATTAAGTCGCCCCGAGTTCACGGCTCTTTCAAAGTTGTGATTGACCCCCACAATGACCCGCGCCATTTGACTGGCTGTATTTCGAGGGAAGGTCCGTCAAGACGATGTTGAATATTTGGATCGGGTTGCATGAATTAACGAGAGAGTGTAAGGGTTGGATTGAACTAAATTTCGTTCTGACGTGAACATTCGTTATTCTACTCTTCGGTCTCGTACTGCTTGTTAAGGTTAGCAGAGATCAAAAAGGGAATCAGGAATTTCGGGCAAGGTGTGAATCGGACCCTCATGCTAATTGAATTGGCTGTGAGTTTGATCGGCGGTGTCGGGGCTGTGGGTGGATCAATGATTCTGATGATTCATTATCTGTGAGACTTGGGGTCATTGTATAATAGCAATCTTGAAGTATCAATTATGGTCGGTAAGTGTATATTTGGATTTCTCAGACTTCTATAACCTGCAAAGAAATTCTTTGCCCGTTGCGTTAACATCGTTATTTCTTCGTTTGCCTCATAAGTCGTATCTTACCTCCATTATCACTTCATTGTCAATCATCAAAGCTGACTTATGAATCACAATTGCTATGCTTGTGGCAGTGATATGTCATTCTTATACACAGCGGGACCGGGACTTCAGGTACAAAACGAGCGCTAATGATTGAAATTCCCACCCATGGGGGTACACTTCAATTCCTTTGGCGTCTGAATACAAGAAGTTTCGCTGATTGCATTCAGTAGTTGACATCAGAATCAGAACCTACGTTGTAACTCTGATTTCTGAGGAGCTGGATGGAGCACTACTAATGATCATCATTATTCTTGTTACGATATACGCGCGGTCGACTTGTTTTGTCAATTGAAGAGCTCACATCTCGTAAAAGATTCTGTCAGGAGGTTTGCGGTAACTGACAAGAAGAACAGTAGACACTCTCAAATCCCGATCAACTGACATTCTCTGACGTGCAGTAAAATTTGCCCATAACCAATAATTCAAATAGACCACACTTACAGAAAAAACACAGTTATTTCGGAAATGTATATATAATGCTTCAAGTTTGTTAAGGAGCGAATCAATTTAGTCCCACTGTCCGTCTCTCAGATCCTCCATGGATAACAGTACCGCTTCATCACTAACAGGGGAAACGCTCCTCTTCACTCAGCTTGAGCTTGTCATCCCAACAACTGTAGCCGGACTCCTCTACGGCGTCGCATTCTCTCTCTTTTGCTTATATGCCCATGCACTTGTTCCTCGACTTCGTACTGGAGACAGAGCAAGACAGGCCAAATTCATGCTTTCATATAGTACCGTCATAATGCTCTGTGGGCTGTACTCTCTCATATCGAATGCTTGGGTTGCTCAAGATGCCTACATCAAGCATAGTGACTATCCCGGGGGTCCATATGGATATGTAGATGCAAGTTTTCTTACTAACCCCGTGATATCCACTGGTCTTGTCTGCCAGTTCGTAATTGATGTCTTGACATCAGTAATACAGGTGCGTGGTCGATTTTTCTGCGTACATGAGACCAGGCTGCTAAACTCCGGGATAAAAGGTTTGGCGTGTATGGGTCATTTGGAGTGCTACTCGATATGCCAAGTTGGTCATCGTTGTGCCCCTCTTGTGTTTGTTGAGTTTCACGGGTAATTGATTCCTGACAGACTCTTTCTTTTCGTAAAATAACTTATATTCATCAGGATTGCAAATGCGGACATTAGTACTTGACATTACAGCATCACTTGCACAATATCTTTCACTGGACGATAGAACGGATCAAGCGGAAACCGCTCTTCAAGCAGCTACCACAATACTATGTACCCTGTTGATATCTCTATATCTCATTTATAAACAATGGCAACAAAGCAAGTTAATTGGTATGGAAATCATACAAGCTGAAAGCAAAATCAACTAATGCGAAACCTATGGCAGGGAAAAGTCAAGGGTCTACTGGATACGCGAATATTGTGGCCATGATCATTGAGTCATATACCCTAGAATCTGTATGGCTACTGGGTATAGTAATATTTTGGGGAAAGGTTCCGAGCACGTTCTTTGCTGAATCTCGAGTCTATATTGAGGTAAGTTGCCGATGTTGCCAGTATCAATACTAGATTAACAAATTATGTCTAGACAATTGCCTACCTCCTCGTGCAGTATCGAGTTGCGAGCGGTAAATCATATGAATCACAAAGGCAACAACGGACTCAGATGAGCTCTTTGCGTTGGAACCATTCAAATCATGTCACTACGACGGGGTCTGGGGAGACTGGTGAAATCCAGGAGACTCCTCATGTGCCTGGCGCTCCAGAAGTACCAAGTGTTCTGCAGATTTCTAGGATGGCTTAAACAAATACCGCTTTATCGATATTGTCACAAGCAGTTTTATTTACCTTAAACATGTTACATTGGACTTCACGACGAATAGCGTAGGTTTTCTTTGGGCATGCTTGCTTCGCGGCATACCTGGTTTAAAATCTTGTTGATGGGATTGTTATGAATACTTTGTCATGTCAGCTCTATGTTTTACCGTCTCAGCCCTTTCTTTACTCCTTAACTTTTTCCTTACCTTTTATGGGCACTGTAGAACAGTTGAAACTGTGTCGACAAGACTACTTTCTGTATTCGTATATTCCTCTTTCTAATTCTCCCTTTGACGTTCACTACTATACAATACAAGCAGCCAATAACAGCCAGGTAATTAAGGCACAAAAAGCCAGCCGTTTCACCCGAGCAATCAACGCAATATCGCTGTCTCGCTGAGTTAGGTTTCACATTAGGCATCAACTCTGAGACTACCGACTGGATGATTGCGAACTATACAAATGCATTCGCCGCAAAGGGCCCTCGATGATTTATAAGTGAGCTTCTTCCAGAACTTACCCCATCATGATCGAGAAGCTTTTTCAGAGAGCGCACAAAAGTATTGGAAGTCTGATATGGAATCGGCTTGTAATATTTGAGAGGATTTATTCTGATGTTTCGTGATGAATGATTCGACGATTGTGGAAGAGAATATTTTTGAAGCCTTCCTTTGCGCTTAGGTGTGGTCACAAATCAGGGCCTATCCAGATATTTCCCGATTGTCTTCACAACCAGACTCGGAGACATGGTGCTTTGTACAACTGTCTTCTAGGCAAAGGAGGCCAACGAGCACTCGATACGTCCAGTCGTTAAGTCGCCCTGAGTCCCCACCGCTTCCGACTCAGTGGTCGACCCCAACAGTGACCCACGCCATTTGATTGGCTGTATTGAGAGAAAGTCCGTCAAGACGATGTTGAGTAACAGGATCGAGTTGTATGGATTAGCTAAAGAGAAGTTTAAAAAGTTACTTTGTGTTCAACTTCGTGGATATTTCCGACTAACTTTGAAGCCCACCAAGCTCTCGCTTCAGTCCGTATGTCTCAACGGGATTTGATGTAGGCAAGCAGATTATCAAAAGGGTTGGTTTCACTGATCCTGAGCTTCCGTCCATATCGGCGCGGCTGTTGCTAGTCAAGTTATTTCTGGAAATCCCGTACCATTGATTGATTTTGTAAGGTATTATGCCAACATACGACCAAGAAGTCGAGGTGTGGTCTCTCAACACGTGCTGTTTGTTTCCATATGTCGGAGGGTGGTAAGAAGGCAGAGGGTGGAAAGTTGGATGATTGTGCCGAACACATATGTGACGAGTGCTTGGACAATCTATTTGAATATTCGACTACCTCTTTACATAGCCATCCCGCGCATGCGAAGCTCCACATCCTCTGCTATTATGCTTCGCAGCGTCTGGTGCACTGACATCATTGGATTGGATTATCATGAAAGATGATCAGTTATCTACAATATGGGCGTGTCGCTTGTATATGTCGGAAAACTAACGTTGGCCTGATCCGAGAATGGCCTGACCTTGCCTTATCCAGGTCTGATCAGGTTATACCTGGCAAACATAACATGATCTATCCCTAATCAGACTAAATTCAGTTTTCCGACATAACTGAGCACAACAATGAATGCCAGCATTGGTTTCTCAAATCTGTCAATCAAGGTTGCTTAGTTAACATGACACACGATCACATTTGTGATAAACCTGGGGTTACGGGAGTTGTAATAATTTCGGAAATCTATAAATATTGCTTTTGCTGAAGGCCAAAAGAGCTTAACCCGCACCCTTCTCTCAAATCTTTCATGAACAACAGTACCGCCCCATCACTCACAGGGATCAATCTCCACCTCACTCAAGTTGAACTTGTCACCCCAACAACTGTAGCTGGAACCCTCTACGGTATCGCATTCTCCCTCTTTTGCTTATATGTCCATGCACTCGCTCCTCAACTTTGTAATGGAGACAGAACAAGACAGGCCAAATTCATGGTTTCATACACCACTGTCATGATGCTCTGCGGGCTGTACTTTCTCATATTGAATGTTTGGGCTACGCAGGATGCCTACATTAAGCATAGCGACTATCCCGGGGGTCCATATGCATATGTAGAAGCTAGTTTTCTTACTACCCCTGCGATACTCGTTGGCCTCATTAGCCAGTTCGCAATTGATGTTTTGACATCAATAATACAGGTGCGTGGTCGATTTGGTCGTGTCCATGCTACCAGACTGCTAAATTCCAGGACGAAAGGTTTGGCGTGTATGGGTTATTTGGAGTGTCACTCGATATGCCAAGTTGGTCACCGTGCTGCCCCTTTTGTGTTTGTTAAGTTTTGCGGGTAATTAATTCCTGTCAGGCTCCTGCTCCCTACCGATTACTTATATTCATCAGGGTTACAGATGCGGACAATAGTACTTGACCTTACAGTATCACATGCAAAAGCTTTTTCACTGGATCTTAGAACAGAACAAGCGGAATATGTTCTTCAAGGCGCCACGACAATACTTTGTACAATGTTAATAAGTTTATATCTCACTTTCAAACAATGGCAACAAAGAAAATTAATTGGTATGGGAACACTGCAAACGAGTTACATTAACTAATGCAAAAGATGCAGGGGAAACTCAAGCATGTACCACATACATGAATATTGTGGCCATGATCGTTGAGTCATATGCCCTGGAATCTATATGGATACTGGTTTTGGCAATACTTCGCAAGGCCCGGGGTGTGAAACCTGCATTCGCATTTTTTTCCGAGTCTGTACCATACATTGAAGTAAGTTAATGAGGTGAATCAATATCAGCACTGAGTGATAAAATATATCTAGATAATTGCTTACCTCCTCGTGCAGTATCGAGTTGTCACTTGTGGTAAAGCATATCCGTCACAAAGGCAGCAACAGAATATGAGTTCGTTGCGTTGGAATCATTCCGATCACACAACGACGCAATTTGGGGAAACTGGTGAATGTCAAGTCAGCTTTCATGTGACTACCATGCAAGAAGCAGCACCATGTGTTCTACAGGTTACTGACATGGCTTAATGAATACCGCCGTATTTGATACTGTTACTCCAGCCATTTTCTTTTTTGCTCGAGATTTACCTCGCTGGCGCTCGCAAACAACGTTTGTGGGAACCCACGTCACCTCGAGCAGCTCAGCAGGGGGATGGGAAGGAGCCTGAGTTTGGGGCCCGGCTAGTGGAATGACGATGATTGTTCTGAAAGATTGAGATGCCCTGAAATGTGATCCGAGAACCACGTGACCATGAATTCCTTCTTTCATCCAAGATGGGTCGCACTCGGCCAGCCAAAAAACGGCATACAAAGAGACAGACCCGCCCGTTCAACATTCAAGGACTCCATCATTCCTTGAAAGGACCAGGACCTTACTGCTCGATGCGGTTATGAACTAACGCTGCAACACTTCGTCAGACGGGTCTTAGAACAACAGCCAGAGAATGTGGAGGCTCCGGAAATGCTGGCAGCCACAGACAGGCGACATCGGCGCAGCAAAAAAGTGTATCTTGCGACCCGTCTTGCTGCTCTTAGCCTGATATTCTCTTTTCAGTCCTTGATACAACCATCATCGCCATACACGTATCTCGCGTGGCTCTCTGGAGAGAATCAAAAGCTCAAAGGCAAACAAGCGACAAAATCTCAGCCAGGAGCAATCCATCAGATGGGACGAACTCATGAATACCATTGTCCGCATACTCATCGGCTGGATAGAGATGGGACCTCTCTCTCCATCATCTCTTCAAATATCTTCTGCAGCTTTGAACCGTGAACCGAATCAAAATAACCCGCAAGGGTCTCCTCAATACTACTCTGAAACTTGTTTGGACAAAGTGAAAATATCTCGATCTCGATGATCTTGAGCACCCACCTATGTCGACGCGGCCATCCCTTTTCAAGTAATTTCCGGAACTGGAATCGTAGACCCCTGCGCTGTTGGTTCTGTGAGGTATTATGCCGACATATAATACAGAAGTTAAGGCGTAATATCTCGAAGGGTGACGTTTTTCCTCACGGTTGAGAGTGTCAAGGAGGCGGTGAGCGGGAGGTTAGGTAATTATATCCATTGAGAAGAGTTGGCGAGAGATTTGCGTGAATGCTTAGAAGCTTGTAAAGTGGTGAGTACACGTGGCCTCTCTTTGTATCTTTCAACGTTAAAAGTTTGAATGTAGCTACACGTTAATCAACACCGTCCGCATACACTAAATCATACAACGCACTAAAGAACTGAGAGGTCAATTGAACACACTCGGCATTGAGCCTTTGCTCGGAAAGGAGGACAGCGAGGAAGATGGCGAGGAATGGGAAGATGTCAGCAAAGGTCGCGTCCTGTTCACTGGTGATACGCCGTACATCTAATAGACCCGAATTAAACAGGTATCTATGGATAACATCATCAGGAACACTTTTGATACCGAGACTTTCTACGCCCCTTTTCATCACTTACCGTTTGAGTCTTGACGATGTTCATGCAGTGGCACAATCACATGGAGGCAATACCAAACTGCAAGGCCCGTCAATCTTCTTTTATCCTTAGGCTTATCATGCTGTGTTGGACGTTGGCAGATATACTGTCTGTTTCGGACAGCTCACTACTGCCGAAGCCACCTTGGTTGCGTCACTTGTTGGAAATAAAGAAAAAAGGAGGATTTCATTGGGCTTGAAAGGCGAGGGACTGAAGCCGCTAAGTGGGCATGAGAAAGTAATGGGAGTTTTCCGAGACTTGGAGCTCGGGTACTTGAAGATCCAGCTGAACGCGAGTGCCTGGAGTGCCTGAGTGTTGCGTTCCAGTTGAGTATCTGGCCGCTTCCTTTCATATCTGTCCTGATAAATGGTGTAACGTTCCACAGTAAAATAAACGCACCGTGATCAACCACAACCTTCTCGCAGATGTTACTCGTGAGGATTTCATGACTCTTCTCGAGCCTCGTTTAGCGCCGGAGAATGACCCAAGTAAACAATCATACTACCAACTGCCTCACACCACGGAACGCTCACCACTGGCGCCAAATGTAACGAGCATTTGATACGTCCAGTCGTTAGAGTCCACGGCTCTTCCAAAGTTGTGGTTGACCCCCACAGAGATTCGCCCCACTTGACTGACTGTATTTCGAGGGAAGATCTGTCAAGACGATGTTGAATAACAGGATCGGGTCGCATGGATTAGCTAAAGAGAAGTGGGAAAAGCTTCTTTGTGCCTAACGTGGATATTGGGAAGGAAGTGAGACGAGGTGTTGAAGCGGTACATCGTCTTAGTTTCTCAGGGCTCGAGTTGGAGATGGTATCTCTTCTTCTCCATGGTCTTTCCAAATATCTTCTGACTGGCCATCTGCAGCTTTGAACTCGAAACCGAAAAATACCTGTGAAGATCTCCTCTCTTTAATCTTGCTCGGAAAACCGGTCCGACTAACTTTGTTTGATGTAGGTAAGCAGATTATCGAACACGCTTGGACAAAAGGCTTGATCTCAAGGATCCTGAGCTTTCGCCTATCTCAGTGCGGCTGTTGCTTGTCAAGTTATTTCTCGAACTGAAACCGTATAGTCCTATACCATTGATTTTGCAAGGTATCATATCAACACACGACCAAGAAGACAAGGTGTCTCTCAACACGTGCTATTTGTTTCCATAAATCGGAGGGTGGTAAGGAACAGAGGGTGGAAAGGTGGATTATTGTGCCGAACGCAGATGTGCCGAGTACTTGGACAATCTATTCGAATATTCGACCACCTCCTTACATGACCATCCCGCTGAATGGTGTCAAGTAGCGCACACTGATCATCCATAATCCTTCGCCCAACACTATTCATGAGGGTCTTGTTACCTTTACTTCAGGACTGTAGGGATGAGTAATCGGCTATGCCCGATTCAGCTGATCACCATCCCTCACTACTACCACCATCATCCCGAACGCCCGCTCTCGTTTTCCTCTACCCAGCACACTTGCGGAGCGGCCTACACTCAAGATGGCTCACAAAATTCAAGACAACGAATTCTCGAGTCATCGCAGAGACAATACTCAATAGAAAACTGCCACTCTTGGCCTCCGGACTCGTCTCCCCGACGTACGACAACAACATCGGCCGTGCGCTTTGGCAGCCAAGGAATGGAGTAGAGAATAGTCCTCTCCTCTTTGAGGAGGACAAGGAAAATTTTCATTCTCTATTTAGTTGAACATTGGGTACGTATTTTCTTTTCTTTTCTTTCGTCGTCGGGGGCTTTTGTCACTCGACTCTCTATGCTGAAAAACTTGTATATAAAGGGTTTTGCTGTAGTAGGATAGGCATCAAATCACCACCCGTTTTTCTCCCTCGCTGTCGGATCAAGTATCCGTATCTATCACTAATCTCTACACATCATCTCAACTCTGCCCTCTAAGCTTGTGTCTCTATCCCTCTCTAGCTTCTTGTCGTCTTGCTCTCGCTGTCCATTGCCCTCGTCGTCTCTGTGCTTTTGTGACTTTACTCCTGGCTTGGAAGTCTCGAGGTCGTTCCGCCGACCTCACATTGTTGAAGCACTCGTTACCTCTTCAACTTGTCAGACGCCGAAGCACTAACTGAATAACCACTTGCGACCCGAAGAGCAACACCAGTACCAACTTTTTCAGTATGTCAGGGCTAATTCAACTATATCCCTGAATGCGACGAGCCCTCGACCAAGCCCAGCTGCCGTATCACCTGTCCGGCTCTTAGCAACTGGTGGTCGAGCTTAACTGACTAACCATAGTAGGCCCGCACCATTTGACTCACTTCTCATTTTGGCGGGAGGTCCGTCAAGGCAACGCGGAGTAACACAATCAGGTTGAACAATTCAGCATGAGAGAATCATGATGGACTCGGCATAGATATTGGGAAGAAAGCTAGATTCAATGTTAAGCGGTCCGCAGTTTTTGTTTTGTAAGTGTTTAATTGAGGTGAACCTCGACTCTTAGTTGATCCCGCACATAGATGTGTCGTTCCGGAATAAACAATATGCGCGCCCGCATTCTCTATAATACACGACCAATCCCCATGCTCTGCTATTATAGTTTGCGGCGTCTGGTGTACTAACATCATTGAATAATGGACGAGTCCCAGATATGGAATTGCATTTATCACTGTCTTTGAAATACGAGGTCAGCGTCGTTTCCTCCCAATTTCTCTTTCTTTCTTTATAGCATCGGCTAAAGTTAGGCTGTAGTTTTTACAATCATATAAGCCAGTTATGTAGAGTGGCTGGTTAAAATCCTGTTAATCATATCTGATGAGCTAAGCACGGCTTACATAAGCTTCCCGCGGTGGTGATTCTACGAGTAAGTGATCTGGATAATGAATTCGTGTATAATTCTCAATTTATGTATGAGGGACAAGAGAACAAGTACATGATTGTCTAGGGCATTGCACTTTGTCTGATGGGGTATGGAGTATCGTGAAAAATGATCGGTTTTATACGATATGAGCGTGTCGCTTGTAGTATCGACTGAGCTTAATGAGCATCAGAAGTGAACTTCTTCCTCAACTGGCGAGTTAAGGTAAACAAGCTTCATCAAAATTTGTCTGGCGTTCGTGTAAACTCAGGCACTGTTGGTAACAGCGAAGCAAAGGGACTGAGCTAGGATAATAGATCTGTGCTGGAATAATTTCTTGGAAGCTAGTCTGATGGAAAGCAAATCATCCGGTAACTGAGAAGACCAATGAATGCCAACCTTGTTTTCTCGAATCTGTTAATCAAAGTTGCTTAGTGGATATGATATATGACCGCAATTATGATAAGCCCAACTTGCGGGAATCGCAATAATTTCGGAAGTGCTTAAATACTGCTTGTGCTGAAGGGCAAATGAACTTAACCCCCATCTTAAATTTTCCATGAGCAACAATACCGCCCCATCACTAACAGGGGAAACACACTCTCTCACTCAAGTTGAGCTTGTCACCCCAACAACTGTAGCTGGAACCCTCTACGGGATCGCATTCTCTCTCTTTTGCTTATATGTCCATGCACTCGTTCCTCGACTTCGTAATGGAGACAGAACAAGACAAGCCAAATTCATGCTTTCGTATAGTACTGTAATAATGCTATGTGGCCTGTACTCTCTCGTAGCGAATGCTTGGGTTACGCAAGATGCCTACGTCAAGCATAGTGACTATCCCGGGGGTCCACTTGCATATATACTAGTTGCAGGTTTGTTTACTACCCCCGTGATACTCATTGGTCTTGTCTGCCAGTTCGTAATTGATGTTTTGACATCAGTAATCCAGGTGCGTGGTCGATTTTCTTGTGTCCGTACTACCAGGCTGCTAAACTCCGGGATGACAGGTTTGGATCATATGGGTCACTTGGAGTGCCACTCGATATGCCAAGTTGGTCATCGTGCCGCCCTTCTTGTGTCTCTTAAGTTTTGCGGGTAATTAATTACATCCTCACAGGCTCTTGCTTTCTAAGAAACGACTTATATTTATCAGCGTTGCAAATGCGGACAATAGTACTTGACCTGACATCATCAACTCCACTTGGTCTTATAACCGCACAAGTGGTATATGCTCTTCAAGGCGCCACGACAATACTTTGTACAGTGTTAATAAGTTTATATCTCATTTTCAAACAATGGCAACAAAGAAAAGTAATTGGTATGGAAACACGGTGACTGCAGACGAACTATTAATCGACTAATGCAAAAGGCTCAGAGGAAACTCAAGGAGGTTTCAGATACATGAATATTGTGGCGATGATTGTCGAGTCATATGCCCTGGAGTCTATATGGCTACTGGCTACTGCAATACTTTCCAACACTGGTCAATCTGTAGCCGGGTTCTTTACCGAGACTTCATCATACATTAAGGTAAGCTAATAATGTGAATCATTTTCAGCACTCAATCATAGAATATATCTAGATAATTGCCTACCTCCTCCTGCAGTATAGAGTTGTCCGTGGTAAAGCATATGTGTCGCAAAGGCAGCAACAGAATATGAGTTCGGTGCGTTGGAATCATTACGACCATACAACGACGGAATTTGGGGAAACTAGTGAACGTCAGGGCAGTGTGGCTGCCATGCCAGAAGCACCACCATGTGTTCTACAGGTTTCTGATATGGCTTAATGGACACCGCTGTGTTCGCTACTGTTACTCCCTTTTTTTGTTTCTCGGAATTTATTTGATTAGCCCATTAGATGAATTGTGCGGCGTTTCTGGGGTGTGACGTGATCGCCAAATAGCGGCGCACTCGTTCTAGAATATTATCAATATGGACACTGCAAATCCGTTGGAATACGTCCTGAATTATATGTGATGTTTTTCGGTGTGATTGCCTCACGGCGTACCCATTTGACGATCTTGCTGGTAGCTTCAGTTTCGAGAGTACCGTACCCTTGAAAAAACAATCTCAGGGTATGCAGTCTTATTTCCAATAAAGAGGGGAATAAAACTACTCAATGACGGAGGGACATTAGTTGAAGTGGTCAAACATGAATCGACCTGTAGTACCTTTGCTTGATATCTATAAGAAGCCACGCCTAAGTTCCCGGGTAAAGGCATAGGCGGCCTCGGACTCGACCCCATAATTGAGCAGTTTTTCTATGTTCATCAAACCCCCTGATTGAAGACTGTATCTTTTCCTCGATACTGGTGATGTAGAGTAAAGCCCATCGCCATCGAATGACAATTATTGTTCTGAAACATTGAGATGTCCTGAAATGTGTCCGAGAACCACGTGACCGTCAATTCCTTCTTTCATCCAAGATGGGTCGCACTCGCCCAGCCAAAAAGCAACACACCAAAGCGACAGACCCTCCTGTTCAACACTCAAAACCCCCGTCTATCTCGGGATTACTCGAAAAAGCCCAGGATCTGATCGTTCAATGTGATTATGGGCTGGCACTGCGCTTTGCCAGACGAATGTTGGAACAGCAGCCGGAAAATGCGGAGGCCCGAGAATTGGTGGGGGTGTCACTAGTCGAGACGAGGGACATCAGTGCAGCGAAGGAGGTCAGTGTGATCTGCTCTTGCCCTGACAGCGTACAGGCTTTTAAATCTTTGATACAACCACCATCAGCGCAACCACCCCCACCATCGGCACACTTGTACCTAGTGCAGCTATCAGAAGATGACCCCAGGCTGGCCCTGCAAACTATTATGCCACTGTAGATATTCTAGTGAATCAGCTCAGAGGAGAACAGACGGTAAAAAATTCAGTCACGACCAACCCGTCGGATCAAAGTGAATTTAAGAACAATATCACCCGCGCACTCATCGGGCAGGTAGAGATGTGGATGGATACGTCTTACAATCTATGGCGCGTCACCTCTTCCATTGTTTCTTCAAATGCCTTTCTGACTGCCTCTCCGCAGCTTTGAACCGTAAGCCGGGAAAACCTGCGAAGATCTCCTCAACCTTCCTTTAAAAACAGATCCGTCTAATTCTGAGGCCCTCCACGCTCTTGCTTCAGTTCGCATGTCCCAACAACGGCCTGATGAAGCCAAACAGATCCTCGAACAAGCTTGGACAAAGTGGAAAGATCTGGATCTCGACGATCCTGAAATTTCCCCTATGCCGACACGGTTATCCCTAGTTAAATTGTCTCTAGAACTGACACTGTAGACTCCTGCGTCATTGGTTTCGCAAGTGCCGCCACTATAGGGATGAGTAATCGGTTATGCCCGATTCGGCCGATCACCATCCCTTCCACTTCAACCATCATCGTTCCGAAAGGCCGCTCTCGATTTTTTTCTACCCAGCACTCTCGCGGAAGTGGCCTACACTCAAGATAACATTAATTTCCAAGTAGCAAGCCATTGCAGGGACGATCCAAGAGTAAATGGCTAACTCTTATCCCTCGGACTCACCCCCCGACATATGATGAGGACATCAGCCGTCCAACTTCGGCAGATAGGAAAGGGAGGAGATAACGGTCCTCTCGTCTTCGAGGAACAGAATGAGGAGATATTTTTTCTCTCCATCCAACTAGATATCGGGTATGAATTTCATTTTAAATTTTACGATGTCGGTGGCCCTCGCCACCCGACTATTTATGCTGAGAATGTGTATATGGAAAGCCACAGTGTAGTAGGATAACCACCAAATAATCACCGTCTCTTTGCTCGCAGTTCGATCGCCTCAGCTACCGTTGTTTGAAACCCTGAGATGTCGTCTCGATCCTCTCTTTTTAGTTCTGAAGCTCTGTCCTTGCCTCTTCGCTGTCTCGGCTCACTTTCTGCTGTCTCGTTTCCGGTTCTGAGGCCTCGGGGTCGTTCTGTCGACCTCACATTATTGAAGAACTTGTTTGCCCTTCAACACATGATTAGGAAGTCGAGGCATGGTGTCTCGTGGTCGTTTCCGTGTGTCGGAGAGTGGCAAGGCAGGGGTCAGATAGGTGCATCATGCCGCCAAGCGCAGATATGCAGAGTATTTGACAATGCCAGTTGAGTATTCCATCACTTTCTTTCATATTCGTCCTGCTGAGTAGTGTCGCATAGCATGGGAAAACACGCGCTCAGCCATTCGCCATGAGTAACTCGTTTCTCTTCTCCTCTTCTGGGGCCAGCTTAGTACTGGAGAATCATCCGGGTGACTGTTTGCAGTTCGAACGACTAACTACAGTATGACTAACTTGTGTCAGGGCTCATCCACCTCTACCCCAGGATTAAAATATGATGAGCTCTCAACTCCGCTCGGCTGCTGGGTCATCTCCCATCTCTCGAAGAATAGCAATCCACCTCCATCGACCAACCATAGTTATCCCGCTATTCGCTATATTTTAACGGGAGCGGTATCAGAACAACGTTGAGTAACATGGTTGGGTTGCACAATTTACCACAAGAGAAAAGGAAGATTCGTGGTGGGCCCTACATTAATCCTGGGAAGAGCGCAAGACCCAGTGTTGAGTCGTATGCAGCTTTTGTTTTCCCAGTGTTGAGGTCAATCACGGTTTTTAGTCGATCCCGCATGTAGATGTATTGTTCCCAAATACACAACATGCGTGCAACCATTGTCTATATTATACTAATACTCCACGTACCTCCCTATTATGCCTCGCAGCATCTGGAAAGCAGACAGCACTGGGCGACGCATGAGTTGTACGTATGGCTTTGCACTCATCTGTGTTTGAAATACAAGTGGCGTAGTAACCCCTGATTTCTCTTTCTTTCTTCATTGGTATCGGCTATCAGGATTTGGTTGTTTCAGTTGTATAACTTACTTATGTAGCGTATCTCTGGCATAACTAGCTACAATCATATTAATCATGTCAGTTAAGTTAAGTAGGCGTTAGATTTACAAGTAAGTGATCTGGATAACAAATTCAATCGTGTAAAATTCTCGATTTGTGCCTGAGAGAAAAGAGAACAAGTACATGATTGTCTAGGGCGTTCCCTTTTGTGTGATAGGGCATGGAGCATCGTGAAAGATGATCAGTTTTATGCGATATGGGCGTGTCGCTTGTAGTATCAACTGAGCTTAATGATCATGAGAAGTGGACTTCTCCCTCAACTGTTGAGTTAATATATACCAGCATCATTTAAATTTGTCCGAGATTCGTGTAAACTGAGGCACTGTTAATGACAGCGAAGCAAAGCGACTGAATTAGGATAATCAACTTGTGGTGTGATAGAAACCGAGATCATCCAGCAACGGAGAAGAACAATGAATGGCAACCTTGTTTTCTTGAATCTGTGAACCAAATTTGCTTCATGTGTATGATATACGGCCGCAATTATGATAAGCCCAACTTACGGAAGTTGTAATAATTTCAGAAGTGTATAAATACTGCGTTTGCTGAAGGGCAAATGAACTTAACCCACATCCTTCCCTCAACTCTTCCATGAACAACAGTACCTCCACATCACTAACAGGAAATGTTCTCCTCCTCACTCAACTTGAGCTTGTCACCCCAACAACTGTAGCTGGAACACTCTATGGTATCGCATTCACTCTCTTTTGCTTATATGCCCACGCACTTGCTCCTCGACTTCGTAACGGAGACAGAAAAAGACAGGACAGATTCATGCTTTCATACAGTACTGTCATAATGCTCTGTGGGCTGTACTATCTCGTAGCAAATGCTTGGGTTACACAAGATGCCTACATCAAGCATAGTGACTATCCTGAGGGTCCATATGCATATGTATTAGCTAGTTATCTAACTACCCCCGTGATACCCATTGGTCTCACCTGCCTGTGCGTAATTGATGTTTTGACATCAGTAATCCAGGTGCGTTGTCCATTTTCTTGTGTCCATGCGACCAGGCTGCTAGACTCCGGGATGAAAGATTTGGCGGGTATGGGTTATTTGGAGTGCCACTCGATATGCCAAGTTGGTCATCGTGCTGCCCCTTCTGTGTTTGTTAAGCTCTACAGGTCATTAATTCCTGCCAAGCTCCTGCTTTCTACTGATGACTTATAATCATCAGGGTTAAAGATCCGGACAATAGTACTTGACATTACAGTATCAGCTACAGAAGATATTTCACTGGACACTAAAACAGAACAAGCGGAATCTGCTCTTCAAGGCGCCACGACAATACTTTGTACAGTGTTGATAAGTTTATATGTCACTTTCAAACAATGGGAACAAAGAAAATTAATTGGTATGGAAACACTGCAAACGAGTTAAATTAGCTAATGTGAAAGATTCAGGGGAGGCTCAAAGATGTGCCACATACATGAATGTTGTAGCCATGATCATTGAGTCATATGCCCTGGAATCCATATGGCTACTAACTCTGGCAATATTTTCGAGCGATGGGTCACCTGTATTCGGGTTCTTTACCGAGTCTGTATCGTACATTGAAGTAAGTTAATGATGTGAGTCAATATCAGCACTAAATCATAAGATATATCTAGATGGTTGCCTACCTCCTCGTGCAGTATCGAGTTGCCAGTGGTAAGGCATTTATGTCACAAAGGCAGCAACAGAATTTGAGTTCGTTGCGTTGGAATCATTCCGATCATACAACGACGCAATTTCGAGAAGCTGGTGAAAGTCAAGGCAGCTCTCATGTGCCTGCCATGCCAGAAGCAGCACCACATGTTCTACAAGTCTCTGATATGGCTTAATGGATACTGCTATATCTGATACTGTTACTCTAGCCATCTTCTTCTTGCTCGAGATTTATTTGATTAATTTATTAGATGAATTGTACGGCGTCTCTGGGGTGTGATCGCCGAACCGCAGCGCACCCGTTCTAGAATATTGTTAATGTGGAGACTGTGAATCCAGTAGAATACACTTTGAATTATACAGGATATTTTCGGTGTAATTGCCTCGCGGCGCGCCCGAGTTTTACGATCTTGCTGATGGAGCTACAAGTGGTCAAACATAATCCACTTTGTAAGACTTTCGCGTGATATCTATATGAGGTTAAGCCTAAGTCCGCGTGTGAAGATCGAGTAACGTTTTGTATTTTCATCAAACTCTCTGATTGAAGATTTCCATGATACTGGCGGCAAATTGATGTAGTCAGAGTACTTGCCGGCGAGCTGGTTGTAAAATATTGAAGCTGTGATATCATAGACTAAAGGAACTTACTCTTACGTCGCGTGATGAGGTATTCTATGATACTTTGGAGCACAGCTAGTCGAATGTCGAGCATTGTTCCGAAGGATCGGCGGCTCTGCTTCGATCTTGTTGGGACGTCCTGAAATGTGTCCGAGAACCACGTGACCGTCAGTTCCTTCTTTCATCCAAGATGGGTCGCACTCGCCCAGCCAAGAAGCAACACACAAAAGCGACAGACCCGCCTGTTCAACGCTCAGATCCTCCATCTATCCCACACTTACTCGAGAAAGCCCAGGATCTGATCGTTCAATGCGATTATGAACTGGCACTGCGCTTCGTCAGACGAATATTGGAACAGCAGCCGAAAAATGCGGAGGCCCGAGAAATGCTGGGAGTGTCGCTACTAGAGACGGGAGACATCAGAGCCGCGAAGGAGGTTAGTATGCTCTGTGACTCGTCTTGCTGCTCTTGGTCTGACAGCATACAGGCTTTTGAGTCTTTGATACAACCGCCATCACCGCAACCACCACCACCATCGGCACACTTGTATCTAGCGCAACTATCTGAAGACGACCCCGGGCTGGCCCTGCAACACTATCAAGCCGCTGTAGATATTCTAGTGAATCAACTCAAGGGAAAACAGGCGGTAAAAAATTCAGTCGCGACCAACCAACCTAATGAAAGCGAAATCAAGAACAATACCATCCGAGCGCTCATCAGGCAGGTAGAGATATGGATGGATCCATCTTACAATCTATGGCGCGTCACCTCTTCCATTGTTTCTTCAAAGGCCTTTCTGACTGTCTCTCCGCAGCTTTGAACCGTAAGCCGGGAAAACCTGCGAAGATCTCCTCAACCTTCCTTTAAAAACAGATCCGTCTAATTCTGAGGCCCTCCACGCTCTTTCTTCAGTTCGCATGTCCCAACAATGGCCTGATGAAGCCAAGCAGATTCTCGAACAAGCTTGGACAAAATGGAAAGGTCTGGAACTCGACAATCCCAAAATTTCCCCTATGCCAACGCGGTTATCCCTAGTCAAATTGTCTCTAGAACTGGCACTGTAGACTCCTGCATCGTTGGTTTCGCAAGGTATAATACCGCCACTATAGGATGAGTAATCGGTTATGTCCGATTCGGCCGATCACCATCCCTTCCACTTCAACCATCATCATCCCGAAAGGCCGCTCTCGATTTTCTCTACCCAGCACTCTCGCGGAAGTGGCCTACACTCAAGATAACATTAATTTCCGAGTAGCTAGCCATTGCAGGGACGATCCAAGAGTAATTGGCTAACTCTTATCCCTCGGACTCACCCCCCGACATATGATGAGGACATCCGCCATCCAACTTTGGCAGATAGGAAAAGGAGGAGATAACGGTCCTCTCGTCTTCGAGGAACAGAATGAGGAGATATTTTTTTCTCTCCATCCAACTAGATATCGGGTATGAATTTCATTTTAAATTTTACGATGTCGGTGGCCCTCGCCACTCGACTATTTATGCTGAGAATGTATATATAAAAAGCCGTAGGATAACCACCAAATAATCACCGTCTCTTTGCTCGCAGTTCGATCGCCTCCGCTACCGTTGTTTGAAACCCTGAGACGTCGTCTCGATCCTCTCTTTTTAGTTCTGAAACTCTGTCCTTACCTCGCTGTCTTGGCTCACTTTCTGCTGTCTCGTTTCCGGTTCTGAGACCTCGGGGTCGTTCTGTCGACCTCACATTACTGAAGAAATCGTTTGCCCTTCAACACATGATTAGGAAGTCGAGGCATGGTATCTCGGGGTCGTTTCCGTGTGTCGGAGAGTGGCAAGGCAGGGGGCAGTTAGGTGGATGATGCCACCAAGCGCAGATATGCAGAGTGTTTGACAATGTCAGTTGAGTATTCCATCACTTTCTTTCATATTCGTCCTGCTGAGTGGTGTCGCATAGCATGGGAAAACACGCGCTCAGTCATTCACCATGAGTAACTCATTTCTCTTCTCCTCTTCTGAGGGCTAGTTTAGTGCTGGAGAATCAGCCGGGTGACTGTTTGCAGCTCTAGCGACTAACAACAATATGTCTAGCTTGTGTCAGGCACCTTTACCCCAGGATTAAAACATGACGAGCCCTTGACTCCGCTTGGCAACCGGGTCATCTCCCATCTCTCGAAGAATAGCGATCCTACTCCATCGACCGACCATAGTAATCCCGCGCCATTTTATTGGCTATATTTTGACGGGAGGGGTATCGGAACAACGTTGAGCACCATGATTGGGTTGGACAACCTAGCACAAGCGAAGAGGAAGAGTCGTGGTGGGTTCTGCATGAATCCTGGGAAGAGGGCAAGACCCAGTTTTAAGTGGTATACCGCTTTTATTTTCCAAGTGTTGAGGTGACTCACGGTTCTTAGTTGATCCCGCATGTAGATGTATTGTTCCAGAATACAAGAAATGCGTGCAACCATTGTTTATATTATACTAACTCTCCACGTACCTCCCTATTATGCCTCGTAGCGTCTGGAAAGGAGACAGCATTGGGCGACGCATGAGTTGTACACGTAGCTTTGCAATTATCCGTCCTTGAAATACAAGTGGCATAGCAACCCCTGATTTCTCTTTCTTTCTTCATTGGTATCGGCTATCAGGATTTGGTTGTTTCAGTTGTATAATTTACTATGTAGCGTATCTCTGGCATAACTAACTAGAATCATATCAATCATGTCAGTTGAGTTAAGTAGGCGTCAAATTTACAAGTAAGTGATCTGGATAATGGATTCGTGTAAAATTCTCAATTTGTGCTTGAGAGAAAAGAGAACAAGTACATGACTGTCTAAGGCGTTCTCTTTTGTTTGATATATCATGGAGTATCGTGAAAGATGATCAGTTTTATGCGATATGGGCGTGTCGCTTGTAGTATCAACTGAGCTCAATGATCATGAGAAGTGGACTTCTCCCTCAACTGCTGAGTTAATATATACCAGCATCATTTAAATTTGTCCGAGATTCGTGTAAACTGAGGCACTGTTAATGACAGCGAAGCAAAGCGACTGAATTAGGATAATCAACTTGTGGTGTGATAGAAACCGAGATCATCCAGCAACGGAGAAGAACAATGAATGGCAACCTTGTTTTCTTGAATCTGTGAATCAAATTTGCTTCATGTGTATGATATACGGCCGCAATTATGATAAGCCCAACTTACGGAAGTTGTAATAATTTCAGAAGTGTATAAATACTGCGTTTGCTGAAGGGCAAATGAACTTAACCCACATCCTTCCTCAAATCCTCCATGAACAACAGTACCGCCCCTTCACTACCAGGAGAGTTACTCCTCATCACTCAATTTGAGCTTGTCACCCCAACGACTGTAGCTGGAATCCTCTATGGGATCGCATTCTCTCTCTTTTGTTTATATGTCCACGCACTTGCTCCTCGACTTCGTACTGGAGACAGAACAAGTCAGGCCAAATTCATGCTTTCATACACCGCTATCATAATGCTGTGTGGGCTGTACTCTCTCATAGCAAATGCTTGGGTTGCGCAAGATGCCTACATCAAGCATAGTGACTATCCGAGGGTCCATTTGCGTATGTAGCTGATAGTTATCTTACTACCCCCGTGATACCCGTTGGTCTGGTCTGCCAGCTCACAATTGATGTTTTGACATCAGTAATCCAGGTACACGGTCGATATTCTTGTGTCCATACCACCAGGCTGCTGAACTCGGGGATTAAAGGTTTGGCGTGTATGGATCATTTGGAGTGCCACTCGATATCCCAAGTTGGTCATCGTGTTGCCCCTTCTGTGTTTGTTAACCTTTGCAGGTAATTAATTCCTGCCAGGCTCCTACTTTGTACTGATGACTTATATTCATCAGGGTTACAGATACGGACAATAGTAGTTGACACTACAGTATCAATTACAGTTGAAGATCTTTCACTGGACACTATAACAGAACAAGTGGAATTTGCTCTTCAAGGCGGCACGACAATACTTTGTACAGTGTTGATAAGTTTATATCTCAGTTTTAAACAATGGCAACAAAGAAAATCACTTGGTATGGAAACACTGCAAATCAGTTAAACTAACTAATGCAAAAGGCTTAGGGGAAACTCAAGGATGCATCAGATACATGAATATTGTGGCCATGATCGTTGAGTCATATGCCCTGGAATCTATATGGCTACTGGCTACGGCAATCCTTGATAGGGCCCGGGGTGGACTACCTGCATTCGCGTTCTTTTCTGAGTCTTTACCATACATTGAGGTAAGTTAAAGATGTGAGTCAATATCAGCACTAAATCATGAAATATATCTAGATAATTGCCTACCTCCTCGTGCAGTATCGAGTTGTCAGTGGTAAAGCATATCCGTCACAAAGGCAGCAACAGAGTGTGAGTTTGTTGTGTTGGAATCATTCTGGTCATACAACCACGCAATTTGGGGAAAGTGGTGAACATCAAGGCAGCTCTCATGTGCTTACCATACCAGAAGCAGCACCATGTGTTCCACAAGTCTCTGATATGGCTTAATGAATACCGCTGTATTTAATACTGTTACTCTAGCCTTTTTCTTTTTCCTTGAGATTTATTTGATTAATTTATTAGATTAATTGTATGGTGTTTCTGGGATGTGATTGCCGAATTGCGTCGCACCCATTCTGGAATATTGTTAATGTAGAGACTGGGAATCCATTAGAATACACTTTGAATTATACATGATATTTTTGGTTTAATGACCTCGTGGCCCGCCCATTTTATGATCTTGCTGGAGGAGTTACCGTCTTGACAAGTGGTCAAACATAATCCACTTGTAGTACCTTTGCTAGATATCTGTATGAGGTCAATCCTTAGTCTTTTTTTTTTTTTTTTTTTTTTTTAAACAATCATAATTTTATATACCAGGGCGCTAAGGCAGACCGGTCCTACATACACACCTGTACATAGAGTTGACTAAGCAGAAATGAAACCAATACAAGAGAGGAGACATAACCCGAGACAACATACTGCCTCACAGTGAAAATACAGCATCCTCAAGTCCCAAGTACCTAAGATTGCCTGTCCGATAGCATAAGGAAAAGAGAGAAGAGGAGAGAGAAATGACCACCCCCAGACTAGTCCCATACCAAAATGAAAGCACTTGCCCAATCAGACCCATGCGCCGCCCCAGGCTGAGATCCATGATGTCCGTTTCACAGCTATCCCACTCACAGAGCCACTAAGGGAATATCATCCCTGGGACCCGAGGTTTTACCCTCCATAAGTGTAAGTTGTTCTAGATGCGGAAGCCAGGTGGGGAATGCCCAGCTTAGCCTGTGCCATCAATGATACACCGCCCCCAGTCCCAGGTCACTTGTCGAGACCCCAAGCGAGAATCACTGATCCACTTCTGAGGCTTCACCCAGAACCCCAAGACAGCCAGGCCCAAACAGGCCCCCACTAACCTTGTGCCTGCTCTGGAGGTGGGTCAAATGAGAACATCCACCCATTATTCTGGATGAATGTTATATTCTGTTTCCAGAACTTTCCGATCATTCCCAATGTTTCCTTTTCTATCTAGAACGTTCCATTTCCATTTCCGGTATGTTCCAAGGAATCCCGCTGTCAAGTTTCCTTTCGATGGGATCTGCTCAGGACCATTGTCTTTCAGGTTCCTCTAATTGGTAAGTCCGCTTCCCGGAACCAGTAGTGGTTGGCCGGTTATGCTGTAGTCCCTTTCTGGGACTACTGTTGTGCTCCCGCAGTCACTCTACAACCAACACAACGCAGGCTGTAAACTTTCCAATGGCCAATGCAACTGTATCCAGGTCAGTACTCATTCCTATTGCGATGTGATTGCTATATCTCTATTCCGATTCCTATTTCTATTTTCCGGAACTATTCCTTTTCCATAATTTACTCCTGTATACCTTCATATATAAGTTCCGCATTCCTGTATCTATTCCTCAGTCTGAAATCAACTTAGATTCTATTCCCTCTCAATTCCTATCCTTCCACTAAGCATTCTGCAACTTGCATTCTATTCCGCTATCGCTCTCTAGGCATCCGGAATCCGCTGGAGGGCACAGTGCACCTTTGCATTGCTGAGGCCAACGCCTATCCCCAAATTGGAACCGCCTAGTTCCGACTCTGCGGTCATAGTCTTAACAGTATTTCAGACTCCTGCTCCAGCTGGTTCCACACTTTGCTTTTGTATGAGTCACACTTGCAGTGTTACTTTCGCATCTGGTACTCCTCCTGGCAACATTCCACTTCCCCCTGCTTGTCAACCTAAACCTCGCAGTTCCGCAAAAACTTCGGATTCTCATACCCCTGTTTCCAAAACCCCTGACATGTCTCACCGAGTTTCCAGTTTGGGTTCTCGCACCCCTCAAGACCAGGAAGGTTCTCAATCGGTACCCCCTGGTCGCTCTCAGGAGGGTACTCCTGTTTCTGATGTTCCCGGTACTCACCAGAACCCTGGAACTTATGACAGATTGGGTGGAAGGGAAAAGGGTAAGGGAAGAGATGGTGGCAGTGGTGGTAACGACGGAGGCGGAGATGGAGGTGGAGATCTGGGAGATGGGGATGGAGATGGAGAAGAGGATGGAGATGACGATGAAGATGGTCAATATGTTCCAAATCGTGTTTTAGCCAACCTCCTATCAACTATCTTGGATACACTCACTCAGAACTCTTTGCAACCTCCCGCCAAAACTCCTAAAGTTGCAATCAAGGAACCGACTTCTTTCAACAGCAAGGAACCTCACAAGCTCAATGAATTCATCCTTCAGTGCCACCTCTACTTCGAGGCTAATCCGAATCAATTTCCGTCACAACACACAAAGGTTTCCTTTGCCCTCTCTTATCTTTCCGGTTCCGCTCAAACTTGGTTTCAAATGACTCTCGAGGAGAATCCGATATGGGAATTAGTTCCCTGGTATAATGACTGGGACTTGTTTGTCAATGAACTCGTCTCCAATTTTGGTTCCTTGGATCCGGTAAACAAGGCCACGGAAGAGATTGAGCATCTTACCATGTCTGCTAACGACCACATCAACAAGTATAATGTCTCATTTGCTCGCCTTGCATTGTGTCTTCACTGGCTGGATTCCATTTTGGTCCATCGCTATTATTGCGGTCTTCCCGATCGCATCCAAGATGTCCTTTCCTTACTTCCAACAAACAAACCCTCCACTCTTTGGGAATTACGGGACCTGGCTATGTGCATTGACAACTGCCACTAGGAATGCCATCGTGAATGGAACCATGCCAACAAGCAATCCACTTCGAAGGACTCCAACCCGCAACAAAAGCAGAAGAACAAACCCGCAAATTCTGGCAACAACAATTTGCAATTGCAATCATCGTCTTCCAGTAACCAATCCAACAACAACGCTAAACCCGGGAAACCCGCAAACACAAATTTGCAATCCGGTTCCTCTTTCTCATCCTCGAATCCTCTCGCAAACGTCCTCGGTCGCAACGGCAAACTCACTCCTCAGGAACGCCAGCGTTGGAAGGACAAGAACTTGTGTATGTTCTGCGGAGGAGGCGGCCATACTGCTGAGAATTGCCTGAAGAAGAATACCAGCAAATTCGACAACTCTAACAAGCCAAAGGGCTGATCAGCTGTAGCTGAAGGTACTTCCATGAGTTCTGCTCCTGCGAGCTCGGGAAACTAATCCACGGTCCCCTTGACTCTGCACAGGTGGGGGATCGCGTTGACACCCTCTGTGCTTCAGAGAGAGTTCATCTCAACGCTTCTGCTTTTTCCGATCTGAATTCCCTTTGTGTTTTTCTTTCTCCTACGGACATTTTTTCTATTTCCGACATTCCTGCGCTGGTGGACAGTGGTTCGACTCATTGTTTTATTTCGAATTCCTTTGTTTGTAAACATGGTATTCCAACAGTTCCAATTCCTCCTGTTAAGCTTCATCTCTTCAATGGGACTTCTAGCTCTTTTGTTTCTGAGGTTGTGAAATTTCCTGTATCTTTTCCTACCAGTGAATCTATGACACTTTCCCTCTATGTCACTTTGCTGGATCTGCAGACTCTAGTGGTTCTTGGGCATGACTGGCTGTCCTGCTACAATCCATTGATTGACTGGGTTACTGGCCACATCAATTTCCATTCCACTCCTGTCGAGATTCCACCCACTCTTTGCGCGCTGCCTTCCGATGACACTGTGCCACAAATGTCGGTATCAGATTCCATCATGGAAGCAACTTCCGATTCACCTGCCAGAATAGACATTCGTCTAGTCAATGCCGCTGCCTTTGCACAAGCATCCCAACTTCCTGGCTCTCATTGCTTTGCCCTCAACCTTCGCTCAGTTATCACTGCAGCATCCTCTGTCAAGGAATCTCCTGTCGACCTTTCTGCTATTCCGGTGGAATACCATGATTTTGTGGATGTGTTCAGCAAGTCCCATGTGGATATGCTACTGACACATCAACACTATGATCTCAAGATCAACTTAGAGGACGGTACCGCACCTCCTATAGGTCCAATCTATTCCCTGTTGCAAACAGAACTTCAAGCTCTTCGTGAATTCATTGATGAAAACCTCTCTATCGGTTTCATCTGACCCGCAACCTCTCCCCATGGCGCTCCTGTTCTTTTTGTGAAGAAGAAGGATGGTTCCCTTCATCTTTGTGTCGATTTCCGTGGTCTCAATCAGATTACTCAGAAAGATCGCTACCCACTTCCCCTCATTTCGGATCTCCTTGACTCTCCTTGCAAAGCTCACATCTATACGAAGATTGATCTTTGGCATGCATATCACCTTGTCCATATTGTGGAAGGCGACAAGTGGAAAACGGCTTTCTGGACTCGTTATGGGTCCTTTGAATGGCTTGTCATGCCTTTCGGTCTTAGCAATGCTCCCGCTGCATTCCAGTGGTTCATGAATGACATTTTCCAGGACTTGCTAGACGTATGCATTACCATCTACCTCGACGACATCCTCATCTATTCTGACAATCTGACTCAACACCGGAAACATGTCAGAGAGGTGCTGAAGAGACTTCGCAAACATGGTCTCTATGCGTGAGCCGACAAATGCAAATTCAATTCCAACATGGTGGAATATCTCAGGTATATCCTTTTGACTGACGGTCTCACTATGTCCGATGACAAGGTCAAGACTATCCAGGACTGGCCAGAACCTGGGAAAGTAAAGGACATCCAATCCTTCTTAGGGTTTGCAAACTTCTATTGTCACTTCATCTACAGCTATTCTGACATCGTGGTTCCCTTAACTCATCGTACTCACAAAGGGATTCCTTGGAACTTTGGTTCCAATGCCTGGAATGCCTTCAAAACCCTCAAGAAGGCCTTCACTTCCGCTCCTGTCCTCACTCACTGGATTCCGGACTCGCAAATCATTGTCAAGACCGACACTTCCAACTATGCTTTAGCTGCTATCCTTTCCATCATTTCCCCTGACGGTGACATTCATCCTATTGCTTTCCATTCTTGCACTTTCTCGTCTCCGGAACTCAACTATGACACTCATGATAAAGAACTTCTCACTATCTTTGAGGCGTTCCGCATCTGGCGTCATTACCTAGAGGGGGCTTCCCTTCCAATCGATGTCGTTACTGACCACAAGAACTTGGAATATTTCGCAACTACCAAGCTCCTTACCCGTTGGCACATCAGCAAAAGGTTTGGCCACTTGAAGCTACTTGAAGCTACTTGAGAATTTTCAAGTGGCCCTCAAGTAGCTTCAAGTAGCTTCAAGTGGCCAAACCTTTTGTTGATGGCCAGGCACGATGGTTGGAATACCTCTCGCAGTTTAACTTGGTCATCCGTTTCTGACCTGGTAAACTAGGAACAAAGCTGGATGCTTTGATGAGACACTGGGACGTCTACCTAAAAGGGGAGGATAAGAGCTATGCTTCAGTCAATCCGCACAACTTCTGTCCAGTATTCACTCAAGAACAACTCACTTCATCTCTCCGCACCTCATCCCTCGTGACCCCTGTGTTCTGTGCCACTACTATCATAGATCTTTTGCAACTCCATTCCGACATCCTTTCCGCACTTCCTGAAGATCCCATTGCTGCACAGCACCTCGCGTTGCCCCAAGGGAGATGGTCTCTCACTTCCGATGGCTTCCTTAGGCTCAATGACCGGATCTATGTTCCTGACGCTAACACCTTACGACTTCGCATCACACAATACCACCACAACCATATCCTGGCTGGCCATTTTGGTCAGAATAAGACTCTGGAATTAATCCAAAGGAGTTATACGTGGCCTGGAATCCGTGACTTCATCAAGCACTTCTGCAAGAGTTGCGTTACCTGCATGCAATCTAAACCTCAACGTCATCAGCCCTACGGGACTCTCAAGCAGCTTCCAATCCTGAAACATCCTTGGCATTCTATTTCTATGGACTTTATTGAGAAACTTCCACAATCCTCTGGATTCGATAGCATTCTAGTTATCGTGGATTGCCTCACAAAACAAGCCATTTTCATTCTGACATACAATACCATTAATTCTGCTGAACTCGCTCAACTCTTTGTTATTCATGTATTCTCCAAGCATGGTGTTCCATCCCATGTTACTTCCAATCGTGGTTCCGAGTTCGTATCCCATTTCTTCCGCTCTCTTGGCCAAGCACTCGACATCAAACTCCATTTCACTTCCGGATATCATCCCGAAGGCGACGGTCAAACGGAACAGACAAATCAAACTCTGGAACAGTATCTCCGCATCTACTGTAACTATCAGCAAGACAACTGGTCGGAACTCCTCCTGCTTGCAGAATTTGCATTCAATAATGCTCCCAGCGCTACTACTGGTATCTCACCTTTCTTTGTGAATAAAGGCTATCACCCATCCCTCACTAGCCATCCCAAATGCGACCTCGCATCCTCACGAGCTCAGGAATTTGCTATTGATCTTGACAAACTTCATGCTACTCTCAAATCCGAAATCACATCCGCTCAGCAATGCTACCAGGTATCTGCTGACGCTCATTGGTTACCGGCACCCGACTTTGGTATTGGTCAAAGAGTATTCATTAAGGCAAAGTATTTCCACACTACCCGACCCTCAAAGAAGCTTTCCAAAAATTATCTTGGTCCCTACGAAATTATTGCTCAGGCCAGAACCCATTCCTTCACTATCCGACTTCCAGATTCTATGTGTGCCGTCCATCCAGTATTTCATGTCTCCATGCTCGAACCTGCAACTACCAATCAAGTTCTGGATTGTGTCCAACCTCCTCCAGATCCCATTGACATCAAAGGCGAACTGGAATACGAAATATCTCGCATTGTCGACTCCAAGATCGATCGTCAGAGGGCATGCAAGTTATTGTATAAGGTATTGTGGATGGGCTATGAGGATACCGACGAGGAATTCTCCTGGCTTCCTGCAACAGAACTCAGTCACACAATGGAATTGGTTTCCGACTTTCATGCTGCTTATCCCGCCAAGCCTGGTCCCCTTCCACTTTAATTTTTTCCGCTAATCTCTTTTTGATTCTCTTAAGTCCTTTCCGATCTTCTCAAGTTCATAACATTTCACTTTATCTTATCTTTCCGACTCCTTCAAGCTAACCCATCGCATTTATTTCGGAACCTCAAGTCAACTTCAACTACAGATATCCTAAAGTTCAATGTCCAAGAAACAAATATATATTGGAGAGGCGCCAGAACCGATCACATCCGCCCTCCTGATCCACCAGGACTTCCTCCATACCTCGACCCTGACTGCCTAGTCCAATCCCTGTAGTCCATCCACTGATCTGACCTCTCTCCATACCGACCCCAATGACCTTCATCCTCCTGATGCGCATCCGTGTTCAATCGCATTGCGTCCACCATGTTCCTCATCTCATGCATCTGCTCCTCTGCTGCTCTCCGCACCCTTTCCTGTGCATCTGTATTCCGATCCAGGGCCTCCAGATTCTCCCGACGAGCCTCCAAGCTCTGCCTTTTCAACTCATTTGCATCCTCCATCGCTTTCCGAGCCCTTGCACTTTCATCTGCACTCCGCGCAGTCTTGATCCGCAACCTCTTCAGTTCCGGTGCAACACCATCCATGGAATGTTTTTGAACTTTGACGTTCGGTTGTGGACTAGATAGTGAACGGTGGTGTGCGGGAGAGCAGCAGGAAATTTCCTTTTTGGGACTTGGGGCAGGAGATGGCGATGATTCCGAGAGGAATAACCACGTTTTGGCGGTTGGCCTTGGAGCCATGGGCGGTTTCTTGTTGAGGGGAATGGTGGTGGTGAGGGGGGCGGGAGTGGAAACCAGAATGGAACTGTTTTCCAGGGTTCCGCTAGTCAGTAACTGGCCAGTCAAGGGGTGGTAAATGTGCTTATCGGGTATGGAAGCGTTTCCGGCGGTCTCCTTTTCCTTCCGCTTCTTTGCGGCGGGACCCTGCAAGGAATGCGCGCATCCCTTCCACTGTTTTGAACATTCCACACAGGCAGTTCCGGTGGTATGCATCCAGCACACCAGACTCCTGTGGGCGCATGAACTGCACTTGGTTGCATAAACATGGGCCCCAGGCTGTGGAACTGTTCATGAATCGATCTCGACGACTGGAATGAGTTTGTGCACCGGAGGGACCTTGATACTTGCCTTCTCCACTTTGTCCGCCTTCCCCCTGCTTTTCTTCGACCCTCTCATCGTCCTTGCACCTGGATTTGTTTCCTTTGTCTTCTCCTTTGCTTTTGGGACCTCCACCACTTCCTCAGTACCCTTTCCTCCCTCGTCAGAACTGGATTTCTCGACCTCGACATCCTCTCCCTCAGCATCGATGTCCATCGGGGCTTCCTCAGCACCCTTTTCCTTCGCGGCCTCAGCATCCCGCTTTGCGGCCCATGCGGCAAACTTGGCAGCAGACATCTTGTTGAAATTGGGGGTGGTAGTGGCAGTGGATTGAGACATAGCAGGAAGGATGGGGGAACTCGAGTCGTTCCAAGTCCCTTCTTATAAGCATCCTGACATGTTCCAATTCTGGATCTACTGCTTGTCATCACAATGCACTTTTAATTTCCGTTGCCTCATTCCGTGCCATGCTGCCCTTAAGGTTGGGATCTGCAGCTTGTATTTTCGCTCCCGACGAAGTTCTATTTTTATCCAGGCACATTCCCTTATTGATGCGGCCTCGAGGCTTGGCCTTAAGGGGAGGATACTGTTATATTCCGTTTCCAGAACTTTCCAATCATTCCCGACATTTCCTTTTCTATCTAGAATGTTCCATTTCCATTTCCGGTATGTTCCAAGGAATTCCGCTGTGAAGTTTCCTTTCAATGGGATCTGCTTGGGACCATTGTCTTTCAGGTCCCTCTAATTGGTAAGTCCGCTTCCCGGAACCAGTAGTGGTTGGCTGGTTATGCCATAGTCCCTTTCCGGAACTACTGTTGCGCTCCTGTGGTGAAGAGACTAGATCAGTGTAAATGTGGAAAATAAAATATAAAATATAAAATCGAATGTGAATGCAACCCTTTGAATTACACTGAGTCTTGAGTGCAGTTTGTGGGGAGAATAAATCAGAAAGAAAGTGAAAGTAAGCGTCTCAATTAAGTATTAAATGCAAATAGGGGTAGAATAGAAATGTGAAACCAGTCTTGACTGAATAGAAACCTCTTCCAGAGCTATGCCGTTTTGATTAGAACCTTCGCAATGAGTGGCTAAGCTCACGACAACTGTCCTCAATAGAATGGGTTAGACACCTATCTAGGAGGGGTAGCAAGTCTGCCCTAGTGATGCCTCAACAAACTCGGAGAGCCTTGACCTGCCTTTGCACTTTGAGACAGACTGCAAGACAAGTTGAGCTAGCACCAAATGCTATCGCGATCCTATTAGACCAGTGAAGATACTCTCTCGAGCAGAACACAAGACTTTCCGAGTCGAGAAAGAACTTAAGAAATGCTTAGAACACTGCGAAGTTTAACCAAACTCGATTTCACTTGCACAGTGCTTGGGCAAAGATTTGATCCCGAACCTCGTCCTCGACTGGCGACTATATATGATACACAATAAAAAACTGAGACAAAATAAACAAGTATGAAACAGATAACCAAGTCTGTATCCAGCACTGAATGGGTATAGTCTCCTTGACTCATCTTTCTCCACCAATCAACAGTCTCGACTATTCAGTCTCCTCGACTGAACATCACACTTGTCTAATCTTCCACTCCTCATTGGCTAACAAGCTTCTAACCCTAGACCCTAGTCTAGAACTCTCGAGGCACATCCCCCACTGATTATCCCGTCGATAAGATGTCCTCAATTAGACTATGCTTCTATCTCGCCTTTAGTTGCTTTGAGATTATCACTATTACTGCCGGATCCAGAGTCTCGACCGACAATTCCAACAGTCTCACTTCAGATTTATTCAGTCTCGACATGTGTGAGTCGTCTACTTCCTAGCCCTTTCCTTATTAGGCAGGTAGTAGTTATAGTTTTGGTCTAGCATAAGGTCTGCTGAAGGAACCGCGTTCCACTAAGTCCTCGAGCCATCCCATAGCCAACCTCGATGATAATTCCCAGCAAAGTCTCCCTAGACTCAGTCTCGAGACTTCCATTTTAAGTCCTCGAACGCGATTATATTTCCCCTAGCAGTACAGTTTTCCTGCTAGGAATCGCGGATGCAATCTCGACTGTCCCCTAGGTCAACCTCTCTTCACACATATCCTCGACTGAGCTTATCTCTAACTGGGTGACCAATTGTTCATTCTCGAACTTAATATGTACACCTAACTGCCTTAAACGTATACTGTATTTTCATGCGTAAAACAGCTGGGGCCGTAACAATGCCAAGGGTACACGTGGATGGTATGAGGACTACACCAGTTGCGACACAGGGTGGTGCAGACTTGGAGGAGAGGCATGGGGTCAATGCGGACAAGTCTCAAATATATTGATAAATAGATTGATATACTATGTAACATCTCTTATTCTACAAATGATGTACATTTCTTTTCATACCCGTTGTGTGTCAAGAACCTATTGTGTCTCAAGAAACATCAACTTGCAATGTAGCCATGCCTCTGTGGACTCTGCTCCTAGCTATGAAAATAAAAAAATAGCAACATAGTGGGAACCCGCATCTGTCTATCAGAAATGCAGTTTGATCAGTGTGTACTCCTGCTTTTCTTTAGGTCTCGTCTTGCTGACTATGTGAGTATAGAACAGCCATACCAACGTTGAAAGTTGTGTTTACAATGCAAGTAACTTTGCGCTTTATAATCCCTAGCCTTTTCATAGGCAGAGCACTCTTGGCTTACAAACTATGTAAACGTAGGTGGTGGTAATGGGTACGTATTTCATTATATGGTGGTACCAAAATCTCAATGTTTACACCTGCCTTTCACAAAGGTTTGGTCATTGCTAGTAGACTTTCAGATAAGCCAGGTGTTCAAGTATGGATCCTGGAAGCTGCACCAAATGCTGAGAGTCTACAAGCAGACCACAGGTTCATAGAACGATAGATGATGTTGCTCACACCACTGAAGTGCAACAATACATATCTTGAGTCTGAAAAAGAGGTGAGGTGCAATGCAGGGCGAGGGTGTTGTGCTTGGCTTCACAAGCTTTTGATTTCATTGTCTACATTACTGTATAGCAGTAACTGATCACACTCTCTAGACAGTCGCTAATGACGTTGATTTCATAGTCAACATACAATGTTTTCTGTAACAGTAACTGAACTCTCTCATTTACAGTTACTAATGACAATGAGTTAGACCTTACAAAGCTACACACAAGGAGGATTTACACTGATATAAGGTGTTGTGACGTTGGGGGGCGATGACGCGGGCGGCACATAGGCCAGAATACAACGTGGGATGGACATGGGACTCACAGACGAACGCGGGCTACCCACAGGCTTGCTGCGGGCTTCATTGCGGACGTGGACAATCACACGGGCCCCTCGTATTTCTGGTAGCCCCTGGGATCCCCAGCACTCACAAACTTCTGGCACCCTCCTTCATACTGCAGCAGACCCCGTGGCTGGATGCCTCCCCACTCCACCATTTTTTGGTTCCCCACCCTATTCTGCCACACAACCACCAATATCTACTCATCACCTGCAAGCTTCCATGTATCAGGGGCACTCTGTATCTCAACAACCTACTCATCACACACTGTCCCCACCCCATCCTGGTCTCTTTCTTCCCTCTCCAGCAACTAATGTTCCGTACTTCCAGCAACCTGCGGGTCATGCATGGCACCAGTTTCCCCTAGGCCCGTATCCTACTCACTCACTGCCAAATTCTCAACCTCAACCTCTCAGCACTATTCCTCGATCAGAAGATTCAGTTAAGCTGAATCGTGCTGTCCATCAGCCGTTTTGGGACCGTCAAGTGTCAACTGTACGACAACCAGAGGTGAGTCTTTCTTTTTGTTAGCTTTGGGGCATCCCTAAACAATGTCCCTACTAGCAACTGCACCACGGCATGTTCAGTGGATCTCATAATTTATCTGTGAATAACAGTACACTTACATATCAATCACAACACCACCTTGGACACCTGTAAGAAACTATTTCTGTTGTATGTTTATCGTGCCTCCACTTAACATTATCTTTGTCAGTTATGAAGGAGTTTCTGCCACATACGCTAATCGGAGCGGGGCCTGACTCTTCAGCCCATTATCCACCCCCTCGATGTCACCCAGGAACCCGGCTTGATATTGTGAAACAGTGCAAAGCTTGCATCGTCGAGCGCAATAGTGAACAAAAGATGCGCTGGGTTGTTGGTCCCGCTGGAGTTGGCAAGTCGGCAATCATGCAGATCGTTGCTAAGGAAACCCCTGCCAATGCATCAGTCTTCCTTTCTATCAATGGACGACATGACGGGACCAAAACCTTTGCAACTATTGCATATCAGCTCGCAGCCAAGTATGAGCCGTACCGTCTATATATCTCAAAAGAGATTAACCGCGATCCATCCCTCCTTGAGAAATCGCTACCAGCGCAGTTTCACAAATTCATCGTTGACCCTAAGATGTCCTCAATTAGACCAAATTTCCGGCTCACCTCCAGTTGCTTCGAGATTATCAGCATCGCTATCCAATCCTGAGTCTCAACCGATAATCTCGACAGCCTTGCTTCAGTTCATTCAGTCTCGACATGTGTGAATCACCAACTTCCTAGCCTTTCCATATCAGGCAGGTAGTAGTTATAGATTCAGTCTAACATAAGGTCCACTAAAGGAACCGCGCTCTGCTAAGTCCTTGAGCCATCCCATAGCCAGTCTCGATGATAATTCCCAATAAAGTCTCCCTAGGCTCAGTCTCAAGACTTCCGTTTTGAGTCCTTGAACATGGTTATATTTCCCCTAACAGTACAGGTTTCCTGTTAGGAATTGCGGATACAATCTCAACTGATTCCTAGTTTGACCTGTCTTCACACATGCCCTTGACCGATCTTATTACTAATGGGGTGATCAATTACTCATTCTCAAGCCTAATACATACACCTAGTCACATTAAATGTATATTTTCACACATAAAATGGCTGGGGCCATAACAGCGGTCTTTAGACTGTGCCACTCTTATTTGGGTCCTGTAATGGTAATTGGTCCCTGACCTCCCTGGATCCCCCTGAGCTTGCTCAGACCATGTTTTGGTTTTGGTTCCTGCATCTCATCATTTCCCTTTTCCTCTACTTTTCTTTTTCCTCTGCGTCTCATGATACAGTCCTGTAAACTATATCCTAAGTCTCACTCCAATCACCTCAGCCTCTTCATGTCACTTGGGGCACCTGTCTGTGTTAGTTTAGATATGTTGGTTCGGGTTTTGTTTTCACTTATTTTTCTTTCACATGTTGTTCGGGGATTTGTTTTTACCATCTATTTCCTGGCCTCCAGCCAGGAGCACTACGCAATCAGGCAGCACTTAATAAAATTTGATTTTTTTTAAAAAAAAATCCAAGATGGGTCACACTCACCCAGCCAAAAAGCAACACTCAAAAACAACAGACCCACCTGTTCAACACTCAAATCCTCCATCTATCCCGGAACTACTTGACAAAGCCCAGGTTCTGATCATTCAATGCAATTATGAGCTGGTGCCACACTTTGTCAGATGAATATTGGAGCAGCAGCCGGAAAATGTGGAGGCCAAAGAATTGCTGGGAGGGTCGCTCCTAGAGACAGGGGACATCAGTGCAGCAAAGAAGGTTAGTGTGCTCTGTAACCTGTCTTGTTGCCCTTGCCCTGACAGTGTACAGGCTTTGAACCTTTGATACAACCACCATCAGCGCAACCACCACCGCCATCGGCACACTTGTACCTAGTGCAGCTACTAGAAGATGACCCCAGGCTAGCCCTGCAACACTACCAAGCTGCTGTGGATATTCTAGTGAATCAATTCAAAGGAAAACAGACAGTAAAGAATTCAGTCGTGACCAACCAATCCAATGAAAGTGAAATCAAGAACAATAGCATCCATACACTCATCGGGCAGGTAGAGATATGGATGGATCCATCCTACGATCTATGGCACATCTACAACTGTCCTCTGACCGACTCTCCACTCCTTCAAACCAGAAGCCGAGAAGACCTGCGAGGATCTCCTCAACCTTACTTTGAAAACCGATTTGTCTAATCTCGAGGCCCTTCATACTCTTAATTCAGTTCACATGTCCCAACAACAGCCTGATGAAGCCAAAAAGATTCCCAAACAAGCTTGGACAAAGTGGAAAGATCTGGATCTCGACGATCCCAAACTTTACCCTCTGCCCATGCGGCCATCTCTCATCAAATTGTCTCTGGAACTGGAACTGTAGACTCCTGCTTTGTTGGTTTCACAAGGAATAATACCAACACTTGACTAGGAAGTTAAGGCATGGTGTCTCGTGGTTGTTTCCGTGTGTTGGAGAGTGGCAAGGCAAGGGGCAGATAGATGGATGATGCCGCTGAGCGCAGATGTGCAGAATCTTTGGGAATGCTAGTTGAGTATTCCATCCAGGATGGGAAGCATTCTCATCAATGGATAAGATGACGAAGCTGATGGAGGTCCAGCATAATAAACACAAACCTTTTCCTTATCAATCTTTTGATCAAAAAATTTTCTCTCATCTCCTCGCCTCTCGCCTGCTCACATTCCTGCAAATTTTTCGCATAGAAGTTATTTATTACGATGACACAACTTGATCCAGGAAGTTCCAGCACCTCCGGTGGCCAGTCAGACCAGGCATTGGCCGGTCAAGGAACGCATCAGCCAGGCAATTCAAATAACCCGGCAACTTCAGATAATCCGGCAACCCCAAGTGGCCCAGCAGCTAATTCAAATCCCCCTACCTGCGAGAATCCCCTGGTCCCTGATCACGGCACGGGCAACCCCCCGGGCCCAGCTCCCCGCAGCCTGCTTTGTTCAGGCAAGCACAGGACCCTGGAGTTCAAGACACTTTTTGAGGGTTTCTCTCTTAGAACCAAACTCGCATGGAACAAGGAAAGAGAGGAGAGGAATGATCACTGTGACAGAGTCAGGATCCGCTCCGCAGAAGCCCAGGTTCCTGATGATGTATCTGAGAACGAATCCCTAGCCTCCATCACGAGCGGGGATCTCGAGTTCCTCTGTGAGCAAACCAATTTTGACACTTATGCTGACATCCTGCCAGAGTCTGCCACTCTGAGGATTGCAAAACTTAAGCGCAAACAGCCGCCTGCCAACCCGTCGGCGGTTACTCCACCTTCGAATAGAAGAAGGATAAATGGTGATCAACTCAGAATCAGGGACGCTAAGGAGTCCCAAATCCGAATTCCGGACATCTACTACACTACTGAGGACGAAGGCGCCCACCTCCCTCTCCCACTTTTCCACCCCGATGCTGTCCGCCACGTTGCCACCAACCTTGCAACCATTCCCCTCACCCGCATCAACCCCCGCCCCAGAGAACCCAAAGGTCGCTCCATTCTGGACATTAGGAGAATGACCGAACTCTTTGGTGACGAACTTGATCCCATGTTTTCCTACAACAAATACCTTGAATCAGTTTCTAACTACCTTATGTTCCAGTCTAGTCGCAACGCTGTCACAGATCCTGACTCTGGCTCTGGTAATGGTACGTGGTCTGCAACCTGGTTCAGCCACTTTGGCTTCTTTACTGGGAAGAAGGAGACGGGCATTCTCTTTCCTTTTTGGAGACAGTATGAGCTTGAGCTCCGACAGAGTATTCTGTTGGAAAACTCACCTTATATTGAATCCAGGTACAACCAGGTTTTCTACCTCGCCAGGTCAAATGCGGCAGTGGAGGCATCCACCAGACTCATGATCTCCGAGATGGGCTCATCCAAGCCGCAGGCTTCCGGCTCCTCCCCAACCAAGCAGTTTTTTCATCAGGAGAAGAACTCCCCGAAGCCTGGAAAGAAACCTTCTAAGGAGGGTAACTCCCATGGGGGCGTCTGTCTCGGATGTGCGAAAGACCACACCATCTACCAGCACATCATGGGCAGCCTCCCAGGATCCTTCCCCGATGGTAAACCCATGCATTGCCATATCTCTGAAGGCAAACTCCTCCTCCCTAACGGCACCGAACCATGCTTCATTTTCAACCTTGCAAGCTTCGCCAACAGGTCATGCCCACAGAAGTGCACGCGTTCCCACACCTGCTCCTTCTGCGGTGGACACCACCAGGCCCTCTCCTGGTCTTGCCGCAGGGCCCCCGCCAAACAGGACTGAGGCCCCCACCCTCGCACCACCGACAACAATCGTATACCCATGTCTTCTACCAACAGTGGTGCGCCACCCCAATTTTGATCCCATCCTCCACTCCAAAAACAAGATCTTTAGCAAAGTTATCACTCCTTACAATCCTTCTGCCTTTTGCTCACTTCTTGACGAGTCCGGCCTGTCCAGTCTCTACCCCGATTTAGTCAGGTACCTTGTTGAAGGTTTTCCCATAGGCGACATGCCCCCCCTTCTTGACACCCACATCTTGGACAATCCGCCTTCCCTCTCTCACCACATGTCATTGGTTGATGAGTATATCAATGAGGAAGTTCATTCCGGCCATTTAGACGGCCCCTTCTCAAAAGACAAAGTTCACAGAATCCTGCGTGGCCCCTTTCAATCATCCCCGCTTGTCCTTGCCATCCAACCACAAGCCCTGGGTGAACCTGACAAGGTTCAAATCTGTCGTCACCTTTCAAAATCCAAGGACTCAATCATGTCCGTCAACTCATTCATAAAAACCACTTTTTTGCCCACCCGTTTTGATACCGCTGCACGCGTCGCTGAAATAGTGAGTACACATCCTTTTCCACCCTGCCCCACGTGGCCTTCATGTGAGCCTTCATGCTCTTGTGCCGCAATGCCAGCAGACCAGGGACCTTCATGCCCCATTCATTTGCGCTCTGTTTGAGCGTTTACCTGTGACACCACCTCGTGGCTTACCCACGGTCTCAGGTCGGGTCCTCACACCCACACTGCTGCAGGCCTATGCTTGCTTTTACTTCACCTTTTCATTCCTGCTTATCGCTCCTCACCATTGCTGTTGTACAGGTCTAACCTTTTCCCAGGTTGCCCTGGCGCCCCCCGGGTCCCAAGCATGCATGGTTGACATTGCCAAATTCCACCGCACCTGCCCGGTTCTTCCCAACCACAAGCCATGGCTAGTCTTGCAAGGTCATCCGGGCAAATTTTACATCGATCATTGCCACCCTTTTGGCGCATCTTCAGCCAGCAGTAATGCAGGCATGATTGCCAATGCCGTGGTCAAAATTTGGCAGACACTGGGCGTCACCCCGGTTGTCAAGTATGAGGATGATCTAGCACTTTTCCGCTCCCCCCTTCTCACTCTCTCCTCTGATGACATTCCCCTCACTACCCCTACGACAAGGCCTCAGCTCTGGCCCACGTTGCTGTCCTCAACATACCTTGGCACCCTGACAAGGGTTCAGAATGTTTTGAGTCACGCTTTGTTTTTATTGGGCTTGAGTGGGACCTGGTGGACAAGACAGTGGCTCTCCCTGAGCACAAGCGCATCAAATACCTCGCCTGGGTACACTCTTTCCTTGACCGCTTCTCTCCGCATAAATGCCAACTTCGAGACGTTGAGAGGCTACATGGCACACTCTGTTATGCCTCATTTGTTTACCTGGAGGGGCGCACCCACCTTCCCTCCTTGTCTAACTTCACTGCCTCCTTTGGGGGGAACACATTTAGGTTCCGATGGCCCCCCTCACGCACTCTTAACAGATCTGAGATGGTGGTCCTCACATCTCTCCGAAACCTCATTCCGCCGCCCAATCCGTCCGCCCAGCCCCCTCTTGCCACTCTCCATCTTTGTTGATGCCAGCACCTCGTGGGGAGTGGGTGTGGTTATTGATGGGCAATGGATGGCCTTCAAGCTTACTGCTGACTGGAAGGTCCCCGGCAGGGACATTGGCTGGCTGGAGACAGTTACCGTCAAACTCATTGCCCACATTCTGGAGGCCTGGGACATTGAGAATTCTAAAGTCACAATCCATTCTGATAACCAGGGCACGATCGGAGCCATGGGGAAGGGTCGAAGCCCAAACTACCACATTAACATGTCAATCCGAAGAGCCTTTGAGATTCTCATGCCCCGCCTTATCCTTCCTTTCCTCACATACATTGAATCTGCCAACAACCCAGCCAACCCCATCTCCCGAGGCATTCTAGGCTCAGATGACATTTGCATTCCCCTTCGCCTGCAGCTTCTGAAGGTACTCGTCAGTGCCCTCGAGCAGCAATGATGGGAACAGCAATCTTTTGAGGCACATACAATCACCCCATCACTTGTCGCCTGATCCTCCCCTTGTTCATAGTCATGTGTCAGTCATTGTAGCAATAATACATACTTTAATGTTCTTACTGACAGCCGCACCTCAGCACCCCCCAAAGTACTGAGATGACCCCTGCTGTCAGGGATACTCTAGTTTCTGATTGCCGCCTTGACTCAACCAGAGCTCCGAGGCCTCGCATTTATGACCAACGTTTCCACTCAGCCTCCCTGGAATCTAACCCACCTGAAGCCAAGGCCACATCATCCCCTTCCATTTTCCACCCTCAGGTTCTGGCCCAGCAACAGCTGGCCTCTTGGTCCTCTCCATACGCTGACTCATCCAGGACCATTGCCCGTAAAAAATTGCCAGCATCCCTTCTCAGCCTTGCTGAAGCGACGGTCCTTGATGGATTGGCCCCAAACACGAAGTCCTCTTATGGGGCAGGCTTACTTCATTTCAACCAGTTCTGTGACGACTGGCATATTCCTGAGTCTGACCAAATGCCTGCCTCCTCCAATCTCCTGGCTGCCTTTGCATCTTGTTACACTGGGTTCTACAGCGGCAAGGCCATCAGCTCTTGGCTTTCTGGGATCCGCTGCTGGCATGTGATCAATGGGGCAGTCTGGCTGGGGGACTCTGAACGGCTCCACCTCATCCGCCGGGCTGCTGACAGGCAGGGTTCCAAGTTCAAACAACCCCCCCGACCTCCAGTTTCTTTGGATCTCCTTAAACAACTGCAGGCTGCTTTGGACCTTAACAACCCCCAACATGCTGCCATCTGGGCTACTGCTTCTACATCCTTTTTTGGCTGCCGACGCCTTGGGGAGACCACTGTCCCATCCTTACAAGAGTTTGACCCCCTTCTACATTGTATGAGATCCACTGAGTTCTCACTTTCCACCCTAAGCAATGGCTCTTTCTCCTTGTCCTTCCACATCCCCTGGACTAAGACGACCCGCTCAGAGGGCTTTCTAGTCATTCTTACATCCCGAAATGACTCCCTTTGTCCAGTAGCAGCCCTTCTTAACCACGTTAGAGTCAACACCACTCCTCCCCTGGGCACATCCCTTTTTGCTTTCAAGCTGCCTTCGGGATCGTGGTCTCATATGATCAAAAAGGACTTCCTCACCTTCACATCCAAGGTATGGGGTAAACAGGATTCTGCCCGGATCTCTGGACATTGTTTCCGCATTGGTGGTGCTGTCGCTCTCCTACTTTTGGGGGTTCCACCTGAGGTCGTTGCAGCAACTGGCGGATGGACATCACTGGCTTTCTTGCACTACTGGAGGTGGGTGGAGGACATAATTCCCCTGTGCACCTCGATGGCTTACTCTCGCGAGCAGCTGGATGCAGTCTCATCCACCATGCACACCTTCAGTACATCATCACATGTTAACTCCCATACGTCATAGTAGATGCAATAAAACCTGGTCAGATAAGTTGGATTGTTACTCATCTGGGCAGGCTTGCCAGCCCGAAACGGCCGCCTTCACCTAGTGTGAGCTACGCTCCTTCCGGTACAGCCTCCTGGCTCCCGTTTCGTGTGGCCAGGCAGCTTCACCTTTCGCTCAGGCCCCAGCATCTCAAAATTTTTATTCCCCTTTCTTTTCCTTTTATTTAAACCCCCCGGACTACCTCGAGGTGCCCTTCTTTCAGGCCCTCATCTTTGCAGTCCAAATCTCTCTTTCCCTAGGCGGGTTAAATTTATAAATAAATTCGGAATAAAAATTTTTTCGATCCGATTGGCACGTGCTTTTCTGCCCATCACTGAATGCCGAAATCACGTGCCCCCCGATCGGCCGCTGGGCCTCCGCAAGCCACACAAATCGCCCACCTTTCACACAATATAAATTTAAAGATGAAAGTGTAGATTTGTGCCTTCTTTCCTTTATACCTCACTGGAACCCTCAAAGCAAGAAAATCTTATCCACTTCCTTTCATATCCGTCCTGCTGAGTAGTGTCACGTAGCATGGGAAAACACGTGCCCAGCCAGTCGCTATGAGTAACTCGTTTCTCTTCTCCTCTTCTAACAACTAGTTTGGTGCTGGAGAATCATCTGGGTGATTGTTTGCAGCTCTAACGACTAACATCAGTATGACCAACTTGTGTCGGGGCTCATCCACTTCTACCCCAGGATTAAAACACGATGAGCTCTCACCTCCGCTCAGCTACTGGGTCGTCTTCTATCTCTCAAAGAATAGCAATCCACCTCCATCAACCGACCATAGTCATCCCGCGCCATTTTATTCGCTATATTTTAATGGGAGGGGTGTCAGAACAACGTTGAGTAACATGGTTGGTTTGCACAAGTTACCACAAGAGAAAAGGAAGATTCGTGGTGGGTTCTGCATGAATCCTGGGAAGATGGCAAGACCCAGTGTTGAGTCATATGCAGCTTTTGTTTTCCGAGTGTTGAGGTGAATCATGGTTTTTAGTCGATCCCGCATGTAGATGTATTGTTCCTGAATACACAATATGCGTGCAACCATTGTCTATATTATACTAATACTCCACGTACCTCCCTTTCATCCCTTGCCGCATCTGGAAAGCAGACAGCATTGGGCGACACATGAGTTGTACGTATGGCTTTGCATTCATCTGTGTTTGAAATACAAGTAGTAACCCCTGATTTCTCTTTCTTTCTTCATTGGTATCGGCTATCAGCGTTTGGTTGTTTCAACTGTATAACTTACTTGTGTAGTGTATCTCTGGCGTAACTAGCTAAAATGATATTAATCATGTCGGTTAGATTAAGTATGTGGTAAATTTACAAGTGATTTCGATAACAAATTTGAACTCAGATTGTGCCTGAGAGATAAGAGAACAAGTACGTGATTGCCTAGGGCATTCCCTTTTGTCTGATAGGGCATGGAGTATCTTGAAAGATGATCAGTTTTATGCGATATGGGCGTGTCACTTGTAGTATCAACTGAGCTTAATGATCATGAGAAGTGGATTTCTCCCACAACTGGTGAGTTAATATATACCAGCTTCATTTAAATTTGTTTGAGATTCGTGTAAACTGAGGCACCGTTGGTGACAGCCAAGCAAAGTGGCTGAATTGTGATAATCAGCTTGTAGTGTGATAGAGAGTGAGATCACTCAGTAACTGAGAAGAATAATGAATGCCAACCTTGTTTTCTCAAATCTGCTTAGTGTGTATGATCCGCAATTATGATAAGCCCAACTTATGGGAATTGTAATAATTGCGGAAGTGTTTAAATACTGCTTGAGCTGAAGAGCAAATGAACTTAACCCACATCCTTCCTCAAGTCCTCCATGAACAACAGTACCACCCCATCGCTCACAGGGGAGTTACTCCTCGTCACTCAACTTGAGCTTGTCACCCCAACAACTGTAGCTGGAACCCTCTATGGGATTGCATTCACTCTCTTTTGCTTATATGTTTACGCACTCGCTCCTCGACTTCGTAACGGAGACAGGACAAGACAGGACAAATTCATGCTTTTATACAGTACTGTCATCATGCTCTGCGGGCTGTACTATCTCGTAGCAAATGCTTGGGTTACGCAAGACGCCTACATCAAGCATAGTAACTATTCCAGGGGTCCATTTGGATATGTAGAAGATAGTTTTCTCACCAACCCTGTGATACCCATTGGTCTTGCCTGCCAGTTCGCAATTGATGTTTTGACATCAGTAATCCAGGTGCGTTGTCGATTTTCTTGTGTCCATGTGACTAGGCTGCTAAACTCCGGGATGAAAGGTTTGGCGCGTATTGGTCGTTTGGAGTGCCACTCGATATGCCAAGTTGGTCATCGTGCTGCCCCTTCTGTGTTTGTTAAGTTTTGCAGGTAATTAATTCCTGCCACGTTACTACTTTCTACTGATGGCTCATATTCATTAGCGCTACAGGTGCGGACAATAGTACTTGAGACTACAGTATCAACTACGGAATATGTTTCACTGGATCGTATAACACAACAAGCGGAATCTGCTCTTCAAGGCACCACGACAATACTTTGTACAGTATTGATAAGTTTATATCTCACTTTCAAACAATGGCAACAAAGAAAATCACTTGGTATGCAAACACTGCAAATCAGTTAAATTCACTAACGCAAAAGGCTCAGGTGAAACTGAAGGATGCATCAGATACATGAATATTGTGGCCATGATCGTTGAGTCATATGCCCTGGAATCTATATGGTTACTAGCTCTGGCAATACTTAGCGGGACCCAGGGTGCGCGACGTTCATTCGCGTTCTTTGTCGAGTCTGTATTGTACATTGAGGTAAGTTAATGATGTGAGTCAATATCAGCACTAAATCGTAAGATATATCTAGATAATCGCCTACCTCCTCGTGCAGTATCGAGTTGCCAGTGGCAAAGCATATGCGTCACAAAGGCAGCAACAGAGTGTGAGTTCGTTGCGCTGGAATCATTCCGATCATGCAACGACGCAATTTGGGGAAACTCGTGAACATCAAGGCAGCTCTCATGTGTCTGCAATCCCAGAAACAGCACCATATGTTCCACAAGTCTCTGATATGGCTTAATGGATACCGCTGTATTTGATACTGTTACTCTAGCCTTTTTCTTTTTCCTCGAGATTTATTTGATTAATCTATTAGATGAATTGTACGGCATTTCTGGGGTGTGATCGCCGAATTGCGTCTTACCCCTTCTGGAATACTGTTAATGTGGAGACTGGGAATCCATTAGAACACACTTTGAAGTATACAGGATATTTTCGGTGTAATTGCCTACGATCTTGCCGATGGAGCTACAAGTGGTCAAACATAATCCACTTTGTAAGACTTTCGCTTGATATCTATATGAGGTTAAGCCTAAGTCCGCGGGTGAAGATTGAGTAACATTTTGTATATCCATCATAAACCTCCTTGTTTGAAGACTGATTTATTTTCATGACACAGGCGGCGAATTGATGTAGTCAGTGCTTGCTGGCGAGCTGGTTGCAAAATATTAAAGCTGTGATATGACAGACAAAAGGAATTTATGCTTACGTCGCGTGAGGAGGTATTCTATGATATTTCAGAGCACAGCTAGTCGAATGTCGATTATTGTTCCAAAGGATCGGCGGCTCTACTTCGACTTTGTTGGCATGTCCTGAAATGTGATTTCCGAGCACCACGTGACCATAAATTCCTTCTTTCATCCTAGATGGGTCGCACTCGCCCAGCCAAAAAGCAACACACAAAAGCGACAGACCCGCCTGTTCAACACTAAAATCCTCCATCTATCCTGGCCTTACTTGAAAAAGTCCATGAATTGATCGTTCAATGCGATTATGAACTGGCACTGCGCTTCGTCAGACGAATATTGGAGCAGCAGCCGGACAATGCGGAGGCCCGAGAATTGCTGGGAGTGTCACTACTAGAGACAGGGGACATCAGTGCAGCGAAGGAGGTCAGTGTGATCTGTAACCTGTCTTGCTGCTCTTGTCCTGACAGCGTACAGGCTTTTGAATCTTTGATACAACCACCATCGCCGCAACCACCACCACCATCGCCGCAACCACCACCACCATCGGCACACTTGTATCTAGCGCAACTATCTGAAGACGACCCCAGGCTGGCCCTGCAACACTATCAAGCCGCTGTAGACATTCTAGTGAATCAACTCAAACTCAAAGGAAAACAGACGGTAAAGAATTCAGTCACGACCAACCAACCCGATGAAAGCGAAATCAAGAACAATACCATCCGCGCGCTCATCGGGCAGGTAGAGATATGGATGGATCCATCTTACGATCTATGGTATGCGTCACACTTTCCGTCGTCTGTTCAAACGTCCTCTGACCCCCTCTCTCCTCAGTTTTGAACTGGAAGCCGAGAAAACCTGCGAAGATATCCTCAACCTCGCCCTGAAAACCTATCCATCTAATTCTGAGGCTCTCCAAGCTCTCGCCTCAGTTCGTATGTCTCAACAGCGGCTTGATGAAGCCAAGCAGATTCTCGAACAAGCTTGGACAAAGTGGAAAGATCTGGATCTCGGCGATTCTGAACTTTCCCCTCTGCCAACGCGGTTATCTCTCGTCAAAATTGACTCTGGAACTGGAACTGTAGACCCCTGCTTTGTTGATTTCGCAAGGTATAATACCGATACATGACTAGGAAGTTAAGGCATGGTGTCTCGTGGTCGTTTCCGTGTGTCGGAGAGTGGCAAGGCAGGGGGCAGATAGGTGGATGATGCCGCCGAGCGCAGATGTGCAGAATGTTCGAGAATGCCAGTTGAGTATTCCACCACTTTCTTTCATATCCGTCATGCTGAGTAGTGTCGCGTAGCATTGGAAAACACGCGCCCAGCCATTTGCCGTGAGTAACCCGTTTCTCTTCTCTTCTGACGGCTACTTTGGTGCTGCAGAATCGTCTGGGTGACTGTTTGCAGCTCTAACGACTAACATCAGTATGACCAACTTGTGTCGGGGCTCATCCACCTCTACCCCAGGATTAAAACACGATGAGCTCTCCTCCGCTCGGCTACTGGGTCGTCTTCCATCTCTCGAAGGATAGCAATCCACCTCCATCGACCGACCATAGTCATCCCGCGCCATTTTATTCGCTATATTTTAACGGGAGGGGTGTCAGAACAACGTTGGGTAACATGGTTGGGTTGCACAAGTTACCACAAGAGAAAAGGAAGATTCGTGGTGGGTTCTGCATGAATCCTGGGAAGATGGCAAGACCCAGTGTTGAGTCATATGCAGCTTTTGTTTTCCGAGTGTTGAGGTGAATCATGGTTTTTAGTCGATCCCGCATGTAGATGTATTGTTCCAAAATACACAATATGCGTGCAACCATTGTCTATATTATACTAATACTCCACGTACCTCCCTATTATGCCTCGCAGCATCTGGAAAGCAGACAGCATTGGGCCACGCATGAGTTGTACGTATGGCTTTGCATTCATCTGTGCTTGCAATGCAAGTGGCGTAGTAACCCCTGATTTCTCTTCATTGGTATCGGCTATCAGGATTTGGTTGTTTCAGTTGTATCACTTCCTTATGTAGCGTATCTCTGGCATAACTAGCTACAATCATATTAATCATGTCAGTTAAGTTAAGTAGGCGTTAAATTTACAAGTAAGTGATCTGGATAACAAATTCGTATAAAAATCTCGATCTGCGCCTGAGAGAAAAGAGAACCATTTACAGAACAAGTACATGGTTGTCTAGGGCGTTCCCTTTTGTCTGATAGGGCATGGAGTATCTTGGATCAAAAGATGATCAATTTTATGTGATATGGGCGTGTCGCTTGTAGTATCAACTGAGCTTAATGGTCATGAGAAATAGACTTCTCCCTCAACTGGTGAGTTAATGTATACCAGCTTCATTGAAATTTGTCTGGCATTCGTGTAAACTGAGGCACTGTTGGTGACAGCGAAGCAAAGCGACTAAATTAGGATAATCAACTTGTGGTGTGATAGAAACCGAGATCATCCAGTAACTGAGAAGAACGATGAATGCCAACCTTATTTTCTCGGATCTGTTAATCAAAGTTGCTTAGTGTATATGATATACAACCGCAATTATGATAATCCCGACTTATGGGAATTGTAATAATTGCGGAAGTGTTTAAATACTACTTGTGCTGAAGGGTAAACGAACTTAACCCACATCTTTCCTCAAATCCTCCATGAACAACAGTACCGCCCCATCGCTAACAGGGTACTTACTCCCCGTCACTCAAATTGAGCTTGTCGCTCCAACAACTGTAGCTGGAACCCTTTATGGGATCGCATTCTCTCTTTTTTGCTTATATGTTCACGCACTCGCACCTCGACTTCGTAACGGAGACAGAACAAGACAGGCCAAATTCATGTTTTCATACAGTACCGTCATAATGCTCTGTGGGCTGTACTTTCTTGTATCGAATGCTTGGGTTACGCAGGATGCCTACATCAAGCATAGTGACTATCCCGGGGTCCATATATATATGTAAAAGCTAGTTTTCTAACGACCCCCGTGATACCCATTGGTCTCACCTGCCAGTACGTAATTGATGTTTTGACATCAGTAATCCAGGTGCGTTGTCGATTTTCTTGTGCCCATGCGACTAGGCTGCTAAACTCCGGGATGAAAGATTTGGCGGGTATGGGTTATTTGGAGTGCCACTCGATATGCCAAGTTGGTCGTCGTGCTACCCCTTCTGTGTTTGTTGAGTTTTGCAGGTTATTAATTCCTGCCGGGCTCCTGACTTTTACTCATGACTCATATTCATTAGCGCTAGAGGTGCGGACAATAGTACTTGACACTACGGTATCAAGTACAGAAGCTCTCGGTTCACTGGATCTTATAACAGAGCAAGCGAAATCTGCTCTTCAAGGCACCACGACAATACTTTGTACAGTATTGATAAGTTTATATCTCACTTTCAAACAATGGCAACAAAGAAAATCACTTGGTATGCAAACACTGCAAATCAGTTAAATTCACTAACGCAAAAGGCTCAGGTGAAACTGAAGGATGCATCAGATACATGAGTATTGTGGCCATGATCGTTGAGTCATATGCCCTGGAATCCATATGGCTGCTGGCTATGGCAATACTTGCCAAGGTCTGGATTGGGCTACCTGCATTCGCGTTCTTTGGCGAGTCTTTACTATACGTTGAGGTAAGTTAAAGATGTGAGTCAATTTCAGCACTGATTCATAAAATATATCTAGATAATTGCCTACCTCCTCGTGCAGTATCGAGTTGTTAGTGGTAAAGCATATCCGTCACAAAGGCAGCAACAGAATATGAGTTCGTTGCGTTGGAATCATTCCGATCATAGAACCACGCAATTTGGGGAAACTGGTGAACGTCAAGGCAGCTCTCATGTGTCTGCAATCCCAGAAACAGCACCATATGTTCCACAAGTCTCTGATATGGCTTAATGGATACCGCTGTATTTGATACTGTTACTCTAGCCATTTTCTTTTTGCTCGAGATTTATTTGGTTAGTTTATTAGATGAATTGTACGGCATTTCTGGGGTGTGATCGCCCAACCGCGGCGCACCCGTTCTAGACTATTGTTAATTTGGAGACTGGGAATCCATTAGAATACACTTTGAATTATACCGGTTATTTTGGGTGGAATGACCTCGCGGCCCGCCCGTTTTACGATCTTGCTGGAGGAGTTCCCGTCGTGACAAGTGGTCAAACATAATCCACTTGTAGTACCTTCGCTTGATATCTGTATGAGGTCAAGCCTTAGTCCGCGAGTGAAGATCGAGTAGTGTTTTATATATCCATCAAACTCCCTGATTGAAGACTGATTCATTTCCTCGATACAGGCGGCGAGTTCATGATGTAGTCAGAGTACTTGCCGAGCTGGTTGTAAACTACTGAAGCTGTGATATGATAGACTAATTTCTAAAGGAATTTATGCTTACGTCGCGTGAGGAGGTATTCTATGATATTTCAGAGCACAGCTAGTCGAATGTCGATTATTGTTCCAAAGGATCGGCGGCTCTACTTCGACTTTGTTGGCATGTCCTGAAATGTGATTTCCGAGCACCACGTGACCATAAATTCCTTCTTTCATCCTAGATGGGTCGCACTCGCCCAGCCAAAAAGCAACACACAAAAGCAACAGACCCGCCTGTTCAACACTCAAAACCTCCATCTATCCTTGCCTTACTTGAAAAAGTCCATGAATTGATCGTTCAATGCGATTATGAACTGGCACTGCGCTTCGTCAGACGAATATTGGAGCAGCAGCCGGACAATGCGGAGGCCCGAGAATTGCTGGGAGTGTCACTACTAGAGACAGGGGACATCAGTGCAGCGAAGGAGGTCAGTGTGATCTGTAACCTGTCTTGCTGCTCTTGTCCTGACAGCGTACAGGCTTTTGAATCTTTGATACAACCACCATCGCCGCAACCACCACCACCATCGGCACACTTGTATCTAGCGCAACTATCTGAAGACGACCCCAGGCTGGCCCTGCAACACTATCAAGCCGCTGTAGATATTCTAGTGAATCAACTCAAAGGAAAACAGACGGTAAAAAATTCAGCCACGACCAACCAGTCCGACGAAAGTGAAATCAAGAACAATATCATTCGCGCACTCATCGGGCAGGTAGAGATATGGATGGATCCATCTTACGATCTGTGGCACGTCGCACTTTCCATTGTCTCTTCAAACGTCTTCTGACCGCCTCTCTCCTTAGCTTTGAACCGCAAGCCGCGAAAACCTGCGAAGGTCTCCTCAACCTCGCCCTGAAAACCGATCCATCTAATTCTGAGGCTCTCCAAGCTCTCGCCTCGGTTCGTATGTCTCAACAACGGCCTGATGAAGCCAAGCAGATTCTCGAACAAGCTTGGACAAAGTGGAAAGATCTGGATCTCGATGATCCTGAACTTCCCCCTATGCCGACGCGACTATCACTCGTCAAATTGTTTCTGGAACTGGGGTTGTATACCCCTGCACTGTTGGTTCTGCAAGGTGTAATGTCGACGGACGATCAGGAAGTCGAGGCGTGGTACCTCGAAGGGTGGTGTTTCTTCCTCATGTCGGAGAGTGCTAAGGAGGCGCAGAGCGGGAAGCTGGATGATATCACTTGGGAGGAGTTGGCGAAAGATTCGAGGGATTGTTTGGAAACATGTAAAGTGGTGAGTATATGTGGTTTCTTGGTGCATGTCCTCAGTGATACGGACTTCCATTTAGCTACACGTTAATCAAGACCATCCGGATAAACCAATATTAGAACACACTCAAGAACTAATAGGTAAATTGGACCTGCTAGGCATCAAGCCTTCGCCCGTAGAGGAGGATGGCCAGGAAGACGGTGAGGACTGGGAGGACGTTAGCGAAGGCGAGGACGTGGACATGGAATAGGCGTCGGATTTCAAAAAGTACTTTACATCTACCTATCCGCGAGGTCTAAACCTCACCGGTAATATACGACCGATGATAGTGATGGTCATCAAATCTCAGTGATATCGGAACAGAACAGGATCACCAACGGCCTCCTTTTCCGTCTGCCACCATCAGGGCTCCCTTTCGCCTGTCTGGACGGATTCCGGGTTCCCGGATTCACGATTCACGTAATTTACGCCAGGGACAGCCTCAACGTTGCTTTCCACTTTTTTCTTTCACGACATATCACGAAGTTTTCTGCGCCGTTAAAACAGCGCATTCGGTTGCGCTGAAAATTTGCCCCTCAATCTCCCCGCATCTAGCCACGACGACGCCAAAATAATTACTCGCAGCTCATACTTTTATCCATGGCAAAACTTCGCCGCGACACCACCTCTTCCAATAGTAGCGCTTCTCCACTTCTCGGTTCCGGTTCATCAGTGATACCTGGTGCCTCTAATATTCCCGAATTCAACAGATCTCTACGAATAGTATCATCAGGAACGCTTTTTCTCACCCACACGCTATACGTTCCTGTTCATCCCGCACCGTCGACTGCAATACGCGCTCATGCAGTGGAAAAATCGCGTGGAGGCAGTGCCAACACCGTGAGGCCCGTCGGTCTTCTTTTACTCTTAGGCTGATGCCGTTATTGGACGTTGGTAGATCCTTTCCGTTTTGGCACAGTTTCCTGCTGTAGAAGCCTTATTGGTCGCGCCGCTTGCCGGGAATGAGGAGGGTATGAGGATCTTGAGGGACTTGGAAGTCGAAGGCGTGAACACCCAGTACTGTAAGATTTGGCCGAACGCGGGTGTGCCGAGTGCTTGGGTGTTGCATTCCAGTTGAGTATCCGACCAATTTTCCCCTGTCCGCCCTGCTGAATTGTATAACCTAGCACAGGAGAAAACGCGCACAGTGATCAATCATAATCCTCTGCCGGATATTACCCATGAAGATTTCGTTTCTCTTCTCGGTCCACGCTTGGCGCCTGAGAACTATCCAGACAACTACTTGCAAATGCAGCAACAGCAGTATCACCAGCTTCCTCATCATGTCAAGGCACATTCACCATTACCTCCGAATGCGACCAGCCCTCGACCAGGTTCAGCTGCCGGGTCGTCTCCCCGACTCTCACAAAGCGGTGGTCGACCCCCATTGACTAATCCCAGTAGCCCCGCGCCATTCGACTGGCTACATTTCGAGGGGAGGTCCGTCAAGACGACGTTGAATAACATGGTCGGGTTGGACGGTCTAGCAAGGAGAAGAAGTGGAGGAGTCACTGTGTGTTTAGTGTGGATATTGGGAGGAAAGCGAGACAAGGTGTCGAAGCGGTAAGCAGCTTGTTTTCTGGGTTGGATTGAGCTGAATTTCGACTTCTAGCTGATCCCGCACGCCGATGTTTTGTTTCTAAATCAACAATACGCTCGTGTACACTCCCCGGATTATGCAAACTCTCCACGCACCTTTTTACTGTCTTTCGCTGCAATTGCTCCTTCCCATGCTTTACTCGTGGCACACTGGGGAAAAGACGGTGCAGCAGTACTGTCACTACCAACTCGAGAGTATTTCCAAAGCTCCAGTTGGGTTGGAGAAGCCTCTTCGCAGATGACTAGACCTCCAGAGATGCGAAACGATAGACCTACATCCGAGGTTCGTAGCGTTAGAAGTGGCAGTGATTTCTGGGCAGATGGGCGAAGTCAAAGTTCGTCGAGCAACATGTTCAGTTTTAGCCATCAGTCAGAAGGGAATAGCACGGATCTCAACCATTCGCTTGTTTCTCCTCAACATTCCCATTCGAATTCTCAGGCCTTCACTAATGACAACGATGATGACGGGCGCGGGTCTCAGGATACGGAACGCGGCCGGGATGACTCGAGTGACGTTATAGACGAAGTGGGTGCCCATGATGCATTCATCGCGGGAATGGTGTACGCGCTGAGTAGAAGAATATGCCCCGGAGCACCGTATACGCCTAGCGCAGGTGGTCGCGATAATTCCGATGGTATACGACAGCCTAATGAGGATGCTCGAGTAAAGTGGAGGTTGGATGAATGTTTACGATTTGCGATGGAGTTGGCGGGAAGAAAGGCCAGGAGAAAGACGTGGGATGGGCTTGCGGAGGAGATGATTCGAGCTGGGTGGTTCGAATCCTAACGCCCATTTTCTTTTGGATTTCTGTGTAATACTTAGTGTAAGACGCTTTATCTTAATGAGACTTGTTCTATTCTTGGAAATGACCGGCCCGAAAGAGGTATCGTCAGCTGTATATAAGCCTGCTCCACCTGTGAGACGCACCTTGGCTCTTGCGCCCCGATCACCCTCTCCGGTCTCGCTGGTAAGCGCCCACTTTCAAAGTTCGAGCACTCGTTCCTCACCACCACACATTCAGGGCTGGAAGGGTGTTTGTATGTCGGGCAGTCGTGATGTCATTTATCCCCATCCCTGGTATGCTGCATTTTTATATCACTGATCTTGACATTGACCCCGTGTCTCTCGACAGGGAACTCCCCACGGATGTGCATACATCTCATCATCTAGCCTAAAGTAGAATCATGGTGACGAGGCTCTCGCATCATGCATTCATTATTGAAGACATTACTTCAGGGCCCTAAGGCCCGAGGTATTTGTCTTCACATTTTCTCCGGCGGCTTGTCACTTTGCCACAAGGCAATGGGTCAGTCATGGGAGGCTTTACAAAATCAATTACCCCAGGTCATATAATTTTTTTGTATTCCGGCCCTTGTTTCAAGTCAGGGTTATTTGTGCTGCATGTAGTCAATGGTGGAGACATCTGAAGAAACGTGTCGTGCACGGGAATATATTTTTTCTCTAATCTTTCTATGTCGAAATGGCGTATGTTTAACTATGCTCTACTGAAATGAAAACTGGTGTGCGAGAGATGGTGATTACCCATTGCAACCCGGAGTAGAACCAAGGAACAGCGGACTTTCTAGAACATTTTTGTTCACCGAATTTCGACTACTTTCGTGGCCATTATTTTAGGTCGTCACATTCCTCGCCAGGGCCCTCCATCCATATGAAAACTTTAGCAGGTCCATAGTTCCATTTCGCACCTCGACTTCTTATCCAGCGCCGTTTCATCCCTGAGCGATCGAACGCTGGCCGGGCCGCCAATTTTGTTACCCTAGAAATTCGGTGCCACCTTGTACCTCAGGTGTTGTTGCTGTGTGATGATCATCAACTGTTGCCCCCTTGCATTCGTTGTTCTTTCATAGAAAATAGTTGAATTTCATCTCAGGCCCCTTCGTACCCCTCATACGGTCCAGGGTCTCAAACAGTCCGCTCATCGCCCGCCGCCTTCCCCGATTTATACCCTTCACTCCCTGGTCTACAGAATGTGAAATACCGGACACCAGGCACATCACTTTTTTTTCGTGTCGGAGCTTGGTCGGAGCATGCTTGTCTCCTATCTGTTCGCGGCCCGGTTACTTGGTGGCCTCGCAAATCTAAGATGTTGGGAACGGCTTACTTATGCGGAATGGTCCATTAAGGCTTCGGCGGGTTCGGTCCTGCTTTTGGTATACGCTATTCTTGGATAGAAGATCAGCCATCGCCCACAAGTGACACATCAGGGATGGGTCCAACGATGGGGGTGTAGCTATTGTGGGTTGGACAAAAGTTTTAGTGTGTTCATCACGAGATGAAATGAGCCGTCTTGGCAACAAATTTTCTATCGGAGATCTGGGGACGACAATGAGAAAAGCAAAAGTTGTTGTGAGTGCAACAATTTGCAAAGTACTCATGGTAGGTCAGCTCTTTGCGAAATTATGGGTCCATCAAAAGTGCCAGTGGAACCGAATACGCTCTTCTCGGTACATTGTTTCCACAGGCCCCTGCTACATGGGCCACTAATCAATTAGGGAGTGGCGTAGACTGGGCGTAGACATGAACTTTACGGACAGCACGGGTGATTATTGTAGCATTGAATTCATTCTGAATACACTACACCTCGGATCAAATCGCAGGAAGTCTCGATATTTTATTTTTAATCCTCCCTAATTGAAGTTCACGTATGTAATGAGTTTGAGCTCCTTGAATCTGTGGAAGTAGATTGTCACTAGCTTGCTTTATCTGAGATGCCGCATACATGATTCGTCTATTAAGGGGAAGGTATGGTTCAGATGTGAAATCAAATTATGAATACCACGAAATGAGACCGAGTGCATCGATCTGTGAGCCCGCACAGAGTGGGTGCCTAGTATGAACCTTGCTCTACGCGTCCGTGTGGGCATCTCGGACGACAATATTACAATACTTGAACGATGACCATTACTGAGACCAAAATTTTCTTTGCGAAAAGTCCACACAAATCAATGAGAAGGTCAGTTGACCGTCACGGTGTCTTCGGCTTTGAGTAGCCTATTATCTTCGCTGTCAGACGAAAATGACATTATAGAACAAGCACTCTGCCTTATCTAGATTGATGGGACGGCTCAACTTCGGTTTTATTGGATAAGTGGTCAAGTAATGGGGGTATCTCAACTTCAATGCCAGTGTGAAGCCGTATACCGGAATCGTGTCCCTTTTGAACTGAGGGGCAAGCATATTGATACCGTCTAGTGTTCGTGCCACAGGAGCAGCATGCGAGCACTATTGATATGGTTACTATTTAGGGGCAAAGTTGTTCGTGTGCCTCGTCCCAGGTGGATAGTAGTAGAACGGAGTGTGTAGGCAGATAATAGACAGAGTTTTGTTAGTGAGAATAGAATTCTAGATATAATTTATCCTAATAATGATTCCTATAACAAGAGGCTCGAGGGGCGGGCCAAGTTGAGGAAGCATGGGGGCACGTATCCAAGACCTTGGACTCTGCGTAGATCGGAAGAACAGAAAGTCAGGTGAGGACCAAGGTCAAGAGGTGGTCAAAAAAGTTGATGTCCTGTTTGAGTTTTCCAACAATGTCATCAGGGAGACCGTTAATTAAGAAATCGCCAATTACTTTTGAACTATCGTTCCGAGTGAACTTGCGACAATGGAACTAGTAAGCCTTGAACTTGAGACGAAATGGGCTTTCACGATGCTAATCTATGCATGTGTTTGCCGCAGCCAGACCGCCCATCGCGGCTCCAGGCAGCATATATTAGCGAGTCCTTGTTGGGTGTGGTATCCTCCGATAAGTAATCTATTGCCAATAGAACGCAGAGGGGCTCAATGTGTTGAGCCATGAGACATCGTGGGAGCCCGCGAAACACCCCATTAGTGTCAGGCTGTGGCGCTTCTAAATATGGCCACTCTCGCTGCCGAATCAGTGACCTAGATACCACACCTGATCCAGCAATATGTACACAAGATCTAGGGTGCCATCCTTTTTATACTGATCAGGGCAGTAGCGGCGGACCCCTCCCCCTCTGATCAATGATGTGATTCGCCTATTTTGGAGCTAAGTGCATGAGTTTTTACTAGATATAAACAAGCCCCAGGCGGTGCACGGATTTGTACCGCAGTCACTGGTGTATTGTAACCCTCGCGGCATGGCCCTTATCAACCTTCAGCCAACGATTGGCACATTTTTTATAGCGGGTATTACGGATGTTGGGTGCGTCAAACTAAACTCTGCCGTTCTTGTGTGTTGCTGAATGCTTCGCCAGACTGCTCGGCGTCCTCACCCTACAATCCTTTCGATATTTCCTCAACTTTCCTGATGATCATTTTCTTGTGAAATTTGCCGTGCGTCTTTTGAGCACATACTCGTTCTTCTCACCAAAAAATTGTAACCAGGTGGCTTTTGTTTGGTAAAATGCGTCAGTTCCTTTACCAGGGGGTCAGCCGTTCAACCGCTTCCGTCAGGGTCCTGGAATTCCTCAAGTCGGCCTTCGCTATCAATGGAGCGTATGATACCGCGGTTAAACACTGGGGAGACACCACGGGCATACAAAACCCTAACTGGTAAGCTTCCTCAACTCTGTTATTTTTCCAGTATCCTCAACCTTAATAGGAGCTTGAAGGTATGCTGCACCCAAACTTCCGGGAGCTTTCTTATGGCTCACAATAGCGAAGACAATCATGATTTTTACAGTGCGGACTGCATTCCGATTGTAGCCGATTGACGCTCATCTAATTATCTAGCCCTTCATCATTCTCGCTGTTCATCTGTTTTTCATTCACCGAGTGTGGCTCAGTTGGGTACCCTTTTGTCATCAGTCACTCCGGTGGACTAACCACACGGGAACCAGTCCTGGGCAGGAAAGCGTTATTTCCGAGTTGTCTGGTAAGCGGAATCCTCCCGTTCATGATTGATGTTGAAGCATTTCAACCGTCAAGATTGTGTTATCAGTTACATGCTTTGGTTCGTGATCATCCTGTTGTCTAGTCTCTTATATACTCACTTCCGCGTGTAGCGACCGGCATTGGTGAGTAGCCACCCTATCGGCTTTCCAGCTTAACAAACCACTGTACTAGCCGCATACGCCGAATCGTAAGTCGGGTAGTCAAATTGCTCCTTACCGTTGTGTGCTCACACGGATCTAGAGTCATAGCTAGTGCATATGAAGATGCTTCTTTCACGTTGACAGATGTATTTTTGTCCATCACGTTCTGTAGCACTTGCTAACATTTCAAACTAGCGATTAACCATGGCTTCCCTTGGATGTGCTCTTCTCGTTGACTGGAGTGTCTCCATTTCTCTAGTTCTGCTATTCAAGGAACAGCGCTCGTCGCTCAGCAGGTTAGTATTCGCTGTGTCATGCCGAGCTCGTTCGTACTTATGGTTGTGATTCCCTGAAAAGAACTAGGCGACTCATGCGGAAACTCATTTTCTATACCATCAATATTGGTCTTCTCACAAGGTACCTGACTGTCCTCCAATCATACCCGTACTGTGTTGCTAAGACGACTCCCAAGTATTTCAGATCTCGTCGTGCTAATCATGGTGAGCATTTATTTCCTTATCCTCGTTCACGTGTTGATGTACCTTTGTAGCTCAATATCGATTTCCACCCCTTCGATGCTCTCTACTCGATATCAATCTTCGAGGTGCTTGGTAACTGTACGTTTTCATCTGTGATTAGTTTGCAAGTCGTTAACATTGCCGGTAGTATACTCCAACTCTCTACTGGCCTGGTATTTGAATTACTTCGTTTACGTCCCTGTGTTGTATCTAAACTGATCCTAGGTTGAACTCGAGAACAATACTCTCCGACGAGCTCAATCGGACCCGGGACCTCGAACATACGACTATTGCATTTCAAGCTCACGTTCGTACTTCACCGACACAGGTGAGTATCTCTAATCAACGATAATATTAACATATCGCTAATGTGATCGTTTTTTTAGGTCAGCCAAGATACCACACCACACCGGACTACATCCAATATATCTCAGGTGGTCTTTGCGCATGTGAGTATGACTGATTTATATTCTCGACCATTCATTGATTTCATTACAGCAAGGATACCCGGGAAGTAAGAACTTGGAAACTTTGAAGTCTGAAAGTGATTCGGGGTAGAGCAAAAGACGTTGAAAAATAGATAACACTATATTATTAGTTGGACTATTCGAGAGAGAATATTTGGCTACATGTGGGAATATAACTTATAGACCGGTTATTCGATTCAGCCTCTTTAATCATGGGGCACCAAAAGAACAAAAAGAATATTCTCAAATTTTCGCATCATCGTAGTTCCGGTTTGCCTCCTGGGTGAAGTTGTGAACCCCTGATTACCTGCTGATTACTATTGTTCGGAGTTGGGCCGATTCAAATCACGCACATATATATAGATCAATGACATAACATTCTACGCTAAGCCATACTGGAACCTCGCAAATGGTCAGGCGCTTCTGGTAAGACGGACACATGAGGATTGCGCATGCTGCTATCAATTGCCCCGGACAGTGTAGTATCGTGGTTTGAATGGTTCAAACGCAACGAACTAATATTCCGCTGCTCCATATGTGAGTAACATGCTTTACCACGGGCAACCCGATACTGAACGAGGAGATATGCAATTATCTGGACATTTTTCATGATTCACAGTTGATACTGACATCAACGTCAACTTACCTCAATGTAGGGTGCACACTCTCCGAAGAACGCGCCTTCAGGATATTTCGAAAGTATTACAACCACTAGCAGCCATATAGACTCCAAAGCATACGATTCAGCAATCATAGCTACGATACTTACGTACCCAGTAGATCCTTGACTCTCCCCTGTCAAAGTTTTCGATTAGTCCATTTAATCTATCCGTAAAGATTAGATACCAATTAATCTTCGTTGTTGCCGTTGTTTGAAAATGAGATATAACGATTTTAACACCGTACATAACATTGTCGTGGCTGCCTGAACTGCAAACTCTACTTTTGTGGTTGTGATCTCCAGTAAGATATCTTCCCAAGAGGGCAATGTAGATTCAAGTATTATGGTCCTCAGTATTAATCCTGAAAGATATCAGTTCTTTTAGACTGAGGAGTCTATTAGGAGTTGGTTACCAGTGTAAACTAGAAAACACAGGGAAGGCGGCATGATGACGAATTTTGCATATCGAGTGGCAACCCAAACGACCCACAACCGCCAAATCTTGCTGGTATTTGAGCCAGCTGAGGGGGTTACTAACGCACCTGAATTGCTAACGTCAAAATGTCTATTACTGTTTGACAGGCAATAGTTGTAGAGATTACGGGGGTAGTACGAAAAGTTGATTGCACATATAGAAATGGACCCCGGGATAGTTGCTATGTTTAATATAGGCATCTTGCGTAACCCAGGCATTGGACACTAGCGAGTATAGCCCACAAAGCATAATAACGGAACTATATGCAAGCATAAACTTGGTTTGTCCTTTTCTGTCACTCTCTCGAAGTCGAAGAGTAGACGCATGAATATATAGACAGAAAAGGGTGAACGCAATGCCATAGAGAGTACCAGCAACGGTTGTAGGGCTGACAAGCTCGAATTGAGTAACAAGCAGTGGATCCCCAACTAATGGTGTTGTGGCACTATTATCCATAGACATTCGGAAAGGAGGATGTGTTGAGATTGGTTTTGCCCATGGCCTTAGAGTATATATCTTTGAAAACTACATCAAGCATAGCATTTTTGTAAGTTCGCGGTTAATAGGTATCACAATCATGATGCAACGTCGTCCATTGACAGATGAGAGTTGTCAACGACACGCAACGTCTCCTTACAACAGAGTCAAGAAAACTAATTTATTATTAACTGAGCCTCCTGCTTGGTGGGCTATGTTGATGATCATGTTTCCGCCTACGGTGTTGCTAATATCCAACACTTGATAGTACAATTCCTCTGGAATGTTGTTACCACAGCATCACCAACACAGCCCTCAAACATGTTACCATAGATGTTTTATACCTTGGCTGGCTGTACGCAGAACGAAATTGACCTTTAGTCAGAGTGCCTCATCAAACGACATACCAACACCATAGCAATTTTCATCTTTTATCCCGTGCATCATTTTCTACAAGAACCATGAATATAGCATGTCTACGATCCATTGGTATGTATTATACAATTGTTTTCGTTACTACGTTTGTTACCCAGCTGCACAGGATTGCACAAACGATGTCAATCTATGTAATTCGTCTTTGGTTCCCATCTCATAGACTCTCCTTACTGTGCCATGCTGTTATCACTGATAGAATAATCTGACCCATATATGGGTCCTGCCGTCAAACGTTTGATACCGTCAAGGCTCCATTAAGAAATGAAAATGAAAAGAAACTTTTCTGTAACCCTCAAATCACGCGCATATATATACATATATAGATCAATGACATAACATTCTACGCTCGCTAAGCCATACTGGTATCTCGCAAATCGTTCGACGCTTCTGGTAAGACGGATACATGGGGGTTGCGCAGGCCAGTATCAATTGCCCCAGACTGTGCAGTATCGTGATTTGAATGGTTCCAACGCAATGTGCTAATATTCCGCTGCTCCCTTCGTGCGTCATAAGCTTTACCACGGGCAACTCGATACTGAACGAGGAGGTATGCAATTATCTAATCAATTTTTTTTTTAGAATTTACGGTTGATACTGACATCATCATCAACTTACCTCAATGTAGGTTGCACCCTCTGAGATCAACCCTCCTTCAGGATACTTCCAAAGTATTACGATCGCTAGCAGCCATATAGATTCCTAAGCATATGATTCGACAATCATAGCTACAACACCGACATAGCCTGGCAGTAGATCCTTGGCTTTCCCCTGTCGAATTTGTCCTGGCACAAAAAAGAAAAAGAAAAGGACTTTCGTGTGATCTACAGTGACACATGAGTCTACGCGAAGCTAATATCCCACACAGGTCGGTGGTAGCGGTGGCAGGTTCTTGTTTTTAGAAATGTCCCACGATAATTATGTAGGAACCTTTCAAATTGTGTTCAGAGGGAATACTTTCCCGTTTGAGCATTCTAATGAGGTATTTTTGATATTAGAATCACATTTTAATGCACTTATGTGGAAGGTTCCGACACGATGCTCAGGGTCCTCAACGGATAGTCCCGGTGGGTGTTCCCAGGTTGGTCCGGAGGGAACGCTCCACAAACTTTCTCAGTGGGTCTTCTTCGAGTAGATACAAGTCAAATGGAATTGAATGTCCGAGTCATAATTCATAGTTGTGAGAGAAACAAAACAGAAGCCGAAAATAACGCAATGAAATTTTTGTTTTTGGCAGTACAACTTGCCCACCTGCCAACGTAAACGAACTTGACTTCGATTCTACCGGTTTGCATTTGAGTACTCATTTGCAATCAAGTTCTAGTGCATGAATATCATACACGCTAACATCAGGAATATTTTAGAACAAGGATAGGTGAAAGACCACTATTCATTACCGTGAGATTTGTTCATCATCTCAGCTTCCGTAAGGCCGTGGAGACACTCGGCTTCAGTGAGACTGGGAGTAGAAGACTCTACCCAGTGATCCAGTGATGGGCGCAAAACAAGTCATTCTGAAGTATATAAACCGATACTTTGCACAATTCTTTGACCTTTGCCTGACATGTCAATAAGTGCGCGTGCTATACCACTACAGGGGAAGCTACTGCTTGTTACTCAAATTCAACTTATCTCCCCCACAACTGTAGCTGGTATCCTCTACGGCATCGCGTTCACTCTCTTTTGTCTATATGTTCTTTCATTGGCTCCTCGACTTCGTGATGGTGACAGAAAAAGGCAATCAAGGTTTATGTTGGGCTACAGCATCATAATCATGCTCAGTACGCTGTGTTTTCTGGTATCAAACACCTGGGTCACCCAAGATGTCTACATCAATCATTGCGATTATCCAGGAGGTCCCGCGTCATATACTTTATCCACTCAAATGATGCCTGCGATGATTGTTACTTTCTCAAGTCAGACAATAATCGACCTCTTGACATCAGCAGTTCAGGTTTTTCTTGGTTTTCCTTTATCGATTTGCCGCAGTGGCTGAATTGTGAGTAAGATCTGGCGTGTACGGGTTATTTGGAGTGGCAGTAGATATGCCAATTTCGTCATTGTGTTGCCCGTATTGTGTTCGTTGACTCTTATAGGTTAGTGGCCTCCGATACACTGCTCGCTTCTACAAAAGAATTCATACCACTCTAGCATTAAGGCTGAGGACGCTGGTGCATATAGCTACAATATCAATTGCTGAAGCAGCTCAAATGGATTCGAAAACGGGAGTGGTAGAATTTGTAACTCAAGCAGCTACGACGCTACTGTGCACTCTGTCAATATCCTTATATCTAATTTTCAAGCAACGACAACACAACAAATTGCTTGGTAAGAGAGTGATTTCAGTTGGCAAACACAACTTATGCAAAAAAAAACATGACAGGGAAAACCCAAGGATCTATTGGATACCTGAACATTGTAGCCATGATTATCGAGTCTTATGCAGTGGAATCTTTATGGCTACTGATTTTGGCTATATTGTGGGTTCCGAATCCTGCAATAGAAATTTTCTTTCTTGAGTCTGTACTCTACATCGAGGTGAGTGCTCGCAATGAAGTCGCGGTACCAGTGCTAGACGTTGAAACATGGATAGGTAATTGCTTACCTCCTCGTGCAGTATCGAGTTGCCAGTGGAACAGCATTTGAATCGAGAAGCGGGCAAAGTAGCATTAGTTCCTTGCAGTGGAAATCGAATCATGTGTGTACGACACAGCTTGAGGGACCTGGCGAAAGTCGCGGAGGTCCCTGTGTGTCTGTCATGGTGCCTGAAGCACTAGATACTCAGCGAGTTTCTAATATGGTTTAATAACGACAATTGTATTATGATGAAATTTTATTCCACTTAGTCACATCTCGCTGTGCATCTACATAGAAATAGTCATCGTGTGATAGTCGACCCGGGATCAATGGGAAAGCAGGTTTAAGCCACGCGGTTGCTGCCTTGATGTAAGGCACTTCCATAAATTTTGAGACATTGGCCATTGAACTAAATTTTTGATCGACATTTCATTCGCCGGACCCATGTTGCTCCGAGTCCGGGAATCTCTTTCCGAAGTTGATCTTGAAGTTATACATCAACGCATGTCAGCTTGTGCACCAGAAGCCTACTCAAATATGGAAAAATACTGCGTCCGAGAGGGCTACAAGGAAGGTAAGGACTTTGCCCGTAGAGATGCGCGGGGAGCTACTTACTACATGCATTCGCAAACATTCTTGGCCTCAATTGTTACTGAATGTCAACTACAAATCAGATATGCACCTGTAGTGCGTTTGAAGGGGCAGCTAGACGGTTCTGGTAGTCTCTACGAGAACAACAAATTCGGCTGATGCTGAGTGACGCTAGTATGAGGCTGGACGCGGACTAATGAATACCGGTTGTGATCCAATCACTGGACCATTGGGCGTGGAGCCAAGCTGTAAGGGTGCTTGAGCGCTTGTGTTTGATATGATTAAAATGCAACTTGTGCGCGGGTAGATGTATGGCAAGAGAATTGGCTCAGAAATAAATCGAAATTGAAGGTATGGCTGATTTGGTTATTCGCTCTACTGGACACGTCCTGGATGCGGGGACACGGGAAGAAGAGAAGTCCGTAATGGTCCCACGTGTTTTTTCTGGTAGCCCGAAATAGGTCGGAGAAAAGTGGAGCTTAGCCTGAGCTTAGCTACGAGGGCATAGTTCCTGTTGTAGTCCTATTTGTTATTCACAGTAAGCCCAACCGGTGACTTCCCCTTCCTTTTTCTTATCCGCCTCCACCGATGATCTTGACATTAATTAGACATCTGAAACGCACTATATAGCTTTGCCAAAATGTAGCTGCTGAGTGTCAATTGCGCCTTCCGTTCTCCGGCATTCGTGCGTTGGAGTTAGCAAAGTATGCTCGAGCGACCCTGAGATATTAAAACATTTCAGAACCTCGAAGAGGCTTCTGTATATCCTGGGCGCCTTAGATTCCCATGCTATATTGTTGAAGCTGCGGCGTCCACTCGTGGCAACTCGTGGCAAGCTGCAAGGCTCAGATTGCTCTAACCGTTTTAATGCCTTGATTTTTTGAGGGGCGGCAGCTTGATTGACTTGGAGAGCTGGCAGTGTTGTATGAGTCTAGAATCCGTATAGGCTACAAGCCCGGGCATCTGTCCTACAAGTTGCTCACTGTGAGTTTTTATATTCGAGAGGGCCGAGCTAATATGCCTCGAAACCACTGGTGAGGCTGGAATATCGTGGCTTCCCCATTTCCGTTTTAGAAATTGCATCTGAACTTTCTGAGATATGATCAGCCTCTCGTTCTCAATGTGTTTCACGACTTTATGGATGATAATGATCAAATTCTGTCAGCGAACGGACAGCAAAAATAGAAGATGCATGAGCTGGAACCACCGATATAAGTAAGAAGACAGCTCACTCCATGGAAATAAGAAAGGTACTCTGAAATTCCAACCGGCCCCAAAAGGAACTCAGAAGTCACAAAGCGGACACAGCAGCAATGTTGAAGATACAGATAAGGACCTGATCATCGAATGTTCTTCTCTTAGAACACTGGGTGGTATGTGACAAGTTCTCACTATGATCTTTTCTGAATGACGAAGTGTATGTTACTCTCGATGGGGTACTACCATCCGAAAGTCTATCCAAACGTTCATTATAACACATGGTAATTATATACGTACTAGAAGCCTATTAATTAATGTGCTCAAGGGCAAAAGACGTCAAAAAAAAATCATGCTCAACTACGATAGTTTACTCCCTCTTGTAGTCCCACTCTTTAATCCCAACACACCCACCCAACTCCTTCCACTTGCTCATCCACTTCTTCATCCTCTCTTCTCCCATCTCAATAAGTGCCTTGAAGAATTTCTCATGCACATACTCTAAATTCTGGTCCCCACCCCACCATTCGTTGATCAACCTTTCCTTTGGCACGAGATTATCTTGAATAACGCTCGGGTTGAATTTCACCTTTTCTCTTGTCACTGGATCAACGAATGGCAATATCATTTTGAAAAACGCGTTGACGAGAAAAGGAACGTTGATTATTAATGCCACACCCATACGTTCCGGATAATGGTCTTGAAGTATATTGAGGACGGTGCGCGATAACGAAAATGAGGGGTTTTTGGCTTTTGAAGCAAAATTAAGCATAATTGCGAGATTCCTTTTTGATCGTTTATGATTGATACATCATGAACAAGATGGAGGGGTTGACGTACTCGACACCAGGAGGCATCATCTCAACACAACGTTCCAATAACCAAACAGTCCATTGGACTTGCCTTGGCCCTTCTTCCGTATTTTGACGACTAGGTATCATGTAAAAGCAAGGACGGCCATGGGTATCATGTCCAAATATTATAGCTTTTCCGGTTTCGCCCTATGATCAATAAAAGTGGAGGTGCGCAGTGGTCAAATTTGTTAGAGCCAGCGCTACGCTTCTTTCATGGTGTAGCACACTTACTTCGATGGAAATATATTCATTGGTGATCAAATCGTAAATGCCATATTCTCTTCGCCATTTGAGAGTGTTCTCTAGCCTCTCAATAGCGACTGGTGTATTCCATTTAGATGCTCTCAAATACCTTGAATAAACACGTGCTCAGGGTAGGCAGCTCCCGAAATAGAATGGAGAATACTCACCGCAACATACACTCGTACGACAACCAGAACTTTTCTTCATCAATAAGTTCAGTTGTCCACTGTCTCCTCTCGCCTTCCAATCCCTCCTTCTTCTTAAGCTCCTCCAACTTTTCTTTGATACTCTCTGTGTCTTCGGATCCAGGAAGCTTGTACTCCGAATTGCTGAAGTCAGAACACACCACATCATATTTTTCTTGTTCGGTTTCGGTAAGTTTTTTTTGTGGATCTTCCGAGTAAATGCCGTCGGGGGGCGAAAGAGGAAGGTAGACTTTGTTGCCGACATCAGGCAAGTCAGTCGTAGGTGGCTCAGAGGGGGAGGAAGAGTTGAGCGCGGTGAATATGGCCATTAGTCGACACGAGGATGGGAAACGAGAACAACGTGCGGACGCGTTCCGTAAGATCAAAAGTTGACATTGTTGGTTTGTGTCAATGCTAGATGTCGCGGGTCGTTTTGATTGATGATGCAGTGATGGCTCCTAAAAGCGTTCCCCATCCTCAGATTAGAGAATCTTGCCAGTGAGATCCTCGACAGACAAGATGTCCGGTCTGCGAACACAGACGAAACTATGATTACGCTCGACGGCTAGTAAGCGGTTGGAGAGGCAAAAAAAGACTGTCGATATATCCGGTAGCCACGTACATGTTCGAGGATACTAACATCGAATTAAGAGGGCGCCGACTAAGCACAGTAATCTCCCAGGGATAGAATCCAGGGGTAGTATGTGAACTTCTAGTACGCATTTGTAAGCTATTTATTTAATAAGACACGTGTCTTATGGTTTCTCCATGTTGACATGCTCTGCTTTGGGAGAACGAGTCTCGTCTTCAACTTACTCAAATCTCCGGTGTCTCTGAGATCATCATGCTCATCTCCACCGAGCACTCTCTCTACCACGTCACTCCATGTGACTCTCGAAATGATTTCTTCAACTACACATCAGGGCGCCGGGTGTTAGTCTCATCCATGTTGTTGTATTGCATACATCTCCGACCCGTAATTCCTATCATACAGTTACAACGACGCTCCCCGCGACAAAGAGTGGAGGCTTTCTTCCAACATCGACGGCCTGACTCCGTCAATAAAAGTATTGCTGAGGTAGTCGACTTTAATAAGCTGGCCGAGGGCGGATTCAACCGTACCTACACCATCACTCTACGTGACGGCCAGCAGCTGAGGCTGCAGCTCGTCGCCCGAGTCTTGTACCCCGTGACCGTCCCGAAACGCTATTCTATCGCCAGCGAAGTTGCTACTATTGAATACTTGCGTTCTGTTGGGTTGCCCGCTCCTTTACGATTACTCCTCACTTGGACAACGCTGCTGGAACCGCGTATATCCTGATGGTGTTCGTTCAAGGCTCCAAGCTCAGCGAGTTTTGGCATAGCCCGTCATCCGCTAGATCACTCAACTCGAATCACGGATGATGTCACTATCTTTCCCTGTTGGGGAGAGCCTATATTTCACTAATGACTTGGAGAAGATTGCCCCGGACTGGGCACATCGCTGGAGGACAAACGTATTTGCACCGGTCCTGACACGAGGGTGCCGCTGTGGTACAGAAGGAAGGAAAAGCTCGACGTGACTCGAGGACCTTGTACGCCATCTCCGGTCTTTCAATATCACGTCCTCGAACTAATTGACAACTAGGGATCAAAGCGCCGAAGAAATTCTCGCAGCAGCAGCATGGAAGGTACTCGATTATCTGAGGTACTTCGGACAACCGATACTCCCATTGCGGCGTGAAAGAAGGCCCGGTTACAAGTACCAAAAACACCTACCGTCATACCACGTCGATAACTTGAAGCGGTACCTCGTTATCACCTATTCACTCATCCCTAAGGACCCCCATTCTCAGTCGTTTCTGTATACGTCATCCAGACCTCCAACAAAACAATATCATTGTGTCGAGGTCGCCCAAATCCGGCTGCAAAGTCGTTGGTCTAATTGACTGGCAACACACCTCTATCCTTCCCATTTTTTCCTTGCCGGTATTCCCCAGCGCCTCCAAAATCATGATGATAGCGTCTCACAGGCTATGACACCACCTCCGCAAGAGAGTCCCAACGAGTATATGTACCGTTGCCGTCTCGTACACTACCACTTGTTACGAGCACAAAGGGTTATAACCAGCCCTACCACACTGCCTTAACGGGCTCCTTGTACGCGCTCCGTGGCCGTCTCTTCCAACACACTGGTGGTCCGTGGGAGGGGGACACTTTTGAATTGAAGGTGGCGCTAACTCAAGCCACGGAGGGGTGGGAAGAGCTCACTGGGAGGCGTGCTGTGTCCCATTGAATTCGATGCTGAAGACCTACGCGAGAGAGCGCTACTGGGGAAAAAATGAGCGAAGTGGTTAGAGGATTCGAGATCCTGCGGGCTCGTGGAAGAGGGCTGGGTGCCGGCTGAGAACTATAAGCAGGCATTCTTGAAGGATATCAAGGAGAAGGGGATGGCAAGGGCTGAGTCGGCGGAGGACCAGGAGGAGATCATGGCTCATGGGCCCTGGGATGTCATGGACGAAGATACGTATAGTGATAGATAGATTGATTAGCGGTCGAGCCAGAACTACTTGATTGGAGTCAATACCAGCCCACGTATTTTTAGAATCACTCCTGTGTATAGATCACTTCGTATTCAACTTCATGATACGGTACAGCCACAATACACTACGCCATACTGGTAACTCGTGCAGTGTTCGAGTCTGCTGGCATGGCGGGAACATGGGGACTGTTTCGAACTCCACCAATTTCCTCAGATTGTGTTGTGCCTGTGGCGTGATTAGAATGATTCCAACGCAAGGAACTCATATTCCGAGGCTCTCTTTGTGGTTCCGAGTCATATGCTTTACCGCGGGCAACTCGGTATTGCAGGAGAAGGTAGGCGATCATCTGGAGGTATTCTGTGATTCATCGTTGGTGCTGACGCCATTAGGAGCTTACCTCGATGTATGGGAGAGTTTCCTCAAAAAAAGATGATGCAGCCTGATGCCAAATTATTACGAAAGTCAACTGCCATACAGATTCCACGGCGTATGACTCGACAATCATTGCCACAATATTGGCATATCCGATACTAGCTCCTTGATTTTTCCCTGCCCATTATTGATCTTAGTTCATTTCACGATTAATTTTGCATAGTCTCCATACCAATTAACTTTCTTTGCCGCCATTGCTTGAAAATGAGATATAAGGATATCAACAACGTACATAGTACGGTGGTAGTTCCTTGAATCGCAGTTTTCACTTGTTCTGGAACGCGGTCCACTGGAACAATCTCTGCATTGGATAACGTGATGCTAAGTATCAGTGTTCTCAGCTTTAATCCTGGAAAGTAAGCGTTATTTTTTTGATTGAAGGAAGTTTGTCAGAAATCAAGTACCCGTGAAAGTGAGGAAACATAGTGCAGGGACCATTGTGACCAGAACAGCATACCGAGTCGCTCTCCAGATAACCCATACACGCCAGATCTTGATTAAGTAACTCAGTTGACTTGTAGGTTATACATAAGAAAAAATGGGTACCTGAATTGCTAATGTCAAGACCTCGATCAACATCTGACAGGTGAGACCAATAGGTATCACAGGAGAGGTAAGAAAGGTCGACAGTATATATCCATATGGACCGCGAGGATAGTCGCTATGCTTGATGTAGGCATCTTGGGTAACCCAAGCATTCGATACAAGATAGTACAGCCCACACGCCATTATGACCGTACTGTAAGCTAGCATGAAGATGGCTTGTCTTTTTCGATCACCATTCCGGAATCGAGGAGCGAGCGCATGAACATATAGGGAGAAGAGTGTGAGAGCAATGCCGTAAAAGACTCCAGCGACGGTTGTAGGGCAGACTAGTTCAAGCTGAGTGGTAAGGAGATTATGTCCCTGTAGTGGTGGTGTGGTCCTCTTGTCCATTGAGAGTATTCGAAAGAAAAATGGTTTTCGCTGTTGGATTTAGACTCTTTGCGGAGGTTTATATAGATCTCTGAAAACTGCATCAAATTCCACACTTGATAAATCTGCGCCCGCGCATTACCAACATAACACCCATGGAGTCTCGCCAATATAAACATCCATTTTGTTAACAGAGAGCGGTCGTCCGAAACTTGGCGTGTCCTTGATTTTGATTGTTACGGTTGCGAGCTCCCAGTATATCTCATCCATGAAATAAATTCAAAGATCCTAAAATACAACCGGAAGCGATACGTAACATTGAGTTGTACACCGGTTTATCCAAAGAATGTGGAGGCTATAATACCTTAGTGCTCCTAGATGATCAAAAGAAAGGTTTTGGGTAGAAACCTCGCGCATAACGGCGTAAAGCGCCACGGCTGCCGAATGTGAGCGATGAACGAGTGGTATCGATCTGGGCGACCTTTTTGACAGTCGGAGCAAGCCAAACGGGAGAAAGAAGAGGTAGAGATAGTAAAAAAAGAACGTGACGGGAGAGCGGAAACAACTAAGGGTGGCGCTCATTTTGAATGGCGGATGTAGGAAGGGCAACGTTTGATTCCTCAGAATGCAGCCTTTGAATAGTGGTCACAGTTTAGACATCTGAAACGCAAAATATCGCTTGCACGGATCAAGCAGTACGACACGCGTTCATGACATTGCCCATAGGAACGAGGCCTGGACCTGACCGCTGAGATAAGGGCGCATGAAAAGCATTTAGTGAATTTCCCTTTAGGCCCGGGACGGCAGCTCGGTGACGGCGTAACTAGCCGTGGGAATCTCGGCCAGATCTGCTATCTAACAACATCCATCATGTCCGATTGGGGTGCGCTCGCGTCGTCCCCGCCATTCCGCAAACTCACCCACAATCAGACAGCGATTCAAAGCCACCAGTGAAGCCGGCAGTCCAGCCTAAGAAATCAAAATGGGAAGGCGAAGACGAAGAAGATGATGGTCCTGCTGTATGCCGTTAACTCTACCCTTTCTTCATGATATCGACCCGATTTACAGACAGATTGGGACGAGTCATCTGAAGAGGAGGAAGAGAAGCCCGCCTCTGCACCTGTCGCGCCACCGAAAAAGAAAGGCACTCTGAAACAAAAACTAGTCGAAAAAGAAGCCGAAAAGGCTCGAAGAAGGGTTGCCGAAGAGGAAGACGATGGCTATGATTCTGACGAGGTGCTTGATCCTCGAGAGAAAGCACGTAGGGATAAAGAAAGACAATTGCAAGCCGACATGAATAATGCCGCCGAGCTTTTTGGTGCGGCTGCACTAGGCGGTATGTTTCGAGCTCGCAGACGATCGTTTCTGACCCTGAATCTCAGGGACATCGTCATCGGACCTTGATCAGCTCATATCCTTTCAACCCCGCACCAAGGAGGACTTTGAACAGTTTTCATCCAAAATTATAGAATACATCGTTAAGCGACACCAGAACAAGCCCCTTTACCACTTCTTCGTAGAGCATCATGTTCGCGAGCTCGCCGCTCCTCTCAAAGACGTCGAAGTCCGCAAAGCTGCTTCTGGACTAACCACATTGGCGAATGAAAAACAAAAAGAACAAAGGGAAAAAGCAAGTGGTAAAAAGAAGTCTAAAGCAGCGTCGAAACCTGCTCTCGGCAATGTCAAGATACAGAACAAGTTGGTGTTTGTCCTCCAGAGTCACCAGTCATACGATCTTATTTGTTCACACAGGCTTGATACGACGATGTACGACGAAGCCTTAGACGACTTTGGGAACGATCCGAACGACTTTATGTAACTGAGTCTTCCTCGGCTTCCTTCCGGGCTTTTTTACCTAATATTTCTAACTACTCGTGTATCTCCCGCATATTAGAAGAGGAAATGCAATGCTTTTGAGCCATAATTTGCTTTTTCCTACTGTTCTTACTTAGTATATTTACCACTCTGACACAGCTTGATGGGCTCTACAATTCTCTCTCGTCAAATCTTGAAAGGCAATATCCTCCGTACAACGTGGACGTTAGTATCCATATGAGAAGGATCCTGTTCCGTACTTCAGAGTTATCTCGCTCCGACTCATTGTACCCGAATCGATGCTCAATGATGACTTCGTGCAAGAAAATCCTATACCCTAGTAAATATACCAATGAAAGTGGGATCAGCTAAGTCACGGCATACTCGTAACGCGGCCAACGTCTGAAGTCTTGTGTAGCAGACATATGAAAGCCACCATGAATTCAACTGGTTTCTCAGAAGTGTGTCGTGGCATGCAACTTGATGTAGGTATTTTGTGTAACCCAAGCGTTGAATACGGAATAGCACAGGCCGCGGATCATGCCAGTGATAGTACGGATGTGCGGCACCATGAGGAGCTGAGACTCTATGAGTGCATGAACCTGGCTTGAGCGCGTGAGCAGACGAGGGTGATTCCGCCCCCACAAGGTTTTCTTCGACAGTTGTGGGTTTGACAAGTTCGAGGATACCTGGTTAGTCACGAGGCGGAACTGTTTCGGGAACACGGAAGTGGGCTTGATCTGCTTGCCCCTGAGCGGCGATACATGTAATCTATCATGCATGATCTTTGTATATAGGTCCCACTAGAATCATGGCTTTACATTACCATTATAACACATGGTGCATGCTGTGACGTCTGTTGACGGACTTGAGAAAACGAAGCGTATATCGGTGGCATCTCTCGTTCTCTTTGTTTCTGTCATCTATATTCCAAAAAAAAAAAACAACACATTTATACGAAACTTTATTAATACAGTTCCCCTGCAAGACTATTACCACCAGCATTTGTAAACAGAGTCTCTGAGAGTGTTCCAACGGTTTCTGTGCTTCTTAGCTGACCAGTCGAGAACAAAGTCCACTTATCAATACTAATCACCGCTAATCAGCTGAATCCCCACGTCATGTCAACAAAGATCATCTTTTCCCCTGTACCATCCGCGATCAGAGGGATGGAGACAGATCGTCTGGGACCTGAATCTCATGAGTCTAAATACAATTAGCGGAATTTTGTGAGTTCCAACTAAGTAAAGCCAATTCTGGGTGTATATTAGTGAACTTTTATCATCATGTGAACGCTTCCCCCGTCCGTATGTGTATACAATACTGCGTTTTATAAGGAGGGGCACTGCAAAATATCGTCTACTATCTATCCTCTGATTGTCCTCGGAGTTGTACATATATTTTTATCGAGAGGTCCGACATCATCCACATCATCATTGCTGTCGTGCCTTTGCCGCCCATCCACTCGCTACCAAAATAATCGTGTTATTCATAGTACTTTGAAGTTAATCAAAAGGGTTAGAATAGTTATACATGAGGTACAACTTTCTAAGTTAGGATCAGCGATCCCACAATTTTGACACAAAGATTGAACAAAAAAACTCTCCAGACATTAGACCAATCAACTAAGGTCACATCTGCAGCTCTACGTCTTCCTTGAAACATCATATCTTTCCTTGACAGGTGGAAAATCTCTAGCAGTCTGCGACAGCGGAGTGACAGATTGATACTTGCAGCCTATTCAGTTTTAGACTAAAGTCCAGGATGGAGCGTGTATGTAAAACACGTAGGGCACATGCACAGGGCGACAAAGCCCGGTCAGACATTACGTGACAGCCGAGTGAAATGTTTCTAGGGTAGGAAAGCAAAATACCAAGCACCTTAATGTTTCGAAGACTGGGCCGGAGAGGATTACTTGCCTGCGCATGATAAGATATCTTATGGCTATGTTAAGTAGCCCGGCCCCGAAAGAAATCAAAATCACTGCTCACCATCGTAGTTCTCCGACGCCTCCACCGGTGCCTGTCGGGCTGTCCAATTTACCCCTGTTATTTCCCTTTCAAGTTAAATATTCAGTATGTTACCTGCTAGTCTTTCAACAATCGTTCTCTACCTCAGCTGTCGTACGAGAAAGGTGTTGATTGTTGCAGGAGTGACACAAGGTAATTGTTTCATAGGCTTCAAGACTCCGTGATAGAGTCGCTCTCGCAGTTGAAGCATACATAACATTAAACATTAAGAGCATCACATCAAAAAACAGCTCTAAAACTGGGTTAGTAGTAGCTGGTTTCCTTGATCCGAATCGGTCATAGGTATACTATCTTCCCTGATGTTGATTGTTCCGTTCTGTCTCCATTTCGGAGTCAAAGCATATGAACATACTGATAGAAGATTGTAAATGTGATTCTGTAGACTTTCAGAGACAGTTGTGGGAGTGACAGATTAAAGTTTAGTGACTAGTAAGTCTCACCGGTCCAGAACCGCTTGTGATTTCCATGAGTGGGTGTTGTTTTGTCAGGCATGCCAATGTATGATGTGGCGTCAATCAATTGACTTGAGATCGGAACGACTCAAAGCTGATTGTGTGAAAGGACGCCAGGAACGATGGCGGCCTCACTGGGTAAACGGATCAAGAGGAGTTTTTGGCAGACGAGAGAAGAAGGGGAGCGAAGGGAATACGACAGACAAAGGGTGTATATTCAAGAGTAAAGGAAAAAGGTAATGAAACATCTTGTTCGTCTCCTTATATATGGTAGTTTCTCCATTCTATAATATGAAGGTGTAAGCGAGGCTTACATTGTAACGCCCTCCGTTCCCTCGGTTCCTGTCAAATTAGTGATTCCTCTCACGTTTGTAAATGTATCTATCCGGGGATTTTAGTGCGGTCAGTCTGTCACCACTCAAAGCAGAGCTGATATATTTTTCCTTCATTTCCCGTTACGCATGTGCTGTAAGCACCCTAATGCGTGTACTTCGTCACGTATCTCAAGTACTTAAGTGCCTCATGGGACAATCGTGTATTTCTCCACTCATTATCTCGGGCTAAAAATAGCAGTTTCAGAACAGATCATCATCTCCATCATCGTTCCTCTTCTTCCTTTGCTGTCAAAGCATGCACTGCCAGAATTAGAATAATTGTTATTCGTAAAGTAATAGAATGAGTCAAAGGCGTTAGAATGGCTATCTAGAGAGAAATTCTGAAATGGAAATGAGGAAGCCACGATGATCACGCGATGATCTCCTCAGCTTCGCCAGCGCTCTCAAGTCAGTCATATGGTGCAGGAAGGGTCACCTTACATGTATCGAGATCTCGGAACTCGAGTGACGTTTTCTGTGTCCTCGATAGTACTCGGCGTGCACCAGTCGCTGAATCTTAATTCATCAAACCAAGAAGATGGAAGATGCAGTCGATAGCAGCTGGATTTTTCCAACTTGATTGATAGATGTATATCAAAGACAGGGATACACGGATACATACGCACAAACTGTCACCCTTGGCTTTGTTCAAAGAGTATAAATTCTGGTCAAGGGGAATATTGAACGACAACTTATTCTTCAGTTGAAAGCTCTATGGATAACGGTACTTCTCCACGACCACCGCTAACGGGGTATCTCCTTCTGATCACTCAACTTGAACTTGTCACTCCTACAACCGTCGCTGGTACTTTCTACGGCATTGCATTCACACTTTTCTGCCTATATGCTCACGCACTTGCTCCTCGGCTACGGGGAGGGGAGAGAACAAGACAAGCCAGATTTATGCTGGTTTATAGTAGCATTGTGATGATTTGTGGGCTGTATAACCTCATAGCAAATGCTTGGGTTACCCAAAATGCCTACATCGAGCATAGTGACTTTCCCCAGGGTCCATATGCCTACATATTATTCTCGGGTGTTCATGTTACCCCTGTGATAGCTGTTGGACTCGCCTGCCAGACGGTAGTCGATATTTTGACATTGTCAATTCAAGTAAGTTATCATTGCTCTCCGAGTCGTGCCAATTTTACCAGATGACTAATTTTCGAGCAAGATTTGGCGTGTATGGGTCATTTGGAGTGCTACTCGATATGCGAAGCTTATCATCGTGCTTCCGATATTGTGCCTTTTGACTTTCACCGGTATGTTACCAAAATGACTCTCCCCTCCCAAGAGATAACCGATATCTGTCAGGGTTAAAGCTGAGGACTATAATTCTTGACTCTACAGCACCACATGCAGAAGTCGCCGCACTGGACGCTATAACAAGCAAGGCAGAAACTATCATTCAAGGGACGACGACATTACTATCTACGGTGTTGATATCTGCATATCTTATTTTCAAGCAATGGGAGCAAAGAAAATTAATTGGTATGTAAGAATTCACGTGACTGAGAATAAACCAATACGAGAAACTTGATAGGTAGAAGCCAAGGAGCTACCGGATACATGAGTGTTGTGGCTATGATTGTCGAGTCATACCTCATTGAATCCATTTGGTTGATGATTATTATCATAATTTGGGATACTGGTGTGAATAACTTCTTTGGAGAGACTGCTACCTATATCGAAGTAAGTTTACGGCGATGTCAGTATCCACAATAACTCAAAAACATGTCTAGATCATTGCCTATCTTCTCGTGCTATGCCGAGTTGCCCGTGGTAAATCGTACGAATCAAAAAGGGAACCGGCCGCTAGTCGGAGGAATATGAGTTCTTTGCGTTGGAATCATTCTAATCATGCCGGAACGCAGTTTGGGGGAGATACTCAAGATAGTCATTATGCCTCTCCCCTACCAGAGGCATCTAATGAAGCACGAGTTTCTAGTATGGCTTAGCGTACATGTGTACTGTATCTATAAATGAGCTGAGATTCCCACGGTGCATTATCCTCCCCACAACCTCTCCAACATCCAGCTGTCCCTCCACACACTTATGCTCTCTTGGACATTGACGTCAGTCAACACTTGTCAGTCAGACAGAGTAATCGCTCGTACCAGCCTTTCCCGCGACGAGAGCACTCGGCACGCGGAGTCGCGAGCACTGGCCCTGGTCACATCACAAGGGCGCGACTCTACAGCGACTCAAGTTCAAAAATTTTATAGAGCCGGATTCTCTGGGTCTGTCGAGCGTATTTGCGTTACTCGCGGGGTTGTCCCACTCCAAAGTTGGGACTAGCTGAGGTTTCGGTGCTCGACATGTTTCCCGCATCGGTGCAGAGAGGTCAGCTTATGATGCAAGCTTTTCACCAGCTCTAACGCTCTACAAAGCCATGTCGGCGTCTATTTCGGCATGCAAAGGTGTATTTCCACCGGCATTTTCAAACCATTACGACGTCGCCTCTTCGAAACCTATACCCCCTGATAGCTCATACTCTGTAAGGCACTTGAGAGAGGGGTTTAGACAAGGATTGGCCCGAATAAGGTACTGTAGCAACGAGGAGTCTCACTAACGATCTGATAGCAGGAAGTGGTTTAGGGGCTAGTCAGGAGTTATATTAGCACCCTAGTTCGTTCCCGATCCTCCTGCCTAGTGACCCGTGATTTCCGGCTTTGACACAACCACGTAGATTTCTATTTCACGCGAGACGTCTTTACCTTATTCTTCGCCAGCATCCCTGTATCTATCAGCAGTCATGCCCACCACATCCAATTCTCCCGCCCACTCCGAGTCACCGACTACGGAGTCACCCAACGATGACAAGGTCTACCTTCCTCTTCCACCCCCCGACAACCTTTATTCGGAGGATCCAATACAAACACTAACAGAAACCGAACAAGAAAAATATGACGCGGTATTTTCTCATTTCAGCAAGTCAGAGTACAGACTCCCCGGATTCGGAGACGTGGAAATTTTCAAAGAAAGACTGGAGGAGTTGAGCAAGAAGGAACAACTCAAGGGGGAGAGGAGAACGTGGTCAGGCGAACTTATCGACAAAGAAAAGTTTTGGCTGTCGTATGAATGTATGTTGCGGTGAGCTTTCCTGGCCGCACTCGAGGGAGCACTTATCCTCAACGCAGCCTTTTCGTTAGCTACTTGAGAGCATCCAAGTGGAAAACACAAGACGCTATTCAGAGGCTCGAGAACACTCTTAAATGGAGAAGAGAATATGGCATTTATGATTTGATCACTAGTGATTATATTTCTATCGAAGTGAGCACCAAAGGGTTCTCACTCCGATAGAAGCTCACCATCGCATACCAACATTCTTGCTGATCATAGGGCGAAACGGGAAAATCAATCATTTTCGGGAACGATATCAAAGGCCGTCCCTGTTATTACATGATACCCAGTCGTCAAAATACCGAAGAAGGACCCAGACAAATCCATCACACCGTCTGGACATTGGAACGCTGCATTGAGATGATGCCTCCCGGTGTAGAGTGTGTCCAGTCTTCCTCCTTATGATCATTTTATCATTGAGCGCTCCTTAAGGACTCTCGCTATCATGACTGATTATGCTTCAAAGAGCAAAAATCCATCATTCTCGCTATCCCGCACCGTCCTCAGTATACTTCAAGATCATTATCCAGAGCGAATGGGCGTAGCCTTAATGATCAATGTTCCTTTTATCCTCAACATGTTTTTCAAAATGATAATGCCATTCGTCGATCCAGTAACAAGAGAAAAGGTGAAATTTAATCCGAACGTTATTCAGGATAATTTGGTTCCGAAGGAGAGGTTGATCAAGGAGTCGTGGGGTGGGGAACAGGATGTCGAATATGTGCACGAGAAATTTCATAAGGCACTTGTTGAGATAGGGGAGGACAGGACGAAGAGGTGGATGAAAAAGTGGAAGGAGTTGGGTGGGTGTGTTGGGATTAAGGAATGGGATTATAAAAGGGAGTGAAGTTTCATATTTGAGCGCTTTTTTCGTGACTTTGGTACCACTCACTCAAAATATTGCTTTTTTTTATACATATTTTGTCAGTTTTGCGCAGTTCCAGTCCCCTGCAGGTGTCCCGGGAGTCCTTGTTTGCATTGACACGATTCTTCACCTTTTACTCCCTCAGCGTCCTCTGGCCCTCATAAATCTATGTCCGGATTCATGATGTCAAACATTCGAATAGATCCTATAAGGACCAGATTCGAACGACTACCTTGCCGTTTGGTAGCTATTGTGTATCCCCTAGACATGAGAACGGAACCTAGATGCTTTTGGCCTGGGTCACTCATTCCGTGCGCCGTATGTAACATGGCTCTGTAATGAAGACTTTTTGACCTTACAAAAGCTCACTGCTTACTCAAAACTTCACGAAGCGTATCATTCAACAATGCAATTATAGGCTTGGAGCGGATAGCCATTGCTCTGTTTTTTTTGATAGCGTAATCTTGCCAAAAGAGATTATACCAATAATGTACTCGTAGCTTAATGGACTTGAAACAAATTTACGAAAAGTAGAAATGGTATAGACTAGGCCATATGGGAGACACTTGGAGTGTCTGGTAATTTTGATATACCGCATTCGTGAGGACAGCACTGAGTTTCACTAGTTTCTGCAAGCTCCATTGAGGCTTGGTTGGAACGTTTCCAACGCAAGCAACTTAAATGACCATCTTCACTTTGGGGCTCAAATGTGCTACCACGCGCGACCCGGTACTGGACGAGCAGATAGGCGATGATCTGGACCAATAGTTCAAGATCATGTACTAATACTGAATTCGTGCCAAACTCACCTCAATGTAGGTTAGAGACTCGCAAAAGAAGTTTCCTCCAGGTTTATCCATAATTATTCCCTCAGTCAGCAGCCATATTGATTCAAGAGCGTATGACTCGATCATTATAACCACAATATTCGTGTATCCCTTGAATCCTTGACTTGGAGCTAGCGAGTTTGTATGTTAGTTGTATTTGCCAAATTTGTGCATTGTTTCCATACTAATTAATTTTCTGTGTAGTCGATGCTTGAAAATAAGATATCCAGAAATCAACAGAGTGCATAGTATTGTCGTGGTTCCTTGGACCGCATGGGCCACTATATTGAGTTTATAATCCAGCTGATGAAGTTTCGCAGGAGGTAGCGTAATTTCAAGTACGACACCTCTTAACTTTAAACCTGGGAAATATATCATTCTTAAGAGAGAATAGGATTAGATTTGTCGTAGATCAAATACCTGTGAAAGTCAAGAAGCACAGTATAGGCAGGATCACGACAAAATGAGCATACTCAGTGCGACTCCAAATGACCCACACGCGCCACACCTTGTTCTGAAATCAGCTAGATCGTTGGATAGATGCGAAACGAATGATTACCTACCTCAATAGCTAGTGTCAGGGCATCGACTGTCACCTGACAGGCAAGTCCAACATAAACCACTGGAGCGGTATGCCTTGGTAGTTCATATGAAAATGGACTCTCGATATAGCTATTTCCTTTGATGTAGGCGTCCTGAGTGATCCAAGCGTTCGACATGAGATAGTATAGCCCACAGAACATTATGGCAATGCTGGACACAAGCATGAGTTTTGCTTGTCTTTTTGTGTCTTCATTTCGTAGTCTGGGAGCGAGTGCATGAACATAGAGACAGAAGAGGGTGAATGCAATGCCATATAGGGTGCCAGCGATGGTTGTGAGAGTGATAAGTTCGAGTTGAGTATATAGGAGTTCTTCACCCCATAGGGGTGTACCAGTACTGTTACTCATATCGAGCTTTGTTGAGAGAAGTATGAGCAGAGTTGAAGTGATCAGCGTCCACCGACTAGTCGTTGCATATATGCATTTCTGATCGGCACATCAAACTCGACATTTTTGTCCGTTTGTGCCTGGGCATCACAATCATGATGCAATTGATTCTAGTTGAGAAAATATAGCTGATATTCACTCCGGAATTCGTTCTCCAAGTGGACTTCTTTGTTACATGCACTCTCCTGCTCCCCGGACACCATGTGCAGTTATCCGAGGATTCGTCCCCATCACAAACCTACCCGCATTCTACCGATGATTGTTGACTATCTTTTGCCGACCACCACCTCCGTTGAGAAGGATGGAAAAGAGGTACACACAACGTTATTTGATGTTGTACACAATGGGAGTGCAATTGTTCTATCCGTCCTCAGAACTAGAGAAACAGAGGATTACGCTAATGGTTTATTCTTGACGTGTAATGGGGTCTTGATGTTACTTGCACACATGATACTTGCTCATCCCTAATTAAGAAAACAATCATTTGGATGCATGTATATTAATTGAGAATACAAGGATGGCTTCGCCAGACCATCACCATCACCCTCATCCTCAACATCCTGGCCTTGTTTTTTTTTCAATCTTCGGAACGATGATAGCCAGCATACGTAGCACCGTTAAACGATCAGAAATTGCTGCAGAACACAAAAAGGCTGTATACTAAGTCAGTTCGATGTAACTCCTACATCAGAATCAAGGGACCAAAGATACTGGTGGCGTGTGAATAATGTTGGGATGAACAATTGTGTGGGATGGGATTACCGACTCTGGCCCGAGGCTGATCCCATCTATAAAACATGTTTGATCAATTCAGTTATGTAACTATGTCGAAATAGTCCAATAAAAATAACGAACATGAGAAATCTAATACATTAGTCCCGATTATCAAGAGATCAGTTTGTCGATATCTTCAAATAGATGTCCCACGATATGATTGGAACAAGAGGAATCTTTCATAGTAATCCAACTCGGGTTCCATGGGACAGCAAAGTCGCAAAGAAATCAATGGCATTATAATCGAAGAAGTAGGAATGCTAGGCCTGGCTAGAAACTCGTGGAGCATAAGGTGCTTCTGGTACGACAGATACACGATGACTGGCTTGAATTTCACCAGCTTCTGTAAACTGCGTTGTGGCATGATTCGATCGATTCCAATGCAAGGAGCTCATCTTTCTCTGTTCCCTTTGTGATTCATATGCTTTACCTCGAGCAACTCGGTATTGCACAAGGAAGTAAGCAATTATCTAGACACATTCTATGGTTTAGCATAGAAACTGAGGTCATTGTCAACTTACCTCGATGTAGACTGAAGACTCTGCAAAGAAACTGGATTCAGCTCGGTCCCAAATTATTACCAGAATCAGCTGCCATATAGATTCTATGGCATATGATTCGACGAGCATAGTGACAACATTCACATATCCGGTAGACCCTTGATCTTTCCCTACAAATATTTCAATATTAGCTGTATTCACAAATTTGTATCTTTTCCATACCGATTAACTTTCTTTGTTGCCATTGTTTAAAAATGAGATATAGCGATATCAACACAGTGCAGAGTATTGTCGTCACTCCCTGAATAGTACTTTCCGCTTTTTGTGTGATAGTGTCCACCTGAACTAATTCTTCAAAGCTTAGCGTAGAATCGAGTACTACAGTCCTTAGCCTTAGTCCTGACAGATATGAGTCATTTCATCTGTGGAAGGTATCTATTGGAGTTGTTTACCTGCGAAAGTTAAACCACACAGGGTGGGCAACACAGTGGCAAAGATGGCATATTGAGTGGCACTCCAAATAACCCACACACGCCAAACCTTATGTGAGTTTAGTCATATTGTGGGATACGTGCGAGAGAGATTATAACGCACCTGAATTGCAGCTGTCAAGATATCGACTGTCACTTGACAGACAAGACCGGCGAGTATCACAGGGGTAGCAAGATAGCTTAATTCTACATATACGAATGGACCACCTGGATAATCGCTATGCTTGATGTAGGCGTTTTGGGTGACCCAAGCGTTTGCGACGAGATAGTATAGCCCACAAATCATTATGATAGTACTGCACACAAGCATAAACATAGCTTGTCTCTTTCTGTCACCGCTCCGAAGCCGAGGAGCGAGAGCATGAACATATAGGCAGAAGAGTGTAAACGCGATGCCATAGAAGGTGCCAGCCACAGATGTTGGTGTAACAAGCTCGAGCTGGGTGACGAGCAGTGCTTCACCTTCTAGTGATGTGGTGCCGTCACTCATGGAGATTTTGAAAGATGGATAGACTGAGGTTCGCTTTTCTCCTTGGCTGAAGTATATATGCGTTTCTGAAACATTTTTTTGAATGGATCTCACGAATTGTCATCGCCGTACCTGACAATCACAATGCGAATTAGCATCCGTAGAGTGACAGCAAGATACTGATGTCCATCATGCCTGCTATTCTCTCGAGTTCGAAGGCTTTGAAGGAGGAGGCAAGGAGAATAATGAGAGACGGTGGGAGTCACTGAGTTCGGCTGTATACGATCCAGTAACCGGGTTTTCGGGCTAGAAGTGGATGACACTTACATGGAAATAGACAATGTAGCCAGGTGGGCGGTGTAGAACTGATGAACAAAATTGATTCCAGGAGGTACCACCTCACGTCGTTCTTGAACTCTGTGTTTGAAGCATGAATACATCATGAGTACATCAGTATTGGTCGAAGTAAAATTACACAAGAATCGCACCCTTGACACCACATACACGCACACACACATTTAACTCAATGGTTCAAAGGAAGCGAGCAAGATTGTCATCTGTCGTTTCCAGAACTAATATTTGTTGACATCAAATATAGTTTCACCTTATCAGGCACACCGTTTTGAGTCAATGACGGCTCGTCAACCCAAATATTTATTCGGTGCCATTAATTGTCTGTCTGTGACTAGAAGGTTGCAGCAGGAAGAAGCATTTGAGGATGAGAGGGAGGCTACGTCGCGAGGTATTGCTTTTGAGATGTCAAAAACAATAGTACTCAAAGTCACAATGTCAACAGAGTTCGGATTGACATTGACGAGGGAAAATTTTCTCACCTGTTAAGTCCCGCAGCCAATAGACAAGCACTAGATTAGCTATCGCAAGTTGGCCAATATTTCACAGGATCCAAGTTCGCGGGGTGTACGTTATTGCATGCTGTAAGCTTAAAGGACAGCAGTGAAGTGTCCACTCCAGGGACTGGGACTGGAAGGCGACAATGAAGAAGACGGTCGTCTTATCCTATGCTCTCATATCTCTTCACAGTCAAATTCAGATTACCGATAGATTGGAACAAGTTGTTGGAAGTAGAGGGCGAGAGAATCCGCGAACATCTGCCACACACATGACAACGGGAAAACACGAAGAAAATAGCTGTGGAAGTTGAGAGAGGAAGCCTGGCAATGAATAATGCCGAGAGTTGTGTGCATGGGTGTTTCACCACCGTGGGAATGCCATGTGAGTAGTACCCCCCCCTGTCGCGAGAGTGACTCAGCCCCAATTGGATGCCAAGTCAAATTTAGAAAGGGGAGGAGAGGATCATGAGGGACGGCGGTGTTGCCACCACCTCATCATGATACTGATCCAACTCGATAGGAACGCGATTGAAAAATGATGATAAATACTTTTACTAGTTTCTTCCAAAATTGGGGCCGAACACCGCAAGGCAGACTGTCAATCTGGTGTTCTTTTGCTCTTTGCTCTTCATGATACGAATTAATTCTTTTCATAGGCTGTGATGTACAACGAATGCTCCAATGTCTTTTGATTGTTTGTCGATATGTTTTTAGCTAGAGTCATGTGTCCCCGCTGCATTAGAGTAATCTATTTCATTTTCATGAATCGATAGCCTATCTAATAGGATTACTTCCCGGGTCATCTACCTCAGTGGAAATGAATATTGACGCAATGCTTTAGGCCATATTAGAAACGCTTGAACTTCTTGACGCTCTCGGTATTGCAGTCGCATGACTTGGGTGTTCAGCGTTAACTGCATCATGTTCTGTAAGCTGGGTTGTAGCGTGATTTGTCACATTATTCCAACGCAAGGAACTTATAGCCGTCGGCCCTCTTTGAGACTCATACGACTTTCCCCAAGCAACTCGATACTGCACAAGGAGGTAGGCGATTATCTAGACAGGGTACTCAACAGTCAGCGTCGTTACTGCCTGCATCGTGAAATTACCTCAATATATGGTATCGTCTCAGCAAAGAAGGCTGATGTACTCAAACCCCAAATTGCTGCGGTCACAATCAGCCAAAGAGATTCCAGAGCATATGATTCGACGAGCATAGCGACGATATACATGTATCCGGTAGATCCTTCAGTTCTCCCTGTCAAGATTTTAGTGGTAGTCGTTTCCAAACTTGTGAGAAAATTGCGTACCAATGAGCTTTCTTTGTTGCCACTGGTGGAAAACAAGATAGAGCGATATTAATATAGTGCATAGTATTGTTATCACTCCTTGAATTGCCAGCTCTGCTATTTGTGTTTTACCGTCTACTTGGAGAATCTCTGTTGACGGTAGTGTAAAATTCAGAATAATAGACCTGGTCTCTAACGCTAGAGGCAACTTAGTATGTGAGTGAGAAGTTCAAAAGGGATCACTAACTCGCCAAAGTCAAGAAACATAGCACTAGGGGCAGAACGACAACAAAGCGGGCATGCCCAGTGGTACCCCAGACAACCCATACACGCCATATCTTGCCAAGTGTTCAATATTTGTAGGATGGATTCAATAAAAGTAACGCCGCACCTGAATTGCCATTGTGAAGATATCAATTATCAACTCACAGGCGAAGCTAATAGCAACCACACGAGCAGCAACCAAACGATCGGTAGTAAGCATTGACTCATCGATATATGATTGTGGGCCCCCAGGATAGTCGGCATGTTCTGTGTAGGCATTTTGGATAACCCACGCGTTTGCCGCCAGGTTGTACAGCCCACAAAACATTACGATAGTACTGTAGCCGAGCATAAATCTAGCTTGTCTTTTTTTGTCCCCGTCTCGGAGTTGGGGAGCTAGTGCGTGGACATAGAGGCAGAAGAGGGAGAATGCCACGCCAAAGAAGGCGCCAGCGACAGTTGTCGGGCTGATCAGTGCCAGCTGATCGTAGAGGAGCTCATCCCCTTCTAGGGGTAGTGCGGTACTGTTATCCATACAAGTACGAGGGGCAGATGTGACTGTAATGCTTTTCACCTTCCTCATCGGTATATATACGTTTCTGAAAACGGTGCACATCGGGACCGTAAGATATCTCTCGAACGATCTCCTGTTCCTTTTTTTACACCCGGGCCACACCAAACAAGGTCACTCCGAGCCTCAGCAAACTTATCCCCTCAACGACGTGCTGGATTCATGGTAACAAATCGTTACCAGGCTTTCGCTTAGCGTGTAAATACACTGTCTAAAACCCCTTCCTAAAATACTTCGTATCATAGAGGAATACCCACATCTACCCTTGATCTGTCTGTCTAGGTTATGCAGCAAGAATGCGGGGGGGGGGGGCAAATATGTGCTTACCACGACGGTAATCTTTATGTGATTCCCCAACGACGCGATCTGGTTGTCTTCCATATAAGATTCGCTTACACGGCGGACATCTAGGTATCAAGTCGCGCACGGATTGATGTTGTCATATTCACTGTCAAACTAACATGTTACCCCTGCCCGGTTTGTGGCACATCAGTTACCTGGTTGTGGTGGCACAGCACTACCGTGATATCTAAATGTTGCACATATCTGACAGTCGTTTGTCGTGGACCATCCTGAACGAAAGAGGGACTAGCAACCGTGGCCACCCAACCCTAAAGATCAGGTGTACATCAGTAGAATGTCAAATGACATGTTTAGAGTGTCCGCCACACATACCGAAAGATTTCGAGAAAAGGCTGTCAAGGGTGACGATGATGGTTATGATTTCGGCGGCGGAGAATCTCATCCCCAGGCAAGATTATCGGAGACGAAGTTCGGAAAGGGGCTGGAATTACTGAAATGCTGATTACTGTTGCACAAACGGGACTCGGAGAAGGACGGGTGTAGTGCTACCTGAGCTCATAGGAGGACGCTCTTACTTAGTTGTTCGTACGACCGCGCGCTTGGTGCAAGAGGTTCCAAACGTCCACGGCACCAACACATGTTACCGGATGGAGAATCCAGAGGTTTGGAATTATGTTGGGATACCGAAAGGAAATTCAACGTTATTCAGCCTGTCGTTGAGAGGTATGATACACTCGTAAATAAAATCCTAGTAGCAGTGCGAACAAGATAAGTAAGCTTTATTAGGCCATTGCTTCTGGTGCAGCCGGAACACGGGGAATACTGCGAATTTCGTTAGTTCCACCAAACTGCGTCGTAGCGTGAACTGAATGGTTCCAATGCAAGGAACTAATCCGATCACTTTGTCCGAATTCCGATTCGTATGCTATTCCTCTGGCGACTCTGTATTGCACGAGGAGGTAAGAGACTACCTGGATACATGGTTAGGGCTTAACATGGGTACTGATTTTAAAGTGAACTTACCTCGACAATAAATGAGGTATCGGCAAAGAGAACGTATACACTTAGTTGCCAAAATATTGCGTAAGAGAGTATCCACATGGATTCCAGGGCATACGACTCGATGATGATGGCTACCACGTTCATGTATCCCGTAGACCCTTGAGCTTTCCCTGCCGATTCGTGGCGTTAGACCATATTCACTGCTTGTATGATTGATGATTCCGTACCGATTAATTTCCTTTGTTTCCACTGCATGACTATGAGGTAGCCGCATATGAACAGAGTACAGAGTATGGTAGTGACTCCTTTAAGGGCAGATTCCGTTATCTCTATTTTTCCGTCGAGTTGGTCAAGCGCCACAGAGGGTCCCAGTGTTGTGTAAAGTATATCAGTTCTCAACTGTAATGCTGGATGGAAATAATCTATATCATAGAAGGAAAAAGTATGTCGGGACATACTCACCAACGAAAGTCAATAAAGACAGTAGGGGAATCACAGCCACCCAGCGTAGAAACTGAGTAGCACCCAAGATGACCCATAACCGCCAAATCTTTACACAGATTTAGTCGGGTTGGAGAATAGATATAGAGATGGTAAGAACGCACCTGTATTGACAACGTCATAACATCAATCGCCAGCTCACAAGCCAGCGCAATCCATATCACAGGACTAGTGGGATAAATTGATGTAACGTAATCAAATGGACTGTCGGGGTAGTCACTGTGCTTGATGTAGGTATCTTGGGCAACCCAGGCACTTGCTACTAGATAGTACGTTCCACAGACCATTATGACGATAGTGTAAGCAAGCATGAACTTGGCTTGTCTTTTTCTCTCTCCCATTCGGATTTGACGAAGTACTGCAGGAACATATAGGCAGAAGAGGGCGAACGCAAGGCCGTAGAAGGCGCCCGCTACAGTGGTGGAGCTGAGAAGGTCGAGTTGATTAACCTCGAGTATGTACCCTTCGAGTGGTGTTACTGTAGTGTTGTCCATTGAGAGAGCCCGAGAGACGGATGTTCTCGATAGCGGTCTATATATACTTTTGAAAGCATCTTCATGTTCGTAGATTCGGCTATTTTTAGATGGTCTGTAGACTTCGGGGCCGGAGGGACTGTTTCAAGAACCTTGTATCCTTTATGTCATTGTGTATTCAACAATAAAATTCACCCACGATGATCTCACTGGACCAATGATGTGCTGGCTTTATGGTGTTGAATGATCGTCTTTCGCTTATCGCGGTACTCTGTGAGATATTTGCAAAGAAAGCATTGGTGTCTAGAAGTTGATCAATGTCGGCGATTTGCAACATGAGGAATGTTCTGAATCTAGTAAACATAGAGTGTGATTAAACAATATAATAATCAGGGACGATAATCAGGCATCAATTATGCACTCTTACTCACACCTTACCCGAAGGCCGAGACAAATATCTCTGGCTAGATCTAACGGGGTGCTCCAACGCCGGAGAAGCAACAACGTCGGGTGGTCCAGTGGGAGACTGATTCTTTGGTGGACTATATGTAAGAGTCAGAAGAAGTTACGAACGCTTGGCGGGAGACAACCGACCATGGCTTCCTCTCACTTGATCGTTGCGACCTTTCTTCGCAGTAGAAACCCTTCAAGGCCGTCTTATTCGAGCCGTTAGGACAATGTCTCTGCGACAATATTGCCCACCGTACTTGGATTGCTCGGTGTGCTCCAGTGACTCTTGCCTTATCTTCCTTGGTTGATATGACACGGAGAAGGTCCGTCGCTCAATGATGAACGGATCTTCCATGGAGTGTCAGTGAGAAATCATTTAGAAGCTGATTCTGATATCGCTCAGAATGCCCGTACCCAAAAAGGCCAACGCGGTTGAGGTAGAATTCCGCGGAGTGATGCTACAGTTACTACGCTCGCTGACTTTGGTCGTGCACTCTCGCCTCTCATCCAGTCCTGAGGTCGGGCGAATGAAGCACACGTTGATGAAGTCGACATTGGTTGGCCGGTGCACGTGACGGTGATTAGTCAGGATATAGGACTGCGTCATTTGGGAGGAAAGTGGTCGGACAGCGATGAGCATTGTCGCTCGCCTCGTCCGCAGCGCCGTCCGCGCTCGCTGGCAGCCCCCGACGCGCGGCTTCCACGCCCCCCGCCCGCTGCTCTTCAGATACTCCCCCGCCCCCGCCAGCCCGAGATGGGTCAACTCCAAAAACCCGGACCCCGAAGATACTCCCGAAGAACACGAAAACGACAAGTCGGAGGACGATGACCACAAGCCAGAGCACGAACGTGACGCTGAACACGAACACAGCTCGCCCTCGTCGTCTTCCCCCTCCCCCTCCTCGTCCTCGTCATCCTCGTCCTCAGCGACTTCTCCACCGTCTTCCCCCTCCAGCTCTAACCCCGGGTCTGGTCCAATAGCCAAGCAGTCTGTACCAGAAAACTACCCACAGGTCCTTGCGCTACCCATAGCTCGCAGGCCTCTTTTTCCCGGCTTTTACAAGGCCGTTGTGGTTCGCAATCCTTCCGTCGTGGCCGCTATCAAAGACATGATGAAACGCGGCCAACCATATCTCGGAGCCTTCCTTCTCAAAGACGAGCACACGGACAGTGACGTGATTACTGATGTCAACTCTGTACATCCCGTCGGTGTCTTTGCTCAAATCACGAGCGTGTTTGCGGCTGCCAGAAGAGACGGAGAGGACAAGGAAGAGGGTCTTACGGCAGTCCTGTATCCCCATCGAAGAATCCGCATTTCTGAACTCGTAAAACCTGGGGTTGTCGACTCCGCAGCGTCGGCAACAGGTACCGACTCCTCATTACCTACCCCGCCATCTACCCCGGAACCTTCGGAACTTGGTCCTATACAGACTTCTTTCTTGCACGACCATGCGGTATCCATTGTCAACGTCGACAACCTGCAGACGCAGCCATATAACAAGGATGATCAATATATCCGCGCGTTCATGTCGGAGATCGTTTCTGTCTTCAAGGACATTGCTCAACTCAATCCGCTCTTCCGTGACCAGATTACCAACTTTTCGATAAATCAAGTCGCGTCGAACGTCTTTGATGAACCCGACAAACTCGCTGATTTCGCCGCCGCCGTATCAACTGGCGAAGTTCAGGAACTTCAAGACGTCCTCGAGAGTCTGGTTGTCGACGACCGGTTACGGAAAGCCTTGCTCGTCCTCAAGAAAGAACTTATCAATGCTCAGTTGCAGAGTAAACTCGCGCGCGACGTCGATAGCAAGATAGCTAAACGTCAGCGAGAATACTATCTTATGGAACAATTGAAGGGTATCAAGAAGGAATTGGGTATGGAGAGCGACGGGAAGGACAAGGTGATTGAAAAGTTTAGGGAGCGTGCAAAGACTTTGAAGATGCCTGAAGGTGTACGGAAGGTGTTTGATGAGGAATTGACAAAACTCCAGGGGCTTGAGCCGGCCGCTAGTGAAGCGAATGTTACAAGGAACTATCTAGACTGGTTAACACAGGTAATACTTTTTAAACCTTCGCCTATGCTATACTTATCGCTATGCCCGATAGATCCCTTGGGGTCAACACACACCCGAGAACTACTCCCTTACGCACGCGAAGACCGTCCTCAATGAGGACCACTATGGCCTTGTCGACGTTAAATCTCGTATACTAGAGTTCCTCGCGGTAGGAAAACTACGGGGTACCGTCCAAGGAAAAATCATCTGTCTCGTTGGCCCTCCCGGTGTGGGTAAGACGAGTATAGGGAAGAGCATAGCTCGAGCTCTTGGAAGACATTTTTTCAGGTTTAGTGTTGGTGGTTTAACGGATGTTGCCGAAATTAAAGGTCACCGACGGACATATGTCGGGTACGTATACTCCTCATTCTTATGGAGATACGTGGCTGACATATAATAGCGCGCTACCAGGGAAAATTATTCAGGCTTTGAAACGTGTTGGAACTGAAAATCCGCTCGTTCTCATTGACGAGGTGGACAAAATCGGACGTGGGATCAATGGAGACCCCGCCAGCGCACTTTTAGAGATGCTCGATCCTGAACAAAACAATAGTTTCCTCGATCACTAGTGATTATCCATTTTTCTCTCCCCATTCAGTATACTCACGACATCTCCCCCAGTATGGATGTACCCGTTGATCTCTCGCGCGTACTTTTCGTGTGTACCGCCAACAATCTCGATACCATACCCGCGCCACTTCTCGATCGTATGGAAGTATTAGAAGTGTCGGGTTATGTGACTGAAGAAAAAGCTGCCATCGCTTCGAGGTATTTGGGACCTCAGGCAAAGGAGGCTTCTGGATTGGGAGGTGCTGATGTTTTAATTGACGATGCTGCTGTGGATGCTTTAATCAAGTATTATTGTCGTGAAAGTGGGGTCAGGAATTTAAAGAAGCACATTGATAAGGTGCGGTTTGAGTTCGATATACGTCACGTGTGTGTTGCTCAACTTTTTCTTGTATCTAGATCTATCGCAAGGCGGCACTGAAACTTGTCGAAGATCTTGGTGAAGAGACGTTCCCCGAACCCAAATCCCCCTCTGCAACGGCTGCTGCTGCATCGACCACTAATGATACAGCGTCAAGGCCCTCGCCCACCTCCACTCTCATCAACGACTCCGACTCCATACCCTCGCCCTCCTCCCCCTCACCCAGCACTGTCAAATCTCAAGAGCCTCTCCCTAATGAGCCCATCAGCTCTCAGATTGTTGACGAACTTCTTAACCCGACAAAGACGGTGACCACAGACGAAAGAAAGCCTATGAAAATACCTGATTCGGTTCATATGAAGATAACGATCGAAAATCTGAAGGACTATGTCGGACCGCCAATCTACCAGAAGGATAGGATGTATGTCACGCCTCCACCTCCTGGTGTTTCGACCGGATTGGGATATTTGGGGAATGGGAGTGGTGCAGTAATGCCCGTCGAAGCAATGGTATGCGTTCGCTCTGTCTTTTTTCATGACTTCCTCTTATGCCCTCGATAGAGTATGCCTGGAAAAGGCGGTCTTCAACTTACTGGTAAACTAGGGGAAGTGATTCGAGAGTCGGCGCAAATTGGGTTGAGTTGGGTGAAGTCGCATGCTTATGAACTGGGTGTTACGCAGACGCCCGATGAACAGTTTTTGACCGATAGGGATATCCATGTTCATATGCCTGAGGGGAGTATTGGGAAGGAGGGGCCGAGTGCTGGGACTGCGATTATGAGCGCTTTTGTTTCGCTATTTACGAAGACTAAGATCAATCCCGATATTGGTATGTTTTACGTTCTGACTACTTCACCTCGTAAATCTCACTCTTCTTTCCAGCTATGACCGGTGAAATTTCACTGGTAGGCCAAGTGTTACCGGTGGGGGACTAAAGGAAAAGATCTTGGCGGCACACAGGGCAGGTATAAAAACCATAATTGCGCCCAGTGCGAACCGAGCGGATATTGAAGAAAATGTGCCGGAGAGTGTGAAGGTCGGGATTAAGTTTGTATATGTGGAGAATGTGAGGGAGGTTTTGGAGGAAGTGTTTGCAGAGGGAGAAGGTATTAGGAAGGTGTGGGAGGAGAGGTGGTCGAGATGATGATGATACCTCGACCTGGTTTGGTGGGTTAGTCGTTCTGGATATATCACTCATACATTACCAGCGTAGACGCGAACACTAATCTGTAGGGGTTTGTCGCTCGCGCACTTTTGGGGGTTTAATGTGGTGATAGATGGTGATTATGATCATTATCGCGTTGGAGTAGAAGAATTAGAAGGGAGATACAATAGTGTTGTGTCTAAACTTATTTATTAATTCATACACTACTTATCCGATATGTCAAACTGAGTGTGGGGATGAATGAGCAGGTGAGGCTTGCTGTTTGAATCGCCGCAGCCATATTTTTATCACATGCGAAGTGTCTGGTTTTTTCTTTCACCCGTTTGTAAGCTGGTCGCAGCGTGACGTACTCAAGTGTGGATATATGCTATTGAGTTTTACGAAGTGATCTGCTGTGCAAAGGTTCGAATATGCGAATGACTCGAGTCCCAGCTGATGTCGGAAAGTTAGGGTCGATGGCGTTGTATTTGATATGTCTTGACTATTACCACGAGCTTAAATTTCGCTAATCTTAGGGTCTCATCACCGATAACATCGTACTTTGGGGGTATGACTCATTTGAGCGGTGGTTCCTTTTTGTTGACTCGAACAAGAGTACCACTGCGGTTGGTAAGTGCGGGCGATTAGATAGCGGTGGATCAGTTAGGTGGCGTAGGATAAAAGGGCTGGATCATCCTTTTTGACTTTTGGAATCATCGAGTTTACACTTGCACCCCCTACACACACACCCCTTCCATTGACATGAATTCTGAAGAGACTCTTACGAACTATTCTACGTCTTTGACGTTGACTGGACAAATTCGTTTGGTGTATAAACGAAGTGATATTTGTAATGCGATGTTGTTGGAGAATGGAGTGCCGCGGTATTTGCTTGCTACGTCTGAAGATGGGATGAGGAAGGTCAAGATTAGTGATAAAGATGGGAATGCGGTTGTGGGGGTTGAGCGCCGGACTTTTGTGAAGGATACGTTCAAGTTTAAGGATAGGTTTGAGGGTAAGGCTGTTAAGGTCTCGAATGTTTTGCGAGAAATGACTTCGACTAGTGATGGGTGAGTGTCGTCTTTTCTTTTGGAGTTGACTTTCGGGTGTCTGATGTTTTTTTTTTTAGACAAAGTTCGATGGTGCTAGAGACATCGGATGGAGTTTACCACTGGCGGAAAAATCATAATCAACGTTGGACGGTATGTTCTTTTCACCATTGTATACCTTGAAGTGATGTTGAATTACTACTTTCATCAGTTGTATGAAGAATCTCTTTCCACTCGCGTGGCTTGGACGGAATACATCCCCGGTTCAGGGCCAACATGGGCCCTGATAGTCAACAACGAATTGGAGAACATTCTTGACTACATCTTGGCGTCTTTCTTCTATGTCAAATTTGAATCCAGTGAAGGTGGAGAGAGCGCGGACAGTGCTACTAGGTTCTCTCATCTGTTGCCAAAGTGAAGTATTTTTTGCGAGCAGGTGAATGACCTTCCATTGTTAATCCGGAACTACTAAGGTACTCATACATGAGATACTAGTGTGGGGTGATGGCGTCGGTGAAACAGCGTTGCCTGTTCGCCAGTGTTTTGGAATTTTAGGGTCCTCTTGGATTCCGCCCGGTGCTGCTATTTTCAGTTTACGGGCTTATGAGGCTTATAGAATACCGTTGGGATCGGTATGAGGGAAGGTGTAGGGTTGAAGTCAGATTTGGATCATAGAGAGATCTTTCTTCTCCATAGTCCTTCACGGTGTATGCTATGATACGGGTCAATGTTCATCAAAGATTGTATGTTCTTGAAAGCCGACACGGCTCACTATAAAAAGAACTCAGAGGCACACGGATGATGAGTGTTATCAATAGCGTTGTATAAAGAATTTACGCGTATTCATAGAGAGAATGAAGGTAAGAAGAGCGTAAAAAAGTGCGTAAATACGTCAGTAATTAGTTCCTTATGTATGGCTATAAATAGAATGGTTAGTTGTGATCACTGATCGACCATGATTAGCGATACTTACAGTTGTATACGTGCATCACTAGACGGCGCGGTTTGTACAAGGATGCTAGTCAAGTATTGACCATGGGTCAATCTAAACTCCTCTGTGAAACCTGAGCGTGATTCCGGACATGAAATCATTATCTATTGCGGTTGCATCAAGTATCGTTAAATTACATAGATGTCGTCCCTAATAAATTGATATCTGGTGTATATTGTATGGACTGGTCTGCTTCTAAAGAGCAGCCTTTTCTTTGCGCTCCGACAAAGACATACTGGATTTAATTCCAGCAATGATCACAACAAACAAAATAACGTAAACAAGATATCCTCCCAAGAGGTGTTTTTGTAATGAGATGGAGAATAAGGATGATGAGATGGTGGGGCGATCGTTCGCATAGCACATCCTGCCATCTGCACGATACCGTTTATAGACCCAAGTATCGATTTTGGAGAGGATTCAGCGATGACCACATGAATCGCACCTGGAAATAACAGGTTCGAGTTGATCAAAGAGGCAAAAGGAGGTAAGGTGACGCACCGTAGCCCATGTATAAGGAAAATTGGAATAGAAGCTGGACAAATATAGATAGACAGACTCCGGTGCTGATACCTCCATTGCGATGAGCAAAATAGGTTGAAATGGGGTACGTCAAGAGGCATATGCTAAAAGAAGCGTAGGAAGTTTGGTACATCCGACAAGCACCGTGTTTCCTAATCAGTTTCCCAAGTAGGTTGATCTGAACAAAGGCGTTGACGAAGCCCCATATACCCATGATCATACCAATTTGGTATGGATCAAGGCCCAGGCCGCCGTGTTCGATCTTCGTAGAATAAACGAGTGGCATAAGGACTGAATAAGCCATATCCGTGAAGGTGAGAAAAAGATAATTGATGATGATGAATTGCATTTTCTTTGACCTGAGAGCGGAGCTCAAGGTCGGAGCTTCGGAATCGAGGTTTTCTGATTTTCCATTCGAGTTCACCGAAGAATCGGAAGACGAAGAGGATGGAGAGCAGCGCGGAGGCACCGTACCGTAGTCAGCGGAATTGTCATGACTCAGAAGTGCGTCCGTGGAGCTGGCTTGCGAGAGCTCCGGGTCACACACCACGCTTTTCTCTTCCGAATTTGAGGCTGCCTTTAAGACAGGATGCGTCTAGGATGCAGGTTACGTCAATCATTAAAGTATCAGATACGCAAATCTAACAGTACCTCCTTGAACCCTAGGAAAGCAATAATAAAAGTGATCAGAGCAACTGTCGCAGAAACCAGACATGGTAAAAAGTAAGGGTGGTTTCTGAAAATGTCAATCTTTCCAAAAACGTTCGGCCACCGTTGGGCAGGGTTACTCAAACCACCACCCATTATAGGGCTGAAGTGTCTAGATAAGCAAAAACTCATATAACTGGAGGAGAAATCATAACTCACGAAACGGTTGAACCTATGCTCCACATTAATGGCATCATTGCAAACGCGTCCCCGATGTTCGTCTCATCCGTGAGCTAAATTTGTTCAGTCCTACAGGTTTATCGTCAGACATCCAGAAGCTTCGTACCTCCACCATGACAGTTTTTGAAACGCCTACACGACACTGAGTAAACGCGACGTCACAGGGATCAGGAACATTACACACCAATGTTGCCATTGAATACACCCTGAAAACAGCGAGATAACATCATAGACAAGAATGTGGTCGAATGTCCAAACATCAACATGGCAAACATGAGACCGAGGGGCCCGATGAGAAGTACTGGTCTTCTTCCAATGCGATCGGACATACGGCCCCAATAAAAAACAGTAGCAGCTTCAGCCAGAAAAAATGTCGATTCCTAAATAGATAAAAGTAATCAGTGCATCGTATTACAAGACTATACTGCTACTCACAATAATGCCTGCATAATAACCTGTCTTTCTGTCATCTCCTCCAGTAATTCCCGTTGATTGCACAAATTGATTGATGAAGGGATAGATGACGAGTGCAGTGATGGGCTCGGCAAATTGGATGAGCATTATAAGGGCCAACTGGAACTTTGGCAGCGGCGTCCTTGTTTTCACTGCGCTTTCCACCACATTTGGTTCACTTGAAGGGACAGTAACTGGAGAAACTTCATCTATGTCAGTATCGCCGGCGTAGGTCATGAAAACGTTGGGAGAGCAAAGACTGAGAGCACTAGACAAGCGAGGGGAAGTACTCAACAAATTTTCTGTCCATTTGCAGGCGGCGATCTTATAGAATTTTGCGTCGGCAAAACTCTGACTCATCGCTAGCGAATGGAGTAATCGCTAGTCACTGATGATCCGGCTGTCGACCTCACGAGCAGTAGCTCAGCCTCAACCAAACACAAAGCCCACAGAGCGATAACATCGCCTCGAGGGTTCCGGTCTGACCTTAGCCCCCAGATACAACGGTATGATTGTAAAAGAGACTTTTTTCCGGGGGCGGTGCTGGAATGGCCTTTCAGGGGCCCTGACGACTTTCGGATCCCGATTTCCATTCAAGAATGATCAACTGACCTTGAAAACACGTAAGTTGGTAACAATGACGCAACCGGAACCTGCGAGCTACTACATAATTGGTTTCGAGCCCTCTTATTATCAAAGAACTCGGCCGAGTACCGAGGTGTAGAGGACAAACAAGTATCACGATGGTATCATGCATCTGTCGAAAACATACTCGGGCTCGCCATTGGTTGAACCAAGCCTCCGGAACAATGATCTCTCCACAGTATAAGTATGGTATGTAAATATCACAGTGCGAAGAATTGATTTTTGGGCTGAATGGGGGGACCATACTTTCATCCTGTCCAAATGGGAGCAATCGGTTACAACACAAAGTATAATTGATAGTTACAATCAAGATTCCATAGAATGCGGGCTGTTAGAATAGCTAGATCAGTATGTGGAGGGGCCATCGAGTACCTGAGCGGTTGGGATCAGGAGTTAGTCCACGTCTAAGCAGATTATTTACTCAACCTCCTCTTATCTTCACATTATTACGTCACATCTGAGAATTTGCCTTAACTGTTCGTACGAAACCAGCTTCAAATTTTCACTTCGAAGACAGAAAACTAGCGTATTTGCGAGCGTAGGGCATACCTTAGTCAATGGCGGAACACCATAAATTAACTTCTCATGCCTTAGTCGCTTTGAGCAGGCTAGCCGCCAGGCCAATCAGAGCAACACCTACGAATTGAAGGGTATGTTAACTCTGCGATGTAAGACCGGGCCCGACCTGGGTATGGCAAGTTAGCCCAGATAACCTCATAAGTTTTGGACAAGCATACAATCACATTGAACACTTAATATATGATATTATCGGAGGTTAGGGGTAGGAGTTGGAATGAGCAGAGGGTGTAAATGCGAGATAAGGAATGGCCGTTGCTTCGGATATGATAAATAAGATATGATTAATTATGATTTCAATCACTACGGCTTACACAATTAGTTCCGTCCGTGTCTCCACGACGGTACTCTTTCTTAATGGAAAACACCGCCCTGCCACTAGATTATGTCAACGTACCTGTCGGCCCCACCACCCCGGAGTAGCGCAACCAAATATTTCACGAACTTACACTTTTTCTCAATGCGATTTCGCTCTAATACGGTGATTTCTGGCAGAAACGAATATCAATGATTATTGCACCTTATGCTATGAGGTGGGGAGGCGCGAAGCTCTAGAACTGGTTGCTTGAATGATCTCACATTTGGTCGGTTGACTGGAAGGGAAAAGAAAAGAGTCATGGTAAAGTCGTCATATTGGAGATTAACGATTAGGAAAATATCAAAAATTGCCACGTTAGATCCTCTGGCAGAAATAATCAATCAGGATCATTTTTGCGACATTGGGCAAGCCAAACCTTCAAGTACGGCTTTGGGATGATGATTTATCGCTTGTCCAGGTGATAGGTACGTTATACTGTTCGTCCAAAGGACTGCTACCCATTTGAAAGTAGCAGTTGACATGATCGATTGAAGAGGATAGGCTATTACTTCTGCCCCCGGTAAGAACTTTGCAGTGAGGGTGCGTGATTATCCTCTCGCTCAGTCCAACTAGCTTCCCATCTAATCAAGGCTTTGAGAAACTTTATCGTTTCGGAAGTTTCCTCTGTATACCCCCCTCTATTGCAAACCGAGATTCTAGGAGAAAACATGACCACAATAACTTCCATGACGGTCTCTACGCATTACACCAATCTGCAAGGGATAATAATACCCATTTCGTCCTGCCGATAAGTACTACCCTTTAGCTCTCACGCTGGCTTGTTGCGGTTCCTGGCCGCGCATGCTCGATGACCTTTTTATTCTAACAGATTCGTTATGCAATGGCTCATAGACATGGTGTAGGTCGGTTTTGCATTCCAGGCACAGAACCCATGGAGTACATCAAATAGCAAAGTTCATACTTGCACTCAACAATAAGATCTCGAAAATTCCACAATTTCACATTCAACTGTAAAACCGCTAATTCCCACCTGCGCTATTTCCCGCATCATCGACTCGGAGTCGCTCCTACAGTATGAGCACTTGGACGGTCGTAATCGAATGCATGCAGCTTCTCGCTGAACACCGAAATTGATTTTCAATCAGTCACCGACGCCTGAGTAGGAATCATTCGGAACTATATTTCTAATTCTGTGAAGTTCAAATCTAAAGACAAGAATAGCTGCAAAACGTGAAACATTTGGTCAGTCCTGCTTTCCGGTGAGTCTCCGATAGAACAATCCCAACTTCCGAACATGTTCCGAACGCTTTCCTCCCGGATTCAGATATCCAAATCTTTTGTCAGTAAAATTCAAACACTATAGCTTCGGAGTCGAACATGAGTTATAAGAGCAACTCTTACATCGTGGCTATTTTTGACCACTTGGCACTACATAGCTCTTGGCGAGTTCTCAGCGCTCAGCCATAGCTTAGCCGTCTCTGAGACTCACTTCGCCTGTGTTCATATAATGTACTAATTTATTGCGTGGTCGCGTTTCTCTAATTCTTGTGATCTCACGATCCTTGCAGTACATGGTATAAGTGATGGGACTAATGATGGTCGGCAAGAACAGCACAGCGCAGTACAAACTCGTGCCAATCATTTTTCGTGCCAATCGCTGGGCCCTTAGTTGCGCCTCTGACACTTCAGCACTCCTAGTGCTCTACTTATCGGTAGGGAAGTTGTGGGGGGCAGATATCACAAACTGCTATCCAAATTGAGGACAAGTGAGGAACTATACTCTACGCGATTCGATTAGCATCGCTGGCGCTGCAATCACCATCTCTTTGTCATGATCATATAAATTGATGTTTAGTGGAGTGGCGTAGAACGGTGCACAGCCTCGTATGATCATGAGGTCCAATCACAATCTAGCATCAGGTGGGGGCAAGTTGCCATCAATCACTCAGAACTTGATGGCATCCAATACTCCAGTTTCATCGTAGTTTCATCCTGCATGGAATGGGATTTAAACCCTTTGTGCTTGTTGCTACTCGCTCATTAACCCATACAACCTCCAAACTGAATATGGCCAATGGCACTGTGGCGGAACTCATTACTAGCCAAGCGAGCCCTATTATGGGAGCGAAGTACATATGCGGTATTGTTATCCCAGCTGGTTGACCCCAAAGCTACTCTAACAGATACTTGATTTACAAGCCGTTGCGACTTCATGTCTGCTTTACGACCATCTTCTGCACTTCGATGATGAACTGACGGATATCTGGCTGAAGCTTGGGAAAGGGCCTATCCTTAGATCCTTGTTTATCCTTGGTCGATACAGTGCTATGGTCACTATAGGATATGAATTCATAAGTGAGATTTACCCACAACAACCAAGCCTTTACCCTCTTATACGTGTACCAGGTCTAGGAGTTTTTAATATGACAGAAATGACAACAGAGGTCAGTGCCCCAACTATCTTACGAATTCATCTTCTAATACCAACATAACTAGGAGTAAGTAAACCTAAGTCCTTGCACTGCTAGGTTCATAATACAGAGTAGCTGTCGAACTTGGATAGTTGTTGGAATGGTTCTCTGTGGAACTTCCTTGATTGGAACAGAAGGTGTGTCGTTACCTGGTCCATTGGGCAGGTCAGGTTCATTGAGGCAGAAAACACGATCAGCAATTGTCATATACCGGTTACGATCTTTATGGCATTTCAATCGTGTTATCACTGGAGCAATAACAACAATGGTTATTGCCGTTTTTGTTTCGACAGCTGTGTCCATGAGCATGCAAGCTATTCAAATCAGAAGTATGCTTCCTCTTTCTTCTCTTCTTCCGGTTCGTCTGATATCAATCAATTATTAGACCTTTTTATCATTGTCCCAGGTTTCCCGGGCTGTTTATTTAATCCATCATCGTCGAGGCCTTTTTCATCCACGGTGGTTACAGGCATAGTTTTCGTAAGTTGCTACACATACATCGGCATCCTGTTATTGAAAGGACATTACAGGTAATTTGGGACATATTTAACATATGCATATTTATTTCCAACACCTTTGCAACACCATATCTATGTACTTCCGATGTTATGCAACGGTTCCGAAGAGATGGTGGCCGATATTTTCTTTGCTTATTGGGTATGAGTCTACTTCATGCTGTTCAACATCCTTTAACCATAGCACAGTCGTCCACTCCCTTTTTCTGTTCACTGTTACACTTGGCCAGGTGAGCCTGGGATGTAACGTCATAACCTAATCCACTAAGTCCATCCTCACGATAGAATTCACGTCTATCTACTATTCCGTAGGTCTTTTGGAAGTTTCTCGCCTACTCATGCTCACTTTCATCTCTAACCTATCATTCAGCCTTGTAACTGCTCTTACTGCCATCATTAATGCCCGAATTTTCCATGGAATTGCCTCCGAAGCGGAAAAATATGCTGACGAATATAACGTTGCTCTCCCAAAGGTCATAAGTTGATGAAGATGTAAAGCATGAAGGCTGCTGACCTCACTTGTACTTTAGTGGTAGGAATTTGCAGTGTACAAAACATTATTGTGATTACATGATAGTCCACCCAAGCAGGGAGAAAAGCCTGAAAATTATTGACGGGTGAACCGCAACGCATATCCTATAAATCCTATAATGTAGTAGGTGAACGTCTTTCCTTTTGATGACACTAAGCCATTCGGTCATGACCTAGCAACTAGGCTGGACGCAGTATTCCATCGGGCTCGCAGAAAAATGCGGGCACCCATGGGGACGCTTTTCCGTGTTGAGCCTGCATTGGGTCCGCGTCAGGCCCCTTAAATGTTACTAAACCACTTCTATATACCCGTACGGTATTTTGTAGCCCATCTGGTGTGCTAATTTTTCTTCTAGACATAACCGAATAATTGTTATGATTGTTATTTTACAGTGCCAAGGTGATCGGAAGGAGGTGTCCGCATAGTGTCCAAACCAGTATGCTAGGTGTCTGCAGGATACCCGCCTCGATCCTCATTGGTCCGCACCAGCCCGCCTCCAGCCGCGTCATGCCTTAATATTGATTCCGCATCCCCCAACCTGACAACAATCCACTTTATGCGTTTAACATTTCAATACCATTACACTATCTCTACCACAACAGCATCTATTCTACGCAATCATCCTTTCTTAGAACTAGTGAAGCGCGGGCTCGGCTCGGCTCAAAAGCCCGGGCTTGGGCTCGGCTTTGTAGGGCTTGGGCTTTCAAAAATGCTGAGCTGAGCCCGCCAGGTGGGCTTGGGCTCGGCTGGGCTCGGCTCGGGCCTGAGCCCGGGCTTGTGAGGGGGCGAGCTGATTTTTTTGAGGCCTCCAAATCTGCTTGGTCGGTCCAGTTTTCACTTATTCATAAGTAATTCTCATCATTTCTGGGCATGTTCTAATACCTTTCATCGTGGTAGGGGCAAAGTGTGTCGTCAACAATTGTGGGGGAGTCAGTCTTATGCCTTTCCCACGACCATTAGAATCCAGGATGGGCACTGTGGACGGCATTTTGATGAGAAGTAGTGGGATCAGCAACATCATCGGCACTATCTAAGCTTTCTGAATGGTTGCCAATCCCACTGAGCACTGGCAGCTGCAGCTGCAATCAATGCCATAGGTTCAAGCTCTGCTCCGGGATGAAGCCCGGGCTCAGGCCCTGGGCTCGGGCCTGCTCATATCCCAAGCCGAGCCCTGAGCCCTCTCGGGCCCTCCTGTGGGCTCGGCTCGGCTCGGCCTCAGCAGGCGGGCTTGGGCTCGGCTCAGGCTTCAGGCCCAAGCCCGCACTTCACTACTTAGAACATATGTTCCATGTCCACCTTTTCAGGGATGGAATAAGTGGGGATTATCCCCGACGGCGGCCATCGCAAATCACAGTAATCATGATTTTTGAAGTACATTTGAAGATTTAGCAGGGGCTGTAGATAGATAATCATAGTAATATGATCGTCTTAATCGTGATAGGGGACGAATAAGACAAGAGAGCAGTGATATAATCATGATTTTCGAAGAACAAGATAATCATGATAGTTTGGATTAGGGGATGCTAATGATAGGTTGTAGTAAACAATTTTGGGTGCCTAACATTGTAGAAAAGAGCCTTTCAACGCATCAGTGGCCAGGTCAATCTATTCATTGAAGTAGAGTGAGCTCAATACATGACTGAAAGTAAAAGATTGACGCACCAAGATAGATTATGAGTCCTTATTTCATCGCATCTATTTGCCCATGACACCATGCCTCCCCCGCGAAAAATTTCAGTTCAAAATCGTCATTTTTGGTGTATATGATGAGTGCACCAAACTTGATGTGGTTGCTGTCGTAGAGTGCAATCTGAATTTGCGGTAGGCCATGCTCCGCTCCATGGGTTCTAGAGAGGCATAGTAGTAATATATCAGGTCAATTGATTGTAGGATTTACTCTGGAGGGACGTCATTGCGTTTGGATATACTAGGCATCGCTTGATGAATGCCAGTGCTAAAATGAGATGGGGTCAGAGTAAATAGGTCATGGGTAACGATATCTACCCAATGAGGCTGTGTAGAGGTCATTAAGACCACAAGACAAGGCATACTTGTCAATTCGCGGCCATATCCCGCGAATGACTGGCCTAGCAACAGCCGGGATGCCTTCCTCCTCCAAGTTTTTCCTTTTGAGTGTTCTGTCATACATGTATACGAGAAAGATGCCTTGCTGAAGCACCATGTTTGGGTGTGGTAGCAGGATGCTGATGTGGAAGGATGAGAGAGCCACCTGTTTTGTTTGACACTTAATAAAACAGACAATTTTCTCGTGGATACTTATGGTAAGTAAGATGCCAACTTCTCAATCCATTACATGAGTGGTCGCTGTTGAAGCAACAACCGCATTATCATTGTCAGTGAGTGGTAGAAGGTCAGTCAGATCTCTCACCTCTCTTCCACAGGGCTGTTTTTCAATCTGAGAGCGGCTCATAGAATGGTAGGTGACATAAATCTGGCGTGATGATATCTTGATAGCTTATTATATTGGAGGGGTGAGCGTGATAGTATTAAGATTGAATCTAGACATCATCTTTGTTAATAATTTACCTAGAAATAAAGATTTTAGATGAAGCGTTCTGAATTGAATAATGTCAACTTATGTGTTCCACTGTGACAAGCAATCATTAGCATATCTTGAGTAAATGTTTGCCTGTTGCCAGGCATAGGCTGAATAGCCTTTGATGTTCTCATTTAAAGTCGCTAACTCCTGCCAAACCTTGTTCATTCGTACAAAAGAGGTGTGTGTCTAGCAAAATTCTTCCTCCAAAATTTCAAGCTCTTCTTTAAGTCTATCCACTGTTGCCTTTTCACAATACCACTGTACGCATTTGCCTAATGAATGAGTTTAATAATGATAGGATTCAAAGATGAGAGGAACCTACATTCTATTGACCACTCGTTGGTGGGCATATTTTCTGGACGACCTATCAACCAGAACCAGGGGTCTTGTCTCCCCGAGTCTCCAGTTCTATGAGGGATGAAAATATTTTTCCCCCATAGTTGTTCCTCCTCTAGCCATTGGAATCCTTCTGTAGCGTTAGGCCCGAGGAGATTTAGGAATTTGAAACAATGACAACATTGTTCCCGCAAGTCTGACATTCGAGAACAGATTTCTGAGAGAACTTTGTGTGAACATGTAGTGATACTCTGGCTACTCAGGTTGGACCGTTTCTCTGTCTGAGCATGATTTAATTCATGGATTGTATCCCTCAACTCAGAGAGAACGTCAAAAGCATGATCCCATCGAAGTGTCGCTTCTATTTCAGTGGCCTTAGCGAGATTGTACATGTCACACTCACCAGCATTGAATGAGGACAGAAGCCAAAGTTGAGTTGTAAGTGGTGCTTCATCATTGATGCCTGAAAGAGGTGTGACCAGGGGGAAAATTTCATGCTGCTCTGTTCTCCATGATTTGCGAAGGGCTATCAGATAGTCAACAGCTTGATTTGAAACTTCTGCTTGACGATGAGTTACCCTGTAGTTTCAGAAATATTGAAATATAGAACTAATTGAAATGGGAAGATGTACTGCAAGGTTTCTATCTCAAGACCATGCCAAATAAACTCAACTAGCCTTGTGGGCATCCCTCCACTCTCTCTCTCATGTGGCACTGAAGTTGCTTGATTCTGCACTGACACTGTAGCGTGTTAACATGAGCAGCAGGGAACAATAAAATATGATACGTACTTCTACCCTGTACCTGATATAACTCAGACTTAGTGGATTGGGCCTCCATCACCCGCCATTGCTCTATCAAATTGGGGGGTATGGACAAGGTCAAGGTATCGAAAGCAGCCTTTTTTTCTGTGTACAATGCTTTAGCCCGACAACAATGCTGCGACAAGTCAGAAGCTGGAAGTATTTCTATCAGCAAGAAGTAGAGTGATGGCATGCAAGCTCACCTAGTTTGCATAGTTTGCCAAAGTTGTGGTGGCCATTGAAACTATCTAACATTTCTGTTATGATCTATTTCTGTTATTGTCCCCCTGACCCAGGACCATATGCTACCACTTCCTTATTTGTGTACTTGTCTCTCATGTTTACTCAGCACCATTCTCACTGTTAGTCAGACTCCTTGGGTATACTTACTCAGCCCGACCTTCTACTTCTATTACTAGGTAATTGACTCTTCTATAAGTAGCGTAGTTATACCCTGTATTTCCTTACACTTTACCAACTCACTATATTCCCTTATTGCCCTCAAGTCGTTGCCTTAAGTTGCAACCTGAGCTAATCGCTATAAGGTCATAACATTTGGTAAAGTGTCGTAAAGCTCACCTTGCAGAAAGACCTCTAGTCATTGAGGCAGGAAACTGCGACAGGCTTGGTATATGAGCACAGATGACACAGAACTATTTGGAATCGATTTTGAAACACTTTTCTACGAAGGACACCGAAACAGAACAGATTTGAAATCCTCAGACACAAGGACGACCAGGAAACAGAACCCTTATCCAAAAACGATGAACAGGAAAGAGAGGAACCAGACCCAGAACAAATACCAAAGAACACCCCAAAAACCAACTAGCAAGAGAACTCAAAGAACTAGAACTAAGAGAAATGGCAAGCAACAACACTGAGACCAAGATGACCAATGCAATCAACCACAAGGATGTTATGGAGCCAGGATTTTTCAATGGCAACAGGAACAAGTTCAATGACTGGTGGAGAGGAATGGAAATTTTCCTCAGGTTCAGCAAATACAATGACGCAGATTCAAAGATTCTCCTTGTCACCAACTGCCTGAGAGGAGAAATCCCAGGATGGTTCGCCAAACAATGGGAAAACAAGATCATTAAGTCCAATGACACCATGGATTGGAAAACCTTTGCCGATGAAATTGTAGATGCGTTCTCACCTGGAGATGAGCAACAGATCGCTAAAGACAAGATTGAAAACTTCAAACAAGGAAACCTTCACACCAATGACTTCCTTGTCAAATTTACCGCTCTTGTCCATCAATCTAAATCTAGTGAAGACCACATGCTCTACCTCCTGAAACAACACACCAGATCAGATGTCATCCACACTATTTTGGGATATCCCCCATCTGCCATTCCCACCTCTCTCAAAGGATGGATCACTGCCATAGGATCCGTAGGAAAAGGTTGGGAATCCACTGAGAAACAAAGAAATGATCAATGCACCGCCACTGGAGTCACTTACAGAGGAGATGGACAACCCATGGAAATTGGAGCCAGAACGCTAGAATGGTCTACCAACAGAAAGCCCAAATGCCTTAAATGTGGCAAATTTGGACACATCAAGAAGGAATGCTGAAACAGATTGTATAAATCCAATATCGAATGCTATAATTGTGGCAAACCGGGCCACATCACTAAAGTCTGCCGAAGCCCCAAGAAACAAACCAAGATTTGTGCCATCACCACCAGAGAGGAAGGAAGTATCGAAGAAGCTCAACAGGATTTCCCCAAAGGTTCAGAGTAGGCACAAACTCATGAACCAATGTATCTAGTCGTATGAGAAATTGATATGTTTGCCCCCAGAAACGACTAGGAGTGCAGGAGCTAATACTCAAACCCAAAATCACTAAACCCAACGGAGAAACTTTCCAAGCCAAAACTATGCTCAACTCTGGATGTACCCACACCTGCATCAACAAACAAACTGTTCACAAACAGAAGATCCCCACCCATAAACTAGAATGCCCTATTCTGGCAACCAATGCCGACAGAACCCCGAGCAGAAAGGAACCAATCACCAAATTCGTCAACCTGGATCTAAACATAGAAGGACACCAAGAAACTATCGACGCAGTAGTAGCTGAGCTAGACTTGGCAGACATCTTCATTGGACACAATTGGTTAATCAAACACAACCCGGAAATTGACTGGAACAGAGGAACCGTAACTTTCTCTAGATGCCCACCCGAATGCTCAATCAGACATACCAATTTCTCACTACTGGAACACCTATGACACCTCCAAACAAAATGGGAAGACTTTGAAGAAGAAAAAGAACCTGATCCCACAAATCCCCTTGACCTACCAGACTACATGCAACCCTACACCCATCTTTTCAACCAAAAAAACTTCGACAAACTACCGTAATGAACTCAATGGGACCACGAAGTCGACCTATTACTGGATGCCCCCACCAAAATCAATGCCAAGGTCTATGAAATGACCCCAAAAGAAGAAATTGAACTCAATAAATTCTTGGACAAAAATCTTGCCACCAAATGCATCTGACCATCCAAAAGCCCTTATGCCGCCCCATGCTTCTTTGTTCCCAAGAAGGATGGATCACTGAGACTATGTCAGGACTACTGCAAGCTCAATACAGTCACCATCAAGGACAAGATGCCCCTGCCACTAATCAGCAAAGTAATCAGGAAACTAAAGCATGCCAAATATTTCAACAAGCTTGACATCATCTGGGGTTACAACAATGTATAGATCAAGGAAGGTGACAAATGGAAAGGTGCCATCCTCACCAATCATGGACTTTTTGAACCCATGGTAATGTTCTTCGGAATGTGCAACTCACCAGCTACTTTCTCTCGCTGGATGACCACCATCTTCCAAGAAATGATCCAAGATGGCTCACTAGTCAACTACATAGACGATTTCGCCATTCCTGCCGACTACCTACCAGAACTCAAAGAATGGACTCTACGCTTCCTGAAAATAGCAGATGAGAACAACCTATGCTTCAAATGGACCAAATCAATGCAACCTGAATCTCAATGCTTGGAACTGTCATTGGTGATGGCCAAGCAAGCATGGAATCTGAGAAAGTTGAATCAGTTCAGAACTGGAAAATGCTGACCTGCGTAAAAGACATTGAACAGTTCATAGGCTTTGCAAACTTTTACTGACACTTCATCCAAGACTTTAGCACTCTCACTGCACCGCTCAATGCCTTGAAGGGAGGTAAGATACCAAAACCCTGGAAATGGACTGCCAAGGAACAAAATGCCTTTGAAGCCATCAAGACCGCCATCACCAATGAACCCGTCCTAGCCTTACCCAACAATGAAGGAAAATTCAGACTTGAAACCAATGCATCCAACGTAGGAATCGGAGCAGTCCTGTCCCAAGAACAAGAAGGAAAATGGCACCCAGTCGCCTTCATGTCTAAAGCCCTCACCAATGCAGAAAAGAACTATGAAATCTATGACAAAGAACTCCTCGCCATCATCAAAGCAATCAAGAACTGGAGACACTACCTGCTGGATGCCAAACATCAATTTGAGATCTGGACTGACCACAAAAACCTCAAATACTTCTGTGAACCACAAAAACTGAACACCCACCAAGCCAGGTGGTATCTCATGCTCCAAGAATATGACTATTTACTCCAACACATCCCCAGCAAAACAAATGTCAAGGCCGATATTCTATCCAGACTTTTCTGGCATGAATCCCCCAAAGAAGAAACCCAGATCGAGATGTTCAAAGACCACATGATCCTACGAACCTTATTGGAAATCCCCACCTTGCTAGAGACCACCATGTTCCTAAACTGAAACTTCTCTATCTCCACAGCCCCCGATATCCCAAAACAGATCAAAAACTCCCCTCATCAGGAGCATCACGTCACTCAGGAAAGAAACAAAAGGCCTGACCAATTTTGGGAAGGAAACAGCATCACCTATCAAAACGGAAGAATCTACATACCAGACAAACCCAGACTTCGAGAATCCATACTCCTGGATCATCACAACCCACCCGACATTGGACATCCTGGATCTTACCACATGCTTGAACTCGTAAAATGAACTTTCTGGTGGCCCACAATCAAAACTGATGTCAAAAGATTTGTAAAAGGATGTACCAAATGCCAGAAGAAAAAATTAACTGACAACCCGGTCACACACCCCTCAAACCACTACCTATTCCTGAAGCACCATGGCAAGAAATATCCATAGATATGATAGGACCTCTACCCAAATACAAGGATCACAACACCATACTTGTAGTAGTTGATCACTTCTCTAAAATGATCCAACCGAAACCTCTCTCACATCGAAGCAACTAGCCAAAATCTACAAGAAAGACATATGGCGCATACATGGAATTCCGAAACACATTATCAGCGACCAAGGCCCCCAGTTCACCTCCAAATTTATGAAAGAACTCTGCTCCACCCTAGGAATCAAAAGGAACTTATCCACTGCTTACCACCCTCAAACTGATGGCCAAACCAAAAGGATCAATCAAGAAATAGAATCCTATCTGTGAAACTTCGTCAATTACAAACAGAACAATTGGGCAAGTTGGCTTCCCACTGCCGAATTTCAATACAATGACAAAACCCACACCACAACAAAACAAACCCCATTCTTCCTCACATATGGCATCCATCCATGGAAAGGAAATCTAACCGTTAATTTGGATAACCCCCTTGCCAATGAATTCACCTCGGAATTAGCCAAAACCCAAAACAAAGCACCAGCAGCACTAGAAGAATACAACTCCACCATGGCCAAATGCGGAAATCTGAAACAGCAAAAGAATCCCTTATCCAAAGGAGACTTTGTCTTCCTAGAAGCAACAAATGTATGATCAAACCGCCCTTCAGGAAAAATGGACAGCAAGCGATATGGACCCTTTGAGATTCTGGAACCCATTGGAGAAACATCTTTCCGCCTAAAATTACCTGAAACTTGGGCCATACACAACGTCTTCCATTCCTCGCTTCTCACCAAATTCAACGAACCTGAATTCAACTGTCAGAAGACCCCACCTCCACCCCCCAGATATTATTAACAACGAAGAAGAATATGAAGTAGAGGAAATCTGTGGACATAGGAAAAAAGGCTGAGGAACTCAATACCTGGTACACTGGAAAGGATATGACAACTCTGAGGATATGTGGCAATCAGCAACTGACCTTGAGAATGCACAGGACATTCTATCCGAATATAGGAAACACAACAACCTCCTGTGACATAAAAGGAAAGCCACAGCCCAACAACTGGTATAGCATTGTCTATTGGTTCGAAGAAGACAGCATGAGCACCCAAAACACTGCCAAAACTACCATCACCACCACCAAACAAGAGGCCTACCATAACCTCATCATCAACTCGTTCCAGAGCTCTGCCAAGCGAGAGCTCATCGAAATCTACAGCACAGTAACAGATGTGGACAATAGATATGCCCACACCTATGTCCCACTTATCTATGATTGACCCAAGGGAGTAGATGCCCCAACTCAGGAAGAGAAGGATCACATGGTGAAGGTCATGAGAAAGGAGAGGCAGCTGATTAGGAAGATAAGGAGGAAGTTGGAAATGATGGAAGACGAATTGAAAGATCTCACCGAGGAGATAAACCCAAACGCCCATGGATGGGCCGCAAATGGAACATGGGGCAAAGGATGGGAAGCACTGGCCGATGAAAACAACCAGCAACAGTAGGCATTGCCTAATAGGGAGGAGGAACTAGTATAAAAATCAAACCATTTGTCTCTTTTTTGCTAGCAAACCCACCCACCATTTCCTACTCAAAGTACATTCCCCTCCTCAAAGCTTTAGTCATGGACTCTTCCCTTCCACCACACATCCACGCCCTCTTCGACCAACATCCTCACGAGGACTATCTCACCTCCGTCTACAACATCAACAAACATTGCACCCACCTCCTCCTCCACCTCCTACACTCTCTTGGATACATCTGAAACCTAGGAAGAACCCTACACAAAACTGCCACTAATATTCACACCACATGTCTCAACGCTGTACAACCCATCTGCACCATAGTAGGACACAACGATGAACTCCACAAGGAATTTGGCACCATCTTGAAGAACCTTGGACACATTATCCCCATGAATGTCAAATACCACGCCCACCAAATCTGTGTCGGCATCATCAATCATCTCAGCACCCTTCCTGACATAGGAAATGAACAAACCCGAAATGCTGCCAAACAAATGATCAAGACCTATCAGAAGTACACCCCCACCAGACCTGCCACCCCCGACACCACCAAAGAACCCGGAGAACCACTCCTCATTCCCAATTACACCACCATCATGCATGACTGCATGGATGAAGACTCCGACAAAGAAAATTGACCCCCAGCTCCAACCAAGCAGACTAAAGTCAGCAACATTGCAGAACACAACATCCTGGATGAAATCATCAAGTTGAAAACGTACCTCCGGAATATCCAACCTTTCCCTCACCCCACCGAATTCACTCTCCAAGATATCGAACACTGACCCGCCTATTGGGTAGTTATTTTATCTGCCTTGATGATGAATTTTGGAACAGAAGACAAATACAGAGGTGAGCAACTTCGCTTTGTCAAAGCTGGCAACGACAACACCCCCCACTTCATTGGTTTTAATGAAAAGACCAACAAATGGATGATATCCGATAAGAAAGCCAAGTTGTTCATTGATCTTACCGATTGATGCTTCTCGCTACTCGAAGCCTGAACGGGGGGTGATGTTACAATCTATTTCTGTTATTGTCCCCCTGACCCAGGACCATATGCTACCACTTCCTTATTTGTGTACTTGTCTCTCATGTTTACTCAGCACCGTTCTCACTGTTAGTCAGACTCCTTGGGTATACTTACTCAGCCCGACCTTCTACTTCTATTATTAGGTAGTCAACTCTTCTATAAGTAGCATAGTTATACCCTGTATTTCCTTATGCTTTACCAACTCGCTATATTCCCTTATTGCCCTCAAGTCTTTGCCTTAAGTTGCAACCTGAGCTAATCACTATAAGGTCATAACAGTTTCTTGTCTATGGCCTGGGTTTTGCTCTTTGGTGAAGGAAGCAGCGTGATTTTGCTCAGCCCACGTGCTCTCTATCCCCTCACTGTGCGTCATGCCAGAGTGAGGTTTATAAACAAAGGAATGGTTGATCTGGCAGTCAACATTATGCCTGTTGATATGCATTTTGGGGACGGAACCACGAATCTGCTTGAGCAAGGGAGAAAACTCTGGTAGATTAGAAGTAATGCGCTTGGAGAGATTTATATGGTACTGGCACCATATATCGTAGCTTATCGATATCCAGCATTGCTTGAATCCTTCAGATCCAAGGGCGTGCATTACTGCATAATCTGTCCTAATATAGCTTCATCATGTTATGTTTAAATGAAGGAGATCAATACATGAAGCACTTACGCTTCTCCTTTCTCAAGATCAGCCATGCCTTGCAGCAAGTAAAATCCATGTCAAGCACACTGTATCACAATTATGCCTGACACTTCAGCATCTTTGAACTTTGACCAATCTTGTTGCCTGATGGCCTTAAGGTTGGCGCAAAGAGAAGTCTTATGGGAGCCGCAATTAGTCAGTATTCAATAGAAAGTTCACAGTGTGTATGTCAACTTCATTTGTCAGGCCCTTGATATAACTTTGGTATTTGCTGTCCTCAACAAAATACCCATTTCCTCCATTGAGCGATTGGTCTAAATGATCATGAATTTTCTTCTTTCTCTGAAGGTGAAAGTTCCCATCAGCCAATAGAAAAAGTGTATATTTATGTCTGCAGATAAATTTGGTGAGTACCGACACCACAACAGTAGACAACACTCACAAGTCTTCATCCTGAGCTGAATATATGTATAACCTCTTCTCCAATGTTAAACCCGACCTCAGGACATGCAGGACATCTTAGGGCAAGGCATCCTGCTCGTCTATAAGACAGTACTGAATCAATATTGAAGTCCTGCCCAGAACAGCGACAAAGCATCAAATAATGCCAAATGCACATGATAAATTTGAATTCCTTATAGTGGTGCTAAGGCTTGTCAGATAACCTGCAACACGTATATGATACTGTCAACTTACATATGTTGAAAATGCAGCATCAGTATAGTCACTAAGAGTTTTACAATAATCATAATTTGAGGACTTGGCATTGAGGGAATGTCGATTGAAATCATCGAGAACTGCAAATGTGAAAACAGTTTGCGGAACATCAAGGGTTGGTGGGAACAGTCGGTGTTGTATGAGCTGAAGGGCCTTGTCTTGTCGCCACTTAAACGGCGTGCAGAGGCAGTACACAATTTTGCAATTGTGTGCCCCATTTGTGTGTATTACAACAAAGTTGTTGGGGCTGCTGATATTACTGGGACAGCAATCACCTTGATGACCTAGATATAACATGTATCCTAAATCGTTTAAAGCTGCCTTCTTGAAGCAGCTGCCCATCCACTTCTGAATATGATGAAAGGGATGATCACAGTGACATTTAACTATACAGCTAGAGCAGGCAGGCACAATGGTGAAGCAGTTGAGACATTGATAGATTGCCTTCCGCTTTCCACCAGTAATTTCACCCTCGACTTGCCCCTGTGAGGGGGTGATACACAAAGAACAATCTTTGCACACTGCTTTGTCGGCCTCTAGAGACAAAATTTCATTTTGAAATTCCTTCAGTACCTCTGATGTGAAAGGCTGCATTTTCGATGAAGCTCCCTGAAGAGGCCAATCAGGCAACTGCATCAAATAAAAACAAAGACTCACCTGGGTTTTAGGCTGCTCTACTGTACTCGTGCTCAAGATGTTAATTCCAGGTATGGTCTCTGTAGGTTTGGTTTTCCTTTCTGATGGATACTCTTGAAAGTACTCTCTTAACATTATTGCTGATGGCAAAGGTTCTGTTATGATTATGAACAATATTTTCTTTTACGGAAATGATTACTTATGTAATCGTTTCAATTATGTCTTTCTATTCTTGTACTTGTATTTTGCTTCTTTGATCTTGATATTTCTGTACTGTCTTCTGTGCCTTGATTATGAATGAACTCTATATAAATAGTTAAGAAGTCTTATATATAGATAGAAGAACTTCTATCTAGATATCTTTAGTTTCATTAAGCTTCTATCTCGGTCCTGAGCCATGCTTCCTGCCCTGAGGATCATTTATTAGGGATAGAGGTTCTTAGAATCAAAGTTATTAATAGATAGAGTCATGTAGTATATAAGACGTCGACTTGGCCATGTAGAAACTCTCCAATGTTTCTACTTGGTTAGGTGGAGACTCGAATATAGAGCCTTTTCTCTAACTAAAGCCTAGAAGTGAATTAAGCCTTAATTGCTCTAATATCTTTGATATCGCTCTCTAGCTCTAGTTGCTTTGCGTATTCGGATTACTCTGAGATATTGATCATCGAAGAGGATCCTTTGTTACACTTAGGTAATCTGAGCATTTCCTACGACGTAATGCCCTAGCTTAGGACTGGGCCAGGGTCACTATAACAATACTACAGCTGATCTTCCTACTGTAGCAACAGAAACAGTGACCCCTGGAAGCATTCCATCCATGCTTAATGAAATGTGAGAAGCTCTTGTATTTATCTAATCAAAAGTCTGATCTTGTTGAAATACAGAGCTGATTTGAGTATCAATATCCCTGCAGCTAACCCGTCCATGTCCTCAGTGGAATCTACTGCTAAACCTCTCGATGGCATCCTGCTGGCACTTACAGAAAGGTGGGATGTGCTTTATATGTCTAATAAAAAATCTGACCACGTCCTATAGAGATGAACTGGCTATCAATAATCCCCCAGCAAGCTCCCCTGGTCACCCTGTGAAACCTACCGCTACCCCTTTCACTGGGTCTCCTGTCCCACTTACAGAAAGGTGAGATACTGTTTGATTACCCTAATGAAAAATCTGATCATGTCATCATAGGGCTGAACTGGCTATCAATAATCCTGAGGCAAACCCACCTGGCCCCCCCATGGAACTGACTGCCATCCCTCTTGATGGCATACTGGGGGAAATGGTGGAAACAGTGGCAGCCAGGCTTGCTTCTGCATTAACCCCAACTGCAATAGACACGGTCATACTATCAAGAACTGCTATTGGCCCAGGGGAGGGAAGGCCGGACAGTTCCCACCTGGATTTGGAAAGCACAATACCAGGAGGAACTTGAACAACAAGCCTGCCAACAACCAACAGACCTCTGCTAACGCCATCAGCAAGGGCACAGAACAAGTTTTTGCATTGGTTGCTTACACCTCTCCCAATACCAATGCCGAGGTATCTTCCCAACCACAGCAGCACTTGTCCTTTTCTAACCATGTGCTCCCCATTACCAGACCATATAAAACCGATCTGGTATTTGGGACGGCTAATGTGAGGGACGTGTTGGAGAGTGGGGATAAAGTGGTTACCTCGTTGATACCAAATTGCCTGAATGTTCATACTTCTACCAACGAGGCCTATATTCTACTTGACTCCAGTGCCAGCGACCACTGTTTCATATCTAAACATTGCTTTTTGAAGTACAATGCCATTTCGCCACCACAAGTTGGGAACTCCACAGGGAAGGACTCCACTTTCACCATTGAAGGATCAGGAACTGCAGAGTTTAGCACAACTATTGACAGCACGTTGTTGAGGATCTTGATGACTGATGCGTTGCATACTCCCCACCTGCGCTCCAGCCTGATTTCGGTATCCAAATTGGTGAACAAGGGGCTGACTGTGAGTTTTGAGGGAGAAGTGGCTAGAGTTAAGAGGCCAGATGGGACCACTGTTCTCATTGCTGTCAGGAAAAATGGGTTATACGTTGTACCAACAAATGGTGACGCACGCACAGAAGCAAACACATTTCAGTCCAAGCAGAAAGCAGTGACATTTGACATTTGGCACCGGCGGCTAGGACACGCTGGGGTGGATACTTTGAAGGGGATGATTAACGGGGGGCTAGTGGATGGTTTAGACGTCAGTGGACCAGCTGACATGGAAGCCCTATGCGAGGACTGTATATATGGCACTCACACAAACCACCCCTTTGGAGACTCTACTGCCAAAGAAAAGGAGACCCTTGAACATGTTTATATCAATATATGGGGGCCTGCCTCAACGGAATCTGCAGGCAGTGCCAGATACTTCATGCTCCTTGTAGATGGCACCACATCATACTGTGCTGTCTATTTCTTGTCTTCCAAATCAGCAGACAGCACTTTACAAGCATTCAGGAACTTCCATCACCAGGCGGAATGGCAGACAGGGAGGAAGTTGAAACGTGTTTGTCTAGATGTGGGGAGGGAGTGGTGCAATGCGTTGTGGGATCAATATGTAAAAGAACATGGCATAACGTTGGACTTTACTACTCCCTATGTGCACCAGCAAAATGGGAAGGCTGAACGTTCGATGCGCACCCTCCTGGATTCTGCACATACTATGCTTGCCAATTCAGGATTGCCACAGAAGTGCTGGGCGGATGCTGTCCAAACTGCTGTCTACACTTGCAACTTCATTCCAAGCACATGCACCCCATCTTCCATCCCTGCCGAAATTTGGTTCAACCAGTGCCAGGATGTGTCCCACTTATGTCCTTTTGATTCTACCACATATGTGCATGTACCCTGCAAAGTGAGCCCTTCAAAGTTAGCTCCCTGCTCCGTGAAGGTCACCTTAATTGGCTACTACAACCGGTCAGGGTACAAGTTGCTGGACCACATGAATGGATCTGTGTACAAGTCCAGGGATGTTATATTCGAGGAGTCAAGTCCAGGGATGTTATATTCGAGGAGTCTCGTCCCCACTTCTCTACAGATCCTATTGTATGTTTCCAGACTGATGATCTGACACCACAACCTACACCAATTGCACCGCGCCCAAAGAACTCCACCACTCTACACCCTCCCTCAACCACTAACCCTGCATCCACACCCATGACCACTACTGACACCATGACTGGACCTGTACTCCCTCCTGCAGGTACGACCACGGGCTCCAACCCCAACAGTGAAGATGAGGTCTCCGACGCTATCATGCCTGGGGGAGATTTGCCAATCGCCATTCGTAAACCAAAGAGAGATCTTAAGGTGTCCACCAGGATGAAGGAGAGTTTGGAGTACCTAAGCTGCCCTACAGCTAGCATGGCAACTATCGAAGGTGATGATTCTACGGTCCCCACTACTTTCAACCAGGCTATGAAATGCCCTGCCCTTTGGATGCAACCGATGATGAAGGAACTTGGTGTTATGAAGGAGAAGGGCGTATTCCGGCTCATACCATGTTCCATTGGGAAGAACGTTGTGAAATTGAAATGGGTATTCGCAAATAAATACGATGATGAGGGACAGATTGTCGATCGGAAAGCGAGACTGGTGGCTAAGGGCTTCATGCAGATACTGGGGGAAGATTATGACGAGACTTACTCGTCTGTGGTGCGACTAGAGTCAGTCCGTATGGTATGCGCTATTGCGGCTTTGATGGACCTTCATCTCTGGCAGGTCAACTTTGTCTCTGCCTTCCTCAACAGCGAAAACATGTTTGAGATCTATATGGAGCAGCCTCCAGGTTTTGATGAGGGGGGAGACCAAGTATGGCTGCTCCTCAAAACCCTTTACGGCACAATGCAGGGAGCCCATGACTGGGTTGTCACCCTTGAGCGTGCATACAATGGACACAGCTACTATACCTCAAAGGTGGATCCGCAAGTTTGGTCTAAAGTTGTCGATAATGAATTCACAATAACGTCAACTTGGACAGATGACATATTAGGAGCGTCATCATCTGAAGCTGGAGAAACGAGGGCAAAGGAGGAGTTGAAGAGCAGCTATGAGATCAAAGATTTGGGTACAGCAAAATATATCTTAGGGATGAAAATTGAGCAAAGAGACAATGGGAGCATCAAACTTTCTCAACGAGCCTACTCCGAATGTGTCTTGGATTGCTTTAAGATGGAGAAAGCAAACCCACACAGCACTCCACTGCCCGCTGGCCTAACACTATTGTCGAAGGATTCGCCGGAGACAGAGGAGGAGATACAGGATATGAAAGGAATACCATACCGCGAGGCTCTCGGCTCCCTGATGTGGTTACAAGTCACCACTCGACCTGACCTATCTTACACTGTGAACTTACTTTCCTGCTTTGCGCACAATCCTGGACATGCTCACTGGAATGCCCTAAAACATACCCTCACCTATGTCAAGGGAACTTTGAACTACGGTATCACTTACTATCACAACTCCAGCCTATGACCCTTTGGCTATGTCGATGCCGACTACACAGGCGACACCAATGCACACTGTTCAATGGAAGGACATGTTTTTTTGTTGGCAGTGGACCGGTTTCATGGGCCAGCAAATGTCAAGAGACTGTGGCTTTGTCAACCATGGAGGCCAAATACATGGTATTCACTCGGGCAACACAACAGGCAATGTGGTTGGGAAATTTTCTCAATGAAGTTGGTTTGAAACAAGAAATCCCCGTCAAAATCTTCGGAGACAATACTGGAGCTATAGCAAACACGCAAAACGACAAGAATCACCAAAGGACAAAACATATAGACATCAAACACTACTTCATCAAGGAGAAGGTCACCTTAGGTCTGGTCATGTTTAACTATATACCATCTTCGCAAAACCTGGCCGATATCTTGATGAAGCCATTGGCGAAGGAAGCGGTCATAAGGTGTTGTGCTGGGATGGGATTGCGAGGATGATGCTGCCAAAGCAGGGGGAGTATTGAAGGTGCTCTGGCACATACAGTGACCACAGTTCCATTTCTATTTTCGACTTTCATTCTATTTTTACTTCACTCTCCATTCTTTGCTTTCTGTCATTCTGTTAAAACTACGACCGCAGAGTCAGAACTAGGTGGTTCCGATTTGGGGATAGGCATTGGCCTCAGCAACACGAAGGCACACTGTGCCCTCCAGCGGGTTCCAGATGCCTAGAAAGCGATAGCGGAATAGAACGCAAGTTGCGGAATGCTTAGCAGGAAGATAGGAATCGAGAGGGAATAGAATCTAAGTCGATTTCAGACTGAGGAATAGATACAGGAATGTGGAACTTATATACGAAGATATACAGGAGTAAATTACAGAAAAGGAATAGTTCCGGAAAATAGAAATAGGAATCGGAATAGAGATATAGCAATTGCATCGCAATAGGGATGAGTACCAATCCGGATACAGTCGCGTTGGCTGTTGGAAAGTTACAGCCCGCGTTGCGTTGGTCGTAGAGCAACCATGGGAGCACAACCGTAGTTCCGGAAAGGGAACTACGGCATAACCGGCCAACCACTACCAGTTCCGGGAAGCGGACTTACCAATTAAAGGAACCCGAAAGACAACGGTCCCGAGCGGATCCCATCGAAAGGAAACTTGACAGCGGGATACCTTGGAACATACCGGAAATGGAAATGGAACGTTCTAGATAGAAAAGGAAACATCGGGAATGATCAGAAAGTTCTGGAAACGGGATATAACACGTTCCCATTTACACATTCTAAGTTCTACTCCTAAACTATACAGTTATCTATTGGTACTATACAGTTTTTCTTTCTGCCACCTCTGCCAAGGATTTATACTTGCAGCCACCATCTTTACACCTCAGTGGTCAACACTACATTCGTTGACGCTGAGGTGAGTTTCTTTATCATAAATGTCTTTACTTTGTACTTACCTGTACCAGCTTGTACCTTCTTTAGGTGAATACTACTCTAGTGGTCAACACTACATTTGTTGACGCTGAGCTTGTACCTTCTTTAGTTTACATCAAAAAGCTCAATATCATGATTATACGCTAGTTGTATTGAGACTGAAGTAGTAAACAAATTATCATGATTACCAGGATTATCAATCACAAATCGTGATATGCGATGGCAGCCATGGAGGATTAATCCCGGATTATGCAACCAATGACCTTTTATTTTTTTCCCATCAAGTCCACATCGATCCCGCATCAGTTCGTGTCCATGCGCAGATTCCGCACTTTTGCTGTAGCCTGTATTCCATCGTATCATTGACTTTCCTTCACTCCAGTAGTTGGGACGAAATATTGTGCAGTTTCTGGTTGAACACTGAGGTTGACTTTCAACAACCAATGCCTGAGTGGGAAGCATTCTGGACTACATTTTGATTGTGTGAAATTCCAATCTAAAGACAAGAGTAGCTGCAATATACATGAAACACTCAGTCAGTCTCGGTTTCTGTGAGTACTCTTCAATAGAATAATCTTAGCTTCCAAACCTCTTCCAGACAGTGATGCATAGTAACTGCCATTTGATACTTCCTGTTTCTCTCAGATTCAGGTGACCACATCTCTTATCTGCAAATTTCAAACCTTAAGGCTTTGAAGTCAAACATGGATAAGAGCAATTCTTACATCGTGACTATCTTTGACCACTTGGCACGGCATAACTCTCGGCGAGTTCTCAGTCATTTCTCAGTCATCTAAGCAACTCACTTCCTCACTTGTGTTCGTTCCTAAGATGTATCAATTATAGATGTCATTGCATTTCTCTGATTTTTGTAATGTCACAATCCTTTGACAAGTGACCAGAGTAGCAAGAACGGCACAAGTGCGGTACAAACTTGTGTCGATCATTTTTCATGCCAAATGCTGGCCCCTCAGTTGCATACCTGAAACTTCAACACTCCTACTGCTCTGGTTAAGAGTAGGGGGGTTTTTTGTCGTGGGCCTAGGTACCACAACCTGCTTTCCAAATTGAGGATAGGCAAGGAACGATACCTTGTGATCCCACTGGCATCACTGATACTACAATCCCCATCTCTTCTTGATATTTAGTGGAGTGGGTAGAATGGTACACATCTTCGTATGATCATGAGGTCCAATCACACTCTAGCGTTGGGTGGGCAAGTTGCCATCAATCACTCAGAACTTGATGGCATCCAATACTCCAGTTTCATCGTCGTTTCATCCTGCATGGAATGGGATTTAAACCCTTTGTGCTTGTTGCTACTCGCTCATTAACCCATACAACCTCCAAACTGAATATGGCCAATGGCACTGTGGCGGAACTCATTACTAGCCAAGCGAGTCCTATTATGGGAGCAAAGTACATAAGCGGTAATGTCTTCCTAATTGGTTGACCCGAAAGAGCCATCCTTACAGACAGTTGACTTACAAGCCGTTGCTATTTCGTGTCTGCTTTACGATCACATTCTGCGCTTCGATGACGAATTGGTGGATATTTGGCGGAAGTTTAGGAGAGGACCTATCCTTAGATCCTTCTTCATTCTCGGTCAATCCAGTGCCATGGTCACTATAGGATATGAAGTCATAAGTGAGATTTACCCACAGCAACTGACATGAGGCTTCACACTCTTATGTGTGTACCAGGTCTGGGAGTTTTTAATGTGACAGAAATGACAACGGAGGTTAGTGCTTCAACTATCTTATGGATTCGTCTTCTAATACATGACCAGGAGTAAGTAGATGTGAGTCCTTACACTGCTAGGCTTATATTACAGATTAGCTGTCGAACTTGGATAGCTGTTGCAATTGTTCTCAATGGAACTTCCTTGATTGGAACAGAAGGTGTGTCGTTACCTGGTCCATTGGGCAGGTCAGGTTCAATACTGAGACAGAAAACACAATCAGGAATTGTCATATACCGGCTACGATCCTTATGGCATTTCAATCGTGTTATCACTGGAGGAATAACAGCAATGTTTATTGCTGCTTTTGTTTCGTCAGCTGTGTCTATGGGCCTGGAAGCTATTCAAATTAGAAGTATGCTTGCTCTTTCTTCCCTTCTTTCTGCTCGTCTGAATTTGATTGTTAGACCTTTTTTTTGCTGTCCCAGGTTTTTCAGGTTGTTTATTTAATCCATCATCGCCAAGACCTTTTTCATCCACAGTGGTCATAGGCATAGCTTTCGTGAGTTGTTACACATATATTGTCCTCTTGTCACTTAGAGGAGATGAAAGGTAATTTGGGACATGTTCAATATATGCATATTTACTTGCAACACCTTTGCAACACCATATCTATGTACTTCCGATGTTTTGCAACGGTTCCGAAGAGATGGCGGTCGATATTTTCTATGCTTGTTGGGTACGAGCCTATTTCATGTAGTTCAACATCCTTTAACCTTAGCACACAGTCGTCCACTGGGCTACCAGAAATACGAGGGGCCCGCGCGCGGCCGCGGGCTGCCTATTTTACGCGTGATTGTACGCGTTGGCGTATTATACGCGTGATTGTCCGCGTTGACCAGTATTGTCCGCGTGAGCCAGGAAGTACGCGGCCAGTCCGCGCGCAGTCTGCGTTGGTCCCTGGCCCATGTCCCGCCCTCGAGTTAGCGCACAAATGTAGTTTTTAGTGAATATACAAATAAAATCTCAGAGAAGTCGAGGCAGTGGCCATTGGTTTATTTAGACTATGAAAACTCATAGAAAAGAAGAAAGAAATCAAACCCAAAGGCCCTACGGACCAACCAGCACTGAGAAACCAAATTTATCTGCAACCCTACGCTGTCCGTGATACGACAGCTTGTTGATGCCACCGCGGAACGATGGAGGTATCACACGATCCTTCGGGGCATGGATTCCTCCTACATGCCTACCGATGTCGTCAAAAACACGGATCGTCGCATGCAAAGCCCTCGATGACGAGCCCGGTGCGCCAGAAGAGTGGAAATTCGATCTATCCACCCCCATTAATCCGGGGATCATACTAAATAAAACTGTGTGTACCTTATTTGACCCCAAAGCGGCCCGGTGATTTTTTTTTTTCGCCGCATATTTGATCACCTTCGGCCAAAGGATAATAATGGCCCGCTCAACTGCTTCATCGACTTCTTTGACGCGATTAGAAGCGGCTGTTCCGCTTCCAGTCGCATTGCTGAGGCGATAGATCCGGACATGGGTTTGAGTGGAGCTAGCTGTGTGGGACAGGTAGAGACAGGGTGGGTGTGTGATAAGATTAAGGTGGGGGAGCGAGCAGAGAGGAGGTCCAATAGCGGACAAAAAGCGACCTAGGAATATCATGGGTGGTATGAAACAATGGTTAGTGAGGAAAGGGCGGGAAGGAGACAAACAAGTACGCACCTTGAGATATATTAAGTGGACAAATACCAGCGTACAAGAACATGGATAATCGGGAAAATATCAGTGTACAATTGGTTTAACAAGGTATAGCAAGCGTTGGACTTCAGATACGGCCTACGCATATGTGGACATAGCACCATTGCGCACCCAAACTATGTACCTCCTAAAAAAAGAAAGCTAGTTACCAAATCAAACGAAGATCACATACCTATTAATATAATGATTGATAGGATAACAAGAACATATGAGTTACGTCCGCGTCGAACCCGCGCCTTCAATGTGATTCCGCGTCGAGCCCGCGCGAGGGCTTCATACGACAGTTAGCCCGCGTGAAGTACTCGTACTTACCGCGTGTGTCCTCGTCATGTCCGCGTCGATCCTCATTGGTCCGCGTCGGTCCGCGTCTGCCCGCGCGCAGTCCTCGTTGTATCCGCGCCTGTCCGCGTGAGTCCTCGTGAGTCCTAGTGAGCTCTCTTGAGTCCGCGTGCACCCCGCGTGCAGCCCTCGTCGACTCCGCGCCTATCCATGTGTAAAACAGGCATCGTCCGCGTCTGCCCGCGTCTGCCCGCGTCTTACCCTCGCAAACATTACTTTATTATTTACCAATGTGTACATTGCAGAGCAAAGTTTTCGGTGCGACGGCCGAATCTACCTCCAAAAAAGGGATGTGAGTAATGGAGAGATATTACCAAATACTTTGACCCAACACACTCAGGGGTTTCAATTTTTTTTTTCAAGACACCGCCGCTGTATCAACCCTAAGGGACTTGATAGATCTGTCCCACCGGTAAATGGTATTAAACACTGATGATTCACAAGTGCGATCACTCACTGTACACGGCCGCACAGGATTTCATCCGGCACGTTGTTAAATACTTCAGAACACAATCTGAGACTCGCGAGCGGCCTGACGGACCAAGCCAGCCGGACGCGAGGATACCAGCTCCAGCATTAACCCAGCAGGATGGAGCGACAGCACCACGGGCATTAACCCAGCAGAATGAAGCGGCGGCACCTCCAGCATTAACCCTGCAGAACGATGCGGGGGCTGATGGACCCAGCCAGGCGGACGCGAGGATACCAGCTCCAGCATTAGCCCAGCAGAATGAAGCGTCAGCACCACGGGCATTAACCCAGCAGAATAAAGCGACGGCACCTCCTTCATTACCCCAGCAGAACAATGAAGCGAAGGCACCTCCTTCATTAGCCCAGCAGAACGAAGCGATGGCACGCCAGCAGAACGAAGCGACAGCACCTCCAGCATTGGGGGAACTTGTACCAGTATGGTCTGCTACAGGCCAAATTATTGGATATAAAGTTCTTGCCGACGACAAGGGCTTCGTGGTGCCTCAGACCCCCCAACCTGCCCCTCCTGTGGCCAACACCCAAGCCAATATCGCCTTGTCTCTGACCATACCCGAGGCCGAGAAGGAAAACCGACCTTCTCTAATTGATGGCAAGCATTCACCCACTGCTGCGGACTTTCCTATCGACCTTAAAACTCGAAAGCCACCAGCCAATTGGGATGGGTGGCCCGACAACAATTGGACTCACCTGTTTACATGGGAAGAATATGTCAAGACGGGGCGGCTGAGGTCCCAATGGGCCAACAAGCCAGGCACTTCCAGGCGAGGCACTCGAACGGCAGAACTTCCGAGGGAGGGCGTGACGACTAAGCGCACTTGCCGGGGCGTCTTCGTTTGTTCGAGCAAAGGTTGCACCAATCGCCTTCGCCCTCATGTTGATACCAAAGTCATTGAAGAGCAAAAGACAAAGGTGGGCTGTGAATTGTGCAGTCAACCGTTCGTCTACATCGAATGCAAAGCGTATGACAAGTTGACGCGCTATCACGCCGGGTGCTTGTACCAACATTTTGGCAAGCACGACCATGACCGTCCCCCCATCAACAAGGCAACCCCATGGGATGCAGAACGTTTCAAGGAACACGTCGTTGCTTATCCAGACGCGACTCCGGCGCAGCTCCGTGTGGGCGTCTCAACTTTGACAGGTCGAACACCACCGGTCTCTGAGATATCTGATGCGTATATAAACACGGATAGGGTGGCTGTTCAGCGGAAGAAAATTATAAACGAGTTTAAGCAACCATCGGGAGGCGATGACTTCATCCAACAACTCCAGCAATTTGACAGCCAATACCCCGGGTTCATCTTGTATCAATCTATCCAAGTCCTTCCTAAATGTGTCATCGTTCTTCAAACACCGTGGATGAAGGAGCTGAGTGTTCACAACTCGACACTGGACGATTCACTGAATGGTATTGTTACCGACGGCGCCCATGGTTTCTGGAAGAGCAGGGCAGCCGTTCTCCAAGTCTCCTCCGTATACTCCACCGCACTTGATCGTTGGATACCAGTGCTTATGGCGTACATGAACGGACACAGCGCGAATGAATTCAAAGTTTATTTCTTGAGTCTGTTTCAAGGTATCGCAGACATTGTTCAGTCGCGAGGAGAGGGCGAGGTGGAAACACATCTGGCCTCTGTGAGTCCTGGTTTAAAGCATTAACGGGATTGCACTCACTTTAGGGATAAGGTGATGGATTTTAGTCAAGCCCAGCGTGAGGGTTTCATACTCGCTTACGTCGAGTTCTTCTCCAACCCTGGGGATGATGATCGCGATCGTGTAACGCTTCGGATGCGTGCGGAATCTCTACTCAAAGGGTGTGCTGAACATTTCCGACAGGCGATATCCAGAGTGGCTGTCAAACATGCTGTGGTGGATCCGACGAAGCACGACGACTTCATGACACGTGCACTGAAGCTCGCGCAAGTTTCAGCATATGAAGAATACGAAGAGATTGCTAGAGGCTTAATGAATGAGTTTCCTCGTACCAGCAAGTTTCTCCACTGGTGGTTAAGACCGTCGATCGCTAGTATGATCATGAAGAGTCAGCGGGCAATGGAGGAAGATCTGTGGCACTCCTTACCTGACACCACAAACGCGCAAGAAGCCAACCACTGGGCCATGTATCAAGCGGTCGGCACTGATCATTCTCTGTTGTCGGGCTTGGAGGCACTCTATGCTGTGGTGAACAACTTCCAAAGCTCCGAGTCAGCGGCCAAAAGTAAGTGTTATTTGCTGGCGGCGGATTGACGGCTGAGTACGAATCATAGACGGACAAAAAACTCATTATGGCACTGTCACCCGCGAAAAGCGTATGGCCCTGGAACACGGGCGCTCACATCCTCGTCGCGATCCTAATGCTGAACGTGCCTACGTCAATGACGGCCGCGCACCGGACACCATGAAGAAGTTGGTAGGAAAAACGCCTCTGGCAAAACAACGCAAGCAGGCCAGGATTTTACTCAGCGACACCTTCGGATCGATTTACTTCCAGTGGAAAGATAACTCTTGCTGGCTTGATGTTAGCTTGACGTTACTGGATCAAGCCCTCTCTAGAGGTTGGGATGAGTTCGTGGACGTTTGTGGGTCTCTTACATACGACGAAACAAAGGGAAGGACGTTTGCTGCCATAGAACGAATTAGGGCTCAGAAATCCAGCCCGGAGCAAGACTCGAGTATCAGCGAACCTCTGAATATACAGCGCGATCTTATTCGCCAATACTTGTTGCAAGAGAAAATAATCAGGAACCTGAAATCACCAGACATGGTGTTCGTGAGTGGCCAGTATCGCGTACAGTCTACGATGTCTCTTACCCTATCTCTCAGGCTTGGTTACCGTCTCTTCTTCGTCGGGTCCTCGCCGCGAAGTCTGAAAGTGACCATGCGCGCTGGGTTCCGTATTTTCTGCCCCTCTACTGCGATATTCATGACTGCACCGGCGGAGCAAGTACGGATGGGCCCCATCTGGAAATATCGCCTTCTCTTCAGCCGCTATACACAATTCAACTGGGCCCAGCCGAACATGAAAAGTACAATGGTCGTCTAACCACGTGGTTTAAGGAATTTATGGATCTTCGAGCGCATCCCCGTCTCGACTGTTGGAGAAGCACGGACAAAGACGGCCTGCTGTGTGCGGGGAAGCGTACTGACTATCCACGCTATATAGTTTCATTGCCAGTCGTTTTTGTAGTGGAATTCGTCCAAGATGATTTGCCGAAACCCTGGGAGTGGTACATACCACCAAAGTTGAACCCTCCTCCGCCTGCGCTCAACAAGACACACAACGTCGTTTATGATCTTGTGGGGGTGAGCATAGTCGCCAACAATAGCACAAGTAATCATTTCACGGCTCGCTTCTATGACACCGAGGATAAGGCCGTCTACGTGTACAACGACATGCTCTACAGTGGCCGGGCACAGTCCCTCCGTGATGGTGTCTTGTCCAAGCATGTTGCGGGCTATCCTGTGGTTCTTCCCACCCAACAGGCTGTTCACCACGCCGTTTATTACCTCAGAGGGGGCTTGGCGGCACAGCAGGCTTTTTATCAAACACGTCTGGCCGCGCTCAAGAAAAAATTTAAGATATCGGTGGAACCAGAGTTCCCTTGCAATGTAGCCTCTGTCTCGTATACCGGAAAATTGGCCTTACTACCATCCCACTGTCGTTATTGGATCAAGAGTACGAAGAATCGCTGCCACTTAAACGAATATGCAGAGGTCACACAGGAGGCCAAATTGCTGGATGCCGCCGCGGCCACTCCACCCCCTGCCGAGTCTGAGGATACAGCAGTTGGAACGAACAATCCACCGAAACCGCCCCCCATAGAAGAACTGTACGCCCGAGTGCAGTCTCCCCAAGACGACGACGACCTTCCTTCTAACCCCGCCGATTGGACTCCATCTGACACGTGGCAAGTGGCAGAGAAAATTCCATCCAAGAAATCCATGCGTCCGACTAAAAAAACCCCTTCCAAGAAATCCATGCGTCCGCCCAAAAAAACCAAGGCTCGTAAAGCTCGCTCTCAGCACAAGAAACCTCGTAAAATTCGCCAACCTCGCCCTCCGCCCTTCCCCAGCCCATCACCCCTGCAGCCTGAGCCAGACAGAAAGGCCCTCGAACGGAGAGAGATCCTTCAATTGATAGAAGAGGTGGACGCTCTGGCGGACCCCGACGCAATGTCCGACGCTGGAAAGTCCGAACCAGAGAAGTCGGGCCCTCCTCGGTTGCGATGTCGTTGTGGACTCACAGGAGAACCCGTGGACATCCTCGCCTTGGCGCCCGACGAGGGTCAACTACAGGAGTGCTCTGGTTGCAAGCAGTTGAGTCATCGTGCATGTCAACCAGATGGGCAGCCTGTTTCCCGCAACTGGTTGTGTTACCGATGTTCAGGACCTGATATCGCGGGACCCAAGATGGAGGTCACTCACCGGCGGTACGTTAAAAATGGCGAGGACACAAGCCCGACGCTGACAGTTGCACTAGGATGTTAAGCAATGTTTGGCTCGTGTCTCACTCCCTACGAGACCGCCTGCGACCAGGTCTGGGGGCTCTTTGTCGATTAGGCGACTTCCATTACCCTGTGCGGTTGCTAGGCTATGACGCCCCTAGTCGCACCTGGAACCTCCAGTGGTGGCGCGGTTGTGACTTCTTCCCTCATGGCCCTTCGCGGAAACGGGATGATATAACCTCCGAGCCTGAAGCGAATATCACTGATGCCCTCTGGGGCCAGACTATGTCGCGACGTAATATTCGGGTAAGTGGACGCTGTCTGTGCGAGCAACCTTATTTATTTCCGACAGCTAGGACGATGGGTGCTGGCGTCGCAATTGGAAGAGGATACATTGGATTATCTCACGGAGGTCGACTACATGGAATACACCGCGGCAATAGACGATGCATTGCACCCGCATATAATGACCCTACAAGCTCTGGTGGCGCCGGGCGACTCCATGGATGCCACCGATATACCTGTACTTGAAAGGACACGCGGTATACGAGTCAATAGCTTTCACCACGTAGTGAAGGACGCAGCTCGGGGGGCGATACCGCTACGTGAACAAGCGGGAATAACCAATTGGTTACACGTTCATCTAGTTGATGCCCAACGTAACCAATGGCAGACGGGACCGACTATGTGTCATGCGTGCACGCTTTGGATTGCGTATAAGCTGGAGAGAGGGGTTGGCAAAAGAACGATGGCGTTACTTGGGTAGAAGAAGCTTGGCGACTGCAGACAAATACAGGGCGGGTGATCCGGGAAGATGTTAACCGCATTGCTATAAGCAAACTGGAACGGTTAATGTTTGAGTTTTCGAACCATGCCGGCACAGCAGGTGATTACATGTGGGGTTTGAACTTGGGAGATCATCAAGGAGGTTGGAATCCCTACCCTCTCGTGCCCTCCTCTTGGATCGTTCGAGACCATGAGCCAGATTCACTGAATGACACGGTACGTCTTTTTCACGTACTGAGTGCGGCCTATTTCACCACGGCCATCATAGCTCGGATGGGACTATATTCAGGTGGAAAATGGTACTAAGTTCGGTAAGGTTAAGGAAGAGATTTTACAGATTAAGTTTGAGGCGGACGTGGTGAAAGAGGAGGATAGCAATGATATTATGAAGGAAGAGGAAACTATAAAAGAGTTAACACCGTTTAACGAAGAGGGGCGAATAAAAGAGGAAACGGTTAAGGGAGAGGAAGAAGAGGGGAGATTGAAGCAAAGTATCGAAGCCAAGGAGGAAATGGTGATGGAAAGGATCGAAGTCAAGAAAGAGATAAACGAGGACCGCCGGGAGGGGAAAAAGCGCAAGAGGTCGTCGGATCCAGAGGTTTGGGAGAGTATGCCTAGGCCCGCACCGACACGAGGACGCGGACGCGGACGCGGACAACCATACAGCCAGCCCTCCACTACCCAAACCCAATCAGGCGGGCAAGGCCGAGGACGAGGGAGAGGTAACCGTGGCCGTGGCCACCGTAAGTAGACTAGACTTTAAATCTACAACCGTAAGTAAGTACTGTAGACTTGTCATACTTGGAAAGTACATACCTATACTTCCCCAGACTATTGTGTGTTACTTGTATGCCGCGCGCGGACGAGGACGCGGACAAAGACGAGGACGCGGACAAAGACGAGGACGATCACGCGGACCAAGACGAGGACGCGGACGCGCACTAACATCTTGCCGTAAGATGTAATGCAGGTCGACCACAATGGACGCCCACGAACTTGAAGCAACAGGTGAAACTGTGATCGTAGATGAAATATGTGTTGATGTTGTCGATCACGATCGAGACGATCGCGTTGGATATGGCTTATCGCGTATATTTAGAGACCGTGGTATGCAGAGGTAAAAGTAGGACTCTGGTGAAACCCAATCGTCGGAAAAGGGAGGTTATGACACTGGAGAAACCCAATTGTCGCGAATAATATCGAGCTGTAAGAGGTCAGTGACGAGGATGACAGTGGAGAATCCCAGTTGTCTCCCCGGTGTTTGCAAGAGCCTCTGCTCGCATATGTATATGAACTCTCACCGACATGTGGCCGCGATACAGTGGGTGATGAACGGAAAGACGATACAGTGGGTGATGAAGAGAAAGATCGCCGGGATGGGACTGTGACAGTGTTACGGTGGGCACATGACCGCAAAGTTAATCAAAGTTGAAGACGACCCCGATGAAGAGGTGGGGTTTCTATTAATAACAGTCTCCTGGTTTTTTTTTCGACTTCCTACGCCCAAGAAAGCCGCATCGACGTACGGGACGCGAACCCCGTTTTCCAAGCCACGCCCCAGGGTAAGCTTATTGCACATTGCAGCATGTCTATGCGTCACTCACTGTGAATGGCCTTATAGTAGTTCTCTTGGTTGACCATAGCCGTGTTTCCTTCCCCACTACCGGGCTTCTCCGTGGTGAAATCTTTTGTTGCGACAACAGGGTTTCACCTGAGTCGTGTACTTCCTTCGTCTCAGCTCCTCCGATCATCAATTGCTTTCAATACACAAACATCGCCCGCTGGCTTCAAGGCATGTCATCTTCCAAGTCGTTGCCCTCGTCGTGCTTGCAGTGGTCTATGATGGAACCAGAAGGTCTGGTCACAGTTATCAATGGTGACCTCTATTTTTCGCCCAACAGCCGAAGGCCCGTCTCAGCGATCCCAGCTCTGCCACAACCGTGGAAGTTTGTAGAGAGGGTTTCCACCGCCACTGATTTTCAAGAAGCACGTTGGTGGAGTGAAGGATCAGAGTGGCTTGGTTTTGTGCCCAGACAACCCGTACCCTATACAGGTGTCTGGTTCGGTCCCTTGAATATCATACCCAACAAGTTACTCTGCGAGAACCAAAAGGAGTACGGCTTGCCGGCTTTTTATAGCGAAAAATGGTTAGAGATCGACTCAATGCTATGGGAGACTTGCCAGGTTCTTCGTGACTCGTACCATCTATCATACGCCCTTCCATTCCCTCCCCGACGCTGGGGTTATCACAAGATGTTCTCGTCACGGAGGGAGGCAATGCGACACATAACGGAAGGTCGCGATTGGTTTGCGATGTGGCTGGGGCTACTCTATTGGTCCACGAGAAAGATACCAAACGGTCCTGATTTTGCGGAAGGAATGACACCGCCCGATTGGTTCAAAACAGTGGTATTAAAGAGGTCTCAGAATTTGAATGGAACCTATGTAGATGCCATCCGTACATCACAACTTCTGCAGAACTGGTGGCAGATAGAACGTGTAGGTTTGTTTCTGCACCACCCCACTGACGCCCCTGCTCAGCCCTCGGCACAGTGGTTCGTAGATCAGAGCGTGCCCGTGTGGTATCGATGGGGCGACAGAGAAGGTCGCTCTTCCACACAACGTGATTTTAACCTTCTCCGTCCAACCCCGAACAATTACAAACAGCGACCACTTGGTTATACACTTCCCCCGCTCCGGGTTTATCAACTACAAACCCCAACTCTTATTTTCCCGATGACGACAGGGAAGATGGACCCGGAGAGGCCCCAGGCTACGAGTTCACACCCCTCTCCCCTACACTTCTTTCCCCTCAACTTCCTGGCCTTAATGAACTCGGAGCTCCGTCACGCGGACCTTTTACCGTCGCTGTAACGCAACAGCAACCTCCTCTCAATAATGCTGGCTCTTCGGAACCCACCGCGAACAAACCACGCACATTCATCAACAGCAAAGGCTTTCCAGAAACTGACTATGGATCGGGACGGTCAGTTTGGGAGGATTTCTTCAGAAAGCAGCAGGAAAGGCACCGCAGGAAACTTGACAAAGAAACAACGAAACAGAAGCAAGCTCGCGAATCTCGTCTCCGGCAGCCTCCCAGGACTTCGTGCCCTGTTTACGTTTGGGATTGGAACGATGACGAGCCTCCCACGTTTGTAAGAACGCGTGTCAGAAATGATGAACGTGAGGAGACACTCAACAGCTACAGTGCCAACCAGTTGAAGTATAACGCGTTTGACAACGAGTGGGATTGTTGTCGCGAGTGGGGAGATGACCCTGAAGAAGAGGAGGACCCGCCAGCAAAAACAGCCGAGGATTTGTTGACAGACCGCCTGGTGACAGAAGTGCGTCGACTGTTGTACGAATATTATGGCTGGGTGGCGCCTATACCCCTGCCACCACCTAATAATTCATCCATGTCTGAAGATGACCGTAAGTCTTTAATAGCGGTACTCGGCCTTCAAACCGTGCGCACCACAAGTCCTCTATTCGACACACCACTGGCTAAGAGTGCTATTCCCTTCATCAAACTTTTGGCTGCCAAAGAGGTTCAGCGGCCTTCGCCGCCAGAATGGGATTTGTCTCAACAAAATCGCCTTAGTGTTCTCAATTGCCGGTCGCTCAACTTCATTCGAAGAGTAACACGAGACAATGCGACTTGGTATATGTTCGACTTGGGTCCACGGAAGACTGTCCCATGGAACCTCGCTGTGCCAACAGCGGCTACTGCACTACTGGTATGTCGCTTAATGGACAAACTTGATGAACCGACGAAGAATAGATTGGATGAAACGGCTGTAGCCCGAGAGCTGGTCCTGGAGGGGGTTAGATTTCATACCGTGGTTCGTCGAGATTCGTTGGGTCCGGCTGATCCTGAGCCACCCACGTCAACCTACCTGCCAATGCGGCTTTCAGATCATGAGTTCAATTGCAGGGATCATGATTTCTATATGTTTCAATGCAAGGAGATAATGGCGTCACCTCGCGCTCGTGCTGCGTTGATGCGCGGGGGCTTTGCGAGACGAATTGCCCTTCGTTACATGAAAGTATCGGAGGCACTTCGAGGTCCCTGTGGTCTATACGTTCAACGGAGTCACATGTTTGTAGCAAAGGATGCAAATGATGTCGAGTACGTCGATGATGAACTCTCAGATGCAGAGTTCGATATGCTGGCTGGTTTATATTATAAGTACACAGGTAAGTTTCTGCTGATATACTGTTGCACTGTTTCTTAAAGCGAACAGGCCACGCTCACAAGCTAGTCAAGCTGTGTTGGTATCCTCAATGCTGGATCTTTGAAGGCTGTGGGTTGGATGTCGGTCGGTGGTCGGAGCACGCAGAGGCGATCTGGAACAAAAGGACAGACGCTATTCTCAACGACACCGTGAAAAACAATTTACGTGTGCCTCTCAATGTAAATGATTGGCGTTCCAAACTGAGAGGACTAGCAGACGCTAGAAGAGCATGGGCGAAAGTGGAGGTATGGTCAAAAGAGTTGTTGAGCGAACGTCCCGTCTAAGGTGACGTGTCGAGAGTTTGTCTTAATTTTCGGTTATCCTTTGTAGTATTAAATCTTGCGGTTCCCGTCTCTGCTAGTATTGGTATCTCTTGCCGCTATATATTGTGTTCATAGTTATTGTAAGGGGTCCCGCGCCTAAGTCCGCGTGAAATACTCGCGTGTCCGCGTGTAATCCCTCGCGTGTCCGCGTGCAAATCCAAATGCCATCGACTGTCCGCGCCCGGTCCGCGTCTGTCCGCGTGGCTCACTCGCCTTTCCGCGTTGTAAGTTTCACATATTGGAGGCGCCTACGCTGGGTAATTACAGTCCTCATGCCCGCTAAAACGCATATATAGGCATACGCACGTTCGGTATCTACCGTGTACTACTAACAGATCCTAGTATTTCTTAGGTTTTTTATGTGCATAAATTTGGTGATCCCGCGCTTACTCCGCGTGCAATACGCGCCTGAACGCGGAAAAACTGGTCCGCGCGCGGGCTCCTCGTATTTGCTGTAGCCCGTCGTCCACTCCCTTTTTCTGTTCACTGTTACACTTGGCCAGGTGAGCTTGGGACGTAACATTGTAACCTAGTCCACTAAGTCTATTCTCACGACAGAATTCACGTCTATCTACGTTCCCGTATGTATTTTGGAAGTTTATTGCCTACTCATGCTCACTTTCATCTCTAACCTGTCATTCAGCCTTGTAACTGCTCTTACTGCCATCATTAATGCCCGAATTTTCCACGGAATTGCCTCCGAAGCGGAAAAATATGCTGACGAATATAACATTGCTCTTCCCAAGGTCAGAGGTTGATGAGAATGTAAAAGATCAAGGCTGTCAAGAGTGAACTCACTTGTATTTCAGCAGTAGGAATTTGACAGTGTAATTATTAAGGATACAATTATGTATGAACGTTCAATCAGCACAGTGTTGTCGTGATTACATGGGGTGTTTAATAGTCACCCTAGACAGGGAGGATTACCATGCTGAAATCTACCAACGGGTGGTCAATGCGGACGACACTCTGTTGTAACTTGTGGGACAGAACCTCGTATTGTCAATTGTTGGTACGCAATACTATAAATTTTGATAATGATTGAAGTTCCCACCGAAAAAGTTGCTTGGCAATGTACTGTGTCATCAACAGTCATTAATATCATGAGCTACTGGCGAAAAGATGCAGGTACCTCTCCCTGTCGAGCTTGCTTTGTATCTGCGGCAGGCCCTTTCAACGTTCTCAATTCACAACTGCCCAGGCATGCTGTAATTTGAGAAATCCCTTCAATGTGCTCGTCTATTGACTCTACGTCACCGGATCTTGCTCGCGTGTTCATCAGTTAGGTACCCTTGTACCGTTGGCCATGCTGACACTGACTAGCTGGAAATTTTACTTATCAGCGATTAATTTTCACCTTGCAACGGGTTGGAGCTCAAGAGGCTCCACGAGAGCAGGTAATGGGTCAAGTTTGACTTCATAGTGGGAACCAGTGTTGACAATGGTCTATTATTGTGGTCCTTCTGGGCCGCATCCGTAGGACAATTAGAACCTCGCGCCGCTATGCCAATTGGCAGCCAGTAGACCGCACCCATGAATGTGATCAGAAAAACTAAAAATCAGCATATAGATTTGTCACAGCCGCCGAACCGTTCTCTCAAACCACTCAAGCCTTGCAGCCTGCCAGAAAAAGCAGAACACAACATCTGTGGATCGAGATCTGAGCTCCGGGCTTCTGAAGGATTCGATACTCCAATTCTCTCACTATTGTTCTTCTAACGCCTTTACACCAAGTCTAACAAGTCCTTTGTTTAAACCAGGAGACTAGTTGACTCAGCTAGATAGCAACGACATATGGTTCTTGGGCACGCATCAAATCGCGCTCCACTTTCACACAGATTAGTACCTCAGGGGTTCGCATAGCCATCGGAGCAGTGAGAGATTAAGTGCACCACACTCAGGTTGATCACATTCAATACAGTGTGAGCGAGTAACCATCAATCAAAGATTTTGATGGAAATATGGTGCAATTTAAACCCGCGGGGCTGGAGTGCCGGTGTCCACCCTTCAGTTATTCAACCACCATTAGATATGTCTACAGTGGCCGAACTCATCGCTACCCATGAAGGCCCTATCATGGGAGCAAAGTACATAAGTGGTATTTATCCATTAACACCCAGCTGAACACCCACATCTTCTGACTGGCCCTTACAAGCTATTGCGCTATCATGCCTAGTTTTCGATCACATTTTACACTTCAATGATGAACTCACAGATATTTGGTGGAATTTTGGGCAGAGGCCCGTCCTTAAATCTCTATATCTTCTTGGCCGATACTGTACGATAATCTCTGTGGGATATACTGCCATAAGTAAGGAGCGCCTAGGAATTGAGAATAGTTCCCTGATAATACACGTGTCAGGTCTAGGGATGTTCAACACAGAGATGACATTACAAGTAAGCATTTTCTTGCTCCTCGATATATCCTAGAATATTGATATATTTAGGAGTGCGAAAAATTGGGTGTTCACAGTTCTAAGCTGATAGTCAAACAGTTGCCAGATCTGGGTCATTGTTACCGTCGTCTTCATGGGGCTTGCGTTAATTGGAACTGAGGGTACGTCAAGGAAAAGTCTGATGAACAGTCAGGTTGCTGAAGCAAGAGGTACACTAGGAATTGTCATTTACCGGTTACGATCTTTATGGCATTTCAATCGCCCCATTACTCGAGCTATTGCAGTAACGGTTGTTACTATTTTTATTTCAACAGCCGTGTTTATGGGTATAGGAGCGGTCGAACTTAAAGGTATTCTTTCGGCTCTTTCCTATCTCTGTTCACCCAAATGAAGTTGTCAGACGTTTTCAAGCCTGTTCCAGGCCTTCCAGGATGTTTATTCGCCCCAACATCACAAAAACCATTTTCGTCCACGCTGGTTCTAGGTGTGGTTTTTGTGAGTGGTCCCGCACATTCAACCACCACTTTCCTCTTATCTGGAGGCGCTCAAGGTAACTTGGGATATTTTTAACATCTGTCTGTTTACTTTCAACACATTTGCAACCCCATACCTGTGTTCATCGGACGTTCTACACCGGTTCCAGAGGGATGGTGGTCGTTATTTCCTTTGTCTCTTGTGTAGGTACCTCCACAATAACATCAACCTCGAATTCTAGTACTTATTCCTGACACAGTCGTCCACTTGTTATACTTGCTCACTAGTGCATTTGGCGGGGTAAGTCCTGTCAAGATACTGTAATTTTGTTCATTGAGTAACACGTGCCAATGCCATAGAGCTCCCGTCTATCTAATATTCCGTATGTAACCTCAGCGCTTTCAGAGCCACCTCTCGAATGATCTCAATCCATACTCATCTGCTGTTTCTCCAACTTTGTAGCCTCGTAGCCGCCCTCACTGCTATCATCAACACCCGTATTTTCCATGGGATTGCCTTAGAGGCCGAAAAGTATGCTGACGGATCCAATATCATTCAGCTTCCGGTTTCACGGGCTCATAATCGGTGAAATGTAATCGTGTAGAGTGCTAGAGGAATTCCATTCGATCGTCAGTCATCAGTAACTAGGCACTCTTCCAAGTGACATCCATTTCTTATGTGTTTTGGTGGGTGTTGAGAGGCCCATCGTACGATACAAATATCAGCATCACACCGTTAAGATAACACAAAGGCCTCTGATGTCTCGGAGAAATTTCCTTAGATGCTCGTCCTTTCATTTTACATACTACTAGGCTTTTATTCCCATAATGAAGAATAGCAAAAGGAGTATCATGAGAATAAGGGAGGATATATACACGAGCAAACCTGTATTTGCACGGAGCGGTATGTGAATACGTTATCTTATATCATGTCATACATAGGCTTTTCATCGAGTTATCCGTTGCATTATTACGCATCCTATATAATCGTATTCTTGTAGCATCGATCACGCTCGATTCGAGTTCAGTGTTGACAAGGATAATCTAGTAGAGAGAAGGTGAGTGCGAACATCATTAAATGATGCTACAAATACTTAAAATACTTAGTGCTGTTAACAAGCACATGCTCAGAAAGAAAACCAGCTATGTCATGATAGAGGTCAAGGATCGCGGGCCTGACCGATAGAATGTGCCCCTCATCAGTGGCCGCTTTGTCGAATCTCAGGAAATAGCCTAATGCAGTATGTGTGTGAGCGAAGCCAAATTTCTGGTCGGTGTGTAACCCTTCATCTTTGTGATATATACAAATGCAGACAAGAATGTTCCAGAGGCGCTTCCTCACTTCTAAGTTTCTGAGCCTCTTTCTATTCAACATAGGAGGTCCCTCATTTACGCTGCGCTGACATTTGAATGCCAACCTAACCGAGGCAAGATTGTTTACAGAAATATAATTAATAGGCGCAGGAAATTCGAATCGTTGAATCGTCCATCTCGGTATATCAATATCGCCCTATCTATCTCAGAGCGTATAACCTCCACCGTATGATCCCCATTCTGATCTTGGTTACACGACTGCACGCACTAGTGCATAGGAAATAACAAATATAGAATGGTTTCACACTATCCTAAGGGTGGTTGTTCATTTAATGATAGTAGAGATTCTGATTGTCGGAAGGTCCAACCCGGTATTTCAATTGCTGGTACATGTGATCAACCGACGTTTTCGGGGGACACAGTCAAACGTTCTTCTTACTTTCAGTACGACCTCAACCCCGTGTCACTGTCTATCAGATGTACTTAACCCCATAACATAATAAAGAGGAGAATACTTCCTTTGTTTTCTAGTTATGGTAACTGCGCTGAAGTTTCTTTTCGCAAAATATCTCGACCCTCAACAGTCATACATCTGTTATCAGCGCTCCTAGCGGCTTTCGAACGTGCATAAACAAATTCTCAGGGCGATTAAGATCACGCCGAGTCGACGTATATCACAGGAATCATACCTAGCCAATCTCCCGTACATCACGGTCATACCAAGGCTTTGAGAACTCCAAGTTCCTTATACTGGAAAGCACTTAATACCGCCGCTACGTAGCCCACATTTTCTACGGTGTGGCTCGGGAAGTGCAACGTGGGCTTATTTAGGACAACTCTTCCCACGTGCTACTACGGCGGAGAGTGTACTAACATTTAAGGATCTTAACCCTTAAGGCCTAAGGGCTTAATCTCCGCTCATTTCAATGTCTAGTTTAAAGTCTACTCCGCATGAACTGCTTCGACCAAGAATAGCTTGGTGAGATCGGATTTTGGTACCCGGTAGACCTTAGTCCATGGAAGACGCTGGACTTGGTACAGATCGTATTTGTCTCAGCTTCAAATGTAGTGCATCATAGTATGTTGTAGTAATAAGTCGATTCGGAAGATGTATAGTTGCGATGCCTGAACTGGCTACGTCGTCATGTGGCCAAATACATATCGAGTTTATGATACAAGTAGAGTCGACCAGCCACCCACCACGCTCATTTCATGGACAGATCATAGATATGATATAGACGATTGACATGCACTGACATCTCCGAGACCTCGGAGCCTCGGTATTAGCACTCTCTTTGTAACAAAGTCTAAAATAATCTGCCACTTCCAAGAGTGTGGGTTGTTCACTTCGTCCACAAAGCAGGGTCGTGATGGATGTGTTCTCATATGTATTCAGGATCAAGAGTTACAGCACACGACTTTTTTCTCATTAACCGTACCGACATAAAATCGTTGACAGAGAAAAAGGTAGACAGATTTAAATTCCATTCAAATTAAGAAAGTCGATCAGAAGCAGACGAAAATAGGAAAAAGGGAAAAAAGAGAAACAGACAAATTTGTCATGCTTCGTCAGGACAAAGGTCATCAAAAATACAATGCTGTCAAAGGAAAAGATAAATCAGAGGATTAACACAATAATGAGAAGAAAAACCAACGAAGAGCGACAGACCGGAAAGGACAAATTCCAGAGAAGCTCAGAAAAGTAGAAGGTAGAGCCAAGAAGACGAGTATATCGAATCAAAAGAAAATATGTAAGCCAGACGCGGTGGTATCTGTCAAACGACTGAGAAAGGTAACGGGACATGAAATATGCTAAGGAGGGTAGGGTAGAACACATGAAAGGTGAAACTAGGAAAAGAAGCAAACATCGAGCAGACTCGAGAAAAAAAAGACAAAGGATGCATTACAAAACAATTCGATTGATCAATAGCAGATAATGAGAAGAAACGACATGAAGAATTATCAATTGGAAGTATGGGTGTGATGCAGGTTATGCAAGACTTGATGGAGGAAATGCCGAAATGCCTGGATATGAGGAAAGGTGTCGATGATAGGGGATGAGTGACGACAAGACGGATGCGAAACGACATGGGAAGGGTAAAAAGGGGGTAAGAGAAAACACAAAAGGAGTCATACAGTAAAGAGAAAAGAACAAAAGTGCAAAATCAATGCGCGCAACTGGAAATGCCATGGGAGATGAAACATATTAGTCCTTAGCAGGAATAAACAATTAGATGAGTTCTGAGAAGGATGGCGATGCGATGCGACATGAGGGGTTAAACAAGTCGGAAACGGGGAGGCAAGGAGTAGGTTGGGCGCGTTATGACCTTGTCGGATATCACCACCCGACGGCATGAGTCTGGAACGCCCAGCTCCTCGTTCGAGCGAAATATCTTCGGTCTCTCTCCTCCTGGATATCTTTGACCTCATCCTGCTTGACACCTTTCGGTGTCAACTTCACAAGATTAGGAATATGCCAACCCTTCACGTCATTCATACTACGCCGTCTTCCTATACCCCGAGCATGTGCTTGACTAACTTGTCTCTCCCACAACAAGTTCCTCCTCAAACTCTCTGGGATCTCAACTGCCAACATCTTTCTCCTCGTTGTGCGTGGTGTCGTGGGTGGGTTGGGATGGGGTAGATTATAAGGGTACAATATACGAGGTGGGGGTATAGTTATTGGTTCAACAGGCTGACTAGAAACCTGACGTCCACCGTTCGAACCACCTTGGAAAGTAAAAAAGTTCGTATCGGCTGCCTGCGCCGATTTTTTCAATTTCTTCGCCTCCAACAACGCTCTCAGCTTTTCTTGGGCAACGCTCTTCGGCAAACCTAGAAGATTATCATCCGTCTCACTATCACTGCTATCTTCCATCACAGTCTCAGGGGGTCGACCTTTTGGTTTATACTTCGCAGCATTCCCATTGTCACCAACGCCACCTGTCGTCACTTGCTTCACTCCATTGATACTCCCAACGCGGAGCTCCGACATCACCGCTGATGCAACCGGTGTCTTTGGTGCGACAAGAGAGGGGTTAGTTAACCCCGCTAAACGTTTAGGGAGTTGATACGTCCGACTGGCTTGTCGATTATGCTGACCAGGGCGAGCACCTCTGTCAGCCGCGGCCGGTGGATGCGGAGAGTGTGACTTAGAAAGTGGTTGGGCGGGAGGTTGAGAGGGTTGCTGGACGGGAGGTTGAGAGGGTTGCTGGACGAGAGGTTGAGAGGGTAGTTGAGGAGGTGGTTGGGGCGCATCAGGCACAGCAGGCAAGTTTTGATGACCGACGTGTTGCGGCTGTTGAGACGGTTGTGCCATTGGAGTAAATGGCCGAAGAGGTTGAATGACTCCAGAGCTAAAGCCTCTCCGACAATTCTGATCCGGTGGTGCCATAAGTTCGGGTTTCAGCAGCTGTGATAGCAATCCTGCGCTCATGGTCCTATTGACTTTCGCTACGTTTTCAAACGATGACTTCGGAAGTTTGACGAACATCTCCTCCTTCCACTTGCGGTCTTCGGCTGCGCGCTGTTCTGCCAACCTCTGATGGGCGCGTGAAACTGGTCGGACATTGCGGGAGAATTGATCAGAGTGGGTGCGGACAGGGAGAGGACGATTTTGTTGACGCGGCTGCGGTCGCTGTTGCTGATGTTGTTGTGGCTGATGGTGGGGCGCCGGCTGATGGTGGGGTGCATGTGATTGTTCCGCTTCCGTATGTGACCGTTGCTGAGAAGTAGCCGTAGGCACGTCGGCGCTTTCGGTATCGGACCAAGAATCCGTTTCCGTCTCGAAACCCTCAGAATCATCGTCACTCGTAAGCACAATCTGTCGACGAACCGAACCCGGTAACAATGGGTCGGCAATGGTGGCTTCCACGGATGTCGTAACCCCAGACTTCGCCTTCTCTTTGCCCTTACCCTTTCCTTTCTCTGTCGATACTACCGCGACCTTTTCCTCAACAGCCGGAGGCGCAGGTACGTTGACGTTTGTAACTTGCTGAGACGACGAATTTTCCACCACTTGGGCCACCTCCTGGTCATTTTGAACCGAATTTACCCGTTCGCGTTTCCCAGTCACTTCAGACCCAGTACTCTTCGATCCTGCCTCCGAAGCCGAGCCGAAATTAAACACAACACCCTCCTTAGCCACTTCACTCATATTCACCCTTTTAGCACCACCACCCTTGCCACGTCTCATAACTCCGCCATTCCGCGCTCTAACCGCAGCTTTGCCGCTAACACCTCGCCCCGAAGCAGCAGCCCTAGTCATCACCAAAGCGTGTAGCGTAGAAGTATTCCCAACCTCCCTTGTCCTACTCCGACTCCGACTTTTCGACGTTCGACTGCGATATGCGGCAGTGTTCGTACCTGCCTCATTACCATTTTTGTTGTTACCACCGTTACCCTGTTTGCGTGCAGTGTTGACGGAGCGAAACGACGAAGAAGACCCTTTATTCGAGGTGACCGAACCAAGAGCTTTGGAAGTCGAAGACCCTGACAACTTCCCACTCGTAGACCCTAAAGATGTAGCCTTCTCTTTTCGTCTCTTAAGCGCAGGTGATGCCAATTCAGATTCATAAAGCGGAGATGTCGGCAATAAACCGGTACCCGAATCAGTGGTAACTTGATTATGCGGAGGTGACGATGCCAACGACGAAGGGCACTTTTCGGTGCGATGAGGGTATTGGTAGGGTTCGGATACCGTGGTGGCAGTCGTGGCTTTGCTGAACTCTGAGGGCGTAAACGACGAGCGCTGGGAACTGGAGCTGGTGGTATCGGAGGAGATGGAGTGACGATTCGAGACACAGTATGCAACACATTCAGGTTTGACCGAAGTAGGTAATGGGAGGACCATAGCCAGTCCTACTGACACAGGCGTTAGTGATAAGTCGTTTACGTTTATAAGGGTGGTGGCATGTTAATTAAAAAAAGAAGGATCTCACATACTTTGGTTTGAGTCGTAATTTCGGGCACTTGCTGGGTTCGCATCAGAAGTAGGTGGAATTCTATCTCCGTCAGTCACAACCAAGAGGGCCGATAACTGTAATTGGGAGCAGCTGCTCGCACGTGTCTGCGCTAGAACGAGTGTATCCCGACCAAGGCCAGGAACCTGCAGTAGCGGACCCGAAGACGTTGCGTTCGCATCTTCCTCCTGGCTGAGGACAGACAGGCGCTGTACCGGTGTCGCTGGGGAGTGGGATGAGGAGTGGGGTCGGGAGTTGGTTTGACGACTATAAGCATAGGGGTGGGGTGCTCAAGCGCAGTGGATGATAAATCATCATGTTTGCTACCAGGGGACGAGTTATCGGTCGTGATTACCGGTACCATAGCGGAAACCCCGGCGGCAAAGTGTTTCAACAAGCCTGGGTCCAAAGAGGGGTCGCCTTCCTCAGCCTCGGGTGTAGGTAATGATTGTGGTGGGCCAGCGTCTTCTTTTGCCGACGCAATGGTAGAACGAATGTTGGCCACAAAGTGGGACAGCGGGCTAGATAAGGGTAGCGAAACTGCGGGCAACACCCGCATATTACCATAGTGCGTTGTTGGCGATTCCAGGGTTGATGCATTACCCAGAACGGATCCTAGGGACACCAATGATGGAACGGTGGCAGAAGGTAATAGTTCGTAAAGGATTTTGCCCACGTTTACAGGGGACGATCCCTTCCTAAAACTATTTCTCCGAGATGACGGAGAAAAGGGTTTATGTGAAAAAGAAAAATAATTCGGGAGGGACGATGCGACAGATGACGGGCCGGTACTTTGCTCGTCGAGAGGCGGGGTGTGCAAAGGATTCGCCATACCTAAGATCGGATGGGAAAAAAGTGGTCAATACAGAGTATAGCTTGGAATATGTGGGGCAGGAATCGCTGAAAGGAGCCGATCCTGTTAAAAAAAGGTCTTACCATGCGAAGACAACGGGACGTTTGATCGGGAATCTGTGGTAATGGTATGACGAGGCAGCTCGTCGGGGGTGAGTGGACGGTATGACTTTTCGTCTGAAACAAAGGGGTATGTATCCGAGGGGGTTTCCAAAAGGTCACTAGCGGGGGAAAGGCTGGCGGCAACCATTGACTGATACCAAAGGCGCCAGGATATATTCTCGAGTCGACGGCCGTCGTGGAGGGACTCTTTGCATTTCGTGAATACTGGCGAGGTGGGGCATGAGACCGATGTAACAGCTTGGGAACGGAAAAATACAGACTGGTCCAGAGGATGGGGAGCGAATCATCGCCGTCGATGTGCTTCACGACGTCTGCGGCCGCGGCCAAGACCGGAGAAGGAAACGAATCCATGACTGTCGAAGCAGCGGGAGAGGGTATGGGTGAAGGACACGGAACACCTTGCGGCGGCTAAGCAGCATTGCGACGGAACGCGGAGGAAACGCACCTCAGAAGGGCACAGTCCGAGCCGTGGGGAAATATGCGGTGAAACGAAGGAGAGAGGGGGGCGGCGGGAGGGGACGACAGGGCCGTGCAGGGTGTCTGCGACGGCGGGGGACGACTGGAGCTCGTCGACGCGGACGGCGAGGAGAGAGGAGCGGGTCGAGGCCACAGCCGGGAAAAACGAAATGCGGACAACCAGACCTGCCAACGTGACTCCGGCCCGACGCCGGCCAATCACCAGACGGCTTACCTCATCATCAACGTGTTTGACGGCCGGGTCACTTGATCCCAGCGTGACTCTCCATCTCGGGCGGCCCCGACGAGCCAGATCGCCCGCCGATGGCCGCCCGCCCCGCAGCGCAGCCGGGGCCCGCCGTGCTCGACGTGCTCGACGCGCACGGCGGCCGCTCGCTGTCGCCCCTCGTGTCCGCCGATTCCGGCTCCGTGGGCCCCAGAAACGTCCAGCGCATTTACATACATTAATTCTCGGATGATGTTAGACTCTTCACCTGACCGCTTGGGCCCATTGGCCACTCCTTTCGGATCTTTCCAGCTCTTTCGCTTTTGGGGCCAACGGAACCCCAGAGTTCGACGTCAATGGGTATCTTGTCCTCCCTGGGGCAAGCACCGAGCCTGTCCCATTCCAATCCCTGCTGCGTGTCCGCTCTGTGTCCAATAGGCTGTCGCGGCGTCTGGTCCATCACACAGGCCCCCTCCTTCCTTTGCACACATACTACTGTTATGGTACCCGCTACCGCTATTAACGCACACCGTGCTGGCTATGAGCAATACCCCACTCAACCTACTTATCACGTTGTCTATTCCCATAACAGCAATTTCCCCTGGTACCCATCATGATATACATCTCGCGTACAAATCATTATCCAGTAACAATCATTAGGCCTTGAAATATGAGAACATTTGAACCTTGAGCTTATTGACATGGCCAAAATATCCCGGCCAATTCAACAGCACACAGAGTCCCATCGGCGGAAACCAGCCCAACCGGCTGGCGCACTGCATTCGGTCAGTCAAAATCCCCCACAAAATACTCAGTACTGTCACTCGTAGCCCGACGTAATACCACAGTGCCCTGCCCAGTGACTGGTAGATTGGTCGTCCAAAATAGAGCCTCGTCAAGAACGGGTCATAGAGTAATCATGAAGATCAAGCGGAGGGGTAGTCATCATGATCCCGGACATATAGGGCGGCGTCCAGTGTCAAGCCATGATTCATGGGGTAAACGTCTCTCAGATCTTCCTACACGCTGTGCGTGTTGCCAGGGCATGTCTTTTTCTGGCCGGGAGAGCATTTACCCCAAATAAAACCTCGGACTCAAAGGGATCTCTCCGCAAAGTTGTACACAAAGCATCTTTTGACATCTTGTCACGCCGAAAGGAGGTTACATTCCCGAGCCGACCTGTGACCGAAGCGACGAACCCAAGTGCCTCAAGCATTTAGACTTTCAACCGATAATAGTGACGCTTTTTACTACGCGAGATTGCGGGAAAGCTCGCCTAGATGTATAGCGCACCGTTTTGATATTCTCTCTTTTATATAAGTATTTCAATTCCAAACGTAGCCTCGCCGACTTGACTTGGGACCCCTCATTCTCACGTTGCGCACGAATGCGTGCCCTCTCACACTAAGTCCATGCTCCAAAAGCTTCAAAGCGAGAAGAGAACACTCCACTCCTCCGGCGCTCTACAAATCAATCTCTGATTCCTGGGATCGCAATCACGCATCGCGCCCGGCTAGCGGGATCCCGCAGGGGCCCAAACAATGCCGCGCTTTGCGGTGAGTTGCCAGATAGGAAAACAAGACCAGAAAGTAACTGAGAAGACAGCAACCTGAGTTGAACGATGGAGCGACTTGTCGACATATCCAGTTACATATTGGTACATCGACTACACCTATCGACTTCTTCCGACTACGGACATCTAAACTATATTTTTAAGGCTTCCTTCTGATTCCAAAAACAGACACTATCACAAAATCGATCACCTTCATCTTTCTTTCATGAGCATGCCACATTTTGATAGGGTAAAGATGATAGACCCCACTTTTCTTTTCTTTATCCAGTCCAGCTTTTCGCCTCGACGATGTACAAGTCTACCAGGGTGTACATCCAGTGACTTCACCAGTACCTGAGATTTTTGATCGCCGATCATTAGCTGGGGTTGTTGACAACACGACAGGAATAGAAATGTTCGCAGTCTAACCAAACATATCGAACTCAACGGGACCAGTCCTTTACCGGTTGATTCTCGGCAAAGAGTTATCCGAGTAAAATCGTGATTTAAACAACATCAAGTTTCAAACTCCGCGCGTCTCAAAACCGTAGGGAAAACTACAATATCTGAATGAAAGGTGAGCAGATAAAAATAATGCAGCACGGGCTGATTATCTTGGTGCTAGTAGATACTGTCATGGGCACATAACTGGAAATATCCAATAGCATCCGACTTCTAGAACGTCAGACACATCTTGCCACAGGGGAAGAACGGGGAAAGACCAAAAAGCGAACGCTTCCCACGACACTAGTTCATTGTGGCTGAAATCTAATCCTCTCCATGTGATCCATTCTCAAGTATTAGTCTATTCAAAGCCTGTGCTTCTAGTGGAACGAGGTCAAGTTAAAGATCCGCTCATCGAGCCACTCGATTCGGCTATCGGCTTGATTGCCTGATACACCAATCGTCTTTCGATGGTATGTAAAATACCCTATTTCAATAGACCTTACGAAATCAGGTAGATCTCCAACTGTCAATACCAACACCGCCGGATCCTCAAATCATCAAGTGGGAACACATCGCACCCTAGGGCCTCATACTCTCCTCTTTGAGAGCGCTCCCTGTAACAACGGCCCATTGTATCGTCAACTTTTCGTTCGCACCTCACGCGTGTCATCACGCCAAGATTGCGCCACCCAGGGCCTAGATGCGACAGACTCGCAACAACCCAAACCCTCTCAAAATAGCTTTTATCTATTTATTGTGTTCAACCATACCTGAAAATTCTCGCTTATAAACCGGGAATCGAAATCACAGATAGGGATGATTGTCAAAGGTGGCGGAAATCTATTGAACCGGCGTAATCATCCAACAGCCGAAACTTGCTACAAGCCTAACCACTCCTCTTCAACACTATTCTCATTTTTTCTCGAAGACCAGTCCAAAGGGAAATGTTCAGCCGGCAATTCGCATACAATTCACACTGGTCCTTCTTTCTTGAACCCTTTATTGATGTCTTGGCTTCCCAGAATGATTGTTGCAGCACATCTCCCACAACCCATAAGGACCATTTTAAAAACAACCTTGACAGATACCCAAGATCCTGTTCGGTCAACCTCAATCTCGCTCTCCTGTCTCCATAAAGAAGGCGTCAAGATCCACACTTAGATATCGCACAGCGATGAACAAAAAACCCTCACAATCTTTACTCAGTTTCTCCGTTCGGCAAACAGCTCGGGATTTATGACGCTGTCCATCTATCGTAGAAGAAAAAGGGTCCCTTCTTGCCACCGTCTCCAGTGCTTCCCAATTCTCCATCCAGCCTTCACTCCGGGTCCGACGGCCTAATTGCCAAAACCTCTACATGTCCTTAAACCCCGAACCCAGGTCCTCAGGTTTAATCCGGCATTTCGCAATGCCGGTGTCAGCTTCGATTTCATCTTTGACGCGGCGGTCAACAGAATTACCTTCTGAAGGGACCGTTTTCTCGACTTCTCGTAAGTCAAGGAGACCCAGAGCCCAAAGTTCCAGTCTTGATGTCATCTTCAGTCATATCTCTATTGTCAATTAGGTTATATATACCGTCCCTCCGCCGGTACCGCTTTCTCTCACGAGCCTGATTACCGCTGTCAGGAAGCAATGGAGTGGGTAAAGACGGTACAAAGCAGTCTCAGAGAAAGTGCCTGAATCGTAATGGGCAGTGAAATGATCTGATCTATCTCACCATACGACGTCTGATAACGAGACCATGTTATTTTCTGACACCGAGTCGGGTGAAACCTGCTTGATGGACTGAAGAAACCCACCGGTCTTGGCTGGAGGTGCTTCCAGCAGTCGACCAAGTTCCAAGAAGTACTAGATGTTGGAGAAGGTCGCCTCGGTGATACCAAGCGTCGACAGGGAATTCTTGTTTTTTTAACGCGCTTGTTAACGCTGTTCGAGGCTATTATTACGAGCATGGAGTTAGTCGGCCCCCATTCTAGAAGTCATTATGCTGTAAGCGGCTGTGACTTACCCCGACAGGTTCACGCAAGACATTGCATTATGAACAGGACCTTTAGGGTGCCCCTGGAAGAGCTCAAAAACCGTTCTTTCTTCGCGCGAAAATCGGGCTTCACAAAGCTTACCAATGTCGCTCTCAGTATATGTCTGGAATTTTGAGACCGTGAGGGAATTGAAGTGTATGGGTGTCTTACTGAGGCCGCGATAAAAATTTGTATTAACAGACTGGCACTAAGCACGTATTTGCGACGGTAGCTAGATCTTGGTAGGTGCAACACCTTACAAGAATCAATGATCAGAAAAATTAGGACCTTATCTTCTAGAGTAATTAATATGCATCATAGATGTACAGTGCATAAACGTGATGTAGGTCTAAGCATTGTTCTTTGACAGAAAGCGGGATTAACATTTTTCCTATGTCTTCGCTTTCTTTCCGAGAAGAACCTTAAAATCATTGGGATCATGCAAAATATAGAAAGACAGGCTCGGTCAAACGTTGGGCCACGACATCTGGCAGTGCAACTAGTGGCAGTTTACGACAGCTACCGAAGCCGAAACCGGACCGGGATGACACTAACTGAGTTTCCTAAGCTAACCTGGATAGAGTGGCATATGTAGCTTAGTGCCATTGAGAACAGTGTCAAACTGCTACCATTGAAGGCTAAAGCATAACTGTACCGCCTCCGGCGAGCCGTTAAAACCTCCGAAAGCCGTGAAATTTTACCTTGTTTTCTGTTTTTATGTTAGCTCGTGGCCTTCGGCAGTATTATTCGGCGATATGTTCAGCCTCCAGAGTGATTCTATTGGAAATGCGAATGTTGATGGCAGCCGAACGTGCCATCAGCCGGCTGAACATATAGAGATATGCCATAGCTGAGGATGAATAAACTCATGGCTCTCAGAGCATTGATCGTTGCGTCAGAAGGAAGAGATTGCATTACTTCACCAAAGCTCAATGGACTTACGGCGAGTGTGTCGTTGAAGTACAAAACGTGACTATAAACCAGACATGACAGTGTAAATGCAAAAGACTTGTAAGGACGAGTTAGAAGAATTCTTAGTTCGACCGGGTCTATACAGCTCATGTACTTTACTAGACCCTCATAGCAGGCAGTTACTTCAGCAACGATGTCGGACACGATCAGATGGAAGTTGAGCGTGTTACAGAGACTCGGTCAGGTCACAGGTCACAGCAAACTTTACTTCACGTGACGTGAGGAAATTTGGTGAGAGTCGGAGGACGTTGATCAGTTCTCTGAGAGCTCATTGATTGCAAATCGATGAGGTCTTGATCTGCAATGGCAAATGATCTCTACTGAGATGATTCTGTACGTGGTAATCATAGTCACGGCTGCGAGGGGGTATCCAGTACAATATACTCAATGCGAAGCATGATTAAGGATCCTTGTCGCAACGTAGATCTCTAGAGCACGTCTGGTCATGCTCAGGTCAAGGTGTCTTTTGATGTGTGCATGAAGTTTACATTACTACATTTCCGATAGTTGTGCATAGAGACTATATGAGGGACTACATCGCCGTACATCAATTACGCCGAATAACATACAAGAATTCATTATTTTATCATTATACAGTTGAATTTAGCCATGAGATTTTCGCCACCCAGATGTTCTCCGACAAACCTTGAGATTCGCATACCCATTCACATCAATTTTTAAACAACGAGAGAGTCGCATTGTACTCATCAGCGTAATGTTCGGCTTCTGACGCTACACCATGGAAGATACGACCATTGATGATGGTAGCAAGGGCTACTACAAGGCTAAAGAGTGAAGTGAGTAGGCCAGAAGCTTCGCGAGCACCGCGTTTACATACGGAACAGTAGAGAGACGGGAGTTCTGTTTCATATATCGAATCAGTGGATAAAACTATAACTTTGTCACTCAGAACTTACCCCGCCGAATGCGGTGGAGAGCAGCAATATTATGTGGTTGACTGTGCAGCAAGGTGGGAAAAAGTTGGATTCCATAAAATAAATTCCTACCCAAGAGACAAAGGAAGTAACGGCCCCCATCCCTTTGAAATCGTCGTAGAACGTCGGAGGACCGTAGATATGGAGTCGCAAATGTGTTGAAGGTAAATATGCAAACAATAAAAACATCCCAAACTACCTTCAGTGCCGTTCAGATGAGCGAAAAGTTGATGGGACACTATGTGAAATAGCTTACAAAACCAATACCCAGCATTATTAAGGCGATGGGAGGTTTGGATGATGGTGGAACGTATAGACATCCTGAAATACCTTCGACAGGATGAAAAACGCCTGGCATTCGAAATCAGGCGAGAAGAAATAGAAGACAATATGGAAGGCAGCTGACCTCTAACATCATTTGCTTCCAAGCTCATGGATATGATTGTTGCAATAAACGCAAAAGTGGCCATTGCTACGATGGCACGAGTGATGGGGATGTTGAACTTCCATAACGATCGTAACCGGTAAATGACAATGCCTAGCCGTGCCTTCCACCTCAGTATCCCGCCTTTTTCAATGAATGTAGCCTCGACACACCTTCAGTTCCTATCAGGGAAAGTCCTACGAAAATGACTGTAAGAGGGCCCCAGACTCGGCAGCTGTTCTGGCACTATGAGCGTTGTACTATAGATACCCAAAGATACCCACTTCTACTTATTGGATTGTTATCAGCAGACCACTCAAGTTGCAAAAATGTGCTCACCTGGTCGGTTATGTTCCTGTTAAAAATTGCTTGACCTGATGCACGTATCATCGGTGTCAGATTCCAGGCTCCACAGCATAGCATTTCTTACTTTGGGCGGTATACACTACGGAGACCATCGCACTGTAACGACCGAGAAGATATAGGGATTTAAGGATTGGCCGTCGTCCAAAATTGAACCAAATATCTGTGAGCTCGTCGTTGATGTGCAGAACGTGATCGTAAAGCAGACATGATAACGCGACAACTATTTAAGGCTAATCAGAGAATATTTGGAGCCAGCCAGAAGTGGATAACAATACCACTCAGGTACTTCGCCCCCATAATGGGGCCCTCTTGACTAGCAAGCTCTGCAGCCTTGGCGGCAGACATGGTCTAATGACAGTTGAGTGGGCGGCCACTAGTTCTCTAGACTCGCATGCTTAAATCGCATTCCATGGGACAAACATGATGAAACAGGATTTCGACATTCCATCCGAACTTTGATTGATTGTAATTCTTATAACCCGAGGGAACGCTTTACCCGTATTGTAGCATAGCCGTTACATGGGTGATTGATCCTACAATGATGAGGATCTGATGAATAGCCTACGGCAAAGTTCGGGCGTGGATTTGATGCAGAGACCAGCACATTAGAGCTATGCTCATTACAACATGAATGAGTTGACGCAGGCTGGATACATTGAAAGAGCCTGTTGCGGACAAAATGCGGGCTCGACGTGGAAAAAGTGTTCGCATGGGCGCCCGCATCCTCTGCTAGTACTGTGATGATCATGGCAGGTGCTGATGCCGATGCTAATTATATAGTGTGTGTTCAAATTCCACGATAGTTTTAGATACATACAAACGAGTCCACACCCCCTAAACGACTCTGTAATACATAATTTCACAAAGGTCATGAGATAGATAGTCGTTTCTATCACTGAGGATAAGACTTGAGGAAAGTTATGTTCTTGCACAGCGTAAGAACACTGATGACCATCAAATGTTTGGTCGAACATCATCACGAGAAGCGGTGAAGTATGACTGGTATGACATCCATCATTGATAGTCATGCGTAGGCTTGGTTTCAGATGCGAGTAAACCTCATTTCGTGCGGAAACGAGGTAGTATAAATACGCGACCTCAACGGTCCCACTGCTCTCCAGTGATCAAAGGATCAATGTACAGATGTTGAATGTCTTATTATAATATTACTAATTACATGGCTCGAGGACCTGAGGGAAGGCAGTGAGAGGTGCTCCAGAAGGACTATCAGGCAAAAGTAGCCCATACAGCAGGCTCCCCAAGTGAGTGTCGGAGTATCGGGCCACTGCCCTTTTCAGTTACACCCTCCCGTTGATCGGCAGAATATGGTAGTGGCCTGCGGTCAGTATCATTGGCTTCCCTGTTTGTTCTAAGCAGGATGCTCGGCCCCAGAAATCACCGAACTTGTAGCCATTGGATCACACACCGCTTCTCCCAATTCGAAGCTGTCGCAGCACAGGGTCCCGCTCTCAATTTTGTTGGTCCGTTATAGCAGATTCGCGAAGTTTGTATGACCTCTTTGGGACGGAGAGTGATGCACCTCGACACTATTTATGTCGTCAAAGCTAAATAATCAATTATTGTTTTTTAGTATAATGAAGATCAGATGTATGTCCTCGAGTTTCTTGGATGAGGAATGCTTACTGCTACATAGATCTTTACTACTGTCACTGAGAAAGGGGCTACAGCAAATACGAGGAGCCCGCACGCAGACAAGGCTTAGACGCAGACTAACACGAGGGGGTGCGGATGGGTAATGGTTGAAAATGAGTTAGAGGAGTACCTAACGTAGGCAGAGAGTGGGTGGAAGGGCTGATTTATTATAGAAGACGCAAGTGGTAGGCCACTCAAATATACAATAGACATACATCAGCAAATCGGCTCAAATATTGTAGACCTTACCTCATAAATATACATTGTATTACAAATAAAGAAAATGTGAATGCTTACGTTCTGGTAAAGTGAAATAAATGGACAATAGAAGCTTTTTAAGACCTTACAATCTGAATAAAAGAATACAATCATGGCACATTTTATTTGTTTAAGATTACAATCTTTTTCAAAGCATACAATCATGTCACAATTTATCATGTTAAGATTACAATCTTTTTTGAAGAATACATCGATGCTTCAATCTTTAATGTGGGATTAAAAGCCTGACTCCAACACTAAAATTAAATGGTATATGAATCTAACATTATACGAGGGCAGCATCGATGGTGCATACCAGCGGCTGAGGGACTTAGAAAATTTTCGAGTTTTTTGAATTTGTGTATATATTTGACGTATGTACTAAGTGAGTAAGTCAGTACTGTGGCTCAGGTGTTTAAGTGGCTTGCTGCGTGGTCTTGCTCCCAGGAGGTCTGGCGTTCGATTCCCAGTGGTGCCGACGGGTCAAACAGGCCATATATAAGTTCTGCCCGTTGGCTCATGCTGCCGTATATAGCTGTATTAGGTAATAAATTTTGCTGTCCTCGGCACTATAAGATTGTAATCTGAAGAAAAGATTGTAATCTCAACAAAAGATTGTAAGCTCTCCATTCTTCGCCATTGTTCAGGAAGCATACATTATATACAATATATTCAGCACGTTTCAATTTTAGTTTTCACCTTGCTTGAAACTTTAGACATAGTGGTATACTTTACACGTTGCCGTTGAATTCTAAAGCCTTACATTTTTTGAGCCGTTTTGCTGATGTAACTAATCAATGAGGATTGATGAAAACATGACGCGAGGTCACGAGTGCACGACGCGGACCAATGAGGGCGCAAGGAGGGATTAAAGGATCAGACGCGGGCTCACGACGGCTTGACGCGGAAGTGTATAGATTAGACAAGTGAGGCCACCATATTTGAGCAATAAATGGAAAGACCGAGAGCCCTAATTTCATACATAAATCGAGATAGAGCATAAGAAAATAATTCTATACAGAGGGGAGGTTGCCTTTCGAATACCATAAGGCTCGTATCATTACAGTCACGCGGGCTACTCTACTCGACGCGGACTAGACGTGGACTCCTCGTATTTCTGGTGGCCCACTAAGAATCCCTTTATACTAGGAAAGCGGGCTATTTCTTCAACGAAAGTGAGTCAAATTTATATCTCCGATTTCCTTGAAATGGAAATAAACTACAGTCGTATGTATTATGCATAATTAGCGAGGTGACCTCGATCAAGCTTAGCCGGACGGTCGATTGCGATCTGCCAAGCAACCAGGGCTAGACTGGAATACCTGACATTATCATGCAAACTACATGGAACATCTCCACTACTAGCGAGAACGTCGTTAAATTCTAATTCCGAACCTGTAGAAGTACTCGAAGAATCTTAAACTTACCATTTTTTATTCATTGACCAGTCACAGCTGTCTTCGGAAAAGCAGTACAGAGATTGTCATCATATTTTTCAGCTTCCAATGCAATTCCATGAAAAATACGAGCATTGATGAGGGTAGTAAAGGCCAATACAACGCTAAACAGATGAGGGCAGTCCATAAATGAGAGTGAGTAGGCTTGCAACATTCAACAAGTTACTGCATCCACGTACGGCACGGCAGAGAACCGGTAATTCTATAACATGTATCGGATGCCATTAGTGGACAAGATTATCATATGGGTTTCGAAACCCACCTGGCCAAATGCACTACTGAACAAGAACAACGAGTGGACGACTGTGAAGCAACATTAAGAGAAGTTGGCATTCCATCAGGTATGTTCCTACCTAGTAGGCAAAGAAAATAACGGCCACCATCTCTTCGGAACCGCATCAAAACATCGGAAGTACAGAGATACGGTGTTGCAAAGGTGTTTCCAGTAAATATGAAAACATTGAAAATATCCCAGATTACCTTACATGCCCTTCAGATAAAAGGAGGGTGATATATATAGAACAACTTACGAAAACTACACCCATCACCAGCATGCAAGGCGAAAGATTTAATGATTGTGTGGGGAGGCACCCCAGTCCCGGAATAAGTGTCGTGCGACCTAAGAATGTGGTTTAAGCGGTCAAATAAGGTAGAAAACAGGAAAACCAGACCTTTTAGTTGGATTGCTTCAAAAGTCATTGATACAACTAGTAGGATGGAGACAACAGCAACCATGACTACGATCGCGCGGGTGATAGGACGGTTGAAGTGCCATAAAGATCGTAACCGGAAGATGACAATTCCTGATCATACTTTTGCCTCAGTACCTTTGTCCGTTCAACAGTGTACCTGCCTTCGGCGCACCTTCGGTCCCAACTAATGAAAGCCCCACAAACGCAAGTGTTACAATGGTCCAATTTTGGCATCTGTTTATCACTTTCAGCACAGTTTGCGAGACACTTAAGTTTACTCACTTCTAATTGCGCTAGTATCAGCATATGAATCCATTTGTAGTAACGTACTGACCTGTGGGCTGGTATCCCTGTTGAAACCTCCGTGAACTGTCATATAATTTGGATAAGAATTCTTGATTTCATCTACGGGTTTTCTTACTTCTAGCGACATATATAACAGCACCCAGGGCACTATATTGTCCAAGAAGAAATAAGGACTTGAGGATTCTTCTTCGTCCAAAATTCAACCAAATATCCGAAAATTCGTTGTCGAAATTCAAAAGACGATCGTAAACCAGGCACGACAGTGCCACGGCTTGTAAATATCAGTTAGAGGGGATTTCGGGTCAATTAGGGAGATAACGATACCACTTATATATTTCGTTGCCATAATAGAGCTCTCGTGGCTAAGAACTTGGTTAACGGTGAGTTGAGATATAGTGACAGACATGATCGGGCAGAAGTTGTGTGGGAGGGTGGTTGCGCGCAAACCCTGCAGCCTTTAATCCTGTAGCTCACATAGCATGATAAGATCATTATCATAGAGCTAAGCCTGCTAGGGAGATATTGGATTACATCAAATCGTCGATTGATATTCATTTGAAAGGTGGTAGCCCATATTGGCAAGATAGCCTCTACTTAGGTGATTTTGGATCCAGCATTATCTGTGTGAGAATTTGATGGTCAGAACTTTGTGGCAAGATATACGCTAAAATTTGATCACCAGTAGTTCGTGCAATATATTACTCCTCAGTATGTATAGAAGCTTCTGATATTTTCGATAAAGCCAGAAGCATACATGATGGTGGTTTAAAGGCTGTAGTGTGTGGCGGTGCCACAATAGACACGGCGTGCTGTCAAGCAATGTCGCATTAATTGTTACACTCAAACGGGTCGCTGAACTTGAGTTGACTAAGACTTTCATAGTAAACATGGATATTACCTTCCGTCAGTAGTCCAACACCAACAGAAAATTTTGACCGAAATGCTTTTTGCTTCACATGCTGACGCTGCACAGCCCCGGATCAGCCAAACCCTACCGATGATCATTGACAACCAGTAGTTCAAAGTTCATCATATCACCAATGCATCATTAATCATTCCTCACCTTCATGGGCCTGATAACGGACGAGACCGAACCCATTGCATTGGGTACTATCAAAGACAGGCCACCATACTTCACAGGCTCGGCTGAGGGATCTTATGACATGGTCCTCATCGCTCAGCTCGGCTGGAGGATAGCTACAAGAGAAGCCGGGATCAAAAGGACCTCTGGGCGATATTGTGCGAGACGGGAAGGCAGTCTGCGGGCTGCCACGAGTGAAAGCTTTTCCTCCTCTACCTGGGCAGTTATCCACACTACTACGGCCATTTGTAGAACACGAGAACACTGTTTTAAGCGTGAAGCTAGAGGGTAATGGTAATACTCCCTCCGGATGTAGTATTGACTCAGTGGCGCTAGTTTGTCAATTGAATTTCGTTGTATCCAATCGCCCCTAAGTAACATACAAAGCTCTACTGCTCGTCAATTCCCCTACCAATAAACGACTAGCATGCTGTCCCTGAGAAGCGTTTGGAATACTTTACGTCTTCGTCTTTATCAACTTCTGTGACTGTCGAAAGGGTCACATTGTGGCACCCGTCAGCATACTGTTCGGCTTCCAAGGCGATACCATGGAAGATACGAGCGTTGATGATAGTGGCCAGGGCTAATATGATGCTAGAAAAACAGGTGTAGGTGAGTTGAGTACCACTGGTGGTTTGCAAATACTAAGTCAACATACGGGACAGCAGTTATACGCGAGTTCTGTTGTATGTAAACCTCAGTGGATGAGGTTATGATATCACCATTCAAGACTCACCTGGCCGAAAGCGCTGGAGAATAGCAATACCAGGTGAATACCTGTGCATTGATGTAAGGATAGGTTGGGTTCTATCAGGTGGACGCTTACCCAAAAGATAAAGGAAATAACGACCACCATCCCTTCTGAATCGTTTCGAAACATCAGAAGACCTAAGATACGGTGTCGAAAATGTGTTGAAAGTAAATATGCAAACGTTAAAGATATCCCATATCACCTGAGGCACAGTTTAAACAAGAATGACACTTCAATCTGTGGAATAACTTACAAAAACGACAGCCAGGACCATCGAGGAGGTAAAAGGCTTTGGTGTTGGCGAAACAAACAAACATCCTGCAAAGCCCGGGACAGCGCGCATCAGGCCTAACAACCAGATCAGGCAATGAAGAGCAGAAGACAAAGTAATAGACCTTGAAGTTGTATAGCCTCCAGGCTCATGGAAACAACCGTTGAGACGAAAACAACGACGACCATTATCATAATAGCATGCGTGATCGGACGATTGAATTGCCATAAGGACCGTAATCGGTAAATAACAATTCCTGGTGTGCTTTTGTCTCAGTAACCTGTTCGACTGAGCTGGCCTCTAAAGTACCTTCAGTTCCGATTAGGGCAAGTCCTACAAAGGTCACTGTCACAGCGACCCAAACTTGGCAGCTGTTTATCACTATCAGCGCAGTACTAAAAATACTCCAAATTACCCACTCCTAGGGTGTAGTTGTTAGTAAACGAATTAAATCGCAAGAGAGTACTGACATGTGTTGTCATTTCTGTGTGGAATATTCCTATACCTGATACGCATGCCATCAGCGACTGACTCTCGATACCCTAGGTACCTCCAAAGAGACTCTCACTTCGGGCGGTATATACCACTGCGACCATTGCGCAATATCGACCGAGAAGAAATAGAAGTTTAAGGATTGGCTTTTGTCGAAAATTTAACCAAATATCCGTCAATTCATCGTTGAAGTGCAAAAGGTGATCGTAAATCAGACATGATAATGCGACGGCTGCAAGGTAAGTACCACTTGTCAGAAGACGTTCGGGAACAAAGTATTTCAAGTTGGTAGTAATACCGCTCATGTATTTCGCCCCCATAATGGGGCCCTCTTGGCTAGCAATGATTTCTGCAACGATGGACATTTTCTAACGAAAGTTGGGGTGAGATGAAGGGTGGACACTGTCCATGAACGAGAAAATCCCATGTGCTTGAATAGCACCCTCCTATATAACAAAACATGACACGGGAGTTTTGGAGGCCATCAAATTCTTGAATGATGGTTACCTGTGACTCGAGGAGCATTGTGACCTATCTTGGTAATGTGGCCACCGAGATGTCACTCTATTGGTGCTTCTGAGATGATGGGGCACCGCAAGTATGGGAAACTGCTGATTTATCCCAGCGATGCCGAAGTCTATATCAAACACGATCATCGAATTGAGTTATAATATACAATGTATGTTCTAGTCAGGTCCTAAGATGTCTCCCTGATACACCGGGAAACGTTGACATCCCCGGCTTAACTGCCACTGTGGCTCAATGACACGGGAAATTCGTCAAGGATCATCAGGTGTTAACAGCAGAAGCGCTCATTGCCGCCTGTAACTGACCTGTAACAGTATCATGACATGATCCACGCGGAAACACAGTGTTTGTGTAATTCATGTGAGGGTAGCTCCAATTCAAAGCACCCTTTCTGTGTAGTTAGGGTTACGTTACCGTAGCTGGGTAACCGTGAGATACTCCGTAAATCTTTGTATGCCCTTTGAAGGGCCAACACGTACGGAGATCCGAAGCACCAATTCACACCGAGCCATGACCAAATTTCTAGGACCGTATATCCCTGTCGGAATTTTTTTACAATACTTGTGGGTGGTGCATCTTATAATACCTTGACATTGAGTGGAGTTGATGATCACAACGAAAGAAGTATCACGGCCAAGATTTACCACACTGGAGGGTCTACTCGTTCCCATGGTCGAAGATAAAACACTACTGTGAAATGCAATCAACTTTGATCGCTTTTGGAGCTGTGATATATCAACATAGAAGCATAGAAGCACAGCACCCTTGTGTTGGTACGAAGCATGTCAGCGCTACCTCGATGTGGCTATTTAGTTCAATCATAAGCCCTCCCCTGTTTCTTGTGAGTAGATTTCTGGAGCCGCTCTCTAGTTGTGGAGCACATTTACAATTCAGGGAAAGGAACGATCAAGAGAAGGAAAGCGATGGCGATGAAAGCCTCTTGGAGGTTATTTGAAGTTCAAAATCAAGGGGTCAAATCATTGTACTGATCATGACCCACTTGAAATCTGTCCACCCGGAAATATAACGACCAAGCCCATGCCAGGATTAACAAAAGATCATCAATACCCGTGATTTCGGGATATAGAGATGTATCAATCGAAATAACAGAAACCGCACGGTGGCTACATTTTATTCAAGTCAGGTACAGGCATATTATAGTAAAACATCTTCAAATTACAGGCTCGAGCTACTTCCAACACCATGGGAAGGTAAAGCTATTTTTAACCCGGGTCCCATATCTTTCTCGAATAGGAAACGGGTTCATAGCACTAATAATTTCCATCGTGCAAAAGCACGAATAAACCAGGCAGAGCTGACCCAGTGTTAAAAACAACCGGTTTCAGGTCGACGATAGGATCTTTCATCATTATCCCGCACTATTTTATTCCACCGTGAGTCCTCGAAAAAATCCAGGACCAATCTTGAGCAAAATCTCTTACCGAATGCGAAGGCTACCTCACTGACAGGTGTGCCATCCGACTATTCACGTGTTCCCAACCGTCGTTAGTGTCTAGTTCGGATTTCACATAGAACAGAGATGCCAGAATGTAGTCGAGGATGCTTTCCACTTTGTTGTTGATTATTAAAGCCCAGGTTGGTGCTGAGGTTGGAACGTATTCCGTCCAGGCTACTGGGAGAGAGGAAGATTCTTCATAGAGCTGACAAATGCGAATTAACAAAATATGTTATGGGGTAATGACGAGAGAGTACATACCATCCAGTGTTGAGGACGTGTCTTTCGCCAATAAAATTTGCCAACCGGGGTGTCTAGTGCCATCGACCTCCGCCTAAACAAAAAATCAAAGACCATCAGATCTCATCTCGATTCTCGAACTCGAACAACTATGACGCACCCATCACTCGTCGAAGTCGCCTTCCTCAGGATATCGGTAACATTAACATTTTTACCATCAAACCTATTAGCAAACTTGAAAATGTCTTTGGCAACACTCCGTCGTTCAACTTTGACAACCGCGTTCCGAGCAGAGTCGCTTATCTTGACCTTCCTTACCCCGTCTTCAGACGTGGCAAGAAAATATCGAGGTACACCGTGCTCCGATAAAATTGCATTACGTGTGTCGCTTCGCTTATACACCAGATGGACTTGTCCCTCTTCAGAGGGGAAAGAGGTAGAGTAATTCGTAAGAGTAACTTCGGAATTCATGAGTAAATGTTATGAGGGAGCAGAAAAGTCGAGTGCGCGTGTGTGTTGTGTGTGTTGGATAATTTCGAAACGTCTCAAGCGCAACTTTATATCCATGACTGTAGCTGACTTTTTTTGGCCGCCCCGCCCCCCTTTCTCTCCCCGCCGTTCAAACAGGAGATTGTCAACACTGCCCCGGGCAGTGGTTCCTAGTCTTTCAAGTCAAAATAAGGCAACCGTTGATCCGTAAGTGAGTCAGATTCGGTCACCGTACGATGACAACGGGATGAACCCAGGGGGCTGTCACCCCGAGCAAGCCGTGAAATCAACTGGTACAGGATGATCGCGGGAAATTGCCTATTTAGGAATTCCCACGAGGACCCCAGTCTGATCCTGGTCACTCGAGGTAACACTAAGGTCACATCAAGGTCATGTTTCAGATGACGTAGTGACCAGAAAAGGATGTTATAGAAAAGCAGTAGATAACACAATAAGTCCACGCCATCAGAAATGAAGCCTTTTGTATGGTTGCTTCTGTGTCGACTGAGTTTCGAACCTTTGGCGTTTTCCAACAAATCCCCAACCTCGTCATAAGCTCCGGGCAGAACATAATCATATTCTGAGATATCGAGAGGCAGATCGTCGCTTCGATAGCTTGAAATCTTTTCGAGCTTTTGTACTTGTTCTCTGATGAGGTCACCCTTTGATACAGCGTGATAATCGAACGTTGTCTGATACATGCATGTTAAGGTGATAGTTGGAGGGGCTCCATTGAGTTTCTCTGTAAAAATAGGCAATTTCCCGCGACCATCCTGTACCACTACTACCAGTTGATCTCACGGCTTGCTCGGGGTGACAGCCCCCTGGATGAACCTCTAAATTTAGTAAGCCTTAATGCTCGTGGAAAAAGCCAAGAGACCACTTGTTTACGTCTCCGACGTCACGAAGATCACTACCAACTCTGAGTTTTGACCTTCCGGCATAGACTGAGTCATGTCTTCTAAACTCATCCCTCAAACGTTAAACGAGTTGTTTCAGAGGGTCGGGAGCGAGAATCCTTTCTTTGGGTTGTGGTTGAGGAACATGGGGTTTTTGTGTCAACACCATTTGGTGACCAACGGTAGAGCTAGACCCTGAGATTTTTAAGTACAATGATTTTGCAACATACAGTGGGCGTTCTTAGATTTGTCATCTCGGTGTTGGTCGACGAAAAAGACCAGAAAAATGTTCATGGCTCCGAGCGCTTCAAAATCAACCCTATTCATTTCAAGTTATTTTTAATTGTTTTCGAAGTGACACACATGGCTCGTTGATACCATATGCGCTTAGTCACTTATGGTGAACATAGTTTACAAAAGGAAACAATAAGATTATTTAGGTATCAAATCAACTCAAAAAAGAAATAAAGGTAGGAGAACGGTATACAACTCAGCACAGCACCGACTGCTTCCATCACTACCTCTCTCTACAAGAAAATAGTCCAGGTCTTCACCTAGACTATCTAAGGACTCATCGGTTGCATCTGTGCCGTTGTCGATGATGTCATCATCATCCCAGTGGGTGGCAACAACATCGATTTCGAAGTCGGCGTAATCGGAGTAGGCGCTACCGGGACAGGTAATGACACCGGGGTTGATGATATAGTAGCAGTTGCAGCAGTCAAAGGGGTGGCGGTTGTTGATACCCGATAGACAGGCCCCGAGGTACTGCTAACAGGAAGAGGTAAATTAGTTTCGCAGTTTGGTGATTCTGAACCTGGTGTTGCTGGGGGTGTAGGCATCATTGATGATATCGGTGTTCTGTTTCTCTGCATCGCCGTGATGTAATTTTCGATTTTGAGGAAGGGGAGGGAGTAGGGTATGGTTGAGGGAGGTTGTGCGCTTTGCCTTGGTGTCGGCAATTCAACGGTTGTTTGAGTGGGGTTGGTCATCATGATCGAAGAGGACTCGGGGGTTGTGAAGCCTTCTGCGTTGGAGTCTACTTCGATGTGGCATGTGCCTTTTTCGAGGTGGTACTTTAGACCATTCGGGTTCAAGTAAGACTAGATATGAAAGGTAAGTTAGTGCTCTTAAACAAATAATGACATGCTTACCTTTGTACATCCTGCTTTCTGTTTTCCAACACCGCACCGTTCAGAAACAAAGACACGGGCATGCAGAAGAAAAACCAACTCACAGGACATCGGTAAGCCTTCTCTCTTCTTTTTACATTATTTCCACCTAGCAGCCGCATCTTCGTTTTAGCAGCATTCTTGGCGGAGACAGCTGTCATATTCAATACAGCACTGTTATCCACTTTAGGCCGATGGACGACCTTCTTGCCTTCGCGATCCTTAATAGCATCCTTCTTGGTCTTCTTCTTCTTGTTGTCCTCCCCGTCAAAGTTGTCGTGGGTGTAATCGAGGTCGTGAACGGTTATTATGACATCGGAATGACAATCAGGGTTGAGAATCAGTGGGTCGTGTGACCGTGAAGTTATGGAGGGTGACGCCGACGAACATGAGGCTTGGGCGTGTGTTGGAAAATCCGAATTGTACGAGAGTGGGGAAGTGGACAAGACGGGATAGGTATCCAGTGAATCAAACAAACCATACAAGTCTTCATCCGGGGGAGGGAACATCATGCCACTAAATGGTGTGTACACGCCACCCGACTCCGTCGACCACGACATCTTCTTGGCCGAGGTCTGATCAGAATCCAAGAAGGAGGCCGTCGCGAGGGGGATGGTGGGAGTCGGCGGAGAAGAAGACCGTGATGAGGACGGAGAATTGGAGAGTGATGGCGGCATGGGCGGGAAGACCGCTAATCGTTTACCAGAGGTATTTTCGGGGTAAATTCGCTTGCCGTCGATGTTGATGGCGACGACATGCTTTTCTTCAAAGTGCTCGACGAGCGCGTGCAGGTCGGGGAGCCTGATGCTGCAGCAGGTGAAATTCGAACACTGCAAGAGAGGAAATGAGCAAGAGTGATCGGAAGATAGTAAAAATAACCTGTGTTTTGATGGGAAGAAACGGGCATACCAGGGCTAGTTCGAGAGAGGAAATGCGGTCGAGGGTCGTGATGGTCTGGTCAGAGGGCGGGAGCGGGGAGTCTATGTCCATGGGAGAGTGTGAAGGGGAGACGAGTGGCGAAGAGGGTGGGTGGTGGGGGTGATAAGTTGAGGCAGAAGATCTGAACACGTTTCCATCGATTAGAGGACAGAATGGCGAATCAGGTGGGTCAGACTTGCCGGAATTTGTTGGGCCCTCCATGAGGCAGGGCATTGTCCGAGACGTCATGCAGCTGGGCCATGGCGCGGTGGGCGAGCGAGCAGCGCAGATATACGGGGGCGGCAGAAGGCTGGGGGGAGGACAGGATCCTAAATACGACCGAAGCCAACGAGAAATTTTGTGGGAGCAGGGAGCACTTCCGAGCCAATCCAGATCACTACCGGTCCGGAATGATGCATGCCTCTCCAACATCCAGGCACGAGGCTCGCCCGCCCCTCCCCCTCTCCCCCCGGCCTGTGCGCGGCCCACCCAGCCCTCCGCCAGCCTCGCTGCCCGCGCCTCGCCCAGCGCCTGTGCGCCGCTGCACCCGCTGGGCCTCTCCCGGTCGTCGTGATAGCGACAGGGTGCGTGACTCTCAGACAGGGTCGCGGCGGAGGGTCATCAAAATGCAGGCAAGCCTAATGCACACGAATTTGAAATATCTGAGACACAGCGCTTCTCCCGCTTCCCGACGGGACACGACGGTGAACACTGCACATCGCTGGTAGGACCCGCAAGAAGCGCGCGCATGACAGCCCATGGACCCTCCAGATGCTCAGCACGAGGCGGCCCACACAGCCGAGTCTCAATCTGGCTAGCCCATCAGCGGAGTTCCAAAACGACCCATGCTGGTTGGTTTCCACGCAGGCTGGGTATCAATGGGGTAAGCCGTCGTCTTCTGGATCCTCCGTGGCCAGATGCCTGGGAACTGCAGGCGCACTTGCGACGTGGTCGCCACAGAAGGCCAGGGCAAGTGTACGCAGCATCCGAGTGACAGCAACGCTGATCGGGAAGCCACGTTATTAATGATCACCGCCCGATTTCACATGTGCTGGACGCTGCTATAATTACTTATTCCGTAGCACTCAAAAAAGACAATCGTGCCATTGACAGATATGTAGACTGCGGTCCCACTATCAGGCGATAATCGGCCTTTCGGTGGGAATAACTGGCGTCGAGTCGCGAGCCTTACGGTTTAGACGTGAGTTTCGCTGCCAAGTAAAGCCTAGTGCCATTGCGCTGGAGATGCATTGATTCGAGTCAGCGAAGCTAAACCGTGATGCTCCGAGGGCGGTTCTCCCAATCAATGACTCACAGCAATAGAGTGCGAGTGTCAAGTGTCGAACAGTCGCAGCGCCGCAGCCTGTTCAGAGTTCTCGACACAAGGAGGCTGGCCAATGTGCTTGGGCCGGGCGGGCTGCGTCACGCCGGCATCCCCGGCATTCCGGCATCGGGCGTCATAGCTGTGGCATCTCACTGCCCTCATAAATCACCGGCCCAGCCTGCATGACTAAACCCAATCGCACTGTCTGTCCAGAATGTCCTCCAACGAGGACGACTATGACTCGAACGTAGTCTCCAAAAAACGCAGAGTCCAGCGTGCCTGCGACATATGCCGCCGCAAGAAAAGTCTGTTTCCCTGTTTCTCTCCCAAAATACAGCACTCATCCGATCGCCAACAGTTAGGTGTATGTCCCTTCCTGTGCTCGCCCCGGCTCGGCTCATGCCGCATTTGCGATAGGCAATGGCGTCCAGATGCCCGGAAACAGATGCTCCAATTGTATTACATACAACTACGAATGCACGTATGTTGAGACGGCAAAGGTATTGTCCACTCTTCGCCACTCGTCTGCCACAAATCTCATTCCCGATGTTTCATCTCTTCCGCAGAAAAGAGGCCCGACAAAGGGGTAAGAGCCATTCCGATAAGCCCGACAATTGAATTTCCTGATCATATCGTACCATTAGTTATGTCGAAAGCTTGGAAGGCCGAGTGCAAAAACTAGAGAAGCTCTTGAAACGGGTGCGTCCTCCCAAAGCCGTTCCTGTCCTTCCCTCAAGCCGATCTTGTTCTCCAGCTATGTCCAGACGAAAGTCTCCTTCGTGAATTAGATATCGCTATAGAGAAAGAAGACTTTGACGTAAACCAATCACCCGTTGACCCCAGCCCTCTGTTCGCCTCATCTTCCTCCTCGGCTAGATCACCATTCCAGTCCAATCTATATTCCCCGGACCCCGCAGGAGGCGTCACCAGCCCAAATGATGCCTCAGTCCCAACAGATAACCGCGCTGTCGTGGACATAGTCGCTTCCATCTTACGCCGTTACGGTGCCGCTCATCTGCAATCTTCTCCCGAAGACGACGCCCAATCCCTTCTCTCAGATCAATTTAGTCTCTTATCTATCGAACCAAAGGATTATCGGTTTTTCGGAAAATCAAGTGGCGTGATGTTGATACAGGCTGCTTTGGAATCGAAGAATGAGTATACGGGTAAAGAAACTAGGCTTATGAGACCGGAGGATTTGACCCTACGGAGAGATCGATTTTGGACGAAGCCACATGTAGGCGAGCTTTTTTCTAGGGTTTTTTTCTTTTGTACTGATGTTGTTTTTGTTTTAGTGGGAAGAACAAACGGTTACATCGTTGACCTCGACTCGGCCTTCTTACGAATTTCCTGAACCGGATCTTCTTCACAGTCTTGTTGATCTTTTTTTCAAACATGTCAACCTTCTCATGCCTCTCCTGCATCGGCCAAGTTTTGAACGCGCCATCAACGAAGAGCTACACCTCCAGGATGACAAGTTTGCTGCGAATCTTCTGCTCGTTTGTGCCAACGGTGCCCGGTATTCTGATGATCCCAGAGTGATAAGTGACATAGAACATAAACAGAACAGCGAAGGCCCAGAAGAAGATAAGTGTGATGCGAAGAAGTGTGATAGCGGGGGCGCAGACCGGGGAAAACAACGTCTTACGCATTCATCTGGTTGGATATGGTTTGATCAAGTCCAAAAGGCTAGAAAATCATTTTTGACTCCGTCTAACTTGTACGACCTGCAATTCTATGCTGTAAGTCACCCGTATTTTCCTTCATCAACTCGTACCGATAAGGAACACATTCCTCGTTTTAGCTTTCGGTGATGTTTCTACATGGATCATCTGCTCACCAGGCCTGTTGGGCAATGGTTGGGGTAGGAATAAGATTGGCGCAAGACGTTGGCGCACATCGCAAACGGAAGACAGAAGGCCCGATGACCGTAGAAGATGAGCTTTGGAAACGTGCATTCTGGTTTGTGGTCTTGTCCCCACTATTCCACAGAAATTCATTGTCTTGTACCAGGGTTCTCGTGTCCATTGACAGAGGTGTTAGCTCTGCACTTGGTAGACCGTGTGCAGTTCATGACGAGGAGTAGGTTCCTTTTCTCCTCATCTCTGCTCCTCTTATCTAAACTATCAACCTCTAGCTTTGATATCGATTATCCGATTGACTGTGATGATGAATACTGGGAACATCCTGATCCCGAACAGAGGTGGAAACAACCTCCGGGAAAACCTTCTCTTGTTGCTTCATTTGTGTGCTTCCTCAAATTGACTCAGGTTTTGGCGTTCGTATTGAGGACGATCGTAAGTTCTTTCTCCTCATTCTCCTTTCCTCTTTCTCACCATTCACTCTCTTCCATTCGTCCTTTTACTATTGTGGTAACTATCAGTACTCGATAAACAAATCGAAAATCTTTCTCGGCTTGGGTCAAACTCAGTGGGAGCAGCTTATCGTTGCTGAACTCGACTCTGCGTTGAACCGTTTCGTGGATTCAGTTCCAGACCATTGTACGTCTGTCGTTATATGCGTTTGGAAGAGACCCTGATCGCAGTTACTCCGCAGTACGCTGGGATCCAGATCGTGAAGATCCCCAATTTTTCAAACAATCCATCTTGCTCTGGACGTGCTACTACCACATCCAAATCCTGATTCACCGCCCCTTTATACCCTCCCCCTCCAAACCCTCACCCTTATCCTTCCCATCCCTGGCTATATGCACCAACGCTGCGAGGTCATGCATTCATGTTGTGGATGTCTTGCACAGGAGATTCGGTTGCGTGTATCTTCCTATGCAGATGGCGGTGTTTACGGCGAGCATTGTGTTATTGTTGAGTATTTGGGGAGGGAAGCAGAATGGGGCGATGACGGATGCGAATAAGGAGATGAAAGATGTTCATAAGGGTATGACGATCCTGAAATGCTCTGAGTCGCGATGGCTTTCTGCTGGTCGTCTCTGGTGGGTCTTTAATTGTCCTTTTCAGGTTGACTCAAGAGCTTATTCTTCTTGCGCCAGGGATATTCTTTGTGAATTGGCTTCGGTGGGAGATTTACCACTTCCTCAGCAGACGCCATCGAATAATAAACGCGAACGAAACTCGGATAGTCCGATTTCTTCTAACGTTTCCGACACTGCGAATACACCGCCCTTGGGTCCAAGAAATGTTGCTGGATCGAAGAGGGTATCTTCTATCAATCGACGTCAGCAGCATCAGCAGCATTCCCATCAACAACAGCACCCACAACCTGCGCAGCATCAACATCAGCATCAACATTCGCAACAGCAACAACAACAGCAACAACAGCAACATACGACGACACCTGTGTTTCGTCATCCGACGATTCAAATCTCTGAATCACCTTTGTTGGACTCATCTGCGATGAGCCAGCAGCATACACCCCAAGGAATGGTGAATCTGCCTATGTATAGTAATGAACTTGGGAGAATGCCGTTGGGCGGTGATTCGAATTTGTTGCCTTCTTTATCGTCGTCGCATATGCATTCGCGTATACCTCATCAGCATCATCATCATCATCATCATCATCATCCTCAGCAACATCAACACCAGCAGGCGCTAGATCCGAATTATTGGTATTCATTTGAACCTTCCCAGTTGACCCAAGGGATGGGCAATACCCTCGCTACCGAAAATCATCTCGTGCCTTCGGCTGGTCCTAGTACCGGTATTGGAACATCAAACATTGGAAGTGGGATTTCGGGTTCTGGTTCGACGCATCTGGAAGGAAATAATGGTGGTATCCCGTCCGCACCGACGTCTGAAGCGGATTTTATATTTAGTCAGTTGGCTATGGGATATCCTATGGCTTTTGCGAATGACCTACAATCTGCGACGTTGTCGCAGATGTTGGAGATGGGGATGTTCAGTGCTGCTGGTTCAGGTGCCGGTGCTGGTGCTGGTGCTGGTGTTGGTGTCAATGCTGGTGCTGGTGGGAACGGTGCTTGTAATGTTGCCGGTGCATGTGAGCCTGGAGGGCAAGGGATTCATCGTTATAACACTAATGTTGGTCGAGGAGCAAGTGGTGAACGTATGGGAGGGGAGAGTAGTACGACGAGTCCTGGTTATCTTGGCAACGACACGATGAACATGCAATGGCCGGGCCCGTCTGGATTTCAATAGGTGAGTACTCTCAGCCAACATTGAAATGACATCTGTTTCTTTTATATGCCTCATTCCGCTCTATCGGCCTTTCCGGTTATTCGGGCTGTTGCATTGTATTTCACTAATTGCATCTTACTCATTCTTTTGCTTTTCTTCCTCCATATGTTCATTCATCTGACCTAATCGTGAAATTTTGTTAGGTTTTGCAGCATGGGTCGGTCTTCGGGGCCGCTAGCTAGCCTTCTTTTGTGATTTGTGCCATTTGGTTACGTACGTTATCATCAAATTGTGACCCGTTAGACCAGACGAGTGGTTCTCCATTGATTTCTTCTTTTGACCCACTCGTCAGATGTTTTACGTTGGCGGGTCCGAAGGAGGAGTGGACACTTGCTTTCTTTTTTTTTTTTCTTCTAGTTCATTCAGTGCTATTTATTTATTAGCAAACCGTTGGTTGAGTGCTTGAATTTTCTTTTTTTCTTCTTACAATCCGACAGCTGTTGATTGTTTTATTCTGTTCCGTCGTTCTTTTTCTTTTTCGGTCTTGGGCTGTACTTGGTTTAGCTAGTTGTATTTTTGTAGTTCATAGTAGTCACCCTGCTCCCTCTCCTAGTAGTACATATGTGCTTTGTAGATCTCCTTTTGAACCCACAACTCGAATTATATATCTATATATATATGTATGTAGCGTTTTTGCAATAGAATTCATCCCAGTGAATCCCGGTGAACCGTGAAATCGTCGGGACTGGGAAGTATCAATTGAGTAGTGGAGAAAAACACATGTGCCGAAGTCCGGATTTCACATGTGCTGAGTGGGAAGATTTCAGCAATTTTTTTTGTAGGTACTTCCGGACGGACTTTTTGTGATGAGCGAAAGGGGGGGCTTAGAGACGTGTTGCTAAGAAAAGGTACTTTGTTGGAGCAGGCGGAAGATTGATTCGGGCGTAGACCATGACGTGCAGTGAGAAAGCTATTTTTTAGTAGGAAATGCAACCTGTGTGGTGGTAGCGGGTCTTCTAGATCACATTATACGCGAAGCCATTGTCGCCACCTATAGCCACTTTGCTCTATTGAACTACAGTCATTGTGGGTCTCCGAGGAAGCATGCAGGTCGGTGTCGTAATCATTTGGGTCATACGTGGTCGAGTACTTCTGCATGAATTCAAGCAGAATCAAGTGGCTTCGAGCGAGAGTTCTTGAGCAGAGAGCTCAGGGAGCAATGCTTATTTTAGTGCAGCGCCACATGTTTATGACGATACCAAAGTAGGAAATATCCGAGTTTGCGTGCTGACTCTGTCTAGACTCTCCGAAGCTCAAAGAAAAATATGTTAAATATGTAACTGAGTATGTAGACATGCCGGCAAGCGGATGGTGCAATGTATGGCCCGTTTGAGGGAGAAAAAAAAAAGAAAAAAAAATCAAATACGTGATAAACCACAACCTGGTAAGTATACGGGTGTGCACCGTCAATCGGAGCATCAAAGTAAGCAATGATGGTGAAGTTGTATATGTAGATTTACGTAGCAGTCACAAACTCAAAGTAATGTCGGGGGGTCGTTGATTTTCGTGAAGTTTCTTTTTTTTTTGACCGTTTGACCGTGAAACCCGCCATCGCCAGTCGCATCCATCTACCGCTGCGGTCAATATCAAGGCACTGACATTCTACTAATATTAGAAATACATGTATCTCACGGGTGTTTTACGAATTTACCGGGAAACCCTAGGGTGCTCAGGCAATTTCCATCACCAATATCATGATCGGAGAGTAATATATCAAGTTGGAGAATGGCCATTTTTTCAGGTTCTTGCTATTGTTATAAGGGCTGAGGCACACGTATAATTCTAGAACATTGAATTTCAGGATATGTGTTGCTAGTTTTAGACGCTGTTTAACAGTTGCTGTTTCGATGTTGTTGAAGCTGATGCCACGATGCCAACTTGGGGTTGCGGTACATTGGTATCACTGATCCTCTCTAATATTCCACTCCGCCGGCACCCAAGTCTTAGTCTTGGCTAAACTTAATCACCCCAATCCACCTACCATCCTGTCTGTGCTTTGCAAAGGGGTTTTTGACAGCTGTTAATGATATGTACCTGAATTTAATGAATGAAACATTTGAGAGTTTGGTGGGCGTCCTTTTGAGAAGGCTGTACCCCAAACCCCTAAACTGCGAACCAATTCGCGCTCAAGGAGGCTGGAACAGGTAAGTACAATGAGTCATGTGTAGAAACTTTAGCTTAATTGGGCTGGGGAATATAATATCTATCATGTCCAAATGGGAACGTGGAGTCTTGGGCGGTGCAGGCCGAAGCTTGCCTCCCAAGTCAACCTACAAAATATACCTTGTGGTTCTATCTTTCCTCGAGGGTGCGAAAACTTATGGCTGTCAATTCCACTCACTGACGTCACTCGTTTTATTATCAAAAAAAATAAAATAAGTTTTTAGAGCGAAGGGAAGCGAGTGGACTCGGTCAGTGCCAGTGACTCCGAGAACGGAGGGCCCTTTAAAGCCTCTTACACGCTACGGTGCATCCAATGCGGTGTCTCTATTCAAATAAAGGAATCTTCCCCATTAACCCCAATGAGGAACGAACAGTCGGTCTTCTTCTGAGCCTGACAATCCTTCTGCCCGGACTTTCGACGTTTTGGCTACGTTATCGGCCTTCAAACAATCTCATGTGGCAGATATTGCCTTGCGGTTCATTTTTTGCAAATAAGATACCCCATTGGTCTCCTCTCAAGTCTTTCACAGGTTTACATGTGAAACTCCTCTTGGACCTGAAGGACAGATGGCAGGGGCTCGGGCACAGGAACCTCGCTTCCGACCTATGCCCGCTGCTACCCGACCTGACCGATGTGTCAGTTCTGTCCTTCAGGTTGTGTGTATCGCACAGTGTGATACGGACCGTCGCTCCATAGTTGCGGCTATTCCATGATACCTCTAAGAAACCTAATTTTGTCACTGTAAACGTTATTATTAATATAGAAATAAACACTGTCAAAAACTATTCAATCACCGATGTTTCTATCGAAGTAAAACCCTCGAACCCTCCATGGACTCTCCACCTCTAGAAGCAGAAGTCCATCATATATGCCTCGTTTCTGTCGAGTAGTCTAACGTTGTTGGGCCCCTATCGGATATAGCAGGGCCTGTATGGTCCGGCTATCTTATGCGTTTCGGAGTCTTTCGGGGACATCTCCGCACCTTAGGCCAGATGATGCTGGAGTACTATTCTACCGTTGAGATTCATTGTAAAACGGCTTGTTCGGGCCTAGGAAGCCCTTGTCCTGGTTTTTTTTCCGAACGCGCAGCTACCAATACAGATGACATCTTCGGCGCTCTCACTCCTCCTGAGAAATCCACTAATCCCATGACTATACGGAACTTGGTTATATCACAGCCACGTCGGATGAATTTGTCGGACGTTCACTATTTGGAGAAACAGTTCACAAAGTCTTTTCGTGTCAAACATGAAATTGGTCAACGTGGAAGGTAGATTCAATATATGCCGCCGGGATTTATTTTTTTCGTAGCTAATTGAAAGACCAGTGAATGAGGAGCCCCCCCCCTTTTCTCGGGTTAAACTCAAGCTTATCCACGAGGCAAAGGAAATGCTGCCCACGGATCAGTGAATGAGGGGAGAGTCTTTGAATCCGATAAGCTTCCGGACCGGAAAATCCATCTTGCGTTGGCCCCAAAAACGAGTATGCCGCTTGTCGTTGTGTCAAAAGGTGGTCTCATGATTACCCGAGATATGGTTTAAAAAGCTCATTTGGCGATAGAACGCAAAAATGCCTGAAGGCGTGAATGAAAGCACTGTATGTTGCTGAGTTCTCGGTTGGTCTCCCAGACAAGAATGGAATGTTGATCTAACCGCGTCCGTGAGGCCTCGTGTGTTTCAACTCTAAGTAAACATTTAGGTGATCACTAAGTTGTACTTGGCTATGTTTCCCGGACAAGCTACTTTTTCCAAGCAAAGCAGGTCTTCTATTCCGATACGGACGGTAGCTAAGTAAGGTTTATCTCTACTTCAGCGTAGAAAGTGAAAAGTAGCCTTGTACGGTACTTGTCACTCTTCGCGAAGCCTTCTGATACCATTGAAGCTTTGATGGGTAGAATCCACCTACTCGGGAGTCAGTGTGTGCTTTCATTCCTCCTCTTGTCTACCCATCGTCGCTCAATGAAGTGCGAACATAACATGAATCAATGAATGAGAACGAGTAATCTGATAAGATAACACTCACCAACAACCACATGTACGGCTCTGTTCCACGCTCCAGATAAAAAAAGCTTGGCCGGATATGAACCCAACCAAAATGTTGGTTTTCCCACCTGTTACCGAAACAATGGAACGATGGCATTTTGCGATGTGTGAAATCCTCCCGTCTTCTTTTCACCCATGAAATTCAATCAACTCGCTAGAAAACATTCAGCCTAGTTGGCATTTCTAAAACTGCGATCCCGAACTCTGATTGGAACATCGCTTCGGCTTTCGTCTATGGAAAATCCCCCACGTAAGTCGTGTATACAGTTTGTGTACAGTGTGCGCGTGGCGTCTTTGCCCGCGTTGGTTTATTCCATTATGTAAATCAGCGATAGACGGTTTACGGTCACAAGCGTGCAAGGGTCAGGAAAATCAGGCTATTTCTGATCATTTCAACTCCGCGCAACTCGAGGCCTCGCAGAAAATTGACGACTTTCCGTAGGGTCTATCTGAAAATTGATTATCCAGTTTATTCAATTGAGGAAAGATGCCGCATTTTTGGTATCCTGAAGATGATGACATTGTGTGTGTGGGTATCAATGAGTATCACACTTGCGGCGGAGATCCAGCATATGGTATCCCGCGTCTTACGGCAACTGATCACCGTCTAATATTGGCAGATGGAAATTAGCCAGACGTTTCAGTGAAACCTCTTGACCTGGAAAACGTCAATGCAAATTTTTGATATGCAGGACTCAGAAGTCTCCGCTTCTGAATTCGTTGTAGATGTCTTCCTACTCAAGGTCCTACTCGGAATAAACGGACCACCGGTGATGTAAGCACTTAAATGCCGTGAGACTATTCACAGTCCATATTCTCTCGCAGTGGACTTCTTGCCCAAGTCGCTTTATGTCGTCGACCGTTGATCTTCTTATCCTAGGGGCCGGTTGGACATCCAAATTCTTGATATCACTATGCAAGGAAAATCGAATTCAAGTTGCAGCAACTTCGCGCACTGGCATAGAAGGTACCATTCTGTTCGATTTTGACCCCGAATCGCACGATACAAAACCGTTTGAGATCCTTCCAAATGCGCGGACAGTCCTTGTGACGTTTCCCATAAAAGAGCCTGGAGCATCACAACGGCTTGTGAGAAACTATCAATCATCCCGGACAGCGAGCGAGCGTTCAAACCTGCAGGTTCGCTTCATTCAATTGGGTGCAACAAACATTTGGGATGTAAGTTAAAATTACTTTGTATGCGAAACTCTGGTTGCTAATTTACCGTGCTATTTTGATCTGGATCATCTGCCATCGATTGGTAACCTTGTGCTCTATATTGTCTCAATAGCGAACAACAATTGTTGGAGGCGCAGACTCAATCAAAGATCCCTGGTGCGACCGACACACTCCTCACAACAATACGCCTCGTGCGACAAGTGAAGATGAATTACTCGCTCTATCGCCCCATCCACCCACAACCGTCTTGAATCTCGCCGGCTTGTGGGGTGATCAACGGTCACCTCATAGATGGGTCGCAAGGGTCGCACCCACGAAAGAAGCACTGAGGAATAAAGTAGGAACAATAATCAACCATTCTTCGCATCAGACGTTGCCGCTTACTTCACTTATAGGGGAGTCTACACTTGATCCATGGTATCGACGTTGCCCGCGCCGTCCTCGCCGTCCACGGTAATTTTTTGCGAGCACAAGGCAAGCGTTGGATCCTAACTGATAACCGTGTCTACGACTGGTGGGACCTGGCATTCGCCTGGGGTTCACCTGAACCGCATATCATCCCAAGCCGCGACCCTTCAAGAAATCAGCCTTCGGCAACTTCCCTGGCTGTAGAAAAAGGTCGCGATCCCTCAACTGATGGCCCTCAACCAGATTGGGTTAAAGAATTGATGCTAGAACAAGGGATACGTGCGCTCCCCAGGGGTGTCGAAGTCTTGGGTCGGGCATTGGACTCCAGAGATTTCTGGAAGACCTTCAATATCAATCCCGTCAAAGCGCTCCTAGAGTGCTGATTAAACAACAGAACTGTAATTATAGTCGACATTAGGTCGAATCTGTCAGGCTTTGTTTTCCCCCTATCTTATTTATGTCTATGTGACTGTGAGAGTAGTTGAGATTTGGCGCTTAGCACTCGCCTCTCGCATTTCATCCGTCTCCTTTTGAAGTTTTATTGTAGTAGTGTAGTGCGATGGTTTCTATTGAATTGTTATGGCTGTAGTTTTTTTGGTCAAATGACGCTATATAATTATCATGTGCGCAATACACCTCATCCGAGAATCGGATTTCATCAACCCTCATCGGTGTAAAATCTTGAACCAGCGAACTGTGGAGATCCGCCCGCCGCCCACAAATATGATGCACAAATACTTATTCTAATTTCTGAAACCCCCGCGTCGGAAGTCGAGAATATGTATAGGGCGCATCCCCGCCTGTCGGATAAGATTATGTTAGACTTCATGAGAACAAGATGGACAGCCAAAACTGTCAAGGCTTAATCTGGGATAGAGGATGTTAGCAAGATATCGTCATCGCACCACGGGACGACACAATATATAGTTGAAGATAGGGGCATTGAACTGTGACAGACATGCGAAACAAAGCGGTGAAATGGCATCATGGTTGTGAAGTATGTTACATAGTACATACTCGTAGAGATTAATCAAATGGATTGACATGCGACATTTATTCCCTAGGACCACCCCGGCCAACACCAGCATATTGTGTCTTCTGGCTGAAGCCCTCGGGGGCACCTTCCTTCTTACGGTAGTCATCGCGATCACCACGGGGCGGGCGGTAAGCACCCTCGCCTCCAGGTCGGCCACCGGCTGGACGAGGTGGGCGGGCAGCTTTTTTGTAAGTGGCGGGAACAATTTCGGCGGGTAGGTGAAGCCTTTCATTTCGGATGAGGATAACACAGTCGTAGGTACCGTCTTCCTAACGACGCACCATTCACGGAGGTATTCAACACCTTCAGGGGTCAATACGTAGTAGAACCACTGCCATGAGAATTGCATCTTGACGAGACCCTTGGATGTAAGGCTCTGCATGGCCTTGATTACCTCAAGGTTAGGAACATCGAGATCTTCATGTTTGGGCGCGTTGAAGTCCTTCTTCGCGACAAGGACACCCTCTGTGACATGTTCAATCAACGTAAAAATTGGTACCTCGTATGTGACATACCCTTGAAAAGGTTTTCGTAGATGATGCGCCTATTCTGTTTTGAGATCAGCATATTGGGAGAGCGGGTTTATCGGCTGAAGGCTGTTGTTGCGGTCTGAATTTCAATACTTTGAGCGTTCAAACGTTGGACATACTGCGATGAGTCGAGTCGCACTAAATTCCGAACTGATAGATTTCCGTGTCAGTACAATCATCACAAGACCTCAGGACCAATCCAGCCCATTTTCCACGTCCAAACAGGACGAAATGCAGCATGCTAGCATAAGTTGGTCCCAGGAAGAGATTGGACTACTCACTGGGCGGATTTTGAGGCGGGCCTTGCGGGAGTCTGGACGTCGACGGGCACGATCACCAACACCGGCCATGTTGCTGCCATATTTGCCTGTGTTTGCTAATGGCATCTAATAAAAACATTTTCTTGCTTGATACCTGATTCGGTATCAGAAGCTATTTTGGCGCAAGTGACAGGCGCATCCCCTTCCCAGAACAGTTCCGACCTCTGAGCGCCTGAAGTATTCTCATCGTCGGAGGACTTAGTATCTTACCTCTCTACATTCTAGAGTTCGACCCGTAACTAAATTTACCAATAATTCATTTCGCTTACATCAGGGTACATACACTATACTCGTGGATATAGGCGTTCTAGTTATTCCTAAGCGCAGGCTAAGAGACTCAATGTGCACCATTCTTGACCCACTGGCTTCTTAAACTGATTGCCCATTCTCGAACACTTCTCCGTCACCGGACATCGTATACGACGGGCATCCTCGGTCACCTACCTGAGTTGTATCATAAAGTGGATGCAAGAAGTGTTTCTTCGCCAAGTCCGACAAGCAAGTTCAAAATAACCCTCGGTTGGTGTGATCACCATCCTAAGACTCCCTTTCACCACCCCGGTTACTATTTTCTCATGTCGGGCATCACACCACTTGGATGATCACGATCATAGACAATGAGCCAAATAGAAATAACAATTGATATTTCCTAAAACATTGTCCCCTTGTCTAAGAGTTGCTTTTTGTTCAAATTCGGGGTCACGCATCCCTTTCGAGCATGCCTATTTCCAAACGCACGAAATTGTTATACAGCTCCTCGGAAGTGATCAAAGTATCGCCCGCGCTCCTGTTTTCCGGTTGCAAGAATGCTGCAAGGGGCTGTGTGGTATGGAAATCAGATAATTGAATAGCAATTGGGTTGCGCCACAAATGACTTACATCGTGGAATTCAAGGAACACCGCAGCTGACCGAGATCTGGTCAACGCCCAGAAAAAAAATAATGAATGATGAGACATACTTCCAGGACCGTAAGAATCTCCATGCCCGCTTTTTCCGGACCCCCCATGCACGACCTTTCTTGCGCCCTTCGCGGGGTTGGTCAGATTATTCGAGTAAAACATAACGCCATGTTCTAGATAAGATATAGAGATTAGATCAAAAGCCGATCTAAACTTAGGTTATACTCACGATTCGAAAAGAAATCAAGTACTAGCTGTGCTTTCTCAGAGGAAAGCTGTACAGCCGAGGGGACATTGAGAGGATCCTGCGCTAATATGGTATTCACAGTGTTACAGGTTTCCAAATCAGAAAGGCGCATTTGCGTGGGTGTAGGGTCAATAACTGAATGGCTTAATCGGAAGTAGTCGTCTTATGTGGAATCAGCACAGGTATACAGAGCCACAAAGATCTTTGAGCATACCATAGCCTCCTTCAGGGAAGTCCCGTCCAATTACCTTAGAATTCTGGAAATCATATGCAGGTACAGATGAAATAGGCGTGTAAATGCCCGTGGGTAGAGCAAGTTCGCCTAGCTTTGCAATGCTGTCCGCCTAGGACAAAAACAGAGGACAAAAATCAACTATTGCGGACTTGGCATGACAGTGTTACGAAATACGAACCGTGATTCTCAGCACATGATCTTTGATGCTGGTTGCCTCGGGACTGAGACGATCACTCAAACTCGCATTCAGGTTAAAACCCCAATGCTAGCAACCATTGTCAGTTATGCCCATGAAATTATACGATTGTCAAGTATCACCTGTGTCAAATTGACAGGTGTAACAGCCTTGTTCTGATCCTGGAGTTTCGACCTGTAGACAATAGCAACGTGCCCGAGCTTTGCAACAGAGGCGCTCCCGGCCGTGGAAGGAACAAGAGCGATCAACACTTCTGTTAAGAGTTCGCCAGGGTACCCTTGATCGCCATTTGGGGAGATCAAACTGAATATCGCAAACGTTTTCGCTGGCAGTCCATGAATACGATCTATCTCAGTCTTCGAAAATAATTGGGGTGCTTCTCCCGTTCCAAGAACAGTCCAAACAACTGAATCGAATCCAGTTGGTCCACCATGCAAAGAGACTTGCGCGTTTTCTGTTCATTTCATCATCGTAAACGGATATGATCTCATCAGATAAGAAGTTTCATATAAACACACACCATTGGCTTTAGCTTCGAATCCGCTTTCGATACCGTTCCGATTAAGAATGTGTTTTCCAACGGGAATTCGATTGGCGTATCGCCCTACGATGCTGTTTGTGTATTTCTGGGTGATATGGCCTTCAGGGTTCTCGGGCCCAATGACGATATCGTTCTCCTACAAACACAGCCTTCTGAACAATCGAATCACAACAGGCTAGTGGTCATATATGGCTTACACGCCCTTTGACTTGAACGATCAACCTGTGAATGGTGAGGCCTCGAGGCAGGACCTATTGCAGGACGATCATATTCATCATAAATTGACCTCCCTGCTGTTGGCGTGAATTTAATAATAAATCCTGACCTCCAGTTTCAATGACGGGTTCTCCCCTGGTAATTCCAACAAGACAGGGGCGTTGTTGTCCATGATCGCAATGTTGTGGGATAATGTGTGTTTACGTATGGGGGGTTGGTAGACTGCCACTGACTTGATGTCGATGTAGCAGGTAGAGATATGATCAAATCAATGATCTGACGTCAACGGCTTAGCCTAGGCCCCGGCCGCCCGGTTCAGAGATTACCCCCGTAGTCCCTCCTGACTTGTTCCTTCTGCTTCTATCCATACAAAATTGCACACATGCCCGTTCATGCCAGCAGTGGTGCTTCAAAAGAAGCTTTACACAAAAGGGACCGATCGATGGTGTGAAGGGCGGGGAAGTGGATTCCATCATCTAAATGGCTTTTAGACGCCAAATCACAGCTTAAAGTGAACATTGTGACCAATTATCTGGGACTGATTGCGAAGAAACTCACAAAAGATCAGTGGTTCCATGGCCCATTTTTAATATAAATCCCGCATCGCCGATGGAATCGTTCATAGAGAATGCTTCTCAATGGCGTTACCAAGCAAGTTCTAACCATTTCAGCGGACTCAAAATCGCTTTGTGACCACCCCTGCAGCACCGGCGGATTCTACGACAGGGGGGCTACAAAAGGAGTGACGTAGCACTGGTTCGGACATTGGAAGGTTCCATCCATCATTAAAACACAAAACATAGTTTGTTGCAAAAGGGCGGGACAGGTCGGGGTCGATGGGCAGTGGGCGCCTGATAATACAAGAAAAGGGTCATGCGGATTTATCTAGAAAGTACCTTAAAAGTGATTCAGGTTTACAAATCAAATTACCAAGCCCGCAAACGGTCTTCCGTTTGTCATGTATCCTGACTTGCATTGATTTCAAAGAACTGCCAGGTTCTTCCACTGAATAGTATGACGCTGCACTTCTATGACTCCACTTCCCAACAAACAAACATATCATCTATTGAAAACCCAACAAAACTCTAATCCCCATCGTTAACCATCAAAAACCTGTCCGTCATTTTTTTGGCAGATGACCCAAGTGTTTGATAAGGACCTCGCTCATCCCTTACCGCAAAACTCAATTTCGGTCAATGTCGGACTCTCCCCCTTGCTCTCCGCATGCACGAATCAATAAGAAGTCCCACACCACAGTCTTCCATTATACGAAACAATGACACGCGGTGGGTTGGTGGTGGGTTTTGTATTTTCTCTGATTTCCGAACATAATATTTAGTTTTTTTCTGCTATTTCAAAAATAAATTTTTACTATATAAGTATCCCATTGCGACTTTTCCGGAAATTTGGACCAGAGTCATTGTTTTAATAACTCACAAAATCAATAAATAATTGCATTCTGATCAGTGGTTGCATCATTCAAACTGTGAGAAGCAGTCAAACGCAAAGAAAAGCCAAGGAAACTCAAGAAAATATATCCCCACGTTAGCAAAAAGAAGACCCTTGCCATAATCGGCACCAGCTAACGCTAACTACCTTCTTTTCACAAGAAAAACAAAGCCACTACTCGTAACTAGTAATACCATTACAACAACGCGCACTACACGTGAAATTCATCTCTCTCCTCCTCCACAAGTCGAACATTGATTTCCGTAATCAAACAGAAACAAAAAAGTACAAGCACCTCCGATCATTTTATTCTAGAAAACTGTGAGAGGGACAATGTAACAAACGTTTTTTTCTTTGGAAACGCAAGTAAAAGAAATCCGACTCATGGAACCTACACAAGTTCCTTCCGATCACCGAGCACCGTCATAGTCCTAAAAAAAACAAAGTTTTAGTCCGTAGTCAACTATCAAACAAAAGCGTGGAATGGAGGGACAATGTCAGCAAAGGTCTCTTATTCTCACATAAAAATGCGATCAGCGCTTAAGCTTTGACGAGAGGGAAAGTGTTGAGTATAGGGGGTTGAGTGATGCTGACAGATATCAACATCGCATCATTTATCGGTAGCGTACGGTGCGCGCGGATATACCAGAGGAGGGGGCCAGCCTTCTTTCTCCCACGGGAATTACAGCCAACAACGAGGATTACATGAATTGTTTAACCCAATTATCCGGCTCGGACCGCGGATAGTTGTGGCATAGTCCAGCGCCAGAATTGCAAATGAAAACGGAGGGGGGGGATTGAATATGATGCGTGATAGATAGACAAAGTCCATGGATGCAATGAAGATCCATTTGTATACTATACTGCAAGTGGGTGATATACGCATGGCTTCAGGCAGTTTAACTGTTGGCCGAGGTTGATCACCGTAATCGTGTCGTGTTCGGGATTAAGAGGATGGACCCCACGGAGATTCAAATGTCACAATAGCTAATGCCGCGGGAGACACAGCACCACACACACACACCTGAGCCATATCAGTAACTTGAAAGATATATCCATATCAATCACAAAAACAGTAATCTTACTCTCATAAGGGTATTTCCCTCTAAAGGAAGGGGGGGGAGGAAGGGAGGAGGGGGTGAGGGAGGGAGGGTGGAAGGGTGGTACGGAACTTTTTTTTGGAATTCGGGAGGGTAAAGGAGATACGGTACCTATTCCGATAAATGGTACCTACACTCGAGTTAAACTTGGCATTTCCAAACGTATGGCGGGTTCCGTGGACCAAAATACGAGAATAAACTTCTCAGGGGGGAAGGGAGGGAGGGACCATGCCATGCATCACACTTTGTCGTCATTTGTTATGAAAGAAGTGTACAGATGGGATGTTACATTCAAAGGTTCTCATGAAATGCCGGGAAAGTCTCTCTTTAGGAATTCCGAGCCCTCGGAGTGCTATTGGTAACCGTATCGATAATAAACCATAGGGTCCATCCACTTTAGATTGTAAAATGATAAAACAGAACCCAGAGAGTGCGAGAGAGAAGGGATTAATTCCAAGTCAGATGTCAATCTGACCTTAAACAGCACACTCAAAGTCTCTTGTGTGTCAACTAATTCTAGCTCGTGCACCCTTCCCGCAACGTCATAATCCCGTTCTTATTTTGACTAAAGCAGAAGACCGAACTTGTGCCATTTCCATGGAACTAGTGCCAAGCCTAGTAATAAGCCAATCGGACATGTAGACAACTGGGTAATGCGACTTTGCCATGATATCATTGATGAAGAAGGTTCAGGGATGGACAAGGGGTTCATCGAGGAGGGGATATGGACAGTGGGACACTGTGCGGAGGAATGATTCGGCGGTCTGCGAGTTTTTTTCCATGGTTGCTGGCGCCAGAATCACCGGCATAGGGTCCAACGAGTCACACATTTCATGTGGACATCACAAGACAAAGGGTCTTTCCAGAGTCGGCTCACACCATGAGGCACACTAAGAATGTTAACCGTCTGGATTGAACGTGCGAAGGAAGTTACATTGGGTAATCGAATGCTACTACTGGTACATATAAGTTGTGCATACATAAAATATTCAAAAAGGTAAGGCAGGGAGGAAATTCTAGTACATAAGTAATAACGTCTCATGCGATATCGGAGAGGAAGCCGAATTTTAAAAAAGGGGGTAGGGGACATACATCTAATCTACAAAGAATGCATTGTCGTGAAACGGTGACAAACAGAAACCGGCATAAGTCTAGAAAATATACTATAAGGGTCATTAGCATCGCGATTGGTGGAATTAGAGGGCGATGTACTTACTGCGAGCTCATTCTGCGAAGGCAGCTTGAAACCATTGTTGTACGCTTTGGTGTCAAGAGGAGAGGTCGCGGCATCCCAACCCAATCCGATCAACGGATCCACGTTACTAGGAAGGTTCTCAAACACTGATAGTTGGTTTGCGAGATCGTTGGGGTAGACCGAAGGGTAGTGAGAAGAGTAGTTTGAATAGATCTCTTGGGCGCCCCAGTGTAGACGAGGGGTGAATCATTGGTCTGTCCGTTGACAAAAGATTTGTTATACATAGCGTCTGTGGGTAGGGTAGAGTGGTCGGAATAGACCAATTGGGGGGATTCCGTGAGACCTCCCAGGGTTGAATTGACTGAAATGTCAATCCCTTGATATGAGGCATCGGTGGTGGTAGGAGACGCAGGGAGAGAGGAACGACCATCACTGAGCATATCTAGAGTGGACATGTCGACTGGCGAGCTGAACATCGAACAGTCGTCTGATCCATTGGGGGACGAGGACCAGGATACTGAGTCGTATTCGTAGCTTATTGAGTTCTCTGTGAGAAAGGGAGATTGCATCAAGCGGGGGAGGGGAGAAGAGGGAGTCGCGGGAGAAGCACTTGAAGACGATGAAGTGCTCTCTGTCCGTCTCTCTGCAGAATAGCGGGCGTTCTCGGGCGATTTCCTCCTGGGCCTGGCGCGGGAGGGATCGGCGTTGAACCTGGTAATACTGTTGTATCTGCAGAGAGGTCCGATTAAGAAGATGGCCCAACATTGCGGAGGAGACAAAGACCCGTACCTGTTCTTTGCAGACAAGCCTGTTCGTCCGGGGAAGTAGGTTTTGACAATTTTTGTCCAGACTTTGCCGTGCTCGTTGACAGCACGAAGAAGCATCTCATCCTAAGGTAGACGATGATGAGCGAATGTGAAGGCGGGTCAGAGCGCATGAGGGCTTACAGCTTCAGGAGTCCATGTTGTCCTGTCGATGGCAGGATTGAGGGTGTCAGTCCAGCGCTTTGCGCATTCTGGAAGAGAAGAAGGTTAGACTACAGCAGTGGACAGGCACAGCAGGGAGACGTACGATCACTGTTCCTTGTTTGGACAACGGAGGCAACAAGAGACCATCTGTAGGGATGATGGGTTAGCGACGCTGATTAAATCGCGTGGCGTCCCATGCATACCTTGTTCCATATCGTTCGATTCCTTTGACTAAGCGTTCATCTTCCTCTGGTGCCCAGCCACCTTTGACGACATCAGAGGCCATCTTTGCAAACCAGCGTTTGCGGCAATCCTTGTTGGTTCTGTTTGGGACATGTTTGGCGATGGCATGCCACTTGGAGGGGTTTGGGTTCTCGGGATCCTCTGTAGAAGAAGGTGAGCAGGAGGAGGGGCACGGTAGAGAGCGGACAGACCCTTGGCGACAGCCTCACGAAGGAGCTGATCTTCCTTGGCGGTCCAGGATCGGCGTTCTCTGCAGAGCATGCTGGGTAGAATGGATGGGGAGAGGAGAGAGTCTGAGGAGGATGTAAGCAGCTTGGAGGACGATAGCGAGCCGGGTTTTATTCTCTAGGGCCCGTTGAAGGTTGCCGGGATTGGTAGTGGGCCCTGACGATTCTCAGGCCGATCGGGATCAAGATGCAGATCCAGCCCCGATGCTGACCTAACGCCAGCGATGTCCGATGGCTGGGTGTTGCCGCTGTCCGTGCCTAAAGGAGACTGCATCAGCCAGACGCCCAGCGACCCCCTCTTGCCTTTTCCGGCCCTTCGTGGTCCTCGGCACCCGTTTGGGCCCCCTCGCCCCATCTGCCGTCTCGCTTACCACCCATGCATCCTGACAAGCGTGGATCACCTATTCGCTCGCTTGTCGACTTGATACTCGACTTCAGTCTGTAATCCATTTCAAACCTAATCCCCAGCCGACGCTTCTCCCGTTTCTGCGCAGTCAACCCATGTCACATTGCTTTATCATTCTTTTATTCTTTTTAATTCCCCTCGCTTCGTGCCCCTCGGAATGAGCGTTGATGGGCTGTACTCGACTGCAGCAACAGTCAAGGGCGCGCAGCCTCCTTCCCACCCCCGCCACCCCTTACCTGTAACACTTCTCCCTTTGCACTTAATCCTATTAGCTTTCTGCAATGCACATACCACCCAGCCCATACAACTAACGTATGACGAGCACTGCCCGCGATTCCGCCGGTTCTGCCCTTTCCGTGTCTGACATACACTAGGTGACATATCTATTGTATGATCGGCTGATCGTGACATACTCTTCTCACCAATACACACTACATACATCCGTTTGTCTTCCTGACTAGTGGCCCATAACGTATATATTGCCGCTCTAGAACTACCGTTGGGTTTTGAACACCGCCGACGGTCCCCACGCCTGAAAATAAGCGAGGGCAAAATGCACTTGTGATCTCTCAATAGGCGGTGATTGCACCGTACCGAAAAAATAACACGGAAACGAAGCCTTTCTGGCGCGCGTAAATACTACCACAGAAGTCAAAGAACGTTGTCGTTAACTTCTATATCTATCAGCCACTATACCCTAGAAGGGCGAGCCCTGTGCGAACAGTGGACATTTGACATGCACACACACACATATTGCACCCTTATTGTGGCTTTGCCCGGCTAATGAAGTTGCGCTTCCAGCCACATTATCGACGGCGTTTACGTTTCACTTCCGGAATTGTCGCTCCATTCTTATCCTCGAAGCGTTATCCAAATTGTAGTCGTATTTCTGTCTATTGATAACTGAATAACTTGAGGGGAGAGAACGTTGTTTCCATTTTGCTCTCTAGGGATTTCTTTTTACCTCACTCATACATGTGATCCATGACTGGAGGAGATGATTGTCCAGCCATGGTATGATGTCTTTCTTCTTCTCTGTTTCATTAAGTCAGGTACCATTCTCTTGACCTTCGTCATAAAACGAGGTAAAAGAGCATCATAGTGCTGTCCCCGCACATTTCAAAAAAAAGAAACAACGTTATTGTTGTATTGTAATCATCATAGTTGCTCAAATTGTCAAATATCTGCGACAAGGTCGGCGACTTATGGTGTCTACTAAATTACCCGACGCTTCTCCTCCTCCATATCAACCTTGTACAAACAGGAAAACAGAAACAAAAATGATTCCTTCACACACTATTTATTGTATAGATCTCATAGTTACGCGAGAGAACGTGTCAGAAGAATTGAAAGAAGAGGGGGGACCACTGGAAGATTGCGAGAAGAGCCGAAAACAGAAAAGTCCCAAAACACATTTGTCACACATCCAGCCCATAATTGATGAGTGCCTTGCCTGGCAGTTGCCATACATCTCCCCTATCGCTAAGCGCGACATAAATTCCTGCGCCAGGCGCGGGGGATAACATCTAAGCGTGGTATAAGCGTGTGAAGTATGTACAATTATGTATTGATGCATACAAAACATATACATCGTGATGGAGGTATTGTTCATGTCTCGCGTGCCAAACTTGGATATGCTTTTCCATAATCTGACCATTGGCGTTCATCGCTTAACACTCTCGCCTCTCTCACTGCCGTTTGATCGATCTTCTCGTGTTCATATTTAGCTTTCTAATGCTCGCTTAAGTCCTTCGGTACATGATCACCGGCGGATGACTAAGCTCTTGTTTGCCTGCATCTCGGCTTTTAACTTCTTCCCCGACTCTTCATCCTCACGCACCTCCGGCGATGTAGAGCTGTTCCCATGATCTTCGAAGTGTCTCTTTTTTGTATTGTATGTAGACGCCTACGGTGTTTATAGAATTGGGAGACGAGAAATGCGAGAGAATTTGGGTTAGAAGATTGATACTGTACATTTTGATTGCCATGTACTCTCACGGATCATCCCTAGGGCCTGAGCCACTCTTTCCAAATCTCTCTCTATCTTGAAAGATTGTTTTAGCTCAAGGCGTGCGGAGAACCTCCGCGCCTTCCGGGAAATTTGAAAAAAAAATAGGAGGAGAATTTTAGGTAAAAAGGGTGCACACTAAAAACAAAAACAGTAAAACTCAGGGTTTCCAGATCCTTGGGGGAGGGACTGACAAAGCACGGTTTAAGACTTTGCCATGCCACGCCATGCGCGTTGCACATGCTAATGTAACAACACGAAACGGCTTCGCTCGCGTATCGACAACAACAACAAAAAAAAAAAACACGCACATCACATCGAAATGGGAAAGAAGTCTCACTGGGTCAAGTTCCCTCTCCTGGACACGTATTACTTCGTTACTCATCAATTTTCTATGTGAAGTTTCCAAGTCGTTTAAGCGATGTAATGGATTGGAAACGCAACTTGATGTCCAGGTTGCTACTAGAACACTCGCATCAATCACTCAACTTTGCATAGTAGCGATGAAATTGATGTCTCCAAAAGTGTTTTTTCAAAAAGTCTTCCATCCATCTTCTACAGCCAGGGTTCTTTCGAAGATGAAAACGTGTGCTACTAGACTGAAAAAGCGCTAAACCTGGCATCTAGTGCTTGTGAGACCGAAGCGTGTACATACCTGGTTGAGGGATAAGCCCGGTTACCCTGAGTAGTTCGGTTAATTAAAAATGATATCAACTTACCGAACATGACTGCTTAAGTCTTTGTTAAATCTCCGATTTGCCGAGAGCCGTAGGAATGGGCACGGCGGCGGTTGTTTATGGGTAGCTAAATCTTTTTTTGGGGAGAGGGGGAGATGATCGTATGGGTCTCCTGCCATTGGGGCTGTCTTTGATCGACAACGAAAACGCGTTCTAGAATAAAAGGTCGGGACAGGCGTTTAGATACGCGAGTGAGAGGTGAAACTGTTTGATGGAGGTTGTGAGGACAGGTCGAGTTGTGATATGGCCGAATGTCTCGTTCGAGGCGAGGAAAAGGGTATGTATCCATATGGTGGGAGTTCCGGTCTTCATAACTGATCGCATCCTTTAGGGAAGGGAGGGAGAAGATCGCAGAGAATTCCGTTTCGTTTTCGTTCTCTTGGGTGGTTAAGCGAGGTTTGGGAAGAACTTCTATTTTGATGGGGGGGTGGTGTTCGTGGGCAGGCTTCCGTCCGCGCTATTCGTCGCGTAGCTTTCAAACAGGGTTTGACTTGTGATTTATTCGCTTAGGGTGAGTAATGTTTGTTTGCTGTTCGAGAGCTGTGCCTTTTGGCAATGCAGGAATGATGATGTGTCGCTGACTGCGACCGGCGGAGAGGTTGAGAGAAAAACATGTGTGTGGGTGGGTATATGAGCTATGACGCACATAGCAGGCACGAAATCATTGAAGCCCTAAAGCTTGTGCGTGGGCAATAATGGATCATGGAAACAAGTCAGCATCACAGCAAGGAGGGATTCAGAGGCTTGGTTGCCGTAACCCTTAATAGCTCCACAGATGAAGAAGGGAGACATTTGACAGGACATGCTTAGCCGGACATTGAGTGCTAAAACAGGTTCAAGCATGACCATAACAGTGGGTTTTGGTGTTGGAGAAATTAGGCACATGAGAGATCGGGGCCTGCAAATAGCCATTACGCGCGTCCGGCTGTATGTTTGGTGACCCATGCGGACAAGTTGGGTAAGAAGGAAGGAGGGAAGGGGGGGTGCGAGAGGACTCCGGGTAATTAACACACAGGTGATCAAGATTTAGCTTATCCCGTTCATTTTAGGAACTGAGATTTCGGTTGTAACCTTGGACCAAGTATAGAAAAGTGTGTCTTTCTTGTTGTGATTGTCGAGATTTTGCTAAGCGAGAGCGAGGGCAACATTTTTTTTGATCCTTGATTTTCGAGGGTAGCCAAAGAGTATATATATATATTTATGTAAATCTGGGTTTTTTGCTTTTGATGTGAATGAATAAGGAAAGAATGGGGAAACGGACTTGCGGTGTTCCCGCTATCAGCGGAGGGCGGGATGCCCTCCCCTCCTTTCGCGGAAGCGCTCGCTCTTCTTTAAGATCAAAGGTAAACAAGAGACGAAGATGAGAGATTCGGGTAGAGAGGGAAATGAATTTGTTCGCATATGCTAGCCACGAGGAAGCACGGTTCTGAAACGTGAACAAGCGCTGGATGGGGCTTGGCTGGTGTGGTGGATAGGGGAAATTGGGGGGGGGGGGCGTCGGTGGGGATAGGATACGACGGTGATTTCGCCTGGACTCGGGAGGATCATCCCGCCGCATCTTTGTTTCGTTGTATAGTCATTTGCCAGGCAGCCCACGGTCGCGTTTCAGCGGAATAAACCAGGAGGGGGTGCAACGGAAAACCACATGTCAGCCATGTCTGCAACGCAGCAACGCAATGCGCGTCATGTGTGGACGAGCGCATCAGCAGGGCCAGATGCTCTCTGAAGCCAAATGTCAAGTGCACAGAAGGAGGGAACCCTGCACGCAGATCCATCAGCGCAGACGGCGACGTCATAGCTGAGCAGGCCGCCGCCGAGAGCGGAACGGGCAGATCAGCAGAGCAATGGCGTCATAGCCCGTCACCCCGCCGCCCGACGTCCGGAGCAGTCACGCAGGGTCACGGCACACGTGATGGCAGAGGCCAGTGCACCATGGCGGCGATCCACGACCAGTTCGAGACCATCCTCATCCTCGACTTTGGATCCCAGGTGGGTGTGGTTTGTTCTGCAGCCAGCATATGTTTTCCGACGCGCGATCGCCAGTACAGCCACTTGATCACCCGCAGATGCAGAGAACACCACGTCTACGCTGAGCTCCTGCCGTGCACCACCAAGCTCGCAGACCTCGATTTCAGCCCCAAAGGTCCCTTTCATGTCCTATCTCCACCGTATCCCCTCGTCCTCATCACTCTCTCCCAGGCATCATTCTCTCAGGGTCTCCCTATTCCGTCTACGACAAACACTCTCCTCATGTCGACCCCGCCGTCTTCGATCTCGGCGTGCCCGTGCTGGGCATCTGCTACGGCCTGCAGGTACCCATGCTCCCCTCTCCAGCGATCCATTAACCTCCCATCGCCCCCAGGAAATAGCCTGGAACATGGGCGGCACCGTGTCCAAATGCGACCACAGGGAATACGGTTTCGCCCACATCGAAATCAACAAAATCGGCGGAGAATCAGCTCCTGACGCTCTATTCATGGGCCTTGGGAACAACATGCAAGTACGTCACTGGACCCTGTCCGCCTCTCACATGTTCCTCACTCTTCTGTTCTTGATCAGGTCTGGATGTCCCATGGCGATCAGCTTTCCGCATTACCAAACGATTTCCACGTTATCGGACATACCGTTTCTGCACCTTTCGCTGCTATCGCCCATAATTTCAAGCCGGTCTATGGCATCCAGTTCCATCCAGAGGTCACCCATTCTCCTCGAGGAAGAGAAGTCATAGGCCGTTTCATCCTCGACATCTGTCAATGTCGTCCAAATTGGACCATGGCACGTATCCCTTTTCGCTCCCGTTCGTCCGGGCCCTGATTCTTGTCTCGATACGTCATCCGTATCGCATCTTTAGGAAGAGTTCATTGGAAAAGAGATTGCACGCATTCGGGACCTCTGCGGTCCCAAAGGTAGGGTCATTGGAGCCGTCAGCGGTGGGGTTGATAGTACCGTCGCGGCCAAGCTAATGCACGAAGCAATCGGTGACCGGTACGTCACAGGGTGCAATGCCCTCCACCCACCACCCCACCATCTCACGAGGGCCCATATACTCATTACCTTTTTCTTCTCTTTCAGCTTCCATGCCATTATGGTCGACAACGGCGTTTTGCGTCTAAACGAAGCCGAACAGGTCCACGAAATGCTAAAAAAAAATCTTGGTGTAAATTTAACCATCGTCGACGCATCAGATCTTTTCCTTTCTCGTCTAGAAGGCGTCGAAGACCCAGAGAGAAAGCGCAAGATCATTGGCAACACTTTTATTAATGTGTTTGAGGAACAGGCGACTCAGATAGAAGCCGCCGCGGAGAGTGAAGAGAGGGAAAAAGGTGATGAGAAAGGTCTTGTGGAGTGGTTGCTTCAGGGTACGCTGTACCCGGACGTCATTGAAAGCATCAGCTTCAAGGGTCCCAGCGCTACAATCAAAACACACCACAATGTCGGTGGACTGTTAAAGGATATGAAACTCAAATTGATCGAACCCCTTCGAGAATTATTCAAAGGCGAGCTTCCTTCCAATACCAAACATCCCTAGGGAACGTTCGTTTCACACCTCCAAATCTGACTCTTCTTTCTCATATTCTAGATGAAGTCCGCGCACTGGGACGACTCCTCTTAATACCCGATACGCTAGTACAAAGACATCCATTTCCGGGGCCGGGGCTCGCCATTCGGATTCTTGGTCCAGTCACTCGCGAACAAGTCAGAATTCTCCAACACGCGGATAGTATCTATATTGAGGAAATCCGGAAAGCTGGACTGTATAATGATATCTCGCAGGCTTTTGCGGTCTTATTGCCGGTCAAGGCTGTAGGAGTTATGGGGGACCAAAGAACCTATGAACAGGTGCGCTTCTTGATTTCGTTCCCTGTCTTATTTTTTTTTTTTATGTCTAACCCTTTTGCCTTTGCTAGGTTATCGCGCTGAGGGCTGTGCAATCTGAAGACTTCATGACCGCCGATTGGTGAGGCACTCGTTTTTTTGAATCTTGTTTTTTTTTGAATGTGTACCCTTATGGTGTGTTGACCCTAATTTTCTATTCTAGGTACGTTTTCCCGCCTGAAGTACTCAGGCGTATATCCTCGCGGATTACCAATGAAGTAGCGGGGATAAATCGGGTGACGTATGATATCTCATCAAAACCTCCCGCGGTGAGCGATCCCTTTTTTTCTTTGTATTACAAGAATTTATGTAGGCTTCTAATCAGACGGTGGAGTGGCTTTAAATCGGTGATTTCTTGTGGGTGAAGATTTGGACATGAGGACAGGGTGCGATGGTGATATGAGAATCTGGTGAGATGATGGGAAGATGAAACGGATTGGGCGCGGGATGTGTTATGTTGGTCACGATGTGGCGTTTTTTTGGTTAAATGTAGTTGCCCGCGTAGATTAGGCGATTAGAGGGTGGTGAATAACTTTGATAAGTGGGTGATCTGCGACCCTTGTGGGTTTGTCATGGAGCTCTCTTGTGCTGTCATCCCACTCCCGTAGATTAATTTCTGGGTTGTTTTCACCAAGATGAGGTCTTCATTGGGCGGGCCAGGGAATGAATGAAGTGCCTCATCGCCTCCCTGTAGGGTGGTAACTCTTTGGGGGTACCTACATCATTATCAGAAGACAGTTTCTAGATGGGACCCTTCAATATGTGAAGTTCGGCGTATCGTATGGAGGTATCATCTCGTCCGAGGAAGTCGTATACTATAGTCATAGACCTGTTATTGATCTCTCTCTCTTTCTGTAGTAACTCATTAAGCGTGACATCACGAGAACGTTCGTCGGGGAAGGGACGAGAAGCGAAGGGGGAGGGAGGGGGGGGCTGTGTCAAATGCTTTTTGGTGCCTTGGTGATGTGATTGCGTTTTGGATAGATTTAACGAGTCACGAAGACAACGATGAGGGGTATATGTCAAAGTTTGTTTTGTTGTTTTATGTTATGTTTTTTTTTGGGAGTGCCTGGTGTTGAGTTGAGAAGGGGAAGGGGGAAGACAATGGAAGGGAATACATTGACATCTGCTAGACAGGTGTCGGGGCGTTGCCCTTATTCGTTTGCGTTTCTCAGGAAAGGGTCCTATTTAGTTGAATGCTTGCATCATTTTCTGATGCTGGATTTATTATTGAGCCCCCCCCCCCCCTCCCCCCCTTTCTTGAGAAATAATCAGCGCGGGTTCTTGGTGCGGAAGAAAGAAGAAACGAGAACGAGATAGTGGTGAAGGAGGGTTGGAGAGATGACCCTTGTTTTGTGAGTTGGGAGTTCAATTGATCTGCGGGATTTTTTTTTTTTCTTCGTTTTGAGATTGTCAATTGATAATTATGAATGTGTGGAATGGGCGGGGGGCGCGCGGCGAAAACGTCCGGAGGTGATTTTTTGTTCCGAGGACGTTTCGTCCCCAGGAGATAATAATGTTTGGATTATCTTCTTGGAGGTTCTGTAGTTCTCTGCATTTTTAACATACACACATCTTTCAAACGTCTATTTAATCTATCTATGAGAGAGAGAGGGCTGGAGAGGTGGAAGGGGGGGGTCCGCGGGGATAGGACTTACGTACTCCGTAGGGTCGAATTTTTATTTATCTATTTTGTTTAATCATCTCTAATCTTTAATCCTTGTTTCAGGGGTGCTTTAGTGTATTTAATGAGTATATGTATATATGGTGTTATGGTTTTTTGTGCCTCTCTCTCCTCCGAGGAATTGTTGAGCTGTGGAGGGGTTAAAGTTGGATCGTTCCTCTCTCCCCTTTCATCCCCCCGACCCCGATGGTATTGTCACCGCATTTAGGATATTGCTATATTTGTTTTTATGGTTTGAGGGACGCCGCCACATGATGATGACATCTATGGGTGAATGTGATGTATGATGATTGAGAGAGTCGAGACAGGTTGTGTATGATATACGTATAGTATAGCGTAAGGGGGGTTTTTATTTTATTGTTGGGCTTATTGTACCCTCGTGCTGTGAAATAAGGTAGTGAGTCAAGTGATAGTGAAAAAGGTTCAATGACGAACCTTTTCACTGGGTGTATAATTGTCTCCCCTTGATGTGTGAAAACTATTTTGGGCGGGGGAAGGGAGAGGAAGAGGACGTTGGAAGATGAATTGCTTGAAGTTGGATCCGAGCGGGATTTTTTGATAAGTGTGAGAGCTTACATGCTGGATGTGGGTGTTGCAAGTCATGTACCGCGCTTCTGCGGGTGACTACGGTTGAAGGGGGAGGGGGGAAGGAGGGTCTATAGGGTATTCGTGATGACTGGGCAGGGCGGAGAGACTGATAGGGTCCTCCTGCCTGCCAATGGTGACTACGGACTGCCTCGCTATGTTGAAGTGTACCGTTATAGTCATCGATAGATGTATGGAAAAAGACAACTGTAGTCTTAGTGATATTATGTGTGTTTTTTTTTTTAGATATTGCAAAGGACCCTCTTACCCAGCCGATCATGGGGTATAAGACATTAACATGATCATGAAGGGTGACATGAACATATCAGATTGTAACTTTACAAAAACAACGTGCGTTATTCCCTACGATTTCTTCTTGCAACAAACATATCGCTTGCTTCGCGGGGTATGTTGCGGTTTCGTTTTTGATCATCAGATAAGTCGATCGGCAAATTCTCTCTCTCATAATTTTTTTTTCCAGTTTTTTTTTTACCTTGTGCCATGAGAGTCGAGATGATTGAAAGGGACGATGCTGTAGCCGGTATCATTGTAAATTTTCTTTGAAGGATATGACAAAAAGGGTTCACGATTGCCTAGCTGTCCCTTGTGGATTTGCCGTGAGTGAAACCGTCGGCGGTGGATTGTCTGATTCGAGAGAAAAAGAAGGAAGGGTGGGTAAGAGCCTGAGTATGTTTGTTTTTTTTTTTTTCTTGCGGTTTTTTTCTCACGTCGGTTGGTGACGTTTTCTGGGAATGGAAAGGGGGGGGGCGGCGTAGGAGGTGAGAGTGACGCTAATTTTCCTGTTTGTTTGCAATGCTAACCTTCAAGTCATATGTCCTTGTAATGAAAATAAAAAAGTTTGGAATTAGAAGAAGGGAATTATGGTCATGCGGTATGATATGGCGGATTTCATTTTTTAGCGATGTCAAACTTTGGACAGTATGCATGAAGGCTTCCTGTCGTTTCTTAGTCGAAAACAAAACATCGATCATTCAAAGTAGTAATGTAACTCGATAAACGATGAGTCGTTGCTTTCAGGCTCGCTAGCCGAGATTCTGGCAGTCAAAGTTGGGGTGGTGTCTCTGTGTGTGTGTGTGTGTGTGTGTGTGTGTCTGAATGTGTGTATTTTTGGACTCGGTCGGCCGTCAGGACCACAGCGTCGGGGCCTGTCCTGTCATCGAGATTGACAGAAGTAAACAAGCGCGCGAAAGAAGACAGGTGGTTTTTGATGAAAAGATTGTTACCATGCTGAACTTTCAACATCTAGACAGAAGAATTTAATTTATGATATCATTTTTTGTCATTAGATGCATGTTGCTTGATATATAAATATAGTCTAGATTTACGATGCGTCTGTGTAATGAGGTATATTGTGGGAATGGTTACATGTAAGAGTTTAGATAACTCTTTTGGTTGTTACAGCATTGGTTTGATCTGGCTGATATCGTATCTTAGTTTCTGGCGATCACTGGATTTTGAAATGACATTCCGACGAGTACGAAGGAAAAAGAAAGAATTGGTTTCGTTACGTGGTTTAAATATAGTACCCGACCGAGGACGAGGTTTAAATGAATCAACCAACTGTTTTCGCAACTTTACGTCGCTTGCGTCATAAGCGTAGCTTGGCGGTACTTAGAAAAAAATTTTCTTTTTGGTAATCATCATTGTGGTGTTAGTCGGCGGCTCGAGTTTGGAGTTTGGGATAGTGACATCGGTTGAGGAAGCCTAGGTTTAGACGAGTTGTTTTACAATGACCTGTTTGCTACTAGATGCGTTTTGAAATATATTTTTTCTGACGGGGCGGTCCTTTTGCTTTTGATACTTTGGTCCTGTCCGTGTCCTGTGGTGATCGGGAGGGATCTTATACCGATGGGTGGAAATTTCAACCTTGAGATTAGAATCAGTACCTACGGCGCAGGGGGGGGGGTGGTGGGGTGGGGAAATTTGGGGGATCTGAAATCTTCAGATATATGCCATTGAGTCTCACGAACGTTCGAAGGGAGGAGTTAAAGGATGGGTTCTCTGTCGGGGGGAGCTTGATTATAGAATGGTCCCAAGCTGGTGGGTAAGATCGGTCAAAGACATCACGAGTGCGTGCGGCCTCGGTCGGTAGGTATCAAATTATGTATGTAGTGCGGATTTTGACAGTTAGATGTAGATAATTAAGACCACTACGCTAGTTCTAGACTGAACAACTCAAGATACACCCTATCTTTGCACTTTTTTTTGATAGAATTCGGATATTGAATTGGACGCGACCGAGGTATTACTTGTATTCGGCCGCCCCTAGATTTCGGGTTTAAGTGTACAACGTGCATATCTCTCCTGGCACTTGCCAGGTCATTATCGCCGCACATGCGGATAATGGATTGTATTGCGTTGCGTTTCACGTTTCAAAAAAAAAATCCTGTGTCTTTTGGGGTATCGGGTCGGAGAAGTGAGGACCGACCTGGTTAGTGGCGGCAAAACCCTGAGATGTAAAAATATTGAAGATTGCTTTTGTTTCTTTGTTTGAGTATGTGTTGTAGGGGCGAGAACGAACGAACTGGGGTTATCGGTTCTTTGCCTCCTTTCCGTCGTTGGTGGAAGGGAAGGTGTTAAGACGAGCGGTGAGAGTTCATACTAAAAGTTTTAGATTGCAAGAGAAGCAAGCTGTTGAGGCACTGATGATCCCAGGACACTGTTATTTTCCGTTAATGGCGGAGTCAACATCTAATCTTTTTGGTGAAGGGCCATCAAATTTGGGTTTTCTTCGAATCATAATCAATGAATGGAATGATGATCTGATGGGAAGAAGGTTTTAGTCAGAAAAATGTGCCAGAGGGGTCCGTTTGGGAAACATTGTCGATGACTACAAAAGGGCAGTTTCCTGCATTTTTACAAAACCTGCAAATTTGACAGGGAAAATTGGAAAAACCGGTTGTGCGATACCACCGGTAATAAACCCCCGTTGAGGCCGATGTTAGGGACGATCTGACAGGTTTCGTGCATGACTCTTGGACCGCACGCCGGGCAACGCACGTGGTTCGCCAGAATTTTCTCCGCTGATCATACACGCCCAAAAAAAAACGAAAAAGAAAAGTGTTTATGGGTTGATGATGTGAAAGTAGGAATGACTGTGTCACTGTTCCGGGTCGGAACTTGGGTCTTTATTTTTGAGTTTCATGAGAAGGTTCATGGCATCAGACGTTCTGGCTGTTTTTGGGCTGGCGTCGGACGGGCGTTGGGGATGGAGATGCCGGTGGAGAAATTGATTATAAGAATGGGTTTGGAGAATCGTGTTGGTGGCGGCTATGAGCGCGGTCTTATCGTTTGATTGGAGAAGGGCGGTGAGCCCGATCCTGGCGCACAGGTGTTGGATAGGGTGCTTCGTTCTGTCTTGGGCTTCGGAGAATGTAGCGTCGCCTATGCGTCATGTTGATGATCGTCTTCGTGAAGATTAATCCTTACGGTTTTTTTGTCTGTCTAGCCTCGGATCAAGAATGGTGTACTGTCAAATTTATCAGTTATGTTGGGGTTCAGAGTCGATGAAAAATTTTGCTGATGAATGTATCGCAAGGTGGATCGTAAAGATACCGAGGAGGTCAGGGCAGCGTATGCTGTTTTTACGACATAGGAGCTCCAGTGGGATCAGAGATTGACAAGGTTACATTGGAAATTGTAATAAAATGGTGCACGATGGTCAGAAAGCAGGCATTAAGAAAAAAATAGAATGAGTATGTTTGTGGAGTATGCTGGATCTCTCGTACATATAGGGTGTTACTTGGATAAATGATTAGATAAATAACTAGTCAAATAGGTGACTCCACAATGTATTGAGAGTCCAAATGATTTTGAAAACGAAAACCTTGGCCGGAACTTGCCCGAGAGTGGCTAAATGTATATGATCGTAATTCAATTGCTTGACTTGAATGACTGGTCTGTATACTATTTGTTATATTGATTTGTTGTTGTATGTAGGGCGTTGCTTGAGTTTCTAATTCGTCGTTTCGGAACTCGGTACGAAGGACGACGGAACCGAGGGTTTTTGATGCTTGATTCGGACAAGTGCACAAATTGGACCCATTAGATGAAAGTTGTCGTGAAGTTATCAATATGTTCTGAGTCATCATTCTCTCAGTCGAGCAGAAGGCCAAGCAGTACCGATCCAAGACCATGGAAGTCTCGGAGATGAGGCCTTTTGGAATGTTGTGGGAGAGTGGGTGGTTGTTGGGGGGTGTTGTAAGTATTTGGAAATGAGGTGGATTCTACTTCGGTTGATGGTATCACCGGTATTATCCTCGGATTTGAGAAGATATGGCGCGAGCTAGGCGAGGAGAGAACTTGGAAGTAATGGTGGAAGAGGCCCCACGGAGATTAGAAGGAGGGGGGTCGGGAGATAGGAACATAGGCGAACTGTGCGGCTACCAGCGGCGTGGCTGAGATTGTTTGACATCGCTATGGGTTCCGTACCTTTGCAAATCTGGGAGGAAGTAGGTTGCCGGAGAGGCACGACACTGTAAAGCCTGTTGCAGGTGCATTGTGTGCCACCAGATGAAAACAATCAGAGCCAGAAGGGGATGGGGGAGATGACCCACGCCCCTGGGCTGAGAAATCCTAGCTGGAAACGGAAGAATGGGGACGACGAAAATCGGGCCCGACTGGTAGACTCCTCGATGGAGGCGGAGATTTGAGACAGGTCTCGTAGGCCGCCGCAAGAGTGGCTAGATTAGTTTCAGAACATATTCTATAGCCGTGGCGCAGGTGGGATCCCGAACGGGGGAATCAGAGAATGTAAAGCGGCGCGACGGGTCATAGGGGACGGAGCGACCAAGATGGCAGAGGATGGGGCGAACAGCCGAGGCCGCGTGAGTCCGCATGCCGGAACAGACCCAGAAAGGCGGGTCAGTAGACCACAACGCGCCTTCTGCTCGGCTGGGGTTCAGATCGCGAAGAGAGAGGCACGTGTGAGCTCCCGTCCGACTCATGAGACTGTCCGTTGGCCAAAGCTCGATCATGGGGGGTTCCAGCTGCACAATTGGGCGCGATGGTAATCAGACACCAAGCCCGACCCTGCCGGCGATCATGATCTGCGGAGAACGGCGGGCAATGCAGCGGGCGTCTGCTTCAAACGGGCGATGCCATATAGCAGGCATTCAGTCTGTGGGAGCCTCCGTGTCGGAGGGCCTTCGTGAGGTCCGAGACGGATGGCGTCGCCGCGAAAGGCAGGCGGATCCCACGTGTCTGGTCCCGTGACGGGCAGGCAGCTCCGCCATCGTCACCAAGTCTGGATGGTGTTCGTGGACGAGTAGAATGGGTGCGTGCCCCTTCTCCGCCGCAGATCTCTGCTAATCGCTGGCCGTCTGTGCAGGCATTCCCAAGGTCAGTGCCCCGCCCCCCCGCCCCGCCCGCACGTGCTCACCCCCCGCCCTGCACCCAGTTTTTCCGCTACATTTCGTGCGCTTTTTTGTGGCTCCTGCGTTGGCTCCGTGACTGATTTGGCCCAGTGAACGCTACCCCCTGACCTCCCAGCTAATCCAGGAGAACAAGATCCCGGAATTCGGTCGGTCCCCCTCTCAGACCCTGTCCTACCGCGGGGCCACTCATGACTCCCCGCACCAGATAATCTGTACCTCGACTTCAACGGCATCATCCACAACTGTATGCATCCCGGAGCCTTTTGATCCGTGCCCTCACCTGCGCCCTAGGTTCTCACCCCAATGACGAAGACGCTCATTTCCGACTTTCTGAAGACCAAATATTCACCTCGATCTTTGCCTATGTAGACCACCTCTTTGGCAAAATCAAGCCGAAGAAGCTTTTTTTCATGGCCGTTGATGGCGTCGCGCCCCGCGCAAAGATGAACCAACAACGGAGCAGGCGTTTCCGCACTGCCAAGGAAGCCAAAGATGTCAGGGAAAAGGCGGAGAGGAACGGCGAGACGTTACCCGACGAAAAGGCTTTCGACAGCAACTGTATCACCCCTGGTTTGTATCTCTTTGTCGTCAGTATGTGCTTGGTGCTCACAAACGCGTGTTCCGCTCATTAGGAACATCTTTTATGGCCCGCCTCTCCGACCAATTGCGGTACTTTATCAATAAGAAGATCACCGAGGACGCCAACTGGCGCGATATCCAGGTTGTATTGTCCGGTCACGAAGTACCAGGTGAAGGTGAACACAAAATTATGGAATACATCAGGCTGGCCAGGGCGCAGCCAGATTACAATCCTAATATCCGCCACTGTTTATATGGCCTCGATGCCGATCTGATCATGTTGGGACTGTTGAGTCACGACCCTCATTTTTGTTTGTTGCGAGAGGAAGTCAAGTTTGGCCCTAAAACGAAGCAGAAGAGCAGCAACACGAGGTGATATTGTTTTTTTTTTTTTCTTTGTCTCATTAATGTTAACACAGCATTCTCCCAGTTTGGAATCGGTCAACTTTTATTTGCTTCATCTGTGTTTGATGCGCGAATATCTTGACCTCGAGTTCCGGGACATCGAGTCCACCTTGCCTTTCGAGTATAGTCTGGAGCGAGTTATTGACGACTTTATTTTACTCGCTGTGTTTGTCGGCAATGATTTCTTACCGAATCTTCCCGACTTGCACATTCACGAAAATGGATTGGAAAAGTTGTTTGAAGTGTATAAAAAGGTTTTGCCTAGTCTTGGTATGTCTCACCCCTTTAGCAATAGGTTTGTTCTCGCATTGACGAAATCTTATTAGAGGGGTATATGAACCAAGGTGGAGAGATAAATGTCAAGAGACTTCAAGTCATTCTCGACGAGATGGCACGATGGGAGCAGGGCATTTTCGAAAAAGAGTACGCTAATGTGAATTGGTTCAAAGGCAAACAAGCAAAACATATCAAAGAGATGGAGATGGCTCGGAAGCGGTCTAGTCTAGGTAAACACCATTTCTTTATGCTCCCACACTATGAGCTCTAACACGTTTGCCTAATTCACAGTGTTGACGAAGCCACAAAGGGAGATTTTCGATAAAGTTAAGGATTATGTTTTGGCAGGCCGCAAGGGTCCTCTGGCTAAAGCGGGAAAGCTGTCGATGGTTAATAGTTTTCCGGCTCGGGAACGAGAGTTTATCCTTCGGCTTGCGGATGAATTGCATCTCAGTTTGCGGTGGGATGAGTATGATGAGAATGATACCAATGTTCTAACTTGGACTCTACCTGGTGCCGAGGAGGAGGAAGAGGCTGGTGGTGGTAAGGATAAGGGAGGGGAGAAACAGACGAATGGTGCTAATGGTGATGCGTCGAGTGTGGATATTGTTGATGAGAATCCTGGAGCGCCACCTGATAGTGAATGGGAGGATACGAGCGGAGATGATGAGGAGGATGACGCGGAGGATGAAGAAAGTCGTATTGCTGTGGATCGAGTGTTGGCCAAGTATGAAAAGGCACCTGTTTTTGATGACGAGGCAGATGGTGGGTTTGAAGCTCGGTATGAAAGATCTATTCGGGAAAAGATGGACGAGTGGAAGAGAGGATATTATCAGGTAGGTTAAGATGCAAAGCTGCACGTTGCGAAGCGCTGATTCGTTTTGATTTGTTTCTGTAGGGGAAGATGGAGATTTCATATGACGATCCCAAGGCTATGGGCGATCTAGTGTACAAGTATGTTGAGGGCCTGCAGTGGGTTATGCATTACTATTACAGTGGTGTGGCGTCTTGGGGTTGGTTCTACAACTACCACTATGCGCCGCGTATTTCTGGTATGGACCAAGCGAGCACAGTCCTCAGCATAAACTGACATCGTTTGTTATAGATTTACGCAACGTCGACAAGATGACTTTCGAATTTGAGCTCGGTACCCCGTTCAAACCCTTCCAACAGTTGATGGGTGTAATGCCCGCAGCCAGCATGGAACTCCTTCCAGAAGCGTATCGGGACCTTATGTTTGATCCCAATTCGCCCATCTTGGATTTCTATCCTATGGAATTCGAGTCAGATTTGAATGGGAAGAAGGCTGATTGGGAGGCGATTGTGAAGATTCCGTTTATTGACGAAGATAGGTTACTTAAGGCTATGGGTGGTGAGTTTTATATAGGTTCTCGATTTCACTTTTGAGTTCTTTACTGAAATGTGTTGTTCCATTCAGCACGGGATCATCGATTGACTGCTGACGAGCAGAAGAGAAATTCTTGGGGAACAAGTACCAAGTTCGTATACGATCCCGGAGAAAGTACTGTGTACCCTTCTTCGCTCCCGGGATTCTTCCCGACCCTCCATCGGTGTCACTGTAGAATGGAGGATTTCGATCTTCCCACTCTCGACGGGCTTCACCTTGTCCCTGGACTCCTTGACGGAGTTTCTTTAGGTGTTGATTCCTTAGCAGGGTTTCCGTCACTCAAGACGTTGCCGCATACGGCTGATTTGGATTTCCACCGTGTCAATGTGCATGGGCAGGAATCGAAGAATAAATCGATGGTGGTGAGGATTGAGAATCCGTATGAGGGTGAGAATGTGAATGAGATTGCGGGGAAGATGGTTGGGGAGAGGATTTTTACGGGGTGGCCGTTTTTGAGGGAAGGGTTGGTTGTGGCGGTGTCGGATGAGATGTTTACTTATGAGAAGGTTGCGCTTGTGCAGGGGGGGCCTGCGAAAGTGATTTCGAGTCCGCATGCTGGGCAGGGTATGAATCATTGGAGGACCAAGGCGGAACGAATTCAGTCGATGTATTCGAAGAAGTTTGGGGTTTTGACGGGGAGGGTTGAGGTTTTGTTGCATGTTAGGCCGTTGAAGGGGTTGAAGAGGTTGGAGACCGGCGCTTTGGTTAAGGATTATGAAGATGGGGAGAAGGAGATTGAACAGGCTTTGCAGATGTGTTTGAGTGAGGTTGTTTCTGAGGATCCGAGGTTCTTGGAGAGGGAACCGCCGCCGTTGAATGTAGAGTTCCCGGAGGGAAGTAAGGTGTTCTTCCTCGGAGAACATGCGTATGGTGTTGCTGCCCAGGTTACGGGTACGACGGATACCAGTCTGTCGGTTGTTATTGCGGTGAGTTTTGACTTTTAGGGATGGTTAACCGGAAGCGGGAAGGAAAGTTTGGCTCATCATTGGTTTTTTTTTTTTTTTTTAGTTCCTACCGTCCGAGAAATCGGAAATGGAAAAGTTTAAGGCTGTGGTGGGTAATAGGAAGGCATCGAGATATGTACCTTCGTTCAAAGCTGCCGAGATGTTGCGAATTTCTCCGCGGGCGTTGTCGAGGATTACCTCGAGTTTCATGGTTGTGGTAGGACATGACAAACAGAAGGTGAATCTGGGATTGAGTTTGAAGTTTGAAGCGAAGTCGTTGAAGGTGGTGGATTACACGAGGAAGGAGAGTAGGCATTGGGAGTATAGTGACAAGGCGGTGGAATTAATCAGAGAGTACAAGGTCCGTTTTTTGATTTTGGGTTTTTTTTTTCGGGATGTTGGGTATGTGTTGGCTGACTTTGAGGGGGGGTTTTTGGTTTTTTTTGTTAGGCTGCGTTCCCTGAGATCTTTAGATGTTTGGATGATGATGGTGATGCGATGGCGCTTGCGTCTGATGTTTTCAGTGCTCATCGTAATCCTGATGAGAAAGTGAGGGAGATAAGGGCTTGGTTGAAGCAGAAGGGTGTCACCAATTTTGAACCTGTGTCGCTCTTCTGTGACCAATTATCCAAGGTGTGTGTCCATAATTCTTTTTTTCTTTACTTCTGGCGTAGGATGGAAATTGAATGGGTTTATTTTGATATAGGAAACGGTCGTGCAGCTTGAACAATTAGCCGACTCATTAACTAAGAGCAAGTCACCCTCTGATTTCAAGAAAGCTATTGTGAAGGGTATTCCGAGGCAAGCGGTTCTTAAGCCTGCGCACGCGGTCTACCGGCTGCAGAACCAAAGGTTCGAACTGGGAGATCGAGTGGCGATGGTCAGGGATTCGGGGCTGTTCCGTTATCGGTCAAGGGGCTTGTGATTGGGATTAATTCGAAATCGATGGACGTTCTGTGGGATGTACCCTTCATGTCCGGTGTGACATTGGGAGACAGGTATGGTTGTCTGAGTTATTGAGACATCCGGATTTTGAAATTAACTTTTTTTTTTTTTTTCATTCGCCGAATAGGTGTTCTCCTTATCGGGGTATGACGGTTGAGTTCAATACATGTCTTAACTTGTCAAATCCGCAGTTTGTCACGTCTACTAACCCGAAAGCACCTCCTCCACCGCCTATCACCACACCCTTCAATCCGCGCCATGGACCTTATCCCGCGATTCAACCCGGCCCTGGCCAGCGTGGCGCTTCTGGATTCCGACCGGCATCCCAAAGGTAATGCGGAATGCGCCATTCTGCTGGGTTATTTTGTTTGGCTAATGTTGGTTGATTGCAGTCATACCGGACCGGCAGGGAATGTTCAGATCATGAGTAATCCTAACCGAGCTAGAGGTGGACATAATAATATGAATGGACGTGGAGGCCATCCGACTAATGTTGTTGTTGCGCGTGGGCGTGGTGGTGGCGGATCCGTTTCGGGATCGCAAACACATATGAATGGAACCGGACGTTCGAGCCAAACGCCGACCAGCCCTACTACTTCTTCCAGTCACGTTAATGGACATGGCAGCGCGTCGAGTCATGTAGCCTCGGATTCGGCAGGAGAGACGTCGAGTTCTTCGTTCAGAGGTCGTGGTCGAGGGTTTATAACACGAGGCCGAGGTTCTTTCGTACCACCATACCGCGGAGGATCTGGCCGGGGAGCTATGAGGGGGAGAGGTCGGGGTTCATTTGCACCTATTCCGTCTTGAAACGATTGTTAGTTGTGTTTGGGTTTCGCGGTAGTCTGTTTGTAATTTGTGTGAACAATGAACATGGAGCTGACTCATGTTGTATTGCCCACATCACATGTTTTCCAACATTAGATGCAGAAATGCTGAAATGTTTGATCGAACTTTTTTTTTTTTTTCCGTAGCCATCAGGTACACATGATTGATTCAATGAACCACCCCTTGAAACGGCGCGGGAATCAGAGGCGAATGTAGTGCTGTTTTCTCTTAGGTTGGTGCTGGTGCGGCAGTTTTTCCTCTCGTTCATTGCATTGAACCGAATTGTCACTCGGAATTGGGTATGGGGCGGCCGACTGACCATGGGAGTGTGAGAGTAATCACAAATCAGGTGGAGTTGTGTCAAGCTTTTCAAGTTTTGTATTCCGTTTTGGTAAGAGTGGCGCGATGTAGCGTTCCCATACATTTTTTTTAGGCTTCCATGCTATCTGTCTGTCAGGCCGCCTAGCAGTATCAAAAACCGTGCTACGTATGATAAGGAGAGCAAACCGACTTCCTCCTCCCAGTCGAGCTTAGTCTGTCTTCTCTCCATGGAGAGACCTACGCTTTCCCCTGACAATCCTTCTGGCCTAGCCAATCCTGGTTCTGTCCCACCCCTTTCCGGGACTGCTCGCGCGTCTAATACAGCAGCCGCGTCTGGGTTGGAAGAAACGACAGCTCCGGCCGCGTCTTATGGCACCTCTGAATCGCGGCCCCGTGAAAGAGCGCCGGCGGTGACAATTGTGCCACCTCCTTCTCAAAGATTCGAGGCTTCTGGTCGGAATGAACTCACAGCGCCCTTGCAGCAGCCACTGGTACCTGTGTTGCAGTCTTCCGCCACTCAGTCGACGTCAGAACGAACAGCTACTAATGGTGCAAGACCCGCGACGGAACCGACTCCTGCTACGCGACAATCGCTGCCACATATTATAACAGCACATCCAGCGAGCGTTGGTCATGCCGGATCTTCATCGGATAAGCTTGAAGATACGGATACATTTTCGGCAATTGGTTATCCAGAGCTGCATAGAGATAGTGCGCTTCGGACAGACCAGCCATTGCCTGTCTTGCCTCAAGCTCGGGTTGTCGATAATGGACCTACACCGACGCGCCGGCAACGAGGGATATCTTATGGCACGCCGTCGTCGCTTATTCGTGGACCGGGTTCTAGGAGATCCAACCTTGACTGGATGGTCCCCGTAGACGAAAAGGTGAGTTACGTTTAACGCGAAAATTCATTTCGAGATCTGAACATGGGTTGTTAGCGTAAAAGAACGGTGGCAGAACGCACTCAACCCACCCTCGACGTTGCCGTCATGAAACGAGACAGATATGCGGCCAAAGCAAAGTCAAGTGGTTGGTTACTTAATACCGCCATAGGACTGCAAGTCCTTTTCGGCTCTATCACAACAGGGCTATCGGCAGTGGGGACGACTGGCAGATCGGTTAGTCAAGACATAGTCATCGCTGAGAGTATTCAAATCTGATTCTTTGCCAGACAGCTGTTCAAACGACGATTTTTGGTACGAGTGTCTTTCGAATTTCACCGGTGACTTTTCGGAGCTGATTTCAATTTCACTCCATAATCTAGGTGCATTGTCTACTTTAGTAGCGTCGTACCTTGCACGAGCCCGCGGATCAAAGGAGCCAGAGTTATCTCTCGTTCGAGTGCGAGACCTAGAACATTTTATTCGTGATCTTCGTGCATTTCAACTGGATCATGGTTATGTTGAGACCGACGAGTGGGATGGTCAAATTGATCGTTTTCGCCGTCAGTTGGAGGAGATACTGGACGGGTTAGTCACTCATTCCTTGATTGTATTTGTTTTGATTTACATGGAAATCGTAGGTCGAGGGGCAGACTTCTGCCTGACGACTCGAATAGTTGTATCGAGAGCGGTTTTTTTAAGTTATATTGACTCTTCCCCTGTTGTACAGTAGTTTGGTGGTGTGTCGAGCAAGCAGCCGGCTCCAGGCATCATGCATGGCCTAGCATTACGCTGTAGATGTTTCGGCAGTCACAGCAGCTATCGTACTGTCTGACTAATTACCGTCTTCTGAAATTACTGAAGTCACTTGGTCTTTCTGTTCCTGCAATTGATTGCATTAATTCAGTCTCCTCCTTTTGCACATGCGTCCCCCTGATTCTTGCCTCCTTTTGGTCAATCATGTGATGATTTTGCCTACCAATGGGGATACCCCCACTTTACAATTTGAATTCCTTGAGTATGCATCTGCAATATACAAACTCCAGTGGCACAAGGCAGCACCGGGCGTGGAAATATAAATAAAACTTCGATGTACGGCTCCGGGCTTGGCCTCGGTCTTTTCGTCGCTCTACCTTCCACACCCTCGATTTGACGACATCCAGCCATGGGCCGAACCATTTCTGCTGTATATCGGTCACCAATGACCCAGGTATTGCTGATCGCGATCGTGTGCTTTTGTTGTCCAGGTAAAGCTTTGGCTTTGTGGTCGTGGAATCGCTAACGTGAACGATCGTCTGACAGGAATGTACAACGCCATCAGCGGTTTAGGAGGGTCTGGCCAGCTAGATAGTACAGTAGCAGCCAATGCAACTGTGGCTCTCTTGTCAGCTACGGCGGCATCTGCGCTCTTCTTGGTTCCCCCGATTTTCGATGCAAGTAGGCCGAATATCATAATCAATATCTGAGACTTACCGTTAGAATAGATGCTCGGTCCTAAAGCATGTCTACTGATAGGTCAGTTGACCTTTCGCATCAATGAAGTTCTCTAACGGTAACAAAACTTGTTTTAGGTGGTTGGACCTACCCACTGTACTCCGGATCACTTTTGTGCTATAACCACACCAGCAACTCAGCTTTTGTGATCGCTTCTGGAGCAATTCTTGGTATTGGCGCGTCGTTCCTTTGGGTAGCACAAGGAGCTGTTGAGTATTTCTCGCTTTTCGGAGCCTATTTTGATGTCTAATATACCTGGCGCAGATCATGGTTTCATACCCTCTACCAGATCAAAAGGGAAGAGCCATCGGTATGTTCTGGGTAAGCTAAGCTGTTCATCCATTTGTCCATCGAAAAGCTGACTGACTATGATACAGGTGATATTTAACCTTGGAGGAGGCATTGGATCCTTCATTTCGTTCGCTCTCAACTTTCACTCTACCGAGGGCACTGTCAACGATGGAACCTGTGAGTATCGATGAGGCTACACGTCATGGATAAAAGTTAAATTTTTACTATCTCAGATGCTGCTTTTATAGCGATCATGTGTGAGCAGAAGACAGACCTGAATTGTTCATATGTAGCTAACATTTGTGACGATAGCCTTTGGCTGGCTGTTCTCCATCACTATTGCACCACCGCACCAGGTTATCAGAAAAGATGGTACGAGTGCTGGAGTGAAGCGCGACACAACAGGGGGTTTCACTGCGGCCATCCATCGGGAAATCAACAATTTTGTGACGTCCCTAGGAAATTGGAAGATTCTTCTACTTATCCCGGCATTCTTCTGTGCAAATTTCTTTTACTCATACCAACAGAATAGCGTTAACGGTACGCTATCCCTCCTCTATATAACTGATCGGCCATTTATTGACCAACTCTCTCAGGTGATACATTCACCTTGAGAACAAGATCTTTGAATGGAGCTATGTACTGGATTGCACAAATGGTAAGTGCTAACCTCGCTTACGCGGTCAGGTCTTCAATTGAACCACATCGCACTAGTTCGGTGGCCTGTTAATCGGGTTCCTGCTTGACCTAAAATACTTGACCCGGCCTCAACGTGCTTTGTTGGGATGGGTTTTATTGCTCGTGACCGGTTTTTCTATATTTGGAGGTGTGTTGTGTTGTTCACTTGGAGGTTTTGCACACAGAAGATGATATTTCATTTAGGCGGACTTGCGTTCCAACGCTGGGCTAACAAAATTGGAAGGAAGCAATGGCTAGATTTCTCCGATTCAAGGACATACATTGGTCCTTTCTGGCTGTGAGTGCGGTTCTCGACAATAATAGAACTTCGTACTGAGTGTAAAAATCCAGATATTTCTTCTACGGTGCTCTCGATGCTTTCTGGCAAGTAAGTATAAGATGAACATTTCACCGTTTGATATAGTAATTGATCTGACTGCTAGTCTTACTGTTATTGGTTAATGGCTTCGCTAGCCGATACGCCCGAAGCTGCAGCCAAATTCGTTGGTTGTGCGTTGTAAAACACTCATAAACTCATTCAAACTGGTCTGACGATGATGTGCAGTGTACAAGACGTTCCAAGCCACCGGTGGTGCAGTTGCATGGAGGATTAATGCATTGAAATGTGAGCTTTCAGAGCTGTTATCGCGCCTTATTGACTATATATTTGGTGAAAAGATCCTGCTTTGAAACAATTTGCGATAAATTGGGGACTCTTAGGGGCTGCATTGTTCATTGCTTTACCAACTGTTCTTGCTATCACGGCCTCTCCCTCGGTCGGCGCGAAACAGGATGAAGGTGAACAGGAAGAGCCAGCAAAATACCCAGTCGATGAATTCTCGAAGGACGGTGCATAAGTCTTCTGGGCGGACATGGGCCTACCGACCAGGAAGAGAGCTATATATATATATATTTGTTTTCCACGCTGATTACGAGAATATCAAATTCTTGTAGAGCCCGTATACTTTCATAAATTCGGAACAGGTGAATGTGAGAATACAAACTAGATCATCATCAAATCCCAAACTCGCTATTGTGCAGATCCAGATTTTCCCACAGCAAAAGCGAGACTAAAACTCTTTATATGCTTTTAACGTCTACTCGGTCATTGTGCTTTCGCACCGTGTGGAATTTCGGAACTGCAGCACAGATACAGGACGTGTCTCATTGGCGTTGCTAATCGGCAATGCATTGTCGACATCTCCAGAACAATATCCTTCATTTCCGTACTTTCGGATGTGAAGGACAACATGGCATGCAACGATGCTGAGCAAAAATCGTGGTACACTGTTTGTTACTGGTAAATCTTGGGTGTATCGAGAAAATGTATGACACATACCGACCAGATAAGTCAAGTATAGGGCCTGATGAAGTAAACCAGACGACAATTCCTGAAACAGAGATCGCTACAATCATAATCAGAAGGGACCAGTCTAACGATAATTATGGTGCCACTCACCGAGGGAAATCAAGTAGTAAATAAGCGCATCGCCGTATATCTTTCGGATCAACTTGTTACGCTCTTCTCGATATTTTCGAAACCTGACCCAGCAGATTACAACAAAAAGTACTAGGTAAGAGTTAGTGTCGGTTTGTTTCGCGTCAAATTGAAAGTGCGTGAATGAATCAACCTGTCTCGTTAATCACAGAAACAATTATTCCTAAGATACCATATACGTTTGTGGCTGAGGAAATACTGGTTGTTAAGCAGTTTGGAACGAGTCCTGGGACAGGGGAAAGAATCACTGGAAGCTTTATTAGGGAAGGGGCTGGGAGTCGGATCGGACGCCAAACCTGATGTCCTATGATCAATAGCAGCCATTAAACTTAACGCGGCGGTAAACGTAGCCTAGAGGACGGCATTAGCTCACAAGTAAGCAACAACACAAAAGTTACTAACTGCGCCAAAAAGGGTGAAAATTATAGCATTGCGACGTGATGACCCGCACAAGGCATAGACTCTAACCATCAGGATGGCTAAGAGGAGAACAAACCTACGGCTCAACAACGCAATGACAACAAGAAAGGCACACGAGTCATACGATGGACTCACCATGTGAAGACATTTGGCCTAAACCTGCACACCAAATGGTAATCCGAGCGATATGTTCACAGGCCTTAACGATGATTTATCAGTACTTTCTGAACAGCACCATCTAAAGCCAAGTTAATCACCTGAACCGACACATTTCGTGCCGCAATAGCTGATAAATTCAAGTGTCAGCTCGAACTTGTGGCTTGGATTTCGAAGACAAAGCTAATGTACCGGCTATTACCACACTCGCATCAATAAAGGGAGAATAGCGACAGAAAAAGAACACTATCTTGAAAATTGTCCAAGGTGTAAACCAAACGAAGTTTATCTGAGCAAATATTCACCGACCAGTGCGGAGAAAGATTCAGTCAAAGCTTACCTCGTCGATTACAGTATGGAGAAAATCGGTCGCAAATAGTGTAATCAGGGCGACTAGTAATGTGTGGTTCATAACGCCTAGGCGGAAATTGGTTTTTTAAAAATCACCTTTAGCATACTGGAGCGATGCATCAGCTGGGATGACTTCAAGCGCAGAACCCAACTCACTTCGGTCCCATTGAATTGCTTTATGGTGATCTGAAGCTGGTCCATGGTAGGCAGTAGATGTACGAGTGGGGAGGCAATTGTCAGGGGAGGATGTGAATATATAATTGCCTCACAGTTGGTAGTGTTGATGCGGTATGGTTATATCAATCAATTGTTGGTGGAACGTTGACTCCATCAACATCAATAACTATGATGGAGAGTTTTCAAGGTGAGGAAACATCCATATCAGAATGGAAGGTGATGTACTTGATAAATCCATGACCTTACAAATCACTGAAGTTCTGTTCCTCAACCCTGCCTGCAAGCTCTAGAACAAGATAGGGTCATGCGCACAACTTGGAACGAACTGGTAACTTACGTATCGTGTACCGTTTTACACTGGCACGTCCACGGTAGTGTGCGCTACTCGTCATCGCATCAGCTTGAGATAGTGTGATCAATATCCGTGCATGATAGAGGTTGTTGCAAGAATAGATGAAACCTTGAATCACAGTGGAAGTTGGCTTTCCTCGTTGATGAAGTAATGGTGATTAAGATCCGGGATGTAAACCCTTGATGATACTGACTCAAGGCACAAGTCCCACGAGTACAGTTCGCTGAGAAAAAGTCAGCATGAACCAACCAAAATGTCTGTCCCACTAGCAGTGAGAGCTCTATCCTATAAGCAGCTTAACTGCGCACTGGCATCTCATGCAAAGTATACTTATGATTGCCGCAAAAGACCCACGCGCTGAAGACGGAACTCGTGATAATCAGTAGCGAGACCGCTCTGCCCGCTCTGCCGCTAATAATATTGTCGTTCGATGGCGCCCCCCAAGGAGCTCCAAAAGGCCCTTTACCTCGATTCCAAACAGGGCAACTTCGTGATTGCCAACAATGCCATCCCGACTCCCAGTCCAGGAGAACTGCTCATAAAGGTGAAAGCCTCCGGCTTGAACCCGTTCGACTGGAAGATCCAGAAGCATGGTTTTTTTGTCGAGGATTATCCTATCGTTATGGGAATAGATATTGCTGGAGTCGTTCTGGATGTCGGTGAAGGAGTGCAAGATTTTGCGAAAGGTGATCGAGTGTGAGCAATGTTTTTCCTTTGAATGAAAGAGCATAATAGTTTGACATTATTGCGATATTCAGGCTGACCCACGGGATATTCGGTGCCCGTTCAGGAGCTTATCAGGAATATGTGATCGGGTTATCAGCCTACACCTCGAAGGTTTGTTATTTTGTTTAAACATCTATAATTATATCGATTGAGCTACCCAACAAGGTCCCTGCAAAACATCTCGTATGATCAAGCCGGAGGTCTTCCTTCTGCCATTGGATGTGCCTATCTGGGTTTATATAGCCCCATACCAGACGGCCTTGGCTTTGCTACCCCATTAGGCGACTCGAACACTGGGAGAGGCAAGTATGACAATACTCCCTTGCTCATATTCGGTGGAGCAACAAACGTCGGGCAACATGGTATGTTGTTTCAACAATTATACTCACCCATTTTAGCTAAGGGTTGTCCTTAAGCCATCCAGTTTGCCAAACTCTCGGGCTTTACGCCGATAATTGCTACCGCATCACTCAAGCATGAAGATCATTTAAAAGCTCTTGGAGCACATAAAGTCATTGACCGCTACGCCTCCTATGATAACCTACGCGACGAAGTGTTAGCAATAACATCTAAACCCATCAAACACATTCTCGATGCGGCTTCTACCACGCAAACTCAACAGATGGCTTATGATATACTCTCTCCGGGTGGCCACCTGCAGCTGGTACAGCATCCTGAAATATCACCTAACACAGAAAAGACGTTTGGCTTCACCAAAGGTCTACGCTCCGTACCTGGGAATGCTGAACCATTCACAACATTGTACAAGCACCTTACGGAGCTTTTACAAAAGGAGCTGATCAAAGTATGTTTTTTCCCATCCAGAATGGTCTCGGAGCTGTTAACATGATCTTTATTGTAACTAATCAGCCAGTTGATATTGAGGCTATTCCTGGAGGGTTGAGAGGCGTTGTAAGCGGGTTAGAACGGTTGGGGAAAAATCAAATCTCAGGGTTGAAGCTTATTGTCCATCCCGACCATACCAATTAAAGATAAACGCCGCGAAATGTTTGAGTAACCTTAGCTATGTTCAAAAACGTATCCAGTGATGAACTTAACCATCGATTTCCTCGATCTCACTGAGACCTTCACCTTATATCGTAAGTTCCGAATAAGACGTGATTTGCGTTCTTCGAATACGTACATACGAGATAGCTGTAGTCCAATTCGATGACAGGTCGTTCAGTAAGTTTGCAGTGCACTCTTACTCTCTCTCTCCTAAGCTAAGGACATCTGTCCAGTATTTTAACACACAATATATTGGAGATTAAATTAGCGATAAAGATCCAATATCCATTGAAAAAATTACAGCAGATCAGGGTATGAACAATATCCATCGTATCTTGAAAGTAGACTCTACCGTTTGCCATCTATTTATCCACCAATCCCAGCAAGAATCTTGAAAACCAAATCTTGTCTTTCCCTAAAGGCAGGCAATGACACCATCCTCAAAGCCAATCCACCAATCCGATTTGCGAACGCTACAGCTCTACCTTGAACACTGATTTTCCTTGTTCTCGCGCCATTCGCCACCTCATCGTTGATATGACTCTCGCATCCAGCGCCCTCAATCAGAATTTTCTTCACCCTCTCTAACCTCGTTTCGCCTTCTCTTACACCTTCTTCGCCACGTTGTATGGCCTCCATAATGAAATTGTTGTCTTCTTCCACTATATCGTTAGCTGTCTCTCCGATCGACATAAGTTCCAACATGAGTGGTTGAAGTTCTCGAGGGCATTCAGCAAGGGTTAACGGTGTTCCCAGAACACCTATAATGGATTTAGTCTTCTGATCGATGGCCTCCGTTGAGACTGTAAGGATTGCAAGAGACACGGAAGCGTAATAAGCGCGAGATGGGTCTGAGGAGAGAAGACAGCGAAGTGAAGTGTGTCTTTCCAGCACGTCGCCTAACGCAGCATAGAGCGTTTCTCGAATGAATTCGATAGAGGGTGAGAGCCCTGGAGCGAGGATCGTGGGTGAAGGTGTTCTTGATGATACAGAAGATCGCTCGGGGTATTGAGGATAAAGAAATTCCGATTTAGTAGGTGATATTGATGGTGAAGTGGGTTCGTATACGGGTGGAGGTACAAATGACGCTTGTCTCTGTCCAGAACTGCCTGCATCCAATGCAGTTTGTAATGCCGAAGCGAACCTGTCTTGAAACGACCGTCGCTGACTGATCTCTAGGGCAACAGCACGTAATTCTGCTGCTATCCGATCGATATTGGGATGGGGGTTGTTGAGGGGAGGTAAGCCACAGATAACTCGAGCAAGATCGTGTTGATATTCTGGATTGAGAGACTGAATGGCTGGGACGTTGCGAGACCATACGCGAAGGAAAGGTATGAAGGTGGGCGGACAATTCTCATACGACATTTCCATTGGAGTGTCACCTGCTGAAGACTTGGCACTACGAGGGAGAGGGACCGAAGGAGGGTTTGTGGTGCATCTCAGGGCAGCAAAGTAGAGACACAGCGCAGGACCTGAAAGATAGATGAGAATCAGAAAGCAAAATGAGGGCGGACTTACGAACCGGAGATCATCAAATCGCTTTCGGCGCTACTGAGGACATCAGGGTCTAATAACCGTTCAATCTTAGCGTGTGTTAATGAGGATCGAAGATAGCTGTGAAATGCATCCTGAACGGTCTGCTCAGAGAGAATTTGCGGGGGAGACATGGGTCTCGAGTGAAGGGGAAAGGATGCTCCGGGACCTGGGTTAGTTAGCCCGTCGAGATTTAAGTCGAGAGGACTGCGGCGACCGGTGCTCAGAGTGGGTATGACGTTGGTGGCTGTCCTCGGCAGCGTGCGGAGCTTGAATACTTGGCCATGAGGTGGGGCGGCATGGACGGCACGGAGCCAGATAGTTCGGCAACTCATCCCCTGGTACACTGCCACTATACTCCGACAATTCACAGCATCAATCAACATCCGGGCTCCGCGAGACAAAAGGACCCACTGGTGGAAGGTACTATATGGGAAGATCTTGACCTCTGGACGCAATCGTACGATAGATGAAAAAATCCTTTATTCATCACAGCTATGTTTTGAAGTTAATAAAAAGTTAATTGGAGCAGTGTATCTTTGGATATGGCATTGAGAGTAACCTTCAATGAAGCATTACACCGAAGGCAAATTCAAGACCTGTCTCTTCAAAAAAATCTCGGTTTATATAGAGTATAAAAAGCTAAACCCAGTTAGTAAAACGGAGAAAAGCACGGGCCTATTATCGTAAGCGAATAAATATGTGTCGGCAACATCGAGACTCTAGAGCTGTTTCAAAGAATATTCTTTGATACGGTAACAAGTCTGGTGGCTTTGTTGTCAGGGTATGTTGGCAGAAGTGCATCTTCTGCGAGCATGTCGGGGCAGGCAAAGGACATTTGAATACGCCGACAAAATACAAAAATTTTCATATCCTTAGCACCGCACAGAAGGCGCAGATTATGTTGCCAGGATTGAGTAAAAAAAGTTGACGGTCAAAGAAACCCGTTGGGTGAAAAACAGAGAAATAGCCGGTACTAGTTGTTCCTTGATATTGAATATCAAACGTTTTAGAATTTGGTTTCCAGTCTCCCCGGCAGCACGTGCGGTCAATTCAACTGACATATCACTGATGGCAAAGGCTCATAAAGAGATTATTAACAGTGTAATCCCACCAAGGTTGTGTCGGTGTATGTAGCTGAAAGCATGCAATGCACACAACAATCTTAGGACTTTGAGTCGGTTGAACAACAACAGCTTGATCACTCACCTCAACTCTTATTCTCGCTCCCGAATAGCTCATTTAGTTCTCAAAGAATGCTAGCTGCACCTAATGTCCACTTGACATCATTTAAATGGTTTGGCGCTAGAATTGCATTAGGCAAATCGCATACTCTTCGGACTTGATTCAATCTCAGAGTCAATCCACACGGTTGCTGGTGCTTCTTGTTGGCCCTACGAAGTTTATATGACTTTTAAATATGAAAATGTTGTGTCTCCTGGAAACTCCAAAAGAAAGATAACACTTTCCCAGACCATTGTGAACTGCAGCCCCGAGGAATTGCGTCTAATACATTTTCCTTCTCACTTCCAAAGCAAACTTTTAACCATGCCACACTTGAAGCTGCCTAGTGCTTAACACAGTTGAACTGCCGTTCGCGGCGGATAGCGCAAGTTGCAATGGTAAGTATAGATCCATGGAGCTACATACGTCAGCCGAGCTAGGCCGGAACGGTGATCCTGTCGCTAAATTTACACCGTGCCTCTTGCCAGCTTTAGTTGATTGGGTGGTTGTGTGCTGGGCGAGAATGCTACTCGCCTTGGCATCCCTATGCCAAGCAAAAACGCTGTCGATGCCCTAAACATTGCACAATTTGGAAAGGTTTAAAAACCATGCTACTCTAGTAAATTATTACCCCCGCGCTTTGTCGAATACTGTTCGTTTCTGTCCGCTACCGTTGACTTCACAGTCTTCCGCTCTTTATCGAATCGACTTTGGTCGATCACCTTACATTCCTTTGTCTTACACAAATATCAAACAAGCACAATGCTGTTCGCTAAAATTTTTGTAGCTGTCGCTACTCTTGCCTCTAGCGTTTTTGCGGCACCACGTAAAAGGGAACTTGCTCAGATCATCACCTCATGCAAGGAGCCTAATACTGTCGCTTTGACTTTCGTAAGCCCGTCCACTTTTCCAGCGGCCAACTCTAATTAGTAACATGGTGTTGCAGGATGATGGACCATATTACTACATGTAACTTGCGCTCTCTGCTTATGATATGATGGCCTCTTGACCTATTTTCTAGCTACGATATCAGCCGAGCCCTCGTTGCGGCTAATGCTACAGGCACATTTTTCTTCAGTAAGCTTTTTCGGACACTACTACCGTGTTTTTTTTTTTTTGACTTGATTATTCCTCGTACGGCAGACGGTGACAACTGTAGGTCCCTTATTCGCCTCTTAGATTATAATCAACTCATGGATGCGCAGACGGATGCATCTATGATCCCGACAACGTCAAACGGGTCAAGTATGCCTATAACAACGGTCATCAGGTTGCGTCTCATACTTGGCACCACAAGAACTTGGCCGATCTTACATGGGACGAGATTCATGATGAAATGTGGCGAGTCGAAGGTACGTATTTCAAGCACCCTTTGTCATATATTTCTCCCGCTGCTACCGCAGAGACATTTGGTTAATTATTCGATGCAGAGGCGTTTGTAAAAATCCTTGGTGTTTATCCGGCTTTCATGCGCCCTCGTAAGCGTTACAAGATCTTGTTCAGTGATTTAACGAGATAGTAATGTCTATCGTTTTCCTCATTGGTAGCGTTTGGCTCCTACAATGATCTCGTTCGTCAAGCTTCTGCTGTACGCGGTCAAAAGATGGTAATTTGGGACTACGAGTGAGTGGTGGTCTCGCGTAACATTCAAGTAATCTTCCTCATGCATCGACAAAATTTATAGTACTGGAGATTCCGTTGGTGCAACGGTACCAGAACAGTATGCCAGTATCGACAAGCTTATTGCCAAACACCCTGGGTCTATCTTGTCCCTTCAACACGAAACATATGGTTCGTATCTTCTCACAATTCTTCTGACCGATTGTTACTCATCATTTGTACCAACTTCAGTTAGCACCATGTAAGCTGCCAAACGCGCCTGGATTTCGCAAAATTAATGACATCACATGCTTTTAGGACCGAAGTCCTACCTTATTTCCTTAAGAAACTTACAGGCGCGGGATACAAACTCGTTTCAGTTGCGGAATGTTCTGGATCGCCCGCATACCAGGCGTATTCTGAGCCACAACAACCGGATGTAAGTCAGCTATATAGTCACTTCTTGTCTGGATCTTACTTATCGAATTATTCCAGGATACCTGGCACTGCTAAAGGATTGACCTTCAAGCATCTTTCCTGGTAGCTGTTTATCATGGTTAACGGTATACGTTGTAAAAGGACTTGTGAAGTAGAATGATGATGTATTAATTTGCAGATATTATACATCATATCGTTATCATATGTGGCATGAATAGGTGCTTGAAGTGAGATATTGGGAAAGGTATCATCTTACGAGAACGCCACCGGATTACGGCGGAAAGTATTAATAAACTACTGCATGCGCCTTATTGTTGGCGAATCTGGATCTAGAGTGTGCGACCTCTTTGTGTGTCGTAAATGACAATATAGCCCTCATAACTACTCATACCGTGATGTATCAGGCAGGTAATAGGAAGATACTCTAAACGCATTGAAGACCCTCCATCACTGGCCCTCATGTCCTCGAGGAAGGCATTGGCATCTGAGGCGATGCCACAGAAAGTAGCATGACCAATTGGAAAAGCGAATGATCTGCACATTCATTCTGTGTCGTTCAAGGAAAGAGTTTAGGATCAACCGTTGTCCGATTCTAATGGGGTCCAGCGATCGCAACGCTGGCTGTCGTCGACGCGGAGACCTGATAACGCCTGTTGTTCCTGCTGAGAGTTGCGGACCCGTCGTAATATGTCAATTTTCGCTTTGTTCGCCTGAGTCAGAGACTCAACGAGCACGCGGAGGGCAAGTCGATAATCCAGGTAATTTGCATTGCCGGTGGCTAGCGGAACGGAATGGATCCGCATCACTCGGTAACTTAAATACACAAATCCGAAAACTCCGATTGGTTCCTCAGGGCGGAGTGAACCGGGTTAGTCACATGACAGGGCGTACTCGCTCTTCAAAAACTTTTGGGCCATTACGGAAACGACTACCACCTCCATCTCTACACTTCTTTAATTCGCAGCTCGTTTTAACGACTCTACCTCAAAACATGCCTTTCGCTCCCGGTACGTCACTTCTCGGTGCTGAACGGCCTTGTCCTGCGCTGACACGTCGGCAAAATGCGTAGGTGACGCTAAAAAGGGTGCTGGTCTCTTCAAGACCCGCTGTGCGCAATGTCACACTCTTGGCCAGGGTGAGCCTCACAAAGTTGGCCCCAACCTTCACGGGTGCGTTTTCCGCATCTTCGGGGCACCTGCCAAGTCACTGACCTCTTACACAGTATCTTTGGCCGCAAGACTGGTCAGGCTGAAGGTTACTCGTACACTGCCGCTAACATCAACAAGGGAATCACTTGGGACGAGAACACTCTTCATGAGTACCTTGAGAACCCCAAGAAGTACATTCCCGGCACCAAAATGGCCTTCGCTGGTTTGAAGAAGGACAAAGACAGGAATGACCTAATCTCCCACCTTAAGGAGGCTGTGAGTATCTTTCCTGCTGTTGTTGAAGGCTTTTGCCACTCACATGTCTCCGTGTCAGACTGCTTAAAATGCTTTTTCACCTTCGAAGACACTGGACTGGTCCAAGATCTTACACGCTATATCCATAATACCACACCTAATGTTTTTATTGGCTTTTACCAGAGTCTTGAATATGTCTTCTAGATTACTTAGATGGTGTTCAATGTAGCGCTTACGGCGACAGGCAGTTTTCTGTCTTCACTCCCCACTCGATGAATAGATGTAGAAATTCTCAAAAAATTTGCAATGACCGACGCACAGGGTTCCAATGACGTCACGCGTATTTTTGTCCGGACCTGCAGGGATGCAATAATGAGAAACAAAGTTTTAGCTTAGATTATTTCCTCCAACGGAACTATACTATCGGGGCGTTGAACGTCCTACAATCCTCTGCTTCAAGCAGCTTCAAATTCCGGAATACTCGACAAGCCATCGATGCAGAAAGAGGAATCATGATAATAGGAAACGTAGCTCCAACAAGTTGGAGATTGCTTGGCAAGCTTAAGCCAATTGCGGCCAAAACGATCGTTCCGACAGTAATCCTTGTCATACCGCGTCATATTTCACCACTAGGAGAACAAGAGAATATGACGTACAGATAATATTGTTGTCCGCCCCTCAAAATCGTCTTCGATATCGGCGGAAGTCTCCTCCCAGGTTTAAAAAACCAACTAGCTCTTGGCTCCGCCGTATGATCCAGACTCCCAGTATAATTATGCTCTCTCGCAATTCTATACGAAATTGCTACAAAGACGCAAGTATCGAAAAGAAAGACAAACCAAGGTGCTACTGCAACATACGTTGCAAGCCCAGAATCCCTGTAATAACAGGTCCCTGGAATATAGGACGGGTGTAATCCAGGAGGTACTAAACAACTTGCCCCTAAAAGGAGAAGCCAGGCAATGAAGAAAACTCTTTGCAGCCATATCTGTTCCGAACAAACTGCTTGAGCGCGTTGGAGGAAGAGATAAGATGAGGAGGCGGCGGATATGGAAAGCAAGCAGCCGGAAGCGATTTCTAGGGCGTAAAGGTGGGTGATTGGTGTCACTGAAAATTGTGTTTGAACATTTTTGTGGGCGTGGATGAGAGTTGGGACGTACTTCGTTCCATAGAGTCAAGAAAGACATGTATAACGGCTGTAATTCTGTGTGCACACTAGCGTTAGCGAGTCTATCATCGATTTAGACAAGATGAGGAAATCACCTTGAAATTACGAAACAAAACATCACAGGAGAGAGCCTATTGCTCCTTGAAACGATCCTAATATCATCCCGGATATGAACAAGGATATCCCAAATTGTGGCCTAATAATCTTTTCAGGGGAATCAACACAAGAAAAGTAGCTTTAAGCTCACCCCGAGAACAAACACAACAATATCCCTGCTAATCTCGATTTGCTGAGCCTCGAGCGAAGGAAGGTGATTGAGATACACATCAGGATTTAGAAGGTCTTCCATTCGGTTGCTGCTGAGCCCAGACATTGCACCGACGCGAGTGATAGAGTGAGTTAATGCGTTGGTTAAATATCGGTCTACCAGGCATCAGATGAGACTCTCGGAGGACAAGGTTACCATTCTCACGATCATAGATCCCACAGCCTACTCGGCAGCGATGGGTCAAGAGGCCTATCAGAGCCTTTCAAGAGTTATAAATAAGCTGCATTCGCGCCCTTCTTGATTGGACTATACTGCAGAGTCATAACTCATAATGTTGTCACGGCAAAGTTGGTCCGTATGGTGGAGTATCCTTTCCCATGAAGAATGTTGTCCGACGTGGTACAGAATACTTGTTACGGCAATGTTGGGGCAATTAGTAGAGGAGAACTCGCAAGGTCATAAAAGTAGCCAATCGTTGCCTCGGAAGATTGTGCTAGAAGCTTGTCGGTAGGTCTGGGCTATGAGGGTGGAATGATAAATGAGTTTTCGGACAATAGACACACCGGCAAATCATAACGTAAATGTAGGAGCTGGAACAGGTGATTGCACACAGCCAGCAGTGCAGTAGCGCGTTTCACACGCCACACCCAAACCGCCAGTAATTCAGATCAACTTATGAGAATGTACCAGCACTAGAGCTTTTATATATACAATGTCGGAAATACTGGGAATATCCAGTGTCAAAATAAACCGCGCGCCACAAGCTGCGCACGGACTTGCCGAATTCTCTTCCATGCGTATCATCTCACACATGAGTGCGGCTTGCTGGCTCATGTCATTTCTGGTATCCTGAGCCACTCTCTGCGTCCCGCCGCCAAGGCTTGTGCTGTCAAGAGCCTATTGTTCCGCTCGCACATCTTCCTTTCAGAGAATCTGTTGCCATACGCCACATCTGTTGTCTGATTGTGCATTCTCTTCCGAAATGCTTTCTAGCCTATAACGTGGCCGGAGCCTGAGTTTGGCCCCCATTTGTTGGATGTTTTAAATGAGTGAGTCTTCTGCATTAGAGAAAAGGTCAAAAATAACAGTATACGCAAGTATTAGGAGGGGCAGCGGCTGATTGATAGAAAAGATGGAGGTGTCGTGCATGGCGCGTGAAGCTTAAACTCGATATCTTAAGACCATGCCACGCTTCTGACAGTGGCGTGCTTACAGTCATGTAATTCAATTAGGGGCCATTTGCTCACTGCTTTCTGCGTGTATGGTTCTGACGGATGAGATCGGTATTACAAGTTGTGTCACCTCGAACCATGTCCTGCGTCACTCTGGCACTGAGACCGGGCCAGAGACACACCGTTAACAACAGCAATTGTATCAAAAATAATCAAAGGCCTTCCGGGCCATGCAAGGAGCATAACGAATGACTCGGACCAAGGCCTACACATCATTGCGAGAACCGATCACAACTGGGGTTGTTTCTACGACACTTGTCTAACGTAGGTCAACCGTACCGGGAGTACTTGCACCGACTCCATTGGAGGCCCATCTCAATGTACTGAGATGATCTTGAGTATGTTTAGTCCATGCTCGTCCGGAGAGCACTCGATAGGTGACAAGAAAATCTGTCAGGACCTATATGAATCAACGCAAGATCAAAACACATTTCCAAAAGCGAAAACCTTTCAAGGTGATTAATACTCACATCCACTTGGAGGCTACAAGTATTGAAAAGATACATAGTAGGCTCATAGTCAAGGCAAAAGGAAATTAATATTCCAATGCCCCATAGAGTGTCCAGCAGACAGGACTCAATGAACATTGCCGCAATGCCCAGGTATTGACCAGCAACATCAGATTTTCCTGTAAAAGAACCACGATGTGAGCTCTTTGACAAAACTTGCATCCGTAATGGCTGGTATCTACCCATCAACTGGATATGATTTCGTCGGACAAATAATAAACGCGTGATGATTGCCGAAGTCATGAAGACGTTAGTTGCTATGGAAAGTACCAAACCTGTTATGTATACTACAGCTTGCACTCGAGCTGTGGCCGCAACCCTTGAATCAACGTTCCAACTGATTGCATTGAACGAAACTGCTGTTCCTGAGGAGAGAGGCCATGAGTAGATCTTGCCAGTAAGAGACCGTCCATGTAAGTCTTACCTGCGCTTGCGAGATAAAAGACTGAACATAAAATTGCGATAGGTATGACAAGGCGGGTTCCGCTCCAGATAACCCAAACACGCCATAGCTAAGAAGCGACTAGGTCAGCATTTTCACGCATATATCAGAACCAGTGATGCTAACCCACCAACAGACTGGATGACAAAAGCACCTCTATAACATCCGCAATTGCTCCTACACGCAGGAGGCTTGCGACACTGAGTACAGTTGGGTGGCCAAGCGGACCACCAGGGAGACTGCTGTTATCAATATACATGACCTGGGTACTTCGATTGTCGACAATGACATCTAGTGTGGCACAGATCAAGAGTACAGTTTGAAAAACCAATGTGTAGGCAGTCCGTCGTTGCATTTTGCCTTTGTCATCCCAAAGTTGAGTACAGGAAAGCCGAAATGAGAGGAAATAAAGGATAAACACAAGGGTGTAGAAGACTGCTAAGGCAGTTGTAGATGAAAGAAGATTAGCTGCCAGCAGCAGGTGTTTTTGGGCAAGTGAGGCGTTGTCCATAGTACTTGTGTCGGGGAATGATTAGACTCATACTTAAACTCTTTCGTCCATCGGGCTCAGGCATCAGTCTGTGAACACATTTAAATGGAACGTAGATACCGGTACAAAGGGGGGCCAGCACATTTTGCCATCTCACCGGCAAGCGTGATCTGTTACAATTGTTGCGCAGCAACAAGCAGACACGAGCTGTCAAACAGGCATCTCAGGTTTTGCTATATGAAGAAAGGTTAATTCGTTGGGGCTGCCGAGAAGGAGAAGGTACCTGGAGTCGGCTCTCGTGTGAGTAGGTTCGGTCCGTGAAACGACACTGTCATTGTCTCATCAACCCACGCTCACACACGCTCATCCACATCGCGACCGACATACCCACTGTTGATGCTACAGCGAGCATGAACCAAACAATAGATATCTATGTACACGAACTGACTCTCCGCCCAAACCATGGTGCGAGTATCATTTTTTTTAAAAAATCAAATTTTATATAGCGCTACCCGATCGCGTAGCGCAGGTGCGAGTATCATTGTGAATGAGATACAGATTTTGATGCAGGTCCATGGGTCATATGCATGCGGCGCTCACGTGCAGTCTTTCCATGACATCACTTGCATGATTGCCATCGACATCTAACGTTCCTTCTGCTCCAGCACGTCGCAAGGTGGGGCTGCGGCCTCCTACAGTGACGGTAAACTGACTTGTCGGCACTTGGTGGCACTGTCTGACCTGTTGAATCACATGGTGTATTACTGGACACTGTAGTCCTGATCGATACGGATATTTGGATTCTCAAGATAGATTGAAGACTCCAGCTGAGGCCGAGTTGGTCCGTGTAGGAGGATGATCTTGGGGCATTATAGACTAAACATAGCCGGCCATCATCATTTTATCCGTTGTCACTGCGATCGCATCGATTAAATACAATGTTCTGAAAGATGTCTACTCCGTAAGAGCCAGATTCTCTTCCTCGACGTCCTCAGGAATTGGAGTGCATTCTCATATACCTTTAAATGGAGAGACGTCGTATGTCTTAATTCAAGACTCACTCATCTGCCCTTCACTATCTGCATACTTATGATTGTACACCTTTTCAATCATGGTAAGACTGACTCATAGGGAATGTACGTTCTGTATGTCTCTACATGCAATGCACCCGCTGGATAAAGTAGAATTTACACTCGCTGAGTTAAATGTTGGTGCATCCGATCCTTTGGCAGTTGCGATGATATATTGGGAGTGTTGTTCGCGGCAAAAATCACCCTGGGGTTATCATCTTTATACCACCTTTCTGAAATGTTTTTGGTGGAGCTTCAAGCCATCTCCATCCCTCAATCTTTACTAGCATACTGAAGCCCACCGTCGCTCAATGTATGCAAATCAGTCTAAAGTATCTGAACCAAAAGATTATGGATATCAGACTTATTGCTCCAGATCCATATGTACTGTCCGGGTTGTGGTCATTTGATGATCACTTGGGTTTCTGATTTGTCGGAGCCACAGCAAGAGTGAAACGAAAGCCCGAGAGTGTTGCGTGAGAAGTGTTTGAGCGCACCGGGGTGGAGTGGGACATTCCAATAATCAACCAAGATGTGTTTCTAGTACTATTACAACGTAGACCTACTCATCAACCCGTTTACGGCAGTACCTGTTGTATCAATAACACTCGGGTAGAGGGCCGGTGAAGGGATTTGGACAGATGTACCATTTAATGAATTTGGACCAAATGACTTGCCTCAAAAGTGTTGTGCATCGAGTCACCACAAACAACCTAACACAGTTAGTTCGAGAGCCTTTGGAGAGAATGGTGTGACAACTTTGCACCAATTTCCTGGCAGGCGACCTCATACGAGCTGGTGATCCTGTCAACTCACTACCTCCATAATTATCTAGTGTTTTCTTCGTTCTGGCGCTTCTATTCCAGCTGTCACTATTTATGTTTCACCTGAATCGGAGTAAGGCAGTCGATCAGTGTAGTCATCTCACTGCTAACTTTAATGCGTTTTTGTGTACCTTTCTAGATCTAGTACTGCTAACCATTTACAGTACATCCGACATACCATACTCCGCTAAGTACAACTTCCTTTGCAAATATACCGGTGGGCGAGTTTCCTAGTTTTACTGTCATCAGCTTTCAACTCCGTGAGTCGATGGAGAAATGGGGCATACCCCGAACATCAAACCTATATGGTCATTTACTTGGTAGTTAGTAGAACGAGTCACTCAGAAAATCAAACCAAAATGATTATTACACGATGTCATTCTTCCCCGATCTACTTTCTCTCGGACAAACAATATCATTCAGGGGCGCTGATGAGGACCGGAAGTAAGTTTGAAACAGAAGTACTACCCCTATTGTTCCTTATTCGACGGAGTCAGAATGAGCAGAGTCAGTGTTGAGGTATAAACATACTCCTGATATTCGGTTCCTCTTTGTTATGTCAACCGAATAAATGGAAGTGTCAGGCAAGTGTCGAACTAAGTCAACTGTCAAACATTGCATATGTTCCCATTCATTTCCTTTTCAATCTTTCAAACTACTAGTATATTAGCAGTCTTTCACTGGAGTTAAGCAAGATACTACCTCCACTCACTTCTTGTAAGGAGACAATCCATTCAGTGCCCGCCCTCGCCTTTAGTGAAATCACCCGTCATTGGTAATTTACACTTCTTCAAGCGTCGTTTACTTTGTCAAGCCAAACATACAGGAACTAGATTCCATGTCTTCAGCACCCTACGAATCTGGCCCCAGGCAACTGGTCATATCAAATCCACTACCACGGGGTAAAGCCTGTGCTGCTTGCAGGTCGGTGATGTCCCATCTCTCCTATTTTCTATCGTAGTAGTTTAACAGATGGGCGGCTCTACAGGGCTCACAAAGTAGTGAGTTATATTTGATATCTAGTTTTACGATGCTTTAACGTCGCCTTCTCAGAAATGCGATGGTGTTCGTCCATTTTGTGGTCCCTGTCGGGTCAAACCTAAGGCTGATAGATGCGAATGGGATACTCCTGGAAGCAAGGCTAGGGTAATGTTACTCATAGAGACTATTCGAACACTAGAAGCCCGTATATTTGAACTCGAGCACCCTGAGCTTGTTACCCCTCCAGTGACCTTGTATCACCCCTACCGCAGAGATGAAGCAAGCTCCGCAAAAAGTTGCTCAACTTCTCATAATACAGAATCATGCTGCACAGACTCATCCTTCACAATGACCAACACTCCGTATGACAACTACTCGAACACCGCAGCAACCTCAAACATTTCCTCTGAACTGATGCCACATGTTGGTACGGGGAATCCTATGAGTGGTCTTGCAGAGCTCGAATGTGCATCTGCACATTTTGTTAATGAAAGTACATCCAGATGTATGTATCCCGTTTGTCAGGTTACGAGGTCTAACCGCAGGTCAGATTACCACTATCAGAATGTTGGGGAATCCTCTACTCCGAACTCATTGTCTACGGCACTTGTACCTTTAAGCTGAACCATCTCTCCCTCCCGTCGTACCCACAAATACAAACTGGATGTTCCTTTGTCTATGGGTGGTGTACACCAGGTTACTTCGCTAGTCCTCAGCACTTCATAATTTAGCTGCCAGAGACAATATCAGACTGTGTGATCAGGGTTACGGCCTGGTAACTATTTCTAATATCCCGAAGCCTGTATATTCATAGAACTTAGCTTGATATTAACTGCTTCATTTCGTCCTGATATAAGTGTCCGCTTTCATGAATAACAGTAAAGGATAATGAAAGGGATCGAGTGATGGCACCAGTATCACCATGTGATCATGACGGTCATAAAGTCAGAACTGACTGCGCTCCAGCTTATGGGGTCAAACAATGATGAAGTTAGCCTGATGTTCGTTCCATTCACGATGCCATTGGTTGTTATGTTCCCGGAGTGGGAAACTCTTAATGAATCGTGGGAGTCATGGGCAGACTGACCGATCAATGGCATTATATTGGGAATCTATTTTAAGACTACGGACATAGGCGATCATTGAATATGTCCAAGTCTGGTAGGTTACTGTACCTTCTAAATAATGTTTGTGGGAATCACAGGTGGAGGAACATGCTATGTTGCTGGGGGATCAAACGCAATTTGAGTCCAAGCTACCTCAATCAGACCCTGTCTCATTGAGTTTCACTCGTAATTTCGGTCTGTGTTGCACTCAAAGCAGGTGAACCTGAGTTCAGTCCGAATTACTATGTACATACAACCTCGGGAGTTACGGCTGCGTGTGAGTCGCGCAACTTGATGACTGGTAACTGTCATCCGATTTTACCGGCCGTCAAAGTTGTTTGATCTGTTGTAAGAGTCCGACCAATACTGGCAAAATCAGATGTACGTTAGTCCACGTCAAAAGGGTGGGTTCTAGAACATTTCCGACTCAACCAATTGTGTCCGTTGTCGTGTTGACTCCACTGCATGTTCTGTGACTCCGTCATTCTCGTACTGTGACCATTAAGGGTCTTTTACCTCAGTATATATATCTTAGGTTCCAACCATATTACATCTAACTTGGTATCAATTTGTTGTCTCAATCTTATACTTCAACTCGGGTGTCCGTCTTCACAAATCACCATCAAACACAATATTTATATCACTCCCTAATCCATGGCGGAAACTACTGCTCGAGTTCCTCCTCTTCCAGGCTTTGGCCTTTCTCTCAACCAAGAGATGAGTGCGTTGTTTCCTTCCGCCCTTGAAGATTGTCTGCGTGACGAGCACAGTCATAAAGCTCGGTGTGTTTATATGTTAGCCCTCAGTTTGTAGCAACTAAGATGGTCTAGCTTATTAGCCCTTACGCTACGAGAACTTGCAATGGTGAAGTTCATGAATCAGGTCACGGACAAAAAGGACTGGGAGCTGAAGGTAAGGCCGCACCATTCTCTCGCAGATTATAGACTCATTCTTCAGGTGTTCGATGAAACGATCACCAACAAATGGAAATCAGAGGTCGTAAATAATTCTGATCTCGACTTCACCCAAAAGATGGCCGACTACTGCATCGACGAGCTGAAATATAAAGCTCAAGTTTTCAATGAGACCGGTTTCATCAGCATCTACAATGGGGACGTTGTGAAATCCGACACGGCCATCACCCCTGAGCTACAGTCATCGTTAAAGGCTGCTGTTGCACCTCTCGAAAATGTTCCGAAGCACAAGAAGGACTGGCATCCTGGATCTAACGGGCAGGTCCTTGACCTTGTTCACCCCTCCTTGTTTCCGCTTGTCTACGGTGTTTCACGTATTCTGAAGGATGACACTGTTGGACTTGATGACTTTGTCACTCGCTGTGGAGAAGGTCAAGTCATTGGGACCCCTGAGGAAACTTTTTCCTTTTCATATTACGATCCTCTGGATAACAAGATACGCTACCCAAAACAGTATAGTTTGAAATTCCAGTGGTTACCTTGTGACATCGCCATATCGGGCGATCATCCAAGGTAAATTTTTGTGTTTACGTCGCACGTTGATCAGAAGCAGAACTGACTCGAACAATCATCAAAGGATAACCAGTTACATCAACAATTTACATCCAAAGCATCACAAAGAACTGTACACGACCATTGAAGATATCATCGCGAGGGTCTTACCGGCCTGGAATGCTACTTTAACACCACTGAAGCGCCACGCGTTTTCCCGACGAGTACAGTATGATTTGGTGAAATATGACGAGGAGGCTCTGCGCAAACTTACAAAAGTACATGGCCCAAAGAGATTCGAGAATGAGAGTGATCTCGATTACGACTGTCGCAAGTCTGACTGGGAGTGGTCTCGTTTGCAAGAATTTCTTGTCAAACCTGATCCGGGACCGTTCTCTATCCCAAACCCTCCAAACCCTGACGAAGGAATAAACTTGAAGACAGATTATGGGATAGCGGGTTGCAGGTCATCGTCAAACTAGCGAATATTCATCTGACTCCCGAAAATCCCAGGTATCATGGTGGTACTTGGCACATTGAGGGTCAACTAGTAGGTCTACTGTTCAAACGATTGTTGTTGTTAATCATGTCCTTTACAGAATGAGCATATATGTGCGACCGCAATTTATTACTATGATTGCAAAAATATTTCTCCGAGCCACCTCGCGTTTCGCCATTCATTCGATCTCGAGGAAATGCAGGCTCCCGAAAGGTATCGCCAAGGTGAACGGTGGTGGCTTGAGCCAATATTCGGCCTTCAGGATGGAGATTCAAGCGTCCAGGATCTCGGTACCATTGAAACTCGAGAGGGAAGGCTCATTACCTTTCCGAATAATCTACTACATCAAGTTCAACCTATGGAGCTTATCGACAAGACATGTCCTGGTCATCGCAAAATTCTCGCTTTCTTTCTTATTGACCCGAACATTAAGATTATATCGACGGCAAATATTCCCTGCCAAAGGCGAGATTGGTGGAAAGAAGTAGTTGCCCCGGTGCTTCGTCACAGAGGTAAACTTACTGCTGAGTTGATAGACAAAACGTTGGAGGATGTTGAAGGTTTCCCACTCACTTTGGATCGAGCAAAGGAGTTGAGAGAGGATTTGATGGAAGAAAGGGCAAAGTATGTACTAGATTATCAGCAACCTAACTTCACAGGAAGTGTTATTAGTCTTTGCGAGCATTAAACCTCCAGTAGTATTAGGTAGTACTTGTCGAAATTCTTAGGCAAAATGCCTAGCAAACACTTTCCTTTTCTGATACAGCCGGTTTACAGAGTATATTACAAGGCTTCTGGACATGCCAGGGCGCTTAGAAGACCGAGCATAGGTTGGAACAGCCATGTATTACTCATATGCATAATATTCTAATTACAACATCCTTGAGAACTACCATTCTTGAGACCTGAGGATAAGTTAATTTTTATCGTACTTATTCCGCGATTATGCTACTTAGTATTATCCTACCACATGTTCTCCACAAACTACAATATCGAAGTGTTGAGTGTATGAAAACCTACTTCAAGTAACTTCAGGTTCCGGAATATTCGACAAGCCATCGAAGCAGAGAGAGGAATCATCACAATGGGGAACGTAGCTCCAACAAGTTGGAGATTGCTTCGCAAGCATAAGCCCACTGCACCAAGAACGATCGTTCCCACCGTAATCCTAGTAAATACCGGTCATTTTCAGTTATCAAGAACGAGGAGAGTAGAGAGTAATGATGAAACAGTGACATACAGATAATACTGTTGTCCGCCTCTCAAAACTGCCTTTGATAACTGTGGAAGTTTGCTCCCCGACAAAGACCTAATCCAACCGGTTCGTGGCACTGCAGTATAATCTGGAGTATAACTATGTTCTTTCGCAATTTTATAAGAAATTGCTACGAAGATCATAGTATCGAAGGCAAGAAACACCCACGGTGCGGCTGCAACATATATCGCCAGCCCGGAATCCTTGTAATAATACGTTCCTGGGAAATAAGACGGATGTAATCCAGGCGGTATCAAACAACCAGTTCCCAAACCGAGAAGCCATGAGATGAAGAAGATTCTTTGAGCCCATTTCTGTTCTGCATAAATTGCTTGGGCGTGTCGAAGAAACAGGTAAGATGACGAGACTGCAGAAATTGAGAGGAAGCAGCCAGATGCCATTTCTAGTGCATAGAGATGTCGGATAGCTGTCACTACAGATATTTTGCTCAGAATGAGCAGTTTGTTTACGAGGAGAGTTGTGTCATACCTCGTTCCATAGAGTCAAGAGATACATGTACGACGGCTGATACCCTGTTTATACCAGATATCAGTTGGTTATCATCGAAATAGATATGCTAATGGAGTTACCTTGAGAATATGAAACAAATGGTAACAGCGGAGAGCCTATCGCTGTTCAAGACAATCTTAATATCATCTGACATATTAACGAATATATCCCATATGGTGGCCTATGCCGCAATGAGCAAAAACAACTTTGGTTCGAAGACTCTCAAATTCACCCCGAGAACAGGCACAAGAATATTCCTACTAATCTCAACTTGCTGAGCTTCAGACGAAGAAAGGTGATTAAGATAAACATCAGGATTTAGAGAATCCTGGATATTACTGGCAGAACCAGACATTTTCTCTGCAGGAACGCTATGGGGGCTGAGAATCCTAGCCGCAAGGAGCTCCGTTACAACCCGACTACCGTTAAATAGAGCTTCAGTCTTGATGAATCTACGTTAATCATCGACGACGGTGCGTTCTGGTTCTTCTGACTAAGGAGCGCTATCAGAAATTTGCAAGACTTATAAATACTCCTGCTGTTCTTCGCACTTCATCAGCGTTAAGAGGGCTCGTCAGCTGAGGGTAGCCTTGTATTGGTGTACCAGTTCCCATGAAGCATACTCTCTAGCGTAGTAAGAGATACATATCACGGGGGCGCTAGAGCTACTGGAAAACATCAGATGGAAGCATGAGTCAGTATGAGTGTTGGAGGAGATGCCGTGGAGTCCCAAGCAGAACAAAACTATGTGTGGGAGTGAACATGCATTACATTGGCAATGCTAACATGAATGTGGAAGTTGAATGATTACGCACAGCCAGCAGTTGCGCATTTCGCGATCGCATTTCACACACCACGCTATAGCCACCGTTGTAATCGATCTGAGTTGCAATTCAAAGGATTTTCTTGGGATGCACTAGCGCTAAACGTTTCATACAGTGCTGGCAATGCTGGGAAGATCACAGAGTTACATTAAACCCATAATTACATCCACTTGATAAGTGACCAATCACTACATCTTCCCGTCAAGCTGTTTCTTGCCGTCGATCCTCATATACATTGAGCACTATCAAGAAGAGTACCATCAAAGTCGTTGCCCGAGAGGAGCTACTAATCAAGTGACGATAGAGTCATCTCGGTAATCCGAGGTACGGAGGGCATCTTTGAGCTATAACTTAACGCATCAGTCCAGCTGAATGTGTAGGTAGAGCGATACGTGCGCAAATCAAATTCTTACAGTGTAGTATTGGCCAATATTTCATTGTGTGAGCGACAACGTAGGGTGATATACAATATCAAAGATGGGGCAACTCGGCGAGGGTGTGTTCTGGTTTATGCTCCTTCTGGTTAAGATGCCTCCTAGAAGTCATATACAGTTCTCGCGCTCGCTTCCGGTAGATCGGAACATCACAAGAAGGATGTCTTAGAGAAGTGCACCCTGCGTAGTAGCCGTTCCCCATCGTGGATGCCGTATGGCCTGACGTACGTGGTATCTGTGATGCCTGTGGCGAGCGGAAAAGAGCATGACAATTATCATGCTGGGATTGGCACGCGTTACTGGACAGGAAACCACACGGCAGATTCTGCGGTGGTGTCAGGGTTCGAACAAGACCGAAAGTATATCGGAGAGAACGAACAACTCCATGACATCGATAAGATAAGAGCGAAAGTGGGAGAACGTCGATGTACGTCTCCCATTCATCTCTCGAAGCTATTTAAGCGTACCTATGGCTCCGCGAGACGAGGAAGCTCTTTGTGCTTGGCCTTTGTGAATGTATTGCATTCTTAAGGGAGCTATGGCAGCTGTCCATAGTATCTTCTAAGCTTAGCTAACGGCACCATCCGCGCTACTTTTGACTAGGGAAGAGAAATGTCATTCACTGAGCCTCTTGAGAGATGTAGTGGGTTTACTATAGTCTTCTTCCAGGTGCATTTCCCGCATCGAAATCAGTATCAGAGTCCGTTCAAACACAACGACAAATTGATCTGGTATACAGATGGGACATTGGTCTATTGGATGAAAGTACTTGAGATAATATCTAGAGGACAAGATGCTTGAGGGATCGTATCACGCACTCAATCTACATTACATTTTAGACGATGCCAACTCTCCAGCAGCCATATGTAACTCACCTTCGCTTCCCTTTCCAGCCGCCCTAGGTTGACGTTCGTAAGCATTTGGTCCAGAGTCACTATCGTACGGTCTATCATCATCGTCCTTATGAGGGTTGCGTTTGTGACGATGTTTGCGATTATGGCTGTGATGATGAGGATGCCCCTCTCCACCACAGGATGAATTGTCAGAATCAGAAGATTCATCTTCTGACGACGATTCGTCGAATTGTCGCGGCTTATGATAGATACAGCAAACTATCCGGCGAATGGGTAAGATCAGTGCGCTATGTGGATCGGAAAAAGGTGTACTCTTTGATTTCTTCTTGCCCATATGCTCGTTATCGACCACATCGTCGTCCCATGCTACTCTTGGGCCCGCTCGCTTTGCACCTCTAAGCCTCAGAACCCTAGCTGGGGCTTCGCCAGGAGTCTGCTCTTGTGAGGAGTCGGATTGACCCTCTTCTTTGGTAGGGTCTGTGGTGATAGTGATGGTTCGTGAGCCATCCGTTGGCGAGAGAGAGGAAGGAAGCAGAACGGTCGATGTGGAGGCGACTGAATGAGAATAGGCCATGGCGGGCGTCAGGGAGGTCAGGAGGATCTGATGATGAACGCGGCCCCAGCCAATCACATGCTCTGATTATAAATCCACAAGTTGTTCGTCTCCGGACGGTACACCGGGGAAATCCACAGTACGCTCTATTCGATAAGTCGCAAGAGTGCCCATGGTCAGATGCTTTTTTCATATATGGGCTACCCTATCAGCAATTACGGACTTGTATCTCCTGAGTTCGTCTCCTTTTACATGCCCTGTGTATGTGACGACAGCAACATTTTTTTACCTCCCCTTTCATGATATGTTTCCTTTGGCTTTGACTAGGATATATTACATTACTCTCCATGCTGGCACTAACAACGGAGCGGGAAGTCAATATTGATGATGCATGGTTGCGATCTGTGTGCAGTTGTACGTAAGGAACAGTGCGCCCTACAAGGTATATACATCCCGGCTCTCAAGTGGCCTGTACATACATCATCCAGAGTTTGTCTGTTATTATCTCGATTATCTCAACCTTTGTATGACTGCATGTGATCCTAGGCTGTACCACATCACCGAAGTTGATGAAACTTGAGAGGCGCTTTTGTGTTAAAGAATTAGGCTGTTCGGACTGCCTTTCAGGGCTGCGAAACTGGCGTTAAACACAGGTCTCACGCTTAGAGTTCGTACGACCTCGTTCAAGGTGTCTGGCCAGTAAGTTACTATTTTTTCTCGGATGGGGAACGCCCTTGTTGTGGTAGACCGCATGACGCTCTGATAGTCCTGGTGTTACAAACACTGGTGACTCTGCGTTGTCACGGTCAATGTCAGGGAAACCCTTTGGCAGCTTGTATGCTCTCATGTGCACAAGGATACTGCGGTTCAATTTCCCTCAGCTACGGTTGACTGGACCATCCGGGAAATCCTTGTCTCTTGTGTAATAGTGACATCAAAAGTGACACTATTCATAAGACGGGAGGGAAGATTTCACTATGTAAAGTACAAAGTGGCGAAGCTAGGTAAAACATGACAAGAGCAGTGACTGCCCCAGGCCCTTGGCCTGAGTTGATTCTTGAAAATCTACAAACTAGCCCTTGAGATGTTTTGCATTATGGGTCCCGCCACGATGCTCAGGGCCGCGCTTCAACTTAATGCCTTGGATCTGATCACCGGATCTATACATTCTCGGCGAAATTGTGCCCGGACACGAGGTCTGATGAATCTTGTAAGCATTATTCTCGAGGAGTAATTCGTTACCTCTCGATCGTGCCTTAGGCGCCACTAAAACCTCGGGGTAGTTTTAAAATACTGACCGACCCCAATGTGGCACAAGACATTGAACTTTGAGTAACAATGTAGTGCTTGAACGTTGGCGCGCTGGCGTTTCAGTCCGGAATTAGCCGGTGGAGGACTACCGCTTTTGACACGCAATGACTAGCACCCCAGAATCACTGTACGCATATAGAGCAAAGCTCATCCAGGATTCTGGTCGAATGACCCTACAACATCACTGTTGGAACCTTACTTGACGGTTTGTGATCGGATCTGGACGGTCATCGAACGTGCCCTACCTCCCGACCACTAGCACCGGAGCCATCGGTGCGGTAATATCTTCGGGGTATTACTATCACACCCGAGTTCTGTAATTAGTCAACAAGCAGTCGCTCGCTACGATACTACGTAGGTCATGAAGCGATGTTCAATTGTTCTTGATGCACCAGGCAAGGGTGCAGACGTAAACATTGAAAGACTGGCCCCCAGACGTCAGGCGAGACGTTCTTCCGCAGCGGAGAAGTCATCTAGAAGATGCTAAAAAGAGGCTGACCCTTCATCAGCATGCCACATCCTTATTGTTTGACCATACTGAACATGTTTCTATTTGGTATGTCTTGCCAGTATCAATGTTTAAGATTTGAACTTTATTTATGACCCCGTTGGTACTCATGATGCATCATGTAATGGTACGTAGTGTATCTCCATAGTCAACTGACCAGAATGCATACATCCGAGAAATTTTCACTGCTCAATTCAAATACAATGGAGCTCAAAAGCGGAGATAATCGAATCCGGTTTGGTTATCCTGGAGTGTAGATTGCCATAGAAGTACAGGGATTGCTATGCGAGTAACTAATAAAAATAAATGGAATGACCCAAAGAAAAACGAAGTGTTACAAAAAGTTTGCGGAACGAATAGATGCTACAGTTGCATATCGAAAATTTCGAAGGCACAAGGCGAACGAGCTGTTTTCACGGTATAAGGTGGACGATCAACGTCACAGGAGGGGTATTGGTGTTGATGCGAAATGATCGTTAACGTGGCGCTGGCTTCCACGGGCATGACTAAGGCCATGGGTCAATATGGGCATTCACCCGTAGTAAACCCTAATTGAAGGAAGAGCATCAGTGGTTGCTCATAATGCTTTCGAAAACTCCCGAAGAACTCACCCTCTACATGATGTTGAGATGGGCTTAAAGTCCTTTCTACCTTCGATCACGAAGTGCTTGAGAACAGTTTCCCAATCTTCTCGAGTATCCCAAGTGATCTTATTCGGTGGATCAACTTCCACCGGCATGACTTGACTCACGCCCCCGCATTGTAGAATGACGATGAGCGTCCCAATGCCTCCGTTTGCTCTGCACCTCTCTTCACGGCGATGAATGTCAGCCATAACTAGGGGGTCGCGGATGTATTGGTGCGAAACAGCATGTGTCGCTGCTACAGTAAACCTGTATTCCGTCGTTAGGACCCACGTGAAGGAAGGGGACTCAGGTGCTTACCGACGATGAGACTCCGGATGATTACGATAGTCGAGCTCAACAAGTAAAGCTTTTTGTCGTACATTGGCAGGAACTCGTTTGAGTTGTAGAGCTTGAAAGCCGGCCCAACCGAGAAGCGTTGTGTGTGCTGAGGCGAAATTGCGGAGGTTTTTTGCCAAATTCTCATCCCCAAAGGATGAGAGAGCCTGCTGTTTCGTAGCGGCTAGCTGTGAGGCCGTATGTTGACAGATGGCACGATGTGCTGGCCAGTGGATTTTTTGGCAGTCTGGTGACTATAAGCAAGGTATCAGCTATTGTGACGAAGGGGCAGGGGACAAGTTGAACTGACACAGTACTGAGTTGTCATCTGAAAAGAAGATCGGTGTCAGAACCATGAGTGATCAGGAAGAAGGAAAGTGTACGAACACAACCCCCGCAGAGTCTAAAGCGAACAGTGGGTGTCTCTGCAGCCCCGCATTGGTCACAGATTCGGTAGCCACGTTCTCTATGTTGATGGATGGGAGCGGTGTGGTAGTTGGCAGCGGCGGGTTGAGAATAGCAGACGGTCGCCATGGTGTGGGTGGTGGAGGACATTATTGTGACGAGTAATTATATAGGCGACTCATTGCAAAGCGTACGCGAAGCTGTGCCACGGTAAACAAAAGAGCGAGCAAGGAAGGACGGCTGATATTGTCTCCATATCTTGGCTCTTTTGTTGCGCATAAGATCACGGGATGCCGAACAACAAAAAGAAACGCCTCGAGTCTCCGCATTTAGTCCCCGAACAATTGGCTCCTTATCTCGATTGGAACCCCTCTCACAAAAGACCGTGAGAGGGCACCTATTGCTGCTGGGCGCTTCCCTTTGTTCCAGAAACTTTAATCCACATTGGACATTCCCGGACATTGGACTCGCATCGGCACCTCTCCACACATATGATGCATACTAAACTGACTGTCTGTTTATTGTCGTCTTTTAATTTTATTGATGACACTCAGGAGAGCTCAGCTATACTAAGCTTCAGCCACCCTAGGAGCCCATGCTTCTTCCACTTATTGTTAGGCTTCTTCGCGGTGTGGAAGATCACAAATTTGCCTTTAGTGACAAGAGTCGAGTCATGAAACTTGGAGAACTTTCCCTCTTCTATCACTTTCTGTAGATCGCTCAGATCCTTCACGACCTGTGCGGAGCCAGTGGTCATGATGGTGCGCGGGACTCGCCGGGTAGATCAACATGGCTTACGTCATCATTTGTTTTCGGACATTGACAAGTTATCTGCAACGGCTTTTCGGATCGGGAGGTCCTCGGGATATTCGTGATCATGATCAGATAACCACAAAGTTTTGCCAGTCACCTTAGACTCGAACCCCGAGCATTATCAACGATGGAGTTTAATCACCTTCCGCCAACCCACTTCCTCGCCCAACCTCGACCAGATCCTTTCCAATCACAAGCCGCAGGGCTCGTCGATACAACTACACTTGCCGCCCATGATTTTGACGTCGATACCCGGACCGGTTTTATGCCACCCCAACCACCGATGAAACGGTTGCCTTCAGCTTGGGAAACTTGGGAATCGGTGTTAGAAGCTGCTGTTTCAGAGAAGCTACAATTGGCGGAAATAGTTGAAGAGATGGAATTAGAACAAAGGTTGGTAGAGACAGATAAATCCAGAACGTGGAGAACGAGCGTCGCGCAAGTGGGTAGAACAACACTTTCCGTTAAATAGAAACTTATCTATTTTAGATGCCGCTTCTCTCTATAGAAAGTCTCAAAGTCTCAGAGAGAGCGCTACGGCGAGCGCATCACGTTCTAGCGTGGTTACTCCATTTCTATATCCACACCTTATCTCCTTCAGAGCCCCTCATCATTCCTCGACCACTGTCCATTCCACTACTCCAAACGTCTGCGCAACTCCAATTACCTCCCGTTGTCACCTACTCGGATGACGTATTGTATAATTGGGACCATAAAGAGCTCAAGGACCGTGACGCATTGCCCACTTTAGATAATCTACGATGCTTGACAACTTTCACTGGAACTCGAGACGAAGAAGAATTCTATTTAGCTTCTGCTCGTATCGAGCTGCGAGGGACAGAGGCGCTTGAACTTATGCGACTAACAATGGACGAGACATTTGTGGGAGACGACCTAGCTGTTCGCCGCATAACGGGTTATCTAGAACGTATGGCCATTGTCATCAAGGAATTACGGGGACTATTATTAGAAATGAAGCAAAACGTTGACCCGCAAGTTTTCTATAGACGGCTGCGACCATGGTTTAGAGGGTTAGATGAAGATCCTTGGAATAAAGGTCGATCATGGGTCTTCGAGGGCAGAGACGAAATTGAAGGCTGGACAACGATGGACGAAGTCGTCGGGGCCAGCGCGGGTCAAAGCTCTCTCATTCAAGCTTTCGATATCTACCTAAATATCGACGTCGATTCTCCTCAAACGTCTCACATGCCTCATACATCTGAAAAATCATTCTCCGAACGAATGCGAGCGTACATGCCCCGCCACCACCGCGCTTTCTTGAATCACCTACGTGCAAACCCAAGACCCCTCCGCGATTTCGTTCTGAAAGCTACCCAAGAAAGAAGTGACGCACCTATTATGGACGCTTATAATGGCGTTGTAAAGGCAGTGAAAGAGTTTAGAGATGCCCATATGATTATTGTTACTCTTTATATTATCGGCCCCGCCAAACGCTCACAAACGAGAGAAATTGTAACAGCGATAGAACATTCTCGGGAGCCATTAGAGAAGGAGCCGGAGACGACGACGACGAATGCGATGGAGAGTATGTTTAAGAAGAATGAAAAAGAAGGATTAAGAGGAACAGGTGGTACTGATCTAGTGAAGTTTCTCAAAGGTCTTAGAGACCAAACGGCAAAAGCTTACCTCTCTCAGTAGTGTAGCTTGTTAAATTTCGTTTAACTTCGATAATGGATGTTTGTTTAACGCGATCTGCTCCTTGCTGGGATGAAGGGAACAGCTTGTTCTAGCTCGTCATGGCCTCACGTTCCTAACCCATACTATACTCATGTGGTTCCGACAGCTATTAGTAGGTGGGTTGGGAGCTCTCATCTGAGTAGGACCTTCATAGCGTCAAGTTCTTATAGTCAATGGTAGGCACCCAATGCTTATGGAGCTGTATGGCCAAGTTTTCTCACAATATACTAATTTATAATGATATTGGCATACCAAAATTCTCATGTGATTTCTCAAAGAACGTTAATATCAAACTGGCTATTCTATTAGTTAGGTACGTAGTTCAATAGGAGCTCTTATAGGGATTCTTATAGGAATCATAGGAGGCAATGACTCAGGGTGAGACATGATATACGATCGAAGTAAATAAGCCAAGATGTTATAAAAATGGGCGCGAGCGATGTAAGTTCGTAGACTCCGGAATAAGTGGTTCGGTTGGTGGAGAGGGGAGTAGAGATATTGTGATCCGTGTGGTGTAAAATATACTCAAAAGAGATCTCTAACACGGAGAACTGAGGAGTGGGAAATGGACTCGGGGCAAAGTGAAGAAATCAGAATCTGATATCTAAATTGATGGGGTGTGGCGGGTCCACATAGCCCAATACTCACTAGACAGTTCATTTCGATGCTAAGCAAGATATTTGAGCATAGTCTCGTACGAGCGTCGGACGAACTAAGCTTTACCTTACCCGTCGGATACCTGGAGATTTCTGGTAATCCGAAGGACTTCTACTGTAATTATATGGTCCAACCGCTTCTGTAGAGCCATTGTAGGTCGTAATTTATCAGACCGAGCAAGAGGTACCGAAGAGGACGCTCGCTTTGCCAGACTCAGTCAGATAGTGCACTGTTGATCATTGGAAAGATTTGGACGTTAACAATTCAGTATCTCATTAGACTTCATCCGTTTATCTCTCGCTTTTCATTCCTGAGGTCGTATCCCATGCAACAACCATTATCTATTCTAATAGCCGTGAACGGCTAGATTACGTCTTCTCTGTTGTCACAGCTACTAAACTTACCCTGACTGATTGATCTTACATATATTTCCATTCGGTTAGCCCGGCTAAGACCCGACAGACCTTTGTGCAGGAGCGATGCAGGATTCAATTTCAGAACCAGGTTCCGGTTTCACGTTTGTGTATAAATGTTAGGGGCTGCCTTATGCTCATCCAAGACATTGACTTTCCCCCAGTACTGAAACTTCAGCAACTATGACGCTTCAACCATATCACCAGTTGTCCTCTACAGTTCCCGAGACATCGAAGACCTCCATTCATCACGCGTCGAGCTTGGATGTTCCACTTTTACCTGAAGGCTGGCCATTTCCTGACTTAAAGGAGGCCTCCGCCTTCGATGTCGATCCACGTACTGGGTTCATGGCCTCGCAATCCCCGTTGTCACGCCTCCCGGCTCCATGGGATTTATGGGAGTCATTATTAGATGGTGCCATCATTGCTAAGCTTCAACTCGGCGACAAAATGGACATCACCGAAGAGGAAAGGAGTTGTTCGGAGAGCTGGAGAGCACGCGTAAAAGAAGTAAGATTTAATTTCATGATCCAATCTGCTTCCATCTAGGCCGGAAAGTGAAACCAGATGCTGATCATGCTCTTCTTTAGATGTCCGTGATCTCTACGGTAGAGCTTAAAACACCGGCACTTCTTAGGCGTGCTCACCTCGTCTTAGCCTTTATGCAACACTTTTATATACAATCTTTACCACCAGAAGTCGAACCAATTGTTATTCCCAGATCTGTCGCACTCCCGTTACTTCATGTGTCCCAAACCCTCGATATACCTCCGGTCCTCACTTTTTCCGACACCGTGCTATATAACTGGTACATAGACCCTACAAAGGACAAGGATGGATTACCTCACCCGGAGAATGTTCGTACTCGCACTATGTTTACGAATACCCTTGATGAAGAGGAGTTTTATCTATGCTCCAGCCGGATAGAGTTACGAGGCGTGGAGGCATTAGAGTTGATGAAGATGACGATGGACGAAATGTTCATCGGGGATCATATATCCATGCGTCGGATATCAGCGTATCTGAAGGGTATGGTCACCGTCATCAATGACTGCCGTACTCTTCTCCTCGATGTCAAGAAGCATTGTCGCCCAGATGTCTATTATAATAACGTGAGGCCTTGGTTCAGGGGCCAGGATTCCGATAATAGGAACCGACAATGGATATTTGAAGGGATTGAAGACGATCCGGCCTTACGCCCTCCCACCGAGATCTCTGGCCCAAGTGCTGGTCAGAGTTCTATGGTCCACGCTTTCGATATTTTTCTCGGTATAGATCATTCTTCGCCGACGCAAACCCAGCCATCCTTCATGTCAAGAATGCAAGTATACATGCCCCGTAACCACCGACTCCTCCTTGATCATCTCAAAGCTAATTCGCGACCTCTGCGATCTTTTGTCCTGGCAAGCAAAGATGAAGAGTTGACCATGGTGTACAATGAGGCAGTAATGGCGTTGAAGGGATTTAGAGATTCTCATATGGTCATTACGACATTGTATGTCATCGGACCTGCTAGACGGGCTGCTAAAGTTCAGGAAGGCAAAACGGGCCTTACCGTTCAAGACAACCCTTCCGTTGTCGGTACGTTCACCGATGGGCCTTTGAGGGGGACTGGTGGATCGGAACTAGTCCAATTCTTGAAGGATACGAGGACTCGTACTGTAGAGGCAGTCGTATTAGAGAAATAGATAGTGCTTACGTTTGATTGGCTTTGCTCAGCCATAGATTTTTCTGATATATTTTTGTAGTAGCCAAATCGCTTATCGCTTATGATATAGATAGAAGGAACAAAAAAGTATACATTGTGCCATGAACAGGGTTCGAACCCAAAAGACTTGATAGGGCAAGATGGCCGAGCGGTTAAGGCGTGTGACTCAAGCGTAGCTTGCCTGCGTTCGCGGGTTTCTCATCTCCGAATGGAGGCGTGGGTTCAAGTCCCACTCTTGTCAAACTTTTTCTCCTTATTCCATCATCAATTCTATCGTTCTATAATTTGATGCTGACATTGATCTCTGATGTCGGCTTTACGGAATGCCGTCACTAAAACACAGGCCGAAACAACTCACCTACACCAGAGAAAATATACGTCTGGCGCAGTGCTCTGTTTATCCACCCTCGAGTATTCTTTGCCTTGTATCGATAATTTTGAAGAGCGTGAAGTGTGCCTGACATCATACATGTGGTCTAGAGCTCCTGACTTACTCATGCCAATCAATATCAGTCGAGATGTTGACTACTATAGTTAGACTTGCTTGGCTACTGATATGAACTGTTTGAGCGGCCCTAACTTTTCCTTACCCTTCATCCACTGTCCCCGCGCTCCTGAACTTCCAACCGAGCTGCGGATGGTGAACGTGAAGACAACTTTTGGCGCCGTTCTTGCAGGTGCTTGTCTCGCATTTGCGTAAGTATTTGACTCTTTCTTTCCCCCCACCGCTGAACCAGACTCGGCTTATAGTTTAAGCGGCGCCATCGCTCTTCAATGCATCGCGTACTTTAAGAATTATCCACTCGATGGCGTGCGGGCTAAGACGCTGGTGAGGTTGTGCTCCAAACAAAGCAAAGGCTCTTATCTCATAATGACACCTTTACGAACACAAGGTTTCCACAGTTTGGTAACTTATTTGATACTCTTGGGTATTCTCACGCGAGCGCTCAAGATTCTACTTCATTCAGGTTTCTTGACCTTCTTCATTCATCGTTAATATGTGTCTCCATATTCACTTATTTCATCACGTTTTTTGGAGAGGAGGAAAAAGGTGATTACATCCCTTGGTGAGTGACCCGTTTATGGTTTCCGCGCCCTCCAACTCTAAGTCAAATGCAGGACAATCGCGGTTCGTTGAAATTGCTCTCTCATCGCATGTCCTAATACCACCTCTCAGTTCACTGTTATGGTTACAGTGAGTACTATCCCTGTACTGTCCGTGGCAAAACAACTTGAGAGGTGATCTTGCAGGCAATCCAAACATATTTAGTACATTGGTAAGTCGTACTACTTCTTCGTACAATTTAATTCACTCAAAGATCTTTCAAGCTTCTTTGCCCAGAAAATATATAAAGGTCGGAATTCCCTCTCCTGCAAAGAACCTCTTACGAGCAACTTTCATCAGGGAGCGGTCGGAATTGGTTCATAACGGCCCCGATCGTAAGCATGCGTGCCTAATATCCGACTGCGGTGTTCATTAACCTTTCCCAGTTAATTTTAACATCCGGTAGACTCTGTAAGTATATAAGTTTTCCACTCATTTCACGGAAGCTTAAACTTGATGCTCACAATGTCCGCAAGTGGCAGCCTCAGGTATGTGATATTTGTTTATAGTGCTAGTTTTCCCACCTGATCTTATCTTGGTCAGTTTCAACGTTCGAGATGTTCGTCACTCACCATGTATCACGTTTTCGATAAACAATGCCTGACCAGTGCCCATCAGGGTCCGACTACATCAATTTTCCGCTTTCATACACAAGTATCCCGGTGTCAGTACACTTCATGATACGGAATTATCTGAATATCTGACCGGATTTTAGTGGGTTTTTACCACCGGTCTGACTCTGTCATCGAGCGTCGACGTACTTATCACCGGATGGTTATGTTTTTACTTACGCACTATCCGCACCCGAATCTCACCCACTTCGACGACGTACGCATTCATCTTTTCCATTACTTAATCATGGAATAACAAGAGGTTTGAAGCATGATCCGTCTGGTAGACACTACAACAATATATGCTCTTGAGAACGGAGCCTTAACATGGTATGTAAATATTTGGGCTAACGAACTCTCGAGCTGTGAACGACTCATTTCCACAGTTTTACAACGACAGCATCCTTAATCTGCGTAAGTAGTCTTTTGATCTGAGTGGGTCATGACTGAGATAGGTGACTAGTGGTTGACGATGCCGAAAAATCTCATTTTCTTTGGATTGCACTTCGTAATCGGCAAACGTAAGCAGCGTGTTGTTTTGTGTGTGCGTTCCCTGACAGGTCTCAGTGTACGCTAACTCTCTACTTGCTTCCCTGAATATCCGGCGAGAGCTAGAGGATTTACGTTGGCGGTCGCAAAACGTGGACAGACGCAATCACCACCGTTCGGAATTGACAGGAACTTCGGATATTTACTCCTCGCTAGAACTATTTGTGAGTAGAAAGCTTAATCCGTTGAAACCGGTAACTTACACCGACATAGCAGGAACGAGACAACTGTTGAACATGTTCACTAGTCGGTCAAAGATACGATCGTATATCACATGACTATCGTGTATGGTACATTAGCCTTTGTTCCCACATTCGATCCTCTGGTTGTTCCTTCAATCAGAGAATCGTATGTGTTCCGTTCTTCTCTCGTTATGTGTTATATCTTAACTTGTATCTAGTCATATCACTAGGTACTAATCTATGGTTGTTCCTTCAATCAGAGAATCTCATATCACTAGATTAACAGGTTATGGGCCCCGCCTAACTAAATTCTTCTAGTATTTGACGATTCAATTGGATTATCAACCCATTATACCCTATCAGGCTTCTATTGCAGGTCATCCATATCTTTTTCGGCTTCTAGACCAGGATTGGACGCATATAGTCAACATTTCCGCGCATACAATCAAAATGTCGTCACTCCATGGTTTTCCACTCTACTCGCTTCAAGGACAAGATGATCATTCTTCTGCTTCCTCTTCGATGTCGATGACAGAAAACTATGGAATCCCACAGCCGAATGTGATACAGATGCCCCAAGGGAGCTTGCCAGTTTCATCCTCTTTTCACAATAATTTTCGTTCTCCTTCTCCTGTAATTCATAATAATTCACCACATCATAACTCCCCTGTTCCGATTCAACCCAATTCTCTTAATCCTTCACATAACATTCAAAACAATATTCCCATTTACCAAACCCCTCATAACAATTTCCCTTCAATTTCAAATCATCATCCGTTTCAACTTCCTTATTCTCAACCATATTCATTTCCACCTGTTCAACCTCAACCATTTCCAATTTCGAATCCTTATGTCCAATCATATCAAAATGTATCACCTATTCAATTTCCTTATCACCAACCTTTTTCGAATCATGTTAATATTTCGGCACCTGTTACAAATTTTTCCAATCTTTCTAATTCTTCTTCAAATCGTTTAGTAACTAGCATTTCACATCTGGCAGCTCTTGAGGGGACATCCAACTTCGACACTTGGGATATCAACTTACGGTCCTATCTTGAAGGCGCTGGTCAGATCGGTTTCATCTACGATATAACAAGTGATCCCTATGACCCATCCATCATTCCCATCTATCGTCCACAACTTGGTCCTTCTCCGACGCAAGACGAACTTGAAAACTTGGCTAGTTGGCGTCAAGCTGATAGTCAGGTCAAGCATATTATCCTAAACAAGCTCTCACCGCTTGTTACAGGATCAATATCCATGTCAACATCTGGTTCATCTCGTGACATCTATTTGCTGCTCAAACGGATGTATTCGACGAGGAACTGGGTAGGAGGGAAGACTATATGGGAATCATTATCACGCGCAAAACCCATAAATGGTGACATTCAAGCATTCTGCCATCGATGGTTATCAGACTACAGCCGCATTTGCGCATCACGATTCGAGATTCCTGCCCCCTTGCCATTACCACTTTTTTCAATAACCTACCTACTACTGGACCACCTCTCGTTTTGAAATGTTCAACCTTCGCAGTATTAAATCAACAACCGGGTACTCCTACACAATATGTATTCAAAGTTGTGCAAGATTTACTCGACCAAGTTACTGCCATGGGATGGAAGCCACCCATCAACAACAATTCTAACATGACTACAAATCGATCACCAAATCCACTTTCTCAACGTAATAGTTCATCTGTACCAATTCCAACTTCCAACCAACGTCGCGAAAATCAAAACAATCTAAACTCGAACAACCGACGTCCCCAAGTTAACGCTGTTATCGATGATCAACAAGCAATAACTGACGATGGGGGTGGGAATGGAGGTGTTATAGATGTGATTATGGATTCTAGCGGTGACGAAGACTATGCCACAGCGAATGTAATTATGCCTACCTCTATCAACTCAGACTTCGCTATTTCTTTCTATTCACTGTCTGATAAGTCCGCACCGGAGATCTCCCTCACGAGCGACGATGACAACTTCATGGGGGTGTTTGATGCACTTCTTGATTCAGGATCCACACACCATATATTCCATGATAAAGATTCATTCATTACCATTGATGAATCTTTCTCTTTGCCGGTCTCGACAGCAAATCAATCGATGCTACCCATACTTGGCCGAGGAGATGTTACTCTCTTGGTTAGAGGAGATGTAGACGTTCGTATAACACTGCGGGGGTGTTTGTTCGCACCCTCTGTTCCTGTCAATATCCTATCACTATCCCGGTTGACAGCAAAGGGCATAAAATGCACTTTTGATGATACCGGTACTGCCGCATTATCAATTGGCATACCTAGTCGCACAGATCCAGTGAAAATCCCCACTATCTGTCGAAATGGATTGACATACATTAAATGTGACTTCATAAACTCCTTTCGTTCCATAACTCGCGACAATGAATCATTTGCGGCTTTCCTATCCCCTACACTCACACCTGACTTATGGCACCAACGCTTCGGTCACCTTAATAGTGATGCAACCCGGGCTACCTTGACACGCGGGTATGTGAATGGAACATCATATGAAGGATCATTTGAACGAGAAATCTGTCCATCTTGCATCATTGGGAAGGGTGCACAGCGTCATCATCCTTTTCGAGGGAATCGAGCCGATGCTATTGGCGATCTCCTACATATGGACATTTGTGGCCCTTGGCCTGTACAAACCCCATCTCGCCATCTATATGCCTGTTGCATTGTGGACGATTTCTCCAACTTTGGTTTCACTGCCCTCCTTACTCATAAGTCGGATGCAATCAAAGCATTTCGTTTTGTCGAAGCCTTCTTGTCTAGACAATGTGGTGTTTCGGTGAAGTCGGTGCGGACTGATGGTGCTAAGGAGCTGTGTGAGGGTAATCTTGGGGACCATTTTCGTTCACAAGGTATACACGTACAGGTGACTGCTCCTTACGCTCACCACCAGAATGGCAAAGCGGAACGATTTATTCGGACAATTGAGGATGGTTGTCAGACATTGTTGGCTGCATCGGGTCTTCCTGATCAATTTTGGGGTGATGCAGTTCTGACAATGCAATACCTTCGTAATCGTCTTCCTACCTCGACACTTCCTTCAGGGATGACACCGTATGAGATGATTTTTGGAGTTAAGCCTGATCTTTCTCACCTGCGCGTATGGGGATGTGTCTGCTATCCAGTGATACCTCCAGAGCGCCGTACCAAAGCTGGGCCTCGTCGATACCAAGCCATTTTTGTAGGATATGAAGAGGGCCGGAAAGGCTGGCGAGTTCGCTCACTGTCTGGGTCCTACTCATTCTCTGATGACGTGGTGTTTGATGAACTTCGCCCTGGTCGTTTGGGTGTATCTCGTCCTCTCACATTGCCATCTTCGTCGTCTGGGGGTGCAGATTCTGAACACTCAAGACCTCCCCGCCCCAGGATTAGGACTGCAAAAGGTTTGGAGTATCAAAAGGAGGTGGAAAGACGTGCGCAGGCAAGGAGCAAGAGGAAGATTGGCAACGCACCGAAATACCACACTGACCAAGTGTTATCCTTGACGAGTTACAGCGCACTTGGTGATATTCTTCAGGATGACTATCTGTCTGAGTTCAACCAGATCGGGTCTGCGCTCAGTGAAGATATCGTCGTCCAGTCACATTCTTTTTCTCACCTGATGCCATCTTGCATGCTGACCTCTTTCGGATATGACAAGCCTCCGGATACTCTTCGGGAAGCGATGAAACGTAAAGACTGGGATATGTTTAGGGCTGCGATGGATCGGGAGTATAAGGGACTGGTGGATATGGGTGCATTTGAGGAGACGGACTTACCAGTGGGACGGAAGGCTATTGCGGTACGATGGGTTTATGCGTTCAAATATGATGAGTTGGGTAAGCCGAAGGAAGGATGTGAGAAGGCGCGTCTGGTGGCAAAGGGTTTTAGTCAGCGACCGGAGGATTACGGAGAAACGTATGCACCTGTGGCCAGGATGGCAAGTATCCGTGTGGTATTGGCTCTGGCTGCGGAACAAGACCTGGAACTATTCAGTTGGGATTGCAAAACGGCGTTCCTGCACGCGAAGTTAAACCGAGATATCTTTATCAAGCAGATTCCGGGATATCCCTTGCCCAATCCCTCCTCTGTGCTGAAGCTAAAGGTCGCGTTATATGGTCTGAAACAAGCTGCGTATGAATTCTATCAACTGCTTCGCTCAGTTATGATTGCTATTGGCCTCGATCGTCTTGAAGTCGATCATGCATTTTTCTTTGGTGAATGGCAATCACCTCCTCATCCCTCTATCCCTATGCCTAGCAATGGTCAACCACTCCGTCTCTATATTCCAGTTCACGTTGATGATGGGCTCACCGCTTCTAATAGTGTTGAGCTCTATAAATGGTTTATTGGTGAACTCCAGAAACATCTCACCATTGTTGATCTCGGACAGGCCCAGTTATATCTTGGCTGTCGGATCATTCGTGATCGTTCACAGAAAACCTTATGGCTGTCGCAGGAACACTTTGTTGACGACCTTCTCTCCAAATGGAATATGGTGACGGTGCCTCCGTCATCTGTCCCAATTCATGATCAGTTGTCAAGTAAAAAACCAGCTCCACCTGGTGCTTTGCCCTCGATTCCTGACAGCGAGCTTACCGTTTCTTACCAGAGCTTGGTCGGCAGCCTGCTCTATCTGGCCATTTGCACTAGGCCTGATATCGCCTATGTGTGTATGGCGTTGGGTCAACACAATGCTAACCCCTCCCGGACCCACATGCTTGCGGCAAAAGATGTTCTGCGTTATCTGGCTGGCTCGAGACGACATGCATTGTGTTTTGGTCGCCAGTCTTGCGAGTTCTCGGAGGCTGTTGGCGGTTACATCCAGCATGTAGGATTCTCTGACTCTGACTGGGCGTCGGATGAGTCAACGCGCAGGAGTGTAGCGGGTTTTTGTTTTATGTTTGCTGGCTGCTGTGTTTCGTGGTCCGCTGTTAAACAAAAATCCGTTGCACTGTCTTCCGCTGAGGCCGAATATTACGCTTTAGCCCACGCCGTTAAGGAGGCTCTCTGGCTACGATCTCTGCTGCTGCTCATCCATGTCCCCATTCCCAACTCTTATCCGGTGCTCTGTGACAACTCTGCCGCCATCACGATAGCTACCACCGATTCTATCACTTCTCGTACAAAACACATCGATGTCCGTCATCATTTTTTGCGCCAATACATGGGTCGCGAACTTACTGCGAAATGGATTCGGACCACGGAAATGCCTGCGGACATATTCACTAAGCCTCTGCCGTCACCCTTGTTCTGCAAGCATCGGCAGACTCTGGGGGTGTTGCCTTTGCCGCCACCTTTACCATGATTTCATCCTTTTTCTTGTTTTTCCCAGTTCGCCTTATCTCTTCCTCGTGTTTCTCTTCTTTGTTCACTGTTGTTATCCTTCTACGTTTGTTCTATGGTTTTTTCCTCTTGGATCATATCTTTGAGGGGGTGTGTTGAACATGTTCACTAGTCGGTCAAAGATACGATCGTATATCACATGACTATCGTGTATGGTACATTAGCCTTTGTTCCCACATTCGATCCTCTGGTTGTTCCTTCAATCAGAGAATCGTATGTGTTCCGTTCTTCTCTCGTTATGTGTTATATCTTAACTTGTATCTAGTCATATCACTAGGTACTAATCTATGGTTGTTCCTTCAATCAGAGAATCTCATATCACTAGATTAACAACAACACGACAAGCAGCAAAGCACGAAGCTTGCGTGTGAGTCTACTGATGTTAATCTGGTCCTTCCATCCAATAAGAAATTTTTAGGCCCTGTCTGACTTTTCTGCTTATCACTCTGGGCGCTCCGGAAGGACACGATTAAGTTTATACCAACCTAGTGAGCCCGCAATAATGGAACAGAGGATAGAGTCGTCCGTTTAATGTCGTTGTCTCTGTAATGTAATGGTTATATTTGATGGTCTCTATATTCTTTGTGTTGAGACTGCTGTGCTATAGAAATATGATATCAATCAATCCACTACTTCAGAAATTTGAACATATGACTGAATCTCAAAGCGATCTATAAATTCTAAGTGATGAATATAAATAAATGGTACATGGTAAGTCGACGGAGATTAGAATAAAATAAATAAATAAATAGATTCTATGAGTATGGAAGTTTACCGATATCATCTTGCTCCCTTCATGCTATGGGCCAATGATACTGATTGATACTCAGCGAACTTGAATTTAGATAACGGAATAAATATGTTACCGATCAAAGGACTGTTCACACCAGTGTTGTCCATGTGATGTAGAATCTGGTTTGAAGCACAGGTAAGTTTCTTGTCCTCAGCATATCCTTGCTCGTGCATATGTCCTATCTCTGTCATGACGATGTCGTGAGCAATATAACAGACGAACTGTTAAGAGCCATCAATGATCTGACGTTGTCAACAAATTGGACGAGACTGACGCCTGTGATTGGGTCGACCAGTTGTAAAGGGTTGAAAATTGGACATTGCGAGGCTATGTCGGCGATAGCCCGAGCAGCTTGAATGCATCTTTGTCGCGAAGTGGAAGAGTTCCTCGCGTTAGGGCGATGCAATTTAATGAATGCTACTTGCGTTAACATATGAATTGTCGCGAGCCGTTGACGTTGCTGAGGTGACATTTGCTGATCAAGTCTAGGAACTGTCAACGCCAGTTGCTCTAAAGCGTTGTTCGTGATAGAAAGTTGATGGACAGTGGCTATTGTACGCCGTTAGATCGACGTAGGGATAAGGAACGAAAGAATATAAACCTGGACCCGGCCTTTGACCACTTTCAATTGCCTTCTTCAGAAGAACAGACACTTTGGCGTGAAAGGCGAGAAGGGAACATCCATCATCCTGTGACCCTGCAAGAAATCTTTCTAAGGTTTTGTGACTGCCAGGAACAAGCTGCACCCTTGCATCAATAAAAACATTTGGATGTACCCGATCCCATCTTACTTTCTCTAGCCTATAATTATTCAAGGGCCAAGGGGTGTCAATTGCCATTTGTGGTGCATCGTAAAATGTGAAGGTCTGGTTTTCGTTAACCAAAACCCAGTAGTTGCTGAGAGTAACTGTAGTCCAGAACCCGTCAATCCATTCACCTTCATCGACTGCATCCCCAGGTGGCCTCTGCACCAAGTTTGTTGATCGAATGAGGTTAGATTTTGTACTGATGGCGAGGGAAGCTGCTGCATTCGCATGATAAGCCCCTTCGATCATCTTCCCGTTGTTGAGGAAAAACATCGAGAGGAGTACTTCAGCTTGCATGACGTGAAGACATCGGCGTGGATGCGCTCCAGAAAGGTCTTCTGTCACAAATTGTAAAGCGTATGGTAGCATTATCTCCTCACAAGTCCTTTGGAAATGGGTAGAGAAAGCCTTCGATCCCCATAGGCATACGGCATAGAGGAGAGAGGGACATGGACGTGAATAATGCCCTAGGCTGTGATTTTGCAACGCAGAATGAACGAAACGTTCGGGATCCAAAAAAAAACCGATGTCGGAGGCAAAGGCACCGAAGTGGTTCAAACTAAGGTAAAAAGTATTTAGCCTGGTAGTCGCCCGGGAGTTGCTCCTACACTCACAGGCTTTTCATTTTACTAGATGGAAGTGTCTATACCAATGATGAGAATCTCTCAAATCACAAGTGAATCACAATCTGACCTTGAAATCCTCGCCAACGAAAGGTGAGCCTGGACATACGAACGGAAATTAGCACAGATATTCCCTAAAACATCTGTTCAATACATTGTAGTACTTACCTGGTTTTTGTAGCTCTTTAAGTCTCGCTACCAGTTCAGTTTCTTCCCGTTGCAACATTTCGGTCGTTGAAGGATGCCCTTCATAGAATTCACAATCATCCAGTTCATGGCCACGAAATCTGGAGCATGGACCGCATATGGGTCTTTGTGCGTCGCATCTCTGGATTTTATGATTGTCAGGATGTTTCCATCCAGATCTTGCCTCATACTCACAACTCTACGCCGTCTAGATGTATGTTAGAAATACAATGACACTCGCATGCACACATCAACTCACTTGCAATTCAAACAAGCGGAACCTCTGGGCAGACGAACAGTCTCCCCACCGGAGCTCGAGGAATATGTACTGTCTCTGCTGCTAGACATGTCGTCGTTGAAGGGGTAGTGACCATTAGTGGCCTCCTACTGTCATGTTATATATGGCTTGAGTAGATTTTTATCCACTCAAGGGTACGACTCATAGCGAGTAGTATCTACACGTCGAGGAACTATTCCTACAGAACCAAAAGGGAATCCGTAGACATGAGTGTAATTGACCGGAAACATAACGGAGTCATCATGACATTTGAATAACTTTCGGAGTTGAGATACATAAGCCCGAAGGTGCACTTTTTTGGTTAGCAACCCGTTTAAAAAGGCTGTGAGATTAATTCAGGGTGGCTAGTTCACTATCAAAACAAATACGTACATATGGTATCTAAGTTGATATTTCTTTGCATCGTCCTCATGACCATCCTATGTGCCCTTGGCACACTTATCTGATCAATTAGGACGCTGCATTTGGGTAAGGTATAAGCTGAGCACGGAGAAGTGACTATACTTCTGAGCGGTGGTGTTCTCTATTGACGCCCCTCATCTTACGAAATAAACGCTGCGACACTGTTGCGAAAATAGTCAAATGAGTGATTACCAGTTCTGTGGACCTTCAGGTGTGATACAGATCCTAAGAGGCCATTCCGTGACAACATATGCGATCAAATGTTAAACCTGAAAGAGAATACGCCTAGCCTGCTAAATGCGTTTTCCCGTAGTGGGCATTTATAAGACTGTTTCATCAGGGGACTCGCTGACAGCTGGTCGGAGCGTTACGCTAGAGAGAATGTAGAAAGATCTCCTACCAAATCCAATTCGTCAATGAATGAATGGTTATAGACCAGGCCATAGAAACAAGCGCTTTACCAGCGGTGTGACATGCACAGATAATCCCGTGTGCTTCTTGTCAAGAGCACTGCTAATGACGACGAATAGGGTTTGGTAACCCTAGAAGTGCCTTAGAGACCTCTACATCCTATCACGCATCACCGATTCTCAGTATATTTAGATAATGATCTCGAGCACCGGTAAACGGATCTGAGGTGCTTGCTCCTGATAGCATTAACTTGCACTTGTTGGCACATACCGGGCAGAGAGTACTTGGCGTCTTCTCGGCCGATAATAAAGATGTCAATCCAGAGAATTCCAAACTGTGCTAAACTTGTGTCCGGACTTGAGATGAAGAAGAAATTAATTTGACAAATGAGCGGTTGGGGGGGGGAAAGGAGGATTAGGTCAACGAGGCAGTGTCGCAATAATTCATGTGACTGATGCATTGATGCACCGATGGTCCGACGTTACATGTACCTTCGTGGTAATGCTCACACATGCCTTCATCCCTTCAACTGAAAAGCAATCGATGTATCATTCCCCACCCTGGCCAAAATACTATCACCCCGAGATTGTCGCTCAGGCTGGCATTCATATTGAAAAATAATTGATTCGGCGGTAAGCCGTAATTCCCTGCATGCATACTGGACATGCCGAAGTTTCATGTGACGAGTTTGGAAAGTAGCCGAGGGTGAGATTAAGTATCGAGACAACCCATTGGTGGATTGGATTTGTATTTTTATTGGGAGAAATTAGGTGAAGTCCGAAAACAAAAACAGGTGTTTGAATAATTCCTGACGCTCTGAATGAGATGTTACCGTGAGAGTTTCTATCAAGTAGTACCTGAGGAACTTCAACTCGGAGCCGTAGCCTAATTAATTGTAGATCGATCTCGACTCCGAAGATGCTGGCTTCCGATCGAGAGCAGAAGCTCAGACTATTATTCCGTTTAAGTGGCAACCTCCCCTCGCCTCAGTTGATGTAGCTGATTTATGCGGCATATAAGACATACATGTACATGCGAATAAACCCTGTCTTAGAGGGTTCTTCCCATCTCTGTCCTTGTTGTTGACATGAATGATATCGTTCTGAATTCAATGTCTTCAGGCCCGTCTACCCGCCAGGCTACGAACCTGAATACAGATCCGCAGAGCGGACTATGATCGGATATGGTGTAGTGGCTAACATTATCGCCTCTCACGCGATAGCCCGGGGTTCGATTCCCCGTATCCGAATTATTTTTGGCGCCCCCACACTCTCGGTTTGCCCTAGGTTTAGGTAATTCGAAGCACTCACGGCTGCGAGGCCAGCTGTCTGAGTCCCGTCTGTCGCAATTCAAGAGTGTTCATGCAATCCTTCGGAACTCCCTTATCAGCCAGCTACAATGACATCACTATGATCATTGTGTAGTGTAGAAGGGAATAAATCGAGTTGGGATCAAGTGGGGGCAAAAGGATGCTGTTTACAGGATTATCTACAAGCTTTTGAAAACAAAGCTTTCTAAAGTCCAGGCGCAGGAGAGAGATTCCAGTAGCACTATGCATGGACAAGGTACGTGGGGCATGGACATATCTTAATTACATAATCCGATATGTGCTTTCAGCTGCTAACGCCCCAGCACTGGTCTCATTAAGCCTCGAGTGTGAATTGAATATGCAGATAATCCATTTAGTATCTCTAACTTCTGGATCGTGAAGAGCTCTCAGGCTTTCGATGATGTCCTCAGTTTCTGGGCTCACTCTCGCTAGACTTCAACATTAAATTGTGATATATTAACAATCATTGCATATCGTTATGAGCGTGAGTTCGAAGGGGAATTAAAAGGTTACACAATTACGGGTTATAAAGTGAAAAGAGAGGTATGGAAGTCGTCCCGTCAGTCAAGGACTCATTTAGGCGTTGCTGCGTTGAAGGGTACCGGTGGGCATGCGGAAGAGGTTGTATTCGGAGTCGTGGAGTTCACTCAAGCCAATGTAGAGGGCAATGACAGCAGTGACAAAACCGAAGGAACCACCAGCATCACGCAAGCTATAGTTATCATTAGTCATTTGAGATGCTTGGTGAGAAGGTGGGCACATACTTTTGCTTGCCATTGGAGGACCAGTAGCTGCAAGCGAGGAGGAGGTAGGAGAGACCCCAGAAGAAAGTGAGGAGAGCGAAAGAAATGTTCCTCCTGACGACACCAATGCTATTGAGAGGAAGTAAATTAACATGTAGCCGTTTGACCTGAAGAACACTGAATGCTTACAAGAAGAAGAATGTAACGATGAACCAGATGATCAGGAGGAGACCAATGGCATCCCTCTGGACGGGGCCTTCAGTGGCGAAAGAGTCAGTTTGGAGGACAAGAAGGCTGGTGGCATATGAGATCCAGAAAGCTCCGTAAAGGGTGAAGACTATTTGTTGGTAAGTTGGACCGTCATTGAATTCATCAACGGAATGACTCACAGGCTGATCCGAAAACGTTACCACGAGGGAATTCCCACATGCCGGCCATGAATTGAGCCAGACCACCAACGAAGAGGCCCATTCCAACAATAGGGGTATCGCCCTGAATGCTACGAGTACCGACATTGTAGAACGACCAAAGGAAGACCGTGATGGCGAAAGCCCACATCCCACTGTAGAGAAGAAGTCAATTAGCCACCATCAAGGAAGCACGACGGAACACTAACGTAGGGCCAGGGTTAGCGATGCGGGTAAAGTAACGTTGGTAGGAGACTGGGTCATCAGTCTTTGGGCCATAGCCAGGTGCAGGCGACATAGGTCCGTATGTGCCAGTAGCGCCACCGCGGTTCTTCTCGTTCACCGGAGCGTTGTCAGTTTGAGAGGTAGACATGTCGAAACGCTTTCTATGAAGAGATGTGAAACTCGAGCTTGGAGCTTGAAGCTGTGAGTGGCGGGACTGGAGGAAGACCCTTTGACTCGAGCCGTTATAAATGATTCCCGGATACCAAAAACGTCGACAGAATGCAAGTCATCGAACGATGGTCATGAGTTCGTCAGCCGAGGATAAGCTAATACATCATGGCACCATTTGCTATGAATAGATCATTGCTCCGGGTCGAGCCCGGGTCAAAACCACTTCCCCGCAAAGAACGCCACCAAGGCGGAATCTGTCCCTGGAAAGTCGCGGAAGCGACATCCAGCATCGTGCCACCGAAAGTGGCAACTAGACCGCCTCCCACCTACGCCTCTCAAAAAAAAAAAAAAACCTCAGCATACCTTCAGCAATAGACAATTCAATCGTCATGACGTTTGAAAAGTGGAGAGCTGTGAGAGTATTGACTGATTCAGAACTGACTAAAGTTTTGCCCTACCCAGAGTTGCTCCCGAAAATAGAACTTCTAATGTGCTCCAACAACAGCCGTATCAGGATGTCGATTTCGGCATGCTATTCTCGCTTCTTGTCATCATTCGCTAGCTGTTGAGAAAGGAAGTATGAGTCGCCACTGTCAATTCAACCTGGGATAGGCTCGGATAGCCTTATTGTGATGTCTTCACTTGGGTCCGCCTGCCATACTAACAAGACCCTGGAGGCGATGTTCCGGCCTCACCTCCTAACCACATCCACGCACAACTCATGATCATTCATTACATATGAATTGTTTATTGAAGGGGAAAGCCCTTAAGATTACATAAAGTTTGGACCAGTTTTACTCATTCCTCCTGACACAAAGGACGTTAAAGGTATGGCTTGCATCCATTTAACCGAGAGGGGAAGCAGGAAGTATGGACTAAGGTAGGTCCCATGCCTTTGTCTTGGAGCTAAGAAATGATGAATCATACAATGATTTCTCTGGTCCATATTTAAACTCGTGCGCCACTGCTGCCATATACGAGCATTTTGTTTCTTGACCAATGATTATTGGTAGCCAGACTCCAGCTTCTGATGATTGATCGACATAAGGAAGTCGGTAAGGTGCTCAATAGCCAATTATATCCACTGCTGTGGAAGATTGAGCGGAAATAAAGGTAAGATGACATGAGAATCTTTGAGCAGAATCGCAGAAGTCGTCGGGGACACGAGTAAGCAAAACAAAAGGGTGTGAATGCGCTTCGAACAATGCCCGGTGGCCAAGCAGAAAATTTCCAATTGATCCGTTCTTGGCACGCGGCGGGGGCATGAAAAGTTCAATGGCCAGACATGAGTACTTAGTCATCAACTCGAGGCTTCATCGCGCCCCTGTAAATCATAATCCCACAGAGAGAGCGAACAACTCGGTATGAACTTTCACATTCACACAGTGCCCAGCATCATGGAAGGAAAGCTGTAGACAGTTGCCATCATGTGGGGAAGAATCGTCGCCAAAGGCTAATAACGAGAGAATAGATCTCGACTATATCCTCGGGTGAGAGACACAACCCTGAGATCCCTCTTGGATCGCCCGCTTAGTCAGGGAAGGCTGATCTAATGACCAGGTACATAGAACCAAATAATGAGTACGAGGCATCCCAGAGGCATCCTCGAGATATTTATAGACTTACTCGACCAGTCCGAGGGTGCTCCGATTAGGAAAGGCCAGCAGGTTAAGAGATAGGATTAGATTATCAATTTCAGTACCAGGCAGAGAGGTATGACAGTCAATATTGTAGGTGATCGTCTTTTAAAAACTCGAGAATTTGATTGTACTCCATAGATGGTAGAAGCTGACCCAACAAGCGGTCAGGACACGGAAGATCGACGCGCCACTTGGAGCTGCAGTATGACTTCTCCGACCTCGACCCAGAACAGTACCCTTACGGCCTGATACCCTTAATTCAGACTCGAAGATCATTGCTTCGATATTTCCATCACTTGAATCTTAGAAAGCCGACGGTGTCTAGATATTTATATAGTCATTTAGGATTCTAATTCAATTGTTATAAGTACTGGGATAATTAATGCACTGCATCAGCCCGAAAAGGGCACGGAGTAATCTCTAGTGACGCATCTTAGTGTCTATTCTTTCTATCAACGTCGTGAGTCAGCTTCTGGTGAGCTCGGAATTCTATCTTAGAGAATAGCCACTAAACAGTAAGGCGAATCACGGGGATAATATCAACATCCTCCTTTAGGTTATCACAATTAATTTTGAAGAACATGTTCACAACAATTTGGTCTTGCTTCGTGACAGACGGTCCCACGTCAGCAGTTTTCAAGCTGCTCTAAGGGTTTGGAGGAGAGCATTTTCTAAGGGAATCAAATGGTTGGGAATGACGGGATCGTGTGCTGTTGGGAACATGAGAAAATTTGAAACCGAAAGCGATATCAACGCGACAAGTGCAGGACACACAAATTTGGTGGGGAAAGCCCAGACTTGGTACATCATATACTAGGATACTGGTCCAGGGAGTCATCTACATCCAACGCACCATGGGCTGAGCGGCCAAAGATGACTACACGTTTTTGCTTATAGTACGAGGTCATGAATGTGGCACTTTCGGGTCGATCCAGGCTGTCCTGGACGTAAACGGCCATTGTATCGGAGATTGTGCAGCCTTAAGAGGCTAAATATACGTTGAGTTGTGTGCTGTGGATGGAACCAGTTGTTATCGATAAAAGCTAAGGGGCAAGGAGGCGAACAAAAGTCTCTGACTTGACATGTGACCGCAATTTTCCTACAATTGGACCCTAACACTCGAGGGAAAAATACTATTATCTCAGTGGAGATCATTTTCCGGGAAACTTCTATCGTCGGCTCGGATCGGATAATCCGAAAATGCATTTTGGGCAATTAGGGTCGCTTCCAGCTCGATGAGCCTCGACTCGGAGTAATTCTATCATTGATAGGCCTATGGCTATCCTATCCAAGGGTGGATCATTTGTGTTGGATAAATATAGTATGCAACGGCCAAAGTTTGTTGTCATTATAAAGGCACAGAACCAAGAAGCCGTGGTATTTGAGTTCATTCGCTTGAGTGTGGTGCCGCCGGTATTTCTTAGTGTTCTGATTAGCGTGGACCCCTTTGATTTTTGACAACTATCACTGCAAGCGTGTCAACGATGTTATAGTCCATTTTTTCCTAAAAGAGAATGGTGATATATGCATAACCAGTCGTCATTTCCCGGGTATCCAAGTTTGATACAAATTGAGATATTCGGGAGGTGTATTTGATCATCTAGACCTCAGTAGCTGTTATACTAAAAGCAAGTATCGAACTCGCCTAAATCCATATGTCGGCCATTTTGGGAGTTCTTTGACAAGCCAGTACCAATTTCATTCGAAAGGACTGATGATGAGATGTAGTCAAAGGTCAATCATTGGGCTACTGCACTCTTTGCCCGTAATGTAGCTGTCTGAGAGTGTCAAACATTATTCTAAGGTGAAAACTGCTCTGCAATTGTGGCCTATCAAATCGACTGTAAAGTGATGTTTTGCAAGTTTGTACGAGGCGTATACCTGGCCTAATCTCAATATGCGACGGGTAATGTAATGAGATTTATGTGTATGCAAGATCTTGTAAGAACTCATACACTCTGATCCGTCGGGTCGTTCTGGACGGTTAATACCAGTGCTAGCGATGCCGTCATGTATCTTGAGCCGAACTGATACAGCTCGGAACATATATTCGTACCCAACCGAGGCCTAATTATGATCCTAAGGCTATTATGTGGTTGACGGGCGGGCTCCGTGTTCCGCATAAATTTAGTGCGATCAACGGGAAAGACGAAATCCAAAAGGTGATATGGGATATAGCACGTATTGACTTTGGGCGCGTTTCATCGGCGGAGGGAGTTGGATAGACTCAATCAAAGTTTCGCAGTCGTTTTCATTCTTGGTTCTGCGAAGTCCTTGTTGTATTGAAAACCCTTGAGAGATTCACAAGTGCGCGGTCTTATCGTTATCAATGACGTTAACATAATACCGGCGTAGTCATTCAAAGGGCCAATATCCAATTAGATGCGGGAGCCCTTGACGACCGGATAATAGTTCTCGAGAAGACTACATGAAGCGCTGAATTACCTATTCTTTATCAATATGTAAATTGATGATTTCCTGAATCCGCCACCAAAAAGTGTCGGTAGCGAGCCGCTGGTACTAGTGATGGCACGTAAATTCAGGGTCCTCCGCAGGCGGTCAAACTCATGTCAGCCTAGCGTGAAACCTGTTTCTACAGTAGCGGAGGCTGGCAAAGGCTGTCGCAGTCAAGGGCGCTGATACCCATCCTCATGATGCCATTGTTTGGTCGTGTTTGAAGGCCAAGGCACCGGAAGGACAGCTGTGTCTGCTCAACGACGACGACGACGACGACGACTGCCCCGGCGATGCGTCGTCTGTCTCTTCACGCATCTGCGCTCAGCGACGATGAATACGACCTCTATACATCCAGCATCGAAGACCTGGCCCTATGCGACTCTAATCTAAATGATGCCCGCGACGACACTTTTTATGAACGAATCGCAGTCGGGGTCCGCGAGGTACGGGCTTGGCTGCGAGGCCGCTATAGAGACACGCCAGTTAACACCATTGACGCCGTATGTACACGCTGGATGGCTGTTCAAGGCTACATTTTACTTATCTCGGTCGTGTTCAGGTCCTCAAGTTTTTCTCTCCCGGCCTCTCGCCCACCGACACTCTTTCCGGCGGCGAGTTCTTCGCAGTTCTAAGGCTTGTATTGCATGCCCAGAACGGGAAATCCGTCGACCGGACTCTTGTTTTTGTCCAAGGTATACTTTATTCTGTGCCCCATGGCCCCTGTCACTCAGTGTTCAATCAGCGCATCCCCTTTCCGCCAGCGATTCAATCAAAAGTCCCAATCCTGCAGCTTCGCAGAGACGCTCTGTAGACTCGCCTGCGTTATCTACCACCTCAGAACCCCCGCCGTCTGCACCCAACCCGTTCTCCGGCCAGCAACCCCCTTTACACCCTTCGCAGCGACAAGATACTCCAAACCATATCCATTCCCCTAATAACCCTTTTGTAGCTCGAAGCAAGTCTATTTCCACTAAATCGGAAAATGGATTGAGCAGACTTCCTCCACTCCCCCCTCGCAAACCTTCAGCTCCTGTACCACCTCCCCGTCACACTTCTGGATCCTCGGTCAAATCTCCCCGCACTTTACCTGCCGCTACGTCAACAATCCAGTCTCATTCCCATTCGCACCCGCCCCCACCCCCTCCACCCAAACCCAAACCCGTGACCCACGTCACATCTCCGTTGATCAAGCGCAGTCTACAAGCCTCCAAAGAGGCTCAAACAATAAAACACGTTGAAGAGGAGCGTGGAAGAGAACGCATTTTACAAGTACTGCGGAGTAGCGCCGCCCACTCAGGTGCGCATTATCTAATGAATAGTAACATCTTAACTTATTCGTCGTTCTAGGGAGTAGTGCAAGGAATCATGTTTCCTCTAGTCGTAGCCCTACGAAAAAAGGCTCTACATCGCTACCTGCGTCGGTAGAGGCGCAATCCGATTCGAGTACGAGCTTGAGTGGTGGAGATGAGAGAGAAAGGCCTCCATTGCCTCGGCGCCCTCGGCAGCTCCGCGTTCCCAGCCCCTCTATGTCTGCGAGTTCGTTGGAGCAAGTTGCCACTGCGGTTGTCCCATCAGAATCTAGATCCCATCCAGCTTCTCCTTTTACACGTAGTCCGTTTGAATCCCCCTCCCACTCACCTCGGCCGAGCCTCGACTCACCCAGTCTTCCGCCGCCTACACATCCCGATCGGAAACCATATCAATCTTATCACCCTCTTTCCTCGTCTTCAGGCCAACCTGACGTTCGACCGCACTCGCCTAATTCGGCGTCGATATCTCCTTCACCATTTCATCGAAACCTTGAATCGTTTGAAGCGGTTTATGGGCTCACTCGACGTCCTTCAGTGTCATCACTCGACACACCCATTACTCCTACACCTACGTCTGATACCTTTCCCGAGCATTCGAAAGTGTTCAGGAGCAAATCTGTACACCAGTATAAACCCTACATACCACCGCCACCTGCTCGTCGGAAACGACCCGAGAGCGCTCAAGTATTGACCAATGGGCAAGCTTTCTTTGGAGTTGGGGCAGCGAGTGATTCGAATAATGCGCTCAAGAACTCGATAACCCAGTCACCGCCGTCAAAATCGCTACGACGAGCATCATATAGCTCAACTTTTGGAGGGTCAACAACAAGTGCTCCTGCAAGCACGAGCCTATCAGGAGGCACGGATGTGATTCAACGGAAACTGGCAGAATTGCAGCTTAAAGCTGAGACTGCATTACCCAAATTTGAAGCTGCAAGATATAAAGCTGAAGCTGGGATAAGTAAAAGAGGTTTTATACAGGGGTCACCTTCACGGGGTGGTGATAACCGACACAGGAGTAGTAGTCGACCTAGGCGAGAGGACAGAGAAGGTTTGATGTCTGGGTATGATGATGATCTCTATGGAGATCATCATGGGAGTGATGGAGAACTGGTAGAACGAAACGGGTTGAGCGTGGATAGTGGAGATGAATCATGTTTTAGAGGGAGGAGGGAGGATAAGCAAGGTGGTGTAAAAGAACGTGACAATTCCAAGTGGCTCACTGGTGAAGGGTGGAAAGAATTGTAAAATTAAAATTCGCCTTTTACAAGGCGCTTTTTTTAGATGCGCTTTGGTTTGTGTTTCCTTTCGGCCCGTTATGTTCATTATAGTATATCATGATTCATTTGTTTATTTAACGCTCGTGTAATCATTTGCAACATATGGATGAAGTTCAGCTCGGTGGAGCGAACGGAGGTTCTGGCCAACACTGATATCAAAAGAACTGCTGCAGTGATAGTGCAGATAGGCGGCGTTGACAAGATTTATAATTAGAGTGGTGATACATATTGATGTCCAGATCAGAACTTCGGCCTGAAGTCCCAATATGGACAAGGTGCTAACGATGACACCGCAACCGTCGAACCTCCAGGATTTATGTGTAAAATATCCCAGCTTCAACTCGCAGCAGTGGCTTTACTACTATGCGTCGTGATCCTGTTAAATTGTTGATATGTTCTCTACTGGTGTGCTGTATGTGGATCTACCCGAGGTCTTCATGGCACGGCTTTACGCCGACCGTGCACTGCGGAGGTGACGATGAGGCGAGATGAGATCAGCTTGAAGAAGGCTGGGTTGCGGACTTTTGCCCGCTTTTTTGGGGCATGGTCCTACAGCGGCCGAGTTGAAAATAGATATGAAGGATACATTAATACTTCAAGGGGCCAAAAGACAGTCTCAAACGTCGATACCTGGGTATGAATATCCCACACGTTGATCATCCAAGCATGGGACTAGTTTTAATCTGAAAGCATGAAAGGACTAAACGTCAACCACCTGAAGACGTTTGTACCACCGAGAAACCGCTTGATGTAACTTCATACCCGAAAATGTGTTGCATGTAAACGTCATTAAGTGTGGCCAATAAGTGGCCTCCCTTCTGAAACCGGTTACACCCGTTCATCTTTAACTTGCACAATGTAATATTGCATTGATTTCAGAGTCTGTTGCTGAGGAAGAATCACAGGAGACAACCATTGTTTGTGTCAACTAGCAGTGTGTTGGTTTAACCAGGATTTTCCCCCACTCGTAGATGACGCGACCACAAAAAGCAGTAAGCAAATTTGGACTTTCTTCCAGTCCGGATAATGACACGTTCTGCCGACCCTTCTGCCACGTTTCAGCGATAAAAAGGATTCAGAGATTGCAGATGAGACTCTGTCCGTGATAACAAGGAGAATTCTACCACGTTCTCTGCATGATCCTGGTGTAACGATACGAACACGTGGAAGTATTCATTTTTCACATTATCGACAGTCTCACTTGCCTTGACCTCGACTTCAACCTGGACACTCGAACGACTTTCCTTAATCATTTTGCCCAGGGTTTTCAATCTGAAACAGACACAGAAGGTTTATGACAACCCACATATTATGCTGTAATATAATGACTCTATACCCAAGTATAAATCTCGTGGCTCGCGTATGTATCACAACCTTGTCCCAGAGACAAAGTCCCTCATTTTCAGTAACCTTAGATACGAAGTTGCCGGCTCCTCGAACACGAGAACTAATGTGATAAGTTTAGAAGTTCAACAGGAGATTCACGATACAATTTGTTACGGTGATACCTGTGCGGTCCTCCAATGAGATTAATAAAGCCAAGCCAAGATGTGTATGCCTCCTGCGGCTTCGTTTCACCCTGGATTTTTTTCCCAGGAAATAAGCGTCATGGATATAAATCTGATACAAATGCGAGTTATCCAATCAAATCAAGGAAGTCCGCGGGGTTGCCTTTTGACATACTTCGATTTTATTTTTCAGTGCTGTTACAACAGCCCAGAGCGCCCTTAGAAACACCGTAAGGAAATGCTTCCGGCTTATGGACCAGAGTGTGAGGGGTGAGGATTTCGGTGATCCCTTGGTGAACCCCCGGCTTGAGGGCTTGAGAGAATCCGTTTATTTTTGCTGTTGATAGGCGAAGGTGCGTTTTTCACGTTGCGCAGTGCGAGAGTAAAAAGCAAAAGACCTAGGAAGGTATAGACATTATGATGTAGATGGTAGGTAGAACGATGGTTGTGAGCCCATTCTGCGAGCTTAATCCGAGGACATCGTTGCAAAGGGAGCGAGGAGAACGGAATATGCTCCAGTCAAGTCTAGAGTCAGACCAAAGTACAGAAATCACCACATTACGTGACTAATATATAAACTGTCGCGCGGTCCTTGCCGGTTGAGTCACCCACGTTGTTTAAAGGAGTCTCTGATGTTTTCCTTATTACTTCTCCTCACCCGAAATTATGTCCGACTTGGGCGGCCAATCGTAAGAGTCGTGTCCATCGGCACGGGGACAAAACTAAGCAACTCCTGCGGATCTAGCGCAACGTCTTCATGAGGAAGTACAGCGGACGGTTAGGCTTGACGTACATGGGTCGGGCACTACATTCAAAGGCTCGGATCTGACGCATCAATATATCATACTCACCGGTTAAGTCCTCATGATGGATGGGCCTTTTCAATCCGACCCTGCTCGCGACGTCATACTCAAATTCTCAAATTCTCGTACAGAGCAGGTCAAATTTCTGACAGAGTGGCATCTCAATTTCTGACACATCCTCGTGATACTACTCAACTGTCATTTTCATCCAGGTTCAATGAGAATTTACAGGCCAATGTTCCATTCGATACTGATTTGATAAGTCGTATCGGCTATGTAGCGGTGCCTGACAAGTGGGCGGCCCGAAACAGTTCGCTCAGATCGCCTACTCTCGTAGTTACAACCCCAGAGGGTGCTTTCCCAGGTAATGATAAAGTGCGAGGCCTTCAGGTCTAGAGTCCATACCCCCCGTGTATAATAAATGGTTCTCTACCTTAAGTAAGCAATTTGGAAGCACACAACAAATGTTTTAAAAAGCCGCCAAGCGAATTGTCGTCTGGAGTGTCCAGATGAGGGAATCCTACCACGAGTACGTTGATTTGTATTGATGTCGAATTCGCTTACCTGGTGGCAAGATCATTACAACTTCTTATATCTCGATGGTCAGACCTTGACTTATACGAAACGTTCATTGGAAATTTGAAACAAAAATGAGAAAGATACCTTCAACCATAACCTCGAAGCAAAGTTTCTCTTCACATTATTACAAATTTTTATGGTTTCCATTAATCTCAAACGATCTCGACAAAACTTCAAGAGGCCTGGACCACCTTGACACGGAGTAGCTATTTCTGAGTCGGTGATCTAATCACAATCTCACCCCATAAGTTACGCTATCACCGTACTCATTACCGAAAACATACGATGGCCGCTGTCATAATTCCGGAAAGGGTTTCTGGTATTTAAGCTTTCAAATTGTCTTGCAAAATCCCTACACCCTACCCCATACCCAGCCTCACAAATGTCTGGCACTGAAAACAAAAACAACAACGAGAACAGTGCCAAGGGTGGCGCTTACGGCGCTTACGGTCCCATGTCCCCCGCTCATGGATATGGACCTAAGAGCGACGACCCAGTTTCCTACCAGCGGTACTTCACTAAGATTGCGAACCCTGGCCCGATGTATGTTTTATTCATATCCTTTCCTCTCCTTCAAAACGTATGGTTCTAATCGAGATTGCAGGGGCATGTGGGCCTTCGCTGTTACCCTCCTTGGTTGGTCTTTCTACGTCGTTGGGACTCGTAGTATTCCAGGTGATACCGCAATCGCTGGTATTGGTTTGTTCACTGGTGGTCTCGCACAATTCATGGCTGGCATGTGGGAATTCCCCCGCGGTAATGTCTTTGGAGCGGCATGTAAGGATATTCGATCAAGATTCCCTGCTGAGTTGTGTCTGATTGGACTTAATAGTTTTCACTCTCTACGGATCTTTCTGGATTGCCTACGCTGCCAGCCTTCTCATTCTTGGTGTTGACACATTCATGACTGATTCCCCCCAACAAAGAGATGCTCTCGGTCTCTACCTTGTCATTTGGTTTGTTATGACATGCTTCTTCTTGTGGGTGGTTTTTCTTCATCACCCTCAGCTCCTACTAACTTTACCCTCGCAGCTTCGCCGTAATTCGCCGCAATATTGCCTTTACAATCCTCCTCTTCTTCTGGGGCTTGACATACCTCCTCCTCTCCATCAGTTTCTGGACCAATCCCCACCAACAAGCGTATGCTATTTCTTTATTTCAGACGACAATCTATCCTAACAGATCCCCGAAATTAGTTGCCGTGATGCTGGAGGCGCCTTCGGCTTCGTCACATCACTCACCGCTTTCTACATTGGCTTGAGTGAAATGCACGATTCGGAATACACCCTCTTCCGGATGCCCACTGGCAGGATCGGAACTATCGACGCTTAAAGTATCAGTGCGCTTAGAGTTTGGCATGATGAACCGATGATGACGATATTAGTATTCATACTTTCATTGTATCCTAATTTTTATTTCAACCCCCTGACTCAATACGATGTTTGTCATTCCATTCTTTGTGCTATGGAATCACTCAATGTACCGCTGTATCGTTCAAAACAAATAGCATCTTTTGCGAGGAACACGAGACCCCTCGCTGGCTTTGGGGCTTGGAAGACCCGTACACAAAAGATCAGACACTGTGAAATTCAGCGTTTCTCACACCAAAGTCTATTGAACACGGGGTTCCTAAAACTTAACCTCGCTCCACCCCCAAACATAAGGAACCACCCCAATGGACAGGGAACTAATTCATACTGGGTCACCCTAAAGGTGGGGTAGTCAGTCAGTATCCAATGATACACGACAAAGGAGGGGAAATTCGATCAGACTTTGATCATATGTCAATGCTGAGAATACCGTTGTGGTGAACACCTGAAGCTAAAAAAAGCGGCTAGGGTTCTGTTATTGTTTTATTTGAAATTCTTTGGTACTGTGCCTCCTAAACGGTATGAGCGTTTCGGGCGCTATTGTACTTGAAGAGTTTCCATTATTGTGGTCGATTGAGTAGTAGTATATCACATGATATCGTCTTCCTTCGGGGTATATGTATCAGGAATTCCCGAATCACCGAGATTACCTTATCTTGCTACTACGTAGACAAACAAGCAACTCATCAATAGAGAATTCTATAGTGTTACTTGGCACCGAGTGCTTCAAATTATCAGAGATGTCAATCCTCAGTTGTTACTGACGTGTCAACGCTCATAGGAATACTACATTCAGGTCAGGGAAACTTTCCCTGCCAGTGGTATCGGGATAAACCGGGAGTGGGAATTAAAAGTGAACACACACTGCTTAGGATGAGGCCTCCCGCATACATTAAAATATTGATACGGGGTGATGGCTTGACAATACCTCCAGAGGCAGAACCTGGACAGACCGGTGGATTTTCAAATTCTCTTCAAAGCATACTTGAAACGCGGACTGAGTTTCCAGTGTGGAAAATTGAACCCTCATATTACCTCCTTGACATCCATCATCTGTTTGTGACATTCTGTCATTCATTACCTCTCCAAGTATAATGATTGAATTTGATGCACGGTGCTTGTCAACCTGTAACTCGCCGAAGGCCAGACGCCCAATGAATAGTCCGCCGAGGTTGGTGTACACACAACACCGAGGAGGTTATTTCGCACCGCCGGCGTAATATACCCTGTATTTTAAAATGATTTAAAAGTTTTGAACCAACCGCTCGCCTGAGCCGCCTCGATAGCTATCAATCATGAAATCAGCGCGGACAATGTACAATCTCCCTATGAACAGGGCTGCTTATATCGTGACCTACGCGTGCGTGACATTACCCGTTCATAACCGAACTTGGGTTTGACCAGCGGATCACTATACAACCTCATCATCCTGATCCTTTCTCATCTCTTCGTTCTCTCCGAGACTCTGATAAAGTTCACAAATTAATTATGAAAAAATCTCGAATTGTCCACAAATCTATACTTATGCATGAAATCCAAACTAACACGAATGTATGAAAAGGAAAAAAAAAAACAAAGCTAGTCCCCAGATAAATCTCCGCCGAAAATTAAGTTCTCTCGTATAAAACGTCAAGACATCTTACTTCCACTTTACGCGAGGAAAATAAGAGAGAAAACGACACCGAGGAAAGAGATTCCTGAAATTGCTAGTGACGAGGCGTCGTTCGAAGTATTCTCAGCATTCTGAGCAGAGCCAGTACGGGAGCCGGATGGAGATCCAGATCCGGTTCCCTTTGCAGCACCTGAGCTGGGGGCAGATGTGGGGGCGGCATCAATTTGAATGCTAGGGGAGGGAAGGCCGGTGTAAATAGCGGAGCTAGTGTAAGTGACACAGTTGGAAGAGGCGGGGATGCGAGCAGTGTAAGGCATCGACGTGATGGCACCCAGAGCCTCGGGAGGCTGGGAGTAAGTCATGACTTGACCGTTGAGTGTATAAACACCAGGGAAATCCTGGTTTTCACCTTCGCAAGACTCGAAGGTTCCATTCTGAGCGTTATTGGGGCATTATAGGCGCATCCAATACGGTCAAGACGATGCTCGCAGTATTTCTCATCGTCTGGTTTGTTGGGATCACAGGCCTTGAAACAAAAGGCATTACCGCCCATAAAGCTGTGATAGGGTATATTGAGGAGGGTATTTTAGCCAGAAAAGAGCATAAACGCACTTGTGCCATTCAACAACCTGAGTCCAACCTCCGCCACCGAAAGCCTCAGAATAGATCAGACCTCCCATAGGGTTACCACGGAGATCGGCACCGTGGGGGTCCATCTCGCCTCCATAGTCTGCGGGGCGATGTTGATGAGCTGCTGGTTGATGAATCCGGCAACTTGGACATAGTTGGGCGTCTTGATGAACTGAACGCCTTGCAGGGCGTGCTCGGGGATCAAGCGGGTGCCACGTCCGGGCTTAGTGCACCATGCAACCATCTCGCCTTCTGTATCAGCAACCATGGAGTTGGGTTCACCAGGACCCCAGAGACAAAAGTCTACATTTAAAGGTAAGGTTGGCGGGAACACGTGAGAAGATAGTACAAACCATCGATGCTGTTGATGAAGGAGGTTTGACACAAGGAGGTTGGTCCTTCGGTAGTCGAGTTACATTGGTTATAACCGTGCTGTGTACCACGAATGAGGCCCGTGTCGGTATCGACTTTGAACGGCTGTGAATTTTTTTCCACGTCAGCTTGGCAGGTGGCAACGGAAAGTTGCATAGCATACCACGCCGGTTGGGTAGGCGTAGGCCTTGGAGGCGAGCGGGGTGGCGGGGAAGGTGCCGGTGACCTGGGCGTTTGCTAGAGAGAGAGAGACGGCGGCGAGGGCAAAGGCATTTAAAAGAGTGGAAGGGGACATTTCGTCTGTAGAGAGCGGAGCTAAAAATAAAGAGGCTGGGCAAAACTTGGTGCAGCATGGCGCTCTGCTTCCTGAAATACCAGCCCTCTGCGGAGTTTGAATCGGCGCTCGCCCACGCACAGGCCAGCGGCGTCGAGCCCTTGTTCATTCTTTGACGTGAGGCCGATATCGTACGTAACGTCTGAATGTTTAGCCGGTTGTATGCAGTAACCATCTGATACTTCTCCGGGAAGCCGCAGGTAACAACTGGCCACTCCCGCCTTACTAAGGTGATAGCCCCGTCTGCAGCATATGAATGCCGTGGCGCATCTAGTCTGGCGAGGTGGCTAAGCTAGCCTCATGAGGAACGACTAGTGTTGAAGAAATCCAGTCGTGCCCAGAATACTACTGTAACAAGCAGTTTTCGTTTCATTCGGAGTGTGTTGCTAGCAAGAGGCCACTGTGGCTCCAACGGTCCCATACCCTCCGCACTCCAACAGTGCCAAAATATTGCTGTGTATTTCTGGCTGCTTTTGTCGTACTATGCAGGATTCAAGGCCACGTTTTACGATTTATTGTATGACACAGGCACTTGGGGCTGTAGTAGTGACTATTTGTACAATCAGGTTAGTCAGGTTAATAGACTCTCTGACGACAGTTTCTCCTGTGGATGGTGGCTATAGGGCCAGACAATCTATCAGCGCAGGATACGAACAATTCAATACTTGATTAATCACGTACTTCACGCTGATATCGTGGGAGCCGCAAGTCGAAAAACATGAGAGCGAACATGAGAAGTATTTTTTCTTCGTCTGGGACCTCAACAAAAAATCTTAACGTGGCCATCGTATCCTTCGAGGTTACCATGCCCTTGCGAGACGTATACATAGCGAGTTCTTGACTACCCCGTCTTACCTAGATGGGGACCCACCCTACTGAGCAAAGATAAATCACCAACCGGTTCAAAGTCACCTCACCGTCCATACGAGTCCCGGATGTGATGTCACAGTGTATTTCCCGGAGGGCCACGTCCACTCAGCGTCCCTGGGCATGATAAGATGTACGCCTATCACCGATAAGCTGTACTACTCACTGACTGAGACGCCCTCCAACTTTCTGTCTGGCCTCCGAGAACCACTTCGAGACCCCATTCACCGTGATCAACTTGTCCTTCCAATTTATCCCTCCTCTGATCTGATCTTCACCTCTTTCACATACAATTGACGTATACTTGAAAATGCCCAGTACACCCCTGATCGAGGTAGTAGTGAAGACAGGAAGAGAAGGGTCCTCATCGCATTGAATGATATTGTAACCAGCGTGGTGGTTTTTGTAGTAGTATACTGGAACAGAGGAGTAAGAAGCACTTGTGGATGTTGACATAACTATAGTGTTGAGAAAGAATAGTCCCTCAATTTTGAAAGCGGTGGAGATCTGTCACTAGTTAAACATGAGAAGTCGTTTTCTCATCACTTAAATAGAGATTGGGTTGAATGTTGAACCATGGTTTATGAGCATCCCCCTGATATAGGTAGATCGTGAATACAAATAGTGTTTCATCAGACACTTGTAGGACACATGTTCTGTCACCCGAAATATTGTGGGTGTGGGAAGCTTACAGTACATATTCCAGTCGGAGGCAAGCACCATCAACCATTTTTTTATTTTATAATAAATTAACGATAAGCAGGTCCACTGGTCATCTTCATGAAGCTCGAACTTTAAAGCTGACACATGCAGTCAATTCGGCGCAGTGTCTCAAAGAGGAGTAGGCGTGAGAACATGTGCGAACTTTGACGATCACGATCATGACAGCCAATGCGACAATTCACAACAGCCATTCTGAAGATATTCTGGTTTACTAGCCTCGTGTCACCAGTCAGAGTCGAATCAAAGCTCGGTTCTGATGCGCTGTCAATTGCACTGGGTTCTATCTGATTGATGACTACGAGAACATAAAACATGTGGTAGTCACGTCGAAGGAAGACGTAACAAAAGGCATCCAAATTCCCGCTTCAGCTACCTCATGCCCTCTACAATTACATATCCGGCTTCTCTTGTCGTGTTAGTGTGACTTCATGAAATATGCTAGACGCCTCTGACGTCAAGCATGTACACACAGAGTTCAGGACTGCTTTACGGCGTTCATTGTACGACGCAACAGCTCGAAACTGCGTTACCAGCTACTGTTGCCGCAAGACTTACGCCCTCTTCAGCTGCGACCTCCTTGAATGACTACATTACGGGATCAATTGTTAGTGCCGTTACTTGAACGGTCCGACCTCCTATCCAACACGTACCCTAGGCTCAGCAACTGGCGGAAGTTGCAAATCGTGGAACATTAGAGCAAGTACAAGGAATGTTTTTTCTTCGTCTGGCATCTCGACAACGAATTTTAGTGTCGCCAGCTCATTCTTGGAAAAGGCTTTGACTTTGAGGGATGTATAAATTGCTAGTTCTTGGCCACTCCGTTTGACCTGAATATGTACGACCCCTCAGTAAGCAAAGAAAAATCCCACTTATGTCGACCAGGCACCTCACCGTCCATACTCCTGATTTGTGTGTTGTCGTGTACTTCCCCGAAGGCCACGTCCATTCAACATCTCTGATAGTGGTAAGTAGAATGATCACCAATCATCTATTAAATTTTCATGCAGCTTACAGACTGAGAAGTCCCCCAAGTTTCTGTTTCACCTCCGAAAACCTCTTCGAAACCCCTCCAACCGTAACTCTCTTATTCTTCCAGTCAATCTCTCCTTGAATCTTGACCAATTTGTCTTCGCCAGTCTCACATACGATATGTGTTTGTTTGAGAACGTCCATGAAACCCTTGGTTGTAGTAGTGGTGAACACAGGAAGAGAGGGACTTTCATCGCATTGAATAGTGTTGTTGCCGGGATCGTACCGCTTGAACGTGTAGACTGGGACAGAGGAAGACTCTACTTTCGCGATCGTTGTCATGGTTAGGTATAACAAAAGAGCAGAACTCTCAACATGAAAAACGATCGACATATATATTATCTGGGAGGCAGGTGCCCTAGATGTGGTATCATCTCATTATCTCCACACTGGACTACTACTGAACGGCGATTTCATAGTTATGGGCATCTTCATTCAATAGGTAGATGCATACCTAAGGCACTTCTATATATCATGTCCTGATCCCTATCAGACATATGCCAAGACGCTTGGAGCACCATGACTGGAAGCAACTCATAGAAGCAATTAGTCACTCCACAGGAAGATCGGACTAAAAAGCTGAATGGGAGAAAAGGCTGTAGAAGGAAAGCACATTGTTTTATGTGGGTAGCGAGAACTTAGTACTAACTCAAGTCGACGCATTACGTTTCTGGCGATGGAGTACTGTGTTCTGCCATCTGAACGATTTCAATACCTTCGGCAGGTGAATCAAATATCGAGGAATATCAACTCTTTATTGCACTGATCTGCGCTATGACTGGGGTACAACGAGTGCTAAACCGTGCAAGTAGGTAGGCTTCTGTTTGCCCCTACCCTTTCGAGAGACATATCTCTCTGACTCTCTGGCTCAAAGAGTCGGATGCCCAGGGAATATCTCTAAAGACTCGGAATACGCAGACTTACATGTTAAAATTTTTCCACCCTCTAAACTCACCGACTCAAGGGACTATAGTCGATATGCCACTTCTGTGGAGGCGGTAATGTGTCAATCATTGCTAAATGTTACCTTCAAATTCAGGAAGTGTGTGCAATATTCACTACAGGCCAGTACCTCAAAGGTACTCTCTGATACTAGAAACAAGCCGCACATATATACGATCCACTGTAACCACGAGCCTACAACTATTCTAATTATAGCCACATATACAGCGAGTATTGATGTACTAAATCTCTCTCTTCTTTCTGCCTCTCTCGTTACATTATCCCTTGAACACGTATACTGATCTCTCTTAGGTAGACACTCGAGAACAATTGCTATTGGTCTTACTTATCAGTGAGCCAATAAGCTCTCATTCATAGCGTTAGTGACATTATTTAATCGTTCCTGTAGCCATAATCCCACATGTATAAAATACAAGATGGTTTCACAGGGCTGAGAAGTGGATAAGTAGGCTAGCTGGCTACGTTAATAAAACCCAAGCTCTCAAAGTTACGGAGAGTTAATTCAGCGTAGTATCTAAAACGTTATATGCGTGAGTGAACAGTACAAATATGTGCGATAAGTCACGACTGATTTTGGTTCACTGGCCTCATGCCACCACTTATAAACTAGCCCCGATCAGATGTCAATCACATTAGCTTTTATCAGATTGATGACTACGAAACCACCATGGTACATGTGACATTTATTTCACTTCGCACACAATTTTCGGCATCAGTGAGAGACTTTGGGCATAATATCTTCTGCAAGTACCAACATGTACAAGTGATCGTAGATCGCCATATCTTAGATGGCTCGTCACAACCTTTTTTTTGGCCAGCTCGTCTGCCTCCCCGTGCACATTATATGGGGAGAACAAAAGACATAAAATTCAAGCTTCAGCTACAACATGTCCTCTACAATTACATAGCCGGCTGTTCTCGTAGTGTTTGTGTATCTTCATAAGCATGCTGGACCCTCTGACCTTGAACGTGCATAGCATAAAATCCGAGGCCGATTGACTGTGTTCATTGTATGACGCAACAACAGCCCAGACTTGCACCAACAACTACCGTTGTCGCAAGTTTGACGCCTTCTACGGTAGCTACTTCCCCGATTGACTGTATTACGAAATTCGCCATTAGCACCGTTACTTGAACGGTCCGACCTCCTATTAAGTACGTACCCTGGGCTCAGCAACTGGCGTACGTTGAAAATCGTAGAACATGAGGGCGAGCATGAGAAACACTTTTTCTTCGTCTGGAATCTCGCCAAGGAACTTCAATGTTGCCAGTTCGTTCTTGGAGAAGGCTTTCTGTTTGAGCGATGTGTATACTGCGAGTTCTCGACCATCCCGCTTGATCTGGATGTGCACAACCTTATTAAGCGAAGAAACTTCTCAGTTAGACCGATTGCCATCTTACCGTCCATACTCCAGATTGGTGCGTCGTCGTATATTTTCCCGAAGGCCATGTCCATTCAAGATCTCTGGTAGGGGTAAATACAACGTTCACTAGTAGTTTATCAGTTAATCATGCAGCTTACAAGCTGAGAAATCCTCCAATTTTCTGTTTAATCTCAGGGATCTTCTTCGAAACGCCTTCAACAGTGATACTCTTATTTTTCCAGTCAATCTCTCCTTGAACTTTGACCAACTTGTCTTCACCAGTCTCACATACGATAATCGTCTGTTTAAGAACATCCAGAAGGCCCTTGGTAGTGGTAACGGTGAATAAAGGAAGATGAGGATTTTCTTCGCTCTGAATGGTATTGTTACCAGGATCGTACCGCCTGAATGTGTAGACTGGGACAGGGGACGATTCAGCTTTTGTGATAGTTGCCATGGATGGATGGATGCGGCGAGAAAGCAAAACTGCCAGGATCCAAAGCGACAGACCTATATATGATCTGAGAAGCAGGTCTTTTGCATGGGTATCGTCTCGTTATCTCCCCTCTGAACTATTACTGAACGTGAGTTATGGGCATTCTCATTCTATAGATAGGTACGTACCAAGAGCACCCTCTTATCTCAGTTGCTTTATTGATGTCAGATATACGCCAGGAGGCTTGAAATACCATGAGTGGAGTAGATTTTGGGTATAGTAAGTGCTAAGTGGTGCAAGTCGGTCGGCCTCAGTATGCGCTCATCTACTATGCAGGCGTGGCGTCAGACAGTCATATCATCTCTAACAAATCACCTGGTAACGCCACGAAGAAAACACATATCTTTACACGGTAGAAATATTTTACCGTCTAAATCCAGCAAACTCGAGTAGACACGCCGCATAAGCGGACGTGGTTGTGTGTCAATCACCGTCCAATTTTACACCTCAACTCCACAAAACGGCTGCAGCACGCGCAACAGGCAGGTGTTCTTAAAGCACTCTCTGATATCAGAAACAAATCATACATATATAGGATACATGGCACGAGTGACATTCTTTGATCAGTCTCATGGCCATGCCAAATTCGACATGTGTAGAGTACAAAATAGCCTTACGGGATATAACAGACCCGCCGTGAGTAGCCCGTATACAAAATATCTTTTCACCATCCTTGACTAGACCTGTAACCCAACCTTCGAAGACCTAGCGTTAGTGTCTTCTCCTCGTGATTAAATGTCGCTGTCGGTTGCACAGACGTATCTACATCGCCATGAAAGAAAAACATAGACCAGAGATAATGATCTCAAACCACTTAGTCGCCATTTAATACCCAATAAGCGTTGTCTGAACACTCACAATTATTCAAGATACTGATCCGTATCTCATCGTGGCTCACACGCCTAAATTGCGCCACAGCGATATCGCCCGAATCGCAATTTTCAGGGAGATGAAGCGTTACGAGGTATCGTGGGCCATCAAGAGACCATTCTGGATTAGGTTCCCAGGATGCAGACGGAGACGAAGGAATAGGGGAAGCGCGAGCGCTCATGATCTTTTTTTTTTTTTTTTTTTTTTTTTTCGGTGTGTGTGTGTGTGGTGATGTGAATTCAAGAATTCATGAAAGCGATCAAAAAAGTTATTGGCCTTTTTATACCCGTTTTTGATACTCCAGCAGGGTCGTATGCTACAGTATCAACCAACGTACGATGGCACGCGACTGCCACAATGCAAATGTAGCGGTCATATTCGTCGCGTTGGTAGGTTGCTTGACTTCGGTGCGGATCTTATGATGTTGTGCCAGAATAAGCTACGTCCTATCTGTTTTATCCCTACCTCAGGGTCAAAGTCGGGCCAGAATGACAGGAATTCAGTAATAAATTCACTTGTACGAGTTATCACATCTTCTATTTGTCACCAATAGACGCTTGCACAGTGGTCCATGCAATACAAATAGTCATGTTCGGGATATGTAATGTCAGTGTCCACCAACAGAAAAAAAATCCATTCAACCCCGTTGAATAGGTGATGTCATACACAGCATGCTCTCCAACCGCATTAAAAATTGTTAGTGTGTCAAGGAGAAGACAAGTCAGCCATCGAAATCTGAAATGAGTTACGACGCGGAAAAAACGTTTTCCAAAGGCAACTTTCCCGGACAAGGGCGCAGTGAAAAAAAAAAAAAAAAAAAAAAAAATCGCAGGCACACACTATGACGTAAGAAAGCCTCCCTTATCGAACGAGTCTAATCCTTTTTCAAAAAATGAATACTCAAAACCCCCCACGGGACCGAAATCACCCTTTGAATCAGCCAAGTATATACACTCAAACGAAACACAATACATGAATTCTCGTAAGCCGGGAGTACGGCTTCGCCCTGTGGACTCGGAATTTCAAGAGGGGCCGGGGCACGCATTAGGAAACCTATGACCATGTCCAGGGCATAATTAGCTCATTGTCAAATGGAGAAAGTCTAACGAAGAGCAGACATTTGACGTACGAAGAGAACATCTCGCTTATGACCAGGGAAAAGTAGAATTGAAATTTGGAGAGTAATAAGGGGGTGTGCGCAATACAATTCCCCGGGAGGTGGTGGAAACTTAGGGCCTACACTGGCCTCCTGCGGTGCTTGTACGCTAACCATGTTCGTGCGCGATGCAAGTGCCTCTGAGTAAGAACGCTGCTATCCGCAAGTCAAGCTAAGATGTAGGAGACTGCAACCTGCAGGGATCCCGCGTGTCTCTCTGTCTTGTTTACGATACGCTGTCAGGAGTGTGTAAGCAGGTTACCGTAATTAAAGTATCACACCAAAAGGGACATAAAACAGGACATCTTACAGATATCTTATGATTCTTTACCACTGTAAGCACATGCTTATATACAAACTGGGAGGTGCCAGGCTTGATAGGATCACTCGACCCTCAAGCCAGCTACCGCATCCGATTAGCAGCTCTGCCGAACACCTCGCCTGCAAGAAAAAGGCATAGTACAAAAACGACCATGTACGTCCCTCAACCAGCAGTTCCCCGAACGAAACACAACATTACTCCAACACACATCATAAAAGTCGTCAATTTCATCCATCCATCCATCCTCATAACATAAATGTCCACATAAATGAGGGAACAGTAGAAGAGGTAAAATTACATAAAACAAAATAAAATTTTGCAAAGGTTATAACGTTAGGTAAAATGTGATTGGTTGAGAAAGCATTAACTTTGTCATTCTATATAAAAAAAAATGTTAAAAAAATTAGAAGAAAAGAAAAAAAAAGAAGGAAAAATATTTTTCGTTCCCTTGTTTTCCAAACTCCAAATCCGAAATTTGCATATATATCATGTCAGTCAATCAGTTCGGACGACGCGCACCCACACCAAGTCCCATCCCAACTCTAACCAAAGTTTCCAAAGACGCTCTTCCATTAATCAAAAGATCCTCGTCCCAAGTCACAGCTCCTTTCTCAAACAGCAGCACAATCGTTGATCCACCTAGAACATTTCAATCAGGATCATAAGAGTAAATAGAGACGAATCAAAGAACGTACCAAATGCAAAGTATCCAAACTCTTGACCCCGCGCAACTTCTTGACCCTCCTCAACAGTCGTCAAAATACTCCCAACCATCATAGCACCCACACACACAGCCATCACTCGCCCAAACTGGGGACTGTCAATAGGCACGATTTTCCGTGCATTATCTCCATAAACATCCAAAGCAGTCCGAATGGCTTGTGGCTAAAAACCCCTCATAAGTAAAAAGTAAACCAATATGCAATAACACGAAACTCACATTGACAGTATAATATTCCCCAGAGATATACGTCATCTTCCCAATAACACCACCCACAGGCGAATGGAATCGGTGGTAGTCTTGAGGAGCCAACCTGAATATTGCCAGCGCCCCTCCAACATATCTTTCCGCCTCGCCTTTGTACACATCACCCAAGAGTCGAGGAACCGAAAACTCTCGGCCCTTGATCCAAACTTTCGTAGCCTCCTGAACAGTCTCGAAAACCATGAGTCGACAATCAGCTGCACTGACGAGGCGATAAGGATCATCGGGAGCTTCAACGGGGCGTGCGGAGGGTTTAAGCTTGCGATAGAAGAATTGGTTGAAGGTTTCTAGGAAACGTGTATATTAGTTTCCAAATTTAGCAAAGAAGGTAACAACACATACTGAATGATTCAAGGGGATCAAGAATTTCATTCACATTCAGATTATGAAACTCGATGAATCCAGGTATATCCGCGGCGGATTCCGGGGAATCGTACTTGACTCCTTGCTTTATAGAGAGAGATTTGAGCAGCTTGCGGGCTATGACACCATATGAATAAACTTCAATGAAACAAGTCAATGTTTCCTTACCTCGATTGCCTTCCATACGCCCCTTCATACCCTTGTACAGCAGCCGAATTCCCAGTCTGACATACACCTGCATCTTCTCTTCCTCCAATTGACCCGTCAAGCGGTTCTGAACGATAATATTTGCCGAGTTCTAGTGAAGGAAAAACCATCAATACAAAAAACCCATTGTTGAGAAGAACCATCACTCACAGCGCCCAACTTGTAATCTCCGCTACTCAACTTCGAAATGACTTTGGTATACCACTTCCTCTGAGCCTGACTGGCGGTAACGAAATTCCCAACCATGATATGATCGACCCTGTTCCAGTCTTGAGAAGCACATACAGCGATATGAGTCATGATATCCATTTCGGCTTTCGAGTTCATCCGAGGACGATGGCAGAGTGGACAATTCTTGACGTTAATGACACGTTCAACCGAATCCTCTTTGTTCCTGCTGTCGTCAGAAGCAGAGAGGGTAGCAGGAGACGCATTATTCTTGCGTTTTCGGCCCACACGAACCCTGACTCCTTTTCCTTTCCGTCTAAACGCTCCACCCTTCTTCGTCTGGGGAGTAGCTGGGTTCAAAGTTGAAGGTGATGTAGGGAACGCGTCTTCTTCAGCATCATCTGAAGAACTAAACTCCGGCGGCGTAGGCGAGGAAGGTGTAGCAGCAACGTGATGTAGGGGCATCTGCATTGGCTCAGTTTTTATTGCGCCCGAGCCTTCTGATTCTTGATGCACGTTCGCAGGGCCAGAAAAGTCAAGTTGATCTAGTTGCAGAATCTTTCCAGTCCGATCCGCAAATTGTAACACCGGCGTTGCATCAGCGCTAGAATCACCCATATCTTCATCCAACCGTCGTTTCTGATCTTCCGGTCGATTCAATTCTTCTTCCAGGCAAAGGATTGTTTCATTGAAGGATAGCTCGTCTTCATGTGCCTTTTTACCGTACCGAGTGAAGAAGTTGGATATAGTCGAAGAGGAGAGCGTGGAGCCGAGAGAGTCGAGCATAGACGTTATTTCAACGTGAGAGAGTGAGTTGGTACCGTCAGTATCGTATTGTTTCAGGTATTGGCGCCAAAAACGTTGACGAAGGGCATCATAAGGCTGGTATTTAGCACTAGGTAATAGATGAGTATAAAGACAGAAACGGAAGGGTAATAGTATTTACCGGAACGAAATCATGGGAGTAGATTTAGAATCCCCAGATACATCCTTCGCAACCACCAAAGGCATCTTGAACTCCTTCATCGGGTGATCACCCAATACAGATTCCTCAGCGTACAGCCCGTTCTCCCCACGTTGTGGTGCACAATCCAGCAGTTCCTTCACATTAAAACTAACATCCCCTATATGATCATTTGACGATAATTTATCCCAGTCCAGAATCGTCAGTTGGACATTGAAGGACGTCTCGTATCGACGGACGTGGAATAAGAGCTTCTCATCCCAAGAGGGGTTGCGAGAGTGCCGGATAACGCGTGTGCGAAAGACCTTTTTCCCAAAGGAGATGACAACAAAAGGGTCCATGTCCCAACCAGTTCGAGTCACTTTTGTAACAAGAGAGTTGTAAGAACAGGCTGGAATAAGAGAGAGACAACATACTGTTTCGCAGTCGGGGCAAGTCTTCTGCCCCTTGTATTTCCAGCATGACTATACCCATTATGTCATTGCCACCCGCGAATTTGTAATCTGTGCCTCTCTTCTTTTTCTTTGTTGGAGGCATAGAGAGGTCCACAGGGGAAGGAGGAGTGACAGTAGTTGTGATCGTGCTATCGGCTGTGCCTTTCCTGGTGATGCCCTTTCTGAGTTTAGCGTCAAGGACCTCGGGCGAAGAAGGGGTGAAGAAGAGGAAGAAGCGGTAGTATCTGGGGTAACGGAAGGGGTGGACGATCGGGGTGAGCCGCTGCTAGAAGTCGAGCGAGGTGATGTCAGTCCAGAGAGGGAACGAGGAAACTTCATTCGGGGAATAAAGCCAGTCTTGGTGGAAAGAAGGGGTGCCTTGACGGGGGCATCTGTCGCGACCGGGGTAGTTACAGGAGAACCGGTATTGGCGTTGGGGCTGGCGAGGTTCAGAGGCTCGACTGGCGGCTTGGTGGGTTCGATCACTATCGGGGGCAACGGGGTAGATGGATCAGAGGCGGGCGGGCTTGGGGGCATAGCAAGCTCGGTGGCGTCGGCAAAGTCGTCGTCGTCGTCATCGTCGTCATCTGATGACAAACCCCCGTCGTCCTGGAAAGCGGATTGATAAGAACGAATGGTGCCGACGCCCTCTGTCTGACGACGTGTATCAGTGTGAGGCAACGAGCAGAGAGGGGTAGCACGCATACCGGAGGCGCGGATACAAGGGAGGGCCGGGAGCGTTTGTTGAGTTCCTTGTAGGCATCGGCAAAGGAGAGCTGGGGCGACGAGTCGGGATGGGCAACAAAGCCCAGCCTGAGACATATTGAGCCGGTGGAAGGAGTGCTCGAACGGGTCGAGACGAGGGGGATGGTGAACGGCTAAGAGAGCGGACATGAGCTATCGAGGAAGATCAGCTGAGACAAGCGACATACAAAGCTACCTGGGTCATCGAACCCGGGGGGCCGGTCCACAAACCAGTCCTCGAGCGGGAGAGCAGCCTCCCCCAGGTAGTCCTTGCTCAGGACGTCCTTGTCCCAGACGATCAGCTCGAGGGCGCCCAATTTGTCGACGGTGGAGAGGTAGAGGGGAAAGTCAAAAGTGGCGTCCTTGGCGCTGTAGGTGGGGTTGAGGGTCTTCTTGGCGACAGGCGTCTGGTGGCGGGCGTTGAGGACGGAGACGACGACAAAGCTAGAGGACAGGGTGAGCAGGGGGCGGGCAGGGCGCCGGGGAAGAGAGGGCGCACGGATCACTCGAGGAGTTCCTGTCCTTGGCGAGGAGGTCCGCGCAGGCGAGGACCTGGACGCGCAGCACGACAAAGGGGGCCTCGCCCTGCGCGGGGCTGAAGCCGCGGCTGCCCTTGGACGCCATCGCGGGCAGCCGGGCGGCGGACTTGAGGGCGCGGCGGAACTTGGTGGCCATGGTGGGGGTGCGAAGCAAATGACTGCATTCTATCTACTTATATCAACGTAATCCCCATCACAAACACGGCCACCAGCCCCAGTCCCGCAGTCTTTCTCTCCCCCGAGTTTGTGCTCGTCGGCCCGCCGGCTGTCTGCGTCGCGGAGCCGCCCGTCTGCTTCGTGCTGCTCCCAGACCCCGTCACCGACGCCGAGGACGCGCCCGCCGTGGCCACCTTGGGCAGACCGGTGTATATCGCAGAGCTCGCCTGCTGCACGCAGTTCGATGACGCAGGCACCCTAGCCGTGTACGGCAGCGCTCCGATCTCCCCAAGTGACTCTGGTGGCTGGGTATATGTAAACACCTGCCCACCCTGCGTGTAAACACCGGGGAAATCCTGGTTGTCGCCCTCGCAGGACTCGAACGTGCCGTTCTGTGCATTGTTGGGCGCATTGTACGCACAGCCAATGCGGTCAAATATGTGTTGACAATAGTTCGCATCATTCGGCTTGCTGTGGTCACAGGCTTTGAAGCAAAACATATTAGATCCCATAAAGCTGTGTTATGATTAGAATTTTGCGCTGATCGCCCAATGACACGCTTACTTGTGCCACTCGACCACCTGGGTCCACTGTCCATTGAACGCTTCGGAAAACACAATCCCACCCAAAGGGTTGCCCCGCAAATCCGCTCCGTGAGGGTCCATCTCGCCTCCAAAGTCCGTAGGGTCCAGGTTGATCAGCGCCTGGTTGACAAATCCAACAACCTGGACATAGTCCGGTGTCTTCATGAACTGCACGCCTTGGAGGGCACCATCCGGAATAAGACGCGTCCCTCGCCCCGGCTTCGTGCACCACGCAACCATCTCTCCCTCAACATTCCCCACAAGACTGCCGGGCTTCGCAGCGGACCATAAACAAAAATCGTCAAGGCCGTTGATGAACGCTGTCTGGCACAGCGAATCCTGATTCTCCGTCGTAGAATTGCATATATTATACCCGAGCTGTTCACCACGAATCAGCTGCGTATCCGTATCCACCTTCTCCGGCTGAATTCAAGCCCTCATCAGCACAACGCGACCACCACGCAAGACAAGAGGAAAAAAAACGTACGATACCACTGGGATACGTAAATGAAGTTTTAGAAACCAACGGCGTCGCAGGCTTCGTCCCCGTAATCTGCGCCTTCGAGACCGAAACAGCAAAAACAGTGAGAGCCAACAACTTGGAAAAGAGGACAGCCATTTCCGTATAGGTAGTCGAACAACAAGGGAGAAGACCAACCCGAGAGAAAAAACGCCCTGTTCACTTATGTATGTACATCAGGGGGCTGTCAGCCGAGCAATTCGCTAAATCAACTACCTGCAACGAGGTCCCCATTTTTTTCCTAATTCGGAGTTCTCACGAAAACCCTGGTCACTCAAAATAACGCTTAGGTCACATCATGGTCACATTTCGGCTGCATTTCGGAGCAGATATAGAATTGATATAGATTGGGCTGATAGTATTTATCTACGCTACATCAGAAATGATGTTTCTTGATGGTGGCTTTGAGGATGACTGGGTCTCCGATCTTTGCCGCTTTCCAATAAATTCTCCAATTTCGTCATCTAATCCAAACTGTAGGCAATCTTCAGAGACTCCAAGAGGCAAATCATCACTATCCGGTAGCTTAAAATGCTTCGTCAATGCTAATCGGTGTGTAGCCAATGTCTTTGGCTGAGTGGAAGCGAAAGGGATAGGTCTCCCAAAGAGATCCAGCAGACCACTGAACCCATTGGCCAGGACATTCGACCAAGGGCCTTCCATCAGACCTGAAAAGATGTTGTAGACCAAGGGTTTCTTCAGCTTTGGGAACTGGATCCAGGAGTCGAAATTGTTTAAAGGCTCGTTTCTCCTGCCGAGCCTTGCATGCTTTACGGTGAGACTCCAATGTCTTTGGGTTTGCTGTTAGCGGAAGCTTGACAAAACCAAAGCACAAATCACAAGTGACAATGTGCCGTTTACCTTCATATCGAGTGCGGAACTGTGTCCCATCCTGGAGCATGATAGTTGTGTCATCAAGAATGTGTTCCGATCGTGAGCCCATCGATGGCGAGAGTGGTAACGACGAGGTGTATCATGATAAGATCTATTACAAATTATGTTTTACTGAGAATTTGCAGCGCATCCGGCAGGCATGCAGAATGTCGGCGAGATTTGTTAAATCGTTATCGTCACCAGGCCTGTGATCAGACCATTCTGATATCACCGACGCCGTGACTGAGATTTTCCCAGTGTGATGTTCAGCGTGATTCTCAGCGTGATGATAGACATCTACAAGGGCCCCGTGAGAACTCCGAATTAGGAAAAAAATGGGGACCTCGTTGCAGGTAGTTGATTTAGCGAATTGCTCGGCTGACAGCCCCCTGATGTACATTCCCCCCGCTTATCACCTCATGCCTGACATTTTTTTCCTCACGGAACACTTTTTAATACAATACACGTTATACTCACCCGAGTTAACCCCACATCAATTCCCGTCCCAGTGATCGTCACTCTTATGATCAAAACAGGATCCTTCACCCAAAATCCAGACCCTCATCCCATGATGATAATCATGCACATGCTTCGCTAAAATAGTGACTCTTTTGCATCAAACGACAAACATAGATCGGTGCTAGCGTGGGAACGCCAATATCTTTATTTACTCACACCTGTATTGTTCAATTTTTACCCAGGGAAAATGAAGGGCTTAGCACGCCGCACAAGCAATTTATCAAAACAATAAATTGATCTAACCACGCCGCAAGGTTTATCCATCTACATACCATTCAGCCGGGAAAAAAAGGCCTCTCTTTAAAACCCCTCCTTCTTTTCTCAAAGACCTATTCTTACGCTATCCAAAAACGGAAATGCTGCACCTTTTGTGCCGTTGGAACTTATAATAGAGCTATCTCTCCCTTGCTTCGATGACCTGAAGCACCCTCATTTATCAATCCGCGGTCCGTTCTCAAATTATACGCGGAGACCTATCATATGACGCAAAATATTCTTGTATAGTGTAAAGTGATGGAATATATGTACGAATGGGACCGGGATCCACGAAAAGCTGGAATTACGGCTGATAATATCCGCTAAATATAAAAGAAGGAGCACATGACACCGAAGCTTCGATTCTTTCAAGTGGTACATCTTGTAACCACCGACAACGACCAATATCACAGCTTGTTCGCTTAAACTTCTAACCAACAGCATTTTACACTTTATACGTCCAGACCCCTCCAAAGTCGAGTAGTGAACGACAAGTATTCGAACAACGAGGCTCGAGATGGTGGCCTACATTGAAACTAGTAGTACAAAACGTAACCGATACAAATTGTGCGGCTCATAGTGAGAGGGAATTATCACATCAAATCAAGCATCTCCGACGTGTAGATGGTAACACCATAGCCCCTTTCCTCACCCCGGCCGGATCCCACATTTTCCAACAACACAAGGACAGTTTGATTTTTGACGCCAAATAACACATACTTCGGACTCAAAAGCTCATTCTTATTATCAATGTCCTAAATAAACATGAGTAATGAGTTTGATTTATTTTATCATAGAAAAAATACCCGTACCCAGGGTTCAGCGATTCCTTTACATTTGTCTATGAATTGCTGGTCTAACAGGTCTGCAGGTTCCGTTCGAACAATATTACGAGAGCTACATTTGTCCCACTTGGACGCATTGTCAGTCATTCGCACTATACATCCAATTCAAAGACTGACTTTGCATAAATCTTGAAGAAACTCCATGAAATCCCAGGGATTGATCACATCGGGGGTAGATGCCAAACAACGAAAATCAGGGCGAAGTGTCAACACACGTTCTAAAACCGCCGAACGAAAAGCAGCAATAGGAGCACAAAGCACCCTAGAAGCTACGCGCCTGAGTTTCGCAATTTCATGGATTGTCTCTGGAACAACTTGAGTCGATTGACCCGTCACAGTGAGGAATTTGAAGAGACTCGAAGAACAGCTGAGGAAATGTAGGAATGTTTCAAACGCAGTTTGACCCATTTCTGGGCAATAGTTGAACTTCCCGAACCGTTTTGGGTCAGTGAGGAAGTCTCGAAATGATGGATATATTCTATCCAGTTTTTCGCTTCCGGTGAGGGCCCAGCCAGAGAGGTAAGTGCAGGCGTTAAGTATGGTGGCTTTCGGAGCAGAAAGCAAACGACCAAACTCAAGGGCGGAAGTTTCTACCACACCAGATAGGTAATAATAATACATCATACCAAGAATTTCGCTTGCCACGGGTAGAAATTGGGCGGGAATATCGGAGAATGCACAAATGTAGAAGTGATCAATGGCACAATGTGGTCGCTCATCCGAAGGCGAGGGGAATCAATCATGTAGGACAGAAATCTCTCCAAATGTGCCTCCGGGGTACCACCGTCCTCCCGATTCACGAAATTAATAACGTCCTCTATGGACTCCAAGATGCCAGAAGATATCCTGGCCAGCTGCAAGATCTGTTCATCCGATGGCCACTTCTCTCCTGTTCTATGCAGATCTTCAGTCTCCAGACGACGGTCGTTGGATAAGTGGGGATGAACATCCCTGAACATGTAGCGAAGGATTAATGCCGCATCAGATGGGCCATCGTCATAACTGACAGGATGTTTGGTGTATACATATTGACCAATTGGCTCGAGGAAAAAGCCAGTAAGAGGTAGGACGGCCCTATCAACGGCAATGATCCACAGTAATGATGAAGAACGCCGCGGCAAACCGAATTCGCAGATGACATCATATAGCTCTTTATCATAATAGGACAGCCATCTGAGAACGATCACGGGTGGAGCAGTGATATACCGAGGATAGGATTGTTGAACTATTTTCCATGGCTCATTGATGAGCTTTTTGAAGAGAACGCGAGTGGGTAGTCTGAGTATTCTGGGATTATCAACCAATCTCTTGGCGAGAATGCGACGGTATGGGGGATAACGCGCGGCAAGTTGGGAAGTGATTTTTTCAATGGAGGAGTGATATGTGTCTCCGACTCCCAATCTATCAGCATTGCAACAGATGCTTGTAATAACACTGACTCTGTCAGGGATGTCTCGGGCAAGTAACCGCTGCTGTGGTTCAACAACGAAACAGACGTTATTCTTTCTATTAGTATCACAGAGCCACGAAATGATCTCCTGTGTAGGGCCTTTGTAAATGTTCAGGAATGGCTCAGGATATTGAGCTGGCCTGTCCCAAAGTATATCTGTACCTAGTCGATGAGATACTATTGTTCCAAATGAGAAATGCTGCTGTCTCAAGTCGGTGAATGCTTCAACTGCACGAAACTCACAGGGTTTCCATTTGTCCCAGAATGAGTCATCGCTATGGACCAGTTTATAGTAATCCCAAGGATATCCATCAATAAAATTTTCTATTGCGCCAGAATGGTGCTTCTTGAAAATTTTGATTACTATCCAGCGAAGTTATCAAGCCAGCCGCGGTGTTGATATCAGACATTCCAAGGCTTACCTTCTGTTGTCAATAACCCGCTCTTTATTGCGTGCTGTAGCTCTGGGTGCATTGTGATAAATCAATTTATGACGCTCTTTTGAAGCTGCGAAGTTTTCGAAGAGATATGGAGGGACTACGCGGACTTCACTTATCGATGCAGGCAGTGCAGAGGAACTGATTGCAGCACGTGACCTGCTGGTTTGCTGCAAAGAACGTCCCAAAAGGAATGGAATGGAAATCAAACACCTCCAAGTTGCCCAGCTGGTGCCTCAATTAAAAATGAGCGCTTGTATATTCATACATTGATGAGGTACAGCAGTGGTCACCAGTGAGCTAGACTGTCATATGATCCACATAGTATGAACTTCTCAAAGTCATTGTTGAATCAGGTGATGCGAGGTGAACAGGTTTTCTCATATAATTTATAGCATCGCAGACGTATATATGTCTATTCTCATACCTGTGTGTTGTTTATAAACTTGTCCAGCATGGTCTAATAGGACAAGGACAGTTTCATCTTCATAACCAAGTAATATGTACCTGGGACTCAAAGGGAATATCCCACCTTCAATGTCCTACTGAATCATAAGTAACATTTGATGAATTAGTAACAGAGAAATTTCCCATACCCAGGGTCCAGCTAGCCCTTTGCATGTATCAATAAATTGCCTGTCCTTTGGTCCTGCAGGCTCGACATGAACAACATTAGGTGAGTTAACTTTGTCCAACTTGGACATATCTTCAGTGGTTTGTGATATTTATTTGATGCAAAGTACTCACCTGATGCAGCTTGTGCAGAAAAAAGATGAACTCCCATGCATTAATTGTATCAGAGCTATATGCGAGGCAATGGAAGTCAAAATGGAGTGCCAGTATGCATTCCAAAATTACCTAATGAAAAGCTTTGTCTGGCATGTAGAACATCCTAGAAATAATACACCTGAGCCTCTCAAGTTCATTGTATGCATATGGATTAGCTGGAATTGATTGCACCCGGGATTCTAGGAACCCAAGGAGGTTTGAGGAATAACCAAAGAAATGCAGATATGTTTTGAGTACAGCAAAACCAGATTTTGGGTCATGCCAGACTTGTCCGGTCCATCTCAGGTCCTTTAGGAAGCATTGGAATAGCCCATGACCTGGATACCATCTTTCAGTCCCAGTAAGAGCCCAGCCAGAGAGGTAGGCAAATGTTACGATCTATTCTTGTTACCGTCCCCTGACCCAGGTCCATGTGCTATTGCTCCACATCCATATGCTCGCCTTGCCTACCTCGTGTACTTGTTCTCATCGTTAGTCAGACACCTCAGGCATACTTACTCAGCCCGCTTTCTACTTCTATTATTAGGTAGTCGACTCTTCTATAAGTAGTGTAGTTATACTCTGTATTTCCTTACGCTTTACCAACTTGCTATATTCCCTTATCGCTCTCAAGTCTTTGCCTTAAGTTGCAACCTGAGCTAATCGCTATAAGGTTGTAACATTTGGTAAAGCGTCATAAAGCTCACCTTGCAGAAAGACCTCTAGTCATTGAGGCAGGAAACCACGACAGGCTCAGTATATGAGCACAGACAACACAGAACTATTCGGAATCGATTTTGAAACACTTTTCTATGAAGGATACCAAAGCGGAAACAGATTCAAAGCACTCAGACATGAGGAAGACCAGGAAACAGAACCACCATCCGAGAACGACAAACAGGAGCCAGAAGAACCAGACCCAGAACAAATACCAAAGAACACACCACTCGACGAAGACCTGAACCGACTGGCAAAAGAACTTGAAGAACTAGAAATGAAAGAAATGGCCGCAAACAACACCGAAACCAAGACCAACAACGCAATCAACCACAAGGATGTCATGGAACCCGGATTTTTCCATGGAGATAGGAACAAGTTTAACGACTGGTGGAGAGGAATGGAGATTTTCCTCAGATTTAGCAAATATGAAGACGCAGATTCAAAGATACTCCTCGTCACCAACCGCCTGAGAGGAGAAATCCCAGGATGGTTCGCCAAGAAATGGGAAGACAAGATCATCAAAGGAGATGATACCGCAGACTGGAAAATCTTTGCCGAAGAAATCGTAGAAGCATTCTCACCCGGAAACGAACAGCAGATTGCTAAAGACAAAATCGAGTCCTTCAAACAAGGAAACCTTCACACCAATGACTTCCTTGTCAAATTTGTTGCCCTTGTCAGTCAATCCCGATCTAGTGAAGACCATGCGCTCCACCTCTTGAAACAACACACCAGATCGGACGTAATCCACACTATCTTGGGGTATCCCCCTAATGCCATTCCCACCTCCCTCAAAGGATGGGTCTCTGCCATAGGATCCGTCAGAAGGGGATGGGAAGATACCAATAAAAGACGACGAAATGACCATCGCACCGCCACAGGAGTTACTTATGGAGGAAATGGACAACCCATGGAAATCAGAGCCAGGAAGCTGGAATGGGATGCCAACGGCAAACCCAAATGCCTTAAATGCGGCAAATTTGGCCACATAAAGAAAGAATGCCGAAACCAGGGATTTAGATCCAACATCGAATGCTACAATTGTGGCAAACCAGGCCACATCGCCAAAGTCTGCCGAAACCCCAAGAAACAAACCAAGATCCGCACCATCACCACCAGAGAGGAAGGAACTGCTGAAGAAACCCAACAGGATTTTCCCAAAGGTTTGGAGTAGGCACAAACTCGTGAACCAATGTATCTAGCCGTATGAGAAATCGATATGTTTGCCCTCAGAAACGACTAGGAGTGCAGGAGTTAATACTCAAACCCGAAATCACCAAACCCAACAGAGAAACCTTCCAAGCTAAAACCATGCTCGACTCTGGATGCACCCACACCTGCATCGACAAACGAACTGTCCATAAACAGAGAATTCCCACCCATAAACTCGATCGCCCCATTCTGGCAACCAACGCTGATGGAACCCCGAGCGGAAAAGAACCTATTACCAAATTCGTCAACCTGGACCTAAACATAGAAGGACACCAAGAGACCATTGACGCAGTAGTAGCCGAACTGGACTCAGCAGATATCTTTATCGGACACGACTGGCTAACCAAACACAACCCGGAAATCGACTGGAACCGAGGAACTGTAACTTTCTCAAGATGCCCACCCGAGTGCTCAATAAAACATACCAACTTCTCACTCCCAGAACACCTACGACGCCTCCAGACCAAATGGGAAGACTTCGAAGAAGAGAAAGAACCCGACCCAACTAACCCCCTTGACCTACCGGAATACATGAGACCTTACACCCATCTTTTCAATAAAAAGAACTTCGACAAACTACTGGAACGAACCCAATGGGACCACGAGGTCAACCTGCTACCGGACGCCCCTAACGAAATCGACACAAAGGTCTACGAAATGACTCCAAAGGAAGAAATCGAACTCAACAAATTCCTGGACGAGAACCTTGCCACCAAACGCATCCGACCATCGAAAAGCCCCTACGCCGCCCCATGCTTCTTTGTACCCAAGAAGGACGGCTCACTAAGGTTGTGCCAGGACTATCGCAAACTCAACACGGTCACCATAAAAGACAAGACCCCCCTACCTCTAATTAGTGAAGTCATCGGAAAACTGAAACATGCTAAATACTTCAACAAACTGGATATCATTTGGGGTTATAACAACATACGAATCAAAGAAGGAGACGAATGGAAAGGCGCCATCCTCACCAATCGAGGACTTTTCGAACCAATGGTCATGTTCTTCGGAATGTGCAACTCGCCAGCCACCTTCTCCCGCTGGATGACCACCATCTTCAGAGAAATGATCCAAGATGGTTCACTAGTCAACTACATAGACGATTTCGCCATTCCTGCCGACTCTATCCCCGAACTGGAAGAACGAACATTACAATTCCTAAAAATAGCGGACGAAAACAACCTATGCTTCAAACGAACCAAGTGCGAATTCAATGCAACTAAGATCTCGATGCTCGGAATGGTCATAGGCAACGGCCAAGCAAGCATGGAGACCGAAAAGGTCGAATCAGTTCAAAACTGGAAAATGCCGACCTGCGTAAAGGACATCGAACGGTTTATCAGTTTCGCAAACTTCTACCGACGATTTATTCAGGACTTTAGCACTCTTGCTGCACCGCTCAATGCCTTGAAGGGAGGTAAGACTCCAAAACCCTGGAAATGGACCACCGAGGAACAAAACGCCTTCGAAACCATCAAGACCGCCATCACCAATGAACCCGTCCTAGCCCTACCAGACAACGAAGGAAAATTCAGACTTGAAACCGACGCATCCAACGTAGGAATTGGAGCCGTCTTATCCCAGGAACAAGAAGGAAAATGGCACCCAATTGCCTTCATGTCCAAGGCCCTCACCGACGCAGAAAAGAACTACGAAATCTATGACAAAGAGCTTCTTGCCATAGTCAAAGCAATCAAGAACTGGAGACACTACCTGCTAGATGCCAAACATCAATTCGAAATCTGGACCGACCACGAAAATCTCAAATACTTCCGCGAACCACAAAAGCTAAACGCCCGCCAAGCCCGATGGTATCTCATGCTTCAAGAATATGACTATTTACTCTGACACATTCCCGGCAAAACCAACGTCAAGGCCAACATCCTATCCAGACTCTTCCGACACGAAAACCCCAAAGAAGAAACCCAAATCGAGATGTTCAAAGACCGCATTATCCTACAAACCCTATCCGAAATTCCTACCTCACTAGAAACCACCATGCTCCTAAATCGAAATTTCTCAATCTCCGCGGACCCCAACATCCTGAAACAAATTAGTAACTCCAAACATCAAGAAAACCACGTCATTCAAGAAAAGAACAGGAGACCCGACCAATTCTGGGAAGAGAATGGCATAATCTACCGAAATGGAAAAATCTATGTACCAGACGAACCCAAACTTCGAGAATCCATACTTTTGGACCACCACAACCCACCCGATATCGGACACCCCGGGTCCTACCGCATGCTCGAACTTGTGAAACGAACTTTTTGGTGGCCCACGATCAAAACGGACGTCAAAAGATTCGTGAAAGGATGTACCGAATGCCAGAAAAACAAGATTAATCGACAACCCGGCCATACACCCCTCAAACCGCTACCCATCCCCAAGGCACCGTGGCAAGAAATATCCATAGATATGATTGGTCCTTTACCCAAGTCCGAAAACCATGATGCCATACTCGTAATAGTCGACCGATTCTCCAAAATGATCTACCTAATCCCCACCGAAACCTCCCTCACGTCAAGACAACTAGCCGAGATCTACAAGAAGGACATCTGGCGCATACATGGAATACCTAAACGCATCATTAGCGACAGAGGACCCTAGTTCGCTTCCAAATTCATGAAAGAATTATGCTCTGCCCTAGGGATTGAAAGGAATCTTTCCACCGCCTACCATCCTCAAACTGACGGTCAAACTGAAAGGATTAACCAAGAAGTCGAATCCTACCTGCGGAGTTTTGTTAACTATAAACAGAATGATTGGGCAAAATGGCTTCCCACTGCGGAATTTCAATACAATGACAAAACCCACGCTGCGACCAAGCAAACCCCATTTTTCCTCACATATGGTATCCATCCGTGGAAAGGAAATCTAACCATTAACTCGGATAACCCCCTGGCTAACGACTTCACCGCGGAATTAGAGAAAACCCGAAACGAAGCACAAGCAGCATTGAAAGAATACAACTCCATTATGTCCGAACGCAGAAATCTGAAACGGCAAAAGAACCCCTTATCCAAAGGAGACTTAGTTTTCCTAGAAGCGACAAATGTACGATCAAACCGTCCTTCGGGAAAATTCGATAACAAGAGATATGGACCCTTTGAAATTCAAGAACCCATTGGAGAAACTTCTTTCCGTCTAAAATTACCTGAAACTTGGGCTATACACGACGTTTTCCATTCATCCCTCCTCACCAAATTCAACGAACCCGAGTTCAACTGTCAAAAGACTCCACCTCCACCCCCCCGGATATTATTAACAATGAAGAAGAATACGAAGTAGAAGAGATCCGTGGACATAGGAAGAAAGGCCGAGGAACCCAATACCTGGTACACTGGAAAGGCTATGACAGCTCCGAAGATACATGGCAATCCGCAGCCGACCTTGAGAATGCACAGGATCTCCTATCCGAATATAGGAAACTCAACAACCTCCTGTGAATATAAAAGGAAACCAACCACACTACCACTGGTATAGCATCGTCTATTGGTTCGAAGAAGACATCATGAGCACCCAAAACTCTGCCGAAACCCTCACCACTCCCGAACAAGAGGCCTACCACAACCTCATCATCGATTCCTTCCGGAGCTCCGCCAAACGAGAGCTCATCGAAATCTACAGCACAGTAACAGATGTGGACAACCGTTACGCCCACACCTACGTCCCACTAATCTATGACTGGCCAAAAGGAGTAAACCCAGCTAATGAAGAAGAAAAAGACCACATGGTGAAAGTCATGAGAAAGGAGAGACAGCTGATCAAAAAGATCATAAGGAAGTTGCAGATGATGGAGGACGAGTTGAAAGATCTCACCGAGGAGATAAATCCGAACGCCTATGGATGGGCCGCAAATGGAACATGGGGAGAAGGATGGGAAGCACCGGCAGAAGAAAACAACCAGCAACAGTAGAAGTTGCCTAATAGGGAGGAAGGAACAATATAAAACCAGACCGTTTCTCTTTTTCTCTTTCTCATCCCAATCTGCCCAACATTGCGCTCACTGCTAAATATGTTCCTCTGCTTGAACTCCTAGCCAGCATGAACCCCACCTCCAATCCAACCACCTGTACCATCACCATCCCCGTCGATGAAGCTATGCATGCTGAATACATCCAACGCAGACACTCCACCCTCTCCCGATGCCGCTATCTCCTCAGAATCCTGCACGCCATGGTGCAACTCCGAGAAATAGGAGCCTCAATCATCCAACTGAACAACAACACTCAGAACATCGCAGGAACTGTAATCTCTCCCATCAGACTGTGTGGAGGAGATGAAGGAATCGTAGCAGAACACTTCAACAAAATGCTTTCCGAATTGAACAAGATCACCAATACCCATATCGAATTCAACGCCCACTCTATCGCCTGTCACTCAGCCAGAATGCTCGATGTATTGGATCGAGTTGGATCCGTCGAAGAACTAGCCACCGCAGACACAATCTGTAAACTTTATCGCCTGGAACCCGAAACTAGACCCAACACCCCACCCGCCGAAGTCATACCCATCCCTGACCCCACTCCCCTGCCTATCCTGAAACAAGAAGATAACCCCATGGACAAAGACTCTGACAAAGAGAACAAACCCCCGGGACTGAACCGCGTCCCCAACATCCACTCCCCCGAGCTCGATGACAAAACTGAATCCCTTTTCCGCTACCTGAGCTTCATTCCGCCCAGCACCATCCCTACCAAATTCAAACTCCCCACCACCTATGCGTTCGCCCACAACAATAGCCGATACAAAACCTCTAGAGAAAGAACCACGTACTGGAACGTTATCCTCACCGTCTTGCTGATGAAGAAGGGAAAGGACGAAACCTTCAAAGGATTGCCCGCACGCATTATTGTAGGAGGAAGAGACAACGCCCCCCATTTCATCGGTTTCAACAAGAAAACTGACCAGTGGGTCATGGCCGACACCAAGAGGAAAGTCTTGAATAACCTCTTTGCGCACATCTAACTCAGCTTTGATCGGAATCTGAAGCCTGAATGGAGGGTGATGTTACAATCTATTCTTGTTACCGTCCCCTGACCCAGGTCCATGTGCTATTGCTCCACATCCATATGCTCGCCTTGCCTACCTCGTGTACTTGTTCTCATCGTTAGTCAGACACCTCAGGCATACTTACTCAGCCCGCTTTCTACTTCTATTATTAGGTAGTCGACTCTTCTATAAGTAGTGTAGTTATACTCTGTATTTCCTTACGCTTTACCAACTTGCTATATTCCCTTATCGCTCTCAAGTCTTTGCCTTAAGTTGCAACCTGAGCTAATCGCTATAAGGTCGTAACAGCAAAGGTACTGAGGACATTATTTTCATCAATGGAAAGCAAACAAGCAAGCTGAAGAGGAGTTATTGCTAGATGATCCACTGAATAATAAATAACACTGAGGACTTGGTTTACAATGGAAATGAGGTCAGGAGAGATACTCAAGAATGTGCAAGTGAAGAAATGATTGAGAGTGCAATAAGGTTGTTTGTCTGACAGTGAGGGAACATCAGCTATATAAGTTTGGGATGAGATGCAATCCCATCAGCAGATAAGATGACTCACTGATAAAGGTGTAACACAACAAACACAAATTGTCCTATACAATTTGCCATCAATAAAATTTTCACCCTTACCTTTTTCTCTCTGGCTGTGTTCTGATCCCTGTCCAGCAATTTTCCCTAATTATGACTGACCTCTCACTTGCTGCACCAGACAACAACCTTCCTTTACCTCCAGTCCCAAATGTCAATCAAGGACAACAGAATCACAGCAGAGGGGAAAATAATGAGGGAAATCAGGGCCAACCTGATTTGACCCATGGCAATCAAAACCAGGGCAACCAACCTCAAGCTATTCAGGCTGGGGATCAACTCAGCCCACCTCACCAAATGACCATAGTTGACCCTCACTTTCTCCATTTGTGAGATAAAGACAAGCATAGGACCCCTGTCCTCTTAAGATTCTTTAACAGCCTCAGCCTTAGGGCGTGTTTACAATTGAACAAGGACAGGGAGGACACAAATGAACAGTGGGACAACTGTTACGACCTTATAGCAATTAGCTCAGGTTGCAACTTAAGGCAAAGACTTGAGGGTGATAAGAGAATATAGCAAGTTGGTTAAGCGTAAGGAAATACAGGGTATAACTATGCTACTTATAGAAGAGTTGACTACCTAATAATAGAAGAAGAAGTTGGGCTGAGTAAGTGTACCTGAGGTGTCTGACTAATGATGGGAAACTGCTGAGTAAACGCTGAAGAGACTAGATTGGTGTGAATGTGGAAAGCTAAAATATAAAAATATAAAATTGAATGCAAATGCAACCCTTTGAATTACACCGAGTCTCGAGTGTGGTTCGTGGGGAGAATAAATCAGAAAGAAAGTGAAAGTAAGAGTCTTGATTAAGTATTAAATGAAAATAGGGGTAGAATAGAAACATGAAACAAGTCTCAACTGAATAGAGACCTCTTCCAGGCCTATTCACGACGAGTGGCTAAGCTCACAATGACTGTCCTCAATAGGATGGGTTAGACACCTATCTAGGAGGGGTAGTGAGTCCACCCTAGTGATGCCTCAACAAACTCAGAGAGCCTTGACCTGCCTTTGTGCTTTGAGACAGACTGCAAGACAAGTTGAGCTAGCACCAAATGCTATCACAATCCTATTAGACCAGTGAAGATACTCTCTTGAGCAGAACACAAGTCCTTCCAAGTTGAGAAAGAACTTTTAGAAATGTTTAGAACACTGTGAAGTTCAACCAAACTCGATTTCACTTGCACAGTGCTTGGGCAAAGATTTGATCCCAAACCTTGTCCTTGACTGGTGACTATATACAATACACAATAAAAAACTGAGACAAAATAAACAAATATGAAACAAATAACCCAGTCCATATCCAGCGCTGAATGGGTATAGCCTCCTCGACTCATCTTTCTCCACCAATCAACAGTCTTGACTATTCAGTCTCCTCAACCAAACATCGCACTTGTCTAATCTCCCACTCCTCATTGGCTAACAAGCTTCCAACCCTAGACCCTAGTCTAGAAACTCTTGAGACACATCCCCCACTGATTAACCCATCGATAAGATGTCCTTGATTAGACTCAGCTTCTATCTCGCCTTTAGCTGCTTTGAGATTATCACTATTACTGCCTGATCTAGAGTCTCGACTGATAATTCTGACAGCCTTGCTTCAATTCATTCAGTCTCTACATGTGTGAATCACCCATTTCCTAGCCTTTCCATTTCAGGCAGGTAGTAGTTATAGATTCAGTCTAGCATAAGGTCCACTAAAGGAACCGTGCTCTGCTAAGTCCTCGAGCCATCCCATAGCCAGTCTCAATGATAATCCCCAATAAAGCCTTCCTAGACTCAGCCTCGAGACTTCTGTTTTAAAGTCCTTGAATGTGATTATATTTCCCCTAACAGTACAGTTTTCCTGTTAGGAATAGGTGGATGCAATCTCGACTGTTCCCTAGGTCAACCTCTCTTCACACATGTCCTCAGCTGAACTTATCTCTAACTGGGTGACCGATTGTTCATTCTCGAACTTAATACGTACACCTAACTGCATTAAACATATATTTTCACACATAAAACGGCTGGGACCGTAACATCTCCCCCCACTATGAAACAACTGTCCTCAGTCATACCAGACTCCATCTCGGAACTAAACTAATCATCTCCAACTTCTGGCAGGACTTCAATTTCACCCCTCAATGAGCATTTGCCCTGGCCAGTGGTGGATCGCCTGCTCCGAACATCACCAGTGGCTATTAATATCACTACCACCTTGTTCTTCCAGAACGGCAATTGCTGTGCTTCCTTTCTGATCGCCCCAGACCATGCGTTACTAAATTTAGCGCAATCTTCCGATCACTTTCCAAAAGTGATGTTTAAACTTCCTCAACTTCTTTTTTATTTTGCTGACCCCGCCCCATTTTTTCATGTTGGCACGATCTAGTGCATCTTGCCTTTTTTGTCTCTACCCTGTGGATCTTGACCTTGCTAATAGGGTATCTTCGACCGATGCCGAGCTCTGGCCCTCATTAAAAGTGGACCTTGCCCCCCCTTTGGTTTTCTTTCTCCCCATCATGTCCTCCTCACCTCCCCAGCTGCCCCCGAAGATAGCCATTGCCGCTATCCTCGACAAGGCGGAATGGGGTGTGCATTTTCTGTCCAACATCCTTCTCCGGCATTCCGAGCATTTTTGCGCTCTGCTGGCCTACCGAAAGAATCTGCAGCCAGTGGAATTGTCATCCACATCTCTGTCCAACACTCCGCAGACTATCTTACAGACTTTGCCCTTGGCTGTTTGCCCTTTATCTACCCCTCTGGTGCCTTCTGTTCTTCCGGCCATCGGTCGTACTCCAACGCCAGCACAACGTTTGCAACCTGTCTCTTTCCATTCTCCATTTTCTCGTCTTCTGACTCCTGCCACTCTCGCAGCTTCTTCGACTTCCTCAGCTTTGGCTCGGACTCCTCGTCAACCTCCTCCTCACCGATCTCTTGGTGAGTTGCCTATAGCTTGGGCACGACGTCTCTTTGCTGCTGTGCATGCTTCTAATATCGTGATTGCTCGAATCATAGCTTGGGTAGCATCAGAGGCTCCTCGGCCTAATCTGGCGGAGGTTCATGTCCCGCCTAATTCCGCTGCTAGTTCAACTGCTGGATCCACTTGTCGTGGTGAGACCAACCCTCCTGCCACCAAACGCCAACGTCTGCAGTCTCCGTTGCCTAAAACTACCCCTGAGGTAGTTCCCAAAATTGAGAAGATTTCTCCAAGCAAAGCTCTGGCGCCTGCTTGAACTCCCCACCCAGGATCTGGCAAGTGGCTTGCTCATAAAACTACCAGTAGTAAATTTCTGGCTGGCTCTTACACTGCCGTCGTGGAGATCACTTCCTCCTCCTCATCATTTTCTGAGCCTGACCCCGTTGTACTCAGTGACAAGGAAAGTGAAAGTGACGATGAAGACAAGGTGGTTCAAGAGGATGAGCTCGATGATTCTGATGTCGACATGGATAAGCCCTCTTCCAAGAAATGCAAACCGGCTGCCTCTCGTTGTAAGCCTGCACCTCCCACAAAGACTACCCCAGCAACTCACGCTCAAGCCACACACTCCAAACAGTCTAAATCGGTCAAGACTCCTGCAACTGTCGATTCCAACAGCTCAGAGGAACCTCACGGTATGTCTTTCTCTATCCCCTCTCTTTTCTCTGCTAACCTGCATTTCCTAGTCCGCACCAATACCTCCTTAACTCGCCAACTTGGTCTCGCTCCTAGTGCTCCTTATCTTGATGGTCTGGCTACGCATTTCGCCATCTCCTATGATCCGGTATGCCTATGTTTAGCATCTCTCCTTTCTTTTCTTTATTCATTTATTTCTAGTACTCTCCCTGCTCTGCCAACTGTGCACCACAGACAACCCTATCAAGCGCCACCATGGAGAGTCTGCTGAGGATGCCCAGCGTCACATCGATGCCCTCATCACTGGCATTGAATGTGACCAGTGCAACCATGACCGCACCGGTCACTGCAGCAAAACTAAACCCCCGGCCCTTCGTCAATTTGCAGCTGAGCTGTGCCACATGCCTACTTTTATCGTGGGCAATGGTACACCTGACACATCTTTCTTTCAGCTTTTCTCTGACTTTTATCTAGGACTCTGTATTTGTAACCGCAACCTCGATGTCGCCCGCTACCAAATTTAAGGCTTGGAGCGGCAGCTCAGTCTTGCCGTCTCTCACTATTGTACTCTCATTGTCAAGAGCACCATCGATTTCCTCGCAGCCTATCACTATCATGACAAGAAGCCTGAGTTCTGGATCGAGGCCCAACTCGTCTCTGACATTGAAGGCTTTGAGGCCCTACTCGCTGCCACTGAGCACATCATTAGTTATGATGAGCATGCCTTGACTGCCTCCAACCGTCCTTCCTACAATGTCAATGCTCTGGACAATATTTCTGGTCTGCGTCGCTCCGAAAATCTGCTTGTCTCTGGTCGCGCGCTTTACGATTCCTTCCGTCATTTTGGTGAGTGGATGGGTGAGAAGCCTTTCCTTGTCGACAACCAGCAACCTCTTGTTCAGCCATCCTGGTGGGACTATCACATCACTGCTTGTGATAAAGCCAACGTTCTGCCTTCCACTCACGCCAATCCTCAATTCTCTGAAGCTTTCGACGAGTATCTCCACATTCCTCTGATGATGGTGCCCAAGCCAGCAGCTATTCCTACCAAGCCCAACTTGCCTGCTAGGTCTCCTGCCGCTGCGGCTAAGGCTGCCCCGTCCACTCCTTCTGGGCAAACACTGCAGACTCCCCTTTCTCCGACCTCTCCTAGCGCCATGGACATTGAGGCCTCCTTCAACCAACCTCGCCCACTAACATCAACAGTCGTGTGGCTGCTTTCCCAGAAGGCGTTGAGGGGTAGGTATGCTGATTGGGTACTTGGTCAGTGCTGGCAGTCATCTCTGTTTTGTGTTTCTTTTATATCCACCTTGAACATTTATTTTTCTGTTTTTCCTTCTTTTTCTTGGACTTTCTCCCTAGTCTGTCTCGCATTAGTGCTTTACTACTTCTTAGTTGAATGTAGTTAGCCCTCTTTTTTCTCCAGACTAGTTCTTTCCCATCTCATTTTCTTTCTTGTCATGTGGCTCCCTTATCCTGTAGTAGCATCACGCTACATTGTCTCTTCTAAAATCCCCACTCAATTATATCTTGACTTTATCTGTGTCTCTTCTATTACTGAGTGTGAGTTCCAGATCCGAGACATTAAGCAGCTTGGCGTCTCTTAAGTGTTCCTCACATCCTCTACATAGTCCCTTTCGACTTATGGCTTCCTGTTTTCAAGCCAGCCTATAAATAGCCCAATCTATCATGGCCTATTTATAGGTCTACTTCCATATCTATTAGAGTAACCCACACCCACAATGTTGCCTCGGCGCAGCCCCTTGACTAATAGAACCACTTTATAAAATCCCATTATCCCTGAGTTGAAACCGATCCAAGGCGCATCACTCTCCCCCTCACTATGGAAACAGATGCCCTTGTCAATCACTGCTCTCGCTCAGAAAAAAAAAATTTTTTTTTTCTTGATCATATCCTCTCTTGCATTCTCAATGAATATAAGTTCTCCGCAGAATGTCTCACAGCTTAGCCATGTGTCTCAACTGTAGTTTGCACCAACTTTGATCATACAATAACTCCAATCCTTTCTGTCGCGGATGCGGCAGCCAAGGCCATGGTAGGGGTTTATTATGAGGTGGTTTCAGTTGAGGGAGGGGTCTATCCCCTTCCTACAATCTCTCCCACTATCACAATAGCATCTTGCCCTACTTTGATAGTAGCTCCTCAGACAAAGATTGCCATACCACTCCAATGCCTACTGAACCAGCACTTCCTGCTAAACAAGCTTACAAAGAAGCTGTACATCTCCTCAACGCAGAAATATCATCTTACTTCCATCACTTCAATTGTCGACACACTAGTCCTGCTGTTGCCCAGAGTCTGGCTGGTCCACTCGAGGTGGCAGGAAGTTTTCTGGTATCCCCTCTTCTCTCCTCAACCGACTCAGTCCATACTCATAATGTCCTAGACTTCTCTTTTGCAGGCCTTGCAACATCACACTGTTGCTCAGTCTTCCAGCAAAACCCAGCGGCTCCTCGCTTGTTCCAAGAGCATGTATGAATCCTATGCTAACTTCCGAGGCAAAGGCCACAAGCAACCCACAGTCTTCAACGAGTTGTGTACCATGCTCAGTGCTGTGGATCACAATCTTGGAAATGGTAAACGAGGTCCCCCTACCAAACCAGCTGCAGAATGCGATGACACTAATGGTCGAGGCACCTCTGAGCCTCCGGCCAAGAAGGTAAGATCAAACAGCTTTCTGCTTTTGCTTTTCTATACCAGCCTATTCTAGAGGCATCGAACTATTCCTTGACTCCCTCCAGACAGCTCTGAGTCTTCTGAGGACAAAGTAGAGTCACAGACTATTGTTGAGACTGCGACACTCTTCCAACCTTCCACTTCTTTAAGGTATGCAGTTCTATTTTGCACTCATTCATGCTAATCCACACCCTCAGATGGAGGTAGACAGCGAGGCTATTCCTCCCTCATCCTCAGACAGTCCTGAACCTGCCCCCCTTCAGAGTGCAGCCCCGATCACTCAGAATATCACCGGGCCCACTATCCTAGGTGACCAAGATCAAGTCATGCAGACTTGCCCTCATAGCAACTCCATGTCCATGACTGTAAGCTTCTCGCCTAAAACTGATTTTCCCTCAAACTTATTTCTTTCTCTCCTAGGACCTATATCCCGACACAGCACAAACAGTACACATTTTCCACCTGCCGCTTCCTGGCTCCAAGGTGCAACGAGAACTCTATCTCAATGCTCTCCGATTACAGCCTCGGGAACATCCTCCAATCTTGAACGTTATCTTGGCTGCTACTGGTGCGTCCTAGCCTCCTTTCACTTTTACTTCTTCTAACCCTCTTCTCAGCTGACACCTTGGTGTCCAACATTCATTCTTTGTCAGTTGAGGCCAATGAGGCCACCCACATCATAGTCTCAGATGCAAGCTATCAAGCCTTGCAGCACAAACTTTTGGCCACTACCACTGCTCTCGTCGAGTCTGCCCAACAACTTGAATTTACTACCTCTTGCTACTGCTTCTATGTGTGAGAGTACAAGTTCTTGTCTCAGCTCCTTGAGCAGTGTGATAAACAATTCCAGAACAAGGTAGACAAGTAGGCTATTTAATACTATAGCGTACTTGTCCAAGACTAGTTTTCTCCTAGTTAGTTTTCAATAACAAAGGTTCTAGTCTCCCTCGACTGTCTCCTCGTCTGACTCATTAGCTTCCTCGTCCAAATCAATAATCTTGACTGGTTCCTCCAATAGTTCTAACTCTTCCTCACTTGTATCCAACAACTTAATGATCGTGTTGGAATACTCGAGTTTCTCCCTTGCCAGGTAAGGAATAACTCGGAACACAGCAACTTTATTCTGCCATACTGAGCCATCCATCTTGGCAAGTACATAGGCACCCCCTTTCAACCTTCAAACCACTACCATGGGTCTGAGATATCGAGGTTTCATTTTCCTATTAGCTGACATCTTGATCGCAGAATTCCTCACCAGGACCAAGTTTCCTGCTTCCAGATCATATTCCCTAATCCTTGCTTTTGCCTCTTCCTCTAATTTCAAAGCTCAATCAACTTTTTCGTTCATTAACCTTGCCCTCATTTGCTCTACATGCTTTACATGTTTAGCCAGCGCGAGTGCTCGCAAACCGATCAACTCTGCAGTCTCAACAAATTGATCAGGATATTTCACCAACCAAGTCACCTTGACTACATCCAAAGGTATCATTGGATGAGCCCTGGTAACCATGAAGTAGGGAGAACATCCTGTCCCCTTTCTTACAGTAATCCTGTCTGCCCACATAACCTGATGTAGGTGCCAAAATCACTTCTTTACTTCACCATCCATAGCCTTGTATAACATCTGCCGTACATCCCAATGAGGCCTCTTGACAATGCCATTAGCCCTTGAGTTATATGGTGAGATTGTTACACCTTTAATTCCATATTTATCTTTGAGCCACCTCACCACTTTCCTAAATGGCGAGCCATTGTCCATGACTATTTTCACCAGACTGCCCCATTGACAGATTATGTCCTCGAATAACCATTGCCCAATCGATTTTGTGTCCTTGGTTCTTAACGCTTTCGCTTCCATCCATGACAAAAGTCCACATCTGCCATGCACAACATATTTACAACCATTCGAGGCAGGCATCATGTGTACCATGTCCGCATGCAAAACTTGAAAGATTGAGGGAGTATGCGTAACCACTGGTGGCAACTCCATCACCATCTTTTGTCGCACTTGACATAAGTGACACAAATGAACATACCAGCTAACATCAGCTTCCATCTCAGGCCACCAAAACCGTTGACTAATCAGTCTTGACGTAGCATACACTCCTCAATGCTCCAATTTATCATGACATTCCCTCATGATTTCCATCCTATTTTCTATCTTGATCACCAACTGAGCATAATCATCCCCTGGTCTTCGACGATATAACTTCCCGTCTTTATCCAACCAGAAATTTGATGCCACTCTTGACAATTTCACCTCCTTGACTGTAAGTCGATCCTTTGGTAGTCCCTCCACTCGATGTACAATCCAGTCTCGGATTTTTCCCAATTGACTATCCTGGTCTCGAGCTGCAATTGTCCTGCGATCCTCATTGTAACCATCTCGACCGTTTCCTTCATTTACCGCCTGTTCCTCTTCCTCGATCATTTTCCCAAGGAATACTCGAACTGGTTCGGCAACGTCTCAATTGTTGGATAATCACCGCTTCTCAGCTATTTCCGCACTCAGACACTTTCTTGTGAAGTCGAGGTCCAATTGATAACTATGGTCCATTGCTATCACTTCAGCAAAGAAACCTTTCCTATCATCGATCTCCTCGACAAAGTCATCTATTGGTAGAGGATCTTCTTCTTCCTCATTATCCTTGACTAGCTCAATTTCTTCTCCATCATCATCCAAACCATCATCATGCTGTCAAGTTGTTTTATCCCCAGGATACCATTTCCTCCGAGACAACCCATCAGGTCCAAATCCTTTTCCTTTTTGATGAACCAGTGTGAAGTGGAAATGAGTTCGAATATAAACCACCCAACAATTCACGGCTGCACTGAGTAACTTGCCAGCATTATTTAACATCCCATGCAAGTACTTCACATCAGTCTCAACTATGAGGTTTCAACACCCTCGAAGTAAATAACTTTCTTCCTCGAGTGCCATATGCAGTCCAACTAACTCTTGCTTCGGCTGAGAATATTGCTGTTGCCTTGGATCCATTAATATCGAATTAAATTTGATATAATGAATTATTTTTGGCTCCAACTTGTCTTGCTGATACAGGTAATATCCAACAGCCCTCCAAGATGAGTCCACAGCTAATACAATTGGCTGCTCACTCGGAAACCTCGGATTCCTTGTATGAAAACAGTCTCGGATAGCCTCTTTAATCTCGAGCTGAGCTGCTTTCTCAATTGCACCCCACTTGAAGGGAACTCCCTTCTTGCAAAGATTACACAAGGGAACCGCCTTCATAACAAAGTCTCAAATGTGATGTCTACACATTACTGCCGTCCCCAGGAAAGCTCGGACGTCAGTAGTGTTTTCACAGTCACCCCAATTCAAAATTTTCTCGATCATTTCTGCTTTCTGCTTTTGCCCTTTATACGAACACTCGAACCCTAGGATAACCACTGTGTCCGCACATATCATCATTTTAGGTCCCAAGAACGTTCCCCCAGCATACTTCATTTGCTGTAGAATACAATTCATGTTTTCCATATGCTCGAATATGAATTTTCTAATTCCTGAGTTATCAGGTAAGACTTCCAGTACTCCCTTGGCATTTTCATATCTAGTTGTGGGGCCCCTAATTGGCACATTGTCTATATATGGCAATGTGAACTCGGGAATCTCGTCTCGGAGAATGTAAGTCATGTCCTCATGGAAAATCAGCACAGAATTAGTCCATCCCATTGGCAAGGTAACCAAGTGTAAGGCCCCAAACGGCGTCTGGAACATCGTTAAGTCCCTCAAACCCTCGGCGATTTCTCTTTTGTCGTAACCCACATACAAATCGAGTATCCCATTACAGGCTCAACCTGCAAAATGCATTGCCAACTCCTTGGTCACAGGTGGTAGCCCTGAGTGCACGATCATAACCTTGTTCAAAGGCTCGAGACTGTGCACTAGGCGCAAACTCTTCCCATCCTTCTTAATTACACAGAACCATCTTGACCGATAAGACACATTTGAGGGCTCATATACTCCTGCGTTGATCTTTCTCTGGATGATCCTACATACTTCATCATAAACCGCAGGTGGGATTCTCAAGTTTCTCAAAACCCAAGGTGTATGAGGCACAGTAGGAATCTTGACTGAAGGGAAATATTCTTTCTTGAAGCTCCCCCTCTCCAAGTCGTCCCACACGAATGCTTCATTTTGCGCTGTGACTAACTAATGCATTAACTTCACCTCCTTGGGCCACAAAAACCCATCACTATGCGCTTTATCCATCTTTAACATCCACTCCTCGGTATATCTTCCCGTCGGTATGAACTCAGATGGTTTCCTTGATAGTTCCAGCATATTTTTTAGAGGATCCCCGATAATATTTCTAACAATTCAAAATTTATCCGGTACTTCTCCTAGGACAGGCCTGACTTTCAGCGCAACTGGCTTATACTTCTTTGCCAGACAGTGCACTAAGTCTCGAGGGTCACCTGGTTCCTCCAACTCTTCCACCGCAACTGATTTATTTCTCAAGTTGTGTGGTCTTGACAGTATATTCAGGTACTGCTTGAATGTTTTCTTCTCATCCGAGTCTCTTTTTCTTTCCAAGCTCTTTGCTAGATATAAGAGTTTGAGCTCATCCGTAGTATATGCTTCAGTCTTGATAGGCAAATACTCTGTTATACTAGCTTCTCTGTTTTCATCCGCTTCAATTATACAAGCCGCCTCTCCTCCATCCCACTCGTCAGAATCCTCGAGGCGACTTAAAAATTTACTGATGGCTGAGAGGGAAGTTGTCCTCAACCATAAGTCGGGATACAAGTGGAGGCCTTAGTCTCAGGATTCTTCAAGTTTAGATACTGTCTCCCATCTTGGTGATTTACAACCTCGCTTGCTGTAACCAAGTCAAAAGGACGGCCCAGTAAGACTTGATATGGTGCCTTCTCGACTACGTGCACCTGGAGCTGTACTGTGAGATCCCCTAAGGTAAACGGCACATTTCTGGCTAAGCCACACGTCTGAGACACCTGCCCGTTGGCCGATTGCATGTTAATTTGCAGGCTCGGATCCCAACTGAGTTTACAATCCACGGCAGCCTCCCTTGACATCATCACCACTTGTGACCCACTATCTAACAGTGCCTCTTCCTCTCAGACACCATTAATCAGTGTTGGATGACCGTCAATTCAGCTACATCTTTTGCTGAGAGACGATCCTGCTCTGCTATCGCAAATATCATAGTCCTCGACTCTTCTGCTGAGTATTGAGTCAATAATTGCAGTACTGGGTCTTTCCCTGTACACATATCCTTGACCCCACTAGTCTCAACTGATTCCCCGGTCCTCATTAATATGTTTACATTAATGACTCTACAGGATCTGCCTTCCTCATCTCCTGAGTTGGTGTTCTCCTCCATCTCGACTGACTCCGGTACCTCCGCCACTACCTCCTCGATGACTGATACTTCACCAGTAGGTACTCTCTTCTTCGAGATGGGTCCCTTCATGGCTTCTTGCAGTCGAGGGGCCAACGCCAGAAGTTCTTTCTGCATAATCGTAATATGATTCCCTTCAAACCTCAATAAAAGTTCCGCTACATCTACACCCTCCTCAGCCTTAGTCTGGTGTTTATATGTCGGTCCCTTTTTATTCTCCTTAAAGTAATTGGCCGGTAGTGGTGGAACTTCTACCACCGCTTTCATCCCTGGTACCTTCCTATAAGGAAACTTCTTGACTCTTGTAGGCAACATCTCTTTTGCCTCGACTACTTCTTTCACTTTATTTTTCTGCTTTTCCCCCGGGTTCTCTTTCCTAGAATCGTCCTCGGTTGCCTTAATACCTGAAACTAACCTGTTTTCCAGAGAGCGGCTTTGTCACTGGACATCCTAAAAAACCGAGCCCTGCTCCTTCGTGGAAGAAAGCAAACTCAATAACTCTCTCAAGAGTACTTCCTTGCTATTATCTTCGCTCTCTACTATAGTCTCGGAGTCTCCCTGTGCAGAACTACCCGTCACGTCTGGTATTTTATGCAGTAAGACCTCCATCCCGGCAATCTTCCCTTTCAAACTTTCTAACTCGAGATCCTTTTTATTGATCCCTTCTTCCCTCTTCAAAATGGTTGGTGGACTCTCATAAGTAGGCCCTATATATCCTGTATCCAGATCCTTGTCCGCGGGTTCATAAATCCAGGATGCAACCGTCGCAGGCATAAATCTCCTAACACACTCTCGGATATTCAACCCTGCTTCTCAAGGAATTGCCGCACCATTTGCAAACTGAATCTTGTTACCATCCGTCTTGATCTTTCCATCCTTCTCATCTTGCATCTTATAAGAGCAGGTTGCCCATCTGTGGTCCTCGCCACAATAGAAACATCCTTGATGACCTTCCAGTGTGTAATTACTCAGGAAAGGTTGTCTCGGATGCGGAGGAAAGTTATCCAGCGGTCTTGATCCTTGAGTAGTGAAACTCGATCTCAATGAGTCGAGACTCCCCTGTAAACTCTTCTGCTGCGTCATCCATAAATCTTTCATCACATTCATTTCTTGTCACATTTCTTGGCGGATAGCTTCAACATCTGCCGATCCTTGCACCACGGCTGTCATCTCGCATTTTGTGGAGCCTTTTGCTTTTGCTGCAGCTTTCTCGGCAGTCGAGTCAGTAGATCTAACAAGATTTTTACTTCCTACTAACTCCACAGCCTTTGAGATTACTTCCTTCCAATCATACAGATCCTCGTTTCTAGTCTGGACATTCGAGCCAGCATTCCTCAACGTTCCATTCAAAGCTAGCCTTATATTTAGCTGGTCTCTAAATGTCAAGTCAAGAGACGACACAAACGCCTTGACTATCTCTCTATTCGAGATAAGTGCAGGAGGTTTCAAACACTTTTCAGCTATGACCTGGAATTTACGCCTGAAAGACAACAGTCATGACTCCTCGGCCAAAGTGATAACGCGGAATCTCAAACACAGATCCTTTAAAGCTCCCACCAAGCCTGCTTCTTTTTCTACAAGCTCAGGATATTCTGAGTGGAGCGCCTTTCTAAAGCCGCTCCATCTTCCCGCGGACTCTGGAATGGCCAGCCATTCCATTCTAATGTTGTGCGGAACGTAGGCTAACACCCACTTCATCTTCTTGTTCTCATCTGTCAACGTGACCAATTCACAAGTCTGGTCGAGGCACCAAATAAAATCCGGTAATGCATCTACATCACCCTCCCATTTCGGTGCGCCAGCTGTCATTGGTGCAGGCATCTCCCTTCTAGACATTCTCGGTCTTGCTGGTGGTGGTGGTGGATTTGTAGGGGGTTTTGGCTGTACAGAAGGCTGGTCCGGAACTGATGTTCTTTTAGCTTGAGGGGAACTGGTAGGGGCCGTGGGTACTGAAACACTGGCTGCAGCACTCGAAGATGAAGTCGAGGGAGAGATAGGCTGAGTTGTGGATAATTTTTCAACTTCCGAGGGCACAGACTCCTCCGGATGAAAAACATCTTTCAGTTGTTGTTGGTACAAACTCAGAGCTGGTGGATTAAAAGCTAAACCAGTAGCTGATGATCCCCCTGACTGTCGAGTGAACAGTGATTCTCTGAGACTGATGGAATTCGCGGAAGAAAGTGGTAAGCCCTCCCTAGGTACTACTGGCACTTGAATATGAAGCGCGGCTGCAAATCTACTTGGACTGGCTGATCCAATTATAAAGCCCCCTGGAACTTCCAATCTTGACTGATCAGAACTCCCAAACGAACTCTCTAATCGCCTTTCCAGAAACGGGTTATGCTCTGTATCGTCCGATGCTCCCTTGGTAGGAATTCCCCACACTTTGCATGTAAATTTGGGCTCGACTCCTGTCTCAACCTTTAATCTCTGACTCTCTTCTCCCTCCTTTCCTTTTTCTCTTCACTTCTCTTCCCTAGCTTGCTTCAACACTAAATCTGGATCCTTGGGGATGGGGATGAGGCTTGAGGCCTGCGAGTTCGAAGTAGCCCTCCCTGATTTCCCTTTTTGCTCCAGTTTTCTCCAAGACTATGCTCCTGTCCTTTGTCCTTTCCTAGACCACCTCTTTCAAGCTGTATCACAAAGGCTCAAACAAAATAACCTCTGAAAAACTTAATCACTTTCAACCTGAAACTCCCCTCACGGTGGGCTCCAGATGAAGAGACTAGATTGGTGTGAATGTGGAAAATAAAATATAAAATATAAAATTGAATGCAAATGCAACCCTTTGAATTACACCGAGTCTTGAGTGCAGTTCGTGGGGAGAATAAATCAGAAAGAAAGTGAAAGTAAGTGTCTCAATTAAGTATTAAATGAAAATAGGGGTAGAATAGAAATGTGAAGCAAGTCTCAACTGAATAGAGACCTCTTCCAGGCCTATTCACGACGAGTGGCTAAGCTCACAATGACTGTCCTCAATAGGATGGGTTAGACACCTATCTAGGAGGGGTAGTGAGTCCACCCTAGTGATGCCTCAACAAACTCAGAGAGCCTTGACCTGCCTTTGCGCTTTGAGACAGACTGCAAGACAAGTTGAGCTAGCACCAAATGCTATCACAATCCTATTAGACCAGTGAAGATACTCTCTTGAGCAGAACACAAGTCCTTCCAAGTTGAGAAAGAACTTTTAGAAATGTTTAGAACACTGTGAAGTTCAACCAAACACAATTTCACTTGCACAGCACTTGGGCAAAGATTTGATCCCAAACCTCGTCCTCGACTGGCAACTATATACGATACACAATAAAAAACTGAGACAAAATAAACAAATATGAAACAAATAACCCAGTCCGTATCCAGCGCTGAATGGATATAGCCTCCTCGACTCATCTTTCTCCACCAATCAACAGTCTTGACTATTCAGTCTCCTCAACTGAACATCGCACTTGTCTAATCTCCCACTCCTCATTGGCTAATGAGCTTCCAACCCTAGACCCTAGTCTAGAAACTCTTGAGACACATCCCCCACTGATTAACCCATCGATAAGATGTCCTTGATTAGACTCAGCTTCTATCTCGCCTTTAGCTGCTTTGAGATTATCACTATTACTGCCTGATCTAGAGTCTCGACTGATAATTCTGACAGCCTTGCTTCAATTCATTCAGTCTCTACATGTGTGAATCACCCCTTTCCTAGCCTTTCCATTTCAGGCAGGTAATAGTTATAGATTCAGTCTAGCATAAGGTCTGCTAAAGGAACCGTGTTCTGCTAAGTCCTCAAGCCATCCCATAGCCAGTCTCAATGATAATCCCCAATAAAGTCTCCCTAGACTCAGCCTTGAGACTGCCGTTTTAAAGCCCTCAAACACGATTATATTTCCCCTAACAGTACAGTTTTCCTGTTAGGAATCGTGGATGCAATCTTGACTGTTTCCTAGGTCAACCTCTCTTCACACATGTCCTCGGCTGAGCTTATCTCTAACTGGGTGACCGATTGTTCATTCTCAAACTTAATATGTACTCCTAACCGCATTAAACATATATTTTCATGTGTAAAACGGCTGGGTCCATAACAGCGCTTGATGGGGTTGTCTGTGGTGCACACCAAGCGGAAGTTGCATGTGCAGTTAAGACAGTTGGCAGAGCAGGGAGAGTACTAGAAATAAAGAAAAGAAAGGAGAGATGCTCAACGTAGACATACCAGATCATAGGAGATGGCAAAATGCATAGCCATACCATTGAGATAAGGAGCACCAGGAGCAAGACCAAGTTGGCAAGTTAAGGAGGTATTGGTGTAGACTAGGAAATGCAGGTTAGCAGAAGAGTGGTAGAGAATTTGGGTAACATACCATGAGGTTCCTCTGAGCAGTCAGAATTGACAGTCATGGGAGTCTTGACCAACTTGGATTGCTTGGAGCGAGTGGTTTGAGAGCAAGTTACTGGGGTAGCTTTTGGAGGGCATCCAGGCTTACGATGAGAGGCAGCCAGTTTGCACTTTTTGGAAGAGGACTTGTCCATGTCAACATTGGAGTCGTCAAGTTTGTCCTTTTGGACCACTTTGTCTTTGTTGTTGTCACTTTCACTTTCCTCATTGCTGATCACAGCTTGGTCCGGCTCAGAAGGAGATGAGGAGGAGGAGGTGATTTCAACGACAGCAGTGTATGAGCCAGAGGTAAATTTACTACTGCCAGTAGTCTTGCAAGCAAGACATTTGCCAGATCCTGGGTGGAGAGTACAAGCAGGCACCGGAGCCTTGATGGGAGAAACCTTCTCAATTTTGGGAACTACCTCGGGGGTAGTTTTAGGTGATGGAGATCAGAAATGTTGGTGCTTGGTAGCAGGAGGATTAGTCTTGCCACAATGAGCAGAACCAGATTTTGAACCAGCATTAGAGATAGGCAGGATGTGAACCTCAGCCAGATTAAGCCAAGGAGCCTCTGTTGCCACCCTAGCTGTGATTTGAGCAACCATGATATTAGAAGTGCATACAGCAGCAAGGAGATGCCAAGCACACACTATAGGCAACTCACCAAGAGAACGGCAAAGGGGAGGTTGACAAGGAGTCTGAGCTGAAACTGATGAAGTTGAGGGAGCTGCAAAAGTAGCAGGAGTCAAAAGACAAGAAACAGGAGAACAGGGAGAGGCAGGATGCAAACATTGCACTGGCGTTGGAGTGTGAGCAACAGCCAGGAGAGTGGAAGGTACTAGTGGGGTAGACAAAGGGCGAGCAACTGAGGGTGAAGTCTGTGAGGTAGTCTGAGGAGTGTTTGATGGTGATATGGACAACAACTCCACTGGTTGCAGGGTTTTTTGGTAGGCCAGAAGAGCTCAAAAATGATCAGAGTGCCAGAGAAGGACATCAGATGGAAAATGTGCACCCCATTCTGCCTTGTCGAGGATAGCAGCAATGGCTATCTTGGGGGGCAGCTGGGGAGGTGAGGAGGACATGATGGGGAAAGAGAAGGCCGAGGGGGGCAAGGTCCGCTTTTAAGTTGAGGGCCAGAGCTCAGCATCAGTCAAAAATACCTTATTAGCAAAGTAGAGATCTGCAGGGTAGTGACAAAAAAGGCAAGATGGACTAGGTAGCAATGATGCACTATGTCAGCAGTGGTAGCACAGAATGGGCCATTGGCTGATGACGCTCCAAAGAAAAAATGAGGTGGGGTCAGCGAAATAAAAAGGAAGTTGAGGAAGTTTAAACATCAATTTTGGAAAGTGATCACCAGATTGTGCTAAATTTAGTAATGTGTGGTCTGGGGCAATCAGAAAAGAAGCACGGCAATCACCACTCTGGGAGAACGAGGCAGTAGTGATATTAATAGCTACCGGTGATGGCCAAAGAGACCAGTCCACCACTGGTCAAGTGGAAAGGCTCATCGAGGGATGAAATCGAAGTCTAGCCAGAGGTGGGAAATTCTCAGTTTAGCTCTGCAAATGGATTCTGGGTATGACTGAGGACAGTTGTTTCATAGGGGGGGGGGAGTGTTATGGCCCCAGCTGTTTTACGCGTGAAAACGTATGTTTAATGCGGCTAGGTGTATGTATTAGGCTCGAGAATGAGTAACCGATCACCCTGTTAGTAATGAGATCAGTCAAGGGCATGTGTGAAGACAGGGCAAACTAGGAATCAGTCGAGATTGCATTCGCAATTCCTAGCAGGAAAACTGTACTGTTAGGGGAAATATAATCATGTTCAAGGACTTTAAAATGGAAGTCTCAAGGCTGAGTCTAGGGAGACTTTATTGTATTATCATTGAGACTGGCTATGGGATGGCTTGAGGACTTAGTGGAGCATGGTTCCTTTAGCAGACCTTATGCTAGACTGAATCTATAACTACTACCTGCCTGATATGGAAAGGCTAGGAAATGGGTGATTTACACATGTTGAGACTGAATGAACTGAAGCAAGGCTGTTGGAATTACCGGTTGAGACTCAGGATTGGGTAGCAATGCTGATAATCTCGAAGCAACTGGAGGCAAGATGGAAATTTGGTCTAATCAAGGACATCTTATCAACAGGTTGATCAGAGGGGGATGAGTCTTGAGGGTTCCTAGACTAGGGTCTAAGGTTGGAACCTTGTTAGCCAATGAAGAGCGAGGGATTAGGCAAGTGCGGTGTTTGGTTGAGGAGACTGAATAGTTGAGACTGTTGATTGGTGGAGAAAGATGAGTCAAGGAGACTATACCCATTCAGCGCTGGATATGGACTTGGTTATTTGTTTCATAATTGTTTATTTTGTCTCAGTCTTTTATTGTGTATTGTATATAGTCACCAGTGGAGGACAAGGTTCAGAATTGAATCTTTGCCCAAGCACTGTGCAAGTTGTTACGGTCCCAGCCATTTTACGCATGAAAATATATGTTTAATGCAGCTAGGTGTATGTATTAAGTTCGAGAATGAACAATCAGTTACCCAGTTAGAGATAAGTTCAGCTGAGGACATGTGTGAAGAGAGGTTGACCTAGGGAACAGTTGAGATTGCATCCACAATTCCTCACAGGAAAACTGTATTGTTAGGGAAATATAATCATGTTTGAGGACTTTAAAACGGCAGTCTCAAGGCTGAGTCTAGGGAGACTTTATTGGGGATTATCATTGAGACTGGCTATGGGATGGCTTGAGGACTTAGTGGAATGCGGTTCCTTTAGCAGACCTTATGCTAGACTGAATCTATAACTACTACCTGCCTGAAATGGAAAGGCTAGGAAATGGGTGATTCACACATGTAGAGACTGAATGAATTGAAGTGAGGCTGTCAGAATTATCAGTCGAGACTCTAGATCAGGCAGTAATAGTGATAATCTCAAAGCTAAAGGCGAGATAGAAGCTGAGTCTAATCAAGGACATCTTATCGATGGGTTAATCAGTGGGGGATGTGTCTCAAGAGTTTCTAGACTAGGGTCTAGGGTTGGAAGCTTGTTAGCCAATGAGGAGTGGGAGATTAGACAAGTGCGATGTTTGGTTGAGGAGACTGAATAGTCAAGACTGTTGATTGGTGGAGAAAGATGAGTCGAGGAGGCTATACCCATTCAGCGCTGGATATGGACTGGGTTATTTGTTTCATATTTGTTTATTTTGTCTCAGTTTTTTATTGTGTATTGTATATAGTCACCAGTCAAGGACAAGGTTTGGGATCAAATCTTTGCCCAAGCACTGTGCAAGTGAAATCGAGTTTGGTTGAACTTCACAGTGTTCTAAACATTTCTAAAAGTTCTTTCTCAACTTGGAAGGACTTGTGTTCTGCTCAAGAGAGTATCTTCACTGGTCTAATAGGATTGTGATAGCATTTGGTGCTAGCTCAACTTGTCTTGCAGTCTGTCTCAAAGCGCAAAGGCAGGTCAAGGCTCTCTGAGTTTGTTGAGGCATCACTAGGGTGGACTCACTACCCCTCCTAGATAGGTGTCTAACCCATCCTATTGAGGACAGTCATTGTGAGCTTAGCCACTCGTCGTGAATAGGCCTGGAAGAGGTCTCTATTCAGTTGAGACTTGCTTCACATTTCTATTCTACCCCTATTTTCATTTAATACTTAATTGAGACACTTACTTTCACTTTCTTTCTGATTTATTCTCCCCACGAACTGCACTCAAGACTCGTTGTAATTCAAAGGGTTGCATTTGCATTCAATTTTATATTTTATATTTTATATTTTATTTTCCACATTCACACCAATCTAGTCTCTTCATCGTGGAATATGAATTTTTGCTTGCATTAGAATAGGGACTTTCAGCAAGATACAAAGCTTTGGGTCTTGAGGAACAGTCCCAAGGTGATATCAGTATAATCGGTATATAATGGGGTTTCCCAGCATGTCTGATCATGTTGATGTCATCAGCTGCAGTGACTGATGTTTTCCCAGCATGATGCTTTGCGTGATGTTGAGTGTGATGATAGGAATCACAACGTCCTTGCATCAGCAAATCAGCTCAAATATTGTAGACCTTACATCATAAACAAACATTGTATTACAAATAAAGAAAATGTGAATGCTTATGTTCTGGTAAAGTGAAATGAATGGACAATACAAGCTTTTTAAGACCTTACAATCTAAATAAAAGAATACAATCATGGTACATTTTATTTGTTCAAGATTACAATCTTTTTCAAAGCATGTAATCATGTCACAATTTATTGTTTTAAGATTACAATCTTTTTCAAAGAATACATCCATGCTTCAATCTTTAATGTGGGATTACAAGCATGACTCCAATACTAAAATTAAATGGTATATGAATCTAACATTACACGAGGGCAGCATCAATGGTGCATAGCAGCAGCTGAGGGACTTGAAATTTTTTTTGAGTTTTTGACTTTGTGTATATATTTGATGTACGTACTAAGTGAGTAAGTCGGTACTGTGGCTCAGGTGTTTAAGTGGCTTGCTGCACGATCTTCCTCCCAGGAGGTCTGGTGTTCGATTCTCAGTGGTGTCAACAGGTCAAACAGCCCAAATATAGGTTCTGCCCGTTGGCTCATGCTGCCATATATGGCTGTATTAGGTAATAAATTTTGCTGTCCTCGGGACTATAAGATTGTAATCTGAAGAAAAGATTGTAATCTCAAAAAAAGATTGTAAGCTCTCCATTCTTCGCCATTGTTCAGGAAGCATACATTATATACAATATATTCAGCACGTTTCAATTTTAGTTTTCACCTTGCTTGAAACTTTAGACATAGTGGTATACTTTACACGTTGCCGTTGAATTCTAAAGCCTTACATTTTTTGAGCCGTTTTGCTGATGCGTGAGAAAATCCAATATTAGGCAGTTTTGATGAACTATGTTGCAGGGGGTTGATATAGCGAATTGCTCGGCTGCCAGCCCCCTGGCTATCTCTCCCTTGCTTCGATGACCCGAAGCACCCTCATTTATCAATCCGGGGTCCGTTCCCAAATTATACGCGGAGGCTCATCATATGACGCAAAATATTGTTGTGTAGTGTAAAGCGATGATGATGCCTCGGAGACTATATACTGTATATGGGCGGAACTATCCACGAAAAGTTAGCTTTACGGCAGAGAAAATCAGCTGAAAATAAAACAAGGAGCACATGATACCAAACCTTCATCGATTCTGTCAAGTAGTACATCTTGTAACCACCAACAAGGATCAAAAATATCAATTACTCGCCTAAACTTCTAACTAACAACATTTTCCACTTTATACGTTCAGGCCCTCCAAAGTCGAGTAGTAAACAACGAATGATCAAACGAAGAGGCTCGAGATAGCGACCCGCAATTGAGACTAGTAGTACAGAACGTAACCAATACAAATTGTGCGGCTCAAAGTGAGAAGGAACTATCACATCAAATCAAGCATCGCCGACGTGTAGATGGTAACCCCATAGCCCCTTTCCTCGTCCTGGCCGGGTCCCACATTTTCCAACAACACAAGGACAGTTTGATCCTTAACACCAAATAACACATACTTCGGACTCAAAGGCTCCTTATCACTGTCAATGTCCTAAATAAACATGAGTAATGAGTTTGATTCATTTTACCATAGAAAAAATCTCCGTACCCAGGGTTCAGCGATTCCTTCACATTTGTCTATGAATTGCTGGTCTAACAGGTCTGCAGGTTCGGTGCGAACAATATTGGGAGAGCTACATTTGTCCCGCTTGGACGTGTGGTCAGTCATTTGCATCATACATCAAATTCAAGGACTCACTTTGTATAACTCTTGAAGAAAACTCCTGAACTCCCGGGTAAAGGGCGAATTGGAGGCATATGCCAAACAGCGAAAATCAGGGCGAAGTGTCAACACACGTTCTAAAACCGCTGAACGAAAAACATTGTTAGGAGTACAAAGCGCCCAAGAAATCATGCGCCTGAGATCCTCAATTTGATAGAATGTCTGTGGAACAATTTGAATCGATTGACCCCTCAAAGTGAGGAATTCAAGGAGACTCGAAGAACAGCTGAGGAAATGTAGGAGAGTTTCAAATGCAGTTTGAACCATTTCGGGGTAATGGTTTAACTGCCTGGACCGTTTTAGGTCAGTGAGGAAGTTTCCAAACAATTGATGATCTGGATTTAAGATTTTGTCTCCGATAAGGGCCCAGCCAGAGAGGTAAGTATGAGTGTTAAGTATGGTGGCTTTCGGAGCAGGGAGCAAACAAGCCATCTGGAGAACAGTTCTCCCTCCCAGATGATGTGAATAATACATGATACCAAGGGCTTCGTTTGCCACGGTCAGAAATTGGGGGGGAATATTGGAAAATGCACGAATGTAGAAGTGATCGAGGGCGCAATGTGGTCGCTCATTCGAAGGTGAGGGAGTATCAATCATGTAGGACAGAAATCTCTCCAAATGTGCCTCCGGTGTACCACCGTCCTGCCGATTCACGAACTTGATAACGGTCTCTATGGACTCCAAGGTGCCAGAGAATATCCTGGCCAGCTGCGAGATTTGTTCATCTGATGGCCACTTCTCCCTTGTTCTATGCAGATCTTCGGCCTCCAGACGACGATCATCGGATAAGCGGGGATGAACATCCCTGAACATGTAGCGAAGGATTAATGCCGGATCTGATGGGCCAGCGTCATAATTAACAGGATGTTTGATGTATACAAATTGACCAATTGGCTCGAGGAAATTGCCGGTAAGAGGTCGAAAGAGAGTACCAATCACAAGGATCCACAATAATGACGAAGAACGCTGCGACAAACTGAATTCGCGAATTACATCAAATAACTCTCCATCAGGGGGTCCATTATACCAGGGCCATTCGAGAACGATCACGGGGGGTGCAGCGATATACCGAGGATGGGATTGTTGAACTACTTTCCATGGTTCATAGATAAGCTTTTTGAAGAGAGCGCGAGTTGGTAGTTCAAGTATTCTGGGATTGTCAACCAATCTTTTGGCGAGAATGCGACGGTATGGAGGATATCGTGCGGCAAGTTGGGAAGCGATTCCATGAATCTTGGGGTAAAATAAGCGACCTCCCAATCGGTCGGCATCACAGCAGATGCTTGCAATAACTTTAGCTCTGAAAGGGAAGTCTGCGGGGAGTAAATTTCGCTGTGGTTCAACAACCACACAGATGTTAGTCTTTCTCTTAGAATCACAGAGCCACGAAATGATCTCCTGTGTGGGGACTTTGTAAATGTTCAGGAATGGCTCCGGAGGTTGAGTTGGCTTGTTCCAAAGTACGATACCATCTAGTCGAAGAGATACTATCATTCTGAATGAGGAATGCTGCTGTCTCAAATTGGTGAATGCTTCAACAGCGTAAACACACATGGTTTCCATTTGTCCCAGAATGAGCCATCACCGTGGACCATTTGCTTGTATTTGAAGATATCTCCATCAATATACTTTTCTATTGTGCCGGAGTGGTGCTTCTTGAAGATTCTGATTACTATCCAGCGAAGTGTCAAGCCAGTGGCGGTGTCGATAGCAGACATTCCGAGGCCTACCTTCCGTTGTCAATGACCCGCTCTTTATTGCATGCTGTAGCTCTGGGTGCATTGGGATAAATCAATTTATGACGCTTGGAGCTGCGAAGTTTTCGAAGAGATATGGAGGGACTACGCGGACTTCACTTATCGATGCAGGCAGTGCAGAGGAATTGATTGCAGCACGTGACCTGCCGGATTGCCGCAAAGAATGTCCTGAAGGAATGGAAATCAAACAAATCCAATCGGTGCCTCAATTAAAAATGAGCACTTGTATATTCATACATTGACGAGGTACAGCAGTGGTCACCAGCGAGCTAGACTGGCATATGATCCACATAGTACGAACTTCTCAAAGTCATCGTCGAATCAGGCAATGCGAGGTGAACCGGTTTTCTCACATAATTTATAGCATCGCAGACGTATATATGTCTATTCTCATACCTGCGCGTTGTTTATAAACTTGTCCAGCATGGTCTAATAGGACAAGGACAGTTTCATCTTCATAACCAAGTAATACGTACCTGGGACTCAAAGGGAATATCCCACCTTCGATGTCCTACTGAATCATAAGTAACGTTCGATGAATTAGTAACAGAGAAATTTCCCATACCCAGGGTCCAGCTAGCCCTTTGCATGTATCAATAAATTGCCTGTCCTTTGGTCCCGCGGGCTCGACACGAACAACATTAGGTGAGTTAACTTTGTCCAACTTGGACATATCTTCAGTGGTTCGTGATATTTATTCGACGCAGAGTACTCACCTGATGCAGCTCGTGCAGAAAAAAGACGAACTCCCATGCATTAATTGTATCAGAGTTATATGCGAGGCAACGGAAGTCAAAACGGAGCGCCAGTATGCGTTCCAAAATTACCCGATGAAAAGCTTTGTCTGGCATGTAGAATATCCTAGAAATAATACGCCTGAGCCTCTCAAGTTCATCGTATGCATATGGATTAGCTGGAATTGATTGCACCCGGGATTCTAGGAACCCAAGGAGGTTTGAGGAATAACCAAGGAAATGCAGATATGTTTCGAGTACAGCAAAACCAGATTTTGGGTCATGCCAGACTTGTCCGGTCCATCTCGGGTCCTTTAGGAAGCGTCGGAATAGTTCACGACCTGGATACCATCTTTCAGTCCCGGTAAGAGCCCAGCCGGAGAGGTAGGCAAAGGCGCTGAGGACGGTGTTTTTATCAATGGAAAGCAAAAAAGCAAATTGAAGGGGTGTTATTGCCGGACGGTCCACTGAATAATAAATAACGCCGAGGATTTGATTTACAGTGGGAAGGAGGTCACGAGGGATATCCAAGAATGCGCGAGTGAAGAAATGATCGAGAGCGCAATACGGTTGTTCGTCTGACGGTGAGGGAGCGTCGGCTATATAAGACAGCAGTGTTTCCAAGTGTGCACGTGGCCCACCACCTTCCTCCCGATCCACGAACTCGATAATGACATCGATGGATTCAAAGACACCTGAAACTACTCTGATCAGATGGGGCATCTGGTCATCTGAGGGCCACTGCTCCTTGTTATGAAACATTTCTCCGTACTTCTGGCGAAGGTCACTGAATCCGTGGTGAAGAATTAACGCAGCATCTGATGGGCCGTCATCATAACGAACAGGAAATCTGACAATTCCAGGTCTCGGCAATGGTTCCATGAGGTCGCGGATCGGAATTTTGACATTTCTGTCGACAGAAATGATCCATAGTAATGAAGAAGAACGCTGGTACAAGCTGAACTCGCAAATTGAGGAAAATATTTCATTCATGCGATCAGCATTCCAGTGGAGGACAATGACAGGGGGCGCAGCGATATACTCAGGATTCGAATCTTGAACTACTTTCCATGGCTCATAGATGAGCTTTTTGAAGAGAACGCGAGTTGGTAGTTCAAGTATTCTGGGATTATCAACCAATCTCTTGGCGAGAATACGACGGTATGGAGGATAGCGCGCGGCAAGTTGGGAAGTGATCTGTCCAATGGAGGAATAATATGGTTGGGCTCCCAGTCTGTCAGCATCACAACAGATGCTTGCAATGATATTCGCACTGGTAGGAATCTCAATTGGGTATGGTGCTCGCTGTGTTTCAACAGCCAGGCAAATGTTACTCCTTCTCTCGGAATCACAGAGCCACGAAATGATCTCTTGTGTTTGGCCTTTGTAAATGCTCAAGAACGGATCCATGGCTTTCCACGGCTTATCCCAAAGCATCGTTTGACCAATACGAAGATTTACTGTCATTCGCAGTGAGAATGCTGCCTCAAATCGGTAAATCTTCGACAACACGAAACTCACAGGGTTTCCATTTGTCCCAGAATAAGCTATCGCTGTGGACCGTTTTCTCAAAACTCCAAAGATCTCCACTGATATACTCCTCTATTGGGCCGGAGTGGTGCTTCGAGAATACTTTAATTACTACGCAGCAGGTCATCAAACTAGTAGCAATTTTATATATCTCAAGGATTACCTTCGGGTATTGATAACCCTGCTTTGATTGTATGTTGCAATTCAGGGTGCATAGAGATGATTCTTGAGATCTTGCGAACCTAGATAAGCCACGATCGCTTAGAAGAAAGATAGGAAAGTAAGAAGCTGATCACCTTATTTAGTCGTGTTATGACACAACGTGGGATGATGGACCTGAGTGTATCAGAGCCGTACGGGATGTGTTCGAGAGCCCCGCAGATGTGCCTCAAGATTTGTGGCGAACACGAACTGACAGTTCACGAATTCTTGACTCTATCAGCCAATTGTTCTGTGAAATTTTGGCTGCATGATACAGCGACACAACATGCGTTACCCTCAGAGAATAGTGGCTCAATTCCAAGCGATTGAACGGTTAGCAAACTAATACTGTTGTTTAACTAGTTTAACTCCAGACAATGACGTTGTCTTACCGAATCCTTCAGATGACCAACAAAGCTTAACTCCGGCAGTTGTGAAAGCAATTAATCCGACAGGTAAGTCATTGAAGATAATTCGTCACCAACGGAGCTCCTAACATTGCCTTGGTGCACAATAATTTGCGAAGAGAAAGGTCCTAACATATGCATCACATTGCGATATGCGTTAGCAGAACAATTTCATTTGATATACAAGTTTACAATCGTACGAGTTCAGGATACAAGAATGTTTAGTCAACACGGTGAATAAGATCGGTATAGCGGACAACAGGCTTCTGCTTGTCAAGTAGAGGACGAGCCTCACCAGGAGGGAGATAGTAAGGTGCCCCCTTGATTTCGAGGACCAGAGAGTCGAGTTTTCCTTTAACCTATGGAAGATTGAGTCAATTTCAAACAAATACAACAACCCAATAAGTCACTCACCGTTGAGACTTTACAGCTAATCTTTTTGTCCTTCAAATATTTAACAACACTGTCGGGGTCATAAATCGAAACAGCCTTAGCGTCATCGTTCGGGCCCAAGTTTTTGCCAAGATCGCGACCAATATAGTAGTTCAGATGGATGAAGCCTTCAGCTACATGCTCCTGATTTGCGGCACAATTGGCACAAGTTTTTGCTGTAGTTCCACGGAAAGCATCGACGGTTCCAATGATGTTGTGGCGGGTAAGTCCTTTGCCTTCATCGAAGAAGAAGATAATAGAGAAACTGTCGTCGAGCTCATAGTAACTGAAGGTGGCGTGGATGACCCAGTCATACAACGCGACATGACTATCGTGGTCGCTTGGCGCAGTTTGGAAATGAGACAGGAGATTAAGGGCGGGATTATCCGTTTGCTGAGTCACGAATCCGTAACGCTCCCGGACCAAATCATTGATGTATCTCCTCCTGAATTCCTTGGACTTGCCTTTGGTAGCGTCGAAGTCGGGATAAGAGAAACCAAGCACCTCCCAATTCTCAAGATCATCAGATTGCCAAGGGTCCTGATTTTTGGTGTAGAAAGGCTCAAGGGCTGGGTAAAAAGTAATGGCGAGTTAATAATCAGCATAGCAGAGTTGTTAGCTTGAACTTACGTGTGTCTTTAGTCAGAACTTGACCAGGAAGGAAGTTCATAGTCGCCTCTCGGCACATTCCTTCACTAACGTACACATCGTAATTTAATGCTTGCCAAAGTGCGAAGAGACGATCACAGTTGCAGTGATGCATCCAGAATAGAGGATCGAAGGCTGACAAAACAAAACAGATCAGAATTTAGCGTCAAATCTGAAATCTATAGATCACCTACCACCGTGGGGAATAGAGGCCATATGACCCAAAATTGGAGGGTCCAAAGTGGGGTCCTTCCCAATCAAAAAGTGGACAGTGTTATGTATCATCTCCAGGCTGTTAGCGTGAGCATGGGCAGAGGCGCCAGTATAACTGAACAGCTCCCAAGTGAAATTCTTCGTCAGCATGTTGAAAGTCCATTCACGAAGCCCAGGGGCGGTATTTTTGAGTCCCCTGGAAAAGGGATATTGTCAAAACATCACTCGCTCGTTAAGCGGAAATCACCTACTCAATCATTCCCGGGATGTTTTCTTCTTTCTTTTCATTAGGATATCGGATGCTGTACTGCCAATTGGCGAAATCACCGTCGAAGGAAGGGTCGATGGGATTGAACTTGTAGCGCATGATAGGGTTGACGACCTTGATTGTTTTACCATCGAAGTCGATGATTTCAACCTCTTCCATCGTGATACACTCGGGTGGAAGGCTGACAAAGTCGGGATCATTGGGCCAGTAGCCCCAGTCCCAATAAGGTTGGCGAATGTCCCTCGCCGCTTGAACCCACTCCGCCTTGTCAGGTGTGGTGAACTTTTCTGCTACTGTAGCACAAGTTTCCCAGAGGATTTGCTATTATTCGAGCACAATGTCAATTTCCTAATATTTTTACTTCGAAAACAGTTTCATACCTCCCAAATAGATTCATATGCACGGTGCCAGGTAGGGAAAAGCACATTGGCATGTGTACAATAGTTCCCCCTGTAAGGGTGAAGTTGAGAGGGCTTCGCCTTCGCCCACTCAATGAAGGGCACTCCGTGAATACCAGTAAGTTGGAAGAATGAACTGTAATCCGACTGGTCGCGGTCTTCGAGAATCTCTGAGGGGAATCGAACAGATGTAAATCAGATTCGTGCAGCGGTAACAAAATTAGAATACCAACGAAGGGCACGGCAGTATAGAGTGAAGAATTTCTTGTCCTTCACGAAATCCATAATGTCGAGACGATTCTTGACCTCGCCTGGAATTCCGACGAGGGGAATGAGAGAGATTACTTCGGGCTCAGACATGACCAAAAGACAAGAGGCGTAAGACCCAAATTACAGAGGAGATGGTGCCGTCCTTTAAATACGGGAGGTAGGTGATAAAGGCCCGTGAACTAAGTTTCACTGATAGATCTTGGAGATTGGACTGAGAATCGATTGTTATTTTAGGATGCCATAATGAGTAGAGGATGAGACCTTCTTCGATATCAAATTGACTTTGCCTAATTTGCCAAAGGCTCCATTAATCATGTTCCGTTAGTGTGATACTAAAACGGTGAAACAGTGGACCATACCTCAACAAGGCACCAGCTGTCTTGCACTTCACTTTGATGTATATTCTCTACACGATAGGGCGGAAATATCCAACCACGTGGATCATCATTGCCTTGTTGGCAATTAAAACGGGGTATATCGACACGTCTTGCCTCATGGCCGAACCGGGGGATGTGGCCATGGGCGGTAGATGCGACTTCCGTGGAGGCTGTCATGCTACTCATTCTTACGTTGACAATGTTTCCTTAGCCAATTAGGAAGGCTGTAGATAAGTGGGACTTACCTCGATTCGACATCAGAAATGCTGCAGTTTGACTTGATGATACCCAGTACGACAGGGGGCAATGCCACAACGGCATTCTCCACACAGCCCTATTCCTCGGCTTGGCAGCAGTGTCGTTTTACGTGAAGCCTAGTGTTGGAAGTTTAGAACCGGGGAAAAGCTGGTATGAACAGAAGACAGCCACATAGCTGCCGACACTAGAATGACGGAAATTGGCTGTTACCGTACGACAGGGGTGCAGCTGACGTTTGGTGCGGTCCGATGGTAAGAGAGCGGTAGCGCTGCAATCTTTACAGGTACCAAGTTTTCCCACGCTGCCCATCAGTTCATCACACATCACTCATATCAAACAATAGAAAATGTCGTATCCCATCGTTTAATGGATGCGACTGCGGTCGTTTCCATCCGAAGGCAGTGGCGCAAGACGTCAAGCTTTTACTAAACCTCAAGTTTCTAGCTCTTCTGTTGAACTCTGGTACCCAGTAAGCGCATACGTAGTGACGGGTGGCGTTCGCCGCGGTGTACGCAAGCAAGGCTGCAAGCGCGGACGTATCCACCGGTCCAGTCCAATAAAGCCTAGCTGCCTCCATTCGAGTAAGTAGGAACCTTCCTTTCGAAATACTACAGATAGCCCCGATGTAAAGCTGACAGAATGATACAATCCCCGGAATTGTTTGACAAGATTCATTGGAGTTTAATCGTCTCCCAATTATCGCCGACGACGTCCTTCTCTTCGCATCAGGACAGGATCCGGCCTGATGAAACATTGGTCTGATTTATATCTTTGGCTATCTAAAGTGACATTCGGCGAGCTGTTGGCCTGGTGAAGAGGCATGAAACAATAGAAATTGGATCGTGGCGCGAAATCTCTGAAAACAATTAGGGGCATTTAGAACATACCTGACACGTTTCATGGAAGTTTTTGCGGGATTCTTTGTGGGGCAAAACGATAAGGCTAGGCTTGTGGATCGATACTCCCGAACCTCATTGAATGAGATGACGCAGATTGTCTGAAGATCAAGGTGCTTTTAGACCATTCCTGAAACGATTCATAGAAGTCGCTACGTGATTCTCGGTGAATATGGCTAAGCTTATGGACCAAGAACATACAATCGGCCCCAAAGCTTCATGATATGAGATGGGCGCCGCTCCAAGTGCGGCATTCCATACTCGCTAGAGAATAGCGTAGCCATAATAACTCCTTATTTTTTTCATCAGTGACTGTTTTAAGTCTTATACACATCACCGTCACCCCATCTAAACGTGATCATTCCTTGTGAAGATAATCTCGATCCGTCAACATATAAAAGTGAGCTACGTGTTTCTGCGGTGTCAGCGTCCCGTTGCCTCTGTCTATACTGATTCCTCATCATGCCCGAAAAGGTGCTCGGTCTCGTCTACACTGCTGAGAAATCATTCTGCTCATACCTAGTACTTGAACATATAGTCTGTTCCTAACGCTGTTGAAGGCTCCAGAATTGTCAACGGCGCAAACTGGGCAAACAATGCTACTGCTGCAAATCTCCAGGACGACGAACCATCATCCAAGATAATTTTTGATCAATCAGCTGGTGAAAAGGACACTGACAGAGTCAGTTCTTTATTGACTGTAGATGCAATACCAAATTGACACGATAATAGTGGCTGATTGCAAACTATCTGGACGGCTACAAGATCTGCAACATGGGGAGCAACAACTGGGCCTCCATCTCTGGCAAAGAAGTGGTAAATGACACTTGCTTCTGACACAGTTGTAGTGGTTTAGCGTGTTTTACGTAGGTTGGAATCCCCAATTTCGATGGCCAAATTTGTAAATGGTTCATTGAATATAGTGGTAAAGATCAACTTTTCTGGGTAAGTACCTCTTTCGAGCGAATGTTTTTGTTATTAACCGCTTGGCCCAGATTCGAACACCACAGGCTGGAGGACCCGTATGGACGATTAAACCCGCCTCATCTCAAGACCAAACCACTGTGCGTTGTAATGCATTCTGAGTTACCACCAAGTTACATGCTGATTCTCGTCTGACAAGGTATTCCTCGAGCCACTCGACATGGAAAGTGACAATCAGAAACTTGGCTTCGTTCTGTAAGCATTGTTAACATGGGAAATTGCTGTGATAATTACATTTATACAAACTGAATGTTTTCCGAATACGAAGAATGAGCATTTGTACAATGAGGTTTAACTATTTAAGCTTTTGCGGGGCTGCGAATCGCGCATCATAAGTTGCATCAGTTTCTGTTCAAACGGCAGCTAGTTCCGAAAAACTCATAAGTGCCCCAGGCTCCGCGATGTTTCCATAATACAAGTAATTGTAGGGTTTATCAGATGCCTAGACTCATAACAACCACGATAATGAGTAAATTTCATAATAGGTACAAAGGGCCTATTACTTAATGGAAAGAATATTAGGGGAGATACTGGAAATTGCTTTGGTAGAGAAGCGTTCAAAAGAGTGTAATGGAAACATTCAACAAGAAGGCGGGCGGAAGTTAATTGCAAGTCTCGAATCCACCTCGTCGCCGCAATCGATGAGACTGATAATGCATAGCATCAGGCGGCCCGAAGACACCTTAAATGATGCTTAAATGATGCTGAATATATGGGGCACCTAATTCTCTGAAGGCCACTTCTCAGTTCTGTCAAACACCTCTTCATATTTTTGCCGAGGGAACAGAAGTGGTGATGAAGTATTAACCATGTATCCCGGGCATCATCACACTTATGTTGCCTAGATAGGTTAATGAGGCAATCGGCTGATAAGATCCATAGTCTTGCTAGTGGTCGGTCATAGAGGGAGAAGATTGTCAAAGAAGTAAAGATAAATGCGCTAAGTCCCAAGAAGCCACGGTGTAGCTGGGTAGGTAGTCGGGTCTTTCCGAGGCATTTCAGCCTATCTAACCGACAAAGTCGTCAGGCGCGGAACATCTGGAGCCCGAGGGTGGGGTTTGAAGCACGAGTTGAAATTGACATCCAACAAACTGTTATACACGTTCTATCAGACACTGAAGGGATACACGCCTGAGACCACACTCGTTCCTCGGGTGTTCTACTGTAAGCGGAGAAGATGAGCTAGATTTGCAGATTGGGCAGAAAGAAAATTCTTTCACGCTTATGTTTAAAGTGTCGTAAGCATGTATTTAGAATCTGGTTATTAGCTCGGTTTCCATTCCTGATAGATGATTGATGAAATGGGTACGGGTAGATAGCTCGAGTATTCGATGGCGCCCTGAAAGTCCTGGCACTTTGCATTGTAGATACATTCCACAAATAATAATTAGATTACCCGGAGACGTGTTGGCATCAATATCATGGCCTACATACATGTAATATGAAAGCTCTGATTCAATTGCGCGCTTCTGTATGTCCGGGTGTATGTTACAATTCGGATGTTGGGTATCTTTCAACGCCGTGATGTGTTGATGAAGGATTGGATGGAAGCTGTGCAAGCTCTGTCTGTCATAGTCATGTGGCAACAATATCAAGGCCATAATAGGCAAAATGGTGATGAACAAAATTGTGAGTGTCAATCGCGAGCGCAGTTTCTGTGAGCTCAGTCATAGCCATGGAACTAAATCTTAGGCTGGGGACCTACTTTTACCCAGTCTAAACCCGCTGAACCGCCTCCTCGGTCATCCCCTTTCGGGACTCCTCGTTCCACACTGGTTCCATGCCCCACCACAGTCGTTCGATGACAACAGCGGCGAAGGTCAGATCGTCTAGACTCTTGGCAATGTATGTCTTGGCACCAAATTCTGCTAGACGATACCGTGGGTGCTGGAAAGTGTATTTTTTCGGCCGGGGGTAAAAACAGACGTGGATCGGCATCACAACCGTGTATGAATACTTGTATGGTATACGGGAAGTATGTCCTGTCAGAATGTGGGGTATAGTTTGCCCCTCATATGCTGAACCAGAGATGAGCTGAGCTTGGGTCAAGGTGCATGCCAATTCGTTATCTTCTCGTATCATGTGAATCTTGAGTCCTCATGCTTTCCTTTTTCACCACCAACTCAGCGAACTCCATAGTTATCTCCCGAAGTATTGTATACGAGTAGCTTCAATGTTGATTTTGATACGGTATACACTTGTACCTAAATCTCACTAAAGTATGAATTGGAGGAGTTGATAATAAGAACCATCACACGTTTCGACGGAACTCCAAGGGTAAACGCATATACATCCTTTTTTACGACACCATCAGGTATGTGCGAGCCCTATAGAGGCAATGAGTTATCGATGGTCGTGCAGAATACAAGATGGAGCCTACGAAAGTTTTTCTGAGATATTCAACGTCCCATTCAGCAGGTTGCACGATATTTTCCAGATTGCTTAGTCGGATCTGAAGTATCGTACAATGAGCGTCGGGCGCTGAGTGAGAGTGGAAAGTGCAATTGGAGACATACCTGTCTAATCAACCATTCCGACCATTTACAGAACGCCTCTCCCGGTATTTTGTCCCTCAAAAAGCAGAGGAAGGAGTATCGATATTGAATCACGATGTTGAGTAGTTCTTGATCAGCGGCGTCTCCATGGTTGCAGCATGCCTCCCATGCGGATTTGGCACAGTAGGTAAGGATATGACCGGCAACGGTGTACGCCGCAGTTTCGTGGGGTTCGGGCTTCCATACAAGGTGTTTAGCGTACCGGAGCGCCGTCTGACTTATAACTCCAAAACAAGCCTTCGCAAAATCCGCATGCAGCTTGGGAAGGTCCAATGCGAAGGGGCCGGATCGTTTGGGATCCTTGAGAAAGTCGATAAATGATAGGTGAAATATGTGCAAAGGAGTCTCGGATGGCTTCTTGGAAGGAACTTGCACAATAGAGTAAAGTTTGCGCAAAGCAGCCTCAAACGTACTCTTTCTGAGACCGAGGAGGTTGGCTAGCTGGAGCGCCGGTAATTGAGGGTAGATGCCGGAGATTCCAACAACTCGAAGAGCGTGGATCAAATGTTGCTTGGGTACGCGTTTCAGAATTTCCATGTACAATTGGTCGAGGTAGTGGAAAGGGTTCATCGTCGAGGGGTTGGCAGGTGAATCGATGAATTCCATAATAACTTCGAGTTGGCCTACAGGATCATCTATTTCGCGATCTCCGACGAATCTGGACACTGTGTCGGCGTATACAAAGAGTCCGGAAGCAGCGTTGACCAATTTCTCTACGTCCGCCGCGGAGGGCCATTCACTAATTGTGTATTCTTCAGCTATACTCCGAAATTCGGACCACAGGAAACGTTCTATATCTTGGCGAGCCTCGGAATCATCTACAGTTATCTCCTTTTTCCAACAAAGGCTCTTCATCGGATCAGAATCAAAAGCGGACTTGATATGGTGCTCTGGACGACTGCAGATCATCCAGACTACTGGAAGTGACTGCGAAGTGCCGGAAGCGATAATATCAATAATCTCGCGTTGGGACTCATTCCCCTGGCACTCGTCTAACCCATCGATGATAACAAGCATCTTATCTCTGCGTGTTGAACAAGATAAGGGTTCGGCAATGAGCTTTCGGAACTGTGTTCTCATATCCTTCTCGAGGAGGCCGGGATCAGCCGCGACCAGCTCCTCCACACGCGCACAATATTGCCGATCCTGAGGGAAAAGTTGGTAGGCGATAGAAATGAAGATGCGCCCGGGATCATCCTGGCTGCGTGTACGGGAGATGAAGAAAGCAGCTCCAAGGATATTTTCGTCCATTGCTCTTTCAGCAACCGTTTGCGCCACAGCGGTCTTACCCACACCAGCAAACCCGAAAACCCACAAGATATTCCATCTTCTACTTGCATCTTTCATCCACGCAAAGATTGCCCCAGTTACTGACACGCGGGTATCCGGATGACATCGAGGTGGAGGATGACGAGCCCTGGAATCCAGCTGGGTGCCTTTGATGGAATGGTCGTATAGCCTCTGGCGAACTGTAACAACTACTCAGAGACAATTTGTGAAGATATGAACAAGAAAGAACATACTATCTCTATTGCCGTAGTAATGGTGACTTTGGCTGCTATCGATCATTGTGGAGTCCCTGATCACTATATCCCGGGCTTCCGGAAAGAAACCACCTCCGGGTGAGGCTAAGAAGCTTGAGTGACATATATAAAGCGGGCTCGTCAATACCTACCAGAAGGCACCATAGTTTGTTTCGTTAATACGTGAATGCAAGGTGGTGGCCCGATGATGGGGGAAGAGAAGAAGGAAGAATCTGGTGTGCTGTAAAATGCTCATATATTTAACTTCGTCGCAATGCGCCTCGGCATCGCCCTTGAGAAGCCTCCGGATAGGTCAGAAGGCCTGTGACGCAGGTTCGCACATGTGGCAAAATACGGCCAAACACCATGCTAGTCTTGCATTCCAGACAACGGACCAATCAGAAAGGTAGCCAGTAGAAAATAGACAAGCAGTTTGGAGGAGAGTGACTTTTGGAGGGTGTCTCATATAATAAATGATACCAGGGGTTTGGTTGATGCAAGTAGCAAAGTGGCAGGAATAATAGAGATTACACAATTATAGTGTAATATTTCATTTAAGGGCATCGAAGAATTGATCATATAACTGAGAAACTTCTCCAGGTGAGTCTCTAGCCCATTACGATTCTCCTGATAGACCAAACAAAAGATAGCATCAATGAATTTGGGAAAATCAGAAATGATCCTAAAATAATCAGATAGGACATTCGATGTCCATCTGATGGTCACTCAGTGGCCACTTCTCATCAACTGATGACAGAGCTTTCTGGACCAGTGACGGAGAACGTACCGATGCGTCAGGGAAACAGTTGTCGTAGAGTAAACAGGAATAGAGGTATATTGAACTGGGTCAACTGGGTAGAGGTTGACGGATAGGAAGTTTAGTGTTCCTATCAAGTGAAATGGCCGACAGCACCAACTCCGAAGAACAATTCCGGAGATTGAGTATAGTAATTCTTCATTGCCATATTAAAGTTGCGAGAGAAGATAATCATCAGTAGCGCGGCGATGTACTGGGCATAAGAATCCCGAGGCGCTTTCCATAGCTCAGAATAAGGTTTTTAAGGAGAATGTGTATCGGTAGCTGAAGAATATCCGGATTATTGATAAATTATTTGGCAACAACACTAAGTTACCAAGGGTAAGGCGCGGCCAAGTAGGCAATAATAATGTCTACATGGGTACTATATAGCAGAGCTCCCAACCGGTCAGCATTGCCATAGATAGATGCCGGGAAATCCGCACTAGTTGGCATTCCGATCGGGTACGATGAAAGCCATGATTCTTTAATCAAGTAAATGCTACCCTTCCTCTTGCAGCCACGAAGCTACAAGATAATCTAATGGACTCTGTGAATAAGATTGATTTGTGCGACCTTAGCTCCCACTCCAGTCAAAGTTGTACTATTGTAAGTCTAAAATTGATACATTGGTTTTCCACTTATCCCAGAATGGGTCGTCACTATCGACATACTCTCAGATTCCTTGTCATCTCTATAAATGTAGTCTCCTATAGGGTCAGAGTGGTGTTGTTCAGGTATTTTCATTATTATAAGTGCTTACTGAGGCTAGGATAGAAAATTACCATGCCGGGGCTTACGATCAGGTCCAGGTGTATAATCATGATTCGGACAATCGCATGTTCTTCAAGGCGGGGACATCTCAGATGAAGAACAAGAACAGATCATGGCCCTACCCTGGATAGTCATGTGTCACCGGAACATGAGCAAAGAACTCGAGAAGGTGATGACACTAATGGGCTCTTATGACAGACGTGGGATCACCTCCAGTGTAAAATGCGGCAACTCGACTCTTGTGAGGCGGGCCCCTTGTCCTTGAATCATACTCGATTTTGAGAAATCCAAGCTCTCAGACATTCGAATTACCGCAGCGCAGGTCTGCCGATCGCGAAATGTTAGACTGCCATACCTTCAAGGAAAAATGGTAGTTTCCACCCCTCTTTGGTACTGTTACTCATCTGCCCTTCGCACGAATCAGAGCAAACTGGGGGACTCTTGTTGTGGTGTTCCTTTGCTTGAGTGAGTAACCCCAATTTAGACACGGGTTGGTTATCTTTGAACACTGAGCGCAAGGAATCATTCGATCAGATGCCCCGGGCCTTCCACTTTCAAACACTGTCCACAAAAACAACAAGCAAACTTTAGAAACATAAAGAATTCGCTCCGTGAATCCGAACATGTCCGTTTTGCGCACTAACAGAATTCGCAGCTCTACACCTGACATGTGAATTCCTAAAGCGAGTCAATACAAGTTGGGATTTTTAATTTTAGGGCGGCACCAGAAACACCCCTACTGAACATATGAGGCAGAAACACACTGGAAGTAGGGCAGATTATTTGCTTGTTGAAGGCGGAGGTGCCATGCGAGGAACCCGCTTATTACCACCTGGGATAGTATGTGTGAAAGGATCACTTTTTGATGATTTCAGTCACCGCATTCTTAATCGGCCGACGCCCTCATTAGCCAAGGACACTCATTCTTGCGCCCGATGCCGTACTTACGACTCGGCGACAGTCCTTATAAACAATTAACTTCGTCCATTCAACTGCTTGCAAATAGCTACTACTGACATAGTTCTGTCAAAAATTGACAGAGGAGATCGGTAGAAAAATTTCTATTAAGTGTCGCATTGCAGAACACGAGGTCCGCCGCCCTTTGAGCCCTCCAAGTAGGGATCCTTTGGCTTACGCCGATCAACACAGCACACCGTTCGGCAGCGAGAAGACATACATTACGCACGCGAGAGGCAGTGACTTTAACAGCATTTGAAGAGTGATCATCATTACATAACCTACAATGAAAAGACCAACGAAAACCCCAGCTTTTCTGACCTCGTCCCTCTTGCACTTCAATTATAAATCCAAGCTTCGCATCATAATTAACGTGAGCACCTCTTCCTGGAACCGAACAGGGACGAGGGTCGAATAACCAAAACACAGCGGGTTGCGGTTTACCGTAGATCATCGACAAGGCGAGGCGTGGTAATCCAGAATCCAGGTGCGTGGCTCCCGCCGTCCAAGCCATTCGAGATAATAAGATCGGAATCTACGGGCGGTCAGAGACAAGACTACAACCGAGATACGATCGACTTCCAGAGCGAGATTTGAAGCGTCGCGCCGGTTTCGATACTGTTCGATAACGCCAACGATCACAAGATGAACAATCATTCTCGTCACAGCCCTAGCAACAATAGTCAAAGGGTTGCAGAGTGGGTCACCCGACAGATACGCCTTCAAGACCGGATTACAAGGCAGGCAGAGGATGGCCATGTCACTATGGCAGCAGCGGGCACAGCTAGGGACAGGCGGTATCACTCGTCCGTGGGCCAGACGCCACTGGTCAACGAAACATTCCAAGAAAACATTTTCATGACGACGATCCGAGGAGCACATCCTATTCAACAGTCAGCGTTTCGCGATCTGGTTGGTGAACAGCCCATGGGGGAAACCCCATGGGCACCGCTGCTGCGGACCATTCCACTACCGCCGGTAGCTGAAGAGTTAGAGGACATATCCCTTATGTCCATGATCGCAAATGCATCCCACCCCATACAAGGGCTAGTCCACGAGCATCCGAACGACAGGCCACAGTCGTGGGAATATCCACCAGCGCCAATGATGCGACCGATCGCACTGCCACCTGTCGGTGATGCGCCTCCCACACCGACAACGAGCTACTCCCGACAGGTACGAAACAATGGACATCATTGGGGGCTCAACCACGCATTGAGATATCATGAGTCCACTCGTGCCGTAGCCAGACCAGTGTTGAGCGATATGCTGCCTTACCCAGGTCATCGCTGGGGGGCACGAGATCAGGACGGAGACGGCGCAGCGGAACTAAATGTCCACTTTGCATACAGCGCTGTGCCCGCGACGGACCCACCGCTCACCCGAATGAGGCTCACCAAGCCATTCGGTGGACACTTGGTCGTTACTCCGACCATAGGAAACCAATTTATATCCGTTGGTGACGTCCAGAAGACCGTGACTGCATGGATGAGATGGGAGCAACCCCATTTCCAGTATGAGGGTATCCGAGTAACGAGAAGGATACCTGCACAGGCACGGGATGGCACAACGATGAGTGTTGAAGTCTGGGTTTGGAAGGGCCTGACAAAAGCTAGGGGCGGGATAGATTTATGGGATATCCATCTGTAGGTCAGCAGGCAGTGGCCGTAGTACCCCTTGTCCGTATCGAAAGCCTAAGAGGATAGTTATTTGTATCATGCATGGTCTCTGAATTGGAAAATGTTTGAACACTCACTCCGAAAGAGAGCCACAGCAGGCAGACACTCAGCCCTTCGGGACGGAAAGGCACTCAGTCTACCGACTACTCGGACCAGTCTTGTCTTGGCAAGGTGGGATTCTAGGATGGACGTTCAGTAAATGCGAACAGTATACGCAAGCGGAAGGGGGGGAAGGTAGGAAGGAATCACGCCCCACGTCTGGCAGGTGCTCTTGAATACAGAAAGCGCCGGTCGCCGAGATCCCATCGATGGACATGAGCACCAAATGAGGGATGATAGATTCGCGGCATTGCAATGACTCTGGGTGCGTGGCTTGTTACGGCTAAGAGACGTCGGTGCAATGTTGCCACCGACATGGCTATGGCCGCTTATGGTAGGTGTTACTGATGACGAAGTCGGTGTTGTTTTGTTTCCGACTGGCACCGCTCCTATCTATATATAGAGCTTCTGATGATCACGCTTCTATTGTACCCTCCATCGAAACCCCGTAGACTTGTTATCGTACTACATCTCATCCTGGCATGCATCGCACTCTATGGAATATTTCGTCCTTTCTCGATGATAGTTGTGGTGGCAGAGAACAACAAGGGGACTCTTCCTCAATGAAAAGAATGAAAGGATTGATGCCAAGATCCGGTAGGCCGAACCCGATTGGCCTTTGGCATAATGAGCATTGAGTTCAATTACTATGATGTAAAGATCTGATCAACATGTCTCGTGTATTGATGGAGAATTCTTCGAAGCTACTGAGATTTCCAAGGTGGACTCTACAGCCAACGCAAACTCGCCGCGATATCACAGGATGATATGTAATGGCTATGCCTCTCCCTTGCTGCGTTCTCTGAGACTCGTGTATATCAGCCCTGATCCTGATAACTGCTGTATGAGTTCGTCTTGCTAATCATTTAAACCGGCCATCGAGCTCAGTAATGCTCATACCTGGCACCTTTATCCACAAGATGACCGGTGTCTACTCTTAGTAGAGGTAAGCGTGAATCTCTAAAAGAACAACCAGTCACATCCTGGCACCAAACGTCGCATTCCGCTGCCTGAACCCTCAACGGCTGAGGGTTTGCTCGCACCGCACCACAAAACAAGTATATCTATCATGATATAGGTATCAATCTCTCTGGGTATCCAAATGGAGCAACATACACTAATTAGAGATAAAAACACGATCGAGTTATTGACGTCCTGTGAGTCTTCCATACAGCAATACAATATACTCATCTAGATCATCATTTACAAGGCTATACCAAAGCACCCAATGGAATCCTGAGTATGCCCATAATAAAGGTCATAGATAATCAGTTGGTAGAATAACACTATTTTGACAGCCCGAGATATTAGTTTTCCTACTATCTCCTCCAAAAACAACAGGACATGTCATAGGATTTCTGGCCAGATAGGGCTAGAAGCCTTATCAGTACGCAAGTTGGCTGATACTAGCATCTGTAGTGATGGGAGAGAAACGAGAATCCTGTATTTTGTCATGGATTAAGCTAGTAAAGGTTGACTGGGGCACATCTAATGAATTACGTCGGGTTGAAACCGCAGCCCATGAGTTGCACCCTTCCTTTCCCTACTGCCATTGCGTGACCTGTGCTACACTTATGGGCCTATATATATACTATTATAATGCGTTCATATCTCTACGCAGCTCTGCCCACTTCATCATTATCCAATGTTGAAAACCTCGCGACCGGAGACACCTTCCTTCTACTCCTCCTATATTTCCTTGCGCCCCGTTCATTCATATCCCAGCATGTTTGTTCTAAGTACCGTACCCCAGACTGCGTCCAAGTGCCTCATTACAAACCTACTTATTCAAGAGCGTCGTTGCTGCAAATTTATTCAATAGTTAGTAGTAGTTACTTCTCGTGATTCCAATCTGTGAACTGAGAATCAAGCTAAGAACAACTACAATGGGCGTGATTACTGGACAATCGCAAAACGCTAAAACAGGCTATATAAACAGAACAGTATCCACACATAGACGGGGACACAATGCAAGAAGAATCTGCTCTCAAACAGAATGTGTGATAAAAATCACTTCGAACGAGCTGATACCAATCAACAAACATCTAACAACCTCAAAAAATAGAGACCTCGTGACATCTTGGTATCCCAGTGGACGATATCTCTTGAACATTCATACTGAATCTCGTGGGAGCAATATCATTGGATTATAGATCGCACTGGCAAGTCAGCTTGCGATGAACTGACATCCAACGTAGAGGATATCAATAACTAACACCAGTCCCTCACCAACAAAAGAAGAAAGTAGTGGAGGGGAAGCGGCGATACCAACTGGATCCAGCTGTCCTGATGATGAGAACACTACATCCGGCATTAGGTAATCTCTGCGGCTCGTCCCCTCGCCCCCTCATTATCGTTCTCCAACTTGAATTCCAAGCGTTTCAATCGAAGGCTCATACTGGGTAACACATTCCGTCCTTATAAACCAGTAGGTCCAAAGGCCTAGCAAAGGGATAACTAGGTGGCCGCATATTGCACAGGGTTAGCCTTTGCCTTGGGTGAGTTGTTTGCACGGTCAAGGACGGCTAGGCTAACAAGGTGAGCTTCGACATCAGGCTGCCGAGAAAACCATAAAGAAAGTACTATCATCAAGTCCAGAGCGCCGCACCAGTATCGATGCCGCTTCCAAGCATCAACGAACATTATATGCACCATTGCGTTCCCCAGAACCCTGGTGATCATGAAAGAATCATACAATGGCTCCAGCATTTGCAATTTTTGCGGACACCGTCAACAGAGGAAGCTGTTGCCCCCCAGCAGGATTAGCCGCATTACAGAGTCGATCACCACTTTGGGTGCCAGATTCACCAGATTTTCCAGTCGGCAACGTAGCTGAAGAGATGGTCCCAGACACAACAACTACTGCGCCACAGAATTTCCAACGTTTATCCTACCGTGGTGTGGCCAGCGAATTAGGTCGTCCGCCGTCACCGATGATGCTGACAATACCACTACCGCAAGCAGGGGAAACGCAGGGAACGCCCTCTGTGCTGAACCGAACGAGCGTAGACCGTTTCGGTCAATATGAGCCAACTGATCATCGACCAATTGGTTCACGCATGTACTCGAACGGCGGAGGAGCGCGTCATATCCATCACCGACCGCCATCATTAGTCCCGGCGGCAGTTCCCGCAATTCTAAATCGGGGCGAGCCGACAGCCAGCTATACTTCTGGACAGCAAATTCAATGGCATCTCAACGCGGTATTGAGATACCACAGCTACGTTCGGCCTGTCGTTGCGCCTGTCTTGTGCAACATGCCACCATACCCAGGCCATCGTTGGGGTGCCCAGGATCAAGACGGTAGCTGCGCCGGAGAATTCAATGTCCATTTTCCGTGTAGCATGACGCCAGCGACAGATCCCCCATTGACCCGAATGAGGCTTTCTAGACCTTTTGGTGGAAGGTTAGTTGTGGTCCCGGGAGTAGGGAACCAATTTGTATCGGTTGGAGACGTACAAAAGGCCGTGATCGCATGGATGAGGTGGGAGCAACCTCATGTACAAGATGACGGTTTACAATTGACACGAAGGGAGAGTGTAAGAGATCGGAATGGTACAGCAATGAGTCTTGAAGTCTGGGTGTGGAGAGGATTGAAGAAATCTATCGGGCAGACTGACGAATGGGAAATTAATTTGTAGCTGATTAGCAGGTTGTAGCCGGACTACTTGTCTGATGTTGAATTTATGCTTGTTCAATTGAGTATTCATTTCAGGGAATTTGTCGCAACTAATCGCTGGCAGTGGCAATCAGTTTTCAGATACCGCCGTCGTGATCTATCGAGCGCATTTAACATATGAGAAACACGTTTTTGTAACAGCAGACATGATTATACAGTGCAACTCACTCAAAAGAATGTTTCACGAGTATTCGGTCAAAGGAAAGGCTGGGATCGGAGAGCTGAGGGAAGTTGTATACCTTTAATGCGTGACAGGAGCTTGTCAGCTCCGACTCGGGTCACACTTCTATTTATGGCACCCTCAGACAGCTCTGTTTAGGGAACAGCGGAGCTAACTCGTACATCATCAATTGGCCATGTCAGCATTTGCGCCTCCGTATCTACTTCTTTTTAGGACGCCTGATACTTCTCAGTCACTTGATGGCTGTTACCTTGGTGTAAGTGCTCATCATGGATCCCCCGTTCAAGTATCGCGTATCAGTCGAATAATTGGGATGAGTGCCACGACATCTATCAGTTACCTTGAGCGAAATCATCACCCTCCTGATGCAGGCCTCTTCCCGTGCTCCAGTAGTTTGGCGCCGTTTTTATTCGTAACCTATCATGGAAATAATTGACTCATGCTAAAGGCTGCGGATCGCACTTGAGCAATATCATAGTATATGCTACTCTACGTATAGGATGGAAAGCCCACCTACCCGAATAATGCAAAATTAAAAACTTGGTACTTTCATGAATCGAGCATAGAATAGGGAAAAAATCAGAGTGTGCGCTCTTAAATATGAATTAAAATGGTCTATTGTGCCATACACAACTACATTGGTTGGAAACTTGTATATATGAGGTACAATCACCATATATCCTCATGTACTGAGCCGGACTGTCACTAGCCTGACGGACTAACTCAGTTGAACTGATCAGTGGCATCTTTCTCATTCTCACTACTGCATTTTATATTCCCTTTTACACACGCTGGCCGCGCACTATCATCCACTCATGGACGCTAGTGGACCTGTCAGCAAAACATTAGGCAATCTTTTGTTGTTGCTATTATCGGTGGAAACGAGGATGTACAGATGGCATGTTGCGGTTGTGAAAGTTACTTGTTAGTGCTGTCACAGTAACATACCTCAGACGAAGAAGTAAAGGTGCTATAGGTCCAAAAAAATTCAGTTCATATCAATACAGCGTTAATCTACCCGCTTGATCTTGAAAAGTCATTGATCAGATGTATTCAAAATTTAGACTACAAAAAGAGGACTAAAAAGTCGCAAATTTATCAAAAATAAAGTACCGTCTAAGCGCGATGATGAGTAGTGTACCAACGGCCAGTAAGCAACGAACACATGTGGTGTTAATTGTGCTAGTGTTCTTCGGGCCTGTTTTTGTGACAGAGCTTTCCTAGGGATCCAAAAATAAATTCCTCCAAGCGTTCGTAAGAGGTGGCGGTATCATGATTGTAAGGACGAATAAAACAACCGCGTATTGCCCATTCCGAGAAGCCCCGCCTTTGAGTTTCTCAAGCTGTAATGCACGGCCTCCATCATCAATCAGCGCGGTATGTCCCTTGAGGGCAAAAAGCGTCCTCCAAACATGGGGAAGGCGGTGCTAATGGGATTCGCCAGTCTTGACAAGGCGTCTTACATAATTCGCGTGGGCACAAAGCTTCAGAGTGGAAGGCTTCACTCTTCCCTCACCCAGATCCCAGCAGTTACGATCGAGGGCCAACAGCAGACGTAAGTTCTCAACAATTCTAGAGCTCGAAAAAGAACCCAACAGCAGAGAACAGCAATTGATAGGCAATCATAGAGCGCAAGTCGATACGCATTTTTGGGTACGTTCCTATAGTAGCCATAGACTAGTAGGCTAACAATGACGGTATATACGGGCGGTCTAAACGATAGATTTTATTCCAAGGGCCGACAATACGGAGGCTGATTGTTAAAGCAAGGCGCCAGTCACGATGCCGTTCGATAGCACCAGTAACCACAACATTAATAACTACAGTCAGGAGAGCTTCAATCCAGACCATGAAAGAATCAGACGATGGATCCGGCAGGTAGAGTTGTCCCGGGCCTTGCTGACGCCATCGATAGCACGTAGTCGGTCGCCATCCACAGTTACACCTGTACAGTGGATAGACGGTGGGGCCAGAGATGAGATGCTCACTTCACGAAGCGAGCTACGTGACGGTATTGGCTCGACAAGCACCAGGCGCCCTGCTTATTGGGCAGATATCTGCGGCCCAATTAGCGAACGAGACTATCCGCCAACCCCATTGATATTGACTATACCATTACCGCCAGTCACGCCAGTCATTGAAGAAAATGAGGCAAGATCCCTGACGGCAATAACAGTTAGCTTAGACCTCCCCGCTCCAACTCATACAATTGGTCGGCCTTCCATCATCACAAGTGATCAACCGAGCGGAGGATCAGCGCATCACTCGCATCACCGACGAGTGGCAGTGCAATCGTGGTCGGATATTCCCGCAACGGCGAGCCGGCCCGAGCCCCAGCTACTGTTTCTTGCCATCGAACTACACACCCATTCCGATGTCACACATTATTAAGCTGGACTGATCAGGCTACCACCAAGTTTATGGTCATCTGTACCTGACAAGGTGCCATGCCGAAATGACCCGAGGTAACAAATATAACCCTGTCGTCCCAGCAAGGAATTCGGTAACATAATACCGATGAGTGTTGATGAGCTTGGCAGCAGGGCTTTGCTCACCTGGCTACCACGTCTCCCCTATCAAGGAATGCCGAAAAACCAAAAGCCACATGACCAGGTGTTGGCACCTGATTTGTGCCGGTATATTACGGGGTCAGGAGCTTCTCCACACACCTCAACCCGCCCCCCACTTCCTCGCAACTACGCCTCCAACCCCGGGGGCCTGCTGCTTTTCACCCCCTCCACGCACCCTCATGACTACGCCTCCAACCCCGGGGGCCTGTCATTTCTCACCCTCTCCATGCAACGCTTTGACTGCCCCTCCAGCCCGGGGACCTGGCCCCGCTTTATGCATGCGCCCTATGGCTGAGCCCCACTCCCGAATATCTCTATTCTCTGCCTTGTGACCGCCTCCTCTGCCTTATCACAACCTGCCTGCCTCACAACTGCCCACTCTGCCTCATGATATTGCGCCTGCCTTGAGACTGCCCCCTCTGCTTTGCAACCGCCTGCTCTGCCTCATAGCTACTGCCCTTGCGACTGCTCCTTTGTCTTTCCGCTACCAACACTATTGTAAAAATGTCTTACGTAGCATGATTTCAAATCACACATACGCATTCTCCAGGAGATACATATGCGGATGCACCTACATCCCAGCAAAATTAATATGTCCTTAACATCTTGTTTGCTATGTCATGAAAGCATTGCGATTATGTATGATACAATATAACTCTAACCTCAATGCTACGGAATTACAAAGAACCCAACTCCGGCTATACTGAGGTCACAAAACATCAATTCTTCTCTTTTTTGAGGGCCTTATATGCGATGTGTTAGCGTGAGGTGGCTGAGCAGCACTTTCAGCTTCTCGAGAATTGACATCAGCTGCACCATGATCGTTCTTTCCTGTTTGCTCATGAGCTGCCCGTAGAATGGTTGCTTGTGTATCATGCAGAGTACTACGATCTGCATATTTGAGAACAGGTGCAATAAGGTGACGGGGTATGGTTTGACGAAGGAGATGCGGATTGTGAAGTGAATGAGAGTTAATAATGTAACGATCAAAGTTGGAATGGACCAAAGTTGCTCGCATTGCTCCTGTCTGGGCCCGTTCTTGAATAATTGGTTCCTGAGTAGTAGTGGAACAACGTGCAGAGTAGCAATCGTGTTGTACGTTGTAATCAAAGAGAATTGACTGTAACATAGAATGTTAAAAGTTGAGAAATTAGAAAAGTATAGAACACGTACATTTCCTGAGATAGCAACTAGTTTAACTTCTCCAAAAGGTCTAGCCAGCACTGGCATATTGAAGGCAGGATGGCGAGTAGATCCAAGTTCATAAATATCTAGTAAAACCACACATTGCGATGGTTTGTTGATACAGCGAAGAATTGATTTGATCTTCCCGGTTATAGTTTCTTCGGCCACAAATGGCGATACCGCAAAAACCCAGGACCCAACACTGCAAGAATTGCTGTACTGAGAGACGATCTTCTTACACGGGTGCCAGAATGATGCTTCCCATTCCGGAAGTACGTTTATGGCTTTTGCGCCCAATGTCTCAGACCAGGGTAGAGCGCTGTGCTCCCACCGTCCTGCACTGGTTTTAACCTTCGCATCAAGTGTTGTGTCACCTGGAAGGTAGGTTAAGGGACTATAACAATACTAGTAGGTATTCATAATGATACTCACCAGGAATCGGCTCAGAAGTACCTAGAAAGCCATGAATAGATTTCAAGTAGATGTTATTTTCGACAAGCCTCTGTACACCAGGGCCCGGGTTGACCCAATCATTTGATAATGGCGAAAACCATGATCCTCCAGAAATGATATGCTTCGTAGTTTCCTGCCTAGATAGCTGATGAGCAATATCTCGGCTTGGGGCAAGGTGATTTGAAAGGATAGAGCAAGCACGAAAAACTGAGTTGTAAGATTCATAGTTTTCAGTTATAACACCGATGAGTGGTCCGAAACGTTGAACATCTTCTTCGATGTGCGACAAATAGTGGTATTTTATTTTTTTGATTATCTTTGAGGGGTTTATGACAGCAGCAATGTCAAGGACATTTGCTACTGCGGTATGTATATCACACTAGATTGATATAGTCAATAATATCATGAATCTGTTAGATAGAAAAGAATGTACCAAATAAATATCCATGTTCCGAATCTCTGGAAACCATAGGAGCGCTGTGAGCTCACCAACAGCACATGTAAACGCAAATAGGTCCGCGCTCACGAGGTCATGGACATGAAAGGCATTGACCTGTGATAAAATCTTGAGTTGCCGACCTATTAGTGAATTTGCATATTGAATAATGTACTGTGCTTGAAATGCACCAGCAGACAAAGCATCTCGTGAAGTTGCTTGTAGCCGTAACGTGTACAATCGTTTGTTATCGGCATCAAATGAAGTATGCGTCATATGCCAACTATATTTAACAATGCCGAGCAGAATTGTATGAAGCAATTCAACAGGCGTATCACACGGAATATCCCAATCTATGATTGTTTTGTTTGAGTAACATTTTAATAGTGAGGAAATTTGATGCTTACCTGTCGCATAGAGGTATGGGTTATATACCAGGCTGGCGTTATTTGAGACCCAGCCCAACAGTGCAGCCTGAATAGATTCAGGTGATAGAGCTGGATTATCCTTGTGGAAATTGCGTGAGCGGTCCAGAAAGTCATTGATCCAGTGTTGGGTAAACCCATCTTTGATCCCAACAGCCGATTGCATTTCTCGTACTCGTTGTATTTTTCCAAGAGAAGCAGTAGCGAGTTGTGCATCTAAGTGGCCTATAGTCTCATTTCTAGATCTCGGAGTACCAGGCTGCCAAGGGTGCCCACTAGTCAAAGAACTTTGTAGAATAAATCTGATAATATGCGTACCACAAAGAATTTTGAAAACCCCTCCGATGTTTCTTTATCTTTTTGTGAACCCCCTACATGACATTTCCGACACGGATAGTTACCGTTCCCTCCAATATGACCAGTAATCTCACTTTGAGATGGATTGTCACCTGGTGCGCAGTTACATCTTATTCTGATGAGAATGTTGCGATCGTTCCCTTGTCTGATTTTGACAGGTTGATCATGTGTTGATCTGATCAACCAGTGCATGTGAGTGAATTTGGCCTGGCGCCGTGCACATTGAAGGCTTACCTGATTCTCTCATAAACTCCATGGAACTGCTCAGGTAGAGTGGCATGCTGCGATGTTGATACGAAGTGAACATTGGATTGCTGTTGAATTAGTTTGCGAGGGAGATTTCGGTGAGTAATATAAATGTTCCAGTGTTTGTTCCAGCTTTTTGACTGATTTCCGGAAACGTCGTCTCCAAAAACATCAACAAAACTTATGTATAACTCATCACCGTTGGCGATGGTTCTGTCTGGGTTTGGCATTCGTTTAAGATAGCCTGCTGCTATAGTCTGTGCGCTCCACAATGGTATTTCTTTTCTGTCTTCGAGATCGAGAAAATTGAATGCTAGGTTGCTTGCAGGTATCAACAGCGTTGTCTTGTCATCGATTGTAGCGGTGAGCTTGTAGGGAAAGCATGTAAGTACGTATGTCCTTGAATTGATAGAAGAAACTCACATTATCGTCAACATAGACAACCCACATATCAGCGTATATCTTACCATCCGCATCATTTGACAACCACCGGAGAGGAACGACAAACCGGCCATCCTTCAATCTCGCAATTTCATCAATGTAGAAATGTTGGTCACCGTTTGCGTACATTGGACTGAGCAATTTGCGGTCCATGTCAATGCGCCACTTGGATGCATGCCAAATTTCTGAAATAACGCCATCTTTTGGAATACTTGGATAGACTCTCAGATGCGGTGCAACCAGAGGATTTGTCCAATCCTACACAGTAAGTTCTATGCGTGTGGTCATGATAATGTATGTGACTCACATTTACAATCAGCGCAATGGGATCGTTGAACGAGAATTGATTTCCTTGAGGAGATTTCCACAGAATTGTAGGTATGCCCACTTCTTTATTCAATTTCTCTTGCATATTCCGAAAATTTTTATATGACGGTACGTTTTCAACACCACATTCACGTAGAAGCCAAATGATTATCTTCATTATTGGTCCAGATATTCGGAGCCTTGGGAGAGTATCAATGACGTCGAGTAAAAGATGAAGCTTTGATGGGTATGGTGACCATGTGTTGCTATCTGGTGAGTGCTCGTGTGTCAATAAATCTGCTTAAGAAGATTGATTAACTGGCCTGATGTATCTGGTGTGTTATATCGTAAACTGGCACCATCCTTATGCACACTATTTGCCCCCAAGTCTAAATGGGAGTCAAATATGTCAAGGTCTGTATCGTCTACATTTTCCTCCACATTCCCAATGTCTGTCCATGATGTCCAAGTTTCTAGCTTGTGATCGAGTTCCCTCTCAATGCGGGTATGAATTTCATCTGTTGTTTCCCCTACTGATCCGACTGAAATGTTTCTTGGATCTATATCATAAACATGCCAAAACTGATCCTCAAGGCTAGAGCTTTCACGTATACAGGGGCCCATTGTGATAGGTTGCGAAGGAAGCTGTAAAGGGTGGGTGGTTACGAACTGATGCTGGTCTAGCACTTGTTGTGCTCGCTCACGTTGCTCTTGATTTGCGGCCTCTTGAGCCATTTTATGGCATGTCGTATTGACATGACTCTTCCAGGTGCGACGACTCAGCCACCCACCAACTTCAGAGCCTTGCCGGTTTCGGGAAGGGCAAATCTTGCACCGAATCAAGTCAAGCCCATGATTTACTTCGAAACCTGTTCCTCTCTAATGTGAGACTTCAATTAATGTCATTTTCTATCTGCTTACAGCCTGGTAAAGGTGTCTGCTTCTGACCTCGGGCCATACTGAAATGCGTAAGTAGAATAAAAAGGTCGGGATATATCCAGGTGTGGATTTTGGGGCGGCCTTTCAAATTCAGGTTTGTTTGTTCACTCCGGGAATTATTTAAGCTCACGCCATTCTTTATTCTCTTTTATCCAGCCATGTCATCATCGTCCTCTTCAGTTGGCCCTCTGACTCCTCCGCCTGGCCAAGTGCCAAAGCGAAGCTACAGCAAACTCATCGACGACTACCTTGAAGAAGATAGTGACAGTGATGACAATGCGCCTGATGAGGAGGAGGCGGGCGAGACTGGTCTGCCAGACTTCCCAAGTACTGACTCTACTACAGCGGGTGAAACCAACGATGTACATGGTCTTAACACGCCCCAGGCTCAAAGGGTGGTACGCACTATTGTTGACCGTGCAGCACGTCGTGCAAAGTTGCAGCCATATCAACTTACCGAAGTAACAGCTTTTATGAAGGCAAGTTTACTCTTATTCTCCTACATCTATAAACTGAATATCTTCCCGACCAGGCTTCTCCAAGTGTACAGCTGGGCCTCCTTTTTGTTGATGTTCAAGCAATGAAAAGTGAGATCAGCCGTGTTCTCATTAATCAACCTCGGTTCACTGTAGACGAAGCATTGCATGTGCGAGTTCTTTTTTGACTATGATGACTTACTAAACATTGAACAATAACAGAAGACAATTTGCGCATACAGTCTTGGCGTCCTACTATCAGAGAAGCTCCGCGAGTACAAGAGAAGCTCAACTGCTATTGTACTGGTGAGTGGTTCTGATTTTTTTTTACGATATACTATTTTATCTTTTCTTAGACTATCATCCGAAATAATAATGCTAATGTCCCATCTAACCTCGATCAAGACCCATATGCAATGAGTGTTGTGAAGGCGGCAATATCTGATGCCTTAACTCAAGCACGTTCTCGCATCAAGAAAATTGTGAGTTTTTATAACATATTTTGTACTTCTATTTTAAATTATGTACAGGTTGGAAAGAGTATCGATGATAACTTATCTATCTATCAGCTGGCCTCCAAAGTCATTGAGGGATCTCAATGCAGTGTTTCGGTCCCTCTCTGTGCTCGGCTTGCCATCTTGGTAAGTTGATGTCGCCATTCACACTTACTTACCTTAAATGGTATCATAGCGTTACGTCTATGCAAACTGCGGCTCTGATCTTGCTTATTGGAATAACGTTGATGACTGTTTGGCTCAATGCAGGGAAAAGGCTCAGGGCACCACCGGAGGGGTTCAAAAGTCTGTCCCTGCGTCTACTTATTCTGACAAGCTACTAATATTTATCCTTAGGGTGCTAGGGAAAATGCTCAAGTTTGACCGATCCCTCTATGGAGTTACCGATAAAACATCTATCCCTGTACATGTATCCAACTTTCAACAAACTATTGACGATGGCCTCAAGATTTAGATATTAGGACTAGTTTACGGGACACATTTGTTATTGCCAATGCCCTGAATTAATTTGGTCACCCCTTTTGGCTAGCACCAATAAGAACCTATTGACATAATAACACTGTGATGCGACTGTGATGTAAATGTTCTGACAATGACCACACTGGCTGTGATGATGCTATGACCAGACATCCACCTGCATACGCTATCCTGTAAGGTGCCTTGGTGCATCCTGTAAATCTACTGTTCATGTGCTGGGAACAACCCCGTGGATAGCTGATTGAGCATGGTGTTGATGTTGGTAACCAGCCGCCCTCACACTCAAATTCACGCATAAGCTGCATATCAAAACCTCTGTCAATATCCCTCAAGTTTACGTTGCTCAGAGGTGTTTCAGGTCCAGTGTCAACCTCGGTGTCGATGATGCTGTCACATTCAATATGGTCTCTGATATGACTAACTCAGCTGGCTTCCACATGGAACGATTCTCTGGATATTAGGTAAACTGGTGCCAGCATCCTATTAGTGCGATTTTATGTAGTAGTAATGTGACACCAGGTTGATTCAATGCTGATGTAGATAGTCACCAGGGTGACGCTGTTACGTTTAGGCCACCTGAATTCGGAACGGGTGTGTAAGCCATCATGAATTAGTTCGATCCGTCGTCAAACCATTCCTATGCGATATGCCGCCGTACAGTGGTCACTGCTGGGGTGCACAAGAGGAAGACGGGATGTCTATAGGAGGATTGAGTATCCATTTTCCCGACAGCACAATGCCTGCGACAAACCCACCGTTGACGCGAATGAGGCTAGCTAGGCCTTTTGGTGGGATGCTGATTGTCACTCCAGCTAGGGGGAACCAGTTTGTGTCCGTGGGCGATGTGCAAAGGATGGTAGTCGCCTGGATGAGGTGGGAGCAACCTCATGTTCAGGATGAGGGTCTCCAATTGACAGGAAGGACGACGGTGAGGGCCCGAGATGGTACACGGAGGGAGGTTAATGTCTGGGCATGGAGAGGACTGACGATGGATAGAAGTGAAGCAGGTGTATGGAAAATAAACTTATAGGTATAATGGGACTCATACTGTAGACGCGGCGGAAAACTCAGCTTGTACTATATTCAATATATGTTTTTTGGGTACTTACTACAGAGGCGCCCTGCTGGTTTAAACGCTCAAAAGTAAAGTATCGATCGAGTGTCCGAACGGGATGTGTTGGCTGCTTAGAGCTCAGGTACTCGCCACTTTTTTGTTCCTCGGCTGCTACTGTGTCATGCGTTGTATACTGGAATTTTGTAGCAAGTACTGACTGAAGAAAGGCAATCCGCGGAGACGAGACAAAGCGCCGAGGGGAAGAGAGGCGAGAATAGGCACTGCGAGACGGTTCCTTTAATGGGTCCGTCGAGCGCCATCACCACCACACGCCAGTTGATAAGGGTTAAAGCTGTCGTATCTCGAGATTCGTGTCACACGTCACATCCATTCCTCAATGGTTCTACTGCCCAATCGATGCCCATAGTGTTCACGAGGTGCAAACTTCCTCATTCCTGGCCATGAGTGACGGATGCAACGTCCATCTTGAGTCTCTGGACCGAGGTTTACTTGACAATGACAGACTTCGACATAGGAAGCCCACTCAGGGTTGTTTATGAATTCACAGCCCCCTCCCTGTTCATCACCTTCTTAGCACCAAGAGTCGCTTTGACACCTCTTGAACAGTGTTCGTAATGATCATCTCAGATCCGCTGATATTAATGTCGGGCCGTTCACATACGATGTATCTCAAAGCTTTCAGTCACCAATGAAATGCAATGATGTTGATTGCAGATGTGTTTCGTCCGAGTTGATGTGCACACTCCTGTGTTATTAAAAAGGTCCCTCGGTTATGGTAGTGTTCAGAAAACAGGATCGGGAGGGGTGAGACACTTCAGTGATAACAGGCTTGTTTATCTTTTCTAGAGCACCTCTCTTGGAACGCTTGGCATCGCCTAGTAGATAACAAACTACCCTCTGATTTGACGTTAATCACAGCGGATGTGCCGCCTAGCGTTCACAGGTAACTCACGAGGCAGTTCATCGCTTGGCTTTGTGACCCTTGGTAACTGTTACTGAATCAATGAAGAGCCACGGACGCCAAGGCAATACTCCAAATAATATTCTCCAAGTAGCGCTTTCATCGTTCACAATCTGTCACAATTGATTTCTGCAGCGCTTTCTGTAGAGAAAATAAAAAAGGGTGGACCCTGATTGATGAGCTCAGTGTCACACTCGCAGCATCCTATTCTCCATTCCGCAGCCTTTTAACCCGAAACTAATCAATCTTCCGGGCATTCAGCCAATCGGAGTGTCCTAGAATAAGATAAACTGAATAAGGTTTCTAAGTTTACCAAAGCTACGTACCTTCAAAAGGATGCTGATGCTATGAACCGAAGTAGTACAATTGAAAGCTAATAGCCAACTGGCAGATGCCTCTTTCTCGCTCAGCGTAGTAAAAATATTACAACCAACAACTGACGGAGAACAAATTCGTTACATCTATAACCGTATAGGGCGTACAAGGAGTGTTTCATCTACTTCTACAACAGTGACTTTACAAGATCAGCTATATATATCATTTCAGGTTATCTCCATGCGAACACTCCTGATCTTTCATGAGCATATCATGGGCTTCCCCATGTTTATCATTGAACCCACTCCTCACTTATTTCCGCAGAAAAGTCCAAGGCTTAGTGAATGAAAAATACAGAAGTCATCCATTATCACCACTATCTCACTTAGTGTACTCCGACTCCCGGCAAACTGACCATCGTCAGATTTGCATCCATGTTCTGACCACTGAATAGCAAGGCGCACTTAATTATCACTTACCTTCGACAGAGCCCAGTTCACCTAGAGAGACTACTGATTATGAGGACTTGACTGAGGACTCGACTAACCAATAATTTGAAGGTTACCGGTATTTCCCCTTCATCACCCATCCTTCGACAAGAAAAAAGGACACATCTTCAAGTACTACAAATAGTCCCAATATCGAGCTGTAGGCTAGACAAAATTTGAGGAACAATCTTCTTACAATCGGACGCTATGCGTTCTGCCAACGTATATCAGAAATATATCTTAACAGTTCATGAGTGCCAGATTTCTTCATTATGAATGCGCTTAGGCACCTCTGGCCGGGGGAAAGATGCGTTATGTAACCTACATAGTCCACAAACTTCTTTAAATAAGATTGATATATCAAGGATAAAATAAGAAACCACAGATATTGCACCATATGGTGGCCTGATGGACTTCTGTAATCGGCTTGTTTTACATCCGTTATAAAAGCGCTAGGCAAGAGGACTCGCCTGCAGCAGACAGCTACGGCTTTGCTTATCTCATTGAAATTTGAGCCACCGTTATTGAAAACAACTGCATTAGACATTACTACTGCACAATCGCAATACCCCTTAGCCGAACAATATTCATACATAGGCGTGATCATCACAAGAAGGATGTCGCCTCCCACAGAATGTGTGAGGATGATTGCGAACGAGCTGATACCCATCAACAGTCATTCCATTCTTCCCAGTAGCAAAAAATAGCGGCCTCGTGACACCTTGGCGTTCTAGTGCAAAACGTCTGTTCGCACTAAGTAGGAGTCACCGAAATCTCGGAGGGAACGCTAGTAATCAGATTGCATAAGGCTCCGAATCTCAGCTTTTCAAAACATCAAAATCCGGGGATAGATAATAAGCAACCAACATAAGTGCTTCAGGATGCAGTGGAGGGAAACGACGATACTAAATGCATTCAGTTGTCTTGATGATGAGAACATCTCATCTACCATTAGGTAATCACTACGAGCTACACCAGTTCTCGCAATCCTCCCTCCGCATCGGAACCAAGTGGTTCAATCGAATACCACTACCAAGCGACAGTTGCCCCTACAAAAGAGTAGTAGGTATCCAAAAAGACATAGAAACAAGATAACTGAGTGACCGGCTTTTGCAGGGCAGAATAACAGGAGATTGCATCCGGTGAATTGTTTGCACAGTCGGGGGCGATCGAACGAACTAACAAGGTTGACTTTGAGGGTAGGTAGTAAAGAAGACTATAGGCGAAGTACCACCATAAGCGTGAAAACAGAGCGCCAGTACCGATGCCAACTCCAGGCGCCGAGGAGCAGTATATGCACGATTGCATTCCCGAGGAACCTGGTAATAATGAAAGAATTATACAATGGCTCCAGCAAATCCACTTTTGGCGAAATCCAATGACACCACCGACAGAAGAAGACTACGTCTCCTCAGCAGGAATGGCAATGGCAGAAAGTCGATCGCAGTTTTGGGCGCCAACCATGGAGAGTATCCTAGTTGACAATATCGCCGGCGAAATTAACCCAATGGTAACGGCGTCTATGGCCTATCCGTTTCGTCAGACAGACCGCCATGGTGCAGCTGGCGACTTAGGTCCTCCGCCTGCGCCAATAGTACTTACCATACCACTGCCACAATCCGAAAGAAGAGAGGGAACACCCTTCCAGCCTGCCATAGCCCCTTCTGGTCAATATAGTCTAGCCGGCCGTCAGCCATTCGGTACACGGTTGAGCCAGAGGGGAGGATTCGGTGCGCATCATGTCCATCACCGACCGCCGTCATCGGTGCTGGCGGCAGTTCCCACGATCATATATCGGCATCATGCCGTCCTGCGGCACCTTGACGCCGAATTGGAATTCCGCGAGCCTACTCGGCCGGTCGTCAAGCCAGTCTTGAGCGACTTGCCACCATACCCAGGCCATCGATGGGGCGCTCAAGATCAGGATGTTAGCTGCTTAGAGGAACTCAATGTTCATTTTCCCTGCAGCACGACACCAGCGACCATGCCTCCGCTGACCCGAATGAGGCTTTCTAGGCCATTTGGCGGCAGGTTAGTTGTGCTCCCTAGCGTAGGAAACCAATATGTATCAGTTGGAGACGTACAAAAGGCGGTGATCGCGTGGATGAGGTGGGAGCAACCTCATGTACGAGATGATGGTTTGCAGTTGACGCGAAGGGAGAGAATATCGGCCCAGAATGGTACAACGATGAGTGAGGAGGTCTGAATTTGGAGGGGACTAAAGAGATCCATGAGTGAGAGTGATGAGTGGGAAATAAATCTGTAGATGGTCAATAGGCAGTACTCGTACTTCTGGTTCGAAGTGAAATGCATGACTGTGTTGGGCACTCGCCTCGAGCGATTTTTTCGCAGCTGCTTGCAGAGCAGTGGTAATAATGTCTAGATACGGTCGCTGCAATCCGCTCAGGTTATGAGCAAAATTGTTCAGCATTATGTACGATTATGCGGCAGCACTCACCGGAAAGAGACTCTTACAGGCATTCGCTCAGAGGAGAGGCTGGGGAAGAAAGGATGAGAATTGATCATGGATGCATTTACAGCTACGTACCTGTACCTTGAACATGTGACAGAAGCCTCGTTTGACTCGGGACCTTTCTTCCCACCAGGCAATGCCCGATTTCCGAGGCCAATGCTTGAATGGGAAGGAACTCAAGTTAGCCGGTCTGATGATGCACGCCCGAAGCCAAACCTTACTACAACCTTACTACCAGGCTCGTGTTCATGAGACGAGCAACTCTCCGCAGTGCTTTCAGCGAGATCATGTATGTTGAGGATATCCGACTATGAGATGAAGCGCTATTGTATGCTTGGGGAATAGGTAACTGAATCGTACAGACTAAGCGATGAATCGATGAGGAGCTAGTGGAGTCTGGGAAAGTGCCAGGCACCACCTCTCACCGTTTCCTTAAAGAGCAATGATTAGTCAGACCAATCATTCAGACCAATCACACTAAAGTCGTCGTGAAGCGATAAAGTCCTTCTATATGCTTCACTCTCTCATCTTCTTATCCCTCTAGCCAAACGGACAGGTGATACAAAAATTCCTCTTATTCTATACTAGTTTCATTTTCTGTTGTAGTATATTGCGGATTGCGAGTTTGATCATCGCATTCCTTGAAATGCAGATTGTAACAATCATACATACCAGCATTAGTGTAATTTGCTTAGGAATCACCTAACTTCCAGATCGACTATGCTGGTTGCCCCCGCGAGAGTAAGACGCCCAACCTCGGAATCAAAAATCTTGATTCCATTCCATTCTGGAGTTATGAAAGTTTCTCAATCCCTAAAATGGTGTTGATCCAATGGCCAAATCAGCCTCATCATTCTCGTGGAGGACAAGCATACCGCATTTAAGTACTAGACAGTTACGCACCGCCAATCCCGTAGAGTGACAGGCCACCCCAGAGCAACAACATCCATACCACAAGGAGAAAATCACAAATGGAATGCATGGGAAAATAGGTGCGATGTAGATGCGGCATAGATGCGGCTGTACTAACGTCAATCAAATGTGATGTTGATGATCATAGTATACCCCTAGCTTACCCAACCATAGAAATCGACACCTGGTGGCGGATTCACGACTCGGTAAATTTATCTTGAGAGCGCGGTAAAGTGTTGCCGCCGGAATTGATGGAGATAATTATACCATCACTTAAGAACAACTGGTAGCCAAGTGTCCAACAATGCATCCGGAAAAATCAACCTAAGGTGAGCTTCGTTGCCCAGTCAAGAGCGATTAAACTCATGAGGTCAGACCACCGCCGACAGGTAGAAAAGAAGGTCCCAACCCAGCGTCACCAAGAAACTCCGAAGTGTGGCATTGACCAGATGTCAATTCCCAGCACCAACGTCCAAAACATGCCCAATATTGTTCGTCAAGACCCTAGTACACACGAAAGAATCATACAGTGGATACAACAGGTGGAATACTTCCAGACGCGAGTAATGCCACCGATAGAGGAAATTCATATTCCCTCTTCAGAAACAGCTTTGCCCATCAGTCAGGCACAAATTCCGGCATCCTTTCCGCTGGATATGAGAATGGACGGCGTAGTTGAAGATATCGTCTTCATGGCAACAACAAGGATAGCAGGCCTTCTTCAACGGTTGGGCAACTGTAGTCTAGCGGGCGAACTCGACTGTCCATCAGCGCCAATGCTACTTACTATACCGTTACCACAGGTACAAGAAGACATTGAGAGGATGCCGGCTGACTCATCGACAGCGAGCTCATCTGTCGCTCTTCAGGATGGTCCAGGTGGCCAACGATCAACTCCGCCATATCTTTTCCAGGGCGAAGGACGAAGAGGCACCTATCTCTATTGCCCACCGATATCAACGCCGGAGGCTCTTCCTACTTTGAATCCGCCCGAACACTCCCGCCCTCGATGGGATCTCAACCCCGCATTGAGATACCGCGCGGCTATTCGGCCTGTCGCTGAACCAGTCTTGAGCGATCTGCATCCATTCCCAGGTCATTGCTGGGGGGCTCTGGATCAGGATGGGAGCCGCGCAATTGGGGAATTAAATGTTCATTTTGCATGCAACATGACACCAGCAACGGACCCACCGCTGACACGAATGAAACTTGCTAGGCCATTTGGTGGCAAATTAATAGTCACACCCACCACAGGGAACCAATTCGTGTCTGTGAGTGATGTACAAAAGGTCGTAGTAGCATGGATGAGGTGGGAGCAGCCTCACATACAAGATGAAAGTCTTCAGATGACTCGAAGCGAGACCGCGCGGGCCCGGAATAGTACGACGATGAATGTTGAAGTCTGGGTTTGGAGAGGACTGAAGAGTGCTATCGGTGCGACTGATGTTTGGGAAATTAACTTATAGACAGTTAGTAGGAGGTTGTATCAGTGCTCGCCCGAAGTGAAATCATATAAACTTATCTGTGTACTCACTCTCAAGTATGCTCATTACAAGTAGTCCTCACATAATTGATTTTACTTCATGCTCACGCGCTGCTATAGTATTCCAGCCTGTGAAACGTTGGTTAAATGACGGTTCCGCAGAAGCGCCTAGTAGAAAGGGACTCTCACACGCGTTCGCTTGAAGGGGATTGGAGGGATCGAGGAACCTTGACGTGACAACGATCCTACCTATGTTCACGATCAAAACGCTAATTCTGCTCGTTGATAGACAGAACTCCCTGGAAATCAGAAAGTTCGATGAATCTGAAGTCTGCTGCCTCATGAATCCATTTGCAGGTTGTAGGTTGCATAGACGAATCCTTCTGGACATTAGCTGCACTTTGTCGCTATTTGACCTGGGTTGGGACTCATCCGAGGACGTACCTATAAATGATGTGGTAATCCACGCAAAAAGGTAAACGGCCGGTTGAGTAAGGCTTTACACGTATCAGCTCACTTCGGCATCATATTCAAATTATCGATCGGACCGTCATCTTTCAATCATGTGAGCCCATGCGAGAGATCGTCTCAGTTTAGCAATGGGTACTGTGGCGTTAGACTGCTAGGAGATCCGAGGCGTAACAATATGGCATCACATTGAATAACAATCAACAGCAGTGGGGCTCAAGAACATTGCTGTTTTCTTGCTGTTTTCGTTGATCTAGGTTCATTCTATGACCCGATTCTCTACAAATTTTGTCCTTATCGCCGCTCGCCCAGGCTCATGACTGATCAAGTAAGATAAGGCGTATTTTGCATGACTGATCCAGGTCAGTCAGAGTTGGGGTCTAGTACACTCATTCTCTTTATTCCTCTACGTCTATGATGTGGCAAGGAACAATTTGATGCACCGAAAGCGCACCTTTCGAAAGCACGAAAAGTAGTCATTGGTAGAATATCAGAAGACGTTCTCTTACTTCCCCTGGTGTGAGTTGCAGTTACATTGACATACCCTTTTTGTTCCTTTGAAACGTAGTGACGATCAGAGCCACGCCACCAATATTGCCTAGTCTCAACCTAATTATGTGAGATAGGATCCAAGGTTTACGGAACATTGATATCGCCTCAAAGGCCCATAACCAAAGAATTCTGATCAGAAGTAAACAGAAAGCTGTTTAATGGCTAGATCAGAATGCCGCGGATTATTCAAGGACAAGGTATCATTTTCTCGATATTTTCGTTCGACCACCAGCGCGATTCCTCCACAATAAGAGGGTCAAATGAGAGAGTAAACAAATAACAGAACTCGCATACCCCACACAGCCGCAGGCAAACGTGTGGTGATTGATTAACTCAAATTCGTTTAGTCTTTCTTCTGTTCGGGTTCCCACCCAAAATTTGACAGCGATGATAACACACGCTGCCCGATGCTTATTTTTATAGACGAATGAAACAAGAGCATCTCCGGCCCTTGATTACACAGACCGGCATGTTTTTTTTTGGCGAACAATTATATATTTAATGAAATGTGATTTCTCATGAGTAATGGAGGCATAGGCCTAAGCTGCGCGACAGACGACCATTTATCAAAGTACCGTCTAAGCGCAATGTGGACTTATGTGCCGAAGGTGAGGATGCAAGGGGAACGAAAATCAATAATATTGCCTGACACGCAATAAACGAAACACGTGTATGCAGAGTTATCCACCTCAAGGCTTCTCGAGCACTTCTGTCGCGCTATGGGAAAGAAGCTTTCTCAATGGTATAGAGATAATATTCATCAACCGTTCACATGAGCTGATGTCCGTAGCAAGAAGAGACAAAGCGGTCGAGTTTGGCACCATATTGCAGGTCATGCAAAACTCCACCTTTTGAGTTCAACAACTTGAAACACACGATAGCCAATAACAACTAGCACGGTATACCATTGAGGACCAAAGAGCATGCACAGGACACGAGGAAAGCGGTGTTAACATGGATTCCACCAAGTCTCACAGCATATTACATAATTCGTATGAAGAGTTTGAGGCTTCAAAGGCACCCCCCATCGGTCGGAAACCCAAATCCCAGCAGTTCCACAGCAAGCGCGAGCTCCCCTCTGTAACAGAGTCTCCACGAGGGTCGAGCGAACAGGACTAACGACCAGTGGACAACCATAGAACACAGGCACAGACATACAAGATAGGTAGGGGGCTTCGATCGTTGCCTACGAGTAAGCTGATGAGAAAAAGATACGCGGGCGGTCGCAGTCGTGGACAATCTTTCCAACGCCATAGATACCCAGGTTGATCATTGGAACAAACCCCCTGTCCCGATGCCACTCGATAACACCAGCAGTCGCAACGAAATTGACAATATCAACCAGAGTCCCAGTATCGATCGTCATGCAATCCGACGATGGGTCCAGCACGTGGAATCGTTCCGGGCCCATATGACGCCACCAGCAGAAGACTACGATGGGTCTTCAGCACCGGCACCCGTACAGCAACTGGCCAGTAAAGTGCGGCGGCATTGGGCGCCTGTTTGGCAAACTTCACCAGAGGAGGATTTTCTTGAGAATACTGCCTTGTCAGGAGTAGCGCAGACTGTTCAGTTGCCAAGTACTTACAACCCGACTAGCCAACCAAGCTGCCCGCCGACACCTTTGATGTTGAATATACCCCTGCCGCTAGTGTTTGAAGAACATGAGGAGGTATCAGCATTAATGGCTAGTCCTGTACTTCCTATTCGAAGTAGTCCAACTGGTCATTTCGCGATTGCAACAAACGACCACCGAAGCGGAGGATCAGCGCATCACGGGCGGGTGGCAGTGCAAAGGCGAATTGATGTTCCCGAAATCTCGGCCCAGCCCGAAGAGAGAGCCGGACAGCACGTGTTTATTGCCAATGAATTAGGGTTCGAAGAGTCGACTCGGCCTGTTGTCGAACCAGTCCTGAGCGATATGCCAGTGTATCAAGGCCATCGCTGGGGTGCGCGCGACGAACAGAGGGGCATCATCCGGTGGTTGAGTGTCCATTTTCCTCAGAGCACCAAGTCGGCAACTATCCCACCTGTGAAAAAGTTAAGGCTTGTTTGGCCGTCCGGCACAAGTGGCACATTGCTTGTAAGGCCGACCTTAGGGAGCCGATTCGTGTCTGTTGTCGATGTACAAAGAGCGGTGATTGCATTAACGAGAGCGGAGCGTTCCTATATCCAGGATGAGAATATCCGATTCACCAAATGGGTGATGGCACGGGGACGAGATGGAACGGCAATGAGTGTTGAAGTCTGGGCTTGGAAGGGATTGACAAGAGCTAAGGGTGAGTTGGACTTGTGGGAGATCCATCTTTAGGACATCACTGGTAACCGTACTGTGGATTTCAGTTGTATAATAATATATGGGTTGTTCTCAGCGCTTATGAAAGCCACATTAACACTAGACTGGCTTGGCGTCAAATTCCGAACACCTGTAAAACACATTCGTTCCTCGATGCCCGAAGATCGTCTGTATAGCGCTCGATACTCGAGATATCAAGTTAACCTCTGCCATACGATAGATTCAACTTGATTGTAATAGTGACTCACAAGAAGAAAACAAGTTTTCCATCGACTGCGAGAGGGAAGCGCCGAGTGGCGCCGAGGGGGAAGAGGAGGAGATTGACGCTGGAGCAGGTTCTCGGGAGTTCTTTTAATGGTGCTAACCAGACGCCTGCATGACAATATCCATCCGTGGTCATCGCAAGTGTATCGGGTGATAGATCTCTGTTACCCTCGTCACACGTCACACCGGGCGTGAATGAACTTTTCTTCCGTATTCCAACATGGGCCCTCCCTGTTGACAAGGCATAGCGTCAGGAGCCACTACATTGCATTGACTCGGTGACAATCCCAGAGGCTTGACCTATCCCCAGCGGACTTTCCTTCACAGTGACTTGACGGTAACTCGTCTTCGGGTCTGCCCCACCCCTGAGATCACGGTGCTTACAACATCCTACTAAAAATACACACGCCAGTCTGACAATAGAGCCACTGAACCTGTGAACGTCTGATATCCCGCTATCAATGTTTGGCGCACGGGCATTGACGGGATACACACCCACCCCACATGGTCCGCGTCATTGCGCTTAATCCATTGGCTATTAGATGATTGCTCACTACTGTAGCGTTCAAAAACCTGAACACGAACCGATGTGATACCTAACGACCTGTTCATCTTTCGGTAAGCCTCACTCATGGCCACTGAATATGGGCAGCTAGGTATTGTGCAGCGGAAAACAAAGAAGATCTATTATTTGTATTCGGTCAAGATTAGGCGTTGATAATCACCACGCATAAACCACCTGGGTGTTGGAACGCTCCACGAGGTGACTCATCCCTGAGTTCGTGACTGAAGTGACTGCCATTGCGGGAAAGAACAGTGGGGACCAAGCTGGTTCAGCAGAGAACATTTTACATATGCCCCGACCGCACAGCCCGCCCCAACGATGAGCAAATCCCCTTCAGCGAACAGAGATGAGCACTGATCGATAGTTTCAAATATTAGCTCACGGTCACGAGTAGAACGCCTGATTCTCAATCTAGCGGGCCATGGCCGATGTAAGCCCAGGCTTACAACGTCATTTCTATCCTTAGTACATATATATGTATATCGAGCCACATAAGTCGACTTTTACTTTACACTTCCATCTTGAAACCACATATCTTTCATACGATACGCGTGTCCTTTTCTCTACTCTCAAATATACTATTTGGACCTGCTCTTGGTTGCGTGACAGTGAGTTTCTTGAGTTTTCCCTTCGGTGAGTCCATAGCTCCATAGCGGACTTTCAGGCCACTGCCCCTCTACAAAATGGTGATTAATCGCTTTTTCTGAAGATTACAGATCTCAACAAAGTGACGCTCACCCTGATCAAAAAAAAACTTCATCATGCATCATAGGAACCCCGTACTCATTACTGAATAGTCTCACATACCTGGGATGTCATTACTAACAACTATCATTAACTGCCCTCTGAGTGCTGCATGTCAAAATCACGGAGACTGAACAAATGTTCTAAATAGATTGAGTATATATGAATCTAGTTACCAAAACTATCATCAGATAAGAAACATATGCTCCCGTATCTACACGTTAACAAACTCATAATCTATCCCCTATTTGAAATATACATTCATCTGATAGCAATATGTAAAAACCAGTATTCATTATACCATACTAGAAGCTTGTGAGATATCTGGCGCTTCCAAGAACTCCGACACGTGAGTCCCGTCATGAGTTTCTTCAGATTGCATCGTGTTGTTGATTGAATGGTTCCACCGTAATGAACTAATATTCCTTTGATTTCTTTGGGACTCATATGCTCTTCCACTTGCAACTCGGCACTGCAAAAAGAGACAAGCAATTATCTAGACAAATTATATGATTTAGTGTTGACACTAGTAGTTCGTGACGAACTTACCTCTATGTAGAACGCGGACTCAGCAAAGAAAACTAGTACACCATGACCAGAGAACACGATGATAGCAAACAGCCAGATAGATTCCAAGGCATACGATTCAACCATTATGGCCACAATGTTCAGGTATCCGGTAGATCCTTGAGCTATCCCAGCAAATTTTCTTGCGTTAATTTTTTTCACTAATTTGTGTTATTTGCATACCATTTAACTTTTTTTGCCTCCATCGCATGAAGATGAGAATTGTGGATATCAATGTAGTACAAAGTATCGTAGTGGCACCTTGAAATGCAGTTTCTAGGAGTGCCGTTTTAGAATCCACACTTATAAGCTGGGCATTGGATAGTGTGTGGTCCAATACAATGGTCCTCAATTTTAAACCTAGAAAAGCATGACTTATTTCATTTCAAGTAAGGGGTCCAGTGGAAGTCACTCACCAACGGCTGTCAAGAAACACAGTATCGGTGATACAATTACCAAATTGGCATAACGAGTGGCACTCCAAACGGTCCATACACGCCAAATCTTTCCCTAAATTCAGCTACTCTATTCGATATATTGGAGAAAAAAACTACGTACCTGAAGCATCGATGTCAAGACATCGACTGCCACCTGAGAAGCACCGCTCATCAGGAACACAAGACCAGTACGATAGCTTGTCAATATATACTGCTCTGGGCCCCCGTCATAGTCGCTATGCTTGATGTAGGCTTCCTGGGTAGCCCAAGCAGCTGATACGAGATTATACAGCCCACAGAGCATTATAACGATGTTGAACCCAAGCATAACCTTTGCCTGTCTCTTTGTATTCGCATTCTGAAGCCGGGGAACAATTGAATGAACATATAGGCAGAAGAGAGTAAGTGCAACGCCATAGAGGGTGCCAGCCACAGTTGTGGGAGTAACGAGCTCCAGTCGACTAGAGAGGAGCTGTTGGCCTTGTAATGCTGTAGTAGTGACGTTGTTCATTTTAAACAGTTCAGAAGAAGAAGGGCTCAAGCGTTGAGTTCCTTTCACTTGTAGCAGCGGCCTTTATCCATTTCGGAGAATGCAGTTCCCGTGAGTTGATTCTATTTTTTACTAAACTAGTGTACACTGCCCAGTGAACTTCGAATCCTCTGTTCTACGCAGTTTCCGGCGCTGACCAAACAAAGAAGCCACCTTTTAATAAACTCGCTGGACCAACGAGGCGCTAGACTTGTGGTCATACATAATCATCTTCGCTTAATACCATTCCCTGTGCGAAGCTCGAAAATAAAGTGTCTAGAACCTGATCTTATATCATGAAAACAACAGGCAAATGTTCTGAACCTGTGAGTCAAAAGAGCTGGATCTTTGTCGACTTGAGTAATAAGGAGGGGCTGTTCAGCCGACTGCGAGGGGGATAACTATATTGCGAGGATGGAAAACAGAAGATCTATGAGCGATACAGTCGGAGCAAGGAACGCGGTCCGTTCGCCCAAGTGTGCCTGCGGGTCTTCCTTACTCCCTGTCATTGCGTTGTTTCGTAAGATCTTGGAAGGTGTTATTTTACGAAAGGATGCATTTGGAGAATTCGTGATGCCAGGTAGCAAAACGTATAAGAGTAGTACCAGAGGAGTTTCACTAGCGGTTAACGAAAATTATTTCCATCCAAACCTATCCTCCTCGCATGACCTTGTCATGTTTTATGAAGAGGCCACGGTCATCGTTCGTCTCGTATTTTCAATGGTCATCGCTTCATCGCCACAACGCTTATCATATTTGTCATAAAACAAGTTATTTCCATCGCTCACTAAAGTGTTAAGTAATTTAGATATTAATTACTGTTTCTAGACAGAATTAAACGGATAAAGGCATTAACACACCAGTGGAAAGAGATTTTCTGCTGGGTTGACAATCGCATAAGATTACGTGTTTCAATCCAAGAATCCAATTCAAGGAATCCAATCTTACAATCATCGAAAACGATAGACGACATCAGATTTTATTCAACAATCCGATCGAAATACGGAAGTTACGAAGCATGAATTCAGACTGGGAGAATTGTTTCATGAAAATCATGACCGTGGTTGCAGGAAAGCTGCTGATCGATTGTGCGAACAGGCAGACCCAGCCATGCCGTCAACAGTCTGATCTTGGACATACCTTGCTCAAAGCTCCAACCCAACCTCTTGTCATTTCGTGTCCCTCGAGATCAGGTTGGCTGCATCTTGAATATAACTTTCTGACTTCATTTTATCGGTTGGTACAGTAAAACAAAGAAACCTTCAAACAAAGTAAGCACTATCAATGGAATGCGGTGAAAAAATTTTCACAGATGGAGATATGCAACTCTCCCATAGTGTTGACGCGCTGACAGCTAGAAAAGTGATGCCTTGGGCGCGTCATCAAACATACCAGGAAAGTTGAGCATCTCAAGATGGGTGGGCCAGGAGTTTACTTGGTGTAGCTGTAGCGTGAGGAGCAGTATCGGAAGAGGGGCTAGCGTGAACGAGCATGCAGTGGGGTGAAATAGTGTCGAGATAAGCAGTGATGGCGCTGACAAGATATGCGATAGAATTAACTTCGCGCTTGTATTTAGGCTATGAATAGATACAACACTGGGTATATGATCAGACCGCTTACCTTGCTGCACTGTGCCGGAGCTGAGAGAACTGTTCGTGGGACAGAAGCTGGCGAGGAGGCCAAGGTGACTAAAAGCAGAATGAGAGGGTGGAGTAGGTGGACAGGGTTGTTGAAGCGGGTCTGTTCGTGGTTTGATAGGTGCATAGTATGGTGCTTGGTGAGCCTGAGCTTCCGACAAACGATCAAGCAAGGTACACATGTGGCTTGGTTTGAGACGAGCAAGCCGAATGACGAATGCTTCAGGGGGACTCGAAGGTGTCACGTGTTAGAACTGTCACGCTCAATTTTGGCGTGGTGTTTCGCCATCCCAAAGCCACCTCTCCTTGGGCTCCATTGGGCTTGCACTTGGGTGTTATAGAGGCTCTATGACACTGTTGATCGAGTTCGACTTACAAATATATTTCTCTCGGTGACAAGACTTCAGTATGTTGGAATCTTGGTAAATTGTCATAATACAACGGAGATGATTCCTGAGTTCACTGTGGGACCGGACCCACAGTTCTTTACTGATATACAATCAGTAAAGAGTTAGTAACACCGTAAAACTCAGTACTTCGATGACTCCATTTATACAGAGCAATCGAAGTACTACCTTATTACCTGTACTTTACCATGACTGTAAAGAGGCTAGTTTTTTACTGGACCTCTATAACTGTATTTCACTTGTTGTTTCAGAGTAGAATATCTTGAAGTTTTTAACACTTGTGAAATGAGTTCTTCACGCATAATACTAGACCAAGATATGTTTATACAGTACAACTAATTATAGTACAAACTATGCTATCAAGAAACAGTAATACAAAACACTAGATTCTCTTGCTTTTCGCCGTGATAAGAGACCTTTTTAATGCCACCTTTGAACGAGGCATGTTGTTCAGGGCTTTCAGGGACGTGGACACCTCCGATATGTTTTAAAGTGCCATCGTATAACCGGACGGTCGCGTGAGGGGAATCTGAAGTAGAGCCAGGCGAGCCTGAACAGTGGAAATCGCACCTGCAAGAGGGTTATTATATCTTGATACAAGAATAAGAGATGGATGAACACACCTGATTTGAGCCCAGATTGAACCCTCAACCTGATTTCTGGCTGCATACTCTATTACATGCGGCCAGACCTGTCTCAGCGACCTTTCGACAGCTTTCTCCAGGTCTTCTTTTCGAGGCCTGTCGATCTTCATCTTGGCTAGCCGAAAAACTTCAATTGAAGTTTGTTCTGAATAGCCTATACGCCTGGTGGATGGCCGAGAAGGTAGTAGCGATCGAAGGAATCGCCTGCTTTGGGTGTAGAAGGTGGTGGACAGGGGGTGTGGCATTGGCGGTAGGAGGGGCAGGAGGTCGATGCGGTGGGAGCGGTGGCGGCGTTGGATGGGGTGGCGGCAAGGTCGCGAAGGCAATGACGAAAGTCGCGAAGTCGCGAGGTCGCGAGGAGGAGGGGGGAGGCAGTGGTCGCGGGCGCGGGCGCGGATGAGGTTGAGAGAAGGGCGGTTGTCGTGGGTCACAGGGGAGAGGAAAGAAAGGGAGGTGGTGGTGGTAGCGGCGGTGGATAGCAATGGGGAGGATGGCGGCGGCAGCGGTCGCGATGGAGGTGTTTGAGGAGAGGGTCGTCGTGGGAGGGTCGTCGTGTATGGGAGGAGGGGAAGGATGGGCAGGCCGTGGTGGAAGCGGCCGTGGATGACGTTGGGGAGGAGGATGGAGGCGACAGCGGCAGCCGCGAAGAGATCGCGAGGGGGGAAGGCGGAAACCGCAGGTGATGGATGCGGTTGAGGGGAGGAGGGCGGTGGGGGAGTATGTTCACGGATGGGAGGAGAGGAGGACGGTGGGAGGGCGGTGGTCGTGGATGGGAAGGAAAGGAGGTGGTGGTGAGAGCGGTTGTAGAAGGCGGTGGAGATGGGGGCGAAGGTGGCCGCCAATGGACCGTGATGGGAGAGGGTAGTGGCCGCAGGCGTTGGATGGGGTTGAAGAGAAGAGGGCGGTGAGAGGGCAGCGGTTGTGGATGGGAAGAAAGGGAGAGTGGGTGGGTGGTGGATGGCGATGACGATGGAGGCGGCGGTGGTCGCCAACGAGTCGCGATGGAAGGGTGTGGTGGTCGCGGGCGTTGGATAGCGTTGAGGAGAGGATGGCGGCGGGAGGGAAGTGGTCGCGGATGGGAGAAAGGGTGGGTGGTGGTAGAGGTGGTAGAGGTGGCGAATGGCGGTGGACAAGATGGCGGCGGGGGTCATTTTGAAGAGGAGATGAGAGGGCGCGACGGTGGTGATCAAGGATAGAGCGAGGGTGAGGTGGAGGTGGAAGGCAGCGGCGGTGGTCGTGAAGAGGAGAGGAGAGAATGGCAGCGGCAATGATCGCGCAGGGGTCGCGAAGAGGAGGGAGCGAGGGTGAGGATGAGGGTGAGGGTGAGGGTGAGAGTGAGGTGGACAGCAGTGGCGGCGGTCGTGAAGAGGAGAAGAGGGGGCGATGGCCGCGGTAATTGGGAGATCGCGAAGAGAGAGTGAGGGTGAGGGTGAGGCGATGAGGCGGTCGTGGCGGTGGTATGGGAAGGGATGGAAACAGGAGATAGGTGGCGAAGGAAGAGAGGGATGAGGAGGGTAGTGGTCGCGGTGGTTGCAAAGAAAAGAGCAAGGGGTGGTTAGACGGTAGCCGCAGCAGAGTTGAAAAAAAAAAGAAAAGGGGGGGCGGTGGGGTTGAATAGAGATGAGGAAAGAACAGTTAGAGTTAGTCAGTAGGAGGCAGATGTATACGAACCTTGAAAGTCATAACCACCTCAACAACAGCGCAACATTGAAGGTTTGGCGATATTGATACTATCCTTGTGCGACGGGGGAAAAGGTCATTAGTGTATGTTTGATATATCAAGAAAGAAAAACACGAATCTGATCAGTTTGCATAAAATGAAATATGCGCGTGCATCGATTTTGAGTGCAAACTACTCTAAGATTTCCATGCCGTGTTCGCCTTAGACCCTTGAAGTGCCCTGCATCGATAAATTCTCCCCCATACTCTTTGCCACCCCGAATCTTGCAATTAGATTTCCCTCTACCTCCAGCTTGCTCAAAATATTTCTGTCGATCACCCTCCACGTTTACAGTATGTCTTCGCATCCACTTGAAACAGATAGCACGGTTGAAGCTGATGTACAAATCACCATGATAAGTTCAAAAGCAATTGTTGCGGTGTCTTAGAAGACGAAATCAAAATTGAGACGAGGAGGATGAGATTGACAGTGGCAAGGTCTCCGCAAAATGAGACTCTCACCCTCCGGAAAGCCATGATGTTGATCGCCTCCCGGGCCTTCTCAACAACCCTCCAACCGTACTGTTTTGCGGCCTATGAGCCAGGTTGGCGAGAACATTGGAGGCGGCGCATTAGAGGCTTCAAAGGCCTTTAAACGCGAAGATTTTCTGCATCCTATCAAGAGTAGAAATTTGGGTCGAGACCAAGGTATTGAGGTGTCCGAGGTGATGCGCTTGCGAAGGAATGGAGGGGTCGTTTTCAATGATATGAAGAGATCGGAAGATATTTGAATATTGGGGTGATATTCTCTTCTTTGTCTTCTTTCGTGCCTCCAATTTTAACCATATCCACTTGAGCAACATCCAAAGCGTTGCTAGTTCCACGAATTCCGAGTAATCAGCAGTTGGCAAGGGCATCAACGGAGAGAGCGCAGGCCAGTAGCAATGCAATCAACTCGGGTTGACAAGGACGGGACTGCAGGTGATCAAGATCAAGGCACTCTGACCATCACCTATTGCCAATAACAAAGAGGTGTGTTGTGAGATACTTGAAGGCGATGCATCGAGTACAGTTCAAGGGAGTATGGCGAGCTCCGCGATGGGTACACTCGCTTGAAGAAACCCGCCCTACAGCCAGGAATCAAAACGATTCTCGCTGCTTGATCGAGTTACAAGTTGCATGAGATATCTTGAAACTGTCAAGGAATAGATTGTGATCCGGCTGAAAGATACTGGGGTTCAGATGCGCTGGCTCCGTGGCTGGACTGAGAAGCCCAATGTTCAATTACTCCACCCCGCACGACGTCTTCCGACATGTAAAAACAAGAACAGCTCTGGCCATTCTTTATGCTACCATTACTCAATACATTTATCCTTCTACTTCTGTTACTGTGTCGCTCCGATCCACGATACCCCACTTGTTGCCATTGCGAACCCTCCCGACGACACATTCTACAGTGTTTAAGTCGACAGCTTCGATGACAGAGGCACCATGGCAGTAAGGAATGCCGTCTTCTTCGGTCGTATTCATACTCTGGATGATCGCAAAGATGATTGTGGATGGTGAGTCTAGTTTCAGTTGTGGGATGGCCGGTAGGTCTAGCACAACGAGACGCTTCAACTGGCCATAATATACGCAGTTCACATATTCTGGCTCGCGTCTCCTTTGTCTGGCAAAGCGATCTACACGGAGAATGTACTACATTGGATTGAGCTAGGACGTTTTTAAGATACATAATCAGAAAAAAATACTGACCTTCACATAAGAAGCGTCTCGGTTATCTTCGCCCTGCCTAACAATGTCACGCGCGACCATGGTGTCGCCGTCCCCAAGACAAGTGACCTTGCCATACTGAAGGAGGGGGCCGTCAAGTTTAATGGCTGCTCGTACGACTTTGATTCTTGTATCAAATCGCGTCGCTAAACTCGCAAAAATCTTGTTGCAAATAGGCGCAGGTAGGATTTCTTTCTGTCGAGTCCCCCAAAGTTTGTAAGTAGGATCTTGATTCTCAAGTGAATAACTGACTATTACAAAACACGGGATGCAACTTACATGAGTTATGGACCAGATGATGCATCGTTTTCACCTGAATATCTAGATTTAACACGTCTTGTAGATTGTATAAAAGCCGAATTTGATCGAGTTGAGCAGTCGCGATCATGAATGTATTAATAGATTCGTAAGGGTGTCGCCGACTTTTGATGGCACAGAGAAGGTTGTTGCATTCGCGTTCCATCGGATATGCCCAGTAGCTCCAAACGGGGCCAGCTACCCTAATACCCCACGCAACATGAAGTAATGCATGAAGTGTTAACGGGCAGGCAGAAAGTCGTTCTGGTTTACCGCGGTAATAATACCTGTGCCTCACTTAGAGCAGATCATCCGGAGATTTTAGCTATTCTTACCATTCGTAGTCACATACCCAGTGGACAAAGCCTTCCTCGATTTGCAGTAACTTATCTTCACTCATTTCCATAGACAGGCATAGCTTGAGGAGCGCGACAAGCTTCATGAAATGTTTATAGTACAGCGCCTTCGGGAACCTTCCGCGGAGAACAATCGGGGCAATGAAAAGTGTCCAGTTCGAATACATTTCGGCTGACATTTGTGATTGTTTCTTGGCAATGTTGGGAACACGAGCACCGAAGGAAGAGGGAATTGTTGACCCACATTCCTCCGTAGCCTTGCCGACCTCTTCCCAAGCCCGAGGCCCTATTAGATAACCTTTGTCGCTATGGTCCAGATCTTTGAACTCGCCGATCCAAAACGATATCAAGTTGGGGACCAGGTTTTCCCAAATCAGGTGCATGAAATCGAAGGGAAATGATTCGGGGAATGAAACTGCGGATACGTTTGAAAGAACCGGTATGCCCTTGATACCATACCGCTTTGCGAGCTTTTCAAATGCAGCATTGGTGGGCGACATTTGCACAGCAATTGCCTGTTCCATCAGTTCATGGTGAACCCGCATCGGAAGATTGTTTGGATCATAATAGGCCGGGTTAGCATTTGCAAGATTGTCCCGTCGTAAGGGAATGTAGTAGGTTTTTTTGGCCGCGGCATGGTTACAGATACCCTTGATATTGCAAACGCGGCATGGACTGAGTGCATTTGAGCCCTTCATGTTCATGACAAGGGCCATGGCAGGTATATCACCAAAAACGAGAATGAGATAAGCGTGGAGGAGAAAATACGCCTCGGAAATGGAGTCCCAAGCCTTGACACCAGCCTCAAGTTGGATTAATTCTTGAATAAGTGGCCAGAAATAAGAATCTATATCCCATGGTTTCTTAGGGCCCGGTATAACGCCAACCCTTAACCGGTGTTTCTTTTGGAATCGTACATCAGGCGCAAGGTTATAGACAAATAGGACAATTGGCCAGCACGTCTGACTACGTCGCTTGAAGGGGGCAAACCCGTCAGTTGAAAGACCAAGGGCAATGTCACGTTCGTCGGAGAAGTAAAAGAAGGTGTTGTCAGTATCGCCCGTGGGGACAATAGTTTGAAGGAGGGTTCGATAATACGAGCCGTCAAAGACGTCTCTGATTATACCTGACTCGTGTTGAAATTCTGCTCGATAGCGCATTTTCTGAGCATGCTCACAACAGGATAACATAGCAAGTAGGCGAGGGATGATAGGGAGATATGTAAAATATTTGCGGGGCTGACCCTTGGTGTTAAACCTTGGTTCGTTACATTCGGGGTTTGGGCATGTAGTGTGATGTTCATATGGCCCCGTGAAGCAGACGCAGCTGTTGATACAACAGCCGTAACGAATGGGCTGTAACCCGGACAAAGCACGGACGCGTTTTTTCGTCATCTTGAGCGAGTCATGATGCCAGTCGCGAAACACGCGTGCCATTCTTGTAAATGTCCTGTCGGTTAAACGATCTTCTATCTTGAGAGTATACTTGAGGAGAAGGTCGATATCAGCCTCACTGAGGCCTGTAGAATCATCTATACATGAATGAGATACATGTGAATACAATACGGGGATAGGACATACCTAGTGCCGCTACTTCACGTCTACAACGTTCCAAAACTTTATCCCAGAGAGTAATGCCTGCCACATCTGTACGGAGGTCATCACTCTCTTCATCGGTTTCACCACCGCTTTCAGAATTATCGTCCAAGGCTTCGTTGTCGGTAAATAATAAGTCATAGAGTGCTTCTGTTGAAGGTGCATATTGTTCCTGATTGCCTTCTTGAGAATCTTCATCATCTGACTCCTGGGTCCACCGAGATTGTCTCCAAGTACGCTCTATCGCCATCCCCATCTGCTCTCTCACTCTAGTCGCCCGCCTAACATCAATGCCAACTTGCTCCTCAAGTGAGGAATGGTTGGCAACAGGAGAAGACGGAGGATCTGCTGCGTCTAATGCGTGATCTGCGGACCCAAACGGAGGTTGAATAGGGGGAGGCGATGGCGGAGGGGCAGCAGTGGAGGGGGGCGCTTCCAGGCGTCTCCTTTTAGTTGGTTCTATGTCTTCTGTCTCATGTTGAGAGCGTGAACGCCGACGTGCGGTCACTGCGTTGTGCGCAATAACCTTGGACCGGCACTCTAAGTGTCGTGCTCTTACACGAGGAGGGACCATTTTACGGCAAGGACAGTGACACCTGACTTTGGATACTGTTCTACGCGCCATACTGAGAGGATTGTGAGATGATATGTAGCAGCTACTAGTGGGGTATATGTAGGAGGGGAGGGATACGGTGTTTTCTTCTGGCCGACCGGCTATGTATCAAGCGAGCCGAGCCCAGGCGATGCGTAATTCATTTAGAAAAAAAAATTTACATTGACTACTGGGACGTATAGGGACATCAGGCGTCGCGGTACATCGTTTATTGGAATGGCCGGGGTCATAAGCCAAAGAGCGGGTGGTGGTAGTGGTGGTAGTGAAGATATTGGGGGCCATTGTTGCTAGTGCCTTGCCATAGGGCGTTACTGCGAGCGACTTCAAGTATCGATCCACAATCTTTGGGGGCGGTTGTGAGCCGACTAACAGGTAGCAATGATGAGACGGTTTGTATCGAGACGGTAAGTCTAGGAATCATGTGAATGGTGAGGTGGATATAACGGGAGCCCGCCATATTCAAAGGTAGGCACCGGACAATCCGGTGCCAGGAGGTTTGAGGAGCGTCCATTGTCAAAGGCAAGTCTTGGGTTTGAGGAATTGATCGCAATAGCATATCTACTAAAAAGAATCAGCGGATAGATGCGGTGAGTGGTGACTTACAGGGCTTTTGAAATTATCGAAGGTGGGAGGGGAAGAGAGGGATGAGTGACGGTCACGCTGTCGGACAGGGCGTACGGATCACATAGTCACGCACATCCATCAGTGATCATTATCAACGGTATCAATGACATAACGTGACCCAAGTTCGATTTGATACGATCACTGATGTGATCAGAAAAACTCTCATTCACTACGCCCACCACCACCACCACCACCACCACCTCAACCGCCGTATCTCGGACTGTCCGGGATCGACACTTTTTACTCTTGGACTGTCCAGGAGTATCATCACGTTTTCATTGAACATACCACTACATTCAACTTTCCTCGTTCCGATCTTCCTCAATAATGCCAGGCCGAGCCTACCTTATCGATGGCAACATCTATTATTCGCCTAATTGTGACCGAGATGTGCAACTTCCTGGTCAACTCAACATCGACGACATCACCTCATTCAACAATGTGGGTGTGGAAGCTTTCGAAGTGCCGTATTGGTGGTCTGAGAGGGTTCCGTGGCTGGGCTTCCAGCCGAGGCGACCAGTATGCTGGAACGGCGCTCTCGTGGAGGATATCGGGTATATGCCTCGACAACTTCTTCAAAAGGACGATGGTACGCTTTATAAGCTGCCGTATCTTTCGCAAAATAGGTGGTTGGCTGTGGAGAACCTGATTCGAGAGGTGCTGGGAATCTTCTCGCGTCATTTCAACATACAACACCTGGAACCTTATTCTACCCGAAAGTGGGGTTATACCAACGGTCACTCCACTGAAGCCGAGACATGGAAACATGCACATCAAGGCCGAGATTGGTTTGCGATGTGGATCGCCCTATTATACTGGATGTTAAAGATCATCCCGGAGGATCCAAAGTATCTGGAGGGTATCTCCCTACAGAGTGGTACAAACTGCTGGTAACGTGGGACAAGAGCCGTATAAGCATGTGGGAGTCTCTGCGTTGTGCTCCCCTACTCCAACGTTTCTGGGATGCCAATCGCGCAGGAGTCTTTCTACATAATCCCTATGATCAACCGAGCCAACCCTCAGCTTGGTGGTTCGATCACTGCGGGATCCCGGTGTGGTACCGCTGGGGTCCTCGAGAAATCGCGCAAAGTAAACGCGATGGCTTTTTCTTAATGGCGCCCCCACCTGAAACTCTCCAAGCTGCAACCACCGTCATATCGCCCTCTGTGCCTTCCTATTCCGCTAGCACAGAGAATACATGGGAAGATACACAAATCTACGGTGCGTAGTGTACGACTCATCAGTACTGAATAGCAACTCATGCTCGTTCACAGAGCCTCACTTTGAACCGGCAAGCCCGCAACCAATCAACGTCACTGAGGACGATCAGCGGCCCCCTTCCTCACCTTCGCAAATCAGCAAACTCGTTTGGAAGAAAGGACGGTTGTGTCAAGTCGAAAAGTCGGGCCGAGATGTTTGGGAAGCGTTTGAGAAGAAGCATGAAGAGAGACACCAACGAATGTTACTTCATGAAACCCCAGCTGCTCGACAAACTAGACTCAACCGTGCCAACAAACTGCCTACCGTGAGCGCTGCTGTGTATGTGTGGGAGTGGAGTCTGGATACTCCACCGAAATTTACTCGCACTCTGGTTCCAAAGCGAGACCGTAGCGAGACCCTAGAAGAAGCCCGCCCTGGTGAAGCACGCTACGATTCGTTTTGTAATGAGTGGACTCTTTGTAGCGAGTGGGTCGACGAATCGTACGAGGAATCAGATGACGAAGTAGATGAAGTCCCAGCACAGGAGTTGTGCCAGGATGAGAGAGGCATAAGCTCTCTCGCTGGTACCTCTCTAGCCCATGTCACCGAAATAGCATCAATGTCGGCCGCAACAGCACTTCTAACGACTCCCGCACCCGTCGCCTCCACCTCCACCGTCAATCCCTCCGCCTCCGCTGTCAATCCCTTCGCAAATCATACTTCGTCGGGAGCCGCTTCAACACCCCTCCCCGAATGGGAGCAGTCTCAACTGGAGGTGCTTAGCATTTTGAAGAAGCACTACGGTTTCCTACCCCCCAGCTGGCAAACACATTTGGGCATCCAGCAAGAGTCGCTGACATCAAAGCCATGCTCGCTATCACTGGTACTTGTGACGTCAAACTCAACAGTGCTTTCTGGACAACGGCAATGGGTCACGCCTGCATTGACTTTGGGCTGCGCCTAGCTAGCAAGGAAGGTGGCGAACCATTGGCTGCTGTTTGGGACCTGTCCTCGAGATCTACGGACCCCCTCAAGTTCTCCCCTCGGTTACGCTATATCAAACGAGTGCGGGCCGGTGCCCGGCTCCTATATATGTTTGATTTTGGTGACTTGGCTACTACCCCTTGGAACATTGCCGTCTATAGTGCCTCTGCTGCCACCATGGTCTGTCGTCTACATCCTGAGCTCAATGATGAAGATATCGCGGTCGAACTGGCACAATCTGGTATCCCATTCCGAACTTTGCAGAAACGAGTCAGCCTCAAGCTTGCGCGCCCTGAGCTACCATGTGCTGTAACGCCAATGATCTTTTCAGATCATGTATTCACCCCATCTGATTACGAATACTGGAGGCAAAGGTGTCAGTCCGTGTTGACGTCTCAGCGCGGCCGTGCAGCTATCTTGCGCGGTGGCTATGTTCGGCGCTTGGCCTTGGACGGCGGCATTAGTATCAGTGAAGTATTGAAGGGGCCGTCGGGTTTGCATCACGACGATGCTCTCAATTTTTATGCACGGGATAAAGATGGTGTGGAATATGTAGATGATGACTTAACGACGAACGAGCTGGATCTCTTGTGTGGTATATACCAAAGTTTTACAGGTACGTTCTGCAACAGAATACCAATTTTTTTATGCTCAATGCTTGTATTAGGTGTGGGCACCAGCATCAGGAAGCAGTCTTGGCACCCTCTTGTCTCTACGTTTGAAGGTTGTGGCGATGACTTAGGCCGTTGGTCCTCTCGCTTGGAGGATCTTTATGTGAACCGCCACCTTTCCATCCTCAATGAGAAGGTCACCATCAATCCGAAGTTCCTTCTCACAGCTACTCAATGGCGACACCAGACTCGAGGTTTCGGAGATGCTAGGAGAGCCAACACTTCTGTGGAAAAATGGTCGACTCAATTTCTTGACACTTTTTGCAGTGCGTGAATGTTTTATTTGTAAATTATCAATGATGCTTGGAACAATATTTCGAGTTAGATTTCATTTTCTCTGTATCATAGATCCCACCTGTAGAGTTACTTGTCGGCATTAGAATTTTTTATCTTACATCGTAGCCATCGGTAGACAGTTTTTAGCGCCTGCAGTTTTGCCAGGAACGTCACGCGATGCTACATCTGGTAAGTTTTTGTCGTTGCATTTCTATTTATAATCACCGCTGAAATGATCTCTATAGCTTATATGTTCATTCTAATCGTATGATAGAGCAATATATTCTTGACACGTCTTTCACTTGCCGTCGGTATGTGTAATGCAAATGCTATGGAATGATCCTTCATAGAGCAGCCTTATCAAGCCTGGAGTTTCAATTACGCAGCTAACTCTTTTCTTATGCCGATTCCTTTAACAGTAACAGGTAATGTAAAAACATGTATCGTTCCGTTCTGGTCTAAGTACACTACTCAGATTGCGCCCACTGTAACATCCAACTTCTCCTCGTGCTCGGACGAGTTCATCCGTATCTCGAAGCTGCCTTCGTTATTGTCTGGAATACATATGCGAATCGTCTTGCGTTTCTAAGGTAAGAGAAATCAGTTTGTTTCCACTTCGAAGAATAGTCGCTTACCTTCTGCTGTTGCTCATCTAGCTTTTGTTCAATCAATAATTCAAAATCCCTACGGCGTTTCCGATAACCACCGTCCCGCATATCTTCAGCGCTGACAGCGCCTCCAGTGGTTGTCAAATCAACGACGGTATTCCGAGGGACACTAGCGAGTTCTGCAATGAGATTGACTGTGATTTTTCGCTGAACATCACTTCTATCTTCAACAACAGAACCAACCACCTCGTGTTGTGCGTCTGTTCCTTCGGTGCGATGCCCAGCCTTCCTTGTTGCCCTTTCTCTAATCACTGAGCGATAGTCAATATCAAGTGACTGATTCTTTTAAGTGACTTACCAGTTTCCCAGCTTGGTTCTCTAACAGGTGCTTCAACATATAGATCTAATGCGTCGTCTGAGTGATAGCAATCTGCGTACTGGTCTCGATACTCCTTTAATCCAAGCTGATTTTCGCACATTATAGATGGGCAAGGAGTCTCGGGGACTACCTCGACGACCGATTCCGACTCTACACAGGGGGATTGTCGCGAAACAGACATCAGGGAGAGTTTGAAAGTCCCAAAGCCACCCCGGGAGGAATTTATATCCAAGTAAAGGTTTCCATTCATAGATAAATATATTTATCAGACCACTAAAGCGAATTTGCTATGCACACAGCCGGATATCGGAACCAATTATGCCCGGCAGTATGTAAGAGGAAGACGTAAGTATTTTTTTTTTTTTTTTCATTTTTGCCACCATTCTGCTCTAACAACCGTTTCTGTCTCGCTGCCGCCGCCTCCTGCCAAGCAACTAAGGCGGGACTTTCCAATTGCGCACCCGGATGTCGGCGTTAAGTGGTACCCAAATATACCTACCACAAAAACGTAAAATGCGAAAGACGTAAAGTGGAGTATTTTTCCTGTTATTGACCTCAGCGAATCAGTCCTTTTACTTACACTCTCGGCGTGTCGGTGTCAGCTTCCCTCCATCCGGCTATTGTGTTAAGCGGTGCCGCATCGAGATGCAAACTGTCTGTAAGTCCCAATGTATTTAAATAGACCTTCAGCTTTGATCTACGTTCTACACCTCTCTCGTTCTTCAGCTCAACTATAGACTTAATCATGCCTGCTAAAAACCCCTCGACCAAGGCCTCTTCGGCGAAAGCGAATAGACCAGTCCCAGCAGGTCAACGAGCCAGTACTACCACCTCCCGCGGGGCTGTTAGCAATGATTCCCTAGAAAGGATTGAGCAATTGACAAATCAACTTGCGTGTCGTGAAGGTAGACCATCGTTCTTCACCATACTCAGATCTCATCGTATTTCCAGCGGAGCTCGATCAATTGAAGAAAGCTGTTGCTTCGGGTCCCAAGACCAAGGGTTCCCGAAGTCTTATTCCGCCTCCCGAGCAGATTGGCCACTTGCAAACCGACATGCAACTGATAGACAATAAGCCGGTTTACAACCAATGCCGTGTAAGTCCAGCCGATCTTTTTACTTTCATTATCTACTTATATATTGATAAACTGTAGCGCACGGTTAGCGACGCAATGAAACATGCTGGGATCAAGTTCAGCATGCTTTATAATCAAATCAGCCCCTCGCAACTTGCCATGGCGGCAAAACTTGTATGTGTTTCCCTTAATTTACTATAATCAGCTATATTTGCTCATTTATCTATAAGGCGAGACACGATTATGAGCCTCTTCGAAAATATGACAATGACTGGGCCAGCTACGAGATCATGAAGGGAATACTGACGTATTATCGTAATAATCGAGGCAGACGAAGGCCTGCCAATGCTACTCCTGAAACGACGACTCCGAGGGAAAGAGCTGACAGCTCTGAGGATGAAGGTAATGACAGCTCCGAGGCTGAAGGTAACAATGAGCCTAAGGACAAGACTCTTGAGGATGATACCACAGACAAGGGCAATATCGAAACGGAGGATTTGGTGGATGAGATTGAGGGTAATAATCTTACAGAGGATGAACTTGATGGTAATGACACTGAGAACGATGATATCGATGGTGAGGGTATTAATGGCAACTTTAAAGGCAATGACCCTGACTATTTTAAAGTTCAGGGCACTGAATCGAAAGGGGCTGGTAGTGATGATGACGAATTGATGGATGATGTTGAGCGAGAAGAATTGGAGCTGAAGCAACAGAAGAACAAAACTACCAAGAAAGTCAAAACTACGGCACAGGCTCAGAAACCAGTTGCGAAGAAGAGGGTGCAAAAGGAGAAGAATAAGAGTAATGTGAAAGTTTGTGTCGGAGCAGAAGGCAGTGAGCCGGTGCAGCAAACACTGAGAGCAGGCTCAAAACGATCGTATAAAAATGTGGATAATACTCATCAGGAAACTGCACCGACAAAGCGGACTCGACAGGGCAATAGTAGCCATACTAATATTTCATCGAAGGTGAAGGGGAAGAGGCTGTAGCTACCCCACATTACTCATACCAGCTCCGTATTTGAGTACTCATTGTCATGTTATTTACTGGTTATTTACACTACTATCAACGTCTAGTACTTATTCAAGGTCTGTATTTAAGTGCCTCTTGCCATGTGATTTACTGGCTTCTAACAAGTTTTTTGACTCCGAAAATCTGTGTGATGTTGCTTTTGACATTAGTATATAACTATGATGCAGACAAGTACTATACTATTAATAAAGTAGTATATGACTATTGCTTTCATACGTCAAATACTACTTAATGAGGTGTATTCTAACTGGTATTCGGACAGTTGTTAACTTTCTTCACACGTGTTTTCAGCCATAGTATTTCACTTACTCCCTGGTCCCACAGTGGTTTACATCTCACAAAAGTACACATGAGAGGAGTCGATGATTATTACCATCACACGCTTTGATATAGCGCCAAGGGTAAATGCATACACGTCATTGCTATTCACACCATCAGGAATGCGCGAGCCCTGTAAAAGAAATGAGTTGTCGGTAGCGGACCGAAGGGCAAAATCAACTTACAAAAGTGTCTTGAAGGTATTCATCATCCCATTCGGCAGGTTGTACTATATTTTCAAGGTTGTGTAGTTCAATCTAGAGTATCACAAGATCAATACTCATTTCCTCTCAAAAGCCTCAGAAGCTTACCTGTCGGACCAGCCATCCTGACCATTTGTGAAACGCGTCCCCAGGTATCTTGTCCCTAAGAAAGCAGAGAAAGGAATACCGGTACTCCACAACGCGTTTAAGCAAATCGGTATCAGGGCCGTCTCCGTGTTTGTAGCAGGCTTCCCATACTGATTTCGCACAATAAGTAAGGATGTGATCGGCAACGGTGAAGGCTGGGGTCTCCTCCGGCTTCCATACGAGATTCCTCGCATATCGTAACGCTGTCTGACTAATAACTCCGAAACAAGCCTTTGCGAAATCCGCGTGCAACTTGTTCAAGTCTAACGCAAATCTGCCGGATCGGTTGGGATCCTTGAGAAAGTCCATGAATGATGTGTGTATGATGCGTAAAGGATTCTGGCAGGGCTTCTCAGAGGGAACTTCCGCGACAGAATAAAGTCTGCGCAAGACGGCCTCGAACCTATTCCTTTTGTAACCGAGGAGATTAGCGAGCTGAAGTGCCGGTAACGAAGGATAAAGAGAAGAGATTCCAATGAGCTGGAGGGCATGGGGTAGTTGTTGTGGTTGTACGTCTTTCAGGATCTCCATGTATAATTGATCGAGAAAGTGGAAAGCATTCAGTGTCGAGGGTGTTGCCGGGGAATCAATGAATTGGAGAACACCTTCAAGCTGAGTCTCTGGATCTGCGATACAAGGATCTTCAACGTATCTTGAGACCGTTTCGGCGTACACGAAATATCCAGAAGCAGCACTGATCAGTTTCTCTAGCTCATCCGCCGCGGGCCAGTCCCTGATGCCATACTTATCAGCTATATCATGGAACCTGTCCCATAAAAATCGTTCGATGTCTCGACGAGTTTCTGAATCGTCCACAGTTATCTCCTTCCTCCAACAATACCTCTTGACATCATCGGCATCGAAAGCAGACTTGATTTGGAACTCCGGACGACTGCAGATCATCCAGATAACGGGAAGAGACAATTGAGCGGTAGAAGCGATGAGTTTGATGACGTTGCGCTGATCGTCAATTCCGTGGCATTCGTCCAGCCCATCGATGATGATCAACAGTTTACGTTCGCGATTCAAACGCGATAATGGTTCGACGATAAGCTTTTGGAATTGAGTCTTCATGTCCTTCTTGAGAAGGCCAGGATCGGCTAATAGCTGCTCTTCCACACTTTGTAGGTATTGCTCATCCTGAAGAGTAAGCTGGTAGGCGATGGAGATGAAGAATCGCGCCGGATCATTTTGACCACGCTGTCGCGAGATGAAGAAAGCGACGCCGAGAATCTGTTCGTTCTTAGCCGATTCAGCAACCGTTTGCGCAACAGCGGTCTTGCCCACGCCAGCAAACCCAAATACCCAGAGGATGTTGTGTGTTCTACTTGTATTTTTCATCCATCCGAGGATTGCCTGTGTTACTGATACGCGGGTTTGAGGATGGCATCGGGGTGGCGGGTGACGGGCCTGTGAATTCATTTCCGTGCCTTCGATAGAGTGTTTATAGAGAAGTTCGCGAGCTATCTCAACAAATCAGAATTAATTGAGACGAGGATCAAAAATCGTACCAGAAGTTACACCATAGTAATGATAATTCTGCTGTATGTCGTACATCGGGGAGTCGTTGATGACTACCCCACTAGCTCCGGTGAAAAACCCTCTTCGAGCTGGACCTTAAAGATGAACTTGAGAGCCACGTATGAGAGCGCTTTTGTTAGCACCTACTGGAACTCATCGTGACGTATGCTGTCGTTTGATGATCACAAGTTAGGTATAATGAGCGGTAGAGCGGATTCTGAGTTGGGGGTTAGAGTGGAGGGAAAGAAGGGGAATGATTAGGTTCGGCTAGCGTGTTACTTACCCTGCCATATTTAAACTCATTCTTTGGCGCCTCGGCATGTGCCTCCAGTGAAGTACCATGGTCAGAGGGTGCACGATGTTAATAGTACATCAGGCACATGTCAGGCTGAAGTTCTGATAATAACTCGGGTGTTGGGACCCAATCCCTGAGCGAGACAACTGAGAAAGCTCATTGATCATCGATCCTGATAGAACGCGCTCTACCCTGCCTCAATACCATGGAGTTGATATGAGCATATGCAACAACTCACAGCCTTCCAAAGTCCCATCCTTTAACGCCTCTTCTGTGCTGTTACAGCAATTTGCAAGGTTCACTCGTATGACTGCTGTCAGTCTCGCGCAGTCCCATAATTGGGGCAGGCCTCCATATACCAAATTTTCTATGACACTCCTTGAATCGCGGGGGAGAGTAGAGCCATTGAACAATGAATCAGTTTCGTGCGCTCCGAAGGTAAATTTCAAGGTCAGTGATATCGATGAGTCATCGGGTACTATTATCCCCTGAATAATGCTTGAAACAGCCTGTTCGCAAGAACAAGGTGTCAGATAATGTGCAAGTATATAAAAAGCGCTCTGTCCAGCCGCTTGTACTTGTAAGGCTCCGATAGCTAATCAATTTGATGCCGTTGCATGATCAGCCTGTTGATAATTCCCAGAATCAATCGGAGACTTTCCCACTTTAGGAACTTAACAATCAGCAACACCGAAGGAACAGGAACAACTCAACCTATGTCAGTGTTGGTCTGATATTCTATGCTCCGTTTCTTGATACCAGCAAATTTGAGCGCGGTCACGGCTAAGTTTATGGGCGTCACACAGTGGCGCTTTCATCACCGCCCAACACCCTCTCAATGTCTCTCGGCGCATAATGTTATATTACGTTGGGCAATTAAATTACGATACTTAGAGGGCTAGTAATGTAACTGAGTAATCGTGCATGGTCGTACGTAAAGGCGAAAGCATTCAATAAATATAATGGATGAAAAAGAGAAATGGAGAGAGATGGTTCAAGTGGATGATAAAAACGCTGCGGATAATGAACTTGTGGTATAGGATTCCCCAACACCCTGATAATGGTAATCTGAACTATTGTTAGACCGAGTAGCTGGACAAATGAAATATACATACATGTCGATGCGCTTTCATTTACTGAAGGTGCAGGCGCATATCCAAGCTCCAGAAGACCACTGGTGCAATCTTCTCCATCGACGGAAGGCATCGACTCTGGAGAACTACTTGCATAAGTGCTGGGAGTTGCCACGTCCGAGTAGTTGTCATATGAAGTGTTGGTCATTGTGAAGGACGAATTGTGGTTCTGCGATTCTACGTTGAGAGAAGACAAGCAGCTTTCAGAGGAGCCTGCTTCGTCTCTACGGTACGGATAGTACAGAGTCACTGGAGGAGTAACGAGCTCAGGATGCTCGAGTTCGAATATCCGGGCCTCTAGTGCTTTGATGGTCTCTATGAGTATCGCCACTCTAGACTTGCTTTTGGAATTATCCCATTCGCATCTATCAGCTTTCGGTTTGCGCCGACAGGAACCACAAGTTGGTCGAACACCGTCACATTTCTAAACAGAAAGCGTTCTAGTGGTATCGCAGAAAATGTCAAAGGTAACTTACTATTTTGTGCGCCCTAGGGAGTCATCCATCAGTTAACTGACTGGGAAAAATAATAAGAAAAGGAACTGACCTACAAACCACACATGCTTTCCCCCGTGATAATGGATATGACATGTCAGAACGCGTAGGGTCAAACCTGGAGGACATCGAAGACACGCAGCAAAGTTCCTGTGCGTTTGACTCTACAAAGTAGGCTGACATGTTTCAAGAGGTAGTGGGGGCAAAGTATAAGCAATGCTTCGCGAAAGGAGTGCGAATATATAGTTCGCGGGATATAAGGGTGGATAATTGAAACATGTACAATGATTGGCAGCGGGCTCGATTCCATGTCCTGAATTCCCTCGGCATATGACATTATCAGTCTCTAAGTTTGATAGAACTGTTCTCAAACTTGATCCTCCCCCTCAGGTTGACATATCAAGAATGCAACCGAATCCATGGAATATGATTTTACTTCAATGAGTTTGTCGTTGGTCGCCATTGAGATTCCAACTCCGTCAAAGATGGAACCATATTCGTAGGCTTTCAGTCTCAAACATCTCAAAGCCTCATCAACTCCCCTGAATAGAAAATTGTTTGTTTAATCGGAAAATAGATCGGGGAATAATGCGAGCGTGTAGCGTTGATCGAGGTTCAATCCTCTGTATGTCTCATTCTACCACCACTTTCCAGATCTTCGGACTCGGAAGCTGATTCGCTGGTGCGTAGACACTAGAACTAAAAATGTGACACTCTAACGTCTCACGCATACGAAACGGTCTGCGCGAAAGTGTCTTGAGTGGAGTATGATGTGGAAGCGCTGTCAACGGTTAGCATTCCCAAGCTTGGAAAAGGTTTCCTAAAAATGGATCAAATTTCCGAAGATGATGAAATGACCACACTGATCGACGGCGTTACTCAGGCTCAGTTGAAACATTAGTAATGACATCTGGAATACAAGTGGTAGACGAGCAAAATACCATGAAATTAATGAATTGATGGAAAAATGTACATTAGGCAAGTTAGAAAAGGAATCAGTGACCGGGATCAGTGAACTAACGTGGCTCTTATACTTTTGTACTTTTATACTTTTCATTAATGCGATTCTCACCCACGTACTTTAGTTGCACGGCCTAAGACTCTCCAACAAATTGTATTTAGTTTTTTTCCGGAGACTCAACACACAATAAGCCATGATCTGATACTCTTGAATGATATGTGGTCTCTCGAACCCTTAACCGGCCTCCTACCCGAATGTTGATGATGCACCAGATACTTTCGTAAATGAGTATTTGTTAGGCAGATCTACGTCGCTATTACACAGGTAGCACATCCAGCTTGATCATTGCAATATCCCACTCCGCCCGGTGTTCTCAAACACTTCTCACGCAATACTGACAGGTTCTTGTTTCGCACACACCCTGGCGACTTCGAATCATTGCTGACCTAGCTGATAACCGCCTACAACCCGGTGCGATATGAAATCAATCTTACATGCTCTCGAGTGAGAGAAGGCGGCAGGCCATGTTCTTGGAAAGTATAGTCTAGGGCCCGGAGCATGATAATGGTGGTTTTGACGTACCATATGGTTGTCACATGGTTTTCATTATTGCAATGACCGCGTGAATGCTATAATGAATGGCATCTGTCTTTTCTTTTCTCAATTTCCTTTTCAGGGGTGCATTATCTTCCCTGAATATACATACAAGCGATCATTTCAAACACCGACTGACATCACCGCCACTAGTCCAGAGATTATGATGCACACCACATGCTACGTCCAAGTTAGCGCCTTGACTAAGAAGTCTATGTACAAGAAAAGACGTCAAGGTCATGTCTTTCGTTTTATACAGTCGCCTCTTCCCAAATTTCTAAAGCGCTGGCTAGCTGGCGCGCGCCCCGCTCCGCTCGCGGTGACACGTTAACCTAGCTGAAAGAATATCGGCTACAAACAGCATCATAGAAACCCTAATTCTGTCAATGATGTGATTGGGGCTTCCTAAGAACGTGGGTTTGAAGCGCCAGAATACTGAAAGCAAAGCATGAAACAAGGCTTGGTCCCCGAGGGACCCTGTATCAAGCACGAAAGTGTCAGGATTCAGAGAAAGCACCTTTCATCTCAGCTGTGGGAAACATCTATCAATTAACTTTCAACTTTTCAACCAGTTTCCTGATATAGGCGGAAATACCTAAATGTAACTCATCAAGTTCACAGCCCCCTATTTCGTCGGCCAACTCTCTCCTTCGCTGGGAATCCTTGAATACTTTTGTTTCTCTCAATGACTGATTGTGCCTCATGATCATATGATGACCTACCCATTCTGATTTTTCCCAACCAACCAAATTCCAGTTCAAAATTGAAAAGCACGCAGTACAATAGGGGGTATAGATCATCTTAACTAAAGGAAATTAGGAACCTGCAGCCCTCGGAGATCAATGTCACCCCTCCAAACGTTCAAAAATAAGGAGCAACTTCTCATTAAGCTGCAACTGAGATAAACAATTGAGCTTCTTAAATTTTTCGCATGCCTCTTTCAAGAGACTATGATCTGTTCCAAGTCAAGGGTGTACAGAGCGACGATCTGATTGAATATCGGACCCAACCAGGAAAATCAACGGTCACTCCATTGCCCCGGTAGTCCGTATATGGATACAAGAATACGCCGTCGAAGAGGTAACTTCCTTAGCGTCGCCTAGTCATTTGTCTTATAACTGCCGTGGTCTCTGGGATTTGGCACAGTAAAGATTGACAGATGATTGACAAATGGGTCTGAACGACTCTACATAATTGATCAATCCTGGGAACTGACTTCGGGCAAGTTCCGAACGATATCGAGGAAGGAGGGAACAGAATTTCGGCAATTCATTTCATTTTTTCTCAAAGGCGGCAGAAACCTTCGAACATAAAACAAGTGATCATCAAGAAGCTGTCAATGAGACTGACAGTGTCATAATGTATAACCAAGATATGCTATCTTTGGAATGGCGCCATTGAACATAACACATTACGCACTCGTTCAGAGGCTCCGAGTGATAAAGAATCGTGGTCTTTGTACCGCCACAAAACACCCGCATGGCAAAACTATCAACCCGAATCGGCGGAGACACAGGTATCTGTAGCTTATGACTCAATTGGGTACGAGATCTTAACACCTCCGAACCGCCAAGGGTTCAACAGGCTATGCAAATCACGATCGACAGGATGCTGACTAAAAAAAGGTGGTTCTCACATGCGGGAGAAAATTTCCGCCGACCACGGTAACGAGCGATATATCAGAAGGCGGAATAGTGATACCAAGGCGGTACGCTGTCATGAGCCTGAGAGTCGGAGAGGCTCGGGCCAAGGAGGGGAAGGTGAGAGATTATTGAATTGATGCACCAGAACCAAAGTCCAATGATCCTAGCATCTAAACTGATGGAAGCGCTGCATCTAAGAATGATATCTATTTTAATCTCAAGAGTAGCAAGAGGTAAGTTAAAAAAATAATGATTGTAGAGCTTGTGCAGAAGGACACCTAGAAGCTCATGCTATGGTCACTGAGTATGGGAACGGCATCCGTTTAAGTCCCAGAAGCGTTGCCACCTCCTCTACAGGGCGCTTCCACTGACTGCCAGCGCAGCGGATGGCCGCCCCTTTTGACATATCCTCCTTCAAAGGCATAAGCACGAATAGGCATTTTTTACCGCGGTCATGGCGTTCACAGTCACATTTGTGTTGCCCAGATCACCACCTAGCGAGGTCCCACGATCGTGGCTTTGGCGCCATCTTCCGGGGGCGTTGAAATGCAATATCTTTACTTTTGGTCCAACCCTTCAAGATCAACTACAACGGATCAATAATGTTTCGTCCAGAAAGTACAAATGTTTTCGGGTCCTCTGCCACTTCCGTGTCGAAGCCATGTTTTAGCTTGGATGCAATGTAATGGACTGGACTCGGGTATATAATGTTGATAATATTGTTGGGAGTGAGGTGAGAGAAGTGTAGACAGGTATAATAAAATAAGCACGCAAGAGGAAAAACAAATGCAACGGGCAATGTTGCCTACGGCAGACGCTACACTGCAAACTCGAATTGAGGAGACTAAGGTGTTGGTCCGGAAAAGGAAGTACCTGGAGAGATCACGTGGCCATGCCACCTGCCCTTTCTGTTCTGGCTTCTCGACCCCGAGGCCAGTCCAGTCCTTTCCTCTGCTCAGGATGATATTCGCTAAGCAAGTCTTTCGGTGTTTTCGTGCTCTAGAAAGATTTGGCGATAGAGTCACCGGTGCTGCCGGCCCGTTTTTCGTCGCTTTCGCCATTCTCTTGACTGGAACAGGAAGCATCTGTTTTTGTAAGTCTTAGCTCCTTTCTCTACCCTCGGGCTCCGTCACTCACTCAGAGTTAGTCGACGTAGTTGCTCCTTCTCTCAACTACAAACTTATCTCGCTCCCTCTCTGCATACTCGTCGCAATCAACTTGCACGCACACTATTATTTCGTCTGCACCATACCCCCTGGATTTGTGGAGGACCCACCCAGGGAGGAAGGGAAAAGTTTACTCTGGGCCAAGAGGAGACCGTCTAAGCGTGTGGGAGGAGGAGGCGGTGTACTGGCAGCCACGAGAGTAGGTACTGTGGGAGTGTGGGTGACGAATGCTGAGATGAGTAATTGCCGTAAATGCGGCCGGCTACGACCAGAGGTGAGCATTGTCGTTTCTTTCGTTTATCGGGGTACTAATCACGATGTGAGAGAGCACATCATTGTAGAATATGTAATCGCTGCGTTCTGAAATATGATCACCACTGTCCCGTAAGTCCTTACTCCCACTTATGGTGATTTCTACTTATTGAAAGGTCTAGTGTACGCTACCTCCATTCAAATGTCAACGTTTTCCTGCAGGCTGATTCTCAATACAGGGATAAACCAGTGCGTTGGGCTACACAATGAACGCCACTTTGTTCTCTTCCTGTTTGTGACTTTTTTTACCGGGCCCTTCCAGATGTCTGACACGTTTTCGTAGAGTTTATCTTACGATAGCATGCCTCTGTGTGTGTACACTGGGATGGCCCTTCCTCCTAGAATCGCTTGGCATCAAATACACGACCACAGTATGCTCTTACCACCTCTTAGTCCATACATAGCCTCTAAGGGCTCTACAGTGGCCTTATCACGTCCCAGAGATCGCATTTGCCATGACCTATATTCTTGCAGTCGTCATGTTCTTGGCGGTAGGGATCATGGGCGGATATCATCTCTGGTCTGTTTCTCGAGGAGAAACCTCTGTCGAAGCGCAAGATCATGAAGTCTATCAAACTCGTGCCAAGACACGAGGAGAGGTTAGTTTTGCTTAACCATTCTTATAAATGGTGTGGACTACATGCTCCGTAGAGATTTGTCAACTCGTATGATCTTGGGTTCGTAATCTCAATGTGATCACGAATGTTCCGAGTTGCTAACCCCGGCTCAGTAAGCGCAAAAACCTAGCACTATTCTTCAACGTTGGAGAGGGCGGGTAGTAAGTGATTACCTGACAACTCCACAGTGCCTGTGCTTACGATTTTATTAGCCCGTGGTATACTCTGTTATTACCGTTACGTATTATGCCCTACACAGACGGTCGATATTGGGCTCGCCAGCCTGGCTATGATCGACATGCAGGCGTATATGAAGGGGAAGAGCTAACTGACGAAGAAGACGAAGAAGATATCGAGGTTGAATGAATAAGAGCACACCTTTCATTACACCTGTTGGATGGATATGACCTTCGTGAGTTTTTCGACCTTATTTGATCTTTCGAGTTATTGGATGAAGTTCGCCGGGGCCATATGACGCTCTGAAGTTGCCCCCACCGGGCGGTTTACTTGGGGAGTGTAGGGGTGATTTAAGAACCGGCTATTTGAACCTGCCTTTGAGCTTTTTGGTTGATATCAAATTGTTCAGGCATTGCTATTCTGATTTTATTGTGCCCTTATTTTTCCTGTGACTTGTGTTAATGTTGTGAAACACACTCGTTACAGACCTGCCTTATAGACATAATTTGTCCGTAAGGCCACCCTCATTCTTATCCAACAAGCGACATGTTGGAGGGGGCTATTGTTTTACTACACAGATCCAGGAGTGGGGGGGATGTCCTATTGTTGGGCTGCCAGACGAAATCTCCCAGAGACCCCTGTACTTTCAAGAGGCAAGGTACAATCAATCACCACGCCATTACAAACATACGCCAACTTTTGTACCGAATGTGAAGAATGTGTTGTAGGCGTCTGCCTTCCAAGCCAATAGTAAAGGAACATGCCCTGTAATGGAGTAGCCCATATATCATGTTATTGTTCTCATCAAATTTTGCCAGTGTTACCTTAAAACCACCATGCCGGGTCTGATTACAGTAGCACCGTTACATAGATGTTGACTTGGATAAGGTTCCTCGTCAGGATTCTGTCTTCTCAGATCAGCTGCAGTCGGCTAAAGTCTGACATGTGGCCTCCGAAGCGGTTTCAGCAGTGACAATGTGCTTGAAGAACTTGAGTCTACTAGTGAAACATTAGAAGCTCACCTTAGTCTTCCCACCCGGGCTTGGAATTTACTACGCGCTTGCTTTGTTTTCGTCACTCCATCAGCGGCTCGTATGAGCTCAAAAATAGACGATGTCCGACATTGAATTTGACTCTAACCTTAGTAAGCCAAAGCTATACAGCTTGGCAGGTCAATCTTCTTCGGCGTTCCGAAGTCAACGACATGATGAGCGCTAACCAGTGACATTTTAGGAGCAAGCCCTTGTACTTTCAGCTGCGGGATTTGCGCTTATGACTATGTGTGATATCACTGGCGTCCCTTGGATGATTGAAACTATTCGATAATATCCGAAGACTCATGATCGGAACTTCATGGCACCAAAACCAACGGAACCATCAGAACAATAGAACTCACGTCAAACAAGGTCTTCCATTGTATATCCACTCGATTGATTTTCTCATGTTTTGGTGCGTTAATGATTAGCGCGGGATCGGATTGCTCCCCTTAATATTCCCAAATGCAAAATTCAATTCCAAGCGCTAACAACTAAATAATGATATCTAATGCCAAGGACAGAATAATTGTACACTGCTCTCCCACTGAACTAATAAATATGGATATGACAAAAAACTATAATGACGAGAAAATGGCTCAGGAGGATCTGGATTGCACAAGCGCCGCAGATAATGAGCTTGTAGCATAAGGTCCGCCATTCTTCCGATATTGGTAATCTGTCCTCCTCGTTAGCAGCCATGACTTGACAAAAATGAAATTCCCATACATTCGGATGTATTTGTACGGATTGTTGTAGCAGGAGAATATTCGAGCTCCATGGGACCACTAGTGAAACTTTCGCCGTCAACAGAGGATGTTGAGGAGCTGCTTCCATGTGTGCTTGCAGTTGCCGTGTCCCAATAGTTATCGGATGAGAGGTCGACCATTGGGTATGATGCGTTGGGACATCGCGGAGAAGCATCCAAAGATGGTGTATAATGTTGGAAGGATTCCTCCTCGCCTTTGCGGTAAGGATGATGTAGAGTCACCGAAGGCGTGATTAGCTCTGGATGCTCGAGCTCGAAAATCCGGGCTTCCAGCGTCTTGATGGTCTCAATGAGCATCGCTACCCTTGACTTGCTTTGAGAGTTATCCCATTCACATCTATCAGCTTTTGGTTTTCGTCGACAAGAGCCACAAACTGGGCGTACGCCGTCACATCTCTGAAAATGAAAATAATGTTCAAGAGTCTTTCCTGGGGAGTTACAGGTTGACATACTATTTTGTGAGCCCTGTACAGACATAAAGACGTCAAATTGGTGAAAAACTCTGAGGGAGGTAAACCTACTGACCTGCACACTGCGCAAGCTTTCCCCCGCCTTAATGGATACGATGTGTTGGATTGCATGGAGTATGTCGAAGACATGGATCCAATATCAAAAAGGGTAGAGTCAGTGAAGTAAGAAGACATCTTTGAGAGGGTTGTTAGAGAGTAGGAGGGGAAACTGTGGATCCTCTTAGCGAGAAACTTAGGCCATATATAGTTTTTGGGACGGAGGAGGCAGAGAAATGGAATCCGACCATGCAACTTCCTCGGCGTTTATCGCGATCTGCATCTAGATTGCTAAGGATGTTTGAGAGAATCACTCATCAGAAATCGGCTCTACTTTCTGGCTCGTCATTCTAAGAATGCAATCGTGTCTTTGTCAGAAAGGAGCATGTTTTTAGCTTCGTGGCTCAACTTTTGGCTGTTGGTTGCAGCTAAGTGCTGAGGTATCAGCTCGACAGAATATGTAACAATGGATGCAATGATCCTGTTTCCAAAATGGTCCTGTTTACAAAATGCTTCAAAACGTCATTAGTGCTCCTGGAGTGACATTGTTTGTTCTCGATCGGGAATAATACGACCGTGTAATGAGTTATTCCCACATCGGACCGAGGGTCTGGATACGATTTATTCCGTCGCCTACTTTCAAATATCGAATTAAAATGTTGTATCTTCGCGACTGTCAAAGGCTTTGCGAAAAGGACGCGCACTTTGTAGGGGCGTGGAGTGAACCGCCGATCAGGGAAAAGCCGTTTTTTGGGGTTCTCAGACTTGGAAAACCCCGGGAGATGCCGACGAATATGAATGTTCCCCTGATTCCTCGAATGACAAGGCACTATGATTTTTTAGAGCTAGTTGTGATCAATTCACGACGAACATATGAGGCAAAGATATTATCATTTCCCCTATTCATTGAATGGATAGTAGGTTCGTTCAATGCTTCTTTTTTTTTTTTTTTTTTTTTTGGGAAGAAACACTTTTTTGGTATTTCAATATCTCGAAGTTTTCGGAGGAATAAGATGTAATCACAATAATTGATCGGCGTAATCTTGTGGCTGAAACACAGTGAAGTCTGAGAATCGAATTGCACGCGGCAGCTGAAATTTAGAAGTGCTGGACGAACAATCCACTGTATCATATCGTAATGGAACAGAGACATCTGATTCCACATCCCGCGGGAACAGGTGTAGTCAAGTAGTAGGAGTTGACTTCATAATTTAATCACAACGGGTCCTGGATACATAATCATGAAATCAGCACAAATAGTATAACTCGCAGCGCTGGTCAACAAAAGTGAGAGTCATTTTCTCCTCGTTGAGAGTGGCCCCTTCTCCTGAGTCATTATTATATCACACCTATACAATAATCTTGAGAAAATGTTCGCTTTGATATCTTTAAATAATGTGGCACTAATCCACATCGGTCTTGTGCAATCTGGCATCCACAGCAACTGAATGCTCAACTTCCCCAAAGACACCACACATCTTCTCAAGACCTTCCACTTGCCTCCCATCGGAAATTGATCGAATATCAGAAAGTCTCGTAATGCCGTTCTTGTTGGACAGTTCAGCGGTGGACAATTGTTATGCAATAAGCTCTACTTGTTCTCTCCAGCGGTCGAATCCGTCGGAACCCCCAAAACGTTTCTCACGCTACGCTCGAATGCTTTTTTTTTTCGCGCCGACCCTGAACCTTTTGTACTCGAACGTCCAGACCTGTTTCGTACCATTTCGGACGCTTCGCGGAAGTCGGATGAGGGCCAGAAATAACAAAGCGGCGGACAACGCTGTCTGCCATTATTCAGGTCCAGGGCCACAATACTTACTTATCCTGCCTTGTCACATTGATGCTGTGCTTGAGATTCTCGATCAGTGGATCAGAACTAGTGCATGCCTGCCATCAACTCAATTTCAACCCTGAGCCTGAACGTGAGAAGGTAAATAGTCCACCAACTGAGGAGGCCTGTAATATAACCATCGTACTCTTTCACATCATTACCCGTCGATAAGCCAGTTTGAGTTTATGATACAGCCGACTACTGCAATTGAACTCAATGGACGTATCGTGATGTCGTAGATGTTTCATTAGCTGAATTATTCGGCCACGTGTGAAAATGCTGCCGAAGTACCTTATTGAAGAGGGGCCGATACTAAAGGCCATCAAGTGTCGATACATCCGCATCACCGACGACTCCGGGATAACCGTAAACTTCTTGTGCGTGATTCAGTCAACGTGGTATCTCAACGCCTTGATACTCATCGGAGTGGGTGAATGCCTATGGTCGGATTTTAAACTTTCCAATCCTCGAAGCATAGTGCACAGGACTGGCGTAAAACTACTACTATTGTCATCGATACAAGCTATGATCCGATAGGGTACCAGATGGAAGACGAATGACGGGGATGTTAGCCGATTGGGAAACGGGAGATTATTTTTAACTGAGCGACAGTGACGAGTTTTATCTAATCAATGACATTCGATCATCTAACCAGCTCACTGCCAAACACAACAAGGACTCGATACAGGCCAATCGCCTATTCTCTTCATTCTCTTCTCACATCCCACGCCCTCTGTTCATAAAAATGTGAACGTCCGGCTCGAATTTGAGCAACATTAACCCCCTCGGAAGCGTATCACCCTGATTTTCTAAGTGCTCAAAATCCGTGATACTCGCATCTAGTCAAATACAAAACATCTGTCTGCTAGAAATTCCACACAGAAGCAGAAACCTGCAGTAGAGTCGAAGCTCCGAGGTCGATGGTGTCGCATACCTTATAAGTCTCAACTCTTGAACAAGAGTTAGTTACTTTTCATCAGACCGCAGCCGAGATGATACCTCGATGCGCAACCATTCACAGACTTGTCCAGAAACTCAGGACCAGTTCCCAGGTAAAAAAACTGACGATCAGTTTGAGTGGCTGGACTGTAGCACAGTAGCATAGACAGGGCATACACCCGATCGTTCCGGCTGTGCATAAACGGGGCGTCCATTACCCCTCTTTTGCCTCTTCAACTATTTCCATAGTAATACTGATAATCTTATCGTTTTTGTAGCATCTGAGCACCTATTATTGGCTCTGAGGTGACTCGCCATCAATGATATATTTCGCAGGTCACTTTCACATGGGTGCCGAGTGCTGTATCTTGGGTGGCATTCAATGTCATTCTTCCCCCGAGGAGCAGGCAAACCCAAAATAGCATCCGATGATCAAGAAACTGTCAAAGAAAGTGTCAGAGAATAGTCTTATTGAACTAGATTTACACTTACCAAAACAGTTCAGATTAGCGTGATATGTTGCTCTCTTGATTATCGTGTGATGGTTTAAATCAGGCGTGTAGTTCTTTATGCGGCAGGGCATGGCTTAACGAGTGTCGCGGATCAATATAAAGATAGTAGCCTTAAGTTCACGGACGAAGTTAGTTGAAAAGTGTTAGCCAACTATCCACTGGGCTGCAGACATCATAATAAACAGAATCATGACTCTAGGTTGACCGATGTGGAGAGAGAAAACTGCCGCAAAAAACTATCATTGATGGCAGATGAAAGAGAGGAAAAGCGAACGAACAGCAATAGACCAACATTGGGCCTGAGAGTCGTGGAGCCTCGGGCTAGGTGGGAAGAGTGACAGAGATTGCTGAGTTGATGCGCTAGAATCAAAACTAAGGCATCAATACGAAAGCATCAATATGTATGGCTGTGCTCTGCATGCCACTTAACTTTAAAGCGGTTTATTTTTATCCTATGGACTGGAGAGGAGGAGATAACGATCACTGGTATTATAGTGATCGTAGTCGGTGCTCGAGGATGTATACAACAATCATAGAGTATGATGTATTAACAACTATCTCAGCATGTCAAATTAGTTTCAATGGCTTCTGTAGAAGAATCTTCGGTTGGCCAGTCAACGAAATTTGGCATACCACTGCCTATTTGCGCCTAAGTGTTGTGGAGTTGAACTGCGGCCAATCGAGACGTATGCGTGTGTCAGGCAACTGATGAAGACCCTGATGTATGGAAACAAGCGAGAAAGTTGTTTCAGCTGCCACCCTGAGGACTTCCATATCAGCGCTTGATGTTTCACAGTGATGCGCCAGTGCAGCAAATGCAATTCTTATTCTCTTGTCTGACTATTGCTTACGATCAAAATGTAAAGTGATATGGTGTGGCACATCCTGTATGCCAACCTTACCAGTTAAGTCCATTCCTTGGATGTTCTTATATATGGGAAGTTCATGCATGTGCCATTTGTGCTGTTTTCAAGACATCAGCTCTCAGGCTCTTACAAACTTGTGAGGCAGCAACAATTAGTTGCATGGATCACCTCCCTCCATACCTTTGCTTGCTGCCTCCCCTTTTGTCATGACCACCAGCTTTCTTGACACCCAGGAATGTCAGGATGACTCGTAAGTGCTATACTCAATCACTCACCATCACTCATGCATTGTCAGTGAATTTGAAGAAATGTATGTCCCTCTAGCATAGACTACATGGATGTTACGACCTTATAGCGATTAGCTCAGGTTGCAACTTAAGGCAAAGACTTGAGGGCGATAAGGGAATATAGCGAGTTGGTAAAGCGTAAGGAAATACAGAGTATAACTACGCTACTTATAGAAGAGTCGACTACCTAATAATAGAAGTAGAAGGTCGGGCTGAGTAAGTATACCCGAGGTGTCTGACTAACAGTGAGAACGGTGCTGAGTAAACATGAGAGACAAGTACATGAATAAGGAAGTGGTAGCATATGGTCCTGGGTCAGGGGGACGATAACAGAAATAGATCGCAACATCACCCTCCATTCAGGCTTTGAGTAGCGAGAAGCATCAATCAGTAAGATCGATGTTACGACCTTATAGCGATTAGCTCAGGTTGCAACTTAAGGCAAAGACTTGAGAGCGATAAGGGAATATAGTGAGTTGGTAAAGCGTAAGGAAATACAGAGTATAACTACGCTACTTATAGAAGAGTCGACTACCTAATAATAGAAGTAGAAAATGGGCTGAGTAAGTATGCCCGAGGTGTCTGACTAACGATGGGAACAAGTACAAGAGATCGGTAAGGTGAGCATATGGACGTGGAGCAATAGCATGTGGACCTGGGTCAGGGGATGATAACAGAAATAGATCATAACATCACCCTCCGTTCAGGCTTCAGATTCTGATCGAAGCAAGATTAGACGTGTGCGAAAAGGTTGTTCAAGACCTTCCTCTTGGTGTCGGCCATAACCCATTGATCAGTTTTCTCGTTGAAACCAATGAAATGGGGGGCATTGTCTCTCCCTCCTACGATGATACGCGCGGGTAGTCCTTTGAAGGTTTCATCCTTTCCTTTCTTCATCATCAAGACGGTGAGGATAACGTTCCAGTACGCGGTTCTTTCTCTCGGGGACTTGTATTGGTTATTGTGGTGGGCAAAAGCGTAGGTGGTGGGGAGTTTAAACTCGGTGGGCACGGAAGAGGGCGGAATAAAGGCCAGGTATCGGAAAAGGGACTTGGCTTCATCGGCAAACTCGGGGGAGTGGACGTTAGGGACGCGGTTCAACCCCGGGGGTTTGTTTTCCTTGTCGGAGTCTTCGTCCATGGGATTATCTTCTTGTTTTGGGATAGGTAGTGGGGTGGGATCGGGATCGGGTATGACTTCGGCGGGTGGGGTGTTGGGTCTAGTTTCAGGTTCCAGGCGATAGAGTTTACAGATTGCATCTGCGGCGGTTAGTTCTTCGGCGGATCCGACTCGATCCAGGACGTCGAGCATTCTGGCTGAGTGACAGGCGATAGTGTGGGTGTTGAATTCGATATGGGTGTTGGTGATCTTGTTTAATTCAGAGAGGATCTTATTGAAATGTTCTGCTACGATTCCTTCGTCTCCTCCACACAGTCTGATAGGAGAGATCACAGTTCCTGCGATGTTTTGGGCGTTGTTGTTTAGTTGGATGATGGAGGCTCCTATCTCCCGGAGTTGTGCCATGGCGTGTAAGATCCGGAGGAGATAATGACGTTGAGAGAGGGTGGAGTGTCTGCGTTGGATGTATTCGGCGTGCAAGGTTTTGTCGATGGGGATGGCGATGGTACGGATGGCTGTGTTGGAGGTGGGGTTCATGCTGGCTAGGAGTTCAAGCAGAGGGGCGTATTTAGCGGTGAGTGCAATGTTGGGCAGGTTGGTATGAGAAAAGAAAAGAGGAAAAACGGTCGAGTTTTATATTATTCCTTCCTCCCTATTAGGCAACTCCTACTGTTGCTGGTTGTTTTCTTCTGCCTGTGCTTCCCATCCGTCTCCCCATGTTCCATTTGCGGCCCATCCATGGGCATTCGGATTTATCTCCTCGGTGAGATCTTTCAGCTTGTCCTCCATCATTTGCAGCTTCCTAATGATCTTCTTGATCAGCTGTCTCTCCTTCCTCATGACCTTCACCATGTGGTCCTTTTCTTCGTCATTTGCGGGGTTTACCCCTTTTGGTCAGTCATAAATGAGTGGGACGTAGGTGTGGGCATAACAGTTGTCCACGTCCGTTACTGCGCTGTAGATTTTGATGAGCTCTCGCTTGGCGGAGCTCCGGAATGAGTCGATGATGAGGTTGTGGTAAGCCTCTTGTTCGGGGGTGGTGAGGGTTTCGGCGGTGTTCTGGGTGCTCATGATGTCTTCTTCGAACCAATAGACGATGCTATACCGGTGGTTGGGTGGTTGGTTTCCTTTTATATTCGTAGGAGGTTATTGAGTTTCCTATATTCGGATAGAAGGTCCTGTGCATTCTCAAGGTCGGCTGCGGATTGCCATGTATCCTCGGAGTTGTCATAGCCTTTCCAATGCACCAGGTATTGAGTTCCTCAGCCTTTCTTCCTATGTCCACGGATCTCCTCTACTTCGTATTCTTCTTCGTTGTTAATAATATCCGGGGGGGGTGGAGGTGGAGTCTTCTGACAGTTGAATTCGGGTTCGTTGAATTTGGTGAGAAGAGAGGAGTGGAAGACGTCGTGTATAGCCCAAGTTTCAGGTAATTTTAGACGGAAAGAAGTTTCTCCAATGGGTTCCAGAATTTCAAAGGGTCTGTATCGTTTGTTGTCGAATTTTCCTGAAGGGCGGTTTGATCGTACGTTGGTTGCTTCCAGGAGAACTAGATCTCCTTTTGATAAGGAATTTTTCTGTTGTTTCAGATTTCCGCGTTCGGTCATGGTGGAGTTGTATTCTTCTAGAGCTGCTCGTGCCTCGTTTCGGGTTTTTCCTAATTCCACGGTAAAGTCGTTGGCCAGGGGGTTATCCGAGTTAACGGTTAGGTTTCCTTTCCACGGGTGGATACCATAGGTGAGGAAGAACGGGGTTTGCTTGGTTGCGGCGTGGGTTTTGTCGTTATATTGGAATTCTGCGGTAGGGAGCCATTTTGCCCAGTCATTTTGTTTGTAGTTGACAAAGTTTTGCAGGTAGGACTCGACTTCTTGATTAATCCTTTCTGTTTGACCGTCGGTTTGGGGATGGTAGGCGGTGGACAGGTTTCTTTTGATTCCTAGGGCAGAGCATAACTCTTTCATGAATTTGGAGGCGAACTGGGGGCCTCTGTCACTGATGATGTGTTTGGGTATTCTGTGTATGCGCCAGATGTCTTTCTTGTAAATTTCGGCTAGTCGTCTTGACGTGAGAGAGGTTTCGGTGGGAATGAGGTGGATCATTTTGGAGAAGCGGTCGACAATTACGAGTATGGCATCGTGGTCCTCGGATTTGGGTAGAGGGCTGATCATATCTATGGATATTTCTTGCCATGGTGCTTCGGGGACGGGTAGGGGTTTGAGGGGTGTGTGACCGGGTTGTCAGTTGATCTTGTTTTTCTGGCATTCGGTACATCCTTTCACGAATCTTTTGACGTTCGTTTTGATTGTGGGCCACCAGAAGGTTCCTTTCACAAGTTCGAGCATGCGGTAGGAGCTGGGGTGTCCGATATCAGGTGGATCGTGGTGGTCCGAAAGTATGGATTCTCGAAGTTTGGGTTCGTCTGGTACATAGATTTTTCCATTTCGGTAGATTAAGCCGTTCTCTTCCCAGAATTGGTCAGGTCCCTTGTTCTTTTCTTGGACGACACGGTTTTCTTGATATTTGGAGTTACTGATTTGTTTCAGGATGTCGGGGTCCGCGGAGATCGAGAAATTTCGATTTAGGAACATGGTGGTTTCTAGTGAGGTGGGAATTTCAGATAAGGTTCGTAGGATAATGTGGTCTTTGAACATCTCGATTTGGGTTTCTTCCTCAGGGTTTTCGTGTCGGAAAAGTCTGGATAGGATGTCGGCCTTGACGTTAGTTTTGCCGGGAATGTGTTGGAGTAAGTAGTCGTATTCTTGAAGCATGAGATACCATTGGGCTTGGCGGGCGTTTAGTTTTTGTGGTTTGCAGAAGTATTTGAGATTTTCATGGTCGGTCCAGATCTCGAATTGATGTTTGGCGTCCAGCAGGTAGTGTCTCCAGTTCTTGATTGCTTTGACTATGGTGAGAAATTCTTTGTCGTAGATTTCGTAGTTCTTTTCTGCGTCGGTGAGAGCTTTGGACATGAAGGCAACTGGGTGCCATTTTCCTTCTTGTTCCTGGGATAGGACTGCTCCAATTCCTACGTTTGATGCGTCGGTTTCGAGTCTGAATTTTCCTTCGTTGTCAGGTAGGGCTAGGATGGGTTCGTTGGTGATGGCGGTTTTGATGGCTTCAAAGGCGTTTTGTTCTTCGGCAGTCCATTTCCAGGGTTTTGGTGTCTTACCTCCCTTCAAGGCATTGAGCGGTGCAGCGAGAGTGCTAAAGTCCTGAATAAATTGTCGGTAGAAGTTTGCGAAGCCGATGAATCGTTTGATGTCTTTTACGCAGGTTGGTGTTTTCCAGTTTCGAACTGATTCGACCTTTTCAGTTTCCATGCTTGCTTGGCCGTCACCGATGACCGTTCCGAGCATCGAGATCTTGGTTGCGTTGAATTCGCATTTGGTTCGTTTGAAACACAGGTTGTTTTGGTCCGCTATCTTTAGGAATCGTAAGGTCCGTTCCTCCAGTTCGGGTAAGGAGTCGGTGGGAATGGCGAAGTTGTCAATGTAGTTGACTAGTGAGCCGTCTTGGATCATTTCTCGGAAAATGGTGGTCATCCAGCGGGAGAAGGTGGCTGGCGAGTTGCACATTCCAAAGAACATTACCGTTGGTTCGAAGAGTCCGCGATTAGTGAGGATGGCACCTTTCCATTCGTCTCCTTCTTTGATTCGTACATTATTGTATCCCCAAATGATGTCGAGTTTGTTGAAGTACTTGGCGTGTTTTAGTTTTCCGATGACCTCGCTGATTAGAGGTAGGGGGGTCTTGTCTTTTACGGTGACCGTGTTAAGTTTGCGATAATCCTGGCATAGCCTTAGCGATCCATCCTTTTTGGGCACAAAGAAGCAAGGGGCGGCATAAGGGCTTTTAGAAGGTCGGATGCGTTTGGTAGCGAGGTTTTCGTCCAGAAATTTGTTGAGTTCAATTTCTTCCTTTGGAGTCATTTCGTAAACCTTTGCGTCGATTTCATTAGGGGCATCCAGTAGTACAGTGGGGGACAAAACCGTTCCAATGTTTTGTACCTTTGCAAAGAATGCTATATACCAGCACACATAAAATGTTTAAAATCTTGGAGATATTTATGGATATACCTTAGTATCTACGCTACCATTGTGTGATGTTATGTGGCTGTACAGTTATTATTGGTCATTATATGATCCTTTTACGTCAGAGTATCATTGGAACGGTTTTGTCCCTGTACATTGAAAATACAGAATTGGCTACTTATCAAGGCAGAGGATACTATTTTCTGGCTATCAAAGCTACAAATGGTAGATTTGGTATTGATGCCATCAATATCTGATCAAATGCTGCTGATAAGATATCAGAATCCATCTATATGTTGCTCTATAGATGTAATAATCTATTAGGTAGAAATTCATTAACTTTTACCTCACTATTGATACTTATTTACTGCATTTTGGCAAAACTCATATTAAGAGGCTGGTTGAACTCAACAATATCTAATTTTAGGTAATCCATACTATTTTAAAGCTGATTTGCTACTATATCACATTTGTTAAGCTTGTACTTGATATATTCTACCTATAATACTCTAGGATTGAATCATGTGAAAATTCCAAAATACATCTGAAAAGATTAACATTCAATAATACTTCATGTTTAGTAGTTATTTGAGCTTGTGCCCATCATATGCAATCTCACAGTACAATTTTTTTCATTTATACACACTAACACTTTTTACCCTCTGCTTGTAAAGCTCTTACACTTCCATCAGCATATTGTTTTCAGTTATATATGATTATAATCTATTATTCTCAATATTCTGAGCCTATTTGTATTGTGATTAGTCATCAGAAACAAGCCCTGGTGCACTTTTACAGATACTCTCTAGAGTCTACTATATATTTATGTAAATATGGGCTTGTGGAGGAAGGTCAAAGCTTTTGTCTGCTCTTTGATTGATTGTTACATAAGCACTAACATTTATAGCATTGATTGGAACAATCAGCTTTCCAGCAAGTGGGTTGCTTGTGTGCAAAAAATAGATCAAAGTATATTTCTACCTAAGCATGATCATATTTATGTCAGCAAATAAGTCTTTAAATGGCATAAATTACATAATTCAGTATATTATTGTACTTAGATAACTGTTTTAATGTAAATTACATCACAAGCCTTGAAGACAATGTAATAATAAGCTAGAGATTAAAGATTTACTACTTAATAAAGTATCTAATATTTATAGTAGCATATAGATGGATTCTGATATCTTATCAGCAGCATTTGATCAGATATTGATGGCATCAATATCAAATCTACCATTTGTAGCTTTGATAACCAGAAAATAGTATCCTCTGCCTTGATAAGTAGCCAATTCTGTATTTTTAATGTACAGGGACAAAACCGTTCCAATGATACTCTGACGTAAAAGGATCATATAATGACCAATAATAACTGTACAGCCACATAACATCACACAATGGTAGCGTAGATACTAAGGTATATCCATAAATATCTCCAAGATTTTAAATATTTTATGTGTACTGGTATATAGCATTCTTTGCAAAGGTACAAAACATTGGAACAGTTTTGTCCCCCACTGTAGGTTGACTTCGTGATCCCATTGGGTTTGTTCCGGCAATTTGTCAAAATTCTTTTTGTTGAAGAGATGGGTGTAAGGTCTCATGTATTCCGGTAGGTCGAGGGGATTAGTCGGATCGGGTTCTTTCTCTTCTTCGAAGTCTTCCCATTTGGTCTGGAGGTGTCGTAGGTGTTCCGGGAGTGAGAAGTTGGTGTGTTTGATTGAGCATTCGGGTGGGCATCTTGAGAAGGTTACAGTTCCTCGGTTCCAGTCGATTTCTGGGTTATGTTTGGTTAGCCAGTCATGTCCGATAAAAATGTCTGCCGAGTCTAGTTCGGCTACTACTGCATCGATGGTTTCTTGGTGTCCTTCTATGTTCAGGTCCAGGTTGACGAATTTGGTGATGGGTTCTTTTCCGCTTGGAGTTCTGTCAGCGTTGGTTGCCAGAATGGGGTGGTCAAGTTTGTGGGTGGGAATTCTCTGTTTATGGACGGTTCGTTTGTCAATGCAAGTGTGGGTGCATCCAGAGTCGAGCATGGTTTTGGCTTGAAACGTTTCTCCGTTGGGTTTGGTGATTTTGGGTTTGAGTATTAACTCCTGCACTCCTAGTTGTTTCTGAGGACAAACATATCGATTTCTCATACGGCTAGATACATTGGTTCGCAAGTTTGTGCCTACTCCGAACCTTTGGGAAAATCCTGTTGGGTTTCTTTGGCAGTTCCTACTTCTCCGGTGGTGATGGCGCGGATCTTGGTTTGTTTCTTGGGGCTTCGGCAGACTTTGGCGATGTGACCCGGTTTGCCACAATTATAACATTCGATGTTGGATCTAAAACCCTGGTTTCGGCATTCCTTTTTTATGTGGCTGAATTTGCCGCATTTGAGGCATTTGGGTTTGCCGTTGGCATCCCATTCTAACTTCCTGGCTCCAATTTCCATAGGTTGCCCGTTTCCTCCATAGGTAACTCCTGTAGCAGTGCGGTGGTCGTTTCGTCGTCTTTCAGTGTCTTCCCATCCCTTCCCAACGGATCCTATGGCGGAGACCCATCCTTTGAGGGAGGTGGGAATGGCGTTTGGGGGGTAGCCCAAGATGGTGTGGATTACGTCTGGTCTGGTGTGTTGTTTCAGGAGGTAGAGCGCGTGGTCTTCACTAGATCGAGATTGACTGACAAGGGCGACAAATTTAACAAGGAAGTCGTTGGTGTGAAGATTTCCTTGTTTGAAAGATTTGATCTTATCTTTAGCAATCTGCTGCTCGTTTCCGGGTGAGAAGGCGTCTACGATTTCTTCGGCAAAAACTTTCCAGTCTGCGGTGTCATCTCCTTTGATGATCTTGTCTTCCCATTTCTTGGCAAACCAACCTGGGATTTCTCCTCTCAGGTGGTTGGTGACAAGGAGTATCTTTGAATCTGCGTCTTCGTACTTGCTAAACTTGAGGAAAATTTCCATTCCTCTCCACCAGTCGTTAAACTTGTTCCTATCTCCATGGAAAAATCCAGGTTCCATGACATCCTTGTGGTTGATTGCGTTGTTGGTCTTGGATTTGGTGTTGTTTGTGGCCATTTCTTTCAGTTCTAGTTCTTCAAGTTCTTTTGCTAATCGGTTCAGGTCTTCGTCGAGTGGTGTGTTCTTCGGTATCTGTTCTGGGTCTGGTTCTTCTGGTTCCTGTTCGTCGTTCTCGGATGGTGGTTCTGTTTCCTGGTCTTCCTCGTGTCTGAGGGCTTCAAATCTGTTTCCGTTTCGGTGTCCTTCGAAGAAAACTGTTTCAAAATCGATTCCGAATAGTTCTGTGTCATCTGTGCTCATATACTGAGCCTGTCGCGGTGATACAGCCCGCGCCGTTTTACGCATAGAAATGTACTAGCTAGTATTTACAAGGGTATAACACCCACTAGCTAAGGTGTAGGGTCAGAACCTAACCATCTCTCGACACCTCAATAGTATATCTCGTAGTCTAATAAATCTGCCTTGACTCTTATATGGGAAAACTGTACCGTGTAAGGCAAATATAGTCACTAGCTACCAGGAATGATCCGAGTAGAGGCATTAGATCTGGTGGTGACAACTAGTTAGGCCGAAATACGACGGTGACGCTCTAGCTACCTAGATGAAACGTCGATTTATGCTTAGCAAAACTACAGATCACTCCTCCAGAGATATACTATTCGAAGCAGTTGACCTGCAGAAGACATCGGCTCGGACAGGGAACGGCTATCACGCAAACTAGCGAGCTGAAATCCCATCAGATTATCGTGGACCCACTAGCTAGCCGGACATATCACCGATTAGGATTCTCATCACATATCGATAACGAATCTGAACGGATAGAATGTTCAGCCAAGCGGCCTTCGGCATTCTGAAACCTGACAACGTACCCATGTGGATGCCAGGGGTAGCACAATGAGGACTAGCTACCATTGTTAGTTGGAAGGGGTAAGGTGCTAAGCGATGTCAGGCAGCACCTGCTCCAACCATGATGATTGGTGCGGATAGGATCTATCTGTACCCTCAGCCCAGTCCATATGATACCCTTAGTAATAGTAGAACTACTTTGTTAATATTTGTACGCATAATGTGAATATAAAAACCCTCTAGCTAGCGTCAAGAAAGGCAAGCAATCTCCTGCCCACGTCTAGCTTTGAGGATCGTGATTTGTAAAGTAGCGATCTAATAAGTGAATAACAACTAGCTTGCGAGAGAGCTTCTAGAAAAACTCAAACTAGTTCAGCAGTTCACGTCGGAGACGTTACCCGTTCAGAGAATTCCCTAAGTTGCCAGTGATACGATAGTTTAAGAGACTAGCTAGGCTACCATCGCATGCTTATATCCAGCAGAGGTGTAAGTTGGTGCTAGCTTGAGTTGTAATTGCGGAGTCGGTGGATAACTGGCGAGTTAGATCATTGCAGCTCCTCATTAAACATCATTGGTGCGACTTAGCTTGGCTACAACGCAGTAGCTAGAGTTCAAAGTTCACGTAGCCCTTCGGCCCGTTCATAGCTAGAACAAGTTTGAGGATTCTTTTATTTAGAATTCCTTCTTTATTAACTTTAAACTTCGAAATAACCTTTTCTCTTGAATATCTCCCCACGAACTTGCATTTACGAGTACTAGTTAGTGAAGTGTGGTGTGTTTATTAAACTAGCTACACCCTTAACGTTTCATTTACTACCTCTACAGCAGTTTCCTGCCTCAATGACTAGAGGTCTTCCTTGCAAGGTGAGCTTTACGACGCTTTACCAAATGTTACGACCTTATAGCGATTAGCTCAGGTTGCAACTTAAGGCAAAGACTTGAGAGCGATAAGGGAATATAGCGAGTTGGTAAAGCGTAAGGAAATACAGAGTATGACTACACTACTTATAGAGGAGTCAACTACCTAATAATAGAAGTGGAAAGCGGGCTGAGTAAGTATGCCCGAGGTGTCTGACTAATGATGAGAACAAGTACACGAGATAGGTAAGGCGAGCATATGGGTGTGGAGCAGTAGCACATGGTCCTGGGTCAAGGGACGGTAACAAGAATAGATCGTAACAATGTACCTCCGAGGTATTCCCCCCTTCCCTAAACCAGTCAAGTTCTCCCTTCCTTTCAATTACACCTTCGCACACCCAGGAGAAATCGAACACCAACCCACCTATTGGGCAGTTATCCTATCTGCCCTGTCAATGAATTTCAGAACAGAAGACAAGTACCAAGGCAAGCAACTTTGCTTCATCAAGGCAGGCAACAACAACGCTCCCCACTTCATTGGTTTCAATGAGAAGACCAACAAATGGATGATATCCGACAAGAAGGCCAAGCTGTTCATCGATCTTACTGATTGATGCTTCTCGCCACTCGAAGCCTGAACGGAGGGTGATGTTACGATCTATTTCTGTTATCGTCCCCCTGACCCAGGACCATGTGCTACCACTTCTTTATCTGTGTACTAGTCTCCCATGTTTACTCAGCACTGTTCTCACAGTTAGTCAGACACCTCGGGTATACTTACTCAGCCCGATTTCCCTTTCTATTATTAGGTAGTTGACTCTTCTATAAGTAGCATAGTTATACTCTGTATTTCCTTATGCTTTACCAACTTGCTATATTCCCTTATCACCCTCAAGTCTTTGCCTTAAGTTGCAACCTGAGCTAATCACTATAAGGTCGTAACAAAGATAGCATGACCTTTGGCGAGTTTCATCATATCAGTGAATGTCAATCATCTGTAGGACTGTAGCCAACTGGTAATGACCTGACAAAGGCCTCGGTAGGGACACATAGGCTAGAAGCATTTTATTATTCCTCCTATATGCTCTCCTGTCAGTCCACTCCACTCTGAGATGGGAAGCAGGGGGATCAATCCATTCATTATGTCTCTCTGTGGAGGTAGATTCCCATTACATGATTTATTTACTTCAGAACCTTCACATCTGACTTTTTCCCCCAACAGTCACATCTGCAACTTAGATCCGAAAATCCGCAATGACTGCACCTAGACATACGCAGATTATCTTGATTACCAGGATTTGTTCAAAGCTCACGATGGCGATGGTATCTCTCTACTGATCAATCCAAGCTCAATTTCAACAATAATCAGCTTTTCATCAAGTCAGGAGTAGGCAAAGGGCTTTGTAAGGTCTCGAGCTCACACAGATCTTTCCACAAGTTCAGGACTGGTTCCGAGCTGAACATCTGCAGGGTAACGACCAGATCTGACGACCCAAGCTCCACAACGAGACGTAGTAGGTGTGAATATATACACATACACTTGATTGCTCCGGTTGTGTGTAGTGGTAGAGCTTATTGCGTCAATATAGTCTTGATAAGTGACTTTTTCAACCATTTCCATAGTAATATCAGTCCTTTTGACTGTTTCACTAGATATGAACACTTATATATAGCTCTGAGACGATTCTGCATTTGATCATGTATACTGTTGAGCCAAGCCACTTTCACACAAATACCGAGTGTCATTGAAGGAGGAGAGGAATGACTCACAGTAATCGATCTCCGCTATTCACCCAAGGAGCTAACAAACTTAAAATAACCAGCTGATGATCACAAAAGTGTCAAAGGGAGTATTATGCAGTCATAACGTATATCCCGTTCGCCCTACTCGTTTCCGAGATGAACAAGTCAGTTGTTGAATTGTTCATTGACTAAATTTGGCTTGAGGCAAAGGTCCTGGTGTATGATAATAATCATAAAGCTGAAACATGGTTTTGTTTTTTTGTTTTATCACAAGAAACCGGACAGCACAACCTCACTGGGCCGGAAGGGCCAAGGTGAGGGTCGACAGGTGAGATTTCGGAATCGATGACCGACCATATGAAGCGGTCTTTGATTTGAAGTTAGATCATCGTTGATGAGTTCCCTGCGGTCTTAGAAAAGATTTTTCATTTGTACAATTAGTTGTATGGCAGTAATGATTATTGCTGCCATAGTGGCCACAAGCAAATACCGTGACGTGTGAGAATCAGCGCATCACCTCGAGCGCTGTTGTAAAGAGTGAACATTAGAGTTAGGCCCTGTCGAGAATGGCTACTGTCCTGCCTAATTTAACGATGCATGAGGTACACGAGAACTTAATTCCAAGGCCCAGAGGACCCGACGATGGCGCAGAGGTGAATACACAGCCGTCGCTATTTATAGACTTGAGTCACTATTCGTCAAGGACCCTCACAAAATTCTCTTCGCCAAGTCGCCGCGTGGTTGTTTATTAGTTTCAGCAGCACATGGACTGATAAATGCAGCTAGTCTTCTAGTGCGAGTAAGCTCATACGGTATCAGGATGAGATTACCTCCGGAGTTGAAGATGTAAAGACGCTTCATCATTGAGCCTCAGCGCATCAGCGTTGACAAACACAATACTTAATAATGCCCCTTATCGTAAAGACTGTAGTAATCTTAGCTCGTCTGCGGCAAGTAGGCAGCCCGAACTCTACCAGTCGCGTTTCAGCAGTTCAATCTTGACTGGTTCCTCGGAGCATGAAAGTGGGCTTGATGAAGCTAGGCGAAAATCTTTACCTATCAACGCCTTGTCGGCGTGGCCTGTGAGAGCGTACTCACCGAGACAGTAGAAGGTCTTCTAATAATGGGAAACAGTGATCTGGTTTTTTATTCAATCCTATTTGATTTTATATTGTTGGAACCTGAACTTATTACCTGAACAATCTACATTACTTATGGCGCTGTACTTTCACCACTGGCAGAGACACTGTCGTCTGTACCTTGTGGCATCTCTATCCCCATAAATTCGGTCGTTTCAATGTTTCTGTTTCGCTCTGGACGCGTCTACTTCTCTGTCCGAATACGTCAAAAAAGAAAACCTTTCTCATGTCATACCATCCCCTTGTTTACTATTTTCGCACTCCGCACCCTGTACCCTTGACCACTCCATGGTTGAGAACTCGACAGCCTCCTTACATCAAGGTGCTTACGTCGGTAACAAAACCGCCAATTGAGTTCGCCGTTTGCCGGTATGCACACCTTCAATGATCTCCGAACCGCATCGGAAGCCTCAAATATCGTTCTACAAGTAACGCGAACTCAAAGGTTAAATGACAGTAAAATAATTGTTCGGCTATGTGCATGATGGTAGACCAAATGGTCCAGGGTGTCTCATGAATTGTGGCATGAGTAAACTTTGTTTTTGTTCTCAACGACCGTGCCTACTACACGTCGAAAACAGTTCAATCGGGCGTGATGAATTTCACTATCGATCAACGTGGGTTGATTGAAAATTAGCTGACCCGGATAACATCTTACTAGGTAAATCTCTGCTCAGTTCAAATGAGGCGACTGCCATGATTCAGCGATATCTTATACCTTGAGGCTCATGCACATGGCTTAGAATTTGTTAGGGAGTATTCGGAAACCTCATCCCTATAAATTGTTCAAATGACGATCGACCAAATGATGGCATTAAGTTTGCTGAGTTGATGATCTCAGATACGGGAGGTATTCCCCGAGGATTGGTATACTTGGTGACAGACAAACGACGAGAGTGTGATGACAATGGAATCGCCACACACCTTATGGAGCCTGAGAGCCGGAGAGGCTCGGGTAAGGCAGGTGCAGGTGGGAGGGGTTCTAGAATAGATGCACCAATGCCGTAGCCCGGCGCCCAAGATGAACTTAGTGATCAAAACATCAAAATGCACGGCCATGCTGTACATGCCTAGAAATCTAAGGTAACTTATTAACCTTGCATGCGATGTGAAAGGAGAAGAAAAAATGATGATTATTAGAATTACAATGATCGTAGTCCATGCTTGCAAAAGAAACGAATGAGTCTACACTAAGTGTACAGGGTATAGAATTGACAGCGAACAGTTAAATCGGTGTCAATGCCTTCCGTACAAGGTCCTTCTGTTGACTGTTCAACGATGTCGGGAATACTACTTCCCATTTTACAATCAAATCGCCCTTCTTCGTGGTTCCCTCTTTACGGATAGGCATTCCTTCACCAGGAATCCTTGTCTCTTGGCCAGGTTTTACGATTCCGAATGGTGTAGGGACTTGTAGCCTACGGCCATCTAACAAAGTTATGATTTTCTTCGATGATGTGCCCGTGAGCGCTTCTACGAGCGGTATCTTGACCGTGGTTATTAGATCATTGTGTTCACGTTGGAAGGTCTCGTGGGGTTTGGTCTCTGTTACAAAGACGAGGTCTTGCGAATCTCCCTGTGGCGAAATCTCATTACCAGCTTTCGGGAACCTGACTTTGGTGCCGTCCTTCCACCCTGGCAGCACATGAATTTCAAGCACTTTGTCCTCAGTTGTGCCGTTGAGGAGCCGACGACCAACTTTGAGTCGTTTCGTAGCGCCGGAATATAGCTCTTCTAGTGTGAGTTTAAGTGGTCGCTCAATCGACGATGGCTTGTCGGACGCGGGAGCGGGTGTACCAGGGAATCTAGAGTGGTGTCGTGAAGATTGTGGCCGCCCGGGCATCCCACCAGGCATACCCCCTGACGATGAGAAAGAGAAATTCCCCGTATCGTCGTCATCATCGAACCCACCACCTCCCCGACTAAACATGCCGCTGTTACCGAAGAAGCCACTGCCTCCGAAAAATTGCCTAGATAGCAATGAGGAACAAAATGACGAGGTGAAAAAAGCAAGACGCACTCAAATATCTTGTTAGGGTCAGTCGGATTGAATTGGCTGCGACCGCTGCCGGGCCCCCCTGATGTGAAGGTAAAGGTGGTCCCGCCTCCGCCAGGGAAACCGCCGAAGCCTCCAGGGAAGCCTCCTGCGGCGCCTGGGGCAGGGCCCCCTCCGCCTTTCAAACCTTCCTCTCCGAATTGGTCGTAAACAGTTCGTTTTTGTTTATCAGTGAGGACCTCAAATGCCTCGGAAATCTATCATGTTCGGTGGACTGTCAGCGAGAGAACCTTCAAGAATGAACGGTGGCACAAACTTCTTTGAATTTCTGGGTGGCTTCTTCCGAGTTCTTGTTTCTGTCCGGATGCCATTTCAGGGCCTGCGCAGTCAGGGAGTCAGCTATGCACGTAAGCGGGGCAGCCAGAGTACGCACCATTTTCTTGTATGCTTTCTTGATGTCATCGTCGCTGGCGTCCTTTGCTACGCCGAGAAGTTTGTAGTAGTCCGCGCCCATGGTCGCTGCTGAAAACACACGCTGGCCCGAGTTTTATTCGGCCATCCGCGACTTTGCTAGAGCTTTCCAGCGCCTCCGACATGATGTCATTTGTTCCAGAACATTCACGTGACTTCTCACGCACGGCGCGGAGTGATGCCGGTCCGCGCCGCTGCGTTCTTTGCTGCCCAACGCGATGTCGACCTCGCTGTCGCCGACGGCGAGCACGCACACCGACGACTCCGATCACGGCGAGCACCCGTCTGCTGTCCGGCGGTCCTGGGGTGCCGTTTTATTCCCCTTCTCGCCGGCCGCACTGGCACTTCTGCCGAAGCTGCGCCGGCCAGCACGCTATCTGCGCGCTGACAACATTCCTGACACCCAGCCTGATAGCGAGGGTCACCAACCTACCATGCAGGACTACCATGCCATCAACCTGCCCCCGCAGGTCCGTGTTCCCAAAAAAGTGCCTACCCCTATACGTGTCGAGGGCAAAGTCTGGTTCGCCAATGAACGAAGTGAGTCCTCTCATGTAGCGAAAACGCTTGAATTGAAGCCAGTGCGCGCTAGCCTGGGTGTCTTGGCTAAATATCTCTGTCATCCTTGCAACCCTTTCCCTTGCTCTCTTCAACGCCTCTCAGGACGAGATTGCCACTCGTTTTGCCTACGCATATGCCGTCATCAGCGTCTGCACGCTTGTAAGTCATGCCGCATTTCCCGCATCTATGGCCCTGTATCTCATCTCTCTCTAGGTCTACGGCTGGGCCATCTATCAGCACAGGATTTCTCTCATCCGCAGACGCGATCCAGGACACTTTGATAGTCCAACAGGACCTGTTATCCTTAGTATCGCTCTCTTTTTCGCCGTCCTGGCTAATTTTGTCATTAGGGGTGAGTGTTCGAGATCGGCTTACTGTTACTTCCGTCTTACACACTGATGTCCCAATATAGTGAAAGAACTGTAAGCTACAACCCGATCTGATGCACTCTGTCTTTACTCATAAGAACTAGGCGCAATAAGGGTGTTCCTATCCGGGAGTCGACTACTTCGGGTTCGCGAACAACGTCAACCAGTCTTCAGTTCCTGTGTATCAACAACAACAACCATTCTAAATTATTTATAGATAAAATTCATCAAACCAATCATCTTTCTTGAATTTTCCATTGTCTCAATAGATGTTATCTGTGCAGAGCTACCGCTTAACCTTGCCTCATGTATGAATGGCTTTCAATGCTATACCAGTGCTTTGACCTCTAGATCGGTCTAGCCTCTCTTGAGATGCCCTGTACTGTACCAACTCAGAACCAGGCTGCATTACTAGTAACATTTTCCATCGCAATGATGTCTACCGAATAAATTAATAACGAGGACACACGAGTACCTTCGATTATGCCCATAAGTCTCCTCGGTGGTTCAATTCAATACTCTTTCCTGAAATAGCTTGACTTGGGTCTCCTTCATCATTAGCATTGAGTGTCCCGCCGCGTTGATCCACATTGAATAGAACATACTGGAGTGATGGAGGGGCAAATTCGTGGTCTAGAAAATACTGCCACTTTGGTACTGATTAAAATCGATTCTCGTTACGGATACATTGTTCGTCAATGTTGTAGTAGGTGACATTGCGCAGCTGCTTTTTCCTGAGAATTTCTTGATAGGCGCCATACTAGTAATATTGAGATATAAGAGTGGTGGATGCAATCTGATAGCTCATTCTCCTCCTCTCTTACTGCTTGCTTTCAATCTCACTCAGCCCATCTACCGCTTTTTGCACAATGCCTTCTCCCCCTGGACTATATTACGTCTTTCTCCAAGATGATTCCACGCTCGTAAGCACACAAAGCGTATATCTCTATAGCTATGTTGAAACCCTATCGCTTAGCATTTGGGGGCATTCCCTACTCGAGCACACGCCGACAAATACTGGCGCATCATACAAGGAATCAAAACTGGCGGCCCTTGTCGTCGAGTACACCCCCAGTATTATATCGTTCCTGTCCTCCCAAATAAACTCGGGAATAATCCTGATTGGGATCCGCGAGTATGTTTGGTCCGGCAATTAAAGAACGACTGTTTGCCCGTTATTCCGCCGGATCTTTACCCTGATAACAGAAATGGTGCTTCGTGAGTTCCTTATTTCTTAGCTTCTTTGTCATAATTGGGAAATTCATGAGAACTGAATATAGATTCTATATTCGATCTACTTTACACCCTGAATTCTACTGGTTCTTCAATCCTAATACCGGACAAGTCGAGCTCTCGAAAATCAAACAGTCAAGGTTTACAATTGCCCGACTCGGTACTCCAGGAAACTTTAAAACCTCATTATCAGGGGAGAAAGACGATATCTTGATTTGTGAAGATATGGTTGCATTGTCTGTAGGTTATAATGGTCATAGAGTCTATATCGCGAGAGGCCCGGAGAACACGATGATACCGAGTTCTCAACCGGTACCATTTCAATTCGGTCAGTTTGATAAAGGGTTTTATGGATTGTATGGTAAGGAAGAGGGGTTGGTTTTTGCTATGAGGACTACAGAGGAAGTTGGGGAGAGATGGGAATTTGTAGCTTGATGTGGAAGTGTAAACATTACTCGGACGAATGGTGTTGGCTTTCTACCTTTCTGATAGTTTTTTTTTCTCGAATCGTAGTGACATGAGGTTGAGTAACTTGCCTAATTATTAGCATGGCTTTGAGTATATTAGTCATCCATTGTTTAATGATGAGAAGAATAGCTTACTTTGGAATTACGAGGAGTGCATAAGATGGAGTTTATTAAGAAGTAGTGAGAGAATAACTCAATGGCGAAGTTAGTGTATCCAAACAACCCACATACGCTGTAAATACGAGCCTACAACAGCACATATACCAGACATATACTAGTCGGTGGCAAAGTATTGTAGGATATTCTGTCATGTCCCTTTTGGTGTAACAATTACTCGACGACTGGGGTAACTTGCTTACATATGCCCTACTTTGTTTTTGAAATTCAGCCAGGCAATGATAGGAAAGACAAAAGAGATAACAACACACCTGACACACCGATGTCAAAGCATCATTCATGGGGATCAATGACATAGAACCATTGTTATCCGGATCGGAGATTTACCTATCAGATCAACATCTATGACGCGGTGATAATACCCAAAACTGAAATGTTTTGGTCTTTTCTTTCTGTCTTCTCCCCGAAAGCCAGGTGTTAGAGGAATGAATGAGTGGAGTTATTCGCCTTATAACGCCGTGAACCACACGGAGCTATGTCCGAAACTTGTAAGAAGAATATGTTAGTCCATTACACACACACACATACATATAGGGAAATCACCTCTCCAATTCCTGACTTTCTATGAATAGTATCTTCCAAACCTCGTGCATACCATTCTCAATACTCACGCCACCACCGCCACACACGCCGATAATCGGTGAAACTCGTTTTTCCGTTTTTCAACAACTTCCATACTGCATTCTGATCTAAACCGTTTTTTTTGTTCTTGATAACCCCACATCTCGATGTTAGATGTGAGTTACATTTGAACACACCACACGATTTGGACGGAAGAAAAAAATTTTAGAAGAGAATCGACATCAAAATACATTGCTTCTGCTGCTAGAACCGGCGCCGGACCGGAAACAGAGAATAAGATACTATAGGAACGAACAGCCTTTCTCCGATCTAGGATATATGATATATTATTGAATCAAATCAACTAGCAAACCTCTGTGTCAGCTGAAACTTTACCATGTGGAACCTGCCAAGCGTTACAACTGAGATCTTTCTCAACAGCAAAGCTTAGATCATACCGGTTTTCGCACCGATAGCTGGGTCTAGTCCCCCCCCCCCCCTCCGCCGGCATGGTGATAACTCACGCCACCGCCGCCGCACGAGCTTGAGTTAACCTTGTTTCAACGTGTTTGATTCTACCGAAGCACTGGGCGACTTTTGTTTGTTCAAAAACCACGTTCGTGTACAGTGAGCACGCAATTTATACGGAAAGAGGTTAGATGCTTCCGTTCCTGGAGATTCCCACTGACAATGAATAGGATTCTCAAAATAGAACACATACGAACCCGGTTATATTTAGTTTCTGTGTCGACCGGAACGGACTAGCGGAATCTATCGAGCACAAGAGTCCATGTGATCGGGCATATCTTTCTCGCAACCGCGTTCTACGAAGAGAAGAACATCAAACATTCAAAAACTGTCAATGACAAACTCAAACCCGAACAAAGTTTTGAGAAAAACCAAAAAAGATGAATTTATCACCATCATTCTCATAAAAGATTCATCAGATAAAATTCAAGATGTACAGTGCCAGCTCATGGTTTCAGCAAGAATTTTCTTCCCCTTGTGCCTTCTTTAGTGTTTATTTGCCAAGGTTTCGTGTCCTGGGGGTTTTTTTTTTTTTTTTTTTTTGATGATCCCTGCGGGCCCGAAGATCGTGCCAGCTTTTTTGGTCTCTTGTTGTTGTTTCTTCTTGAATTAGACCTCCGGTGTTCTTACAAATTTGATCAACGGTTTCAATTGTCCAGGGGATGTTACGTGATTCAATTGCTCGTCGCAGTGAGCCATGAGGCATGGGGCGGGAGACTCCACAAAACAAAGATTTGACTCGCACCGGCGTGGAATGGGCGCGGGATAAGCGAGGGAATCAAATAATAGATTACATGAAATGTTTACCCTTGATGCCTACTTCAATAATGAATGTACTTATTATGAGTGCAGACTCAACAAACAGAAACAGTGACGCTACCAAGGTACAGGCCGGGTGTAGGGTTAGCGAGGGGGATCAAGTGACAGATTACATGAAACGTTATCCTCGATGCTTACTTCAATGATGAATGAAGTGAATGAGGACTCAACAAACAGTGGCGCGGCCAAGGTGAGGGCCGGATCCAGGATCCAGCGCACCAACAAGAACTAGTACGGGAACGGCTGACACACGCCAGGATGGAGTGGCGCGAGATGACGAGGGGAGGACCAGACATAGACCAATGAGGATTGGATACAAGCATACAAGGAGTGAGGACCTGATTTTATATGTAGGATAAGCGAGGGCGAACGAGTACTAGATTACATGAAATGTTATCCTCAATGCTTACTACTTCATCAGCAAATCGGCTCAAATACTGTAGACCTTACATCATAAACAAACATTGTATTGCAATTAAAGAGAATGTGAACGCTTACATTGTGGTAAAGTGAAATGAATGGACATACAATTCAAATAAAAGAATACAATCATGGTACAATTTATTTTTTTAAGATTACAATCTTTTGAAAAGCATACAATCATGTCACAGTTTATTTTTTGAGATTACCATCTTTTGAAAAGCATACATCCATGCTTCAATTTTTGATATGGGATTACAAGCATGACTCCAACAATGAAGTTAAATTGTATATGAATCTAACATTATGCAAGGGGCAAGGGTAGGGTAGTGTTGATGGTGTGTAGCGGCAGCTGGGGGACTTAGAAATTTTCGAGTTTTTTCAAACTTGTGTATATATTTAATCTATGTACCAAGCAAATAACTCGGTGCCTTGGCTCAGGTGTTCAAGTGTCTTGCCGTGTGGTCTCGTTCGTCAGGAGGTCCTGGGTTCGATTCCTATTGGTGCCAATCAGCTGAACTGCGCATATATGGGTTCTCCCTCAGCTCATGCTGCTATATATGGCTTTATTAGGTAATATATTTTGCCATCCTCGGCAGTATAAGATTGTATATATGGTATACATTGCAGATGCCGGTATAGATGGTATTCATCACAGATGCTGGTATAGATGGTATTCATACCAGGTACCTTACATTTTTATGGATTGACTGCCCATAATAGTTCAGCTTGTCAAAGACTTTAGAGACGGGCGGTGATGTTAGAGATTATCGGTAAGTTATAAGGCCTTAACATCTCTGAGCCGGTTTGCTGATGTTCAAGGATGAATGGCCTTATCATAAGTGCAGATTCAACAAGCAGTGACGTGGCCAAGGTGAGGGCCAAATGCAGGATGTAGCGCAGTAACAAGAATCGGTGAGGGCACTGTAAGCCTGAGCTTACAGCATATATACTAGTCGGTGGCAGAATATCTAAGATATTCTGTCATGTCCCTTCTAATGTAACGGTTATTTGGCTGACTAGGATAGCCAGGTTACATGCACGACTGACGCAGGCTAGTATGGAGTGACGTGAGATGACGGGGACTAGGCGCGAGATCTTGAGGACTAGACGCGGACCAACGAGAACAAGATACAGGCGTACAAGGAGTGAGGACCTGGTTTTACATGTAGGAGAAGCGAGGGTGATGAAATTACTAGATTACATGAAATGTTACCCTCAATGCTTACTTCAACGATAAATGGCTTTATCATAAGTATGGACTCGATAAGCAGTGACGTGGTCAAGGTGAGGGCCGGATGCAGGATCTGGCAGCGCAGTAATAAGGATTGGTGAAAGTATGACTGGCGTAGGCTAGTATGGGGTAGCATGAGATAACGAGGAATCGGCGCAAGAGCTTGAGGACTGGACGTAGACAAACGAGGATTGGATACAGGCTTACAAGGAGTGAGGCCTTGAATGCCTGGTTTTATATGTAAGGTGACACAGAGAAGAGACAGACAATTTCCACACAGAGTGGAGTGGAGACGATCCTCAAACGCAAAGGTTCGTTGCCAGAATCATGGATTCATCTAATACGCAGACTAGATGCATAGAGCGAGATCAAGGAGGACTCGACGCGGAGAGGAGCCCAACAATTCAGGAACGGTTCACAACTGTAGTCTCGCTATCTCGCCGAACAGCCTTCGGACATTACAGAACAATCAGTGTTTGTCACAAGGTAGTCAAATCCATACCGGTAACTCAGAATACATCAGGACTAATAAGAGCGGAAAATCATCGATAACTAAATGCTAGTGCATACCCAAAGCAAGAACTCGGCGCAAATCAGCATATCAGACGGCAGAAACGGGCCTTCTAGCCATTTTCACGAGCTGTTGGTAATACGACATGACAGTCATAATCAGAATCTAAACACGCAATAGAATATGAATTAGACGTATAGTATAACTCCAAAACATAACTTACATTGGTAGAGAGGACCGTGATCGTTCTCTCGAATGAATTCATCATGAACCAAGGAGCGTTGAACTGCCACAATATCGGAAGCAATGCAAAGTACGCCACGAGATAATGTATCGTGTCGTCCTCCGTGTCGCTGGCACCGCCTCTAGCACGCCTTGGGATATGGAAGTAATCAGGGAAGGCACCATACCGGGGAGGCGGGGTATTATGATTGATTAGTCCAGGGCGCTCGTGTTGTTGAGAGTCTAGATACACAAAACGCAAGGCTTGGGACAGGTGGTAAGCCCTCTGAGTTGGTTGTATGAGCAGGAAAATACACACCATAGATCAGAGGAATGGTTTGGAAAGGGACTTTGAGCAAGATGTCCCAGACTTCCGTCCATGCAGGATCGACTTCAAAGTGGGGAAGCTGGGGGAAGTTGTCGTACAACCAGGGAAGACCGAGCCATGACAAGGCCAAGAAGACGCCGAAGATTAACAACGGAAAACAGTCGTGAGCGAGGTGCCTAGGTGAGCGGATGCGCTAGATGGAATTCAACATAAAGAGGCGGTCGACATCTGGAGAGACTGACCAGGAATTCGCTGGAGAGGTGAGGATAAAAGACCATCACAGCAGCGAGAAATGCCTGGGTCGTGCGTTAGACGGGTACTGTGTTGGCAGAAATACGGCACACCTTGAGCTGGAAGAGCCACCTTTGTGGGACGTCGGAATCATAGTACAGACTCTGGCTGATGCCGCCGTCCACGAAGACGAGCGCAGCCAGAGTGGCAATGACGAGCAGGAGGATCTTGGGAGGATCGTGAGTCCTGGCGTCCTTTGAACCGGGGAGAAGGTCCAGGGCCCAGAGGGTGTAGGCGAGGGCTAGGACATGGCTGAAGTGGGAGACGAGGACGTAGTCGAGGAGGGCGGCGAGCATGGGCGCTGGTGCTGTCGTGGCTCCGGGAGAGAGGCCGGGGCACGGACCACCTGCGAGTCGCCCCGGCGCGGGTGCCGGATCTGATCTTGTCCCCAATTGTCCGGCAGAACCTGCGCCTCGTCCGCCTGGCGATGCAGACTCAATACAAGCACTATTTCTGCTGCCCATCCAGGTCCTGCACTTGCATACAGACTGCGTCGCCGCGATCACGTTTTTCTGAACAGGATAGCTGATCTACTATGGCTATGCAGCTGATAAAGACCATCTCCAGCCATTGCACTGAGGAAAACACCCATCCTCCCCGAACCGAGACGAGTACTGCCGAAACGGAGATCAAGACATGTTATGAGCCTCGGAGGGCCATTACGTCAAGGGGCTCACGGGCATTCTCACGTCCCAGCCCAGCCCTTCTCTCCGCCATGCCTCCTCACCTTACCCTGGCTTCTTCATAAAGAAGGTTTTTCTGCTCTTTTCCTCGCTTGTTTCCCTCTCTGCTAACCTCTTCTATTGCCCCCAGTTCCTGCTCCACGGCCAGCCATCACTCGTGTACCCGGCAGCATTTTGGCCACAAGAATGTCCGTCGCTTCCTCGCTTCGTTTCTTCCGTTATTCCCACAGCTCAACCACTCCCCCTTCCAGCACCTCGGAAACCGTCATCTCGGGGCCTGCCATACTCAGACGTTACTGTCACAACCTCAGACAAGGTGCCACTGAAATGCTATCTCATCCAGCATTCAACGCCCCGCGCAACCGTGATCATCTTTCACGGAAATGGCATGGACCACGGCCAAATGCTGTCCCATTCAAAGAAATATTACTCGCTCAAGTGCAACATCCTGACAGTCTCGTATAGGGGGTATGGCGATAGCCAGGGCACTCCCTCAGAAAGGGGACTGCAGAGAGACGCCCAGGCAGCCTTGGACTGGGTTCTCGCCCACGAGGCACTTGCACGGTTACCTGTCGTATGTGACCACCTCCCCTCTTCCTGGATGAATTGTCCCACCCACCCACTCTAGATCGCCTACGGTGTCTCCCTGGGGGTGCGGTCGCTATCGACGTCACGAGCAGAAACGCAGACAAGGTGCGCCGCCGCATGTCTCTCTCCCTCACCCATGTCTTATCACAATTTTTATTTTTAGATATCCGCGCTCATCATAGAAAACACGTTCACATCAATACCCGATATCGTTCATGGTTGGCCCATCGTCGGACATTTCTCTTTCCTCTGCACTCAACGCTGGAATTCTGCCGACAAACTCGCTCGTATACCAGCTACACTTCCTATTCTATTTTTATCAGGTCGCTCGGATAATGTCGTCCCACCCCGCCATATGGATAATCTCTGGGAAATTGCGAAACGACGCGGTGCAAGGAAAACACGTCGCAAGTTTATTGGAAGGCAGTGTGGTCTATGTACTTTACCGTTTCAAGTAGATAGTAGTGATGATGGGAAAGCCGAGGAGCCTGGTATCAAGGAAGAAGAGTCGAACCCATTACAGAAAGACCAGTTTGTACCATTCTATTCGGGTAGTCACAGTGAGTGTCCTCGCGATTTATTTATGAAGTCCTTGATTAACCCAGTGCATTACATAGTTTATACGCATAAAGAACACCTATATTGGCACCACGTTGAAAATTTCTTAAACCAGACCCTTGATTCATCATCGTAACTCGGAGTGTCCAACTGCAAACTTTATCTGACTATCCTTGTGTTTTACTCATGCTGATTTTTTTTTTGTACACTACTAATGGGAGCATCGTCGGTCTATCAGGGGTGATACTATCATTCACATCGAAAATGTTAGCTTTGCTGTCACTACTATACTCAGGTCCCGAAAACAGTTGTTGTCAACTAACCACTTATACTCTATAATGACACCGCTTGTATCGACCGAGTCTCTTTCTGTCAACATGCCACGGACTGTGGTAATGAAGGGGAGGCACTCATAAGGGTGCCAGATCATCGTTGCCACTTCGGGTAGTTGTGAGCACAGCTGTGGCGCAAAAAAAAAGATCTTGGCCATCTTTACACGCTGGGTAAAAAATCTGTCAATACATGACCGCCGGCGGATGCTGTCCTGTCAACTCGGTACTAAGACGACGATTTGTATGGCACCGCGTTGTGGCGCCAAGATCTTGGCCACTATCTCAGGTGTACATACATGTATATATATATACGGGTCTGGGTAGTAACTGGGACTTTGGATAGGTGCCATATGGTTTGAGCGTTGTCGGGTGCTGTGATGCCCCGCCGGCCAAAGATAAGATGAAGATTCAACAGATAAAAGCTTATTTCACGCCACTATTCTCCTCCTCGCTCTTTCCTAGAGATAACTACAGTTTCCGGGTTCTTCGTGATATTCGGAGTCGTGTATCTATCGCAACGTTGAATCTTTGGACACCCGGTGGATTAGGAGTATATATATATATTTATTTATGCGAATAATTGTACTGTGAAGAGATCTAGTTGAAAATGGGGAAAGGGTATAGCGTGTCCGTCTGTCCATTAGGGAGGCAGTTAGGGGTATTTAAATAGTCTCTTGTCAACCAATCAGATTCCGACGATCAAAACTCGATCAATGTCGTCATTAACCGCTTAGGGAGGATCGCCGTCTCGGTCTAGGACAAGTCCCACTCTATCGGTAGTTTATTCCCTTGTTCTTTTCATTCAATGTTTTTTTCAAGTTCTTGCTTTATTCCGTCCATGAGGTTGTTGAGACGCGCCACTTGTATATCTTGATTCATGATCTAGATTTGGTTCACATGATACATTTCAAATCTACCCCCCTTTTCTGATTTGACTGCGTTGGCGACGATTGAACAGCGATCCCACGTTCTGTAACAAATCTGTCGATCAATCATCCCATGATTCATCTTCCCGCCGTCATCTGTTCGTTGCTCAAATATTAATGCTCATACCATGGTAACCACATGACTGCAAGTCAAATATCATGTCCTTGTATACTCTTCTCTTGACACACCACACCCGTAGAAAAAGAAAATAATTCTCAGGATTATCTAGATTATGTCTATGCACCCAGAGTTGGAGACCGCAATCAACGACAAGGGGATACCAATACTGGAAGGTAAAGCTCCTACAATGATTTGAGCCACCAAAAAATCGACCCTTCCAAAAAATTTTGAATAGTGATTAAAATCTTCACCAAGCACCACTCAGCTCCGATAGAAGAACACATCGACAGGCATTCGCCTTCGCCGAGACATATCAAGGACCCCAGCAACCCCTCATTTTGGGATACTTGGCAGCCATGTACGTACCCGCGTGTACTCCATTCACTCGGGATTTTTTTTTTTGGGCTGCCCTGGGCCCACTTATTGAAGAGACTTGAATAGTATTTCGTCACCTGGACTGCCCTGGTGGCTCTTTGGGCGTATCGGCGGATGATCCGTTCTTGAGTATTCACCAAAGCCTCACGAGGGAGGTGATTTCTTGGCTTTGTGATTCCAAGAGGAAGAGTAATGTTTGGCTCATTGCGGAGCCTCCGACACCGAAAATATCCTCCTTGGAGGACTATAGGCGGGGCAGCTACTACGCATGGGCAAATTCCAGAGCTAGTGTCTTGGCCACAATTTGTAGCAAAGCTCACCGATTCGGCGACGAGCAGGGGCCCAGTCATCGGGATACTATTTCTAAAATTGTTGCCGATCTTGCAGCATACTACCCTCCATTCCGCCGCATTCTTACAAAGCAACTGGTTGAAAATCCAGGGATTCTCGATTTACCAGCCCGTACTCGTTTCAAACAACTCATCCATGAACCATGGAAAATACTTCGAGAATCACATCCTCATTACATCACTACACCACCGTCATTGTTCTCATATGGAATTTTGAAGAAATCCAAGAACTGTTTCATTTCATCTGCGAATTTCATTCATCGCCCTCTTCACTATTACTATGGATCATCTCAATCGACGCGGATTTCGTACTTCCTCAACCTCGTGACTCTCTTGGCCCATTCCTGTCATATCAATACACCAAACTTCCTGTTTGTTACAACGACGGCCCATCAGACACTGCCCTAATTCTCCACCACCGCTTCGACATTCTTCGCCAGAAGCACAAAGACGTGTTTGACAGAGACGAGATGTGGCCATCGAAGAACCAAATGTCACATTTAACCAGGCTTTTTTCAGGCGTCTTTGACTCCATTGACGCCGTTCTCAACTTCGTTGATTGCATGGAAAGTGGGGGACCCAGGGCGCACTTGGAGACATTTTTGGGCTATATGGATAACTCACCCTCTCCATCAGATGATCGACCATACTGCGCCCTCGATCATTTCTACATCGAAGCATATTCGCATATCCCCACACATCTTCTTTCCACCGCACGAAGCATTCTCAGTATTATGAATTTTGCATATTACTGGCCGATCACACCATTACAACTTGCTTGTCTCCTATCCACTGAGGAGGCAACTGTTCTTAAAGTGTTTACCTACCTCTCCCGTTGGGCTGTCTTCAGAACCGGAGACAATTATGAGATTATAGAATTATTCAAGCAGTTCTGTGAAGACCCAACACGGTCTGGGCAATTTCACAACGCCGACATCCTTGCTCTTCAGACATTTCAACATTTCCTACACCATTCCTCAAATCTAAGTGGAATACTTAATCCGTCGGTCCGGGTAAATGCAAAGGCATACAGTGAATTCGAGATAGTCAGATGCTGGGCCTCCAATTTCTTCTATCCCAAGAAGGAACACATTCTAATCTACGAAACGATGAGTACTCCTTAACGCGTCATTTCGATTTTCGTTGCCTGGCACATACATCCGATCAAATATACCCAACTGGCTTTTGCGTCTTCCTCAAGGAGCTATACGCGGTAAGTGTATTGACCAATTAAATGAATGATGGGAATATCTGAAAAAACCCATTTTACAGTGGGACAAAATTAATTCACCCAATATCGTCCGCGTGGACGCTATAAGTCCTTTAGACAAACAATTAGTCGACAGTTGTGAAAGCCTCGCCGACCCGTTGGTACAAATCGCTTCCCACACATTCCTCAAACATCGGACTCATTACTCTATAGGATCTCGAACTTGACCGGGGATGGCCTTCGAGTCCCAAGTACGTATTACTTGGCGTTGGCAGTAAAACCGTCCTCGTTTTGATGTATAATTCCGAGGAATTTGGGGCGGACCGGTTTCCAAAAGTAAACATCTATACTCCTGCCATGCTTGATTTGGAGGCGGCCGAATCAACCCACATACGGGTGTGAAGGCTATTGTATAAAGTCTTAATAACTGTCCCTGGATTGAAGGTGCGATAAATCTGGGAAATCCTAGCCGCATCCGCCAAGACTAACGACCACAACAGAAATTTTTTTTTTTTTGCTCGGAGTCTACTCCTGCAGGTGACTCATAAGAACTTTCCGGCAACCCATCCATCCGGTGGATTCGCGCTTACTCATAATCCTTTTTACGTCCTCCGGTCCGCAAGTCGAAGCTGCACACTCCCAGGCATAATCCACTTACCAATCGCCAAGTTGAAGATATCTATAAAACATGTATATTAATTGCGAAACGAACCCGGCGCGATGATGCATACGGCATGGTATTTCGTAATAGCCGATTGGGACCTGACCAAGACCTCGGACATGATGCTGTAATGAGCCAATGAAGGGTTGTGCGCTCCCACAGTTTCCCACACCAAACTCGGGGCATCGTCGGAATGATCTACGGCCGAAATTTCAAACAAATCTATCGTCCGCATTCTTCAAATCCCAAAATCAGTCCGATTTTATTTTATTTTGATGGACCTTTCCCGAGAACCAGGTACCCTAGTCCAAACAAGTATTCACCATCCCACAGAAAACGAGTGATAAGGAAAGTTCTTAGAGCCGAACAATGTCCACAATCATGAAGACGAGGCAAATGTAAGGTGATTCCAGACAAAGAGATACGTGCGAAGGAATCTAAGGGTAAACGAGACAACTCGACGAAATGTAGGTATGTAGAGAATTCTAAGTAGTACACAAAAAAATGAAAGATAAAAGAGTATCTATTCTTTAATGTCTCACGACGTCAACCTCGATAACAAGGGGGAGCCGAATAGCGAAACCAACAACAATCTCTATGAGAGAGATGGAATCACATATGGAAAGGCAAGAAGACAATAGCACAAGTCAAAGGTAGAAAATTTTTCCACTGAGAAATGAAAGAAGAATAGATTGAGACGTATATGAATGTCCAAGTTGACAAAGTGGAGAGTATGCTGAGTTGAGAGTGACAAATTAGTCTAAGAATCCAATTTTCATATGGAAAGATGCATGAGAAAAAAAAGGGAGGATGGGCAATAGTGGTGATACAAACCGAACAAAAAAAGAAAATGTGAAAACATGTTGACGTGAAAGAAACAAGCCATGAAGTTGCTGTTGAAGAACAACATGTGTGGAACTTACGAAGCATATCGTAGGCATATCATTTGGGAATGCCTTCCGAACAAATACAGCGAGCGTCGAATCAACGACGAATGGACGCGCGGGGTTTGATAGTGATTTGTTGAGTGTGTTCATCCTCACTATCGCTCTCACTATCGTCATCATCATCTTCCTCATCCTCTTCATCCTCCTCATCTTCATCTTCATCTTCATCCTCATCCTCATCCTCCCCATCAAGCCCTTCCTCCGACTCTTGTTCTGGGCGACGTCCACTTCTATATCCGGCTCTCAGGCTCGAGCTCTCATGTCCACTGCTCTCCCTATCAACATCCACATTCTCCGAATCCGATTTCCTCTCACCCAAAAACTTTCCCAGAGGATCTTCTCTTCGCCTCACCACTTCCCTTTCTTGTCGTCCTATTCTAGACGGACCAATAAGAGGACCATCGTCTTCCTCTCCACTTGAGCTGACACTTTGCCCACGCCATCCTCCACTGCCGTGCCTCCAGAATTGCGTTGCAGGTCCCATAGAAGTTCCATAATAACCGCCGGGCGTCGAATAGTTGTCATCCATCCAGTCCATCGTTAATTCACCTCTCGATTGCGTTGGCCGAGAGCGTCTCTCTCGATTCAATTCTTGACCACGTGTTCCATCAGTAGCTCCTAGATTCATATCCTCGAACGACTCAACCCAAGGCAATGTCGATGACGAACCAACCCGATGTTTCTTTCTCGTTGACCGCCACCTTTTGATCCCTTCTCCAACTTGGTCCCAACCAATCACTTCGCCAATACTTCCACTTCCACTTGTCACGCGACCGCCACCCAGGCTCCCGCGTTGACTACTCTGAGAAGCTGGAGTAATGGGACTGTTGGGACTCCCCAGGCTCTCAACTCCGCCAGCACCGAGTAATTTCACTGTCTCATTCAATTCACCGCCCACGCTCCTCACACTGGACGCACCAATGTCTGAAACGTTATCAACTTGTCCCATGCTTGACGCTCTCTTGAATTTATTAAGCACTCGTGTATTCACGTGAGCTCCAAGTTCCACGTCAGATCCATATATCCCAAGTAGATCTCCAGGCGGGTGAAGTTCTCGTTCAAGAGTACTGACTGTGCGAGCCGGAGCTTCGGTAATAGGCGTGATGATACTGACGTTGGCATGTGGTCTTCTAGAGCGAGGTGGAGATCGAAAAGTCGAAGTACCATCAGCATGGATATTGGCGAGAAGAGGTCGAAGTGAGGTTGTTGGGGTTGGGTACTTCGAAGGTCGCCATGTAACAATGGATAGAATATCCTCTAACTTCGGGGCAGGATCAGCTGTCGTTCCAGCCGCATGCGGTGAGGTAGCAAGAGATGATTCGCCCAGACGATCAAGCTCTCGTTGCTCGTGGCCCAGTATTCCCATCTGGGAACGTTGTCGTCGAATGGCATCGAGGGCTGGGCTGCTGGAAGAAGTGGAAAGGCCGGGGGAGGATGGCGCCGGGCTCGGTTGTTCAACAGCTTTCCCTTTCCCCTTGTCCGTTTGTTCATTATACCCAGATTTCCCGTAGGCGTGAACGTCCTGGACGCCTGAGATCGCAGCGCTCTTCTTATTCGGAAGGAATTTTGCTTGGGTTAAATGGGAAGCCTGAGCCGCAGCAACCGTAGTCGAATAATGCATACTGGCAGAAGTCGTCCTATTCCTAGCCTTTAATGGCTTAAAAAGGGCTGACATACCCTTCCCGAATCCACCTAGCCCCCAACGGGAAGGGACACTGCTGACCGCCAGGAATGTGTCTGCCTTCGTAACCTCAACCTTCTCCTTTTTCCCAGGTGAAGTCAAGGCATACCATTCTGACGGATTCGGAAGGTCTTCTGTTATCCATTGATGCCGCTGGAATCACGTTATAGATGCGCCGACAGTTTTGACACGAGGGTGAAAAAAAAGGGGTTCAAAAGTAATCAGCCACAATTATATACATCGCTCAAGAAGGAAAGACGGGAAGGAGTGAACGTTTAAATGATTGGAAGGCATTTGGTGGGAAAAAACAATATTTGGCAGGGGACTAACCTTGACTTCATCGAGGGTAATGCGCTTCGTTTGGTCCTTTTGGAGAAACTGTTCCAGCAAAGAGATCACTTTGGCGCCTTCGAGCTGTTTATGTCTACTACTCTTCTTCGGATGCCGCCCACCAGTCTGTACCCTATCTTTGCACATCAATTCGGGTACTTCCCAGTCCCGGTTGCAAATGGCACGATAGAGCGCGAATTCTGTGGCACCACCTTCTGCAACATTTAAGAATGGAGTCCCTCCGAAAAGAAGGCAGTACAGCGTGACTCCGAGAGCCCAGACATCGATAGACTTAGTAACGTGGGGTTTAGATAGCGGTTTGCCGGAAAACTTAGGGACCAGCGAAGAAACAACGTAATGTTTGTTTTTCTCCTCAAGATGCTCAAAGATGAGTTCAGGCGCTAAGAATGCAGGTGTGCCAGCGCGTCTGGTGAGGTCCGATTCGTCCATGAGAATAGATTCCAGTTCGTCCGGGTTGATGCCCTCACCCCCCGCTTCGGCTAGACGCTGAGCATACGAAAAATGGGATACGCCGAAGTCAGCAATTTTGACATGATGTCGATCTTCCGTCCAAAGGAGATTCCCAGGCTTGATGTCACGGTGAATTATTCCATGGTAATGCACTGGTCTGGAAAATCAGAAGCAAACGAGGGGAAAATCCGAGCCCGCTTACAGTATTCAAGTCCCAAAACGGCATCCCGGATGATTCGACGAGTTTGTTTGAGTGTGAGTGTGGGCATGTCATGATCATTGCGCCATTTGATTTCGCCGCCACCGAGGTACTCCATCACTACATTTGCCAATTAGCATGTCGTAGATGGACAGCGAAGTGAGAATAACAATCCCGAAGATTGGCCCGAGGGGGATATTCCACACGACCAGATCGACAACGTACCCATGTACACTTTTTCTTTCATACGATCGTCTATGACTTCAAAGAGGCGCACTACATTGGGATGCGAGAGCTTTTTCATGATGGCGATTTCTTTTTTGATTTTGAGCTCTGTAGTGTTGAGCTTGTCGACGACGGCCGGCTCCGACGGGGCGGGAGCCGTGAGAGCGATACGATTGGCCTTGAGCCGAGAGTACTTATCGACGATGGTCTCACGCCTGACAGATTTCATTGCCTGGTCACCGCAGCACACGGGGCGCGATGAGAAGAGCTACGGACAGGCAGGAGGAAGTGAGACGCACGACTGGAAACCACTGACGGTTGTCATTGCCGGCAAATCTGTCGTCTATCCTGAAGCAGAGAAAGACCTCGCCGTGGTGGCCGCTGCCAATGCGGGCGTAGCGGAAGTAGTGGTTGTTGAACATGGTCAGAGGCAAGGGACGGACATGGGTGGTGGAGACGATCCTCGACCACTTATGAGGAACACCTCAAGCATTTCCTTTTTGGGACAGATCTCCTCATTCTAATTCGTTCTACTTTTGTTCGTTCTCAGCACACCGGCATCTCTCCTCTTCTTTGACACCCGCCATGACCTGCTTGGCCTATCAGATCCTGGCAGATCTGCAACTCGATGTCACTTACGGCGTCAACGTGCCTTCCGCAGCCCTGATGAACGCACACAGCTCAGTACTCGTGGATTGCCTCAAAACACGACTCACCTTCCACGTAGTCTTGTGGCATTTCTCACATTCCACCTTGTAGCATTGATCGATCAGGGCAGTACTCATGATCATATCCTGCATCGATGCCGCGACCACCACCGACAACCAACCCACATGGAAAACATATGCAAAGTAAGCAGTCACATGCGATGGAATGAGGCTAGACTGCTGGAAATTTGGTATTAACTCACCGGAAGCTATCACTTATGTTTCTTTGTCAATGTGGCAAAAAGGAAGAACAACAACAGATCACGCCGTGCCCAAATTACTCAATGTTTGTACCTACTTGCTCCTTCGTATCGCCGTCCTAGCGTCTGGACCCTGATAATCTCCCATGCACATTTCCATCGAAGGCTTCTTGTACCCTCGCATAAACAAATTCGATATGCCCCCGTCATAACCCACATTTTCAAACACAGGCGAAAAGAAAAACAATTCCCACCCCAGCATGGCTCCAGAATAACCTTGGGTCTAGCCTGGATATATACGGAAACCAGAATGACCCAAGGCATCAAACCGCGTCAAGCGGTTTTGCAAAACCATAACGACAAAACACTCCACGTATTCTAGAACACTAGAACGCTGTCAACCATTCTCATGGACCCCACTCATTTTTTTCCATCATAAGCGATTAGTTGGCGGTTAGTGATGAGTGCACCCACCGGCACAAATAAACGCCACTGCCAATATTATACCTGTGTCTGACAAGTTAAATCGAGTGGTTTGTGATGAATCAAACTTTTTAAGTACCTTCAATTATTACTATCTACCCGAGAGACTCTCCTGCGGAGGAGATGCGTGGGTCGTGATAATCTACGAAACACTGCCTTAGAGTCGAGCCTAGAATAGTACGCTATGAAACATGCGCAGAGGAAAAGACGCTATCTTGAACCAGTGCCCTTGTAGGTTAGTCCAAAACCGGCCTGTCAACAAGAACGACAGATTTCAGAGTTTCACTCGACCACTCTGTCTGTCAGCTCCACTGGATTCCACTCAACGCCTTCAATCAATCTGTCAACCAGACAAAAGAATCGTACGACTGGTTGAAAGTGACAAGCTCGGCCCGGCACAAATGACTCGTCAGTCTTCAAAGCTCCAGCTGGCGCATGCCGTCATGACGATGACTATTTTCCAGCCCTGTTTCTGATCTTTACCTACCTATGTACATTTTTTTTCGAACATCGCGAACATGCCGTGTATAGTTAAGACGGTTTATGTGAAGTACGCTAGGGGAATACATCAAGCTACACAGCTACCGCTGAAGTTATCTTGCATCTCCTGGTATGCAGATAGTAAAATATAGTTCTCAAGCTGAAGCCTCAGTCAATTTAGAAGATGATAGAATTAACCCGACATTTCGCCCACGAATCATCATCCCTTACTTTACAATCCCAAATTGATCCCGGATAACGTATTTTACATTCATGTACAACTCAACTGTCACATGTTCCAATTATAACTTTTCGCCCTTAAACTTCTTCCAAAGCCAGCCTCAGCCTCCTCAAAGCCTCAAATACTTCTTCTTCAGGGTTCAAGCTAAAGGAGGCCCGAACATAGGGCGACCTACTCCCGTTCGGTATAAAAATACTTCCAGGAAGTGCAAGGACACCCTTGTCGAAGGCCTTGGTACGTATCACCACATCAGAATCTCCTTCATCAAGTTTCTTTCCATCAGATTCCTTGTTCAAAATTAACTTAAACCTTTATATAGTTAACCCAAGGTTAGAAAATAACGTCGGTCCGTATATGGTCTGACGTTTACACACCAAAAGAACATTCCGGCTTCTGGTGGAACCCATTCCGCATATCCGTCCAAATGCTTCTTCATCGCAGATTGGAATACATCCCTCTTCTCTTTATAGAATTGGGCAACGCGATCAGTATGCGCCTTAAACCCGTCGTACCCCCACGAGTGTAGTAATCGGTAAGCCACAACCTGAGTAAGAGATGACACTTGAAGGTTCGATGTCGCGGTCTGTAGGGGACATCAACATAACGTAAGCAAGGGTGAAAATTAAAACCAGAGGCAAACGAATAAGCAAAAATAAAAATCAGGGTGCGCCCCACAGAGTTGAAAATACAGAAATAGACACACGACACTGAATAGTCAATTCAACAACAATTAGCCGGCTCCCGAAACCAACATCCGCTGGTTCATCTTAGCGAGAGGCGGGGCCAGATTAAGTCTCGACCTGATAGACCGAACAAACAGAGCAGCGAAAATTTTTCTGCTGTCACATGTAGAAGAAAGGTAGTTGGTGCTTGGCGAAGGTGATTTTATCAAAGGAAGACCCTCGAAGTTTAAATGTGACGACATCCACGAGGTGGGGCGCCCTTTGAATGGGAATATAGATGAAAAAGAGAAGGACCAATTGTACATAAAGCACGCTTGACGAAAAGTGGAACTCACATATCTTTCAATGCACCCTAAAATTGCGTCAGGCCCCGATACGGATCCAAGCCTGATACCCGCCGAGAGGACCTTGGAAAAACTATCAAACCGCAACACACGGCCTGTCTCCGGTAAATCGGTTTTCTCGAGCGAAAAATAAGATGGTGCACGAGGGGCAGCACCATAGTAGAGATAATAGTAGGGATCGTCTGTCAAAATCAAGCGAGTACCGGGTCAGACGGAGGGTAGCAAAATTAGAGAATGCCAACCTTCAAGAATGATAAAATCGAACTCATAAGCGAGTTGAATGACTTCCTTTCGACGCTCAAGGGTCGCTGTCATCCCGGTGGGATTACATCCATACTGTCACCTCGTCAAGACTGTTGTTATAACGTGATCAGTGGGATGACGCACCGGGACAGTGTAGAGAACCTTGGGTCTAGCTTTATCCGCTGGCCAATTCTCAAGCTTCAAGCGGAGGGAGGAAGACACTATCCCGTTTGCATCGGTCTTGATTTCTAATAATAATACGCAGATTATTAAATCAAAATTTCCGATATGGAGATATAAGTGCGATGACTCACCAACAAGATTACAGTGCAAACTTTGGAATATTGGCATAACACCGCTGATTGAGATGAAATCTCAACTCAGAGTTTCCTCTCTCTGCTGAAAGGGTAACTTACGCATAAACAGGCGACTCGATCAGCACAGAATCGCCGTCATTGACAAGGTTTATGACAGCCTTAAGATTTTGATCTCAGTAAAGAAATACTGGAAAAGGGAAGGATTTACCTTGAAAATGAGATCCTGTGATCCGGTCCCAATCATCACTCCGTATCCGTCTCCCTTCTTCCTCCCATGGCTGAACTGCTGAAGGCCATACAACCATTCTCTCAACTGTGCAATACCAGCTGTATCACTGTATTGTAATCCAAGCGACAGTTCCTCTGGCGTGAGTGTGTAGGACCTCTCATCAGCGGGATCGGAAGAGTGGGGGCTCGAGCACTGAAAGACAGAGAAGTTATCGGGAACATAGTTGGATTTGGTTTTCCGGCGAGAAGGGAAATGAGTCCGGGTGTCTTTTCGAGTGGGTAGAGACCACGGACTGCACCAAAGTAGAAGTAATTGAACGGTCAGCGTTTATACGGTAACCGAAGACATACTAGGACTAGGTTTCTTCTCTCGAGCATGCTGCGACAAGAAAGGAATATAGAAACTATCTGCTAGCCTCTTCGAACCTGTTCGCATGTCATTATTCATTTTCGGAGGTAGACGCTGCAAGATGAAACTACCCTGTCTCTGTCTGTGCGGAAGTGAGGCCGAGATATTTTTGGGAGGATTGAGACTCCTACCTCCACAACTTCGTGGTTCTTTTGAACGACGCTGCTCATGGTTATCACCGGTGGTTATGGGGGACCGTTAACACAAATGAGTGGAATAGTACAAAGACTTGAGAATCAGGGAGGGAAACAATAAGCAATTTCAGCATGCAGCTGGCCAATCACAGCCCGGGGATCTGATAACCGCATGGACCAGTGACCGGGAAACCCCGATTTCTCAGGTGACCTTGAAGATCGGCTTTCTACCGCTGATCACCAGTGACGGCAATCCGGTGAGAATGGTCGAAATCGGGAGTGTTAGGTCGGTCGTTACGCAAGCATGTAACAACGTCATATCAGGACGTGCCGACTGCTCGCCGGTAGTCCGCATCTAGCTGAGTCTCCGCAGTTCCCGTCTAGCAGCTGTGGTACTCGTTGTCGATGTGGGTACGTCGCTATCGCCCTAAACGGCCAATCAGGGAGTTATGTGGTGTACCTCAGGTTTTTTGCACTATGTATTCCCGGATGGCTCCATCTGCGCTGAATAACAATAATTTGTCAGCCCGCCGTATCCCCAAGCCATCAGATCTCAAAAAATGAAATTCAAGTAAAATCTCAGGTCGTTTTCCTTTTCCCGGCGCATAGAGACATAATAAAAACACATTGTCATTAATTAAGTTAATTCACTCGCGCTAAATGCATTAATAACACCAAACTCCAATAAATTATCGACTATTCTAGTTCTTAAACCATAGGCCCATTCCTTGCATGTGGATGTTATCTGGGAATGGCAGGTGAGGACCGCAGTAGCAGACTAAAGTGAAGAAGACTCACCGATGTCTAGGCCATTTTCCTCTGCAGTTTCCGACAGTTGCATTCTCTGGTGAGGTGAGATTCCAGGTCCGTCCAGTGACATGACATCAAACACAGTAGCATTGGGGCCGAGGATGTATGCGTAGCTTTCCGTGTGTAAGCTCTCTCATGAGGTCAGATCAATTTGTGGCACTTACTCGTGGCCGTCGATGGTTCCAATGGCAAAATCGATGATACGGGGTATCCTGGGTCTTGCACGTGCTATAAATAGATCCATGTAACTCCATCAAGCTGCGAATCATGTAAAGCACTCACGGTAAGGATCGTCGGCTTCAAGTCCTCATCCAGGCTGACCTCGGTGATAAAGGACATGTTGGCATCAACCAAGATAAAGTTACCGGTGCTTGGGCTGTAGTTCGACCAGCACGTTTCGATTTCTTCCGGAATGGGGTTAGCTGAAGCACGGCTGTTATTGCCAGGTTTGCCGTTATCGACGTCGTTCAAGTCCCAGATGAGGAAGCCAATTCCGGGATCAGCAGAAATAAGTGCATTCTTTCCGGGGATGACGCTGGCTGAGAAAGGAGCGATACCACCCTTGGCCGGTGATAGCTTCTTGAATTCCTTAGAAGCGCAGCCACTTGACATATCAAAAACTGCGAGATGTCCAGGTTCATCGGGGGGTGCGCCCTTGACCGCCACCACGAGCTGGCCCTCGTCCTCGGTAAAGGAGATCATGCCGGCTGTATGGAAAGGTCCGGTGGCAGGGGTGGTTTGGTTTAGTCCAAGTGGACGCTGGATATCGTCCTTTAGTTGTAGACCGGTCATTGGGTCAACCTTGAAGCAGCTACAAACTCATGTAAGTACGATTAAACCATATGAATTTATCGAATGCACTAACCTGACACCATCAATAGAACCACCGTTTGCCGCACAGAGCATATCAGATGCCTGGTTGAACACAACCGAGACGGGGAATGTTCCACCACTGGGAACAGGGGTCCCGATCATCGTCAGGTTCGAGGGTTAGTCGGGTCGATGCTGAAGAGGGAAATTGTGTTGGAACCAGACTACATCACATCGTCATCAATGAGCATGAGTAATCAACTATGATTAGAAGAAATGAACAGACGTTGACAACAGCAACCATGTTTCCTGTAGGAGAAACTTTTACGGAGCCTTGGCTGAACATGGAGTCAGCCACTGGCTCGGGGTGCTGCACACCATGGACACCGACACCGCCAGTGTGGTAGGCGGTCCTCATCGACTGTGATAAAAAATAATTTTAATCACTTAACGAGTGTAGGTTGGAAAGTTAATCCTACCACTTTGCCATCAGAACCAATGTCCGATGCAACAAGGTAGTTACCCGTTGGACTATTTGTGGCAACTGTTGGAGGGATCAACTCACGAACAAGTCCTCAGTAAAAGATAATCTTACAGTAAGCGGCACCGACAATCTCTCCTACTTCCGCGCCCAAAGAAATTATTGATTTTTGCGCGATATTTCTGTCAGGTCGAGTACCAGAGCATGAACAGTTGTTCGTTGCGCTAACCGCGAGGGCGATAGAGAGAATGACTGATGTTAAACCAAGCTTCATGATTCTCAGAGAATGGAGCAGAGCGAGGCAATCGACAGTTGCTTTGTGACGAGGAGGAGCACTAAAGATTACCTTGTTCAGAGTCCTTGTTTTATATCCATCCACTATTCCATATTCTAGCCCTTTTTCCTTGGGTGTTTGACAATCATCATCTCCTAGCCTGGTTTTGATAGATCTGCCAATCAACAATTCAGTCAATACTTTGACGCCTTGAGTATCCCTCATACCAGTTACCTCGGGCTAATCTAGATCCCCTCTCAGTCCCGAGTTGATAAAATACGACAACGCTCCCGAGACTCCGGGTTGACTTAAAATGTCAGAGATCACGATCGTGGCTTTTCCTTAACAGACACTTCATTTCTACTACTCCAGCTTAATCCCCGTCATACTCCTTGAATATTTCTTGTTCGCTGGTACCCGTAAATTCCGTAACTTGATGGCGCACCCCACCTTGTAGGGAAAATGTATATTTGGACTTGTATGTGTTACATAATGCTCTTCTATCTCATTACGGCAGGTCGCCGAGGAGAAGAGAGTGAACGAAGCGCTTCTAATCCAGTGCCTTACACATTCCACGTCCTGTTGCTATACCAGAAAGAAGTACCAGAAGAACCGTCCTCTCTAAACTCGCGATCCGCTCAGGTTCAACACATTATTCAGAGGTAGTCCGAAGACAGAATAGTTTTATTAAACATACCAGCGTATTATTGATTGGGAACGTCTGTTGTCAGTCGTCCTGGCTGTTTAGAGAAACGGAACTCTAAGATATGTACCTCGGTTAGTAATGACAAGTGTGTCCCTCACACTGACCTGGATTTTTCTAAAGAAATACAGGGGCACCAGGGCCACGTTTCAACATTCTTTTTGCATTGTGTCAATGTTGATGAGATATCTGTTATACTGACTGTTTTCAATAGCCTATCAGGTTTCTTGGAAGTCGCTCCGCAATGATGGGACGAAGTTCGACCCAAATTTAGGGATCGTAACCCGTGGGTAATCTTGTCAGACCCGTACCCGTGCCCGCGCTATCACACCAACAAGGGTCCTTGGCGGGTGAGGGTACGGGTTAGTCCTGTACCCGCGGGATCAGAAACCCGCGCACTTAGGTTCAGCTCGACTCATTGATGTATAGGTTCTGGAGAAAGGTGCATTACGCAACGGACACTGCATTTTACCATCGTACTGGCCTAGTATCCCTCTCTTCAAGGTCTTGTCGCCGAATACCAATCAACCCATGGGTAACTCGATAAAGCTGCAGCGAAATGGTCCCAAGTATAGGCACGTTCTATAATCAAGCGGCATTCCTGGGCACAGTCAAAATGCTCGCCGATCAATCAACTCGACATTTAACTCGGCGAAGTTCCAAGCCGTAACATGTTGCGCAGGGCTGGCATTGCTCATCCCAGAGAGAATGCTACGGGACTACGGCAGCTTGGTTTTTTTACCAGGAGCTCAGGGTTCTTTTCAACAGATGGAAAAGAGCAAATCCCAGGCAAACCCCGCACATACATCACTAACGTCATTTTCAAATTGGTACAGATGGCGGGCCATCATACACTGATTCTGGAGAAGGGGACCCTTCCGGGTGGTGGATTGATATTGTAGATAAACCGTAAGATCTATGATACAGCGAACAGCGGAATCAACAAGCGAGGGAGTTCTAGGCTGTTACGTACTACGGCAACAGAGGAAATGACCTCACACTCGGCCGTCCATATGTCCGACACTCCGGTGATGGTATTGATGATGGCGTCGGAAGGGCAGACAAATCTTGACTTTTTTCGCGCATCATGTGCACGAATTATATAGGCGGTCGTCCCGCGGGTTTCTCTGCCTGAAATTCACCATCGGCATTTCGAAGTCTGCGCGGGCGTCTGACCTAGTAGTATGTTTTGATGGCACCGGTGTTCAATTGTTGCTGAAATACAACTTGCTGAAAAAAATAACTTATGACATTCTATTAAAGGTTCCTACCCCAGATATGCACTCTGGCAATCATTCTGATGGACCACCACGGCTGAGGAGAAGTTCACTGGTCGCGTTTGAGACACTCGGTTAGATCTTCCACTACCGAACCTCTGCTCGTTAAATTTAAGCGCTCGTCCGACCATCGCAACTTCTGTAGGGATCACCATCAATGAGTTGTAGAACTACAATCAAGTTCCGACATAGCAGACACAGTGAATATCTTATCGTGGAAAAGGATAGAGCCGGTTGGGGCCGTGTGCCATGGGGAAACCATGAGAATATATATCTGGCTTATCATTTAGGCCAACAAATCCACCCCTTGACGCACCTGAAATCCATGTGCTCGCGGATCCATCAAAAGATGTATATGACGCTAGATGATGCCTTGCGAGTCGGGATGTAAACGGGACGCGGTGGAGCATCAATCATGCATCAGTGGAGACGGGACCACGGAAGCGGGAAAGGGCTCGGTAACATAGGTCGAGGAGTGAAGGGTCGAAAGGGGGTCTAGCTTGAATGAAAGTTAACTCTGATTACTTTATGCATGGGTATCACCGCATCGGGTCAAAGCTGCCGGTGCTGGCGTCCGGAAAACATAGTATTGTAGAGGATGGTAACCAAGCTTGCCTGGGTTACGAGTGGCCAGCTTTTGAAAGATTCAGTGAGTTCGGTGTTGTCAATCGAAAACCCAAGATTCAGACACTACACGCCCCGCGAGCTGCTGGTGTCATAACCACGTTCATCGTGAGTCTACCGGTCCGGTTGGCTAGCGTCGACTCCTTTCTCTCTTACAGGCAGTATGTATATGTTCTATAGAGTTGTTAGATGTAACCGGCTAGAAACTGGAATAAAAGACAGATTGGATGAAACGCTCATCTTGGGGTTCGATGTGCGGCACTTTGATCCACCTGTGTTTTGGCCGGCCGCACTTACCCGCTAGTATATCGCATGGAAAAAAGATGTTGACGTTACGGGGCGTAACATTTCCGTGTTCGGACGAATCCGTCTTGTAATCGAGTGTTCCGGAGGGATCCTACGTCGGTTACGGTGAATAAAAGAAACAAACCAGATGGTAGTGTAACATGAGCAAACTCCAGGCAAACTCTTACCTAGTTCCCAAAGCGTAGAGTAATGTTATGACATTATGCAGAATGGATTATTTAGTGTCTATCGCTTGGTCTAGTATCAATTGATAGAATTTGGGTGATGTGAGTAAAGCAGTGCATCTGAGGGTCCCTGTACACGTGTCTCTGGTGTAAACAACCCTTTATTCGACTTTTTGACGAACAATAAAACGCAACAGCCCGCTGATCAACCTACATGGTAATCATTGGTCACTTGAAGACGTAAGGGCAGTCGATCTGTGAGGGACGACTCCCTCTATGATCAACGAAATTGTCAAGCTCCTGCCTTGCTGTCTTGATATGAGATTATGCCGTGTAGTACCGCGACCCTAATTCTGAAACACAACTGTTTGTACATATCATTGGCAAGGCCTATAAAAACAGACTCAAACTATTAGAGTAGGCATTCGTTATTCCTGTGTTGTACTTACACGTTACCTATCAATCGGGTCAAGCGTATAGTATGTGACTGAAGGAAATACGACTCCTAAGGCACAGGATCGGAACAAACGATCCTTTCTCGTATCTGCTGTGTCTCGCTGTTGAAGAGATGTGAGTACATTGCATAAACTTTGACAATTTCAGACTATACATATCCTAACTTAGAGCCAGAATTACCAATTCAATTCTCTGACTTGTTTGAACAGACATAACATTCCCCGTTTTATTCATGTGGTTCATGAGTAGATAGGAGATCTAATTTCCCGAGCCTTTTTTCAGGATCTAGACTCGAATTAATTTAGCCTTTGTCCATTCAAAGTTGGCTATACGTTATTGCTGCCGTCCCTTCCCTGAGCATGGCACCTCGTTGATTGACAATCACCTCGCTCCGGGTGTGTTTGTCTACCAGTGGCGGTGCACTCGTGGGGATGCCTATCATATTTCCCGGCGGTCTGTAGAGTTGTCGCGAGCAATGGTGTTACCGAAGTGGTCCCTTTTAACCCTTTAAGAAAAGGCCTCTGCACATGCTGTTGTTCCGCGTATTTACTATGGGTAGGGAGATAATCCACCAGCGTCATGATCATACTGTGCATTTGTGATCTCACGGTCATACAATTTTATTAGTGGTATCGCTCAGCCGAGCGCAACCCTGTCATGGTAGCATCATTGCGAGAACCTGGAGAACGGAGAAAGCATCTTAGACTGTCAATATTCAATACCCGTCAAGATTCGGATATAACGGCCCCAGTCAACGTTGTCCTGTCACATTTCAGGGGTATTCATCTAGACACGGCAGGTTCACCTATTATCCGTCAACCTGATAAAAAACACTTGTGAGGTAAGGTGGTTTCCAAGAGTGCCAGCCAAGCATTATGTCAATTACATTTTATCTCACCTTTTACTAGTCTCAAACGCCAAGCTCACCCCTTGCTTGTTCTTGCCCCAAGCCAGGTTACACCATTCATCATATATATGCCCACTCGTCTCCGTTTGAGCCCTTGAATTTGGCCGTACTTGTCAAGCGCGGTTGTCAAACACAGTCCGCGGTGTCAACAGAATGTACTTTATGTCCTCGTTGTCCCGTGAATGGAATGTTACAAACTGGTCCGATTTTAGACATGGAACGTAGCGCTGACGAGCGGAAAAGCCCGCTACCTAGATGGCGTAGCGAATCATTATACATGTCCTCCAAGATGGCCCAGTTACAGACTGAAAGCTGAGGGGGGGTGGCCCCTCCTCCCAGACTTTTGAATGAGAAGTACTATTACCTCATCGGATTTACGGCGATCGCACTCGGCTACGTCTGAATCTGCCACTTGCTGGCTAAAGTTTCATTTTGTTGGTCTCAGTGCAGGCTCCTACCCAGCTGACTCACGTGCGTACGTCCTATAGCGGACTCGACCAAACACGAACAAAGTATGGGTTTGCTCCTCAAGAGCACACCTCTTTACGCGGTGTTTGGCCCTATTTGCCAAACGTGCGAACTTGTCGAGTCGGCTGGGTAGGAGCCTGGGTAGGAGCCTGGTCTCAGTGAGGCGTTCGCAATCTTTTTGTCATCTCCGACAATATCCAAATTATCCCTCTTGGTTTCCCGGCATTGCTCCTACTACATTTGTGGTAGTCTTCCGCTCTCCGAATGAGATATCCATCTAGCCAAGCTCATGGTCCTCCATCTACGTATATTAATATCGAATGTAGTATTGGAATGTCGAACCGCCATTGGGATAATGAAGCTCTCATATCTTATCGATGTCATCATCATTTCATCAACCATATCATCGATGATTGTTGAACTCGCACATCCGCCCCAGTTTGTAGTCGATAGTCATCATACCAATGAAAGTGAACGGCATATTCATCGACGATGATTAAAAACGGAGTGAATAGAAATTTAGTTTTTTTTCTTGAGCTTATATTTGGCTAACCAGGGAAATACACATGGGCTCTGGTTGGCAGGTATCATAGAAGATGGTCTATATGAAAGTTACATGGTCGCTCCCAATGTCATTCCCATATTACAAAAATATGTTAACCCCATGCAGTGCGCCACGCCACTTCCACTGAGAAGCAAGCTATGACCGAATGTTGGATATACGTACTACTGGCACTTCTTCTAACTCATGACTCAAAGTTTATCCCCTCAAACAGCCACACGTGAAGCCTGCGATAAGGTTACAAAGTGTATGTCTCGGAAACATAGCATTTTAATGATGGTAAATTGAAGCCAACCTACAATTAGCATTGTATTGATTCGGCTTCCTGGGTAACAGGTCCACTTTCCCTTTGGCCACTCCGTGATGCATTTCGGCGCTCGATAAATCACACGTTCGCTATACCAAGTCCAGACAGGATGAGCATCGATAATTGGGAACAAGGACCTAGGTTGTACCACTGGATGGGCCAGTATTTAATCCAATCAGATACCATGTCTCCCCCAAACCCAGTCAACTTGGCCTTGCTCATATGCGATGAGCTTCCCTCTCAACCTACTGCTCAAATCTATAAGCGTGGGCTCGAGGATGCTCTAAAGCCAAACAAAGAGCTTTACCTGAATATGACTGGTTATGATGTTCGGGATGTTCCTAAGGACAAAGAAAAACATTCAGCCTTTGGCGAGCTCGACGAAAAATCCTCAACCTCTGATGGCTTCAACGAAGGACACTCAACCCTTGATGAGCTGAAAAAAAAATATCCAACCTCTGATGAGCTCAACAAACTGCATGCGGTGATGATCGCTGGCTCTCGTAATGTCCTCTCTATGTCCTAAATCGTGTCGTACTGACCTAATTATCAGGGGCCGACGCATTCGAAAATGAACCTTGGATCAATCAACTGTTATCTTTCACTCGATGTATTTATGATAATCACCCCCATATCAGAATATTCGGTGAGTACATTCAAGAATAGAAGCTCCGCTCTTATAGAATTATTCTTTTGTTCTAGGTATTTGTTTTGGTCACCAAATCATTTCTCGGGCACTAGGTGGAACAGCTGAACGTAACAAAAAGTGGGAGTATGGTTTGAATCCCGTCCGCGTGACACACTTCAGTAAACAGATATTCGGAGTCGAACGTCTTGTATGTGTTCGCTGGTAACTCTTTATTGCAAGACATTGACAGAGAATCGGATCATTCTAGTTTGAATTGCAACTGATCCATCAAGACCACGTTCCTCTCGATACACTCTCCAATCATTTCTCCGCAGAGTCAATCTATCTACTTGGATCGTCGCCTCGAACTCCGAATCAGGGTTTCGTCAAAGTTTACGAACATTGTCGAGAGTGCGTACAAGGAAAGGTTCACGAAATTCACCAGCATATTCATATTATGTCCCTTCAAAGTCATCCAGAATTTACGAATTCTATAGTAACTGGCCTTGTCCGTAAATGGCGGTAAGCTTCCAGATCCCACAGCGGAAGCCTACTTTAGTGAAGCGAATACCACCCCTCACTTGCAAGAAAAGAGCGACTCAGAAACTATCTGGCCGTACGCATATGATGGGATATGTGTCGTAGGGAGGGCCTTTTGGAAAGTGTTTGGAGCCAAGTATCATGCATATGATGATGACGAGAGTGATACATCTCCAGAGGACGCCCAAGTCATTTGATTAGTGTAAAATTACTTTGCTATTCAGAATTCCGAATCACAGTTTGATTGAAATTGCGACCGCTTAGACCAGCGGTACATAATTCTTGCCTTGATTGAAGGCCTAGCTTCACTATTGTTATGGGCAACATGTCCCATGAGGGATGACCGGAGACACGATACTGTCCCATAATTACTGTTACGCCTTACCAGGATTTGTGCATTATAGCTAGTCACGCAATGGGAAAAGCGCAGTGCATGCAAACACTCAGGCGTTCGACAATACGTCCGTCGGGTAGATCAAGCCGCTGTGTAAACCTGACTCTCACATAAAACCAGTGATGCTTGTTCGGGTAACGCGTAACAGCCTGTTACCAACCAGGGTCACCCTTCCTGAATGTCTTTTGTTTATCTCTCGCTATGTCTTCACCCCCATCATTACCTCCCCTTGCCTCTCGAAGCCCCGTCGACCTGCCGAGGGACATATGGTACATTATAGCTGACTTCTTGCCAGAGGATGACCTCGTCAATCTGTACTCTATCACCGGTGCCTGGCTTAACCGTGCCCTAAGAATCCGTTACGGCTCTGTTAGCCTCCAGAATTGGGAGGATCCATCTATCCCGAAGCTTCTGAACCACATCAGGTATGTCTCTCGCTACTCTTCTCAAGTTATACGATTGCTATGTGGGAGTCCTAATGATATTGAGTAGTGCGCCGTTCTGTGCGCCCTTTGTTCGCAGCCTCTCCGTCAAACTTGCGGATATGAAGCAGTCTGCTAGCCAAGATCGCTCTTCCAGTGTCCCTACTACCTCTACCGTCTCCTTTGACAGTCTGAAACGTCAAACATATTCTCTACTCTCCTACCTTCTTCCACAACCGAATCCGACTTTTGACCGAACAATGTCTGCGGTCATCTCCGCTATACCTTTCCTTACCCAAGTTGAGTCGTTGTCTATCGACTGCTGGGAATTTCGACGCGATTCCTACCTTCAAGCATTCCTCACAACTGCTTGGACTTCCTTTGGCTCAAACCTAACGTCACTCGTTTTCAGTGGTGACCTCGAGATTTTCCGACACCTCACGGTGTCCGAGCCGGAACTTCCCAGTCTCAAACATCTCGAATTCGACGTTACTATTGATCTGTATAATCTCAATCGAGATCACACGCACGAACTAGATTCCCTCGAGAATCACATCGCTCCCTTTATCGCTTCCTTCTCTTCTCAACTAGAAACTTTCAAACTATTTTTCTGGCCTGACTTTGACCTGTCATCATTGTTCAATCGCTTCCCTCACTCATTCAGCAGATTGAGACATATAGGTCTGCGGATGCCATATAAGAACGCTTATCACGACCCGAGTGGCCTCATGAACTTCTTATCCCCAACGGGATCACCCTCGTTACAAGTTCTCCAATTACGACTAAATCCGACCGGAGCAGCACTTGATCGTGCCTCCGAATTGCCTCTCACACAGTTCTTGCGAGACCTCATGGCAGATTCCCGTGATCAATTCACATCATTACGCTCTTTAGAGCTATTCCCCACTCACGCCCCGGAAGGCTTGACCGTTATCTGTACTGCTATATCTCGTTCTTCCGAAACCCTGACGAGTGTCTGCATTCGTGACCGCTCCCTGCAGGTGAACGAGCTGTGCAACGTTCTCCGTGAATTAGGGAGGTGCCGAGAATTGAAAAGATTGAGACTCAATTTACCTAGACTGAATGCGGATATTATCGAGCTTTTCGCCAACGCCCTGCCAAAATTGAGAAGATTATCACTGTTCATTGATGAGAGCCGCAATGTTACTGAACCTTCGATAAGCACAGTATGTTCTTTCACTCTTGTGGCCTATCTTATTTCTAGGGATTCATGACTTTTTACAGACTTTGGAGGATGACTTAGGGAAAAAGGATCTCAATGCGTGGAGACTAATTGATATTGGAGTATGGAGAGCGGGCTCTCCTGTTGACACTGGCCTCATGCAAGCTTTGGTCCGACACATTCCAAGTATAATAAGTTTTTGGGGACACGGACATGTGAATATAGACGTGTTGACCCAGACAAAGCCGTAAGTAAATGCAGAAATTTTAACACCACTCTATTCATAAAATTTCAAAGGTCAAAAGATAATAGGGCCCTGAGCAGACTGGAAAACCCTTGGAAAATGGGTGTAACAAACAGGACCGCGAGGCCTATTTTTTAACCTGGACGATTTGCTATTAATAACACGGACGCCATAGGTTATAATCTTGAACGAACTTCGTTAAGCATATCGCGTACTATTGGCACGATGGATGCCCTTACTGCCCTCAGCCGATTACTACCTGGGGGCTGACCTGGGGGTATGATTCCAGAACGACGTCTAATACCACCGTGCTTTTGATCGGAACTTTGTGGCGCTCGTTACTGCGTTGAGAGTGCTACTCCTGAGACGTACTAAACCAATCAGTTACCAAGGTCCCGGACACTGGTAAGCGACAGATACTACATATATAACGGCTGGTGGAGATTAAGCGTATATTGAATGACTAACCAAGTCGGCCAGCTGACTTGGCTCAGATTCGGACCCAGTAGCGTCCATCGATGTCGTAAGTGTCGAAGAGGAAGTCATACAGCTTTGTCTCCACAACACGAATCAGGAGCCGAGTGCATTCTTTATACACCGCCCACTTTCCTGTTGACACTAGTTGGCAACAACTGCTTGCAACATTCAACGTACATACATGATAGATGAGTTCAGGACAAGAGGGTCATCTTAGGTATTCATAACAAAACAACGAACCAGAAAACGAGACATAAAAAGAGAAAACCTTTCCTGTTCCCGCTTCAACTGACCAACAGGACCTATGGGATATATCATGTAGATCAATAGGTCTCTGCAAGTTTCTTCAGGATGTACTGTCCTGCCTGAGGTTACGTCAGTGGCAATCCAAATAACAATAAATTTTCTGTCCCGACCGAAAGCGGTTCATATTTCTTTGGGTTCTCTGCACTCCAAGTCCCAGGTATGCAATCGACTACAGTCTCGAAATCCTTCGCAAGGTGATGTTTTAGAGGAGCATAATATAGCATACAAGAGAACCTTACTGCACAACAAAACTATTTGACGTATGGGTCAGCCACAAGAGAATGTTCGTTAACTGAACATGATACGTACGTATGGAATAGAATACCTATCTGGCGTGATATCAGTTTTGATATTTAGAGGTGCCCGGACACGATGCTTGGTGCTCTGAATAGCGTCATTTGACCCTGAAACGAGATGAGTGGCGCGCTTATCACGAATTATCTTGCGGCGCACATCGCTTCAGAAAGTCACCAGCATTTATAAGGATGGACCCAGGAATCGGAAGAACGTGCTATAATCCCGAAATCAAGGTATTTAGTGCGTGCGCACTGCGCGTGCATATGTTCTTACATTGAATTCCCCCGAGACCGGATTTTGCACCTCCAGACCTCCAATGTCATCTTGAAAGAGGAGCTATGGGAGAATCAATGAGGACAGCACATTCCAAGGTAAAGAAGATAATCACTGTTATGGATGGAAAATCTGTATGAGCGTCAATACGAGAGACCTCGTCGTCGAGTAGCAGTTGCGTTGCCACGCTAATTGGCTCATTAAACCATAACCCTTATTAACAAAACGAAGACAAACCTCGGATAGTACGCCAAACGTAATTGATTGTCAGGCTTTGTATGCATCCGTAAGAAGTAGTCTTCGGCAAGATTGAACCCTACGGCTAACGCTCGGAGTATATTCTTTTCGACTTCATAACAATCCTTGATTATCATCATCAAATCTCTCCTGGCAGCAAATAAAAGCCAAATTAAACACGTACCCAGAAAAACTCAAGACATTTCTGTTTGAAACCTGGTAATACTTCCTCTGGTAGCCAGATATTGGGCATTTGCTCATCGTCCTCCCTTCCAACTTCGAACGTTTCCCTCATCCCTCCTCGACCAATCCTGGCACCAGACTTCTCATCATTACTGAATACTTTCTCGGAGCCTGGAGCAGAATAACCTGGAGAATAGAAGCATACACCGACGGTGTTATCAACCTATCAAGAGGAATCGGAAAATCCAATACCCCTATGGTGAGCTCCGGATACGGGATGTGGTGCTAACATCTTTTTCTCATGAGACATTGAAAAGAACGCTTTGGACTTGAGTAAAAGGTTCAAGAAGTTTTTTTGATATGAATCGGAAGTTCACTGCACCATTTCAAACATTTTGTCAATTTTTTCTTGAGGCAGCCTGTGATTGACAAGGTAAACGAAACCCTCTGTCTTGAACGAGTCTAATAAGGCATCCGCCACTGCTTGCTTGTTGTTTCCATCCAGGAACGGTCCAAAGTCAACAGTTCTAATGAGCCCAGGAGATCGTTTGGGGTTTTCCATCGACGACGTTAGCTAGATAAGTGAGGGTGCTGTAGTCACGTAGAAGTAAGGATGAAGTAACGCAATCGATTACCTGTGACTCATGCACGGCGGGCATTTAAATGTCCAATCCCAATTTGAATGCAACTGTCAAGTGACCTGCCCAGTCGATCGTCACTTGAGACAACGGGCAAAGGGCTGTCGTCTGGGGACTCTGGGCAGTCAAATGGGTTGCCAAGAGGGCTGTCAAGTGACCCGCCCTTGCTTGAAAATAATTGAAATTGTTATTCAAGCATCTATGATTAGGCTGCAATACGGCAATATGATACTTGTTTTATACTTGTTAGATACTGTCGCAAGCAGTCAATTGTAAAAAGGGGTCAATGATTAATTACTATATATGTATATAGGGGTAGGAAACATGAAGTTTGACACGTCACTTGACAGCCCATTTGACAACCCATTTCAAATTTGACTGCCCAGACTTGACAGCCCTTTGCCCGCCGTGTGAGTTGTCAAGCCGGCCATTGGACCTCGGTCACACTAGTGTGACACCACTACTTTTCTCGTGCTCTCCTTTCATTACGAGCGTTTCAAATTCTGTGACTTTCATCTCCTCTCTTGAACTACGTCTAGGCTGCCTCTGTTCTTCTGTTAGTTAGGTAGTCAGTAGCTGTTCTATTTCTCTCTTGTTTGTTGATAAGGCAGCTTAAGAACTGTGACCTAGGCAAAATCACGTTCCGCCTTTGTAATATAAACCTCCTGAGTCTGGTGCCTCAGATCGGAGGCTTGTTTTCGCTGATGGTCTCAGTCTTTGTGCAATTACCGTGACTAGGTACTCCTAGAGATCAAGTTCTGTCAACTGTACGATCATCCAAGTCAATAAATGAGAAGAGGCAGACGACTTGCGACTGCGACATCGAGAAATTGTCACACGAGTGTGACCAATAACCAACTGGACAACTCAAGTGACGATCAACTGGACAGGTCACTTGACAGTTGCATCCAAATCAGGATTGGATTTAAATGCCCGCCATGTCACACTCTGACTTCTACCACGTTTTGTAAATAGATGAGTATGTTCACTCTCCTACCATTAGCTTTTCTTGAGAGTCGTTATCTCTACTGGATGCACGACTTCTGTCCGTCGTTCCTAAGCAAACCGATCATACTTTTCTGTCATCCTCGAGCACACAGCGAGAGAAACTACTCGCGAATACGAGCTACCCTCAATTCAATCATTGACGTCGCCTTATCCCCTTTCCATATCAATCAACCCGGCAGAACGTTAAGTAGAGCGTTGAAAGCCTTAACCGTACAAGTCGTAAACTACCATTAAACATAATATTCATTCAAATTTATACACTGGATGAAATCAATCAGCCAAAATGACAGCAAAACTCAATACGAAAAGAGTGCACGTACCACAAGCTCCACTTCCTGGCTTAGTTGCAAAAATTGCATTGTTGAGCCGCTCCTCCTCGAGGCCCTTATACGGGGGATAAGATTCCTTGATTTTCTTGATAAAATTGTCGACCTGGTCCTCTGCAACAAGGGAGACAGCGCATCCACCCCAACCGGCACCTTTACATTGATGACGAAGATTCAGAACTATTTCCTTGGTAATGATCAGGGATGCACACCTGTCAAACGACTGCCGTATGCGCCTGCTTCTCGGCACAAGCTGGTTAGCATATCTAATTCCGGACAAGAACATTCAAATAGCTCTTTGCAGCTCTCCTGACTCTCGTTCATCAAAACCCCTAACTTCTCCAATTCAGGTGCCGGGACATAGATGTACCCGAGCCTAGCGAAGACGAAGTGGGAGCATCGAGGCTTATCTTGCGAAATTGGAGTACACGTAAAGCCTCGGTAAATACATGTTTGGCTCTCTTGTATAACTGGAAGTGGGTCGCCTCAACTGAAACAAAGACATGAGCTGAACGAATCAATTTGATTTAATTATAGCGCACCGTCTATCCAGGAAAGGTAGATTTCGTGGAAGGCATTCGGGTTCAGTCCACTCATCTCGATCATTTCGTCCATTGTCACCCCCACCTGCTGCCCTTCTTGATTTCTTGGATCAACTCCTTTGGGCAGAAGACACGCAATGTTTCTTATTACACTCTTCAAGGCAATGATCAACGCCTGAGTTCCCATATCACCATCACTCCCACAACCTTGTTGTTCTGTAACAACTCGACCTAACACTTCTCTATACGTTATTTTTTCTTTGTTGTCTAGCTTGACACCTAGATTATTAGCGAGTATACGTGCACCGACAAGGGTCTCAACCACGCGGAGGTTATAATGAAATTTTGCTGTCACTACCTTATCGGAAACCACAAGAGTATTGGAGATGACAAACTTCGCTCCAGGAGGAAGGGTTACCGGAGAGGTATTGAGTATAGGGTAGAAAGTTATGTAGAGGGCTGAAGAGTTAACAGACATGACCGAGGCAGCTTGATCCATCCTAATACGTGCATTCAGTCACTTCTCTGTGAGGATAAATTAAAAGTACGTACCCGCCGCTGTTGACCCCTACGCGGGTTTCATTTTCCATCGCTATTTTCACTAGTTCTCCCTTACTCAGTGGCGTATCAGAGGAATCCAAAGGGTACTCGAGCTAGTGACACATCTCAGTGGGCTTCTAATTGATAAGAGGAAGCATCGTGTGCCTTTTTATTGACTGCTAGGAATGCTAGCGTGCTGGCTACGACCATTGCTGCACTGGATGATACACCAGAACCCGACGGAACAGTGCCACTGACTAGTAAATCGACAGACTCTGGATTTATATTACTATCCAGCGGAAAATAACGCGAAAGTACGCCCTGAGGGGTCATCAGCGGGGAAGAGATAGAGCCCGCCACACAACGCACATAATACCCAGCCTTGACATAACTCTCCCATCTCAACTCATTCGTGTTTATCTCAAGATGCCAGCCTTCTGGTGCACGTTGGCTGGGAGCGAAAACTTGTCGAGCGTACTTAGGGTTTAAATTCTCTGCTATGACGCTGCCCGGTCTTTCATGAATTTCTTGACTGTTATCATGGGCCTGGCGAGGAGCGCATGCTATCAGTATATCTTGTTCGATCGCCGTTGGTAAGACACCAAACAATGCATAGTCGATATGTTCGCCTCATGAGAGCGATCTAAGTAGAGGTTATGATGGTCGATGGTGCGATACTTACCTATGATACTATAGTACTCATCAATATCGATGAACAGATGGTTGGATGGATTACTCACTTTATCCGTCCGGGTGCTCGCGTGATATAGGCTGGTGGGCGTCCAAAGCGATTCTCGAACTCTTTAGCGAGGTTATCCCAGCGTTCGGAATGGCTGAGAGAAGAATTCAACGAGTCATAGAGGTCCACAAGGTTTCCGTAGACCGGAATAGGTTGATCAGCAAGGCGCATAATGGTGTGGAAGATAAAGAGGGGGCATGTGTTCACGATCATTGCAATTCGGTAAGTAATCACATGTGTCCGCGTTTATCAGGCTCAGCGTTCCAAATATGGCCCCAATGAAACTTTGTCGTCTGATCCTATCGTATCATTATCAGAGGTTGGCTTGGGTAATGAATTCGACTTTCTCTTGTTATATTAATACACGCTAAGGAGCGGTCCCAGTACATCCGAACATTTACTCAACAAAATTCGCCACGAAATCATCAAATATTACATTGGGTTGAGTGTCATCCATCATTGGACGGCTCTCCCCGGGGGCAGATGAAGGAGGCGTCCTTCAACCTTTACAGTCAGCGAAGTCAGAGGTTTAGCTTCCCCTACAACATAACAATCGTGAGTTCAGCGAAGTGATTTATAAGAGAAATACTAACACCATAGCGTTTGTAGGACAGTTCCCTTCTCTTCAAGAAGTCATGTACTTGCTGTGGCTCGAAGGACTTAAGGTCGCGTGCTAGGTAACGGTTTAGATGAATAAAGCCCTCCTGGGTGAGGTCCTGATTCTCTTCGCAGTTTGAACAAGTTTCCGGAGTGGTACCACGGAAGGCGTTTACTAATCCAATGAAGTTTTTCTCTTGTTCATGGCTACCACCCTCGCCGGCAAAGTAGAAAAGAAGTTGGAAACTGTCATCCAACTCGAACTTCTTGAAGGTAACATGGATAGTCCAGTCGTACATCTTGAGATCTTCTTTGTGCTCCTGGGTAACTCCCTTGAAATTAGCAAGAAGATTGAAAGCAGTATTCGGTGCACCAGTCGGGGGTCTAATTCCATACCGCCGGTCGACTAGGTCTTCGATAGCGTCACGAATCAGCTCCTTGCTTCCTCCAACCAGCTTATCAAAGTCAGGATAAGAGTAGCCAAACTGAGCAGTGTCGGTGAGGGGTGACGAGGTCCAAACTTTATTCTCGGTCTGGTAAAATGGTTCGAGAGCTGCGTCGGGATAAAGTTGTCAGCACAAGTCGAACCTCGTAGCTTCTGGATTGACGTACGAGTGTCCGTAGTGATAAAAGCTCTGGGAGGGATTCCCATTGTACCATCTCGGTTGCGTCCTGGGGTAACCCAGACATCAGGGTTCATGGCTCGCCAAAGAGATAGCATGCGGTCCACATTAGTATGGTGCAGCCAGAAAATCGGGTCGAAGGCTTCGCATAACCTCAGCATAGGAAATAGCTAATAAACGATGATGCAGTTACCAGCAAAAAGAGGTTGGTCCATATGTCCAAGAGTTTCGCCGTAGCCAACTAGAGCGTGAATATCATCGTGAACAGCCTCCAAGCTGTTGGCATGTTGCTCATCGGATATACCGTGGTTACTGAATCTCTCCCACGTCTCGTTGAATTTGAGCATGTTGTAGGTTTTTTCGCGAATCTGTCCTGCCTCTAGCCCCATTTTTCTAAGAAACAGAGTAAGTTTTTGCCCTTTAACGTTCTAGTTTGGTTACTGTTCCACTCACTTAATTAAACCGGGGATGTTTTCCTTCTTGTTACGGTCAGGGTTTCGGACCGTTGTTCTCCAAGTGGCAAAGTCACCGTATGGCTTGAAAGAAGGATCGATGGGATGGAACTGGTAGCGTAGGATAGGGTTCTTGACAGAGACTTTCTTTCCATCGTAGTTGACAATTTCGACCTGTTCCAACTTGATAACTTCGTCGGGGGTACAAGCTGGTAACCCCAGTCCCAGAACGGGTGCCGGAAATCCTGAGCGGCCTGAGCCCACTCGGTTTGATTTACGGTAAACTTCTTCGCGGCTTCAATAGCAGCTCCTTGGAGTATTTGCTGCACGTGGTTATGTAGTTAGAACGTCTGGTTTGACTGATTGGGCTAGAATTACCTCAAAGACGGAAACGTAGGTTCTATGCCAAGTCGGAAACAGAACCTGACCGTGTGTACAATAGCCAGCCTTATAGGGGTTCATAGAAGGTCTCTCTTTTGCCCATTCTGTGAACGGGAGGCCATGAATGCCTCCGAGCTGGAAGTAAGACGAGTAATCATGCTGCTCCCTGGCCTGCGTAATTTCTGAACAAGAGGTATCAGAGGGCGTCGCACTGGGTCGAAATCAATATAGATATACCCACCAAGGGAGCGCACATAAAGCGTGAAGAACTTTTCGTTCTTTACAAAATCAACGATGTTCAAGCGGGTTTTGACTCCGCCTGTAGGTCCAACAGTAGCGATCAGTGACATTGGATACTATGGGTTTGCTGGTTGAGAGAAAGACCCCTTGACCCCTCTTATACCTAAGGAGATGGCGCTCGCCGCTGACCAATGAGCCATACCTCCGAACTGGGCGGTGGTCTTGGCCAACGCGGGGAGAATGACATCCATTGATACTACTGGTGATAGACCAAACGTCATGCCCGCACTTTCCGTTCTTGCGGGCGGCTCCAATGAACATCGTCACCTGTGCTCCGTAAGAGAAAGGTTATAGGAAGCCGAAGAACGTAACGTTATTCATAGTCAACAGTTACGACACTTCCCTAAAAAGGGCCCCAGACCGCCAGCGAAACAGAACACAACAGCTTCTTGAATCAGAACATGTCAGCAGGATGGTCCGTTCACGAACTTCGCTGCTAGGGTTTCATACCATGCACTTTTCATGAACCAGGGCTGCCCCAGATTAACGAGCGTTCATGAACCTCCCAAAGTCTTATTCACGTAAATAAGCTGATTTAAATGAATCGCATTGGCAAGATCGGTCGTTGGGGTGCGGGTGCAATCTAGCAGCATATCTTTAATATGAGAAATTTGGAAGGTTTTTTGTCCATGGCTTGCGGAGTGAGAACCCAGATCTCGAGCTATCAATTGCCGCAGTGGTTTCTAAATGGACTTGCCGTGAACGACCAAGTATTCCCCGTCCCCATCGGATGATGTCTTGATCAGAGAAATGCAGCTATAGTGATCATGCTCAAATTTGTTGGGCTGTGGAGTGATATAACTAGGTTTTTGGAGCCAGCGGCTGCTAAGAATCTGGAGAGAGGAAAAGTATATTTGACTGCGGTCGAGGTTTCGGCGATTATTTAGATTATTTGAGGTCACATTCCGTTCTGACATCGTGGGACAAATGAATGAGAGCCAAATCAAACCTAGTGGGCATATTTAATCTATCTCGAGCTCCAAATCTCTCTCAGAACAAGGGAAACCGGGGAAGAAAGGGCAATTGTAAGCTGTCCGGGTTTCTGCTCTCGAACATCGCGGAGACTTCGACAGGTCGGACTAGCATTTCGCCGATATGCCCACCGCATAAGCTTATTGGAAACATGGAATTTACATCACATATACTTAAAATAGGGTCCCCTATCTGTTCAATATTCAACCTTAATGAAATCGTGGCGTAGAACTAATAATATGATAGATACGCTGCGCTATTGTGAGATCGTCCACCACACATCCTTTGTACTGAAGTTCAAAGGCGCTGTGCGACTAGTGCTGAACCTCAACATTTTTTGATGAGATGTCAGCAAGGGAGTATATCATCCTCAGGTGGATTGAGACAGCGTCCTAGACTCCTAACACTCTCAAAGATCTCGTGACCGTTAAAATCCTTTGTCACACTGTCACACACATCTCTTGCACTTCGAACTTGCTTCAGTACGGCTGTCGCGTGTCTTCAACAAATTGAATAGAAGTCGAATAGTCCCTAAACTCGATCGATGGCCCCTCAGCATACACAGAATCATCCGGTCAGCCTTCGGCACGTTGTTTATGGGAGGTGGTGGACGTGTTGGGTGATCTCGACTCGCCCCCACTCCAACTTGCCCTTGCCGCTTCTGCTTCAGTGATTCTTTCCAATCCGACGCCCATGCCCATCACCAGTTCGACTTTAACTTGGTTCGCACCTCGTGCAGAGACCACTGAGATGGCTGGACCACCTCAATTCAGCTCCTCATACACTTCGACTACGCTGACGAGTATCATAGCATGTGCTGTGCCCATGGTTGCTTTGACGTTCTTAGCTGGCATCTCCTGGGTTTATCACTACTCTGCTCAGAACCCAAAGCCGATCAACAAGGCATCCGGTTACCAGCTTCAACGATTTGCTCCTTGTCAGTCCCCTCGATTTCACTGTATTCCCTATTTTGATTCCGTTGTTCCCAGTGTTCTACATCATTTTAGTTCTCATTAGTTTGTCAGAGGTCGGTACAGCCTCATTCCAACCGCCAATGGAGCTACTATGACACCTCTCTCGTAGCTTGCAATTTCGACCTGGCTCGTAATTCAATATAAATATCAACATAATTATCCCAACTCCGCAACTCTCGCAGGAGTGAAAGCTTCCCTGTGAGCCATTTGATTTAACCCAGCTATCTCAATCGCTGACAATCGCTCAGATTCACATCCTGTTGGACAGTCATAACCGCTAGTGTCGCTACGTTCCTTTTCATTCACCCTAGTTGGTCGAAGCTGTCCATATCTTCGGTCGGCTCACAAGCAATATGGACCTTCATTACTTGGATTTTATGGATAATTGATGCAGGACTCTTGAATGCAGCTGTTCCTTCCCTTCTAGTAAAGGGAAGCTGCGTCAATATCGTATACTGTGGACAAATTCGTTCTCTTTTCGGTGAGCGATAACTTGGTGCCTCGGTCAAATCTATCTAGGATACTGACACATGAACCAGCACTTGCGGTCATTCAGAGGTGAGGACAAGACTTCTCCTGCTATCGTCGCGCTCACGATTTACACATTGCAATGCTGAACCTTTTCATCTACGTAAAGTTTGTTGTTGAGCTGCGGCATGTTGGTCATGATGTGGTTGACCTGGCAGTCAACGCAGAACATTCTTCGGCCTGCTGATATTCCGTTGAAATGAAGTCATGAGGATAGAAGCAGCCAGGCATCAACTGCGATAACGTTGTAGGGGTGTGCACATTGCGCAGGACGTTTTATGTACAAAGTGATGTTACATATGTGACATTCATAACGATATTATCATAAGCTTTCTTTCCATTCACAAAACTTTCTCACAAACTCAATCACTAGAATAATGTTACGGCTTGTCGTGCACAAATACTTACAAAGGTCGAAGACATCTACAACTTAGGACGTATGATCTAGAGTTCATACAGTACCAAGAACGAGGGTCGTATCGCATCGTTCGTGTATACGACCAATTCGTCGTAATTCAGACTTCCACCTTTTTCGGCGAGTACCTAGAGTGCGGGGCAAGACATTAACATTTAACCTTAATATAATGTGTGACACTGTTAGACCCACAGAATCGAAGCCATGAGGGGGCGCAGTGAGACTTGTGAGGTCGTGCGTCAGTTTGTGCCCCTTTCCAACGACGACTTTGTTGAGTAGAATAGCTTTCAGATTCGATTTGCAATCATTCTGCGAGTAGTCATTTGACCTACACGGTGATTAACAAAAACATAGTGAACCATTGTATAAATCATACTTGGAAGACGTCGAAGAGGTATAAATCCCGCGGCCGAATCTAAACTAGGATCAGTATCGGATGTAGGATGTAGGAAATTATATTACCTTCCCCAGCCAGTCTTCTTCCCGAAAAGGCTGAGATCATATGAATTCTTCACAATGGAACATAAAGAACACGTCGGGGATGCGCATAGCTGGGTGTTGCCTTTGTCTCCGAGATGACATTCTCTTCGCGTACCATGCCACCGCCGATTCTCATTTCCTGCAGACCGTCCCTGACTCACAAACTGCCCGCGAGCTTCTACGGAAGACCTAGCATCCAAGTTATGATATATGGGACGTCAAACCCAAGAATGGAACTCGATCTTACCGGTAAGAGTCGTATGCAGCGAGGGAAGACGAAGGAAAATATATCTTATAAATTCGACGGACGGGAGGACACGCTGTATTATGGCGCCACGAGGATTTGAATTGATCAGCCACTATTCGATATTAGTGTCAAATATTGTTTCATTCCAGAGGATTGCTTACCACTCTTGAAAGTAGTGTGACCTGAAGGAACCTCGAGAACGGTCGAACCCAATTTCTCTACCTTGTCAATACAGGCTTGACTACAGAAGTGAGATAAATTTGTCTTCGGAGCCTGAAGACACATCAGGCAAAGGGACTCTCCAAGGCTAGCGATCAAAGTGTGAAATCAAGAATCGCGCGATATGATAGACCAACTTACGTCTTGTGAGCTAAAGAACAATACTCTCCGAGAGAGCCGTTAGGATTGGTATACACTTGACTTTGGCAGTTCGGCGCTTGACATACGCCTTGAGCTGAGAGATATTAAACTATGGATATTATGGTCATCTAAGATAAGTCTACTCACGTTTGAGCACCGGCATATTCCCATTTAAGCTTTGCTTTCTGTTCGCTTTCTTCGCACAGGCTTTACTACAAAACGGGTGTGTCTTCGTCCCGTCGAAATATTTCACATTGACAAGACAATACTATCCTTCATTTGAATTATTTGTACGAGCTAGTAATAGTTAGCCACCTACGTCACAAAGGGTTCCAGGTACTGCCAATTGTGGAGGCTGGTTGCCCACTGAAGACGTCCAATTCTTTCGTTTGTCCTTGCCGGCACACGTCTTACTACAGTAAGGATGAAGCTTGCCACTATCGGAGTACTTGGGTCTGACAAGACAATACTTAATGGTTCAATTAGACCTTGTAACACGTTTTCGAAAATGGGACTACTTACGTCGCACAAAGGGTTGCCCTGATTTGGAGGACTGGTGCCCGTCACTGATGGTCCATTGTTAGGTTGTGATTGGAGAGAACCAGGAATATTGACGGGTGCAGAAGGTGCAGGAGTATTCGAGATGTATTGCTGTGTTGGAGCTGTTGGTGGTGCTGCCGCAGGCGCGGGTGCGGTTTGGCTGCTATTGAATTTGGCAATAGCGGGATACACGGAGGCAGCGGTGCTGAGGAGAGATAGAATCGTTGGAACATGGGCCGCCATTCCGAAGGAAGATTGTAGACCACAGCACTTATCGAAGGAGTGCAAACGTTCGACGACTGGCGGAAGAGGAGTATCGGAGGTGTGTTTTTAAACGATGGCGCGTAACAACGGTGGAACCATGCCTGAAACGGAATCAAATGCCATAAAAACAATGAGGTCAAGACGTGGATGACACGAGGCAGACATCGGAACTGTTCGGTATCTCATAGAGCGGTATTGCGTTGGAGTGAGAGGCAAAAACGAGACAAATTTATAAGTAGGGCATGCAGGTTGATGAGTGGCGCGCTTATCTCTGACTTTCCACGTCCCTTATTTCCTTTCCCCTGTCCATTGATAAAATCTAAGCTTTCGCCTATACTCTCGTCCTTCCGCCAACAACTCCAGTCATGGTCTCCCTCGTTCGAAATCTTGTCATGAGAAGCGCCAACACCAGCCCGACAGTCGCTTCTAAGAATCTGTGTGAGGCCAGTCAGCTATTTTTTTAATTAACAGGAAAACTCACAACCTGGTATTCATTTCAGACGTGTAACTTGAAACCTAAGTTCGTCGAAAAGGGGGTCCAGCACCCTTATTGCAGTAGGACATGCGCCAGGAATGGTGGACACGGAAGTAGCGTAACGGAATGCCCTCTCCCAGACTGTCATGCCACGGGGAAACCAGCTTTCTCCAATTTCTGTTCTGAAGACCATGCCATGTCAGTCTCTCTGCGCAGTTTTGAATTGATCACCGACACGACGGCCACAGAGAAGGCGTTCTGCAAAACCGTGTACCTGGCTGCACTCGTTGCAAGGTGCAGCCCCAAGTGCTGGGTGATTTGTGCATTGGGTGTGATCGACGCAGTCGTGTAGGGCCACGCCTCCAAGAACTGAATCAAGATAGTGTGGCGTTCAGAGATCGTGAGTTTATTCCAGCAATACAAATCTCGCGATGCTCCGACCTTTGACCTCCACAGTACGGATACAATTTCTTAGCGAGTGGGAGGGAAATGAAGATACACGGCCTGTCTTTGAGAAAGCTTACGAAGTCATCGTATCCCGTGACATCAAGGTTCGTCATGAAGCATACCGGTAAGTGTTTCATGTTCATGAACAAGCCCTACTCCGCGCGTACACTGACACGTGTGCAACTACTTGCAGGGCCAAAAGTCAGGGATCGGAGATCCGAACTTTCTACAGTGCTCTTTGCGTCTGCGACCTAGGGTCTAAAGACGATAACTTGTGTGGTGGGCGGACCTGTGGCATTTGTTGCGCCGTGAAGTCGTCGTTCAGATCCTTTGCCTTTGGGCGGACATTCATGGACGGAAGGCAAGTGATTGTTTGATCGGCCTGGTGGTGATGGAACCCGGCTTACTAAGCACAGCTTCGGAAACGGAATTTATTCATCTCGGAACCCTGCCCGAGCGGACAGGTTCTCCACGTCATGTACGACCTCCCTTACCGCGTGATGATTGCTTGTGATACCGTCGTACCATATGTGGATGAGACTGCAAATGAAGCCGAGGTGAGAGCAAGGGTCCGCACCTCCGAACACAAGCATAATGACCTCTCAAATGCTTCACAGATCGACGAAACCTCCATCTTCACCCCGGTCGCTGACGGCATATTGCCTTCGTTTGTCATCATGTACAGTTTCTCTATGTCATAAGCTGTATATTATATAAGGATAAACCCGCTACCATTATCATTGCGTAACAAGTTGGACGTTATGCCACCAGCGGGGTGTTGAACAGTGCCTTGACCACATTCTGAAATTTGAGCTTGGGTTTGATGAAATCTGTTTGCTCGCTATAAATGATAAGATATGCGGGCCTGATAGCGTCATTATGATAAACTACAGTTTCCTCATAATTCAATTCTGAGCCTGGTTCCCCAATGACCTATGAGCGAACGTCAAAGAGATTCTTGTGAACAGAATTGACATATAACCTTACAGAATGGCACCCAGGAGGAGGAGCCGTAAGCTCGACTGCTCTGTGTCTGCGCTTCATGGGATTTCCTACAATTACTCGATTGAGAAGAACAGCACGGGATTTCTCTCCAGCGTATTCGTTTATGTTCTGGGTGTAGTCATCGGCTTCTGATGCAAGATTTATATATCAGTCACACCGAGAACAAAGGAGGAGACACTTACTGGACGATACTGACGTGGTATATATTCCAGTACCGAACCTGTGCAACGACTCCAGCGTCTTGATTATTGACTGAGGCATTGGTATCTCACCTGCGGAATCGATTTTTTGTCCCTGTCGTCACATTAGAGCGTGTACACAATCGGAATAGACGACAAGTCATACCGCACATCCCGATATCGAAAGATTGACGTATGACGCAACATAAATTGCAATCCGTTAGCGTGCAAAGATAGGTCTTCAATCGATCTTCCCCCAAGGAACAAGCTCGAGTTGTTCCATGGAATAGCAATTGCTCGTTCGCCGAGATTTGCTTATGTGGAGACAGATCTTGTAAAACGCGATCCCTTTGGACATCTGGTTAGCACACAATATGCAGGCATTTATATGAGCATTGAACGAACTGATATTGGTAATATGCCACAAGAAAGTGGGATGGAGAAACGACCTTGAATATGGCTTTCACGCCAGGCTTCGTTTTGTGGGGGTGTTTCCATCCATCTTTAAACTGTTTTTCCACTTCGATGGATGCTTCATGTCAGGCAAAGGACCGACTAAGAGGTAAAGTCACCCACCAGTAATATAGTCCGCATCCGTAGGATCAAGTACGTGCAACCTCTTCCAGCGGCCGCCCCGATAATTTATGGGGTTAGCAGAACAGAAGGGGTCCCTAGCGAGCTGTTCCTCCCGTCTTTGTTGGTGCTTGGGGTCCATGGTACGGAATCACGATGGTGTATGGAACCTTGCTATATACTACTCACCGAGAGATTTACGGAGGGCGTCCCTTTTTACCTCCTAGGCCCCTAAAGCCCTAGAGGTAATGAATGCAAGCAGGACGCGAGCCAGTATCAATGTTTCATGCCGCATGTAAAGCACATGTTCGTACTCGTTTGTTTACAACGGGGCAGGTGTGCCGTAATTTCTAAATATCTTGAAATTACTAAGGAATTGGTGGTACTCTCAGCCAGCACAGACGGTTGTCAAGGAAGAAGCCTCAGAGCAAGGAAAATGATTGCGAACTTGTTCAAACATCATCAGTTTGTAATTTGATGTTGCCGGCATGCTTGATACACGAGGCAAGCCCACATGTCCCGTGCCCATATACACTACAGCCTCAATCGCCACACAGCTTCAGTGCAAATGTAGTACTAGTTGCCTGTGCACACTGCGTCAAGTTATTTTTGTAATGACAAAGCACAGCATCCCCCTTCCCCCTATTGTACTCTCTCCACCATGTCGTCCCGCCAAAGAATGACTATCTTCACTTCATCCGCACATTCGGCAAGCTCTTCTAAACCTACCTCTCCTGTTCACAAGCCTCCAGTCACATATCGTGTCGAGGAGCGTACTCGCACCATCTATGTTCAATCATCGCAGCCGCCATCTGAGTGGGATCCTCAAGACGTACGATCTCTCTTTGACAAACATAGCGTTACTGCAGAACCAATCGTCCGATTGAACTCTAACAGACAAACCGACTATCTCGTAACTCAAGATAACTCAGCTTCGGCTGGCAGAAAATCTCTTTCTCCGACAGCCATTTTGGCACCTCATTCCCGCCGATCAAATCCACCATCTCCGAACCGTGCTCTCAGAGGCGTCAGACCTAGAATCTTGTTCTATCATAAGCATGATCCACACTACGGATTCACAAACTTCTCCCCACATCCCGTAAACTATAATGGGAAGGTATATCCGACGAGCGAGCACCTTTTCCAGTCCTTCAAGGTACGTTTCCGTATCTTTTATAGCATTAATGCCTACACATAATCCTGCAGTTTCAAGGGCATAATGATGATCTAGCAGAGCATATCAGACTCTTCTCTCGGTATCCAAGCGTCGCTTTTTCTGAGGCACGGAGATTCCAAGGACACGTTAGACCCGACTGGAAGAAAATCAACATCTCAAGGGTACGGTACCAGTGTATTTGAACTGCCTATCTCTCTCTCTTACGTCTACCATGTAGATGGATGAGGTTTTATACCACAAGTTTACTCAACATAACGATCTCCGGGCAGAGCTCCTTGCTACAGGAGACGCAGAGCTAGTTGAAGTACGTCATTTGTAAGCGATAAACGTGTTGATTGACATTGTGGGTAGGACTCAGACAAAGACTCGTTCTGGGGTATCGGAGCCGATGGTAAGGGTTTCAATGAGCTCGGAAAAGGACTGGAGAGGCTAAGGTCGCGGTTGCGCAAAGAAGGGTGGCAGTAAAGAAATTTACATCTCCTCGTGGGCCTCGGGTTGCCCCAAAGGCTACCGAAGGCACGTGTAGGGTAGGAGGCGATATCATATATGGGCGTGTAGGACGTGATACGCAACGTGTCTTCTGATGAAACATGTCTGCAACATTGTCGTAAAGCTATTTAAGATAGTATAAATACTTAGTATGTTCCACCCACAAGCTACTACTCAGTCTTCTTCCTCGCTCTTAGTATGGCCGTTACCCGTGCCCCGATTACTCAACCTGCAGCGGGAGTTCAGCTCTGTGAAGTAGGAAATGTCATTATTATCGTGGATATCTCTCAATGAATTCCCAGCTTTGTCACCTGAAGCCCAAGTACGGGAATCACCAATTCTGTTCCAAGACCTGCGCCACTCAAGCTGCGGCCCTCTGTAACGTAAGTTAATACAGAAATGATCCTCTCATCGCTAGCGCTGACGCACATTTCACTTATAGCATTGCCGGAAGAAGCCCAAATTCCAGAATTTCGAATACTGCGGAAAGCACTGCGCCTCCCTCGCGAGCGCCAACGGGACAAAGACTCGTCCTGGAAGCTCTGCGACGAGCAGCGCAAGCAAGAAGAACAGTGGTACTAACGCTGGCCAGCAACTCGCTGGGAGTGGCAGCACCATTGACCCAATGCAGATTGCTCGTGCGTGTCAATACATTGATCGTATTGGGCCGGGACTGACGTAAATATAGAACTCGTTGTCCCCCAAATCCAATCAATGCTCGCCGCTGCGCAGGGCCAAGGGTCAACAGCCTCTGGCGCCACTGGTCCCAATGTCCAATCCACCGGATCCCCAGCCAGTAACCCCCTTTTTAGCTCCGCTGCTGTCTCCGCTGGTACCGGTCAAGCTTCTAGTAACGCGACCAAGGGTTCAAACGGTATTCTCTCGGTACCCTCCTTTTTGCGCGGAAAGAAGAAAACTCAACCGAAGCTTAATATTAGCACCAAATCGACTACCGATGATCTTGGGTGCATTATCCCTGGCTGCAAGCAGTCTGTCTATGTTGACGAAGAAGGAGTGACGAGCGATTTCTGTTCGTTGAGGCACCGGGAGTACGTTTCCTGTCCTGTTTTCCCATCCCTTACCAAAGGACTTATTACTCGTTGCTGTAGGGAAGCCGTCACTTCTGGACTATTATCCCCTTGTATCATGTGCCTTGTTCTTCCCCAAAGTGATACAGACTACTTCTGTTCTCTGGCGTGTCGTGAGGAGGCCATGCACAAACACTATGATGAAGGCGAGACAGAACCGAGCCCTGTCGAAAGCGCAAATTGATCGAATTACGATCAATTCCCCATCTTGGAGCTATTCCGCCTTAATTCTTGCTAAACCCCTTTGACAATTATGTCCCTTTTAGTGTAGCTTACGTCTTGCCGAAGTTGTTTGTGGGATGTAAATGTATTTATCAAATAAAAAACGTAACGATGCCGATCTGGCATATAAAGATGAGTTAAGGACAAACCGGACCAGAAGAGGGTTGCTTTATTAAACTGCGTCTCTGTTGACATAGATTCAATCAATGATCGAAGTATTCATTACAGTACAGTAACGAGGCGATGCATCCGTGAGAACATAGGAGAGTCTAAATAGACCCGCCTTCGGATACACAAAAGTTGACTGGACCAGTGATTACAGTAACCGACAGAAAAAGTGTGACTGAGTTGCCTGGTGTCCTGGGCTTTAGTGATACAATGAGAGGATGACGATCAGTGTTGGATGTGACTACAAATAAATAACCTGAAACAGCTTCCAACATAGAACAGCGCTTAACGAGCGATAAATTATCTGTGGCGAGAAAATTTAGACAGGATGTCCACAATTATTGCTAAATAACACCCGGCTTTAGTAACTATAAATTAACCGCCAGGAAAAGAAAATCACATACACCGAAAACTGTGTTGGAGGCTACCCTGAAGGTCTTCTCGATTTTCGTGTAATTTTGGGCTTGGTAACCATAGCATGCGCCTCCTAAAACGGGCGTTAAATTGTAAATTGGAATGTGAGGTGTAACACACGCACCCCTCTTGCACGTCATGGGTGTGTAGCTGAAACATCCGATTCACCATGGTTCGCAGTAGTTTGGTGCTCGGACAAGCTTTGATGTTGTCCTCTCTAAACCCACGCGTTTGGGTAGCAGAGTGAACTGCCTTCTCCTAGATCGATGAAAGAGGCAAGTATTGAGCGAGGTTAGGAATACTATAAATGCTGATGCAACGACTGACCAATGTTTCGGAAAACTCTGGGCATGTTTGTCTATGAGGGAATTTAATTTCGGTTTGTGAGATCGTGACCGTTAATGTGTCGTCAGAAGGACATTCTGGGCATTCTACTGGGGAGTAGAATGTGGTTGAGGAGCCATCATCAGTGCTAGCTCCAATATCAATGACAACATCCGATTGAGGCGCATCCTCGTCAAAGCACAGCGGCATCCCCGCTCGATACCGAAATGCAATTTCCTGTGCCGGCGTATTTGATAGGCCGGAAGTGCTCTCCGGGAGTACTGATTCCGAGGAGGTGATCAAAGCAGGAGAAAACTCCCATGTGCTTTCCGTTTCTATCTGAGCCAAAGCTCTCCGAGCGTTGTCAAAGAATCTTTGAGGAATGTACATAGCATATCGTTTGGTATGACCGAGATTGTTGTCTGAAGAAGGAAAGCAAGACGCAGAGAGCTTGATATCTCCCCGAGACAGCGGTTGAGCGTTCATAGTTCTTCGAGGTAAAGAGGGAGTTAACAACAGTATTGCTAGTATAAGGAGTGTTGACGAAGTTCGTTTTATACAAAGACTACATTGCGCAATAGATTTCAACAAAGACGTTCCGGCAGCAGAAGGTTTCGATCGTGAAGTAACACGTTGAAACTTGATATTGATAGGACACTCCATTAAACAAGTTTCGGGTCATTAACAGCAGATTTGAGATAGACGAGTATAAGGGATTATGAATGAAACGGGGTCGGACTCCAGAGGTACAGATTACGATGACCATCGTCGGAGACGAGTAAGCGAGTTGTTGAGATCAAGGCAAGTCGATGAGATCACGGCAATTACCGAGTCTGTTTCTGTCATCATTTCAACTTATGTGCGAACTTTCTTGGTCTCCGTACTTTGCAAAACATGCAACTCGAACGACTAGCTAGGTCTTTGCGGACGACAACAAGTCTTTCTCCCCACCGCGCATTGTCTCCATTGTTTGCTACTAAGCATGCACGAATAGTTCCCCAAGTCATCTCTCGGCGCCCGGTTAGCACGAAACAGTTATACGAGGGCCACATACCGCTCAACTGCTTTGAACATACCTTCCTCACTGTCGGCTCTGCTCTTAAAGCTGTCACAGATCCCAAAAGGGGAGGTGAGTTCCTGTATTCTCAGGCCGCTATACATCGAAGCCAAGCCTTATTTCATAGACATGGTCGCTGCTTTTGGAGAGTTGACAGCTGGATCTTGCTTGCCGCGTTTAAGGAATAGAATGCTTGAAAATAGCGAGGGTAGGAGGATCATGAAAGATCGCCCGAGGGTAAACACCGAAACTGTCAACATGGAACAGCTTGCGCAATACCCTGAAGGAACCTTCGGCCGTGCCTATGTGACTTGGCTTGAACGCTGCGGAGTTACTCCTGATACCCGCGAACCTGTAAGTTACTTCAATTTTCATCTTAATAGATCTAATTTTCTTCAGGTGCATTACATTGACGATCCGGAACTAGCATATGTTATGCAAAGGTACAGGGAATGCCATGATTTCTATCATTGCATATGCAATCTTCCTGTCAACGTAGAGTCCGAGGTGGCACTGAAGGTTTTTGAATTCGCTAACCTTGGCATCCCGATGGCCGGTTTTGCTGCCTTGTTTGCCCCATTGCGCCTTACGGTTGCACAAAGACAACGCCTCTACTCGGAATTTGTACCATGGGCCATGAAATGCGGTGGAAATGCAAGAAGTCTCATCACAATCTACTGGGAAGAACGCTGGAACCAAAGTGTTAAAGAGATTCAGGAAGAATTTGGTATCTGGGACGCACCCGAAGCGCGATGGAGTAAGCCATTGAGTGAGGCCAAGGCTGCCGCTGCATCGAGACAGAAGGTATCCACGCACAATGAGGTATTGGCAGTCTTTATCGTCTATTTGTCAGGTGCTCAGACATCCAACTAGACTCATCTGTGACTACGCAGATGTCATATCGTGTTTCACTTCCCTTCGACATTGACAATCTCACGAAACCAGCATTCGTTATACAACTCTGAAAGTCTCGTTGAAGTCTCAGGATATTATTGCGGTACCGTTATCGATCCAGAAATGGAGTCATATATTCGTTGACCATATCAGTGCCTATTGGAAGGTTGTCAGTTGTAACACCCGAGCAGTAATTCCGACCCCCGCCGCTACTCGCTCTGTGTAGATTTCCAAACGATCGGGGATTCAATTTTGATACCAATATCAGCTTAGCAGTTCGATGCCTGTTTTGTCGTCATGAAAAAGAAAACCAGGTGAGATGAAATAATGATGTAAACATTGTAATTTTTGATAAATTCGTTGAGAGTGACTGAGTCATGGTCTTTAGTGAAATGAAACCAGCCTAAATGTTGACGAAAGCAAGAGTTGTATCGTTGCATGTATTCATCCACTCGCAATGCAGTTCAAACCTAGTGGAAGTGTATAATGATAGGGGTTCTTCCTCACGAAACCTATAAGACACTCCAAGCTCAACTGGTAAATCAGGCGAAGAATCACTTCAGTTCAGACAGCACTCTGATGCCGACTGCGGACCCGGTAATAGCGTCTCGTGGAACAGCGCTGTTGCCATTGTTACCGCTGCAACAGGCTGGCAACTGCCAAGTTCAGCAACAAATCGATTGCGCCCGTAATATCCCGGGACCAATTTAATATCTGCAGGCTATCGGGACTAGCCCTAATCCGGAAGCGAGATGAGAGAATCGTCCTGGTAGGATGTGACTATCCTTGTAACCCGTTACCCCTGATGTGCGAGACTTATCCTGGCGTCATATCAGTTTTGAGCCAACGTTGCTGGTCATGTCATGTGAGCTGGGAAGTTCATGAACGATTGCGTTATCACTTTTTTTTCGTTCATCGTGTTCGCCAGTCTCACGGACCTGTGGCATCGTCATATCTCTATTTAGAAATCAGGTGGCCGGAACAGGATCGTCAAGGACCGTACGCACTAGTACAAGCCCCATGAAGTCAGGAAAGGGTCATCAGGGTCATAAGCCGAGTAGCGTCAAGATATGACAAGACAGGATACACCCCACCAAACAAGATCGATTCGGTGTCCGATGGGCAAAGATACCTCCGATGATCTGCACCTGATCAAACAGCACATTCAATTTATCGAAAATAAAGATCTGTTCCGATGGCCAGCCTCAACAAACCTGATTACGGCTCGACAAGATTTGTCAAAAATGGTTTGCGATACTCCAAAATAAAGACCTATAAAAAATGGGGTTACCTATATCATTTTCGCTATCTTCCGAATCCCCCCTGTTTTTCGCGCTCTAAATCAAGCCGTCCGCCATGAACACCAGCACCGCCTTCGTCAACACTGCTCCTTCACCTGGTTTTATGAGAGTGCAAATGAAAGAAATTATAAAGGTATGTCTTCCCAGTACATACTAACCACCAGGCTGATCCATGGTGTTGTGGTCTTTCCAATACAGACGTTTGTTTCGGCAGCAGTACTCGGAGGATTTGTCGTTCTCGTCCAAGCCTTTTCCTCTCCACCAAACGTCGCACAAATGCGAAGATGTCTCCTTACCTTCATCACCACGTCCAGTAAACTCGCCATGTTCATTTGCTTCGGTCAAATTCCCCTCCGCCATTCCGGTTTCATCGATTGTTTTTCGCTCACCGACATTGTTGGCGTTGCGGGATTCGGTGGGCTCGGGCTTTCCATTTTCTATGTCCTTCAAGAACGATTTAATACCACGCCCCTGCCGCATTTTGGGACACCTGACGTCGACCATCAAAGTCGACATCGTCATGTTTTCCAAGAGAGAATCAAACTGGACAGGGCTTTGCAAGAGAAGATCACCCTGCTTTTTGTGTGCGAAATTTATCACACTATTGCCGGGGTTATATTGGGAGTTTTTGCTATGCGGTCCTTCGAGCTCTCATACATCAACCAAGCATACTTCGATATCCTTATGTTTTCCGGATTCCTCGGCCCCCTGGTGTTCTTTTCGTGGTTCGTTCTGATGACCGTAATCGTATTTGGTATTATGTGGGTGGTACGTTCACACTAGTCTACTGCCACTTATGATAACAGACGAAATGATGGTTTGGTCATGTAACAACCTATTAATACATCTCTACCAAGTACCATATAGTAATGACTTTCTATGACAAGCATTCATTCTGGTTACCACAGTGTACATACAGATTGTATATCCATAAGCATTTGGAAAGGCAAATATATTTGTTAGCATCATGGAATCCGCGCCCAGCTCTCCCCGGTGCAGCGGTTCACGGATAAATGTGTTTCCTAGCTTATAAATTCATCAGTTACGATATTGACAGAATCTAATTCTATTCAATCCGTCAAATCAACGTAAAAAACCGAAAAAGATAAAAAAGCAAAATTTCCCTGGGACCTGAAGTGATGCGTTCGTATTCAACGAGTTGACATTATTACAAAAAAGGATAAATATGAAGTCTTGAGACCGCCGAATGCGTTTAACCTTTTCAGTATGCTTAAACCTGAAGCTTCGTCATGTCTTAACATTGGATAATTGACAGGCACACTCGCATTAATCACCCGACGGCCCAAATACGAAATTTGAGGCTAGTATTTGTATTATGGGGTAATAAGCCAAAATTGCAAGGGCGAACCGGTTATGAGCCGAGGAAGTGTTAAGGGAAATCAACAAGGGCCGCCACCTCGAATGTGATTTGAAGATAAAACAATTTCCGCAGCCTACGGTGATGATGCTACCCGGAAAATGCCGAGTCAGAAACGGCATGATGCACCTGAACCTATTTGCTAAATCGATAACCAGTGTTGTAATCGCTGTACATGCCCATAAGTTACCCCAGAGATTATCTTACTGCTCAAACTTGGGATATACGTGGCTTAGAATATTTGTGTGGCTTCAGTTGAAAAGCAGTGGAATTTTCTGATGAGATTGGTACTATTCCAGTGGAGGTAGCTGCGGGTGAAAGACTATCCAATGAACGACTGCGAAATGAGGAAGATACATGTTATGCTACATATGTGAAAACAACACACTAGCTAGGCACTGTGGGTCTTTCAGTCGGCGGGGATTCCAGCCCGATTGTCTGATGAAGAAGAGGAAGTATCTGAGGCAGCTTTTGATGCAGATTATGATTTGCTTCCGCACTAAGGCGAGTTGTTGGCGATGAAGATTCTGTTCAATGTTGTTCAGTAGAGTATTGTAATTATAGTAGTCGCAATACTTTCTACCTCTTGATTCTTCTGGAGTTGCGTTCTGAGTATCTATTACGTTCTGGGTGTCATGTTGAAAATCAGGTGTGCGACTGCGCGCTGCAGATTCCAGGTAGTTCCAAAGCTTCTCAGCAAGAATTTCCTCATCAAGGGGCTGTTTGAGAGATAATTCACGTTTCAGAATGGGTGGCGGCGATATTGCACCGGATAGGGGGGAGTAGCGGTCGTCAAGGCCATACAGGCCTGCATCCTCTTCTCTATTACGTACATTTCCGATGACCTTAATTTGCGCAGGAGATAGCTATTCACTTACTCATTTTTCTCTTCATCGTCCCAAGCATTTGAGTAGAATTGGTCGAGTAGATCGGCCACGGTGTCTGGCTCTTCAGACAGGCCGGGAGTAAGAGGTTCTGAGCTAGTTGACATAGAGTTCGCGAAGCGGAATTCATGATGGTTGTCCATTCTTTTATAGTTCCAGAACTGTCAAAGAAGGGCCCAGACTCAGACTCATTTTCCCCGCACAGGGAGATGGTCCTCAAGGGCTCATTAGTTCATCAACATTAAAGAAGCTCGGGACGTAATATAAGCCAACTCGACGGCGAACTGGTTGCAAGTTTGTTTGATGAAACTCATATCGGATATTTTCAAAGACACGAACCAGCTATTAATTTAGCTCAGGACGCCTCACAGTAGCTTTTAGGCGTTCGGCCCATGGTGAGCCTAGTGACGGCAAATGCCAAATATGCATAAACAGTATCACCTGCTTCTCCAAATTCAGTTTCCCATCATCACAACGATGATTCGTCTCTCGCGTCTTGTCTTTCGCCGGGCACTGCGGTCCAGTGGAAATGGAATACGTCGCCGCTCGATATCCACAGCACACCTAGATCCAATAATTCAAGACTTCACGTCCACCATTGCCACCAAACAACCAGCGTTTTCTCTTCCTCCGAAGGATGTTCGTATTCTGTATCAACCTGCAGAATTTTATTCATTATTATTGGTAATACTCTGTTTGAGTCTCACTCTCGGTCATACTTATGTACTTCATCAGGCAATGATCAAACGGGCCGAGCACCGGATATTCTTATCTTCTCTATATATTGGCTCGGGAGAATCGGAAATAGTTCGTGGCACTTTTTTGAAGAAAATCAAAGGGTTTCACTAACGGTCTGCTAGCTAGACATAATATTCCATGAACTCAGTGTCAAGCCTCAGCTCCGTGTCAATTTCCACCTCGACCTCAACCGCTCAACTAGGCCAGGTGCTTCCTCGACAGCCAAACTATTGCTGCCACTGTTGAGGGCGTTTCCTTCCAGAGTCTCTGTCTCAATGTTCAGAAGCCCGAGTCTCCGTGGACTTATGGCGAAAATAGTACCACCCCGTTTTAATGAAGGCTGGGGAACATGGCACGCCAAAATATACGGTGTTGACAATGAAATCATCATCAGTGGGCAAGTCTTCTCACCTTGGCATTTTGACATATAATTCAAATGTTGACCAATTCACAGTGCAAACCTTAATGATTCTTATTTTACCAATCGTCAAGACCGTTACCTGCATTTCAATGGCCAGCCACTGTTCGCGCAGTATTGTTACGATTTTCTCCAAACTTTTGCCAAGTTTTCCTTTCGTTTACATCCTACCTCGGACACTACTGTTCTGTCGCCCCACTCTTACCTTCAGGATGACTATCTCTTACAATGGTCGGATCCTGACTTACACCCTCATCACATCCATGAAAAGATTCGGGCCGCTCTAACCGAATTTCAATCCTCCCGCCGGGTGGCCTCTCAAATCCAATTAGATACCAATGAAGATTCCTTCAAATCAAATCAAGGCGTTTTCATTTTCCCGATTATCCAAGCTGGGCAGTTCGGTATACGTGAAGAGGAATCAGTACTTCAAACGTTATTTCGTCGTATCAATGCGGCAGGATCTCGTAAACGACCTTTGTTCGATCTGACAAGTGGATACTTCAGTTTATACCACCCTTACCAAAGAGTCATCCTTGGAAGTCGTGGCGTAGATTGTAGAATTGTTGCCGCTAGTCCAAAAGTGAGTCTTGCTTGTCAGTCTGCCGAACTGAGCTTACGACGATAATGTCAATAATTAGGCCAATGGTTTCTTTGGTTCAAAAGGTATATCTGGCAGGATACCAGAAGGTTACACCTATTTTGAAAAGCGGTTCATCCGGGCAGTCGATAAAGCCGGACGGCTGTGGAAAGAAGCTGCATCAGGGAATTTCAAAGGAATTCAGTTATGGGAGTGGCACAAGCCGGGTTGGACATATCACGCCAAAGGTGGAGTCTTGTCATAATCACGATTAATTGATTCCAACTATTTTATAGGAATTTGGCTGTCATCGTCCTCGAAAGCACTTCCAATTTTAACATTGTTTGGGTCGACAAATCTCAATTCGCGGTCTGCTCATCTGGACACAGAACTTTCTTTCGTCATGGTCTTGCCATCCCACCAGATCAACGCCGAGCACTGTGTCAACGAGAGGGTCAAGAATATCCCTGAATCTGCGCGTGAGCTACGGGATATTCTTCCTTCCGAGACTGAATCTTCTCGAGAAACAAAATACAACACGGCTTTGGATCTGCGAGAGCGTCTGCAACTCGAGATCGATTGTATTCGGACACATGCCTCAACTTGGGAGGGTGCTCGGCGAGGCGTACGATTTTCAACAAAATTATTGTTATGGTTTCTCAAAGGGATGCTATGACCCTCTATTTCTCCCTCAATACCTTGGCCGTCGCAATCGCTACTTCACCGACCTGCGATTATTATCCCCTTTCGGACAATTTGAAAGTAAATAGATCCCTCGCTTAGTAGTACATAATCTTAATCGACGTTCTAATTCAGATACCGTTTGGGACAGAATTGGCATTTAAAGTTAACGGTGCCCAGGACATTGAAGGGCTAAAAAGGCGGTAACAACTTCACCTAATCCTTGAGGGGTTTTGACCCCGTAAAGATGATAACGACCCGGCGCACTCTTCAATGTTCAAGAGTCCAGGATCTTGGTCACAAGATACCCGCCAGATGTCATGACGTTTTTGATGCATTTTGACCTAGTGGATCCTATATCTAGATGAAGTTTTTCTTTAGTCCAGTAATTGTGTAACCACTTGCCAACCGAAACAGAGGTACTCAGGCTATTGGCATCCTTGGATTACAATATTTGGGGGACGTTTTATACCACTAATTCTAATTCTAGAGATAAATGGCTCAATGTCGTCCCGGCTGACTCGGTTGAAATGAGCCACATGTTCAATAGATAACAAAACGATTGAATAAATCAAAAATCACGCTTTCATTAGCTTTGGACACATTACGTTAATATCAGGTTCGTAGTCACAACCTGAGCCTTAAATTTGCTTATAGACTAGTGTATAGCACCGTTGTCATAGTTCATGAAGATCGACACGTGCCAAAGCGACGAGAAACTGGCTGAGACATGAGAAACTCAGAGAAATAGATGGTGGATGATACTGTTTGGCCCTCCGCAAATGCCGCCGCGTTGAAGTTCATTTCAAATTTATCACGATAGCGAACTGAAAATGATAGTGTCACAACAACTCAATACCCACTAAGTAGGCAAAGATCGGGCTAACAACACTTGTCTATTCTAAAATGATCATTGCAGGGCGCCCGACCATCGCATCACGGATATTTATACAGCAAATTATACCAGTAGCTAGTATAGATGAGTGTATCTGGATCCTGCGGGCGCCACGGCCGAAAATGCAGAAAGGAGTTATGGTCTACGAACTTACCATTACGTCGAAGGCAGATACATACGTACTTAACCTCTTCGGGAGTATTGAATCATTTATCACCGATTCACCGATTATTACCCTCTTTGTCCAAACTCTGCCCCCACTAAGTGGACACGCACTGCTTGTCAAATTGGACACAAGGGAGCACAGTATGATCTACTACGTTTGTCTTTGCGCTTTCCACAGAAACTCACTTCACAGCCGTTTCATGTAAAGAGATTTATGTGGTTACCCAATTGACCTAGTGAATGTGACATCGAGAGATACTTGTGATATCCTGCGACCGATTAGGAGATATGCTGTAAGGCCCATCATAATGTAGTAGTAACATTTATACACCTAACAAGACTCCTGGATTTGGGGGGGTTCATGATCAGACCCTCTCATCACAGCATCGTACGGGCGATTGCGAGCGAACCAATGTGAAATATCAACCCTGTCAGGGATCCATGTATGCAGCCCCATACAAGCCCGATGCTCAATGAACATCACCTATTACAATGCTGAGTGACGTTACTACACACGCAACAAATGCTCTGCCAGACCGAGTAAATCAGAAAAGAAAGTAAGTATGCTTTAAGCTTATACTAGTAGTCCATACAATAATCAGTGACAAGATATCTTGGGATAAATTGGCTAGCTGCTAGTTGTTCTTCGGTGCAGTAGTTACTGTGCCGATAAGGACGATTAGGAGGACCGGCTCAGGGTGATCCGAGATATCCCATAAGGTGAGGATTAGGTCAAAACGTTAAACGACGTTTGAATAGGGTGGGAGAACTACTAGTAATCGGGAAGTTCCGAAGCCCGGAACAAGCTAAGCACATGATAATATCGTTCCTGATCCAATTCAGAGAGAGTAAAGATCTTTATGAAGTTGCAACCTGAATTTGTCCATTCCTCTTTTGCCTCTTACCTTCATCATCCCGGTGAAAAAGTAGTGCATTATTGGAATACATTTTGTTACCTGGCCCACAAGCCACGCCATGAGCGACCCAACCGCCCCAGACTCCCAGCCCTCCCTCCCTCCCCCCTCCCTCCCGACATGTCCAACATCCAGACGCGCAGATCCGAACGAGCAGCTGCCAAAGCAGCCAGACACGCAATCAGAGCCCAATTGCGGGACATGGCCGAGCACGGGTACAACCCAAAGAACGAAATGCTAGGCAAGAAAAGTAGATCCAAGGCGAGTAGTGTCCGCTCGTCTTCTGCCATCCCTATCCGAAGAACCCCAGTCCCCACCGAACATACCACTGCACTAACCGAGGACAATCTCCTCGCCCATACAGTGGCTCAAAAAACTGTCCCAATGTTTTGAGGTTTTCAACTATTTCAGTTATAGCGCCGTGGGAACATCGCAAAACATTACGTAATAATTATCTGTAGTAGCCTAGCATGTGATCTACTGGTAGCATATTGGATTACGTAAACTGATCGGAAAATGATTGAGAAATTAAATTAACAAAATAATCAATCATTGGGACAGTTTTTTGACTCTCTACCCTTGTTGTAACTAATACTTGGTATGACCACCTTTAGCCTTGATAACTGCCTGGCACCTCCTAGGCATACTTTCTATAAGTCTTTCACACTCTTCTGGAGTGATTTTGTTCCACTCTTCAGCTACCCTTTCCCACAAATCATGAACACCTCTAGGTGGTTTGGGATATTCCTTCAACTTGTCCTTGAGGTTGATCCAAAGGTGTTCAATGGGATTTAAGTCAGGGGATTGGGCAGGCCAGACTAGGACTTTGATGTTGTTGTCTTCAAACCACTGGTCTGTTCTTTTTGCCATGTGCTTGGGGTCATTATCATGTTGGAATATCCTCTTCCCCTCCTCCATCTCCAGTTTTTCAAAGCTGTCAACCACTCCACTGTCCAAAATATCACAGTATTGCACAGAATCCATGATACCCTGAACCTCTGTAAGCATCCCAACTCCCTCCCATCCTATACAGCCCCATACCATAAGGTTACTCCCTCCTCCATGTTTGACTGTAGGAGTAGTATTCCTATCAGAAGGGCCCTCACCATTTTTTATCCAGGTATACACCCTTCCATCTGACTGAATCCTATTAATCTTAGCTTCATCTGACCACAAGATCCTTTTCCAGTCCTCCACTGTCCAATTCTTGTGGTAATGAGCAAATTTGAGACGGTCTCTTCTATGTTGCTGTTTGAGGAGAGGACATTTCTTCTTTACAACAGCCCTAAATGAACTCTCTTTGAGCACATTTCTGACTGTTTGAGGATGTACTGGATTGGGAATGATGTTGTTGATATACTGGGCACCCTGAACTGCATTATCCAGCTGGCCAGTAGTGATTTGGTGAATGATTGCCCTTTTGTCCTGAGAAGAAAGCTTAGCTGGATGACCCCCTAACATGTTCTCCTTGTCCTCATCAACCTCTTTCTTAATCCTCCCCACAGCAGACTTCCCCAGACCAGTTCTAGACTGAATTTGACAAACAGAATAGCCTTCTTGAAGAAGAGAGATGACAGAGGAGCGCTGAGTAGAAGAAGTAGCTTTCATGGTGGTGGTTTAAGGTCAAGATGTAATTTAATCAAACTTTGATGATGCAAATTTATACAAACAAGGTCACATAACATTCTCAAATATTCCTGTACTTTTTGGGATTTTTATGAGGGCTCTAGAACAAGATTTGTCTCAGCTGAGTAGAGAGTCAAAAAACTGTCCCAATGATTGATTATTTTGTTGATTTAATTTCTCAATCAGTTTCCAATCAATTTACGTAATCCAAAATGGCCCTAATAGATCACATGCTAGGCTACTATAGATAATTATTACGTAATGTTTTGCGATGTTCCCACGGCGCTATAACTGAAATAGTTGAAAACTTCAAAACATTGGGACAGTTTTTTGAGCCACTGTAGCCTACATGTACATGAGGACCCCACGGGGTCCCCACGAGGTCGCTCCAGACCCACCTCCGTTATCCTCACCCCACGTGCCCCCCTAGCGTTTCAGAGTCATCTGTCGCATCCCTAACTCTTTCAGATATTGCCGAAGCCTGGCGAAGCATGCCCAAAACGTACGGAGACATGACAGATGAAGCCATCCGTTGCACCTTCCGCGAACAAGTCGAGGAAGAGAAATTCCAACGTATGAACAAACAAGAAATCCATGCTCACCTGGAACGACAGGCCCGTCGATCCAGGGCCCCCTCCCCATCACCCCGATCCTCCCTCACTCTCCCACCCAATCAGTATCTGCGGGTCTCCTCAAAATCAGAGCGGACCAAGAAGAAAATGAAGGCCTAGGCACGCTTTCGGAAGAGCAGATCCGAAACAATTACAACATGGAGACGAGGGAAGACGCCCTCCCCCCCCCCCGAACTGGTCCCCGCCCCGCGCACCCCGCCTACTAACAAACATATTATTCTAGATAAGGACCGGACCCCGCGGTCTCCCGCAGTGCAAGCGGTTGAGCAGGCCACCTACGCGGCCCTCAAATTACTGGAGAAAGACACCAACCCCATGCACATCACCAGCTCACAACAACTGGATGACTTTGAGGCGTCCATCATGCTGAGTAAAGTCCAAACTGATCACATCAGAAACCAACAGTTCACCCGACCGGTATCCCCTTCCCCCGCCAACACTAAAGACACCTTCTCATTCGAGGAACTTTCTCACATCCGCGAAATATGGGCCAAGCTGGCCACCTATTACGCCAATTTCGACCCGGACCGCATCAGTAACACTCATGCCTTGGCTGAACCGGCATACATGTTCATCAAACTTTACGAAAAGACCAAATGGGCCACGGTCAAAGTCGGCCATGGCAATGCCAAAGACCTATACAAAACTAATCCCTCACCCACAGAGTCCCTCCCCCCGGCAAACATGGATACGAGCGAAGATCCTGCTCCCTCCCACTCCTATGAAGCCACGCCAGGCTCCCCACCCTCCCCCTCCCTTTCATACGCCGACCCTCCCCTGAAGACGTCCATAGACCCCAACTTCCCCCCCTTACCCGCTCCAGACAAAGCGGACTATAAATCCGTACCCACCCCAAAGAAATCCTCGCCGCAGCCCCTCAAAGTGGGCCTCCCACGTCCCCTCCCCACAAAGACGACCGCGAAACCCACCAAACTACCCTCCCAACAATCCACCCACTCCATTAATATCGCCTCACCCCTCTCTGCTGCCGAAATCAAAGCGTTAGCCGCTAAAAGTGTCACTGGATCTATCACTGCCCTGGAAGTCGCATATGCCCAGAACCGCAAAAACAATCGCGTCGCTTTTGGCGCCAGCACACACGGAAATGAGAAAGCGGCTATACAAGAACACATCCGCATTCACAAGGAAAAATACGGAGGGGACAAGCCCACCCCCGCTGTACCCACAAACACCACATCCGACAAACCTTCCACCAAATCTCCCCCCAAGGCGTCGTATGCCCAGGCCGCCAAACCCCCCCCCCCCCACACAAGGCGCCTTCACCCCGGAGGCCATGAGCATCATCAAAACATGCCTCGAACAGGGCATGACCCTCGATCATGTCATGCAAATTACTGGCGGAGGCCTTACTCGTCTTCCCCCCCCCCACCCCCAAACCCGCCCCCAAGAAGGTAAATCCTAAATCCATCCCCACCCCGCGCTCTGTAGCCATCTCCAAAGGACCAAGCTGAAAGTCGGCCATATTCCCCCTAGACGGCAATCTCCTTGACCACCACTTCGCCAGCCCCGCGGACGTTGTGGAAGGTATTAATAAGTATCTAACTGAAGCTGACAGCAGCATGAGAGCAGAAATCATCAAGGTTACTATGGAATCTGCTCACGTATTCCTAAACGAAGTGCCCAACCAAGGCGGATTCTGCCTCCTCCGCAACGCCGTCGTGGCGGCCCTTGATCTCATGGGCGATCCCGAAGTGTATCCTTTGCCTTTCGCCCCACAGTCCGAGGCGCATCTCATTCTTAAAAATCTTGACTTATACACCACCCGCTTTAGCACTAGACCTGAAGACCAAATCACTGGTGAACAAGTTATCGACCAACTAAGTAAGTGCTCACGCCTTAACGGACTCACATGCGTCCGCGTCCCACGCGTTGTCAAATCCAGAGGATCCGTCGACACGGCCGTCGCCTTTGTTGACGTCTGGGACTCCCAGAACGGCATTGTCACACGTAACATTGTCAACAAAGTATATCACATCGCGGGTAAGTTTGTCAGAATTGAATACGCTTGCCCGAGGGAATTCGTTCCCCAATGTCAAAAATGCTGGTCCTGGACTCACGGTACCAGGTCTTGCCGTATTAACCACGATAGATGTGCGAGATGCAAAGGTGGCCACCACACTGAAAATCACGACATCCATGCCGAATGCTGCGCTGAAAAGCGCAATGAAACAGGTAAACCCGTCAAATGCCCCCACCCCCCCTCATGTAAAAATTGCGGCGAAAGCCATTCCGCTAACGACGCTGCATGCGTCTACAAACAGAATCAACACAACAAGGAATGGCATCGCGTCCGAGCCATCGACGACAGAATCAAAAGACTTGAAAGTAACAAAGCAGCCATCGCTGAAATTGCACAAACCAAGGTAAACGTTTAATATGTCCAATACACCCAACGCAAACCCCGACGAGTGTCGAATACTCGCCCCCCTCTCATTTAACATATGGTCATTTAATGCTAACAAAAGCTGGGACAACACGACGCTCACTCTCGAGCGATGCGCCCCATTCATTGACATCATTGTTTTCCAGGAACCAGGCTGGAAACGTGTCCGCTCCCAACCATCCGCCACTAACCGCGAAGGGGATGACGCCTACGGCCCCCCATCCATCCCTCCTGGATCCCTCTCCTCCCCGCGTTTGACAACACCAAACCTGACTCATTCCACCCACGCGTTCTCACGTATGTTAATAAAAGACTTATGTCTCTTACCCCTCAGTATAGATCCGACATAATCAAACATGAAGACGTGTCTCTAGTCACCCTTAAACACCCAGGCCCTTTACGCCAAACCACTAACATCGTTAACGTTTACAACGATAGCCGTACCCACAAAGCCCTCGAAATCCTCGAGGCCGACCAGCATAAGTTCCCCGACATTGACGTATGCGCAGGAGACTTCAATATTCAAGACGTAGAATGGGACGGAGGGGCCAGAGCACACTATGGCCCTAACTCACTAAGTTCTAGACTAATCAACGCCACCAGCTCTTTAGGCACGCTACGCGCCATTCCGTCCAATCCTGACGCCCCCACCCACGTCCCTCACCAAAAGGAAGGAATTCGACCATCCATCATCGACCTCTGCTTCGCCTCACCCCACCTCATCGAGGATCAACGGTTCAGCATTACGACCCAGGATGACGACGTCAGTAGATTCAACTCCGACCACAACCCGATCCACATCAAAATCCCTAATAAAGGGCAAGAGGATATGATAGGTAAAATGTTCATCGATAGATACTCGAAAGAAGAGGATGCATTCGTTATAGACGTCATCCAGGAAACTAACTCCCTCAGAATGAACATGGGCCTGCCCACTGACAGAGACCAAATCGAGAATTTCACCACAGGTATGGCAAAGATTTTCTCTTCTGCTTGGGAACGTCATGCCGCTATGGCTAAACCGTCCCGCCATTCCAAAAAATGGTGGGACAAAGAATGCAAGTCACTGTTTAACGACATGAGGTTTAATCGCCTTCATGGTCAGAAACGTGACCCAATTAAATATACTAATCTCAGAAAAATAGCGAGAGCTAAGCGGAACAGTCACTATAGCAAAGCCATCAAATACACGGCGGTCGATAAGAAAAGACCATGGGACCTCATCGACTGGACCCGCGAGCGAAGACTGCCTGCCACCGAAGCCATCCTCGACCAAAATGGTAAACCATGTAATGACGACACATCCCTCTTTAACGCCATTCACTCCACCTTTAACTCCACTAATAACCGCAAGGTCACCTTTGACAGCGTCACCAAAAACCTAACCCCACTCAATCCCCGACAATGGAACCCCTTTTCCCCACTCGAACTCACTGACGCATTACGTAGCTGCTCAAAAAACTCAGCCCCGGGTCCTGACCATGTCTCATGGCACCTCCTGAAACGCATCATCAGGGCGTCCCCGGAATTCACGGCCACCCTCGTTTCTCTATGCAACGCGTGCGTCCAACAAGGCGCCTGGCCATCACACTTCAAAGAATCCATCTCGGTCATCATCCCCAAACCGAACAAACCCTCATACGACAAGATCAAGTCATTCCGACCTATCGTCCTCCTCAACACTACCGGTAAACTCTTTGAGAAAATCATTGCCACTCGCCTTCAGTTCGACGGCATCACCCACAATATTATCCATCCTTGCCAAACCGGGGGCATCCTTCAGAGATCAACAGAAGACGCGGCCGTTGCTATCACCCACATGGTTAGAAACGCTTGGAGCCGCAAACAGGTCGTATCGGTTCTCGCTTTTGATATCGCCCAATTCTTCCCTTCTCTCAATCATCTCATCCTATGCGAAATACTCACACACTTTGGATATCCACCACAGATCGTTTCCTTTTTCCAGGACTATCTTGTCAACCGCTTCACTTCGTATAATATTAACAACAAAAAATCACAAAAATATGCTTGCGATGTAGGAGTCGGACAAGGAAGCGCACTCTCGCCTATCCTGTCCGCACTCTATATTTCTCCTATCTTTCACCTGTTGGACAAATGGATTGTACACGACGACTCTTTCATTAAACCAATTTCCTCATTTTTATCTTATGTCGATGACGGCCTCCTTATAGCTACGGACTCCGATTATTCCTCTACTCATGAATCTCTCATCCGCGTGTATACTCATATCACGTCTTTATTTACAGAATTCGGGCTCGTCATGGAACACTCCAAGACGGAGCTCTTCAACTTCGCCAAGAAACCAGGCGACCCAAACCCCTCTATCAACCTCGGTGTCGAGCCTTTCACAGGCGATCATCCCCTCCCCGCCAAAACCGTTTGGAGATACCTCGGCATCTTCTTCGATCGGTCTCTTACCTTCAAGGATCACGTCAAAAGATACGCCACTAGATCCTTCTCGGCTGCCAAATGCCTACGCATCCTCGGCAACTCCGCCCGGGGCCTCCTCCCACACCACAAAAAACTCCTCTACACGTCATGCGTCATCCCCATCGCCACATACGGTCTCAGATGCTGGTATCGCCCCGGCACCAGGGGCTTCGCATCCAACACTAAAATCTTCAATAGCATGCATCGTACCGCATCCCTGTGGATTACAGGATCCTTCCGCACTACTCCTACGGGTGGCGCCATGGCTATGGCAGGCCTTGTCCCTATGCACATCACGCTTAAAAAACTCCACGACAAATCCGTTGCCCGCATGGCCACCTTACACCGCGGTCACCCCATCCTCGTGCTCACGTACCGCCATATGGCTCAAGGTACCAAACTACATCCAGATAGTCTTGAGATGATGTCCAAAACGAGAAGGAAGAACGCTAAGTCCCCATTAGACGTCACCAACCTCAACCTTATCGCTGAAACTTTCCATCCCACCCATCCTAAAGCCACACCGGGATCAAGATTCATAGACGTCCACCACGACAAACTTACCCTCACCCTCCCTCCCCCATCCCTTTCTGCTCCCAAAGAGGTCATCGACGCTCATCACGACCTACTTAATAAAATCATTACATCCCCTGAAGACCACTCCATATGCGCCGTCATGAGCGGCAAAAAGCAAAAAGAAGAGTCAGGTGACCCATCCCTCCCTCTACACGTCCACGCCGCCTACTCCGTCACACATAAGGGATCCCTTATATACTCCAAGACCCTCCCCGCCGGGCGCCGCACGTCCATCGCAAACGCTCATACATGGGCGGCCACCATGGCCATCATGAAAATCACTGAACACCTACGCCTTCATCCCAACCATAAAATCCAACACGTCCAACTCCTATCCCCTTGTGTCCCGGTCCTTAGAGGACACATTTTCAACAGCGCGTCTCACAAAGGCCGCTCTATCAACATCGCTCTTGCTGGAGCTCTTAGCGATTTAGTCGAGGTAGCACCACACATCCACATCTCCATCACCGGCTTTAGGGCCACCAGCATGCCTAAATGCCCTCATAAATCTTTTGATCGTAAGTGCGCACCATGTATTACCAAGCGCACCGCCACAATAGCCAGACACGCCAAGTACGATCACAAAACCGTCTTCCCCCCATCCCAAACTCTCCAGAAACGACACCTCTCCATTGAGAATGAAGCCCTCTCTCAGTGGATCACAGACTTTCACAACCCCAAATCCGGATTCTTCAAGGGGCGTAAATTCCTCCCCATGACGAACGGCGAATCCGATGATCACCTCGCCCCAACCACTCACGGTAACGGCCCATGGATGGGCACCTATTTCTTCACCACAGCCACCTCATCTACCCAACTATACGCTAGGTTTTGTCGTGCTGTCACTAATCACGCTCCTATCGGTAGCTACCGCGACAGATTCTTCGCCAACTCCGACCCTCCCCCATCCTTCACGTGTCCGGGCCACCCTAACGTCATCGAAACCAGGCGTCACATCCTCAACGAATGCCAATGGTACGCCAGACGCATCGATCACGACTACACTCGCATCGAGGATGTCATATTATTCCTCATTGACAACCCCAAGGCCTTTTCCTTCCAAGGCCCCTCATGCCCCAGGAAGGAAGAGGACGAGTGGAACGTCCATGTGGAACACATGCACAGACTCAAAAACTACCGACGTAGTCTCATCGGACTAGACCCTATCCCCCAATCTAACCCCATCTTCATACGCGAAAAGCCAGGCCCCACCTTCGCTCAGCTATTCATCCCCGTCACAATCATACGATCAGACGACCGCGTTGACATCATACCAGTCCCCGCGGCGGACTACCACAACCATCAAGAAGCCAGGGGCGGCAACCCCATGGCTTAGGCTTTACTAAGTTGCGAATAGGGCGGTCGAGGCAGGACCCTATTGGCTTAGCGGTCTTCGGACCGTGCCAACCTTATCCAGGTTCTGTAACGGTAATTGGTTCCTAACCTCCCTGGATCCCCCTGAGCATGCTCAGATCTCGCTTCGGTTCCTGGTTTGTTTTCTCGGTTCCACTCCCACTTTCTCTTTTCCGCTATCCATGCGTCTCATGATACGGTCATGTAATTATATGCTAAGTCTCTGCCTCAGTCTCTCTCCCACTCAGTTCATTGCCTCTGCTTCTCGTATGTCGCTTGGGGCTCCTGTCCGTGTTACATAGTCTCGTGTGCTTTCCGGTTTTTGTTTTCATTTATTCTTCTCACTTTGTTGCTCGGCGATTTGTCTTTTACCATATTTTTCCTGACCTCCGGTCAGGAGCGCTACGCGATCGGGCAGCGCTTAATAAATGTTGATTTAAAAAAAAAAAAAAAAAAAAAAACCTGAATTTGTCCTACCAATACCAGTGTTCCGCAGTCCCCTCTCACTACCTTCATCATCTCGTCTGCGGGTGTGTTAAGTGATGAATTCGTACTATAAGCACGTATAAGTGTTGATATCAGCAGATTCTCCATCCTATCGTGAAAATTTCTTTCATGCTTGTCACTTCATTTCTAGTTTGGTATAGAAATTTAAGAATGATGTTTTGTCAAGTCAACCTCAAAGAGGGATCTGGTGGTCCTATCGGCAGATATAGATTCAATTGATAACAAGAATGAAAGAATTTTGTGGAGTATGAGGTACATTATGATGTATTAGGCGTAAGATCGTACACTCAATGCATTGGAAGTCCCAGTATTGTGGTGCAGATGGCAGCACTCCACGACTGGGCGCGCTGGAATAGGAAGCACTCCGTTCAAAAATAGTTGACTGACGGATAGGCGTTCCGAACGGCGTCTCAATCGCTAGAAAAATATAACCCTCTTCACAGGTTTTAACGTAACCACCGAAGGTTTGGTGATACCGAGGACAGTGTCGTGTTTGAGCTGAAGCTGCCGTGTTTTCTTTTCTTGATCTACCGTCTCTTTCTCTACTTCTTGTCGTCTTCTCCGAAACGTGTGAAAATCGTCTTCATCTGCTCCTGTTTGATCACTTGTACCCATAATGGTGAGTGCATCAACGTTGTCTACGTGCATACAATAATCAGTGTGAACACCGTGGGTAGCAATGACATGCAAACCTCGCTTGCGTAAATCGCAGTCCTTGGCTAAGTGGGTCTTTTCGCCGCAAAGTTTACAAGCACCTCCATTAGGATAAATTCCCTTTCCTTTGTTCTGGGGGCACGAAGATGCAAGATGACCCCTGCCGTTACAGACGAAACATGAAGCGAAGGGAAGGGGGTTTGAATTATCCACACTTTTTTTGCACTTCGAAAGTGTATGGCCGGTCGAACCACAGCTATACCGCAGTTAGCCATATGTGCAAGAAAAACGATAAGCACCATGCGGCATACCGATAGCAGATGCCTATTAAACCGGGGTTTTTGTTATCACTACTCACCCCATTCTTTACGCTAGGACAATCCTTTGCGGTATGCCCTTTTTCACGACATGCGAAACAAGTGGTATCGACAAGGCGTTCGTTCACACGTTTTTGCCTTCTCATCTCGGATGATATGAGGCCTTTTGGAGACCAATCATGTAATTACGCGCGGTCAATGGTAACATCCTTTTTAGATTAGATCAGGAGACTTACGTCGTCGTTTCTTTTCTTTCTCTTGCTCTTTCCACCTTTTCTTTTTCAGAGCCTTTTTAGTAGGTGAATTGTTTTCCTTTTTCATTTCTTGAGTCTCAGTCTTGCGATCATTCTGCCCATCTACAGGAAGTCCCTCTGCATCTTTACATCCTTCCGATTCCCGTTTCTTCTTCTTGGCTCTCTTCCTTTTTTTCTTTGGAGGTCCACTGTCGCTTGTAGGTATGTCGACTTTGGCTTCCGTCGCACTCTCCGCCGTGTGGTCTACTGAGGATGAAGTCTTTGTGTTTGACGTTGCCAATTCTACCGAATCAGCTTGAAGGCCGGCTTCGAGATACGTTCGCTTTCGCCCAAAATTGGTGACTCGTGTCATTGATATCTTTTGTAGTAGTACTTCACGATGTGGCGAAAATATCGGAGCATGAATATGAGTGCATCTGTTAAATGCAATAAATCAAAATGTAAAATGCGTTCGCGGGAAAGTTATTATGTAATCGTGATATGTGTCCTCGTTTTCAAAATTGTGCACAATAAAATATTCCCTTATCACGATACTCTGGTCGAATACGTTACTTTTCCGGAATCGTGCGATGCCACTTTCATCACAGATACCCCTGGCATCGCATTCTCCTCCCAACAAGTCTCTTGACCTCTTTCATTGAACTATTTATTTATACGAGAAAATCATTGGGGTCCTGCGAGTACTATCGACGGTAAATATCCAATTTCCAATCGATGATCCCTGTTTTTGAGATGGATTTTACAAAAAGCTTATGGGGAAAAAAGATGTCACAATCCCTCCTTTGAAGTCCTCTCCCGCAGAATGAAGGAGCGTTCTAAACCTTAACGTTAACACCGGGCCGCAAGACATCAGGAGATATGATGGCTGTTTTCTAAAAAATCAGGGATACATTTGTAGTTCAGGATGATGGCTATAAGTACGTGTGTAAGGTGATGTGGGCAATATCTATAACCTCTGAGGGTGGGAGAGGGAAGTCTGTCGGGATCCGCTGTGTCCATTGTCTGATTCAGCAATTGGCTCAACGAGCCGCCAGTCACACTTTTGCTATGTATGGATAGTCAACCATCCATATAAATGGTATCACAAATCCGATAGAAATGGCCCCCACATAGACTCTAACCCTTTCACAGCGGCTACGTTTTCTATTAGCTATGAAATCCTCAGAGAGTACTAACTCAGCTGCAAACCCGAGGTTCTTCATATCAGACACTTCTGATCACATATGTGTGCTTCCTTCGGACGATTGAGAAAAGGAACGGTGAGTGACATTAATAGTACGTGTTGCTAGAACTCAATCCCCGATTTTTTTTCAAATCTAGCCTTGAATGAGTTAGTCGATAACAAATCAAACGGGCACCCGCTGAACTTAAGGCTGGGGATACAGTCCTCGACAGTGGTGCAGGTACAGGTGCGCAGTATCCCAGAAACCCTATCCGGTTGTAACCTGTTAAAAGGGAAATCACCCCTGGAAGGTCACTGGTTACTCCGCCTATCCAAAGAAGTTCCCTTGACAATAAATCTAATTAAAGTAGACATCTGAACTCGGATGTTCCCTCCACCTGAAACTGAGCCCCCAAACACGACATCCACTCAACTCCCAATAACGTCTCTTCCGCAGACCCGGAAAACACTATAACACTTATTCATCATAGTCTCCTCCTCGTGGCACTCCAACTCCCAGAATGACAGCTGGCCATCAATTAGATACAACAAAGTCTAGTTCCAAGAGGTTATGTTCGGCTGTTTGAGCGGCCAACTGTCCGGAGCGAAACACTCTTCTCAAATTCTCAAGAGATACATCAGCATTAATCTCGAGTCATGAGAAATAAGATAATCAGTGAAACCAGAAACGTCGTACTGGACCTCATTTCTCAAATTACTCCACGACTTAGACAGGTTGGACTCATAGATTTAAAGTTGCTTGGGCCACTAATCTTGGTAAAGCAAGACGAAGGAAATTTTTTTTGAAGATCTTGGGCTGGGTTTGGATCAAACTCAAGAGTATGATGCACTTGTGCGGGATCTCCAGAAAAGGTATGATGAGACGCCAGGCAACTATTTTGAATATTAGGTTTTTGTGGCACGGAAATCTCTCGCCTAGGGGAGTTGTTTTCAATTGATAAGACAAAAAGGAAGTAATGTTTCTTCAATTTTCGTGCTCCACCTCTGACGCTGAATGACATGACTCAAGCTGTCAAGAGGCCGTAAGAAGTTCTCGATACCACATCATCTTCGAATCGAAATTCTTGTCTACAATCTTCTCAGAAGCAGCATACAACGTGATAACTTAGCTATTTTTAGATATAGTACTATATCTAGCTTTCTTACCGTCAGAACATTCTAAGATGACTACCTCAGAGAGCTTCCGCTTCCTCTCATGAAGACCTGGGTATAATAAATATGTGATAGATAAGCATTCGTAAGTTTTAATATCCCACTCATAGTTGGCGGAGTATGCGACCTGCAGGCATCTCTACCACCACTGCTACCAATACAAAGTCGAGATCTTACATCTCTGACGGTTCGGAACATAAAAATGTACTACCCTCGGATGATAAAGAAAGGCGACGGTAAGCTACTTTTCCTAGTAGGTCTTCTCAGGGACTTTCTGGAATCATCTTCTCTTTGTTTCAAGCCTAGAAGACCAGAGTAAAGCACTGAATGAAATATTAGATAACAAGCTAATCCAAGCACCTGTCAAACTCAAAGATGGTGACACCGTTCTCGACAGTGGTACAGGAACAGGCACGTTTACCCCTCTAAATTATAAAGAAAGTTCAGCCGGCTATACTCAACAAAAAAAAAATACCCATTAGGTCACTGGCTACTCTGTCTATCAAAACATCTCCCCTCAACAATAAATCTGATCGGGATGGACATCTCCTCTTGCATCTTTCCCCTACCTCACATCAGCCCCCCAACACAAGCTTCCACCAATTATCAATAACCTCTCTCCCACCTACCTGGTCAAACACCATATCTCTAATCCACCAACGTCTCCTCCTCGTAGCGCTCCAACGTTCCGAATGGCAAAACGCCATCACCTCAATGTATCAAGTCCTAATCTCAGGAGGATATGTCCAACTCGTCGAACCCAATTTATACTTCACCTCACCCTGTCAGGAAATACATGACCACAAAGCTTGGGCATTAGTCACTGAAATTCGAAATGTGGAAATGGACCTGATTACTAAAATCCCACAATGGCTCGAACAAGCCAGATTCATGGACCTTAAAATAGAGAAACGGGGTTTACCTCTAGGGTCTTGGGGTGGAGAACTCGGCAAGGTGGGGTTGGAAGCCACCATTGGTTTTTGGCGTGGGGTGAAAGCTGGGTTCATCAAGGCTGGTGGATTTGGTTTAGTCGCGAATGAAGAGGAGTATGATTAAATTGTGAACGATCTTGAGAAGAAGTGTGATGAGACGCCTGGTACCTTCTTTGAGTTTTCGGTTTTTGTTGCGCGAAAACCTCATATTACTTAGAAGAGGCTTGTGCTGATGTTTCCAGTGTTACTCTCCATAGTTCGCTGAGAGCTTACGCGTTGCTGCATACATGATTGCGTGAAAATATGTGGAAGAAATGCCCAACACTTTTATTGAATACTGCATTTTCGTTGCGCGCCTTGTGGTCTAGGATCAGGTATACTCGAAAAGCTAATGTAGATTCGATGTCTATGCGAGGGTCAGTAAACGCCGTATATCGGAATTAAGTTGCATGCACACAGTAGCGCGTAATCCATGTGTGCGCACTCGCATTATCTGCATCTAGCCAAGTGACGATGCCCACAATGACATCGACTATCAAAAGTAACTTTAAGAATAGGCAAATGAAAATCTATACTTTAACCTCAGTCCTACTGTCTACAATTTCCTCGTCAATACCATCAACACTCCCACCCAAACCACCACTCCCCAAACTCTGCTGCATCCACATACTCCAATACAATCCACCTTGTTTCAACAGCTCCTCATGCGTTCCTTGCTCAACCACTTCCCCTTCCTTCATAACTATAATCAAATCCGCTTCGATTACAGTACGTAGTCGGTGGGCTATGAATATACTTGTTCTCCCTGACATCGTCTCATCACCGTCACCTTGGTAAGAAGCGGTGAGTGAAGCATTTAGGGATTTGAGAAGTTCGGATTCGGTATGCGCGTCCAGAGCTGAAGTCTAAGACAAATCGTAAGATATATAAAAAATAAGTCAACAGCCCTCAATCACGCACCGCTTCATCAAAGAATAAAATCTCGGGATCCTTCAACAAGACCCTCGCAACCGCCAACCTTTGTTTCTCACCACCACTAATCATCAAGCCCCTCTCCCCGACCTTGGTCTGGTATTGTTCCGGTAGCCTCATGATACTCTCGTGTACATTAGCCTTTTTCGCAGCTTCCACGACCTCGTCATCGGTCGCAGTCAGCCTACCATATCTTATATTATGCAGTATGGTACTATGGAAGAGTGGTGTGTCTTGGGGTACGATCCCAATAGCTTGACGAAGAGAGTCTAAGGTGACTTGATGAATATCTTGACCGTTAATGGTTATTGTGCCGGAGGAAGGATTGTAGAATCGGAATAATAGTCGGAATACAGTGGATTTTCCGCACCCTGAGGGGCCAACTAAAGCAACTCGTTTACCAGCTGGTATTTCGAGAGATAGATTTCGGAATATAAGCCTATCAGGATGATACCCGAAATTGACATTGTTGAAACGGATTGAACCACCACCGTTAGGGTGGGATAAGGAAAGGGGTTTGGCGGTAGGTGAATCTTTGAGAGGTTGATTAGCTGACACAAGGTTGACTAGAGTTTCCATGTCGAGTAGATTTTGACGCATTTCGCGGTAGATTGTACCAAGGAAATTGAGAGGAAGGGAAAGCTGAAAGATTAATTGGTTGACCATGACCAGGTCGCCTACAGTCATCGTACCTGTGATTCGTGATTACTATCAGAAATGGATAAAGGGCGGGACTGGGCGGACCTGCTACGACGCCCTGAGCGGCGAGAAACATGGCTGCCGTTAGAGCACTTGTAAAGATGACGTTTTGTCCGGAGTTGAGAAAAGCGAGGGACGTGGTAATTTTCACAGATGACTTTTCGTATTTGGCAAGATACTTGTCGTATTGGGCTACCTCGTATTTCTCATTATTAAAAATCTACTGGAAAATGAGTCAAATGAAGCGATCTATGCGTCATACACGCGTACCTTGACGGCTTCGAAGTTGATGAGGGAATCGATGCCCGTCGTGGCTGCCTGGTTGTCGGCCAGATTTGCTTCGCGGCGGAAATGGGAACTGGAATTGCATTAGAATAATGCGTAATCGAGCAAGGCGTAGACGACGTACCGCCAAGAAGTAGTGCGGATGGTAAACCAGGTATATGCGGCTAGAGCACCCACAGTGATTGCGGCAAAGTCCCAGCCAAACTTGTAGGTCTAAAACAGATTGAGGCACTGGCACTCTGGGGGATGCAGAGGCACTTACCAGGATGCCAGAAACAAGAGATATCTCCAGGGCGGTGGGGACAATTCGAAACAATATGGCCTGCAAAATAAATGAAATGCCCTTTGTGCCCCGGTCTATTGCGCGAGTGAGGCCTCCAGTCTGGCGGTTGAGGTGGAATTTGAGGTCAAGGTTGAGGAGATGTTCAAAGGTCTCCCGAGCAACCTTGCGGACGGCGCGTTGGCCGATGTTGGCAAAAACAGCGTTCAAGAGCTCGGCAGACAGCGTGGCGCCAATGCGAGCAAAACCATCTACACCGCAGGGATTATTCGGGCATGAAGAAGGAGAGGGAGACAGGAGTCATACAGCCGAGGATGATAGAGCCTGCTATGATCCAGGCGGTCGAGCTCGCGGCAAAGTCGACGTTGAGGGAGTCGATGACGTGCTTGAAGAGGGAGGGGATCTGGACATTCAGCAGCTGGCCAAGGCGTCAGAATGCGTCGGCGCTACGCCACAAAGTTGCGAACAAACCTTGGCCGAAAATAGGAGGACAAAGCCAAAGACGACGGTGCCGCGCGTGCGCCAGTCGTGCTTGGGCCAGACGATGGTGAACAGCTGCTTGACGATGTTCCAGTCGCTGCGCCGCTGCTCGGCCTGCGTCGGGGGCCGGTCCTCCGCAGCCCTGGGGGTCTCTTTCGGGATCGGGCGGCGCAGATCGGCAAAGCAGCGGGGCCTGAGGTGCGCGGCGGCGAACCGGGGCGGCGGGATCCGGAGGGCAGGCAGCGGCGGCGGGCGAGCGAGGGCTCTAAGGCCGGAGACGCGCGAGACCCGGAGCCCACGCACTGCGAGCGGGAGCATGGTTCAGAGCATCCGCGCCGCCGAAATTGCCTATTTTTGCGTCATTTTCCGGGACGGCCTCACGTGCACATGTCAGAAGTACACAGGGCCAAACAGGCAGCGCGACAACCAGTTCATGTTCTGTCTCGATAGCAGAGGCCCATGCAGGCGACACACGCAGACATCGAGGGCGAGCTCCACCGCATCTTCGCAGAGCACCCAGACTCGGGCAGGAATGAGTCCGGCGAGCCCACCATCCCCGCCGACGCCCTCGTCGACGTCTTCCGCGCCTTCAGCGACTTCTCAAACGAACCGTTGCTCTCCACCGAGGAGACGGAGATGCTCAAGATGCTCCTCGCAAACAACCCCGGCCTCGAGGTCACCCCGGGCATCATCCTCCAGTTCATCGCCGAAAAGACAAGACACTCTCCCAGCCCGTCCCCCGACTCCTCCTATGACCTCCAGGACCTCGACTTTATCCGCGGCCGCGATCTCGAGCGAAGCTTTGACGCCACCGAGCGATCGTCGAGCAACGAATCCAACAGCGCGTCTCGCTACTCCGGAAGTCGGCCCCCATCGCGAGGGCCCATGACTCCCCAGAGTCGATCTGTCTTTGACATGGAGCGGAGACAGCGTTCGACTCCTCTCACCAACGCGCCTTCCAGCTGGGCAGGGAAAAACAAGCGTCCCGCCCCTGCCTCCCGTCGTCGGAGTGTCGACGGTAGATTAAGCGATTCAGAAGTGAGCTTTCTTTCATCATCCCAATCTGTAATTAATATCTAATGCATTTACCTCTCAGTACTCCGATGGCCCATCTGCATTTTCACGTTCCACATCCGGACGTCCACGTTCTCGAGCCCCGTCCAACCCTGTATCACCCTCTGATTCCTTTTCGGACCTAAGCGGCTCCTTCTCTCCCATTGGTTCTCCTTCCTTCTCTTCCTCTCTCAACCGACCCCATTCACGCGCAGGTTCCACATCCGCCCCATCTCGTAGTCAGAGTTTTAGCATATTTGGTTCATCCAACGCTGGCGATGACAGTATTGATGATGAAAACACTATCAGTAATGCTCTGCTCAACACCAGTGGAGAATACCGGAGTGATGACTCTTCATCATCATTCAAGAATGCTATATCTACTCTTCCTATGCCTTCATCCTCCGCCGATTCCGACTCGGACGACGAACAAGACTCGTCGTTAGTCATGGAAAGAAATCTCGTTAGCTCGAATGCATCTATGGAACCTCTCGAGAGACTTGATGCTCTACAGAGACAGAATGCAGAACTTGCGAGGAAATGCATGGAAGCCGAAAGGACGCTACAGAACAGGCTTGCCGAACACGAGTCCGAGTTGGAAGATATGCAAGGGAAACTCGAAGAAATGCGAAGCGAATTGAGCGCGACTAAACGCGAGGAGAAGGAGCTCCGATCCAAAGAGGTAACAATTTGAATATCTTCGCGTTCACACTAATTGACCCTTCTCTTGCCAGAGACAAAACACGACTCAAATCTCCGCTCTAGAACTCGAAGTATCCAAAGTCACGAAAGCACTTGAACACTCAAAAGCAACATATACCTCTCTGCAACGCCAATACCAGGAACAATGTTCCGCATCCGAAAAATACCGTTCTGATCTTCGGGCACGTGAAGATCTCATCCGTTCCCTACGTGAAGCATCTTCTCTACACGACATTGAAGTGTCGAAATGGGTTAAGGAACAGCAAACGTACGAAGATCGAATTGCGCTGTTGCAAGAGGATCTTTCAACTGCTCAAGGCGTTTATGTTCAGTTGGATGAGCAAAAACAGGAGAATCTGCTGCTAAAAGAGACTATTGATAGGATGAGGTTCGAGATGGATGAGATGAGGGCTAGTGCTGCCCTTGGGTTGTTGCCGTTGGGTAACGCGTCTACGGCTACTGTGAATAGCCTAAGTAAGACTCTAGGAGCGGAGTTGATGGGGAAGATGAAGTGGGACGAGGAAGATGGAGAGGGCGAGGATGATAAACAGGGTGAAGATGAGGAGGTTGAGGAGGATAAGAGTTTGGATTTGGGGAGTGAAGGGGATGAAAGTGTGACTGTCTTTGAACAGGATGATGAGGATGAAGATGATGTTATCCAGACTATCATTACTCGCAAGAAACGGGTATGTTCTGTTTTTCCACTCATACATAATATTTCCAAAATTAATGAAATATTCATAGAAGGTCGCGTCTCGCGCTAAAGAATTCCCGAATCCATCTTCTCGTCACACCAATTTCACAGAAATGCAACACGAAGACCTCAAAGAGTACTCGGATATGGGTGTTCAATATGACCCTACACTTATATGCGTTTCCTCTGCTGTGCAAACCGTACCGCCACCTATGATTCCAACAACCTCTCTTTCCATTCAAACCGATCCACCACCAACGACTCGCACATACGCCATTCAGACGGATTCTCTGCCCAACGAACCTAAGAAAGTGACTACAGAAATTGAGATTCAGACGGATTCTCCCGAAATTGACGAGATTGCTACTGTTGCCCCCGCGATTGTGGAAACATTAACTTCGGGAGAGGAAAGTCTAGCATCGTCGTCTTCAACCATTTTACCACCTACACCCAAGCAACGACTGCTTTCTTTATCTTCGCAAGACGAACCTCCTACGTATAATCAAGTCGCGGCTCAAAGACTTGAAGAAGAGAAAGAGAGGAAGAGAGTGACTGACGTTTTGACGAGGTGGCATCTAGGTGCAAAGCTGAGGAAGGTTTTAGTCTTGGGAAATACTGCGCATGTGCATTCGCGTAACGAGAAGGAGAGAGACAGCGGTGCTGGAGGGGATGAAGGGGATGAAGGGGATAATCACGCTGATGAATTGGATGTTGAAGGTATTGAAGGAGGAATACCCGAAGACCTGGTTGAAGAATGGAAGGCCCTTAAAGCGGAGATGGGTGTTGAATGTGGAGTGATTGATAAAATCCTCGAGCATTCGACGAAAAATCCGCCTCGATCACCAATGGACGCTTCGTTATCGACAAAGGACAAAGGCAAACGACGAAGTGGGCGGTTTTATAATATCTATAATACCTACGTCTATGGTGGTTCTTCATCCGATTCTCCGACGCCAACCGAGAACAACGGAAACAGCGATACATCTTCAAATGCGAGGCCTCATAGAAGTTTAGGGACGACCCTTGCAAACCTGGCGACCCAATCACTGGTGTTTGTATCAGCTTCGGCTGTCGTTTTCATCGCTTTAACACCATATATTCCATACCTCCTTTCCGCTGTCTTACCAGGTGCTAACGACAACCACATCCCCGGTGGACCTACAGCTTTCGATCGTCAAACTTGGCAAAGTTATAATACCTTGGGTGGGGGTGGGGGTGAAGGATTGACATTCGCAGCTGCGACACATCGTGGTGCTAAAGGTTTATTTAGCGGGTGGATGGGTACGGCTGTAGGGCTAGGAGGTGCTGGGATTGGTGTTGGTGCTGCTCATGTTGGAGGTGATGGTGCTGGTGCCGGCGGAGATGCTGCTGGTGCTGCCACGGATGCTGTTTGGAGGGTTTTGGGGAGAGTGGGTGGTGGTGCTGCTAGAATCGCTCGAGGATGGCCGACTTAGAGGTTATCTATCTTCACTCTTCCGTTCACCCTGTCTATATGTGTTTTCTTTTTCTTTTTTTTTTCGTTATCGTTTCCCATGTGTTTTATCCTTTTATGTCTTTCATAAAAATGCCCTATCGTTCAAATAACTTTATGTCTATATGGTGGTTTTTCGTTTTTTTCTTATTCTTCACGTTCACTGATTTTGTTGTTATGATGCCCGCATACGCACACACTAGCACACTCACTTTTTTTTCTGAGACACAGACATTCTCTCGTTTATCTATGATGACACCTTCATTTATCTTTTCTCTAGGTGTCAATTCACTCTCGGTTTGTTTTTGGTTGGCGTTTTTGTAAAGTTAGATATGAGTTCGTTCCCGCTTTTCAGTGGAATAATCAGCCTTTTCAAAGAGTTATGATTATTGTATAATGAGGGGTCATAGCATTTGAGTAATACTCCCCTCACCCCGGTTGAAGCCACTCTCGTGTATGTACCTAATGGCAAAGGGGGGGAGGTGGGGTAAGAAGATATATCTTAGTATTACAGAACGGAGAGAGGAGACTGAAATAGTACAACAATACTCATCAAATGAGAAGAGTAATAACTAATTTTATAAAACAAAAAAAAAAACACAAAAAAGCGTAGCCGAGAGAGGGGAAAAGAGAGTGGGCGACACGCGAACGTGAATAGTACATCTGAAGTTTACAAGCATAGCAAGGAATAGCCAAGAAGACAATTTCCCCTGATGTACAAGCAAAAAACCAAAAGGGGAAAAAAATGAGTGTGTGAAGGTGACGACGGCGTTTCCTACCGCTATCGCCAACTGATATCAGTCCACCACCTCTGATCCGCATCTCTCACAGACCATTCTACCAGACTCTCCTTCGTAGCGACATAGATATGTCTCCCACTGGGATCGAAACACGTTCCAGCAATATCCAGATCATCTCTGTACGAAATTTCCACCGCCGATGGTTTAGGTTCTTGTCTTGCTGTTGTCGTTCGGCTGCGTTGACTCGTAGTAGCGGGTGCATGTCGATCTTGAGATGATGAGATGTGCGGTGGGACTGGAGATGTACTTCGGGAAGGGGTACGAGAGGACAAACAGTCTGATTCGAGTTCGTCAACCTCCATATCATCCCCTTGTCTTGCCAACGTGCTAGTCGACCTTGAAGCTGGAGCACGGTACTCATAATCTCCATGCGTAGAACCGGTATTCCTATCTTCACCCTCACCCGTCTCTTCTTCCTCCTCCCCTTCTCCGTACCTTCGGAGATTGCTATTCCGAGGGTTCAAAAGTGCATGAACCTCTGACTCGATATGTCTATCACCCAAAGACGGGATGACGACAATTTCATCATAGTCATCACTAGTGCCGTTACCACCTGCGCCACCGGAACTAGCACCACCTTCCCGTAAATTACGAGCATGACCTGGTCTTATCGTTCGCCAAGTAGAATCCGAGATGGACGAAGGTGGTGAATAAGATGGAGTAGTAACTCGGAAGGCATCATTCAAAGCTTGGATGATCTGAGGCTGTGGTGTGCCCGAAGATGATCGCCGAGGTGACGACGGTGATGAACCTAGATGTGATGTAGGTGATTGAGGAGCAGCTGTCAGAGACGAGAATACATGGCGATGAAATTGAGATCGTCGGTCTTGCACCCGCGTAGGCGGAGGAGGGGACAAGTCAGATCGTTGGATTTGTGGCGGCGGCGGTGGTTGTTGCTCCGTTGCACGAACTGTAGGAACTTTCAGAATCTCCTCTGTTTCGAATGTCCGAGCGTCAACGACATGTAATAATGATGTGTGCTGAGAAGGGTATCAGGATCAGGGGAGCCGACACGTTGGAAGCTATGTATAACGTACCTCGGTAAAAGTCAAGACTTCTTTTCCATAACCGCAACCACCCCCAAACTTGACACTACGTACACTGAAACCAGGTGCTTTAGACCGTCCACGCATCCAGTCGGTTGGATCATCAGATAGATACCCATCCTCAGACATGCCACGATGTTTATCTGTCTGAATGACTTTGATAGGTTTCGTACTTCGGATATCCCATACCGCCAGGACGCCTTCTTGAGATGCAACGGCAAACTTCATTCCATCATTCGAGAATGCTGTTGAAAATGATGCCGCGAGTGATGATGGATATAAAAATGTATCCGGCGGTGGGAGTAGGAGGTTATGGATATGCTCAAACTGTACGGGGTCACTACCACGCATGTGATGGAAGTATATTTTGGAAGAATCTCCCACTGACAGAAGGGTTCGTCCATCAGGAGAGATCGAAGCTAAATTGATTGGTCAGTGAAGATTCTAGGAGAAGAATGAAGAGCGCGCACAATGATTGATAGGTACATCCAGTCTCAGACTGCCAATAGGGAAGAGATTGCGCTTCTGGTTTTGGGTGCGAACAGGGACTTCATAGAGCCGGACAGTGCAGTCGTTATTGCTGACGCCCAATCGCGGTTCCACAGCACTCTGGTTTGAGCGTGTGAGACTCAGGGAGGTGAGAAAGACAGAGTTATTGATTGAACCTGGCAATCTCTGTTCCATCTGCCACAAGCGTTTACTGCGTGATGGTCCCTTTGCATGATGAGTGCTATTCGTGTGACAAGAAAGATGGATTTCGGCATCTTGTCCACCGGCAGCTAAGAGTGTGTCATGTGAATTCAAGGGGAGGGCGGCAAGCGTGTTCGGGGAGAAACTTGACGGTGCAAGAACCCGCTGAGATATCCCGAGTAAGATATCATTCAGGGGAGTAAATATAGGATGCGGCATACCGATTCATCAGTCACAATGTTGTGTTCGATGATTGCGTGTTCCTGGACATAGTTGAGGATGCCGCGCTCGCGGGGCATATCACCAGATCCCGCAACTGCCTGTCGGACGTCCGAGCTCAGCACGGGCCTGCGAGACGATGAAAAGAAGAGTACGCACCCGTGGCCGATGTACGCGTTTGCGGGGACAACAGCAGAGGGCGCTGTGGAGGCGAGGAGGGGAGGATCGTTGGCCATGGCTGTGGTAGGAAAGAGAGACGAGTCGGCCGCAACTTGATCTCCTCCAGTCACGTGAGTCTCCGCTAACTTCCCCTTCCCCGAGGCTCCTGATCATGATGAGCAGCGCCTTGCTTGCAGACCAACGGGCCACAGCGCCGACGGGCCTCCTGCAGAGCCCACAAAAAAAAATAAACACTCCGGTTAGCCCGCAGTTCCGGAGTTCGTCGAACCACACACTCGCTCCTCTTTAATATTGGAACGTGTTGGAGCACCTGTCCCGACTCTGGGTCTATCAGCTACGCTTACGTCTGCCTGAATGTAGTATTCTCTCACTGGCTGATGGTCGATCATCCTTCGGGCTTGATACATTTTGACTAGCAGCGAGGATCCGGTCGCCAATCATTCTCGGGATGGTCTGTGACCTCGGCCAGGTCAACTGGGCCCGGTACGGTGAATACCTCATCCGGGCGCTCATGGAGACCTCTCCATCTCGCTGCGGGTACGTAATGCCTTCTTTATGACATCTCCCAAGACTACAGACACCTTTGAAGCATGCTTCCGAGTCCGCCACTGTATCCAACGGATCTGTGGAGATCATCGTGGAGTGCTGTAAGCATAACCAAGTTCTATGTTTAAATACCAATCACCTCCTTGCCGTATCGTCTCAATAGCTTCGGAACAATTTTTCCCGATAGCGCTGCATTCTCATCATTACATCAGTATTCTAGCACATTCAGATTACCTTTATTGCTAGCATTTGTCGTTCGAAGAAAGTCGCTGCTGCGAGTCGTATTGGCAACCGAACTATGTACGCAGCATCGTTTCTGGGGAATAGCTTATAAATGAATAATCAAACCTAAGATATTGGACCAGGCCACGGTCTGTGTCAGGGACGTCAGCGTTCCTGGTTATGATAATGAACATAATTTCGATTATGTCACTTTGCCCCTTGAGTCTCTGGGACTAACGATGAGCACTTTGTCTGCAAGCTCCTCACAGCCAAACGAACAGGAGGGTGTCGTTCGGTCCTTAGTAATCCCGCTCACTGCGGGACCGACGACTACATTGCGCTGAATCCGATCTATACTGTATACGATCATACTGTCTTCGATGATCGCCAACACCTCTTGTCTCACATGTATATTCGATCATTATATCATTGAATTTCACCCCCCGTGTGCACCGGGAATCGTCCATTTTTAATTAGTCCTACGACAAACCAACACGAGGGACAGCTAGAACCACATTTCTCATGTTGAAGTAAGCTTATCATACATACACCATCAAGTGTAGCCACCCAATGGCCGCCACCATCTCCAGAGAGCCCGTTATAGTTGGTACAAAAGGAACACGAGATTAGTAACATCGCTCGAACACATGAGAATCGCGCCATAGCTCCGTTTCCCAGCGGAGTGGAAAAGAAGGAGCGGAAAGAGGGAAGTTGAAGTATAGGTATGGGAGACTAAAGTGTTCTTGGGCAAGCGTGGACTGCCGAAGGAAAGGCTGTATGACGCGCATCTCCGAAAACGAGATTAAGAAGAACGGCAGCTGTAAATGGGGAAAAGGGGTGATAAGTGAGGAGTGGGGTGTTGGTATATAAATGTGTTACATATACACACGGCAGTAATAGCATGCAATATGAATGAGGTGGATAACTGACAGAATCCGAAATTCGCTTTTGTGGAGACTTTTGCAGCGGCTCCACCTATGATTATGGTGCCTATCGTTCTGAGTTTCAAACCCTAAGCTCCATTTTTCACGAACGAAAGATGGTAAGGCCATATGGGCCATAGTACGGGCCCGTTTGATAAGGGATGCGAAAATGTCTAGTGCGATCAGAGGTTATCTGAATAGCTATGGCGTCAATGATTTTAGCATATTGATGATGTTCGAGCGAGACATCGCTTAAGAAGAGGCATGTGAGACAAGTCCGTACCACGGAGTAATTGAAAGGAAGATCTACTGTCGGATTACTATGGATACGATCGGTGTCAGCTCGCGCGCAGAATTGTTGTTAAATGTGCTGTTGTCGTGGTCCTCCCTCAGGGGAGCTCTCCCTTCGCTTTAATGTCAGGATGCCAGAGGAACGGTAAGGGTACAGCAGTGTATAAAAATACCCTGTGTGTGAAAAGGAACCGCGCACTATAATGAGATCCAGACTGTATAGAGTATGATGTGACCCACAATAACTCGTTGTAACAGGGTTCAAGAGGGTTGATCAGCAGGTGCGGACAGTCGAGGGGCGTTGATAAATGTCCCAAATGCCCCTAGGACCAGCCCATACCATCATTCAAATGCCGCACTGGCACCGGCTGAACGAGGTCATGTATAGGGTACGAGATCTAATTTGTCACTTGTTCGCGTGGTGTGAGTGGTCAAAGCTGGAACCAGCCCCTCTGTGACGATTCCGAGGGTTTGAAGGGGTCGGCGGAGGGTCTGGAAGGGACATCCCATGCTCACATCTTCCGGTTCGGTCAACGCTAACGACGAAGGTGATGCAAGTTTAAATGCAGGTCAGATGGCTGATGCGAAGCAGGGGTAAATGGGGTGCGGGAAGCTTGGCGTGGGAGGCACAGACCGACACTCTAAGTTTTGTGAAGAGACAGCGCCAGGCCCGGTGAGCTAGCCCTGTCTGTCGTCGCCCTCGCTGTCGCCGACGGCGTCTGGGGAGCCAGCGGGCTGGACGAGATCTGGGGTGGGCAGTGATCTGGTCAGGTGATGTCCACGAGGCGTATCATTAGCGGATCTGAGATCTGCGCGGGGATTTGACGCTGTTTTGAGAATTGCCGGATTTGGCTGCTGTGAAACCGCTCGAGCTGGGCTGCTGCTTCTCCTCCTCCTCCACTCTGCCCAGCGACAAACGCTTCGTCCTCGTCGTCGCCAGCATCCCCAGACCACCATGCACGCCCCCACGGCGTCTCCTATCCCCCGGCCTCCTCGCCCGCCTCCCCAGCCCTCCCCTCCTGTTCGTCTCCTCCCTGCCCAGGACTTTGCCCAGCTTCATCTCTCCCACATCCTCTCGCATCCCCAGGACCACGTCCTTTTCCCGTTCCTGCATGGCTTGGAGGGCGACAACGACGCCCAAAATGGGTTTTTCGCCACTGCCCCAAATGCGCACGAGACCCATATGTTCACCGATACCCACCACCCAAAAGTAAAGATTCCCAAGTACAGAGGCCTCGTTTGGGTTGTCTGTGAAGAGGACATCGAGGCAGATGCTGACCTCGTCACGCTTCGTATTCTTCGTAGGAAGAACCTTCCCCTGACCGCGGCCGATGCCTCCTCTCCTGATGGCTCTTTCTATTCCTCTGGTTCCGAGTCCTTCGAAGAGGACGACGACGAGGATTATGAAATCGAAGACGATTACTCTCAAGGCAGTCACTCGGACGTGCGGGTGGGCGTCGTTGGCTCCGATGAAAACGCCATGCAACTCTCCGCGGGCGATACCTTGCCCATGATCACCGAAGACATCAAAGAAAAGGCACTTCCTCCAGATCCCGACAATCAACCTCACATGCATCCCGTGAACCACCGCTCTATACATAACTCGGCGTCTATTCCTCTGGCTTCTTCTGTCTCGAGCACTGATACCAGTGCCTCGAGCTCCGCCAGTTCTTCTTTTGACACCTCTACCTCCTCTTCAACATCACCGGAATCCGACTTGACCTCTGTCTCCTCTTGTTCCGTTAACCCTGACTCTTCACCGGGGTGAGTACTGAATATTTTGCAAAGTTGTTATCCCAAACTGCCGACTGCTGTCGTCAAATCGTGAGTCTCGCTCGATGCAAGATAGCAAGGCTACATGTGTTTCCCCCTTTCTTCCTCTTGCCGTCGATACTTGGGCGCATAGATGATGCTTGCTACTACGTCTTCTCATGCCTATCGATGACAAGTCCAGTGATGTCGGCAGAGTTCTTTTAGTCTCCTCATACCCTACGACATGAAATAACTGAACACTTTATCTCGATTAGTCTGGACTCCAAGCCTCAATTGCAGTCAACTGCCGATGTCAAACCTCGAGTAACGGATCCAGCAGCTCCGCCATTACTGACCGGTACATTCCGGCCTAAAGAACTTTTGCGGCGCATTAAGCGTGATGGCGGTAATTACGACTGGGAATTCGCTCCAGCTGAGGTTCCGGAAGGTATATCTCTGCGAAATTTTGGTATCCAAGTGGTACGTATATGCTATTAGATGCTATAGAAAAAACCAAGTAACTGATAGTTGCTATGTCCCCCGTGTTTATAGCCTATTTATGCCACACTTTCTGATATCGTGGTGTATTCCCCAAAAGGAGCATCACCAGCCGCTGTCGCACTTGCCCAACGCTTTGCACAAGCTATTAGAGTTAAACGTCAAGAGCGCATTCAGACTCTTAGTTTGGGTAATCTGCCGGATGACGAAGAAGTAAATGGCTTGTTGAATTATAACGTATTCGTTTTGGATGCAGCTGAAGAACGTATGAGGGAGGAGTTGTCCCACCTGATGATGCGCATATGCGCGAAACCTGTGTCTGGTGGGCTTTTCGGCGCGCGTAGTATCAGACATGGGGCGCATACTGATGGTTCTGATGGTCATATTGTCGAATTGGGGGCAGTTGAATCTAGAGGGCGCGAGCAGGTAGTCTTTGGAGAAATGGATATGGTTGTTGATGGACCATCACAGGAGGAACGGCAGCAGGAGAAGCCACCGATGACGATGCCGTTCCACAATACTGTTGACTTTGCCCAACGCGAAAAAGAAGAAATGCGGGATTTGACCAAGGCATCTGAAATTATCAGTCTGTTCCCGACTTTCGCTCCAGGCCCCAAGGATCTCCTGGTTGGAGTTCCTCAGATGATGGATCTCCTTCCCCACAGAGGCCCAGATCGTTCTCTTCGTCGTCTCATCATCCATATCGTTCGACCCGTCCTCCTCATCTTCAATTCTTACCACAAGTACAACCACATATCCCTCTACAGCATAATTTCACTTTCTCCCCACCTGATGCCACCGTCGACTATTCATCTACTGCTACCTTCTATGACCCTCACGTGGGCCAAGTATACTTGGGAAATTCTGGCGACGTACCTTTGGCTCCTGAAAAACTCCAGTCGGGGAGTGTTGAGGACGATCCTTTCGACTACAAAAGCACTAATAATCCTGACAAGGGGCTTGGTTATGATATTTGCATCGAATGTCACGACCTGGCAACTTTTCCTAGTGCTGCGCATCTCCGTGCTGCCGAAGAACATCTAGGAATGGTGGATCTCTTGTGGGCAGAGAGGTGTGAACGCCAATTACAAGAACGTTTTGATCGTGGAGAGGACATTGACGAAGAAGATATACCATTACGACCTCCTCCGCATGCGAACGCTGTGATCCACCTTACTCTACCTAGCTCCCCCTTGAACACACAAGCTACATTGAGCTCCTTAATGCCCGTCGTCCGTTTTCTAGAGAAATGGCTCCGCCCCGTCCCTTCTCAACCTCCTATCATAAATCGTCCTTCGCCACCTCCGACCCATTCTTCTAGTCATCCTTCGACTAGGCGTTGGTCATCCGTAGCATCCTTTATGCCCTCCTTCCCGCCATTCACCTCTTCATCTCCGTCCAAGCCTGTACCTCCCCCTTCTAGTCCTCCGTCTCGCAATCGCTCATTCACCTCACCTATTTCCTCCGTCTTGAAGCCAAAACCGCGATCTCGGCCAACCAGACCACTTAAAGTTCTCATTTACTCTTCGGATGGCTATACCGAATCGTCTGTTCCAGCTTTATGTCTTCTGATGGCTATCAAAGGTTTAACGTTACCCGAGGCATATTTGGAACTTCAAGTTGCGAAGCGACGGAGTTTCTTTGTATATCATAATGATCTTGGGTTATTACGGAGGATGGAAGCCAGATTGAGAGAGGAGCGGGAGAGGAGCGGATTACCTTCGCCTAATGCTGTTCCCGCCTCAGATACCGGTGCGAGTGGTGGTAATTTGAATGCCGCTCCGCGAAATTGGGGTGGTAGTGGTGGTGATGCGGGTACAAGAGGGGCTGGAAGCTCGGGACATCGGCGGCCTGCTGCTAAAAGTGTCTCGTTTGCGACACCACCTAATTTACCCGGATTCAAGAAGACGACAACTATTGTTACTCCGCCTGGGAGTTGTCCGATACAACAACAAGCACTCGAAGAAGATGTTAGCATGACGGTGGAGCCTCAACCTGTGGATATGACAGCTTCGCTCGGCAATTTGCCGTCAGAGACTAGTGGGGAGTCTATTAGCACTGGCGTGGTCAAGAGCCGACCGAGAGCCAGTACGAGTCCTTGGTTACCAAGTCTTTTTACTGGTGATCATCAAACTTGGTTCAATGATCCTAGGTTTGATGGAAGCTTCCCAAGCCGGGTCTTACCGTTCTTGTATCTGGGTAATTTGTGAGTTCTTTCTGGATCATTTGCCCGCCTTGATACCGACATAGTTTGAACTTAGGAACCATGCGGCTAATGCATATATGCTACATGCACTTGGGATTACTCACGTCGTTTCCGTTGGTGAATGTGCGCTCGTGCCACCTGGAGTGTCTGGAGGACCTGGATTCGGGTACATGGGTCTCAACTCGTGCAATCGTTCCAGCAACTCTGAATATACTTCAAAGGGGCCGGGGATGCATGGCTCATTGTGGATCGAGGAGAGGGAGGGAAGAATCAAAGTGCTGGATATAAAAGGAATTTGTGATGACGGGATTGATACTCTGGAACCACAATTAGAGCCCATCTGCGAATGGATCGATAAGGCTCGTCAGGACGGCGGCCAGGTCCTTGTGCATTGTCGGGTAGGTGTGTCGAGGAGTGCGACTGTTACGGTGAGTTTGTTAATTTAGACGTTTATCATTGGTTCTGAACCTGGGCGTTACAGATTGCGTATGTGATGAAACATCTGAACCTGCCGTTGGTGGATGCGTATCTGATTGTGCGGTCGCGGCGGCTCTCAGTTTTAATCCAACCGAACATGCGGTTGTTGTATAATCTTTGTGGGTGGGAGATCAAGTTGGCGAAAGAGCGCGCTGGGAAGGAGCAAGGCAGGCTAAAGATGGAGTTGTCGAGGATGTTGAGTTGGCCGTATCTTGCAAAGGAGGTGCATGCGCTCAATGAGAAGTACCTGCATTGAGATTTTGGCGTGCAAGAGAGTTCCCATCCGCACCGTTTGCAGCCTCTTCGACTTGCTGTTGTGTGATTTGTGTGTTTGTGCTGGTGTCCGTTGTTCATATTCTTTTCCTCACTGTTGGTCATAATCACCACGTTGTATTTTCCTCCCCTCCCCCTCCCCCTATTTCTTTCCGCCGTGGCCATTATCACTCAACCTCTCTTCGTTCTCAGTTTTTTTTTGTTGTCTCCTTGGTCTAGTACTCGCATGTTTTCTCAGATCATATTGTCGTCGTCGTTCGTACATCCCAGTTCCTCTTTTTTCTTGCAATTATTTTTTTGAATAACATTTGGCTCAATCCTAATGTTCCTTTTGTTAAAAAAAAACGAGTTCATACCATTCCTTGCTGTCGTGTTTGCGTTTTTCTATGTTTTCCTTCTTTTTCTTTCGTTCTTGGAAGTTGGGCAGTTGTTGAGTATGTGAATAGTATTACTTGGTGAGAAATGCGAATAGCAAGAATGAGAGACATATCACAATATGATCAATGATGGTTTTAAGCTTGTAAAAGTGAGTTGTCTCGTTCTCATGAAACGCTTCTGGTTACGTTTGACTTGAGAGTGATAGTATGGATTATCATACAATGCATAGTCTCTTTGATCAGCTCACTAATACCGAAGAGGACTGCTCAGACACGGGCTGGGAATTTTCATCTTTGGGAAACCCTGCGATAAGATAATGTTTCTCTCGAACCCGAGAATTACGTTCTTTGGTCCATACATAGTCAGGCACCAGGAACCTGAGATAATTTCGATTTGAGAACACATACAGATGATAGCATGCGCTCAGGTGGATGGTGGATGGTCAGAAGACGAGCAGGGCTAATTCAGTTCATCATCTTCTTGATATCTAACATTCTGAGGAGTCCATGGCATGAGTTATCGTGAACATGCCCGCAATGAGCTTGTTTGCCTAATGTAGTCACATGCCCATGAAGGGAACTGGATAGGTCTGGCACAGGATTCAAATTTGTTCCCACCTTCTTTTTATCTTCCACATCAGGAGGCAAGATCCAAACGTCGTACCAACGCAAGGCTGGCTTATCGCCTCACCGAATGGTGATGAACATCTTCACAAAAAACTACCGCGGCCGGAACGAGGGGAAAATCAATGATCGCAACCTCTGGGATACTGAAATCCACAGCACCGAATTTTGGGACAACTGGAGACCTTGTAGGCACTATGCCGAATCTGCCGATCTAATTGTGATGAAACTAACAAATAACGCATCAACAGTGTTTCAATACCTGTTATACTACCCCTGTAGGTTTCGGCCAGGCGAGGTTAGTAAACCGTTTATGAACATTCACAAAACCCTCACAAGAGAGGTCATATCTTGGTTATGTGACTCCGAGAGAGCGAGTAACATCTATCTCATCGCCGAACCATGCATGTTATGGCGGTCCAATGGCCATGAACAGTATAGAGCTGCTGTCCCCGCCCATATTTGTTACAATACTGAGCGGTTTGGGCGATTCTTCCATGATCAAGATGATGTTTACTCCCTCATTGCTGAACTAGCAGCAGTCTACCCCCTTACCGCCGGGTTCTTACTAGGATGTTGATTGATGATCCGGAGATTCATAAACTATCACTGCGTGCTCGCTACAAGAAGTTCGTTCATGAACCATGGCTAGCTCTCAGAGAATCTCATCCTGACTATGTCACTACGCCACCGGTGATCTTCCTCCGTTTTAACTCTGCCAAATTACCTGAAAGTGAGGAGCTCTTTCGGTTGATATACGAATTTGCTTGGCGGCCACTATCCTCACCATTGGTATGGATCATCTCAGTCGACCTAAAATTCAGACTGCCTATTCAAGACATCTTTGACCGATTGGCATCTTGTCAATATATTCGACTACCACTTTGTTATGACGAGGCCCTGGCGGACACAGCATCAATTCTTCAACATAAATTTAGTGCCTTTCGCCGCCAGCACAGGGACATATTTCATGACGATGAAATGTGGCCTTTAGAGAAACAAATGTCACAACTAATCAAGATTGTTTCGGGGTTATTCGAGTTTGTGGATGTTATCATCCAATTCGTTGATTGGACAGAAGATGGTGGACCGCGGGAGCACTTGGAGACATTTTTGGCGTATATGGTTGATTCTCCTTCACCATCGTATGAACAGCCATACTGCGCTCTTGACCACTTCTACATGCGTGCATTGTCCGATACTCCTTCAGACATTCTTCCGATTGTGCAAAGGGCTTTTGGCCTCGTTCGCTATTTTCAGGCAAAGTCCCGCCCATCTCTAGACTTGGTCGACATAATCTGTGCGCTTTCCCTTTCGAACGATAAAGTCCTTCCTTATCTCAAACGTCTGGTTATGAATGGGGTCAAGAAATCTCGTAATAGAGGGTCACGCGTGTGCTTCGGGCACTTCATAGACGATCCCCGTCGGTCGGGAATTTTCTACACACCAAGATCCGAATCTCAACGACATACAATTCAAGCTTATTTAGATATCCTAAGCCAATCTCCAAAACTGAGTGCCCTTCTCAAGCCGCAGACAGTCCAATGGATTGAAGTTGATAAAAAGCAATACGCCAAACTAACTCAGCGGCTCAGACGTCTAGCTTGTACTGAGTTATGCAGCTCTCGACATCCGGATGTGGAGTGGATGTCATTACTACGTGGCTTTGATTTCCGTTGCCTGGCATATAACTCCAACTATTTTATGCTTCATTCCTTCTTTCTCAGACGCCTGCAGAGCGTGAGTCCACTAATTGGCAAGTAGTATGGTGCTGATAATCATTTTTTTTAGCTGGACAAAGCAAACTCATCGAATGTCGTTCGCGTGGAGCCCATCAGCCCCTTGGACAAACAATTCATTGATAAGTGTGGGGGCCTCGCTAAGCCAATGGTATGGAGTTTCAATACCATAACGTTTGGAGCATTCAGTTGATTCCACTACAGAAAATCCCTGTAAGAAAGCCTACAGACATGTTATTGCCAGATTCCAGTCCCGAGTACGCCTTACTTGGTTATGGAAGTCAAACTGTACTGGCGGTGCTGGACCCAAGTCTTGCCACCGAACCAGGTAGTGTAACTATATACACATCGGCGATGCTAGATTACATGTAAAAAAACTTTTTGTCACCCTAAATCTTTTGGTTTGTGGAACATATTTGGCGGTTTTAGATTACATTATTGCCTCTTAGGAACCGAAAGGAATATTTACTCACTAGAAATGATCTGGACGACATGCATATATGACGTGTGTTTTTCAAGTGGAATTCAATTACGTGCGATCGCCGATAGTTCAATCGAAAGGGTCGGTACTCAGTTCGCGTCAGTGAGTTGACCCTCGAGTCAACAGTTGGCTTGATTGCGTCCCTTGGTCAAATTACATTCGAGCCTTGCAATCTGGTCCCCGATCACAGGCACCTGTGTAAATTCAGGGACATTGATTGAATCATTAATCACCGTCCGCGAGAAATGACAGAATGCATAGTACTCCCTATCAATGTTATCTGTCGGAAATCGATCCAGGTATCCTATCATAACTCTCGCTGTATACGCGCTAGACTCATTCTAGAATATGGAAAATTACTGTGTTCGAATAGTAACGGAATGCCGAGAAAAGTGGTGCTCAAGTACGAGAACTCACTCCCTCTTGTAATCCCATTCCTTAATTCCAACACACCCACCCAACGCCCTCCATTTCCCCATCCACCTCTTCATCCTCTCCTCCCCCATCTCTATAAGCGCCTTATGATATTTCTCATGCACATATTCCAAATCTTGTTCCCCACCCCACCAATCTTTGATCAACCACTCCTTCGGTACAAAATTATCTTCAACAACATTCGGATTGAACTTCATCTTCTCTCTTGTCGCCGGATCGATGAATGGCATCATCATCTTGAAAAACGCGTGGATGATAAAAGGAAGGTGAATTATCAATGATATACCCATACGTTCCGGATAATGGTCTTGAACGATGCCGAGGAAAGTACGAGATTGCGAAAACGATGTATTTTTGCCATTTGCAGCAAAATTAATCATGAGCGCGATGTTCCTTTTCGACATATGCTATGAATAAGTCATCGTGGAGGAAAATGATCAACGCACTCTACACCGGGAGGCATCATTTCAACGCAACGTTCTAATAACCAAACAGTCCATTGCATCTGTCTTGGCCCTTCTTCGGTATTTTGACGACTGGGTATCATGTAAAAGCAGGGGCGACCTTTAATATCATGCCCAAATAGTATAGTTTTTCCAGTTTCGCCCTGTTAATTTGTAAAGGAGCCAGTGCGGAGGAGTAAGGTTTATTAGAACTGAAAGAACCGCTATTGTGATGGAGCGTACTCACTTCGATGGAAACATGATTATTGGTGATCAAGTCGTATATGCCATATTCTCTTCTCCATTTGAGGGTGTTCTCAAGCCTCTCAATGGCGACCTGAGTTTTCCATTTAGACGCTCTCAAGTATCTAAAGGAAAGACCGCGTTCTGGATGAGTGGTTTCACGAAGGCAATGGAAGAGACTAGCCGCAAGATACACTCATATGACAGCCAAAACTTTTCTTCTTCAATGAGTTCGCATGTCCACTGTCTCCTCTCACCCTCTAATTGCTCCTTCTTACTCAACTCCTCTAGCCTTTTCTTGACGCTATCCAAATCTTCGAATCCAGGAAGCCTGTAATTTGACTTGCTGAAGTGAGAAAACACAACATCATATTTTTCTTGCTGCGTTTCCGTCAATTCTTCTTGTGGGTTTTCCGGATAAAGGTTGTCAGGGGCGGAAGTGGAAGGTAGACTTTGTTGTCATCACTGGACAACTCAGTGGTCGTTAACTCGGAGGAAGAAGAGTCGGATGTGGTTAACATAGCTCTTGATTGACACGAGGATAGTCGCCAGGAAGTAAGGACACGTTTCGTCAGATTGAAATTTGGGCGTCTGTCAAGACCGGAAGTCGGGATCGGTCTAACGGGATGATGGCCCCTAATTGACCCTGAAACAAATCTCTCCCATTGAAATAAGAGAATTTCGAATTACCGCAAACAGCAGCGAACGAGACGCTTCACCAGCAGACATCAGGGGATATGAGTGTTGAAAGACTGGCGTAAAGTAAATTTGGATATTCGCATGGATATACGCTACTATAGGTTTACTGGCGTGGTCTTATAAAGCACCAGAGCTCTTGAGAATAGCTTTGCCGCTCTTGACAAGGTACGAAGCAAACAAATTGATCTCATCCGCAGATTTCTTCAGCTGCGATGATGTCTCGAGAAGAGAATCGAGGAACTGCGGGGTTGTATGCGGCGATGCTATTTGGTGGAGTTCTGTAGTACGGCCTCAATTTTGATTACAGTAATACAATGAAGACAGAACGCACCTGCGGCTGTATACACTGTAGCCAAGGAAGCGCGCTGAGCATACCAAGAAAGCTTATAACATAGGACAGGTCAGTCTAGAATAATCCGTAGACGGTTTCAATACCTCTGTAGATGTATCCCCAGAGAGATAGCAAACTTCATCTGCAATCCTGAGGGCATGACTGAGAGCAGGAGAGGGGTCGAGCGTAGGGGGAAGCTGGAGCGGGCCCAACTTTGGCGCATGACCGGAAGCGAGTGACGCGAACGCACTCGATAGATGCGGCAGCACTGGCTTGTTGAACTCGAGTCGCTCGACCAACATTTCCTTGGCTGTAGGCGGTCGACCTTGCGATGTAGCCAGAGCCTGAGCTCGCGTCCTCATATGCCGGATGCCCTCGTCGAAGAAAAAGTTGATGAGCGAGTGTTCTGCCTTGGAGCCAGGCCCGAAGAGGGCAGAGACGGCTGCGTCTGAGAGGGGTGCGGCATGAGCGTGTGGAGGAGGCAGCTGGGTGACGGAGAGCGCGAGCGCGTCGCGCGTGAAGCCGTGGGCCCCGACGACGCCGAGCGCAGCACGGAGGAGCATAATGCACCGTGGGAACCTCATCTCACCCAGATCTCGTGTTATTCGAGCCGTAGTCCATATAAAACTCTACACTAATAATGACACAACTATCAGGGATTTGAAAAACAATGGTACATGTTAAGTCATGTTAGAGACTTGTGGTATGGTGGAAATGCGAGGACGACTTTGTATTCCGTCGGTTTCCCCAAAGTCTGTCGTGATATGAATGGTTCCAACGCAGAGAGCTGATATTTGTTTGCCCCCTTTGTGATTCAGCCGCTTTACCACTAGCAACGCGATACTGCACGAGGAGGTAGGCAATTATCTAGGGTGATAGTGATTGATACAGGCACCCTGGTGAACGTACCTCAATATAGGCTGTGGACTCGTTAAAAACTACTCTAGCAACTTTGCTTCATATAATTACTACAGCCAACAACCATGATGTCTCTAGAGCATACGACTCTATGAGGAGAGCCGCAACATTTATATACCCTCTGGATCCTTGCGATCTCCCTATCGAGCCTTGTGAATTAATTTTGTGCAACCAATGTATGCCATTTTTGTACCAATTAGCTTTCTCTGCTGCCATTGCTCGAATATGAGGCACCCAGATATCAACGCCGTAAAGAGTATTGTCGTGGCCCTTTGAATAGCATTGGTCGCCACTTCTGTTCTGGTATCTAGTCGAAACACGCTCGCGGACGGTAGTGTAGTCTCAATTATGATAGTTCTTAGTCTTAGTCCTGGGCGGATATGAGTTGATTTGCCGGAACGAGGTGTCTGTCGGAATTCAGAACTGGAAACAATCGCGCTAGAACTCGATTTTGATGCCATAGCAAACAGCAGGCGAGACACTCTAACCGTCAATCTAATTGAGGTACATGAAATGGTGGTGCGTATGCCACCTGCCTGCTCACTACACAGCCCCACCATTCTACACAAGATCATGATGGTAGCATTCATCAGCAAATCAAAAACGCCACTCTCGAGGCGAGATAGTGCCGTGATAGAAGGCTGTCCCTTTTCGGAGGTATGGGAATGTAAATGTGTATGAGGCTTAGTTCGAAGAACCCGAATTTTACAAATATCAAGAGATTATAACTCAACCGCGGAAAAGCGCCCGTGTGGGTCCCCGCATTTTTCTGCGAGCCACATAACCAACGTGTTTGTATCAAAATTCTACTAGTATATTCCGCAATGTTGCTACAATCAAAAAACGAGACACAATCATGCTATCAACGTCCTTGTTCCCAGATTTGGTTCGGAAGTAGATAAAAATGAAAGTAAGGCACTAGGAATGCAGCCCTCCCCTCCACATCATTGCGCCACTACATTTCTGGGGTTTCTCCCAGGCAGGAAAATGCGACCATCAGATATCCGTAACGATTGCGATAGGTAAAGTCAAGATGGGTACTATCAATACATGCGGGAAAAGTCACCCGCATATAGATGTAATGATGCAACAAATATCTCAAGATCTCCTAACAGACTCAGTTTCCCGTTGAGACTGTTCACAAGAACAGCTGTTGCCGACCGTGGAAGAGAAACCATCTTCGGGTATTTTAAAGGTGCTGAGAATCTTCAAACGAGTGAGATTTTGAGGTGAGTCCTTGATAGCCATAGCGACCGTAATGAGAACCAAGATAACCTGCCGTGAGGAAGGGCACAGATGTATAACCATGGCTCTTAAGAAGCAAAACAGGGCCTAAAATACATCCAACACAGAGTAGGTAGTAAGCCGATTTTCGACAGAAATGTGATTTAGGATAAAACATCAGACTGATACTGAAACCGCTATCAACAATGAAAAAGGTGTATGTTAGACCATACCAGAAACGTGTGGAACCTTTGTTACTTCTGGTGTAGCGGAAATGTTCGGGCCAGTTTGCATTTCACCAGCTTCGCTAAAGTGTGTCGTGGCATGAAATGAATGGTTCCAATGCAAGGAACTCATGTTCGTTTGGCCCCTCTGCGATTCAACTGCTGTTCCACCAGCAACTCGATACTGCACGAGGATGTAGGCAATTATCTGGGATAATTTCATGGAGTGTTGTTGGTACTAACATCATTGTGGTGAACTTACCTCGATGTAGAGGAGGGTCTCATTAAAGAAAATTCCGGGGCTATCCACCAAAGCGCTATTATCATCAACAACCATATAGATTCTAGGGCATATGACTCGATGAGGAGTGCCACGACATTCATATATCCCGTTGATCCTTGGGTTCTCCCTGTCAATTTCAGCGCATTAGTTGCTTGCAATCACCAGTTCATGTGATTTCAATACCGATTAATTTCCTTTGTTGCCACTGCTTGAAAATAAGGCACCCAGATATTAGTGCCGTACAGAGTATCGTTGTGCCTCCTTGAAGTCCATTGGCTGCGAGTTCTACTCTGGGATCCACCTTAAGAGCTTGTGCAGATGGTAACGTAGTTTCAACTATAATTGTTCTCAACCTTGTTCCTGGGTGAGTATGAGTTAATTTATCGAACCCAAGAGTGTCAGAGCTTACCCATGAATGCCAAGAAACTCATGATGGGAAGCACAATGACCACATTAGCATATCTAGTAGCGCTCCAAATGACCCACACACGCCAGATCTTGTTCATGGTTGTTAGCCGGCTAGTAGGACATATAAAGGAAGTAAACACGCACTTGAATTGTTAGTGTCAACGTATCAATTATTACCTGACAAGTGAGAGCAAGAAGGATCACGGGACCACCACGATACAGTGATAGTAAATAGAAGTATGGTCCACCCAGATAATTGCTATGCTTAACGTAGGCATCTTGATTGGCCCAAGCATTCGATAGGAGATAGCATAGCCCACAGAGCATTATGAAAGCGCTATACGCAAGCATAAACTTTGCTTGCCGGCTTCTGTCTTTCTCACGAAATCGAGGAACTAGTGAATAGACGTATAGGCAGAAGAGAGTGAAAGCAATGCCATAGAGAATACCACCGACAGTTGAAGTGGAAACAAGATCAAGTTGATTGAGAAGAAGGACAACTCCTTCTAATGGTGTCGAAGTACTGTTGTCCATAATGTTCAAGAGAAGGGTGAATGTAGTTCATTTGTACCTCGGCAGCAGAATTTTATATGTGTTCGAAACTACATCAAAATAAATATAACCCACGTTAGGGCTGCCAAGTCTGTTTCACAGTGTCTTCTGTTCCTCGTTCCACCACACACCGAATGAGAATGGAAGCCATAATTAAATAGCTTCACCGGACCAACGATCAAATTTATGAGCATGTATCGTCTTTTATGCGGCATTATCATTTGTGAGCGCTTCGTTATCTATGAGCGCTTCGGAGGGAAACCTGATCATCGATGTTGGAACAAGCTTGTTCTGATCATCGATGTTGGAACAAGCTTGTTCTGATCATCAGGCAAGTTGACAATGTACAATCGCTTATGCCCATGTATATCTCTACAATGTCTATTTTCTACAGCGTCATATTCTTCGTAAACAAAAACTTGTTACACCCAGGTATTTATTATTTGATCATAAATAAAAAAGGAATTCATGCCGATAGATTTCTAAACGTACAGCCACAATCGGGGTTGCACCTCCGTGTGTTTGTGAACAAGAATATATTGCCCAAAATCACTATGCACCTCGGAACTGGTAAAGCATTAATAAAATTTACTCTGCAATTGAATGACGCACTTCGTCTTTGCAACGCTTATTGCTGCTGATGGTAACAGCTCCTATTCTTATTCCAGTCATATGTCTAAATCGAGCTCAGCTTGTTGCAGCTTCTTTTGAATAACTCCATTGCAGCAATTCCTTTTCTTTCAAAAAATAAGAAATCCTCTCGATCTATTCTCCTGTCTACATTTTCCGCTTCTTCTTTCTGACCAATAAAACTGTGGCCAGATGCTACCTTGCAGGCGGAAAGACTTGAAATGTGCGTATAAATAGTACACCTATAAGTATGCGGTATATGCTGGGAGCAATCCCACGGATCACCATAAAATTAGCTCTATCCATCATTTTTCTGGTGCAGATGTCGTCCTTGCACAGAGAATGTCAGCTTGGATAGGTCCAGCACACGATCCCATCCCATTCCCACCCTCTCCTTCACCCAAGTATCACGCACTTGAGGAATACAACATACGTGGATCATGTCGATGCACCCAGACTTAGAGCACGCTTTTGGCACAGGAGTATCAATGCGAGAAGGTAAGGCCTGAACAATTTACCGTGAATGGTAACGTAGTAACACCCCAACGGATAGTGATCGAAATCTTTGCTGAGCACCACTGTGGTCCGATAGAGGAGAAAGTTCAATACCATGATTCATGGGAGAATAGAAGACATCACATTTCCGAATTCTGGGATAATCATTATCCTTGTGAGTGACATGCTCGATATACCGGTATAAAGCTGTCAACTAGTAAAGATAGTATTTCGCCAGCTATCTGTCTTTGAAGCTAGAATTGAGCGTATCGAAGTACGTGAACCATTCTTGAGCATCCACAGAGCACTCGCTCGAGATATTATCTCGTGGCTATGTGACTCTGGGAGAAAGAGTAGCGTTTACCTCATTGCTGAACCATGGAGGACAAGAAAGTCTGTCAATGGGTATTCTAGGGCTGCTGCCATAGCCAAGATTTGTTCTGATGCGCAACGATTTGGAAATGTGTTTCATATCCGAAATTCCGATGATACGGCGTATAACATTGGATGGCTTAGCGCAGAACTTGCAGCGGCATATCCTCCATACCGACACCTTCTCACCCGTATTTTGATCGATTATCCCGGGATTCGTCGCTTACCAGGGCACTCTCTGTTCAAAATGTTGATTCACGATCCATGGAAAGCAGTCCAACACAACCACCCCGGATACATCATTGCACCCCCTGTGGTCGTTCTTTCCTTCCATAGACCATACGATGAAGACTTCTTTCGTTTAATCTATGAATTTGGCTCGTTATCACATTCCTCACCATTACTTTGGATCATTTCAGTCAGTCCAAAGTTCAAACTTCCCATCCAAGACGTTGTTGAGCCATTCACACCTCGTTACACCACACCACTTGTTTGTTATAACGAGGCCCTCACGGATGCAGAATTAATTCTTCATCACAAATTTAGCACCCTTCGCCAGGAATACGATCAGACATTTCATGATAACAAAGTATGGCCGTCGGATGAACAGACAAAAAAGTTGGCCAGAATTGTTTTGGGGGTGTTTGAATTCATCGACGTCATTATCCAATTCATTGATTGGGAAGAAGATGGTGGACCACAGGCGCACTTGGAGGCATTTTTGGGGTATATGGTTGATTCGCCTACACCTTCGGGGGAGCAACGGTATCGCGCTCTTGATCACTTCTATACCCACGCACTCTCCAGCATTCCACAGGATGTTCTTTTCGACGTAAAAAAGGCTTTCAGTATCATCCGTTGGCAACACTCACATCTAGATCTCGTTCAACTACTTGGTTTGGAATCCTTCAAATTTGCCACATCCCTTCAATACTTTTATCGCCTGGTCTCACCATTTCACATGGGATACCACAACAAAAACTCATGCACAAATCATTTCAGACGTTTTGTAGAAGACCCTAACCGATCGGGTAAATTCTTTACTCCAAAATCGGAATCCCGTCTTCAAGCATATCGAGCTTGGCTACACTTTCTTAGCAATCATTCATCAGACCTCCATATCATACTCCAGCCCCCGATGTTACGACTGTCTCAAGCTGATCTAACCCATTGTGCCTCGCAAATTTCGAGGCTCAGATATCTGGCTCTGTCACGTTTATGTCAAATGGCACGGGCAGACACAACATTCAAATTGCTGCTACACCATTTTGATTTTCGTTGCCTGGCACATAACTGTGACAATATAGTTCTTCAACGATTTGTAACTCTGATAAATGACTTGTATGAAGTGAGTATGATATTCAAGTCTGTGATGTACATCAAGATAACGAGACCTTAGGGGAGTAAAGTTGACAACTTTCCGGGGATCGTTCGCGTTGAAGCCGTAAGTATCTTGGACAGACATAAAGAAGTTACAAGCTCAGTGTCAACGAATGTAACGTCGACCACTCTAAGAATAGTATTCACCTAAAGAAGTTACAAGCTGATAACGGTAAGTACTAGGAAAAACATTTCGGTACAAATAACTCACCTCAGTGTCAACGAATGTAACGTCGACCACTGAGGTGCAGAAACGGGTGGCTGTAGATAAAAAGTCCTCGGCATGAGGCGGCAAGTAAAACTGTATAGTACCGACTAGATAGCTGTATAGTTTTAGGAGCAGAACTTAGAATGTAGAATTGCAAAACGGCGGAAAGTCAAGAATGTAAAGAGAAATAAAAATAGAGTTGTAGAAATAAAAATAGAAGTGAATGGGCACACCGAGATGGTTGCCGAAGCACCTTCAATACTCCCCCTGCTTCGGTATTCTGTCAGCCTCGTATACCCATCTCGGTACAACATCTGACCACGGCTTCCTTCGCTAATGGCTTTGTCAAGATATCCGCTAAGTTCTTGGATGATGGGACATAAGTGAACTTCACGAGCCCTAAGGACGCTTTCTCCTTGATGAAGTGATGTTTGATGTCTATATGTTTCGTCCTTCGATGGTTCTTGTCGTTCTGAGTGTTTGAAATAGCCCCTGTATTATCACCGAAGATAGTGATAGGTTTTTCTTGCTCCAAACCTACTTCCCCGAGAAATTTGTTTAGCCATATTGCTTGTTGAGTAGCGCGAGTAAATGCCATGTACTCCGCTTCTACAGTTGAAAGAGCCACAGTCTCTTGCCGTTTGCTAGCCCACGATACCGGTCCTCCACCCACGAAAAATATGTGTCCCTCAGTTGAGCGTCGTCCATCGACATCCCCTGCATAGTCGGCGTCCACGTATCCAAAAGGCTGTAAGTTGGAATTATGATAATAAGTAATTCCGTAGTCCAGTGTTCCTTTAATGTATGCGAGGGTGTGTTTCAGCGCGTTCCAATGAGCTCGACCAGGGTTATGAGCAAAGCGAGAGAGTAAGTTTACGGCGTACGACAAATCGGGCCGAGTAGCGACCTGCAACCACATTAGTGATCCGAGTGCTTCACGATACGGCACCTCCTCCATATCCAGTATCTCCTCTTTTGTTTCCGGCGAGTCCTTTGACGATAGGATCAATCCAGCGGGTAGTGGAGTACTGCGAGGTTTAGCCTCATTCATCATGAACCGATCCAAGACGCGTTCGGAATACGCTCGTTGGGATAGTTTGATACTCCCGTCGTTTCTTCGCTCGATTTTCATCCCCAAAATATATCTTGCCGTGCCCAGGTCCTTAATCTCGTAGCTACTCTTCAGCTCATCTTTCGCTTTAATCTCCCCCGCCTCTGTTGTTGATGCTCCCAGTATGTCATCCGTCCATGTTGAGGTTATGGTGAATTCGTCGTCAATAATTCTCGAACGAACTTGTGAATCCGCTTTTGAGGTATAGTACCCATGTCCATTATACGCACGCTCGAGAGTGACAGCCCAGTCATGTGCTCCTTGCATAGTGCCGTAGAGGGTTTTAAGGAGCAACCAGACCTGATCTCCCCCTTCGTTAAAACCCGGTGGCTGCTCCATGAATATCTCGAAAGTATTCTCGCTGTTGAGGAATGCTGAGACGAAATCGACTTGCCAGAGTCGGAGGCCCATAGAGGCGGCAATTGCACACACCAGTCGGACAGACTCTAAGCGTGCCACTGAAGCGTACGTTTCATCATAATCCTCCCCCAGGATCTGCGTAAACCCCTTCGCAACCAGCCGAGCCTTCCTGCTGACAATATGGCCCTCATCGTTATATTTGTTCGCAAACACCCATTTCGATTTGACGACATTTCTCCCAACAGGGCGCGGAACAAGACGGAACACCCCCTTCTCCTTCATGACTGACAGCTCATTTATCATAGGTTCCATCCAGAGGTCCGGGCGTTTCATGGCTTGGCTGTATGACGTGGGCAATGCAGAGTCGTCAGTTTCAACGGTGGCCATGCTCGCGGTTGGACGACTAAGGTATTCCAGACTGTCCTTCATCCTCGTAGATAACTTCGTCTCCCTCTTCGGTTTTCGAACAGCGATTGGTAGGTCTCCCCCTGGCATCACGGCATCAGAAACTTCATCCTCACTATCCAAGTTGGCTGGTGGTAACACAGGTCCGGGAATGGCAGTAGTAGGATTTGTGGGCATAGTATCGGCAGCGGGCAAGGCAGTGCCGGTGATAGCGGCAGGGATAGGTGTGGCAGGCGGCGGGTGAAGTGAGGTGGAAGGTTTCGGACGTGGCGCTATGGTGGCAGTCTGCGGTGTCAAGTCATCGGCCTGAAAACGTATGATAGGATCTGTGGAGAAGTGGGGGCGGCTCTCTTCAAATATAACGTCGCGAGATTTGTATACAGAGCCGGTACTGCGGTCGAGAAGTTTGTAACCTGACCGATCGTAGTAGCCTATCAAAGTGAGCTTCACAGATCGTGGCGCCAGCTTCGATGGGCTAACCTCGCGAGGAACATGGGCGTAGGCAGTTGAGCCGAAGGGGCGTAGGTGGGACACGTCCTGTCGTTGTTGGAACCATACTCCAGCGGGTACCGATGTTGGCGCGCGCGCACTTGGGAGGAAATTGCGAGTATAAACAGCCGTTTGGACGGCGTCAGCCCAAAACTTTTGGGGAAGCCCAGAATCGGCGAGCATCGTGCGCGCAGTATCCAAGAGGGTGCGCATGGAGCGCTCCGCTTTCCCATTTTGCTGGTGGGCGTATGGGGTAGTAAAGTCAAGAACCAAACCGTGTTCTTTTACGTACTCGTCCCATGACGTGTTACACCACTCTCTTCCCATATCCAAACGAACCCGCTTCAGCTTTTTGCCCGTCTGCCTCTCCGCTTGGTGATGGAAGTCTCTGAACGCTCGCAATGTGGCATCCGCTGACTTAGAGGACAAGAAATATACCGAACGATATGCTGTGGCGCCGTCAATAATCAGCATGAAGTACTTGGCGCCACCAGCTGACTGCGTCGAAGCTGGCCCCCAGATGTCGATGTATACGCGTTCGAGTGCCTCTTTCTCGCTGGTAGTAGAATCCCCAAAAGGGTGAGCGGTATGAGTCCCGTAGATACAGTCTTCACAGAGAGCTTTCATGTCAGCAGGTCCATAGACGTCCATTCCATCTACTAGCCCGCCTTTGATCATCCCCTTCAGTGAATCCACTCCCGCATGTCCCAGTCTCCGGTGCCATATATCGAAGCCCACAGCCTTCCGCTTGGACTGAAATGTATTTGCCTCAGTGTGTTCTCCATCGGTTGTCGGTATGACATATAGACCGTTCCGTCGAACCGCAGTAAGAACGGTCACACCATCACTCCTTTTAACTTTCGCTGAGTCGCCTTCAAAGCAGACATTCATCCCTCTATTAACCAGTTTGGACACAGATATCAAACTGGAGCGAAGATGTGGTGTGTGTAATGCATCTGACATCAAGATTTTTGACGATCTTCCATCTATAGTCGTAGTGAATGTGGCCGTACCACTGCCCTCGATGGAGAACGTCGAGCCCTTTCCAGCGGAATTCCCTGTACGTGGTGGCGAAATGGATTCATAAGTCGAGAAGGACTGTCTAGCGATAAAACAGTGGTCGCTAGCACTGGAATCAAGGAGGATATAGGCTTCGTTGGCAGTAGTATTGACATTTAGGCATAGAGGTATCAACGAGGTATCGTCCTTATTTCCATTCCCCATTATATCTCTCACATCAACCGTTCCAAATACCAGATCGGGTTTACACGGTCTGGCAATGGAGGACGTATGGTTAGGCAGATGTGGTAATTGGTCTGGTGGAGAAGGTACCTCGCGATTGTCGGTGTTGGCATCAAAAGGAATATGAGTGACGAGTGCGAACACCTGTTCACTGTCCTCGCTGACAGCATTGGCCGAAGTCTGCTGGTTATTGCCAGTGCTTTTGTTGGCTGAATTCTTCCTGGTGTTCCGTTTGCCGAAACCGGGAGGGAATTGCCCAGCTTTTCCCCCTCCGGGCCAGTAGCAGTTCTCGATCCCATGCCCACGCCTGTTACAATTCGGGTTGGTGCATACGCGGGCGCTATTGGCATTTGATATTCCATCAGCACGGAGAGCCGCGGTGGTAGTTTGTGGGTTCACGACACGATCTCGGCTAACCCTCGCCCAGTGGGTCATGAGTTGATTTATAGCATCACGAGAAGTGGAGGTAGTGTATAATGTAGCGACAATGGAGTCCCAGGAACGAGGGAGAGCGTTGAGGATTATCATCCTGAAGGAAGGATCATCGATTTTTGCTCCCAAAGCCGTAGCGTTTGACCATTTGGTACGAAGTTTAGATATGAATTCGACAAAGTCCTGACCGTCACTATAGGTCATGTTGCGTAGGTCCTGTTCGGCGTTTGCCAGTGCTACTTCTGATGCAACCTGGTAGCCGTCCGTATAGGATTTCCAGGCATCAGCAGCGCTGCCTTGAATGTTAATGCCAAGACCCAGGGGGTCAGTGGTGTTGTATATGAGTAGACCCATAGCCCAGGCGTTACGAACCCTCCATTCAGCCGGAGTGGGGGTTGTGGACTCCCAAGGAGTTTCCGAAGTTTGGACAGGGGTAGTAGCCGTCGCGGTAGTAGTAGCCGGAGCTGTAGGGGTTGGTGGTGCAGGTGGTGCAGCGGGGACTGCAGCAGGGTTCGAGATCGTTCCATCGAGATATCCAGATACGCCTCGCAAATCGGCTGCTATCTGGATCAAGCCCTTCCACGTCACCCAGTTCATTCCGTTGAACTTTGCGCTATCGGCAAAAATCGGGGGGGCGCTCCCACCGGTGTTGGACATGTTGTGGTTTCGGCAAAGAAAGTAAGTGGTTTGTAAAAAAATTCTTCGTTGATGTAGTCTCACAGACCGGGGCCCATAACCTAAAGAAGTTACAAGCTCAGTGTCAACGAATGTAACGTCGACCACTCTAAGAATAGTATTCACCTAAAGAAGTTACAAGCTGATAACGGTAAGTACTAGGAAAAACATTTCGGTACAAATAACTCACCTCAGTGTCAACGAATGTAACGTCGACCACTGAGGTGCAGAAACGGGTGGCTGTAGATAAAAAGTCCTCGGCATGAGGCGGCAAGTAAAACTGTATAGTACCGACTAGATAGCTGTATAGTTTTAGGAGCAGAACTTAGAATGTAGAATTGCAAAACGGCGGAAAGTCAAGAATGTAAAGAGAAATAAAAATAGAGTTGTAGAAATAAAAATAGAAGTGAATGGGCACACCGAGATGGTTGCCGAAGCACCTTCAATAAGACAATTCATTCATAAATGTCAAGGTCTCGCTGAACCATTTGTATGGTATTTCTATACACATATTTTCAACATTTCACTCATTCCATTACAGGAGCTTGGAGACGAAAGCAAACAACATCGTAAAGTCCCGAAGTATGTCCTACTTGGCTACGGGGCCGCAACTGTGTTGGCAGTAATGGCGTCTCGCGAACAATATTATGAGACAATAGAAGGGATCGGTGTGGAAACGTTGGGTGGAGTAACCATCTACACATCTGGTATGCTTGCCTATATATAAAGAAATTCATCCTGCCTTGCACAAATGTATTAGTACGCCCGCTTCAAAGACACGAGTGACAGCTCAATTCATGTGGACCATCTATTTGTATACCAAATAAGTACACAATTTCAAATACTATAGCGATACTGTATCTAGATGTTTGGCGGTATTCGGCAGGAGGAAATACAGAGGACAACTAAGTAATAAAACACAAATCACCAACCCGATATATTTAAAATGCTTTCTAAATGACCTTGGACATCAGCAACACTCCCTGCGCTTTGCTCCAGTAGTACTCCTTCCTCACTAGCCACGGATTTGTGCATCTCTATTCTCTTAGACTGAGCTCAGTCGTAGCTGAGACAACGCCTCTGAACTGGCCACCTTTGTTGAGTGCGTTGGTCAGGGTCTGTTCACGGAAAACTATCCCGATGGTTCTTCTGTTTACGGGGGGTGTCTGCGGAAGCGCTAGGATTGATAGATGGCAGTCTGGGGGACGTTGAGAGGGGTTCGTCTTGTGGAACTTTAGAGAGCATGATTATGAGTTTGAGCAATTGATAGATTTGATTGTTGAACGAAGATCGTGGAACTGTTGATGTTATGATGGCGGCAGTGAAGGAGAAGGATAAGAAAGATGCGGTGGATGATAGCGTGGCATAGGAGATATGGCTGCATTGAGAAGACCTGCGGAAGATGGTACCTGCCAGTTCGGTGGTCGAGTATCTAATGAGACTGGGGCGCTTAGCATGGATAAGTTGATGGGTGGGTGACTACCATTTTGAAGATGTGGATTGGGGTTCTGGAAATGATTAGGTTCAGAGTAATGTGAGCGAGGTAAACAAGTATACCTGCTGGGGCCATTCAATGATAGATTTGATGGAGTAGTGAGTCCGATTTTGAAGGAAATCCAACACAAAAGATGGACAGGGCGCGTGTGATGCAGATAGTGAGGCAGCCTTGGAGAGCGAGCTGTACAAGTACAGGATCCTGAGAATGGTCCCTGCTGGCGAGGATGCGTGCTAGACTGGAGCCAAGGCGGGCAGAGGTGTCATGCATGGCTTGGATGAGACGAGAGGATGACGGGCGGGCATGGCGGTCAAAGTCCTTGGTTGCTCCAGCAGCGGACTGGAGGATCTCAGAGGTGATGTCGTGGACGGCCTAGAGGATCTGGGCACCGGGCCAGTTGTCGGTGCAGGTGAAAGAGCGTGGGTAATTTCCAACAGGGGACGAGAATGATGAGTGAATGGAGTGAATGGCGGCGGCGGAGGAGGAGGAGGAGGAGGAGGATGTGATATAAAAGGGTGACAAGAGGGCATTGCGGTCAAAGGCCTCGGTTGCTCTGGCAGCGAACTGGAGGATCTCAGAGTTGATGTCAAGAACGACCTAGGGGGATCTGGACGCCGGACCAGTTGTCAGGTGAGAAAGTGCGGGTAATTTCCAACAGAGAAAGAGAATGAGTTGAGTGAAAGAGAGTGGGTGGCGGCGGAGGAGGATGAGAATAAGCGGGCAAGCTCCACGTCCTTGAGGGTGTTGTAGGCGTTGTGAATGAATATTCGGTACTGGGGCTCAGTGGTCAAAAACTACAATGACAGCTAACAACTCTGAAGACAATCGTAGCATATTGAGTGCCGCCGGGATGATAGGCTCGATGGGCTTCAGTAGAGGGGTTCACAGCGCGCGTGGTGAGCAATTTTTCCTGCTCTGAGGGAGGAGTCCTTGGCTGACTGTTAGTGGTCCTGGTCAGGAATCACCTGAAAGGGACAAGTTTCCGTTTGAGTCAGGCCCTGGCCTATTCCATTAATGGGAAAGCTGTTCGGAGACAGCTCAGGTCAGGCTCAGGTGATCCTTTATGCACTATCTTAGCCCCGATTAATTATGAGGGGGTAAAAGACATGGACCTCATGGACATCACCGGGTGCTTATCCATGTTGTTCATATTTTAGATGATAGCATGTGAGTAAAATGGTCGGAACAGATGTTCACATGTGGCAATTGTTTCGGCCGGATACTGATGTCGGGGGAAGAAAATAAAAAATTGTTTCTCACCAACTTCCAAATCGAGTCCTACGCTCAGGCAGAGCCTAGTTCTCACAGGTTCTCTTCAATAAGTTGGCATCATGAAGCAGTTTTTCGAATGACAATAAGAAAGACATTTTCTTCGTTCTGATGAACAAACCATGCCCAAATGTTTCTGAAAGCGGAAAGAACATCAGACATGAAACATGAAACATGCGTATAAACAGTGCATCTATAAGTATCAACACATACAGAGGGGGAAATCCCACAGATCACCGTGATGTCAATCCTGTCCATCATGTTCTTGATGCAGAGGAGGTCCGCGTTCACAGAGACTTAACTTGAATTGAGCTGGCACAGGATCTTATTCTCTTCTGACCCCCTCCTTCACACCAGCCATCACGCCTCTGAGGAATACATGTTATGAGGACAATGATAATGCATCCAGAGTTGGAACATGCATTTGACACAGGAGTATCGATGCAAGAAGGTAAGGCCTGAATTTCTTTTGCGGCGGCAGCCTCTAGCCTAATACTTCCATGCATAGTGATTGAAATTTTTGCGAAATACTATTGCGGTCCGGAGGAGAAGAGTATTGATTATAGTTCATGGGAGGGGGATATCCCACACGACAGCTCCAAATTCTGGGACAATTGGCATCCTTGTGAGTGCTATGCGCAATATACCAGTGTGAGATTGCTGCAGTGACTAATAGAAACAGTATTTCACAGCTTGTCTGTCTACGAAGTCGGAAGGAGGTCTATTAACATTAGTGACCCATCCTTGAGCATTCATAGAGCACTCACTCGAGATGTCATCTCATGGCTCTGTGATTCCAAGAGAAAAAGTAACATTTATCTCATTAACGAGTCATGGATGCCAGGTGAGGATGACAAAGGATATTCTAGGGCCGCTGCCATGGGCAAGATTTGTTCTCATGCTCAGCGATTTGGGCATTCATTCTATGCCGGACCACCATACGGAAGAATTTCCAAGATCGGACAGCTTAGCGCTGAGCTTGCAGCAGCATATCCTTCATACCGCCACATTCTCACCCAAATTTTGATTGACTATCCTGGAATTTATGACCTATCACATCGCTCCCTGTTCAAAAAGTTGATACACGAGCCATGGAAAGCAGTCCAACACCGCCATCCTGTATACATCACTGCACCCCCTGTGGTTGTTGTTTACTGCCATAAACCATACGCCGAAGCCCTCTTTCACTCAATCTGTGAATTTGGCTCATCATCACATTCCTCGCCATTACTTTGAATCATTTCAATTGGTCCTAAGTTCAAATTCAAACTTCCCATGCAAGGCCTTGTTGAGCCATTCACGCCTCGTTATGTAAAACCCCAGGTTTGCTATAACGAAGGCTTGGTGGATGCAGAACTGACTCTCAATCACAAGTTTGATGCCCTGCGGCATAAATACAATCAGACGTTTGGTCACAACGAAGTGTGGCCATCGGATCAACAGATAGCGCAGTTAGCCAGGGTTGTTTTGGGGGTCTTCGAGTTCATCGACGTTATCATCCAATTCATCGACTGGGAGGGGGATGGTGGACCACGGGCACACTTGGAGACGTTGCTGGGATACATGGTTGATTCCCCTCCACCTTTGGATGAGCAACGGTATCGCGCTCTTGATCATTTCTACACTCGTGCACTCTCCAGTATTCCTCCAGATGTGTTTCTTGATGTGAAAGAGGCTTTCAGTATCATTCGTTGGGAAATCTGGCGCTTGAAACTCGTTCAATTGCTCAGTTTGCTTTCCTTTAGATTCGGCACATTCCTTCCATATTTTCACCGCTTGGTCTCACTACGGAGATACCATAACAAAAACTCATGCACAGAGCATTTCAGGTGCTTTATCGAAGACTCGAAACGGTCAGGCCAATTTTATACTCCTAAATCTGAATCCTGTCTTCGAGTATACCAAGCCTGGCTGAATTCTCTCAGTCATTCATCGGACCTCCGTATCATATTGAAGCCTCCAGTGTTACAATTTTCTCAAGCTGATCTGACGGAAGCCGCCAAGCAACTTGGGGACCTCAGGCATCTGGCTCCATTACGTGTATGTGATATGCAAATGGCGCGAGCAAATAAGGCATTGTTACGCGGTTTTGATTTTTGTTGCCTGGCACACAACTGTGATAGCATTCATATAGAATTTTTCGCCGATTTAATCAGTGATCTGCATAGAGTGAGTCTGGTATTTGAGTTAACAATGTACAGCTAAACAAAAAAGTATAGTGGGACGAAGCCGACTGTGAAAACTCACCAAAGATTGTTCGTGTTGAGCCTGTGAGTACTCTGGATGGACAATTCATTGATAGATGCCAAGGCCTCGCTGAACCATATGTATGATGTTTTTGCCTACATACCTCCGAAATCCCACTCATTCAACTACAGAACCTCAGGGGTAAAACTGAACTGCCGCTTACAAATGCGAAGTACGTCTTACTCGGCTACGAAGGCGAGACTGTGCTGGCTGTAATGACGCCTCGGAAGCAATATCATAATGTCAGGGGAAACGCAAGGGTCGTTACAGAAGAGGTCCCAGTCACTATCTACACATCTGCTATGCTTGACTATATGTAAATAAACTCATCTTGTCTTGCGCGAGTGCATAAGTAAACCAGCTTCAAAGATTTCGATGGCTTATTTGGACCACAGTGGGTTGATATGTCAAATATATATGTATATAATTTCAAATACAATAATGGTATATAGAGGGCTACAGCAAATGTGCGGAATCCACATGTGGGCGCGGATAAATGCGGACTGATGCGGGAAGGGTGCAGGTAGATAGTAAACACGCACTAACACATAATAAGAACTGAGGCTTGCTCACATACTAAATCATAAGCGCTTGTCACTTACATACCTATAAAGGACCTTAGGCATCAATAAAGTATGTTTTGTGGGCACCACACATGGCACTGAAGCTGAGCCAATGAGGATTCCGCACAGGTGGGCAAGGGCATGTGCGGGGCCACGCGGACCAATGAGGATCGACACAGGCTGTACACGTATAGTGTGCGGGTGACGCGGGCGGGCTGAAAAAGTTACTGACCCACGCGGATAGGACGCGGGCATCTCCAGAATGGCACGACATAAGGGCTGTCTCCTCGGGGTGCCAGGCAGATAGATGTGTGGAATATGGATACTACCCTGTGATCTGACACTGTGAGTGGAGGAGTGGAAAGACCTGGAGGCATTACCAGCTTGTGAGGCCATATGGAAAGCTAGTCTCAAAGCCATGGGAAATGCTGGTGAGGCTGGTAACGTAGATCTTTGCTTTTTTTCACCTCTGCTTGCTGCTGACTTTAGGTAGGGGAGGTGGGCACCACAGCAGGGGCAAGCCCAAAAGTGTCCCAAAGCATCTAACCATTCCCTTATATGATTGGTCGCGAAATGCATTTGGCACGGCCCACATACCTCCCAAACTCGGTGAAAGGTGGGGATTTTCTCAACAGTCAATGAGAAATGGGATGGTCAACGGTTTGCATTGAATTTTAAGGAGTTGGAGAAAGTGTCTGTGGCCTAATAACAGACATGTTGTGTGTTTATATATGGTCTATCTTTGATTGAGGGCCTCTCTACTCTCTTAATTACGCCACTATCAATCTATTCTTACTTTGACAATGCTCCCTAACCGTTATGTGATGGTGCCTGACGTTATACAGGCATGCGGCTGCAACGCGGACTCGACCCCTTGACATATGCCTTTGCGGTCAATATGCGGACAAGATACGGGATATGGCCCGCGTGCATGTCCGCACTTTTCTGCGAGCCCGTATATAGATGCTCTCCAGAACAACTTTAAGTATCAACAGCACTCTCTGCTCTAGCAATACTCCCTCCTCACTAGCCACAACTTTCTGTGTTCCCATTCTGGCCACCTACTTAGACCTAGTAGGTTGTAGCGAAGACTGTGCATTTTGGGTTGAATGCATCGATCATTGTCCATCCGTGGAATAATGGTCCTGGCAGCTTCCTATTGACGAGAAAGATATAGCGATAGGTGCTGTTGAAGCAGCTTAATTGTTACAGTCAATAGCTAGTAGTGCAAAGGAGGTCAAGAGGATTCCTGGTATGGGACCTTGGAAGACCGATTTGGATAGTTGGTGGATTCAATCCTTGAACCGAGATTGTGTGCCGCTGAGATGGTAGTGAAAGTGGGGAACGAGAGAGATGGGGTAGATGGGAACGAAGCATACGATATAAAGTGCACAAGACCAGCAGGTGTTTGTCACTTCAGTGGTGGAGTATTTGATGAGGCTAGGGTACATGTCGTGGATATGCTGGAGACTAGGTAAGTGCAATTTTGACTTTCTGGCAATTATTAAATTCAGAGTAAGTGGAGAGAGGTAAAGAAGCATACCTGCTAGAGTTACCCAATGATGATAGAAGTAGTGTGTCCAATTTTGAAGGAAATCCGACGTAAAAGATGGACAGGGCACATGTGATGTGGATAGGGAGGCAGCCTTGAGTGGTGAGCTGCATGAGAGTGGGATCCTGAGAGTTGTCCCTGTCGGCAAGGATGCATGCTAGGCTGAAGCCGAGGCAGAGAGAGGTGTTGTACATAGCTTGTATGGCACAAGATGACAGATGCGCATTGCGGTCAGACATGACTGCTTTGATTACTTTGGCTCAAGCTGCAGAATCTCAGAGTTGATGTCGTGGACAGCTTGGAGGATCTGAGTGCCGGATTAGCTGTTGGTGCAGCTGAGAGAACGCTTGTAAGCTCTGACAGAGAGTAAGAACAGGTTGTCAAAGTTCGCAGTGAGAGAGAAGGGGCTGGAGCGGGAAACAGGAAACAGGAATGACTGGGCGACCCTACTCCTGAACCTGTTGAACTCTGCATCCTTGAGCCTCAAAGTTCAGGCAGTTGCGCTCGAGGATTCAAATATTCAAATTCCAGGCAGGTTGCGGTCACGTGGCACAGCCTTGTTCGCGTTTCTGCCATCACATTGCAGACCAATTCATGTATGAGCCTATCACTATGTGTCAGTTAGCCAGCATAGTGCTGCCCCTGATATATGTTTGCAGGTGTAGAGCCGAACCTCCAGATAGCCCATGCCTCAACTCGAATGATACAACCCACTAAGCCGCTGCAGTGCAAAGGCATGTTCCAACTTGTGAATGCCATGACCACCCTACAATGTCATAACAGGGTATTCACGCATACAATGTGGCAAAAATGTGGCAACGTTGTTTAAGATGAATTTCAATTGGCTATTGGGATCATCAGGATGCCACATTTGCCACATTTCTTGTAGATTCTTAGAAGTCAAGAAGCTGTAAGGCGACTGAAGCGCATCTATTAGTGTATCAGAAGCCATACAACTCACGTGCGTCTATTGGTGCGCAAGAGAACAAGCAGTTTCATTGCACACCCATGGGGATCATGATGAGTACAACATGCTTGGAATAAATCTTCTGATTTTGCTTTCCATAGTGCAGCGATTTGAGGTAGAGGATCCTAAAACTAAAGCAAGTGTCATTAGTGATATACAAGGATGACTCACTGATAGAGGTATGCAACAAACCTCTCACCCTTTTACTCGACTAGGGGGTTGCTTGAGTGCGTGGTGAACAATTCTTCCTGCTCCGAGGGAGAAGCATTAGGATGACTATCGGAGATCATGAGATCACCCAAAAGGGACTCATCTTCACCTGAATCAAGCACTGGCCTATTCCCTGGATGGGAGAGCTGTTCTAGACAGCTCAGGTGATCCTTTATGTGCAATCTCCGCCTCACTTAGTTACAGGGAGTTGAAAAGATGGGCCTCGTAGACATTATTGAGTGTTTTTCCATGCCATTCATGTTTGAGACGAAAGTGCGGAGGCGAGTGACATGATCGGAGCAGGTTTTCGTGGGTCGAACCATTTCTCACCAACTTCCAAATCTAGTCGACCTACGTCTAGATCAAGCCTAATTTGTTCTCGCTGCTTCTCTTTAACAGCATCAAATCAGCAGTTTCGAGTTTCTAGAATGACAAAAAACAACTTCTCAATCTCTTCTGCTGTTGAAGCGTTTTGCTTCTTCTTTCTCATGACTTGAAACCTGTGTCCGGATGTTTTTTAAAGCAGTAAGAGCTTCAGACATCAGAAATGTGTGTATAAACAGAAGTTTTCTATAAGTATGACCGGATATAAAGGTGGGGGGGACAATACTGATTCTGTTCATCATTTTCTTGGTGTACAAATCGTCCGTGGTCAGAGAGACCTAGCTCGGATCAATGCAGCACAGGATTCAATCCCGTTCCCACACTTTTCTTCAATCCATACCATCACGCCTTTGAGGAATACCATATATTTGGATCATGATGATGCACCCAGAGTTGAAGTATGCATTTGACATGGGAGCATCAATGCGAGAAGGTAAGGTCAGCATTTTTTTGCTGTGACCAGTAGCTTTAAACTTCAATGGATAGTGATTGACATTTTTGCAAAATATTATCACAGTCCGGAGCAAGAGTATATTAATTACCTCTACATATCGAATTTCAGACACAACAGTCCCAGATTCTGGGACGATTGGCATCCTCGTGAGTGCTATACTCTACATCAGGAAAGTGGGAAATGGTGAAAAATGTATTTTTTTAATACTATATTATACTATATTATGCACTATTAAACTAAATCGGTCAATTCAGCTAACATAGGCCAATGTTAAACTGCTGGTCTTGACACCCTGATTGACTATCCTTAATTATACACAAATTATCCCTAAATTTGACACTTACGTGTCATCAGACTGAATAAAACTCAGTTGAATTATCACACTTGTAGCTCAAATTTATTTGGTATTATTCAAAGTTATCACTATTTTTTGACGTCGTTTATCCTGGGTGTGCATCAATTTGATTAATAGTATTGACTATAGTTGTTCATGATCAGCCAATTATTTGAGTCAACGAAGCATCAATTATCATTCTGACAAGTCACGAGACGAAACTACATAGAGATCGGCAACAAAATAGAGATCAGCAACAAACTAGAAATCGGCAACAAACTACAATTCTTGTGACACATCTGGATTAATGAGGGTATTAGAGCTACCAGCTGAGGCAGTAGAAGCAACCTCGGTGTCAGTGGGAATATCCTCCATGTGATCTATGTCAACCACCCGATTAATTCCTTCCACTATTCCTAAACTGGTGGTTGTATTGGTGCTGACGTACGATTAAGTAAGAGAACTAATAGTTTATTAAATCACATTACCAGCATTGATTATAAATCCGGTGCATCATGACATGAAATTTCGTTGGTGCCTTGTCCTTGATACTAATGAGCCAGTTTTTGTGTCCGTTAAAAACATCCTCGGCGAGATCAATGACAAAATCAGGTCCAATGTGAATACCAGTAGTCCAGTCAATAATGGAAAAATGAACTTGTGTGAAGGTCAGTAAGTTCAGGTACATGCCTATATAAGACTTACTGCAGTCAATATGAGAGCCAATACTGAGGCCGGAATTTCCCTTTGATCAGGGTACTGAGCAAGAGTGGATATGAAAATATCAGGATGTTGATCTCCAAGTGACAAAGAATGACCCGTATTATTGAATAAGAATTTTACCAGGGTCCGGATAATAGAAGGATGCTCATAGGGTCAGCTCTTTATGGGATTGCTGTTCTAGTATGATGTTAGCTATGTATAATTCTTAGCGCATTAGCCATTCCATACCTCCTGAGGAAAGATATAGGCTGAGTCTCGAAGAAGTGCATTAGCTAAGCCTTTAATTGTATGGATACTTGCCATCGGGTTTTCAAACCCGAAGCTTGCCCCAACAAGGGGGGCAGCAATCTTCTTGACCTTGCTGCGATGTAAAGCCAAATGGTGATTAACCTATGAGGTAATTCAGTATTTATATGAAAATGTAAATTTTATATTCACGTACCATCTGCACAGCATACATGTTGAACCTTCGGTCTTGCTTCAAATGGTGAGCTATTTCATGAAATGATGCATTGTGTGCGACATTGACAAGTATTGATGTGAGAACTGTGAATTCACTGTCGTTCACAAGGAAAAAACCTTGTTGGAGGCACATTCTTGTTGCTTGTGTAACACCCTGAGAAAGAACGTCGTGCAGGGGTTGAGGCTGGTCATTCACAGTGATAAGGTGCTGGCCGGGTCTTGGTAGCATAAAGTGAGCCTCAACAGGCCATTGTGCGTTGATGGCCTAGGAAATAATAAACAATTGATAATAGTGGTTTAAACGGTACTCACAGTTTGCAGATCAATCAAAGGCTTCTGATCCTTGGGCTCGTTGTCCTTGGGCCAATGTGGAATCTATATTAGTCAGTATGATGTTCAGAGTAAGTGAATAGATGGTTACCTTGGAGCGATATTGGTTGTCCTGCCTCGAGCCCCTGTTGGAGGTTGAAGCTCCGCTGGGGGTATGGTGTACTTGGATGAGCTCAGAGCCAAATTGTGAAGCAGCCTGCGTGGGTGCGAGGAGGTCAAGGTCCTCATCCTCACTCTCATCTTTGTCGGGCTCGGTATCGTTACCGTCACCTTGAGCTGACTTCTCATCATCAGATGAGTCAGACAATTCGAAGAGCGGCGGTGGGCGCGGTGGAACAGCTGCCTGGGCAGCCTTCTGATGTGCCGCTGTGGGTGTCTTCTTTGCCCGAACATCTTTCAAAAAATTGAAAGGATATCAGCAATGAACAACCCGATGCAGGTCTGAGTGAACTTACTCCGACCTTGAGTTTGTGGGTTGTCTTCGAGAGGCGAGTGCGCTCGCTTCTTTGCCTGGGTCCTTTGATTTGAGACATTGCCAAGTTCTTGTTTGCGAGCTCAAGTCCTGTGACACAAACCAGTGGCCTCAGTAGAGGCAGCAGTAGATGGCATGGCGATAATCAAAAAGAAAGTAAAGCCACGCACCGACATAAAAACTTGCACGTCTCTTATACTGGGTCGACGACTCGACAAATTTGTATACCACCATTCGATGCTGACATGGTGTGACTGTGGAATGCACAGTGGTATGGAGCCCCTGCTTTAGCCTGACAGCAGGATTTATGATTGAAAAAATGCCGTGAAGTCCTGACGGCCCCGAGGCCGGTGTTACCAAGGCCAGTATACCGTTGTTCTACTTGTGTGAGCATGACTCAAGAAATAGCTTGTCCAACTCACCGATTATACCTTTGAGCAGCAACGTGTTAGGACAATGATTTGTCCTGCATGTAAAACCAATGTCCGACGTCGTGGGCTGCAGAGCCATCTTCGAAGCGCTAAAAACCATCGATGTCAGCAGTATTTTGAACATGAAGCTAGACAACTTGGCGAAAATTGTATGGGGGAGGCAGACGAACGACCACCGCATAGGTTCTACTTCCACGATAAGAGTTGTATCTGACAGACCAATGTTAGTTTTCGATGCAACAGGTGATATCTTTGGAGATTATCATACATACCTCCATGGGGATCATGATGAAGGCGAGGAAATGGACGTGGATGCAGGAGAACCCACTGCAAACACAGATAGTGATGGCCTTGAAGATAGCAATGACTCTGAGGGAGGTCACATTAGTGACCTAGACAGCATCGAGCCAGAGCAATTTCGAGTTGATGATGACAGCGACGAAGAAGATCACACTGAAGCTGACTTGGAGGATGAGGCGCGATGCAGGGTGTATGATGCGAGCTGTAAATTGTATGACCCACCGGTCATTTCTCGATTTCCAGGTGACGCAGGAAAGGTATATGGTCTTGAGCATTGGAACGGGGTGGGGGGATTGGGGGAATCAAACATGGATGAGACATATGCGCCATTCTCATCGAAGATGGAATGGGAAATCGCAAGGTGGGCAAAGGAGCGTGGCCCAAGCTCAACCGCATTCACTGATCTGACATCCATCGAGGGGGTAAGCGAATGTAATACATCCCTGGTGCAGTGCAAACAACTCACCCTAATCATACCCCACAGGTTGCCAAACAGCTGAATCTCTCCTTCAAGTCGTCTGTTGAACTGAATAGTATCATCGATGAGAAGCTGCCAAACGCACGGCCTCCATTCACACGTCATCAAGTTCTAGTGGGCTCCAAATTATGTGACATTTATTTTCGAGACATTGTTCAGTGTCTCCAGGTGATCCTATATGACAATAGGCTCTCACCGCATATGATCTTCGCTCCAGAGAAACACTACACAGACAACTCAAAAGCAACTAGAATGTATCATGATATGTATACGGCAAAGTGGTGGTGGGCAACACAGGTGAGTTTCTTGAAGTATCCTGGTCGTCTCATCAGTGACTGATATTTCACAGAAAGCAATCGAGAAGGACCTACATGGGGGTTCGATCATCCCAGTGATAATATCAACAGACAAGACGCAACTCACGTTGTTTCGCAACAAGAGCGCGTACCCGGTTTATCTCACAATTGGGAATGTTCCAAAGGAAATTCGACGTAAGCCATCAGCACGTGCTTACGATGAAGAGACTAGATCGGTGTGAATGTGGAAAAATAAAATATAAAAATATAAATCGAATGCGAATGCAACCCTTTGAATTACACCGAGTCTCGAGTGCAGTTCGTGGGGAGAATAAATCAGAAAGAAAGTGAAAATAAGAGTCTCGATTAAATATTAAATGAAAATAGGGGTAGAATAGAAATGTGAAACAAGTCTCGACTGAATAGAAACCTCTTCCAGACCTATGCCGTTTCGATTAGAACCTTCGCGATGACTGTCCTCAATAGAATGGGTTAGACACCTATCTAGGAGGGGTAGTGAGTCCGCCCTAGTGATGCCTCAACAAACTCGGAGAGCCTTGACCTGCCTTTGCACTTCGAGACAGACTGCAAGACAAGTCGAGCTAGCACCGAATGCTATCGCGATCCTATTAGACCAGTGAAGATACTCTCTCAAGCAGAACACAAGACCTTCCGAGTCGAGAAAGAACTTAAGAAATGCTTAGAACACTGCGAAGTTTAACCAAACTCGATTTCACTCGCACAGCGCTTGGGCAAAGATTCGATTCCGAACCTCGTCCTCGACTGGCGACTATATACGATACACAATAAAAAACTGAGACAAAATAAACAAATATGAAACATTTAACCAAGTCCGTATCCAGCGCTGAATGGGTATAGTCTCCTCGACTCATCTTTCTCCACCAATCAACAGTCTCCTCAACCGAACATCGCACTTGTCTAATCTTCCACTTCTCATTGGCTGACAAGTTTCCAACCCTAGACCCTAGTCCTAGAAACCCTCGAGACTCACCCCCACTGATCAATCCGTCGATAAGATGTCCTCGATTAGACTAAGTCTCTATCTCGCCGCTAGTTGCTTCGAGATTATCATCATCGCTACCCAATCTAGAGTCTCGACCGATAATTCTGACAGTCCTGCTTCAGTTCATTTCAGTCTCGACCTGTGTGAGCCATCTACTTTCTAGCCCTTTCCCTATTAGGCAGGTAGTAGTCATAGATTCGGTTTAGCATAAGGTCCGCTAAAGGAACCGCATCCCGCTAAGTCCTCGAGCCATCCTATAACTAACCTCGACGATATTTTCCAATAAAGTCTCCCTAAGCTCAGTCTCGAGACTTCCATTTTAAAGTCCTCGAACACGATTATATTCCCCCTAGCAGTACGGTTTTCCTGCTAGGAATCGCGGATGCAATCTCGACTGAATCCTAGTTCAACCCACCTTCACACATGCCCTCGACTGATCTTATTACTAACGGGGTGACCGATTGCTCATTCTCGAGCCTAATACGTACACCTAGCCGCATTAAACGTATATTTTCACGCGTAAAACGGCTGGGGCCGTAACAACGTGCTTCTGGGTTACTTGCCAACAACAAAACTTGAAAATGTCTCAAATAAGGCCTTGCGTCGGCACATGCTTGCAAATTTGTACCATTCATGTATGGGAGAAATTCTCCAGCCTCTGGAAAAGCTAGGAGCCCAAGGGATGCTCATGGCAACGGCTGACGGAAGGCTTCGCCGGATGCATCCAATCATAGCAGCATTCGTTGGTGATTACCCTGAACAGGTACTTACCACTTGTTCATATTCAGGCGATTGCCCTTCCTGTGACATGGCTCACAATAATCTGGGAGGTCCTCATCTTGGGCAACCTCGGGATCTTGACCATGTACTCAACGTTTTATCGTCGTTTGACAATGACCCATCAGACTTTATCAGCCAATGTAAACGTTCTTGCATGAAGCCAGTGATCACACCGTTCTGGCGTCCTTTACCTTATTTGAACATCTACTCCTTGATAACACCCAATGTGCTGCATCAGCTTTATCAGGGATTGATAAAGCATGTGGTCAGCTGGCTTATCAAAGCCTTTGGTCCACTGGAAATCAATGCCCACTGCTGTCGACTCCCACCTAATCATAATATTCGAACGTTCGTCAAAGGCATCACTGCCTTATCACATGTTTCTGGCAAAGAACATGACCAAATGTCTCGCATCCTCATGGGACTTGTTGTTGGCATGCAGCTCGGCAATGGCCAGTCGGCTGTTCGGCTTGTCCATGCTGTCCGTGCATTACTTGACTTTCTTTTTCTCACGCAATATCCAGTTCACACCGACAAAACATTGGACCTCCTTCAACACGCACTCAACCGCTTCCATGAAAACAAGGATATTTTCATTGACATCGGTATCCGCAAGGACTTCAACTTACCGAAGCTCCACTTTGCACAACATTATGCTCAGAAAATCCGATTTTTTGGCACAACTGACAATTTCAATACCGAATACACAGAGCGTTTACATATCAATCTAGCGAAGGATGCCTATCGAGCCACTAACCGGAAGGATGAATATTCTCAGATGACAACATGGCTGGAACGAAAAGAGAAGATACTCCAGCATGAGCATTTGATCCAATGGCGACTTGGTAAAGTCACCCCACCCCATATCTCTTCCTCTGAATAGATTACCCCAGGCCTTTCAATCAATAGAACTATCCATTTGTCCGAGTGCCCAAGTACAAGACGAGTTTCCCTTGACGACCTCATCACTAAACATGCAGCAACCTACTTTCACAAAGCTTTTTCACGCTTTGTAACACTTTTACACTACCCAGCAATCACCTCAGCCCAACTTGAACATGCAATTTGGGGAGTCAAAATGCCAATGCAAAATTTTTGGCTATGGCATCGAATAAAGTTCCTTTCACTCGATCCTTTTACTCAAATGACAAGTACAGTCAATGCAATCCACGCCAACCCAAAAACACAGCAGTTTGATACCGCTTTGCTTCGGATACACAACAATCTTGAAGGGATACACAGTATATCATTCCTTCTCTTTTTCGTTGCCAACTGCTCATCCTTGTTCCTAGGTTTTTGTGTTGGACGTATTCGCGCTATATTTTCAATGCCACCCAGAATCCGGCAGCTTGTATTTTGTGAATGTGTTGTCCCGGATCACCTCGTTTATGTAGAGTGGTTCACACAGTTCACCTGAACTCCTGATGCACACCACCAAATGTACAAGGTGTCTGTAGAACATGATCGCTCAAGTCCATCAACAGCTGGGATTGGAAGTATAGTGCCATTGTCAGACATTGTCCGAAGTGTTCATCTTTTCCCGGTCTTTGGTGCCTTTGCACCTGTTGAATGGACATGAGACAACATATTAGATCAATGTAGCTCGTTCTTTGTAAACCCCTTTACTGACAGGCACTTATATCGTCTTATGGGATAGAGACTACAGATGTACTCTGCATAATTCATAATGTGTTGCTAGCAAATATTGTGTGATCCTCTGCCCGAAGTTTAGACACAATTGTGTATAATATTGACTATTTTAGTAAGCCGGTTTGAACTTGATGGACTTGGCAATGCGTCAATAACAATACATATACTCTAAAAGTGTTAACAACGTTATATTATCCCATATTTACATGAATTATTCAAATTTGTCATTCTCCCGTTTCCCTGATGTACATACCAGTCTGAGATTACTGACAAGCGGAAATAGTATTTCGCAATTTGGCCAGTAGTTATCCAGTCGGAAAGAGGTGGAGCGACATTATTGAACCGTCCTTGAACATCCATAGAGCACTCACTTGTTGTATCCCGTTTCCAGAACTTTCCGATCATTCCCGACGTTTCCCTTTCTATCTAGAACGTTCCATTTCCATTTCCGGTATGTTCCAAGGTATCCCGCTGTCAAGTTTCCTTTCGATAGGATCCGCTTGGGACCGTTGTCTTTCGGGTTCCTTTATTTGGTAAGTCCGTTTCCCGGAACCGGTAGTGGTTGGCCGGTTATGCTGTAGTTCCCTTTCCGGAACTACGGTTGCGCTCCCGCGGTCGCTCTACGACCAACGCAACGCGGGCCGTAACTTTCCAATGGCCAACGTGACTATATCCGGATCGGTACTCATTCCTATTGCGATGCGATTGCTATATCTCTATTCTGACTCCTATTTCTATTTTCCGGAACTATTCCTTTTCCGTAATTTACTCCTGTATACCTTCATATATAAGTTCCGCATTCCTGTATCTATTCCTCAGTCTGAAATCAACTTAGATTCTATTCCCTCTCGATTCCTATCTTCCCGCTAAGTGTTCCGCAACTCACGTTCTATTCCACTATCGCTTTCTAGGCATCCGGAACCTGCTGGAGGGCACAGTGCGCCTTCACGTCGCTGAGGCCAACGCCTATCCCCAAATCGGAACCGCCTAGTTCCGACTCTGCGGTCGTAGTCTTAACATCACTCGGGATATCATCTCGTGGCTCTGTGACACGAGAAGAGAAAGTAACATTTACCTCATCAGTGAACTATGGGTGCCAGATACGGAGGACAACCTTGAAACATATTCTAGGGCTGCTGTCATTGGCAGGATTTGTTCTCGTTCATGACGATTCAGAAACTTGATGCATGAGGAGTACCGGTATGCTGAATGGAAAATCACACAGCTTAGCTCTCAGCTTGCAGCAGCATATCCTCCATACCGCCGCATTCTCTCCCAGATATTAGTCAACTATCCGGGCATTCGTTGCCTACCACAGCGCGCTCTCTTCAAGAAGTTGATCTATGACCCTTGGAAGGTGGTCCAACACTGCTATCCTGGATTCATCACCGCACCCCCTGTTGTCGTTCTTAGATATTGCGAACCATGGCCTGAAGGCCTATTTCGTACAATCTTGGAATTTGGCTCGCCACCGCATTCCTCACCATTGCTGTGGATCATTTCGGCCAACGAGCTCCGCGTCCTTGAGCTTGAGTGCGGAAAGGTCACGTGCTACAAGCCCCTGACCAGCCCGTTCTCATGGGCTCAATACAGTGGACTCCGACAACGTAGACAGGCCTAGCCCTGACTGGAAACCTTTGTACGTGACCCAGTTTTGCCAACTCTTCTTCTTTGAACTTTTTCCTTCTGACGACCCAACTCGCTCTGGCACATGATGCGAGAGATCTCAACATTTTTCTACAGCAGATGAAATGTGAAAGAAGCGTGCTTCAGTAAAACCAAAACCCTTGGTGTCTCGTGCACTATAACTTTATAGTGATATTAGATGATCTCATCAAGGTCTATACCAATTTACCACATCATAGCCCTACTTATAGTAAGATACTTTCATTAGTGCGTAGTTCGTAACTAATAAAAATTATATTCCAGAGTATCAAATGAGTGTTTCCGCTCGCTACTCGGTACTGGATAAGGAGGTAGGCAACGATCTAGATATGATCTACAAGATACCGTTATTACCAGCATCACAGTTGACTTACCCCGATGTAGAGTACAGACTCCGAAAAGATGGTTGTTGCAGCTTCTTTGTAGTTCAAGATTACCGCCACAGCCAGTAACCATATTGATTCTAAAGCATATGACTCAATAATCATAGACACTGGATTCAAATATCCAATAGATCCTTCACTTTTCCCTGATCCTACTGAATCATGACTCCGAAGGCCGATAGTATCTAATTTGGTTACTAAGAATAGGCAAACGTAAACTGATCTGGCTTGATCGGATTAATTTCAGTTCTCCGGCATCTCCTTCATCCCTACCATCACGCCTTAGAGGGATAAAACGATCTGGATCATGACGATGCACCCGGAGTTGGACCATGCGTTTGACACGGGAGTATCAATGCAAGAAGGTAAGGTCCGAGTTTTTTTTTACTGCGACAGGTAGCCTAGTATTCGAATGGATAGTTGTCAAAATCTTTGCAAAGCATCATCGCGGTCCAACGGAGGATCAGTATCGATATGATTGTTATTGGGATTCGGAAACCACGCACAAAAGCTCCAAATTCTGGGAACATTGGCACCCTCGTGAGTGCTATGCTCAATATACCAGTGCGATATAACCAACCGGTGGAGATAGTATTTCGCAAACTATATTTCTCTCTAGCTAAACGTTGGACTATTGATCATCATGGCCCATCCTCGAACATCCATAGAGCCCTCACTCAAGACGTTATCTCATGGCTCTGTGACTCCAAGAGAAACAGTAACGTCTATCTAATCAACGAACCATGGATGCCATGGCCGCCGATAGAGTCTACCGGAGATTATTCTAGGGCTGCTGTCATGGGCGGTATTTGTTCTGATGCTCACACGGCGGGCATTTAAATGTCCAATCCAAATTTGGATGCAACTGTCAAGTGACCTGTCCAGTCGATCGTCACTTGAGTTGTCAAGTCGGCCATTGGACCTTGGTCACACTAGTGTGACACCGCTACTTTTCTCGCGCTCTCCTTTCATTACGAGCGTTTCAAATTCTATGACTTTCAATGTTTCATCTCCTCTCTTGAACTATGTCTAGGCTGCCTCTGTTCTTCTGTTCTCTCTTGTTTGTTGATAAGGCAGCTTAAGTAATTTTCAAACTGTGACCTAGGCAAAGTCACGTTCCGCCTTTGTAATTTAAACTTCCTGAGTCTGATGCCTGCAGATCGGAGGCTTGTTTTTGCTGATGGTCTCAGTATTTGTGCAATTACTGTGACTAGGTACTCCTAAAGATCAAGTTCTGTGAACTGTACTATCATCCAAATCAATAAATGAGAAGAGGCAGACGACTTGCGACTGCGATATCGAGAAATTGTCACACAAGTGTGACCAATAACCAACTGGACAACTCAAGTGACGATCAACTGGACAGGTCACTTGACAGTTGCATCCAAATCGGGATTGGACATTTAAATGCCCGCCGTGTCAGCGATTCGGGCAATCTATCAATTTTCAACATGACGGCAGATATGTCAACATCAACCAGCTTATCGCCGCACTCGCATCAGCCTATCCTCCATACCGCCACATTCTTACCCAGATATTGATCAACTATCCTGGGGTTTGGGACCACCCACCACGCTCACTCTTTAAAAAGTTGATCCACGAGCCGTGGAAAGCAGTCCAACTTCGCTATCCTGAATACATTACGACACCCCCTGTGGTTGTTTTTTCCTACAATGAATCACATGTTCAAGAAGACCTCTTTCGCTTAATCTGCGAATTTGGCTCGCCACCGCATTCCTCACCATTACTTTGGATCATTTCAGTCGGTCCTGATTCCAAACTTCCCATCCGGGACCTTGTTGACCTATCAGTACCTCGTTACTTCCAAACACATGTTTGTTATAACGATGCTCTGGCGGATGCAGAATTGGTTCTGCATCACAAATTTAGTTACCTTCGCCTCCATCGATACTATCAGACATTCAATGACAACGAAGTATGGCCATCGAATGAACAGATCACACAGTTGGCCAGAGTTGTCTTGGGGGTATTCGAATTTACCGATGTCATCATCCAATTCGTCGATTGGGAGGGGGATGGTGGACCACGGGCGCACTTGGAGACATTTCTGGGGTATATGGTTGATTCACCTACACCTTCGGATGGGCGGCGGTACTGCGCTCTTGATCACTTTTACATCCGCGCACTTTCCAGTATTCCACCGGATGTTTTTCTTGATGTGAAAAAGGCTTTCAGTATCATCCGTTGGCAACGCACACCCATGCATTCAGCTCAACTGCTCAGTTTGGGTTGTTTTAGATTTGACACATTTCTTCCATACTTTTACCGCATAGTCTCATCCAAGTTATATCACGACGAAGAATCACGCACAAATCATTTCAGTCGCTTTCTAGAAGACCCCAATTTGTCAGGCAAATTCTATACTCCGGCATCTGAGTCTTGTCTTCAAGCATACCAGACCTGGCTACATTTTCTCAATCATTCATCAGATCCTCATATCATACTCAGGCCTAGAGTGTTACGACGGTCTCAAGTTGATCTCACAAATGGCGACAAAATTGAGAAGCTTAAACTTTTGGCTCAGCTAGGCTTATGTGACCTGTGGATAGCAGGAGCAAACAAGGCGTTGTTGCTACGCGATTTTGATTTTCGTTGTCTGGCACAAAACTGCGACAGTCTTTTGAGTTTCAGCTTCCTCTTTTTGATAAATGTCCTGTATAAAGTAAGTACGGTATCCGAATCAACAGCGTACGACTAAATAACAAGGTCTAGTGGAATGAAGCTACCAATGATTCACCAGGGATTGTTCGCGTTGAGCCTGTCAGTACTTTGGACAGCCAATTCGTTGATAAATGTCAAGGACTTGCTGAACCACTTGTATGATGATTTTACCTACATACTTCCAACATTCCACTCATTCGTTTACAGAAGCTCGGAGATATGAACATTCTGCCTTGTACAGACCCAAAGTACGTCTTACTTGGCTACGGGGCTGCAACAGTATTGGCAATAATAACGTCTGTGGGACGATTTTATGGGTCTATGAAAAGAATTTGTCTAGAAAGGGGTGGTGAAGTGACAATCTACACATCTGCTATGCTTGATTACATGTAAACAAGTTCACCCTCCCTTGCGCGAATGTATGTGTATAACAGCCTCAAAGATTTCGGTGATTCAATTGGACTATGTGCTATATGTCAAGATATATATATATATATATATACATATAGTTTCGAATACAATAATGAAATAGATGTCTAGTGGTATTAAGTACGAGGAATACAGGGCATACTTATAGTAATAAAACACGAATCACCGATCCAAGATATCCCAAAGGCTGCCCAAAACGACTTTTGGCATCAACAGTACCATCTGCTCTAGCAATACTTCTTCCTCACTAGCCACAACTTCCCATGTGCCCATTCTCACCACACATCTGAAATCGAGCTCAGTTGTAGCTAACACTGCGCCTCTTCATTGGCCGTATTCGCTAGATGTATCGATTAAGGTTCGTTCGTGGAACAACGGTCCCACTGATTTTTCTGTTGATGAGGATGTTGTGGTGGTAGACGGTGTTGAAGCTGCATAATTGCTAGGATATCGATGAGGTTGGTAGAATTTCTTTATGCGGGATTTAGGAGAGCTTGATGACTGATTTAGATAGTTGTTGGATTTGATCGTTGAACCGAGATCATAGCGCGGTTGATGTGGCAGTGGAGGGGGATAATGAGAGGAAGGCGTTGGATGATGACGTGAATTAGGATATGCACTGGCAATGAGAAACATATCAGAAGACTAGCGGAAGCTGGTGTCTGTTAGTTCGGTGGTGGAGTATTCGACGAGGCTAGGGCACATGCCATGGATATACTGGTGACTAGGTAACCGCAATTTTGAGGTTCTGGCGATTATTGGGTTCAGAGTAATGTGAGCGAGGTAAAGAAGTGTACCTGCTAGGGCCATCCGATGATAGATTTGATGGAGTAGCGAGTCCGATTTTGAAGGAAATCCGACGCAAAAGGTGGATAGGGCGCGTGTGATGCAGATAGTGAGGCAGCCTTGGAGAGCGAGCTGGACAAGTATGGGATCCTGAGAATGGTCCCTGTTGGCAAGGATACGTGCTAGGCTGGGGCCGAGGCGGGCAGAGGTGTCGTGCATGGCTTGGATGATACGAGAGGATGACGGGTGGGCATTGCGGCCAAAGGTGAAAGCCCTGGTTGCTCTGGCAGCGAACTAGAGAATTGATGTCGTGGACGGCCTGGAGGATCTGGGCGCCGGACCAGCTGTCGGTGCGTGTCAGCTCCAACAGAGAACAAGAATTGATTGTCGAAGTTTACAGTCAGAGAGAATTTGCGGTCACGAATGACGGGGATGACTGGGTGACCTTACACCTGGGCCTGTCGAACTCTGCATCCTTGAGCCAGGTTCAGGCAGCGCTCGTCGCTCGAGGTCTCGAGGATTCAATACTCAATATTCAGGAGTCACGGTCACGTGGCACAGCCTTGTTCGCGTTTCCGTGAGTCGCAGCAGCGCAAAGGTATGTTCCAACTTGTGAGTGTAACCACCCCACATAGCCCGTGATGGAATATACACAGAATATTGCGAAAATGTGCCAACGTTGTTTCGAATGCATTTAAATTGGCTGTTGGGGTTGTTAGGATGCCGCATTTCTTGTAAATTTCTAGAAGTCAAGAAGCTGTAGGGCGACCAGTGGAGCATCTATTAGCGTATCAGAAGCCATACAACACACACATATATATATTGGCGCGCAAGAGAGCAAACGATTTCATCGCACGCCCTTGGGGACAATGGTGAGTACAACACGTTCGAACAAATCCTCTGATTTTACTTTCCACAGTGTAGCGATTCGAGGTAAAGGATCCTAAAACTAAAGTAAGTGTCATTAGTGATATTACAAGGAGGACGACCCACTGATAGAGGTATGAAACAAACCTCTCAACTCCTTGACTCAACTATGAGCGTCTCCTTTGTGGCTTTTAGTGGTGAGTACCAAATGTCCTGGATTATTAAATGCGAGACGATTTTCTCATACCTAAAATCACCTTGTTTGAATTTATACCAGGGGCATTTTCTTGCCCAGTGTCACTCGTAATAGGCAAGAGAGGTACATTTGAGTATGCAGGTGAGACCTAGCTTCTTCAGGCGACCATAGGTTTACCGGATATCAAGACGGTGAGAACCGTACGACTACCAAGAGGGGAGAGCGGGAATGAACAGGGCATGGACATTCTGATCTCTCGCCTGGTATACTCGACATTCCAAGTAGCCATCGACGGCCATCTCTACCCCTATCCAAATTCGACCAGGTCACCGACTCTGTCAACATATATACCTGCCTGGCATCGAAAAAAATATTGAATTTGCCAATGGTATGCTTTCTGCCTCGACTACGAAAGCAAACACGCGCTTATAGCTGGGTTCGCAAAGTCCATCGGGTCGATTAACTCTCTGTCTCTTCCGATGAGATTTTACGCTGTCAACAAAAAAAGCACTCACAGACATATAGCTAGATTATCCATCTACCCTGATACTCGTGCATTTGTGGAGGAGTATGCATTTGGTGCCGAGGAAATGAAATTGTTGGGTAGGAAGCGCACGTGCATGTGGATGAGGAAGAAGCTTCCGCCCTGGGAGAGGACTGGGAGCTGAAAAGCCGGGGAGTACAGCGATGTCCATAGCTCTCAAGCAGAGGGAATTCATTGAGTGCGTGGTGAGCGATTCTTCCTGCTCCGAGGTAAAAACACTTGAATGTCTATCAAAGACTATGAGATCGCCCAATTGATGGGACTCTAACTTCACCTGAATCAAGTACTAGCCTATTCCATGAATGGAAAAGCTGTTCTGGACAGCTCAGGTGATCCTTCATGTGCAATCCGAGTCTCCGCCTCACATAGTTACGAGGAGTTGAAGAGATGGGTCTTGTGGACATCATTGAGTGTTTATCCATGTCATTCATGTTTGAGAAAAGCGCGGAGGCGGGTGACATGGTCAGAGCAAATTTTTGTGAGTCGAACCATTTCTCACCAGCTTCCAAATCTAGTCGACCTACGTTTAGGTCAAGCCTAATTTGTTCTCTGAGCTTCTCCTTAACAGCATCAAGCCAGTAGTTTCTAGAATGACAAAAAATAACTTCTCAGTCTCTTCCGCTGCTGAAGTGTTTTGCTTCTTCTTTCTCATGACTCGGAACCTGTGCCCGGATGCTTTTTAAAGCAGTAAGAACTTCAAACATCAGAAACGAGTGTATAAACAGAGCTTTTCTATAAGTATGACCGGATATAAAGGGGGGTGGGACAGTACTGATTCTGTTCATCATCTTCTTGGTGTACAAATCGTCCGTGGTCAGAGAGACCTCGGATCGATCCAGCACAGGATTCAATCCCGTTCCCACACTTTTCTTCAATCCATACCATCACGCCTTTGAGGAATACCATATATTTGGATCATGACGATGCACCCAGAGTTGAAGTATGCGTTTGACACGGGAGCATCAATGCGAGAAGGTAAGGTCAGCATTTTTTTTTTGCTGTGACCGGTAGCTTTCAACTTCAATGGATAGTGATTGACATTTTTGCAAAATATCATCACGGTCCGGAGCAAGAGTATATTAATTACTTCTACATATTGAATTCCAGACACAACAGTCCCAGATTCTGGGACGATTGGCATCCTCGTGAGTGCTATACTCTACATACCAGTGTGAGATTACCGACAAGTGGAAATAGTATTTCGCAATTTGGCCAGTAGTTTTCCAGTCGGAAAGAGGTGGAGCGACATTATTGAACCGTCCTTGAACATTCATAGAGCACTCACTCGGGATATCATCTCGTGGCTCTGTGACACGAGAAGAGAAAGTAACATTTACCTCATCAGTGAACTATGGGTGCCAGATACGGAGGACAACCTTGAAACATATTCTAGGGCTGCTGTCATTGGCAGGATTTGTTCTCGTTCGCGACGATTCGGAAACTTGATGCATGAGGAGTACCGGTATGCTGAATGGAAAATCACACAGCTTAGCGCTCAGCTTGCGGCAGCATATCCTCCATACCGCCGCATTCTCTCCCAGATATTAGTCGACTATCCGGGCATTCGTCGCCTACCACAGCGCGCTCTCTTCAAGAAGTTGATCTATGACCCTTGGAAGGTGGTCCAACACTGCTATCCTGGATTCATCACCGCACCCCCTGTTGTCGTTCTTAGATATTGTGAACCATGGCCTGAAGGCCTATTTCATACAATCTTGGAATTTGGCTCGCCACCGCATTCCTCACCATTGCTGTGGATCATTTCGGCCGATCCCGAGTACAAACTTCCCATCCAGGATCTTGTTGGGCCGTTCACCCCTCGCTACACCCGCCCTCCTGTTTGCTATGATGAGGTCTTAGGAGATGCAGAATTGGTTCTTCGCCACCAGTTTGGCGCCCTTCGCCGCCGATACAATCGGACTTTTGACAACAACGTAGTATGGCCATCGAATGAACAGATCACACAGATGGCTAGAGTTGTTCTGGGGTTGTTCCAGTTCATCGACGTCATCATCCAGTTTATTGACCGGGAGGAAGATGGTGGGCCGCGGGCACACCTGGAGACATTCTTGGGGTATATGGTTGATGCGCCTCTACCTTCGGATGAGCGGCAGTACTGCGCCCTTGATCACTTTTACATCCGCGCGCTTTCCAGTATTCCACCGGATGTTTTCCTTGGCGTGAAAAAACTTTTCAGCATGGCCCGGTGGGGGAGCGAACTTCACATAAAGGCCGAACTGCCCATTCTGGTTCTCCGAAGAGTCGACACATTTGCATTTGTTCCATACATTTTCCGCACACGCTTTCGCAATGATCCCTCTCCCTTCTATTCATGCAGAGGATATTTCAGACGCTTTATAGAAGACCCCAATCGGTCAGGCCAATTCTTTACTCCCCAATCTGAATCTTGTCTTCAAGCATATCAGGCCTGTCTACAGTTTATCAGTCGTTTACCAGATTTCCGTATCACACTGAAGGCTCTGGTGTCACAAATGTCTCGAAATGATCTAAAGACATCAGTTGGGAGTTTCGAACAGCTCAGAAGAGGGGCCCTCTTAGACTTATGTAAAATGCCAATTATGCGAGTGAACAAGGTATTGCTACGCCGATTCGATTTTCGTTGCCTGGCACACATCTGCGACAATATTGCGCTTTACGACTTTGCTTCCTTGATCAATGTCCTGTATGAAGTGAGTACGATATTCGGGTCAACTATATGCAGCTAAATAACAAGGTCTAAAAGGACGAAGGTGACAACTCCTCAGGGATTGTTCGTGTTGAGCCTATCAGTCTTTTGGACAGAAAATTCATTGATAAGTGTCAAGGCTTTGCTGTGCCATATGTATGATGTTTTCACCTATATACTTTGCGCATGCCACTCATTTCATTACAGAACTTCAAAAGCGAAGGGACTCCTACACGTCCGAAATACGTCTTACTTGGCTATGGGGACCAAACAGTGCTAGCGGTGATGGCGTCTCGGGAACAACATGAGGATACAATGCAAGGAGTTGGTATGGGAAAGTATGGTGGAGTAACTATCTACACATCTGCCATGCTTGATTACATGTAAACCAATTCATCTTGTCTTGCGCGAATGTATGAGTGAACCGGCCTCAAGATTTCGGTGATTCAATTAGACTAGTCAAAAAAAGTATATAGTTTCAAATACAATAATGGTATATAGATGTTTAGCGGTATCAAGCACTGGGAATACAGAGGATAACTATAGTAATAAAACAAAATCATCGATCCAAGATATCCAAAACGCTCTCCAAAACGACTTTGGGCATCAACAGCACTCTCTGCTCTAGTAATACTTCCTCCTCGCTAGCCACAGCTTCGCGTGTTCCCATTCTGGTTACACATCTAAGACCGAGCTCAGTTGTAGCCAAGACTGCTCCTCTTGATTGACCGTATTCGCTGAACGCATCGATCATGGTGCGTTCGTGGAACAACGGACCTACTGGTTTTTCTGTTGACGAGACGGACGTGGTGGTGGACGGTGTTGAGACTGCATAATTGCTAGGATCGATAGCTAGTAGTTCGAAGGAGGTTGACAGGATTTCTTCACGTAGGACTTTGGAGAGCTTGATGACTGATTTGGATAGTTGATGGATTTGATCGTTGAACCGAGATCGTAGCGCGGTTGATGTGGTAGTGGAGGAGGATGATGAGAGGGAGGGGGTGGACGACGACGTGGCGTAGGATATGCAGCCCGCAATGAGAAGGATATCAGAAGACCAGCGGAAGATGGTATCTGTCAGTTCGGTGGTAGAGTACTCGATTAGGCTAGGGTACATGGCATGGATATGTTGATGGGTGAGTGACCGCCATTTTGAAGATGTGGGTTGGGGTTCTGGCAATGATTAGGTTCAGAGTAATGTGAGCGAGGTAAAGAAGTGTACCTGCTAGGGCCATCCGATGATAGATTTGATGGAGTAGCGAGTCCGATTTTGAAGGAAATCCGACGCAAAAGGTGGACAGGGCGCGTGTGATGCAGATGGTGAGGCAGCCTTGGAGAGCGAGCTGGACAAGTATGGGATCCTGAGAATGGTCCCTGTTGGCAAGGATACGTGCTAGGCTGGAGCCGAGGCGGGCAGAGGTGTCGTGCATGGCCTGGATGATACGAGAAGATGATGGGCGGGCATTGCGGTCAAAGGTGAAGGCCTCGGTTGCTCCGGCAGCGAACTGGAGAATCTCAGAGTTGATGTCGTGGACGGCCTGGAGGATCTGGGCGCCGGACCAGTTGTCGGTGCGGGTGAGATAGGCGTCGGCGGTGCGTGCGCGGGCGAGCTCCTCGTCGACAATGGAGAGCGAGGAGTTGTCTGAGTGTGCGGTGAAGGAGGACGAGCGGCGGCGGGGCCTGGGGCGGCGGCGGCAGAGGAGGAGCGGGTGAGCCTGTGCCTGTCGAGCTCGGCGTCCTTGAGCCTGAGGGCGTCGCGGGCGTCGCGGAGGGAGCGCTCGAGGGCGCGGTTGCGGTCGTAGAGGCGGGCGAGCTCGTCGTTGGAGCGGGCAAGGTCGGCCCTGGCCTGGTCGAGGTCGCGGCCCATGGAAGAAAGCGAGTGATCGGCGATCGGCGGAGGCACGGGGCCGAGCGCGGCGTGGCTGGGGCCGGCGTCGGGCGGGGAGTCGGGGAGCCGGAGGTACTGGGGGAGGGCCCGGGCGAGGAGGGCGCGGACGGCGGCGAGCAGGCGGAGGGCCAGGGCCAGCATTGCGTCCCGGCTTCCTTATTCGCGCTCCTTTAATCCTCCGCCGTATTTGCGTGATAAACAATCAACACGTTCCTGCTCTCTCTCTCCCTTCCCCCTCATGCCCCCGCCAAAGCCGCCCCCGGACACCCGCAAGCCCTACCAGGGCCGCCACCGCTCCCTCGTCATCGCCATCGACATCGGCACCACCTTCAGCGGCGTCTCCTATGCCATCCTCGACCCCGGCGAGATCCCCAAGATCCACGGCGTGACCAGGTTTACTTCTCCCTCCCTCTCTTCGTCCACTCTGCGCTCACACATGCCAGATTCCCCGGCCAGGAGCATGTCGTCGGCAGCACAAAGATCCCCTCCGTCATCTACTACGACCGCCAGGGCAGGATGAAGGCCGCCGGCGCAGAGGCAGACACAAGTGCCGTCCAGGCCCGCGCAGAAGACGAAGGCTGGATAAAGGCTGAACTGTCCGTACCCTTGCCACCCGCCGCTGCCGCAGACTAAAAAAAATGCTTTGTTCCCAGCTTCAAGCTTCGTTTACGTCCCCGCACCATGCGCCTAGACATGAACGGTATGCGCTTCGGCCCGCTGCCCAAACGCAAGACGGCCGTCCACGTCTTTGGCGACTTTCTGGCCTACCTCTACCACTGTACTCGCGACTTTATCACCGACACCCATGCCAATGGCTCGTCCCTGTGGAACCAGGTCGAAAGTGACGTTCAATTCGTCCTGTCACATCCGAACGGTTGGGAGGGCGCCCAACAGAGCAAAATGAGAAGAGCTGCCATATACGGCGGCCTCATTCCAGGATCGAATGAAGGCAAGGCGCGGATCCGATTCGTAACCGAAGGCGAGGCCAGTCTGCACGCTTGCGTATTAAACGGCTTGGCCGCGGATGTTTTATCAGTAAGTTATTACTTCGCGCATCATTTTAATCTATGTCATTGACCGGCCACGTTTTTGTTCTCATTCTTTTTTTTAACCTTGTTTGGATGACGCGTTTCCACTTTACTTCTCGAGTAGAGCCCTTCAAAACACGGGTTCTTAATTGCAGATGCTGGAGGTGGTACCCTCGATATCAGCTCATATGGGATCAAGGGCACTTCGCCTCTCGTTATCGAGGAAATCGCTCCCCCAGACTGTATTTTTGCCGGCTCTGTATTCGTATCCCGTCGACTCCGGCATTTTCTAGAAGGCACGTGTTTTGCTGTATCTCGCCCTTCACCCAAGATCATTAACAGCAACCCTAATAGGCAAACTCAGAAAATCGAAATACGGCGACTCTGTCACACTCGATCACATCACCAAACGATTTGACGAAACCACCAAACGTCTCTTCCGCGACCGTAACGATTATCAGTTTGTTCCTTTTGGCTCTCCATTAGACCGTGATCTTGATGCGGGTATTCGCGGTGGACAACTAAAATTAACAGGAGACGAGGTTGCCGATTTATTCGAACCTTCCATAGATGGTAAGTTTTTATCTCCTTTTCGGTTATATTTTATATAAGCAATCTCACCGATCGTTGACTTGTTTGTTTTTTCCATGATCCGTAGCTGCGTTCAGGGCTATCAAAGCCCAGATCGAGGCCTCGCAGGGCATGATCAAGTCTGTGTTTCTGGTCGGTGGGTATGCGGCTTCGCCTTGGTTGTTCAGGTATGCTTACGGCTATCCGTCCTCTGCCCTAATGTTCGTTGAATTTTCCTAACTTAGCCAACTCCAAGAACGCCTGGCACGATATAAGGTTACCGTTAGTCGACCTGACACTCAAACGTAGGACCTTGCTCTTATCCATAATTTATCTTGTTTCCTAATATGATATTTTAATAGCTCCAAAGCTGTAGCGGACGGCGCTATCGGGTTCTACTGTGATCACCACGTTTCCGCGCGTGTTGCCAAATTCATGTATGGTGTTGAGTTTTTACGAGAAATGGATCCTCAGGATCCGGATCACGTCGCGCGCAAGGAGAGATTATGTGAACTGCCAAGTGGACCGAAATTGTTACCGGATGCTTTTGATTGTATTTTAGCAAGGGTGAGTCGTTTCAAAAAATCGCGTTTGTTTTGCTAATGAGGTGACGCGTCTAGGGTGTTAAAGTCAAGGAATCGACGGTGTTTACGAGGAAATATTGTACAGAATTGACGAGCCTTTCGATGCTCTCTGTATTTGAAGTCGAGATATGGTGTTATAGAGGTGGTAACACGATACCCAAATGGATCAACCGACAAGCAGGTACGATACCCCACTAAATCAACTCCTTTGAAATGCATACTAATTGTTTTTTACCTTAGAAAATTTCTCTACGTTGTGTGTTGTACGAGCCGATTTGTCACCTTTATCGGGAAGCGCAGAGGCCAAGACAGGGAAGGGTGGAAAGGTGTATTGGAAGATCGTGTTTTCGGTGGAGATTCAGTTTGGGCTCACCGAGTTTCAAGCGCGGATCAAGTGGGTTGATAATGTATGTTTCTTTTTTTCAGTGGTTGCCTCCTACTTATGTCGCCCTTTCAATTCTTTTTTCATTAGGGCGAAGTCAAATAGTGAATTATTCAATCTGGTTCAATAAAACCTGAACTAATCAAATTCTTCTCTTATTCCAGTGGCCCCGCATCCATCATATACAACGAACGTGGACACCGAGCAGACGAAGATGAACCAGACGTATTTCCCGAAGATGAAGCCAACACCGTATCACCTAATCACTCTACCTCGTCCGGAGATCGACTCCGTTCCGAACCAGTTTCTCGAGCGCGTACACCCGCAGTCGAATACAAACGTGACAGCGTACCTGGTTCGAGTATACCACCCAGTGGAGCTTCTAGTCGACGTCCTTCGACTAGCCGTACTAGTGAACTTTCTTATGCCAGCGGCCCAGTTGGAGGCAGTAGCGTTCCCGAGGTGGCTAGAGCGGATAGGGACAGATCGAGAGGGTTGTCCAATTCTGTTACACCTTCGATGGCATCTCTGTCAAGGGATGTTGAAAGTGATCGGAGGACGGTTTCGTCTACGAGGTCTACGAGGAGTAGCAGGGATAAAGAGAGAGAAAGGGATCGGGATAGAAGCGAGAGATTGGATACGCCTAGAGCTCCGTCTACCAGAAACTCTAGAATCGGTGATACCTTATCGTCGGTTTGGGGCCCTGGTGTTCCTCCTGCTGCTTCACCTGGACATATGGGTGATCAATCTCTTCCTGGTCAGACTACACGCGGTAGTTCGATTTATGGTTCGGTGTCAAGGAGTCCTAGAATGGATCAACAGCAACCGCCACAGCAATCGTTATCACAAGCTCCTAGTTATCGATCTACGCCAAGTCATCGTTCGACAAGAACTTTAGGTGGTGGTGGTACCGGTGTTGGCAGTGCTACCTCTTCGGCAAACCGAAGTCCATATGTTCAGACTATCTCTACTACGATCGATGCACAGAAGGGCCATTCACCTCCTTGGGATGCGATGACCGGTGGTTCTATTCCTCGATCGCTTTCACAGCTTTCAGGGCATAGTGCTCATCCGAGTGAGAGAGATCGCGGTGAACGTGAAAGGGGTGAAGGTGGTAGAATGTCAGGATTATGGGAGGATGCACCGAAATCGAGTTATGGAGAGCCACCTCAGACGCCTTGGAATGGAGCTGATAGAGTGCCGAGTCAACATGGAGGAGAGGATAGGACGGTTTTGTTGGCTACTGCGAATACACCTGGCAGTCTTGGTGTTCGTGCGGACTTGTCGCCTGCACTGTCGCAGGGTAGGCTGAGTAGGAGTTTGAGTGTGGCGAGTAGTGTGAAGAGGGATGCGATTCCTATTGATGCTGATGATGCTCCTCCTCCCCCTGTTATGGGTGGTGGTGGAAGTGAACATGTGGGTGGTAGTGATGGATGGGGAGGTGCTGTTGGTACACCTAGATCAATGCGTACCTCTACCCCTGCCCCTGCTCATCAACAAACCCCTCTCGCTGCCGATTCCTCATGGGATAACAACAAAACCCCTACTTCGCATACAGGTGGACCAGGAACACCAGCCTCGCCGGCACCTTCAACTGCTACATCGACATCGAAAATTCCGAGACGGTCGAGGAAGAACTCAGTCGCTGCTAGCCTGCTGTCTACTTCTTCTAAGATCGGATCTCCGCATGTGGTTGGCGGTGGGGATGGTCAAGGTGGTGTGCCGGAATCACCGTATATATTAGCTGGAGCTCCTGGGATCGGTGGTCATGAGCAGCCTCCTGTTACGTCGTCGCCGGCTTTGAGTAGAGGAATTTCGAGCCCTTTGAATTCTGCGGTTGCTAGTCCTCGTGTTGGCGATGGTGGTGATACTGCACCGGGTGGTGTTAATACGCCTAAACCTGGGGATAGTCAGGGTGTTGATGATGCACCTCCGCCGATGATTGGTACACCTCGAGAAGAAGCTCAGAGTAGAGGACTTGATGTGACTGACTCGCCTAGTCAAGTAGCACCGCCAGTAGAGACACCGGTGAAAATGACACCAAAGACACCGGGATTGAAGACGCCGAAGAGTTTGGGAGGCAAGACGCCTAAAACACCGGTTGCGGAACTTGGAGGAGGAAAAACGCCGAAGACTCCTGCTGCTGAGATGGTTGCTGTTGGAGGAAAGACACCAAAGACTCCCGCTATAGAGGTGAAGAATACGCCTACGATTCCTGAATCTGTTGCATCGCCTATCGAAGCATCTACACCCACGACGCCGACTGCAGGGTCTGGAGCTAGTGGGAAGAAGAAGAAACGAAAGGCCAGTGCCGCTGCTGCCAATGCCGCTGCGTTAGCTGCTGAGGAAGAGGAGAAGAAGAAGAAACAACAGGAGGCGGAGGAAGAGGAGGAGAGGAGGAAAGCGGAGGAGGAACAGTTGAGACTTGTGAAAGAGTATGAGGAAGCGGAGAAGGCGAGGTTGGCTAAGGAAGCTGAGGAGGAGGCTGAAAAGGAGAGGATTGTTGCTGAGGAAGAGGCTGAAAAGGAGAGGATTGCTGCTGAGGAAGAGGCTGAAAAGGCGAGAATTGCTATCGAGGAGGCTGAAAAGGAGAGAGTTGCTATCGAAGAGGCTGAAAAAGAGAGAATTGCCATCGAGGAAGCTGAGAAGGCAAGAATCGCTGCAGAGGCCGAAAAGGAGAGAATTGCTGCTGAAGAAGAGGCTGAGAGGGTGAGGATTGCACAGGCTGAGACTGAAGCCGCTGCCGCAGCGGAAGCGGAAAGACTAGCTCAGGAGAAAGCAGAGGAGGAAAGACTGGCAAAAGAGGTTGCAGCGCTGGAAGCCCAAGAAAGAGAAGAGAAAGCGAGGAAAGAGAAAGACGCCAAGGCTGCTGCTGCCGCTCTCGCTGATACACCAGGTAAAGGGAAGAAGGGCAAGAAGGGCAAGAAGGGCAAAGCGTTGGATGCTTGGGAGGACGAAGATGAGAAGGAAAAACAGAGGATAGCGCAGGAGGCGAAAGAGGCCGAGGATCGAGCTGCGAAAGAATTAGTTGAACAGGAGGCGAAGAAGAATGAGGAACAGGAAAAAGCGGAACAGGTAGCTAAGGAGAAGGCGGAGCGGGAGGCAAAGGATAAAGCTGATCAAGAGGCTAAAGAAAAGGCCGATCAAGAGGCTAAGGAGGAGGCTGAGCGAGAGGCGCAAAAGAAAGCTACAGAGGAGGCGAAGAAGGCTGAAGAAGAGGCCAAGGCCAAAGCAGTTGAGAGTTTCGCTCCGGTAAAAGGGAAGAAGAAAAAGAAGGGGACGAAATTAGATGATTGGGATGATCTTCAGAATTCACCGACACTCGAAGATGAGGAGAAAAAGGCTAAGGAGAAAGAGGAAAATGACAGAAAGGCCAAAGAGGAGGAGGAGCGGGTGGCTAATGAGAAGGCGGAAGAGGAGCATTTGGCGAGGATGAAGGAAGAACATGACCGTTTGGCGGACGAGGAGCAGAAGGTGCGGGAAAAGGAAGAGAAAGAAAAAGCGGCAATGGACTCAGCGTCACCGTGGGGACAGGATCCAAAACCAACGGCTGAAGAAACTCCATCTAACTCTGTCTTCGGTGGTTGGGGTTCAAACCTTGGCGGATGGGGAGCGCAAGCAAAATCCAAAGTTCCAGGGTTCAAGGACAAGCTAAATAATTGGAGCAGCTCAGTCTTCAATTTCAACGATTCGTCGCCACAACAAGAAGAGGTGCAACTGACTCAAGTTGGGTCACAACCGGGCGCAAGCGCAAGCGGCTCGTTGTACAGTGATTTTGGTGGAGCTGGCTTTTCTCGAAAGAAATCAAATACCTCAATGTTTGGTGACTTTGGTTCGTCGGGACAAGCGGCCGCACCTGCTAAGGGTACCTCACTCTTTGGATCCCCTTCCTCTCGGAAGAAATCGGGGGCATCTTTATTCGATGACTTTAATTCTTCGGGACTACCGGTTAGGGTGAACAATACCTTTGGAGGAGGCCAAGACGCACCTTCATTGAGCAAGCAACCATCCCGCTTATCGATGGCTCTTTCTCCTCAGCCTCCTGCTGCCGAGCCCTCACTCATTGACGCTGCTGACCCCGTGACTGAAGCCGCCGCCCCGCTATCTAACTCTGAAGCACCTGCTGAACCTGCCCCTGCTGAACCTGTCATCGACACTACCTCCGGTGCTGAACCCTCTGGTGAACCTGCTGCCGAGCACGTCGCTGATACCACTCCTCCCGCCGACCTTGCTGCTGAGGAAACAGAAGCTCCCGCAGAAGAGTCTACCGACACTAAGAATCTCGATCCTCTGACAGTATCTGAGACACCTAATCCCCAAACGGAGCCCGAAACGCCCAACCCACAGACGGAACCACAAACACCTAATCCTGACGCGGAGCCAGAAACACCTAACCCTCAAACGGCGAACGGGACGCCTAATCCTCAAACCGCAAACGCAGATGATGAGTGGGGAGTTCCAGTCAAGAAAGGGAAAGGGAAAAAGAAGAAAGGGAAGAAATAGTAGAGGGCCGGTTGGGATCCCGCTTTATAACGTCTTTTGATTGATTTTTAGTATCTTGTAATGATTGGTTTCTTGTTATTTTCTCCTTTATCTTTTTCTTTTTTGGAAGATGTGACGACCTATTACGCATGATGTATATGAATTGTACTACCTTAGATCGACCTCGTTATTGTTTTTTAGTGTGTGTGTATCGAAGCTCTTTTGTATGTGTTATGTCTTTTTGAATGTATTCCTAATTATATGTCACTCTCTTCTTTGCTTTGCCAGTGAAATTCTTTAACGAATTGTGAATGGCTCTTTGTGATCTGTGGACAAAAAGCAATTTTAGCAAGAAGTCAAGGAAAAGTGTGTTACCATAAAACAAAAATCAATGCCTATAAAAGTCGAATAAACAAGCCATAAGCACTAAAATCTCCGCGCTATTGTTAAAAGCATTAGATATCCAGAAACCGAGAACAACGTCAGTCCGGATTATGAAAAAGGTTCCACAAAGTACCAGCACACATCATCAGACCATCGGCCCAGATAGACAAGCAACATACATTAACATCACTCTTACTGCCAACGAGTTCTTCGGGCATTTGTCTCAAAATCGTCTCAAAAAACCGTGTCATAGTGGAATGCATGCACAGAAGTAGCATAAAGCATTGACATATTCTCATAGACAGACTAAGTACTACAGATAACGAGAAGAGCCTCAGGCAGCAAAGAGAGTGTCGAGGAACTGCTTGCCGGCCGCTTTGGGTGGCCTGGGCTTGGGGTCACCCTCTTCTTCTTTAGACGCTCTTGCTTGACTGAATTCATCGTTAGTGACGGCAAGTATTGAGCAACAAAGTGTACACTCACGGATTTTCTGTCTGCGCAGTGTCTTGGCATACGGGTTGAGACGGAAGAGGATAGCTTTGTTGACCAAGGGATTTTTCTTTTGGGTCCAGGGACGTTTGGAGATTTTAGATTTAGCAGGTCGAACAATGGACTGAATTTCGTCGCTGTTGATGAGGCGGGTGACATCAGGATTAGAGATCTTGGCAGTGGGGAGGCTAAGGAAGAAACGATTGAGCATCCTCGACTGCAACGTAATGGAACCCACTCACAGGTAATCCTTCTTGAAAGAGGAGGCTTTGTCAAAGGTCCCGAAAACCTCATCAAGAGCCTTGAATGCACCCTCAGTCCAAATCACGAAGCGGCCGAGATGACCACCGGGAGCGAGTTGAAGGAGGTTGAGCCTCCTAACGTTGATGAGCTCAACACCAGGGATATTACGGAAAGCCTTGACGATGCCCTTGTCTTCGTTGTAAACAACAAGGGGGCCCCGACGCTGACGGTGTCTACGGTTCCTGATCTTGCCGACGCCAGCACGGAGCTTACGCGAGTTAGAAACCTTGATGACATCTGAGTAAGCTTTGAGCGACTTGAGAAGGGTTACTGCCTCCTTAGTCTTGGTAAATGACTCCGCGTTAGAGGCAATGACCAACGGAACTTCTTGAATCTCTTCGATGCGGTGGCCACGGGCGAGGACAAGGGAAGGGAGAGCGGAAGCTGCCAAAGCGGACACGACGGCGAAGCGACGCTGGTTCTGGTTAACCTTGATGTGCCATCTGCGCCATGTTTTGGTTGGAGCGAACATGCGTCCTCCACGGCACATGTTACCGAACGCGGCCTAATCATATTTAGATTTGTTGACACAATGAGGACAAGTCGAGCTCACCTGTCCCGAACGGTGGGTCCCTCCACCCCCAACACGTGGAATACGAGCGACGGCACGACCGGTACCCCAAGATTCGGCAGAAGTTTGGTGGCCTGCATTTTCAGCTACAGCATAGGCCTGTCTCCTGTTCTTGGCAATGCTTTCTGTTTGCAATTTTCAAAACTCTACAGACATTCTTTCAGCGCGCATACTCACTGTGGACTTGCTGGACGACATCAAGCCTGATGGGGGCCGTCAAAACGGCGGGAAGGGGGAGCGACGAGGAAGCCTCTACAGGAACTGGATGAGCTTGTCGTTGCTGATGACGGCGACAAGGAACGTACCGCCTGATGAGGAGTGGACGCTGACGGTGGGGCGGGAGGCCATGGCGGGTCTTGAGGGCGCGATTATCGTCTGCCAAATCCAGTCCCCCCTCCTCAGCTTTAGGCTTTTGCCGGCCCAACTGTACAGTTATTACATAATCCAGCGGAGTGGCATCACGGCATTGTACTCAATTGATTGGCTGGAAGAGATCACTGATGGGGCGCGGGATCATGAGAGCACACATTGTGGCACTGACATCTACACCACATCAATTCCCACTTGCGCAGTAATTTCAGGCTCACTGTAAAGCACAACAAGCACGTCATAGTCGTTGCTGATCAAACATTCGCTCCGAATGTGCTATACTTTCCGTTTCAGGCAGTTCGTTCAGGAATGTCTCCATTCCCACCTACCGGATACAATCTGCCAAACTACTAATCAACAAAATTCAAACGGAAGACCTGTGTGTCCGTCAAATCTAAATCAAGTCGGTGCCTCCCATGCCCACTAATCCGTTTCTTATATAACCCCAATCCACACACGGGGCTGGTCTCACCTTACAACGCCATGGCCAGCTTGCCTCAGCAGCAGAAAGCTCTCTTCCTCGAATCCAAGCAAGGCGACTTTGTCGTAAGGAATCATACGGTCCCAAGACCGGGCCCAGGACAAGCTTTGCTCCAGGTCAAAGCAGCCGCTCTGAACCCTGTGGACTGGAAAATTCAGAAATACGGCATATATGCTACAAATTATCCTGCTATCCTCGGAACAGATGTCTCTGGAGTCATTATTGCGGTTGGTGAGGGAGTGACCAAGTTTAAGGTTGGTGATAAAGTGTAAGTGAATCACAAGCGTACCATGAACTCCTTCTCACACAAGATGGTTAGGTTTTGTCAAGGTAAAATCGAAAATGACTACGCGGACTTTCAACAATATACATTGGTAGACGAACACCACCTCGCCAAGGTAAAGGGAACATGAATCCGCCGCGCACAAAATAAATATGTGTCGATGCAGATTCCTCCGAACATCGACTTTGATCAAGCTGCCACTATTCCTTTAGGAGTGACTACTGCTTATCTTTTGATGTATAACAACCCCCTCACGGGCATGGCTTGGTTAGTCCCGTCGAAGCGTCTGGCATAGGCTATTACAAAGACCTTCCTTTCGTCGTGTTGGGAGGATCATCCTCCGTTGGTCAAAATGGTTCGCCCGGCATCCCTGTAATTCTCACCCATCGCCAATTCTCCCTTCCCTATAGGAATACAATTAGCAAAGCTCTCCGGATTCAATCCCGTAATCGCTACTGCATCTCTCAGAAACACTGAATTCCTCAAATCACTTGGAGCGACTCATGTACTTGATCGCAACCTATCCGCACAGGGTCTCAAAGCCGAGATAGAAAAGATCACCACTAAGCCCATCCAATATGTCTGCGATGCTATATCATTACCCGAAACTCAGAAAACAGGACTTGAACTTCTCGCTACTGGTGGTCGACTTATGCTCGTCCTTGCCCGCAAGTTACTTCTGACGATAAGAAAGTCATAAATGTAATCGCATTCCGTCATATGGAGCCCAACGTTGTGTCTACGACCGCAATGTACACCAAATTGTCAGAGTGGGTTGAAAAGGGAATCATTCAGGTGCGTCTATGTTGCGATGATTTATCTACACTAGTTTTTACAAGGCATTCTGTTCTATAGCCCAATAAAGTTGAGGTACTTCCAGGTGGTTTGACTGGTATTGTCGGAGGATTAAAGACGATGGAAGAGGACAAGGTTTCAAGCGTCAAACTCGTTGTTCGCCCGGAGGAAACAGCTGTTTCGTCCGAGAAAGCGGATGTTGAATAGGTTCCCGAGGGATGTAGCTGACTGTATGGTATGATGTAAGAATTTCCACTTGATGTAAAGATCACAGAAATTCATGAATGGTCCATAATCGTTAACGGAGTAATTCCTCAAATGAGCCGGGATAAATGGAAGGTCTCATTACGCCTGGCTCGGAGAGTGCTCGCCACCTACTGGTCCGCTTCAGTCGCTGGAAGAGTTACTTACTTTCAATGACCCATGTACTAATTACGTGTAGGGGCGGCGTAGCCCGTGGCGGTGTTATTTGTTCATGCAAACAAGTTTGCTTCACCAGAAGCCCCTGACCGGTGGTCCAACTTTTTTCCTCACCTGAGCTATTTGATCTCTAGGCTCGATGTTCATCAACCTTTCTCCCCTTTATCCGTATATCCATCAGTTCGCCCGTCTCTCATTGTCACCGTCTCAAAGTTGTACATCTCGATGTCTTGTTACACACGTGGTTCTACCAAGGTTCTACCCAGGGCACTCACTGACGTACTATGACAACTGCGATCCTCCTTCATTACTCCTCTTGAGCCAAAGTTCTTGGCTATGCAGTGTTGTAGGATTACCGCGGACAACAATGGCGAAGGCTACCTCAAACTATGATGCTCCAGAGTTTTCATTCCACCTTCCATTCGAATGCTACCCGCCCCCTTTCGATCTCTAGTCCCTATATTGTGAGCATGCCTAACATGAAACCATTCTCTGGCGGCGCTTAATCCTCGGGTCGGATTAGACTGTTATTCTCCGTGACGTCTTTCATTAATTTAAGGTTATGTCGGTTGTCACGCCCCTTGTTCAAGGCCCGGATTTCCTTTCTTTTGTGCCTAATCTCCTAGCGATATGCTACTGTGTGGGCTCTGTGATACCTTTTCCTCCGTTGTGACAATGGTCTAGATAACGGCTCATTCTATCACCTTCTGGCACAGCTTTCCACTACTTGTCCGACAAAACGCGTGCTGTGGCGGACGTTGCACACCAATCGGTGCTTCTGCTCATTGTTCCATTCTGACATCCGTACTAGAATGTCTAGCTGTGAACGTAATAACAGGCTGTATGTCCATTGTCAATGGCAAAAAGAAGCACACATTCTGGCGACGTTCAAAATCGGGATATCCTACGAGTTTGTTTGTGCATTCTTGTGGGTTGCCCATCGTCACTATAGTCCACACCGAAATTGGATCTTACTCGAACCAAGATGCTTCTGTTCGTGAGCCACGGATCTCTGGACATTTTTCGCTGGAGGAATAGATTACTCTATTCATGGTAGATAGTTCCTTGAAAGACGCTTAGTGGACATGAAATTTACTATGCCGTGGCGACTTTCCCATTTACTAGATTTAGATGCAACGACACACGTCGCGTCTTCCGAAATCACCTCTACTTCCATATTGTCAACATCGGTGTCAAGTATCTCCCTATTCTGCCTCGGCTTACCCTTTTAGGAGGTTTTGAAGTCTCCGGCCCTGTGGAATGTTATATTCGAACAGAAGGATGATTGACTTGTAGTTTGGAAGCCTTGTCTATCATGGGGTCAAAAGAATTGCCTCTCGTTCACCTCCAAAGTCGATTACTGGCCCTGATCTGATCCCGAATCAAGCCCTTGGTCTTAGATATAAGGCTCTCGAGTAACACCTCTTTTTCGATCCAGTTTCGATTCTCTATCCTCGTACCATCGAATGTCTCTTCTCGCTACTATCGGTCCCACTGGCGGTGTCAAGAACCGCCTTGATATCGTCGATTTCGTCCGTGATGAAAAATTCTTCACTCTCTACGTCCGTGCTCTCCGTAAGTCGTGTTCCGCTCACAATTGACAATATATTCTTAACGCACTCTCAATGTACAGAGGCTATCCAAGCCAAGAATCAGGCTGACTACAGTTCCTTCTTCCAACTCGCCGGTATCCACGGCTTGCCTTTCACCACCTGGGCAAAACCCGCAAATACCCCGGCACCCCCGTACGAATCTGGATACTGTACCCACAGCCAAGTTTTGTTCCCGACATGGCACAGGGTTTACGTCTCTATCTATGAGGTTCATTTCACATGTCAATATGCCCGTTTCGCAGCTGATACATGCTTTGTTTGCCTTTAACAGCAAATACTTCAGGAAGAGGCGAAGGAGATCGCTAAGAAGTTTACTATCAACAAACAATTGTGGATTCAAGCAGCCGAGAATCTTCGCCAACCCTACTGGGACACAGGTTACTCGCTCGTACCTCCCGACGAGGTCATCAAGCTGGAACAAGTACAAATCATTAATTTCGATGGAACTAAGGTCTTCGTCAGCAACCCAATGCTTCGCTACCATTTCCACCCTATCGATCCTTCCTTCAAAGGCTATCCAAACTATGAAACCTGGACTATGACCGTCAGGAATCCCGATGCGAACAAGAAAGAAGATATTCCAGGCTTGATCGCGTAAGTGGATGATACTTTTTCGAAAAGTACAATGATAGCTTGAACTGACTCTCAAATCCAGTAAGCTTGATCTCGAAGCTGAATCTACTCGAGAGAAAACGTATGACATGTTGAAGTTCAACGATAACTGGGAATCGTTCAGCAACCACGGAGAGTTTGATGACTCTCATGCAAACAGCTTGGAAGCTGTCCATGATGATATCCACGGTTTCGTTGGACGCGGCGTTGTCAGGGGACACATGACTCATGCCTTATTTGCCGGTATGTGCCTTAGTGCAGTGATGAATGCTCCTACTTAATGGTAGGAACGCTACCCAGCTTTTGATCCTATCTTCTGGTTGCATCACTGCAATGTAGACCGTCATTTGTCTCTTTGGCAAGCCATACATCCTGGTATCTGGGTCTCCCAAGGACCAGAGCGTGAAGGTTCCATGGGATTTGCACCAGGTGCTCAGCTCAATAAAGATTCTAGTGCGCCTTTTCCATCTCTAACGTGTGGTGGTGACATTTCTGAATTCCTACTTGTCAGTTCTTGAGCCTTTCTACGAGACCCGTGACAAACCTTGGACTTCCGTTCCTCTCACCAATACCACCCGTCTCGGTTATTCTTACCCTGATTTTGACAAGATCAAAGGAGCGTCTCAAGACCTCGTCCGTGACTATATTAACGACCATATCGACAAACGCTACGGTATGAAGAAGACCGGAAAGAATCACGCTCTCGACCTCCTCTCCGACTTCAAGGGTATTACGGCTGAACACGATAAAGAGCTCAAGATGTTTGATTATACCATTCACGCTTCTTGGAAGAAGTTTGAGTTGAACGATAGTTTTGCTATCATCTTCTATTTCGCTGTTGACGGAAACACCAGTGTCAAAAAAGAGAATTATGTTGGCTCCATCAACGTTTTCCGTGGCACTACCCCAGATAGCTGCGCTAACTGCAGGACTCAGAACGACCTTGTTCAAGAAGCTTACGTTGGCCTTAGTCGCTTCATTGCCCGTGATATTGGTACTTTTGATCCTCAAGCTGTTCAGCACTATTTGAAGGAAAAGAAGTTGTCCTACAAAGTCGTTCTTGTAAGTGATGCTATCCCGAACCTCCTTTCTTAAATTCTGTCGATAACGAGATATTTTACAGGATGACCATAGTGTCCCCTTGAGATCCCTCAAGATCCGTGTCGAAGGTCGCCCTTTGCATCTCCCTCCCGGTGAAAAAATGCCCAGGCTTGACAAGAGTATTCCCATTGTCCTCTTCAACGATGTCCTCGATCTCGTCACCGGTGTTGTTACAATCGGTCTTGATGTAGTTGAAACTACTGCTGGTGCTGTTGTAGGGGTTGCTGGTGCCGCATCTGGTGCTGCTGTGGGGGTTACCGGGGCTGCTGCTGGTGCCGCACTCGATATTGCTGGCGCGGCTACCGGAGCTGCTGTTGATCTTGCCAAAGGCGGTCTCAATACTTTACACTTCTTTTAAATTTTACCTTATTTCTCCCAAAGTTGAGTCTGTGTTCAGGTATAGTCGCGTTTATATGACCGGTCCAGGACGATGGTTATCTTTTTCAGCAGACGATGTATTCGCGATCAAAAAATTGTAGATATTCATGCGTACGAGAATTCCAGGACTTGTAGGGTTTTTTTGATGATTCAGAGAGACTTTCGTCCACTGTATCTGGCTACGAACGAGAACAAATCAGTAGTGGTCACGACGTATAGATGCGTAAACACTGAGACTTCAAATTTCTGAACGTAACTGGTAGCAAAAATTTTGAGCTGATACACAGATCTTGCTACATATCGTCAAGCATGGTAGATGTGTAGATTGTTACCACACCGCTCCTCACACCAAAATTTTCCCCAAAGTTCTCGTCATATCCCTCCCGAGAAGCAATCACCGCTAACACGGTTTCGACCTCATAACCAAGTAAGACGTATTTGGGACCCGAGAGAGGCCAATCTCCTTCAAGATTCTATAGATGGATGAGTAGAAGATCGTGAGTACAGATGTACAAAGCTTCATACAAACGGCTCAGCAAGCCCTTCACATTTGTCAATGAATTGCCTGTCCAAAAGGCCTGCAGGCTCGACACGAACAATATTCGATAAGCCAACCTTGTGCAAGCAGACTACTGTATCATTACGACCTTATGTTCACGTTAAGCGTTAAACAGCCGATTTTTGAACTAAAATAAGCTCATGTTAACACAAAAACGGGGGGTGTGAACTTGCCTCCCATCCATCAAAACATATCTCAAAGGGAAAAACATATCTAAAAAAGGGAATTTCTAAGATCACAAAATTTATTATGCATATGAAAACAAAAACGGTACGTCTAGTGTTCATTCCACACCCGGATGACACCTGAGCTTGGCTTACTCTCCTATGGCATCCCTCCTACTCCACCTCATGGTGGCTGTGCCAGCAGTGAACTAGTGATGTGAACTTACTGTTAACAAGGATTGTGACCTGTGAACTAACATTCCGTTGACACCTGTCACGCTTATGTAATTGACAGTGAACATAAGGTCGTAATGATACAGTATACGTCCTTCAACCCTCTAAGTGTATTCGATCAAAAAACTTACCCTGTGCAGGTGTTTGATGAATTCCGTAAAGTGTGTAAGATAGATCTTGTCGCATGTGTATGCCAAGCAACGGAAATCAAAGCCGCGTAAAAACGATGCCCATTCCGCACCTGCGTCTCGGATCTGACATAACCCACTGCAAGCCACAGCCCTGAGTCTCTCAAGCTGCTCGCTGTATACACTTTGGTCAGCTTGAATTGATCGAACTGTTTGGGGCTTTATTATGGTAGCGATATCCGAGGAATGGATGAGAGTATGTAACGACGCTTGAAATGCATGGAGACGAGATTCTGTTTCGGAAATGTGAAATTGGCCTGATCGATTCGGATCCTCCAGAAACCGTCCAAGATATGAGCATGAAATTCTAAGATGAAAAGTGTTGGTGTCGGAATCAGACAGGCGTTTAAGGTGAGGAAAGAAGGCGTCGTTCCCGGGAGACACCAGACCGACTACCTGAAGGGGAGTCAGAGTTTCGGAGCAGTCCCTAGTAAAGGAGAGGATAATGGCCATTGCCCGCTTCACGATCGGAAACATGTCCGAAGGAATGTTGGAGAGGGCTTGAGTGTAGAATTGATCAAAAGCGCGGAATGGTTGCTCATGCAGGGGCGGAAGAGGGTCGTCCATATACGCCAAAAATGTCTCCAAGTGTGTCCGTGGTCCACCGCCATCCTTCCAATCAACGAATCGAATAATAGCGCCAACAAAATCGAAAACTCCTGAAACTATTTTGGTCAATTGCAATATCTGTTCCTGCGAAGGCCACACCTCCGCCACATCAAACATCTCATTGTAAGTGCTGCGAAGGGTACTGAACTTAGAACGAAGTACCGGAGCGGTGTCTCCAGGAACCTCGTCAAAACAAATAGGTAGTCGATAGCAACAAGTAGGCAGTCGGAAGTAAGGGAATGGCGCGAGCGGGTCAAGAAGATCGTGGATAGGAAGTGTCAGGGATGGAATAACCGGGGATTATCGGCAGCGGTTCGTGTCGTAAATCATGATTTACGACAAATAATCGGCAGATATAATACTATTTTATTAATATAAACTGATAATCACGATTATTTAAGCATGATTATGTATTACACTGTTACCTCATCAGGTAATCAAAATACAATTAATCACGATTATTAAGCATGGTTATATATTATTACCTCATCCCAGATACAAATAATCACGATAATAAATAATCGTGATTAACATAATCGCGGTTATCATAATCATGATTATGGTAACTTTAACTTTCCTGAGTAGCAGAGTGACTCACCAAATACCCAGCTGTCCCCCGACATGACGAGGGTCTTTCAAGCCCTGTATAAACTAAGACTGGGGATCCACCAGAGCCATCCCCAATGTTCATGTATGAACGTGGGGTGCATGTGTGTGCGAGTGCGTGTGTGTGCGCGTGCGTGTGCGTGTGGTAGAGAGAAAAGAGGGACTGTAACGTGTGACATAGCCGCTGTCATCATTTGTTAAGTCACTCTTACGAGACAGTTCCCACACCATTGTCATCAAGTATTCTCAACAATGATTTTTGTGATTAACAGCGAAGAATTTCGGTAGCCAGGTGGGTTAATTAAATCCTTAACATTTGGTTCAATTAAACTTCAAATTGTCGCCTACAATTCACAAAATCTTGGAATTGTCTTGATGACAAAAGCGTGGGAAATGTCTCATAAGAGTGACTTAACGAATGATGACAGCGGCTATGTCACACGTTACAGTCCCTCTTTTCTCTCTACCACACGCACACGCACACGTACACACACGCACTCGCACACACACGCACCCCACATTCATACATGAACATTGGGGATGGCTCTGGTGGATCCCCAGTCTTAGATTATACAGGGCTTGAAAGACCCTTGTTGTGTCGGGGGACATTTGGTGAGTCACTCTGCCACTCAGGAAAGTTGAAGTTGCCATAATCATGATTATGATAACCGTGATTATGTTAGTCACGATTATTTATTATCATGATTATTTGTATCTTGATTACCTGATGAGGTAACAGTGTGTAATATAATCACGATTATTTATTATCGTGATTATTTGTATTCATTATGGCATGAAGTAACAGCACGCTATATATAATCACGCTTAAATAATCGTGATTATCAGTCCGTATGTAGATAGGATGAGCGCATGATAATCATGATTATCATTATTGTGATAATTAGTTTATATTAATAAAATTATTATATCAGCCGATTATTTGTCGCAAATCCTGATTTGTGACACGAACCGTGGACGATTAATCCCGGGTTATTCAACCAATGGAAGTGTGAAGTCAGGATTTATCGAAACGAGCCACAATAACGTCGAAGAATGTGGCGACGAGCCAAACTCGCAGATTGCGCGAAAAAGCTCTTCATCTTGGCTTCCAGCATCCCAGCGGATGACAATCACAGGTGGTGTAGTGGTATAGTGTGGGTAAGATATTTGGAGTGCTTTCCATGGGTCGTGCACAAGTTTTTTGAAGCGAGTACGCAATGGTAGTGCACGAATTCCAGGATTATCAATCAATATCCTTGTGAGCGTGCGGCGGTAAGGAGGGTAAGCGGTCGCAAGTTTATCGATAAGGGCGTGGATGTCGTAGCGGGACCGCCCAAATCGCTGGGCTTTCGAAAGAATGCTAGCAAAAAGCGCATCAGCTTTGTAGTTTTCATGGCGGTACAGTCCCGACGCAGATGGTTCGGCAATGAGATAAACGTTACAACGTCTTCTGGAACTACAGAGCCACGAGATAATATCCCTCGTTAGAGCTTTATGAATTTTCAAAGAGGTTTTACTAGGTGTCGAGCGCGGCCCCGAGCTGTCGGTCAAGTAGCGTGATACTGTGTTCTGTTAGTGGGTATTAAATTGAGATTAGTAGATCGAGCACGACACGCACAAGGTCTCCATGTGTCCCAGAATTGATGATCACTGTGAGTTATAGTACTCCGGTCAGCACGATGGTCGATTTGTTTATCCATCACGCCGCAGTGATACTTGATAAAGTTTTGGATAACTATCGGGACAAGCATGAAGTTATCCTCTACAAACCATTCGGACTCTTACCTTTCCGTGTTGATATCCCAGTTTCGAGTGCATGCTTCAACTCTGGGTGCATTGGCATGGTTCAAATTCAAATTCGGTATGGTATTCAAAAGATGTTATGTTTGGGATAAGAGAGGGGATGGATCAGATTCGGGCCTTGTGCCGGATCTACCCATAATGATCCGATTGTTTGCAGCACGGACGCCGATTAGACGATCGTGAGGTCATACATCATCTTGGAGAGGAAGCATATCCTGATTCCTCATGACAATATATGAGTGGATGGGTATTACGATTTACTACAGGTGGCACTCTTCCCTCGGTAAAGAAGGTAATGGGTTTATGCGTGTCTAGTGATATATGAACAACGTATAACGAAGAGGCTATTGAGAGGCTGTTGTTTTCGGGACAGCGAGGACCGCTAGCAATGTTTCGGGCTGTAGAAGTCCAATAACCTCGAAACAATGATATCAATGAAACAAGTCGGAACTAACCAATTGTGTTACATGTATTCAAGCATAGCTGATGTGTAGATAGTTACTCCGCTGGTCTTATAACTATCACGTTTCCGTTGGACCAGGACTGCGAGCACAGTTCGAGTTTCATACCCGAGTAAGACATATCTGGGATCGGACAAATGTGATTGTTCTTCTTCAAAGTCCTAAGAAAGATGAGGAGAGTACCTAGAATAGTAATAACAGACTACTTACCAACGGTTCGGCGAGACCTTTACATTTATCAATGAATTGTCTGTCCAATGAACTTGCGGGCTTAATGCGAACTATGTTCGGTGAGTTGACCTTGTCCAGCTAGAATATGTCCGTTAGTTGTACAACACTTATTTGATCCGTAAACTCACTCCAGATAAGTGCCTGAGGAATTCTATGAAAGTATGGAGAAAAATGTAATCACAGTTATGTGCCAAACACCGAAAGTCGAAACGACGCAATAAGGATATCCACTCTTCGCCCGCATCTCGGATATCGCATAAGGTGCTGCAAGCCGTAGGTCGGAGTCTCTTCGTTTGCTTGCAGTACGTATTTTGATCGGCTTGTATCCACTGCACCGCCTTTGGCTTTAATAGAATAGTGGCATCTGAGGAATGACTGAGGACATATAGACAGGCTTGAAATACGGAAAGACGAGATTCGGATTCGGGAATATGGAATTGGCCTGGCCGATTGGAGGATTCTATAAAGCGTCTAAGACAGGTGCATGAGCTTTTGTGGTGCCAGTCATCGGTCCCAATATCGGCAAAACGTTTAAAATGAGGGAGGCATACATTATACCCAAGGGAAAGCAGACAAGCTAGTTCAGCGGAATTGCAATACTTAAGGTAACAAATGATGCCGAATGCCTTTTTCATGACGGGATGCAGATTTGAAGGGATGCTGGAAAACGCATTAACGTAGAAATGATCGAGAGCGGGATACGGACGCTCGTCCGAAGGTGAAGGTGAATCAACCATATATGTTAAAGAAGTTTCCAAGTGCGCTCGAGGCCCGCCATTATCCGTCCAATCAATGAATTGAATCATGACATCGACAAATTCGAAAACTCCTGCTACGATCTTGACCAACCGTGACATTTGTCCCACTGAAGGCCAGATCTCATCGTCGTGAAATGCCTCCTTGTGCTTGTCGCGAAGGATGTCGAATTTATAATGAAGAACTGAAGCCTTATCCACCAGAGTTTCTTCATAACGAATAGGCAGTCGGGGTAATGAAACGGTGCCAATGGGTCAAGAAGGTCCAGGATGGGAAGTTTGAGAGTGGTGTCGATTGAGATGATCCATAATAACGACGAAGAATGCAAGCCAAACTCGCAGATTGAACGTAAAAGCTCTTCGTTCTCCCATTCAGAATCCCGGCGGAGAACAATCACTGGAGGTGTAGTAACGTATTGCGGATGAGATTCTTGAATTTCTTTCCATGGTTCGTAGATGTTTTTTGAAGCGAACCCGCAAAGGTAGTTCATGGATTCCGGGACTGTCAGCCAATACTCGAGTGAGGATGCGACGATAGGGTGGGTAGGCTACTGCAAGTTCACCGCTAAGAGGGTATATATCGTAGGGAAACCGTGGGACTTGGTTATTGAAAAACCGTCCAAACCGCTGAGCATCGGAACAAATGTTGGCGAAGACAGCTGCTCTGGAATATTCACGAGCGATCAGCCTAGGAATTCGTGGTTCCGCGATGAGATAAACGTTTTTTCTTCTTTTTGAGTCGCAAATCCATGAAATAACCTCCTTCCTGAGGGCTCTATGGATGCTCAGGAATGGTTCACAGACGGCGGTCAGCTCAAGCAGGGAATACGTAGGCAGATGATCAGCTACTATTTGTTCGTTAGTGGACACTGTCAAAGCCATTGGCAAATCAAGCATTGCGGGACTCACAAGGACTCCAATTGTCCCAGAATTCGTAATCGCGGTGGGTTACACCAGCACAAGAGTACGCTCGAAGATCAACTTGCTCCTCCTTTGGGCCGCCGTGATGCTTTGTAAACAATTCGATAACTATTCACGAGTGATTGAGCTACTTTAGCGTCAAACCCACCCTCCGGTATCGATGCTCCAATGTCAAGTGCATGCTTCAATTCTGGGTGCATTGCCTTGGCCCAGATATGACGTATTTCTCAAAAGCTTGACGTTCAGGATAAAGAAAAGGATGGAATGGAATGGAAAGCTGTGTCGGACGGACCTATCAACGGCAACTCCACGGGCGGCGACCCATTGGCATCAAGACGATGATTGCCCTATGACAGCCGGTAGAATTACGCTCGATATATGTAATCATGCTTGTAGACATACTGCGTAGGCCAGCAAGAATCGGGAAAGGGCTGTTATGTCTAACATATTTCAGATCATTTGTCAATTGGAGTCTGCGAGTGAAGGCAGTGTCATTGGAAAAGGAAGCTGTGTAGATGACATAGACTGGTGTATAGATTATGTTTGATATACTGCTGGGGATCAAGTGTGGCCCATATAGACGAGAATGGGCGAAAGCCCATATGGAGCCTCCCTGTCCGCTCTGGGTGTCGTCATCGAGACCGGGCTGTGAGGCGCAAGTGGGCCCATTCGTTGCGCGCTGTACGGATGCCAATACTACATGAGTAAGCGGGAGAGTACGGTTAATTGAAATCCAGCAGGCGAAAGGCAAAAGAGGGCGAACTGCGAGACCCAAAACCTGGTGGTGGCACGGAAGAGGGGCGTGATCTTCGTGACCGTGACTGAACTCAAGAAGAGCGCGATCCGTTGCCGACGTTCGTGAGCTCATTTACGTACCAGACTTGGTCATCCCTTTCCAGAGCTCAAACACAGAGTGTCTATCAAAAAAAAAGATTGTTCCTTGTATGACCGATTGCTCCCTGATCGCGTTTTCTTTTTACCCACACCTCGCGACGCGAAATATCAAAATCCCATCGGCAAGCCCACCCGAGAGCACCCAAAACAGAAGCTGTATATGTATTACAGCAAGTACCTCACTGGTCATGACGAACGTGTTTCATTGCACACTGATGCACTGGCATCATGTTCAACAACAATTTTTTTTTTCAAATTTCGTGTGTCAATTTAAGCATCTTCGCCGGGCCCGGACACCGGCCCAAGTCGCGAGGGTCCAGGCTCGAAGCCGACCTAACTTCTCGACTCAGGTACTCCCTCTGAACAAGTTCTTTTCTTGGCACTCTCGCGTATATCAGTAATCTCTTGGACATAGATCTCCCTCTCTCGGACCTCGCCTATTGGTTCGGAATACTCTTCACTTCTTTTACTTCGACTCACTATGTATTATTGTACACCAAGCGCCGGGTTTCTGGAAACCGAATAAGCCTAAATATCCAGAGTGGACTCATATCTCCTACCGAACAACGAAGTGAACCCAGGCAAGAACCAAATGGTGGGTAAAAAGAACCAGTAGCACTCCTCATGATCATATCCCGTTGTCACCAATGCGGAGATAATATCTCATACCTAACCCAAACTCATTAACATGACATCACCATTTTAAGTATATCCTACATATTCACATCGGTCCCAGTACCACATACCAAGGAGACAGAAATATCAACATCGGACTAACCACCACCAGCAAAAAAAACACAATAGCAACTTAAGTTCTGTCAGAAACAAAACCCAACGATATTTTTGTCATTCGTCATCGTCATCGTCATCCCCAGTGACATAATTCGAACCGAGGAAGTGCGCCATGGCCTAGGCTCTCTTGTTACACACAGTTTAATCAACCCTTACCCCATCCAACACCAAGGCGGGAGAGGAGGGGAAACAAAATGAAACAAGTCTCCCTACCAGGGGCGGGAAATTTCAAAAGGTTGCCGATATATCTATGTGTGGCGTTGAGGGGCATTTCCCAGTCTTGACATATCTCGGAATTAGAATCACGGAGTACAAAGTGGATATCCCAGTAGCCGAACGGTTCATACATTCACCCTACCAAATCTCGCGCATTTAGCCGCTCTGAGCGAAACCATTTCGCCTTTCACCACGGGGGAAGCATAGCATAACAGCCTCAGAAACGTTATTCCTCGGTATATATATACAAAGAGTAAAGGATGACGCACCAAATGACGGACCTAGCGGAATCCGTCCTAGGCTATGACATACATCCCGATTCTCTTCTCTTTTACCTCGGATAAAGGGTCTTCTCACAAGCATACAAAGACGAGCTTTCACGTACACGGTCTAGCACAGTATATACATAGTGCGTCCTCCGTTCCTTCCTTGTTTCTTGCCACATCAGCATCATGTTATCACAAGGAATGTAATACCGCACTACATACATACCACGCCATCATCATCAGTTCCGTTTGATGTTGACATGCTTCCTTCAAGACTCCGATACACACATATATATATATACACGTAACAAACATACACGATATACGTCATACTATGTTCACTCGCTTAGCTATAATTACGATAACAGCACACGGCAAACTAACCGACACGGATAAAGGTCGTAATCAAAGTCTTAATCACAATTCAGCTGTAGCCGTCTCACAACCATTCTTGAAATAAATCTTCTTGTAACTCTGGCAACAAACACTCGAAATTCCATTCAGCTCTTATCCAGAGAAGGGAACCATGGATGTCGTCATGTCATTCAGAACTATAGATAATATGCTAATTACATATGACGGGAGGCAGTACGGGGCGTAAGGGAGCGAAGTATCTCCTGGTAGGTTTTTACAAAAAAAGAATTAGGAGAAGCCAATACATAAAAGCGGTAACCAAAAACAGGAAAGACATTATAGGGTATTTTTAAACGCTATTGGCCAACGAAAGGCTGCAAGACGAAGCATAATAATTAGACCGAGAATGAAAAGGGAATGAAAAGGCATAATGCAGTAAAGCTCGTCCATACTTATCTCGCTCGTTCGTCCATTGCCATCCGCACTAAGCGCTGGAAGCAAAGACCGGGTCTCCGAGCCTTCAACTCATGCATCCTTCTGAAATCCTCCTGATGTCGATTCTGATCCATATCATCGTCCAAAACAATGAACACTGTATCCAAAACCCGCACTGGCCGACAGTTCCGACATCCGATCCATCTGCTTTGCAACATATCGGCTAAAACTCCGTCAGCTGATCCTACAACACCCCAAAGACGCAGAAACCTGAGGTTTGGACAAAGCAGTCCTTTGAATTTTTTTCGGGTTACCGGGTCTTCCACGTAATTAGGCCCATGGACATCGGGTTGCGTCATCATTCGCAATATCCGCTCGTTGATGTAACCGGGATTGAGGCGTTCGTGCTGGAAACTGAGTTCGGTAAGAGAGGGTGAGAGGTACATGAGCAAATTGAGAAGATCATCTGGGTTCAACTGAGCCTCCTCGATAGTAAGTTTTTCTAGTACGCATGCCGAGCGATCAATGAACTGCCGGAACAACTCGAGGGACAACGGTGGAGCACGCGGGCTTTGCGTGAGGCTAATCTCAAACCGTTTGAGGTTGGGAAAGGTGATTGCGTTGAATAGGATGTTGGGGTCGCCAGCCATCTCCAATTTCAGTCCCTGAAGGTAATCGTGCCTGAGGGTCTCTATTGGCGACTCGCCTTCGATTTTTGTTGGGAGAAGCATGTTAAGCTCGACGTCTTCGAGCTTCTTGCAAAGAGAGATGATGTTTAGGGCTTCGCGAACAGGAACGAGGTGGTTGATCGAGAACTGCGTGAGCTGGGTCCACGGCATCGTCAGCGTGGTGTAAGGTTTTTGACTATACCAGCTGACGCCACGAAGTCGAGGTGATGCCAACATGCGAGCGAGGATTCCGATCTCACGATTATCAAGCCAATAACCGCGCTTGATGGAGAAGGTCTCCAGTATGGGAAAGTGATCTTCTGGAGGTATGAGATCAAGGCCAGTACTGGGCACCCAACCACTCCCATAATCGATTCTCACATGCCTCCAGCGTTGAGCATGAGGCACGTAGAGTTCCACGATTTGTGAAACAGGCATGGGAGGATGGTTAGTGTCAACTACGTGGAGATTTAATGTGGCATCCTCTAGGCTCCAGGATAGAGGAACGGCAGCGGACCGCTCGATGAAAAGTTGGATGAGGTTTGGATGAGGGTAGAAGCCAGTACCTGAGCTATTTCTGCGAATTGAGAGTGAGGCCCATAGATTAGGAGTGGCAAGGGCACGTTCACGGAACAGGCGATTTACGCTGGTGAGAAGGAGTGGAGCTGACTGCTGGTAGAGTGGGACGAAGCGTTGTGAAGGCAGGCAGAAAGTGAAGATGTGCTGGAGTAGTTCTGAGGGAAGACGGAGGATCGGGGAGAGAAGTTTGCGGGAGTGGTCGAGCCGCTGGTGTATCCGATTGATTTCGAGCATCAACTCGTTTGAGACAGACTGGCAACGGACGATGTCATTGGCGTGTTTCTGGACGCATGGGAGATAGGGCGGCGACGGGTGAAGAGAGGGGGGTTATTCGGGGGCTTGGAGCAGCTGTCGGAGCTGGCTTCGAGACTAGAGATCTCTGCCTGGACGTCCGCTACCTCTGTCTTCTTGATCGAGAGCTCGGACTCTAGCCTGCGGATGTCCGCGAGGATTTTTTCCCGGTCGCAGGGAATATAGCTGGCCTCTGCGAGGAGAGAGCTGCGACGCTTGAGGAGCTCGCGGAGGACGTCGTTGGCCTGGTCGATTTCGCTGTCGAGACAGTTGACGAGGTCCTGAAGCCTGCGCGCCTCGTCGGGGTCGTTGCGGAGGACGGTGTGGAGGGGAGGGAGGTCGGGGGAGGGCTCCATGTGGGTGGGGAACAAGCTCGCTCGGCCCATGATGAGCCAGGATTCCGTGGGAACAGATGGAGTTCCCACGCCCCCTGGCGTCACACCCGTCTCCCCAAGCGTCCGCCAGCGGCTCGCGGTCGCCCTCGCCACCAGATCGGCTGCCTGCACGGGCCTCGTCGCACCGTGCAGGCCCCAGCCTCGCCGTCTGGCCCCCGGCAGCCAGCCCGCAGGCGAGATCGGCGCATGCTTTGTCAGCCACATATGACGACGCGGATTGATGGGCCCTGCGGTCACTCCACAGATTATCGCCGTGCGTCCCCGCCGCGACACACGCCCAGCACCACCGCAGAGCCTGGTCTCCAGTCGTGTCCACCGCCCCAGGGTGTCTCTGCGCCACGGCCGGAAGCAGCACTCCGCTTCGCCGTTCGTCAGAGTTACTCATCACGAGTGCAGTGACAAGTAACAGACTTGTGGTCTTCGCTGTGATGCACGATGTCGTGTTCTCATAGAGCAGGTCGCTCCCGAATCTGCGGTGACCTCAGCGCGACAAGAATAGACCAACAGCCCAGGCACGTGCTTTTGCCTTGGCGCCGTAATGTTCTTCGCGCCGTGACGACAATCATCAAAGCCTATTTAGCATTCCGTAGTCAACCAGATTTTCATGATTAGTAGCCTGTCCCTCCTCTCGGAAATGTAATCCCATCCGCTGCCCATTCAGCGCACGCGAACAAGACCAGGTTACCATGCAGTTTAGACTTTTAATACTCCGTCCGTGGGTCGGCATGTCGGAGTAAACTGCGAATCAGCCTGATGGCCGAGCGCCGGTGCTTCAAGGGACGCTCTGAACTGAGTCTGGAGGAACGCGTAAAGACCACCCCAACTCCAGCCCACACGCGAGCCAGACTGCTGACCTCCAGCCACTGCATCGGTGCGTTAGCAGCGGATATAGACCCCGATTGCGGCATATAGGGTACAGATTCCCCTCGCCCTCGGCCATCATGCCGGAGCACAGTATATGAAGCCACATGTTAATTCCACACATCGCTCATGGCGAACATCACGAAGTCTGCCCTGGTTCGCCTGGCGATTTTCAGCTTCTCAGGACAAACAACTTGTTCTGCCAAAAATGTATTTTCCCTGACCGAAAACATCCGAGCCGGATCATGCCCGACGACACTTTAATGGCTTAGCTTGTCCAGGCATTTCCACGTATACTCGAACAGGACAGCCGCCCAGCTCCTGACCACCGATTTGTGTCGCGCACTTGTACGTGTTCGAGAGTATGCTACTGCTGATGACCCGGTGAGCTGACAATAGAACGCACAGGGATTGGTCGAGACCAAAAATGGAATCTCCTACGTCCCTTGGCGTTCCAACCCTTTTGATTTCCAGCGGACGTTCTCAGCGACTACGCCCCGCCCCAAGAAAACCCCAATCCTTACGTTTTTCCTCCCCTTTCTCGTTCACGACCTTTCCTCAGTTCTCTCTTCTCTTCAACCCACTCATATTCCTTCCACGACTGCTCTGCTCACGACGCCGCTTCTTTCCAGCACCCCATCGGAGAGCTTAAAAGCGTCCACTCCCTCGTTACTTTCGGATTTTCCCTTGGGAGTCCTTTATCTACATCCTCCTTCACCCCCATATCTCTTTCTTGTCTCCTAATCATCTAAGGAACCGCAACGCACCAACGCACCCCACATATGTCCACCCTATTCCAAAATGTCACTGTTTCAGCCATGTCATCAGATCCCTTATCATCCCACCACCTCCTTACGACTCTCGCCGACGTAGGAACGACTCTACAAAAAGACCTCTCATGGTCAAACGTATCCATCGCATTCGCCTTCATCCTTTTCAACGTTGTAGTATCCCGGGTACTCGAAATCGGAGTCGGACAATCACTATTGATTAGTGCAATCAGATGTATAGTTCAATTGACACTTGTGGCGACTATCTTACAACAAGTGTTCATGGCAAAAGATAAATGGGTCGTAGCTGGTATTACTGGTGAGCTCCCTACACCGTTGGTCCACACCCATCCCCTATTCAACCATGTTTCAAACTAGTTTTATTAAACTTATTGGGCACCATGGAAGTTGGTATGTCTCTCTCACCTTTATTTATAAATATGTGCGCTAAACCATCTGCAAAAACAAGTGGTTAATAAGGCAAAACGTCGTTATGAAAATATGGTAAGAAAAAAATTCATTTTTCCCCGCATTGAATTATAGAAATAACAAATGAAAACAGTTTCCCTATGTGCTTATCGCCATGCTCGGATCTACAATACCCATATCTATCATTGGAACACGATACGCCATGGCCGTAGACCCATTCTGGGAACCCATGCAATACAGTAAATCCATTCCCCCACAAAATCTCACATCATCCACTGACCCGAAAAAACAAAACCTCTTAGTTCCGATCGTTGGTATGCTTTGTGGCGCGACGATTTCTGGAATAACGGTCTCCATTAACTATCTTTTAAAAGAATTCTCGTAAGTCAATCCCCCTGCACACATCTTGATCTCCTTATACCAACGTCTCGGGGGCTTTCCTCATATTTTCAATAGAGAAAATCGAGATAAGGTTGAGGTTTATCTCGCATTCGGAGCTTCCCGCATGGAAGCTTGCAGACCAATAGCAATCGCCGCATTACGTCTAGCTTTAACGCCCACAATTAATAGCATGAGGTAAACCCCTTTCTATTTTTCTTTCTTGTGATATTTTTTTGTCAACGTCCTTCTAATTCCTATTCCAGCGTTTTAGGGATTATAGCTATACCAGGAATGATGACAGGAGCTATTCTAGGAGGATCATCTGTTCAACAGGCAGCTCGTCTTCAAATGATAATCATCTTCATGATCTCTTCATCAACCACTCTTGCTACAGTTTTCATCACGTTCTCATGTATAGCCGTCATCGTCGACACAAAACATCGCATCAGGTGCGACAGGATAATCGACAACTCTTCTTCGAGTGTCTTATCAAAAAAGCGGAGTTCGAGTAGTTTTGGCTCGGGCAAGGAGGGAAAGTTTGGGAAGGAAAAGGGTTTCTTTGGTAGGGTTTTCGGGAGTATTGGGAAGGGTGGAAAGGGTAAGGGAAAGGAAAAGGGAAGTGGTTCGGGGTTCACGACGCAAGGGGAAAGGAGACCGCTTCTTTCATGAATTTTTTTTCTTTGGGATAGAGTTAAGAAGGGCTAATTACTACCCCCATGACCAGGTTAATCATGATCGCCAATATAATGTTACACGGTTTGCTCACGAAAGCCAAAGTCATGCGCACAATGAGGTGAAAACCTTGGAGTGAACTCTCATGATTTGTCATCATTCGGGCTATTTTCTCCTACGTTTGAACGATGTTTTCCAGGAAGGAGAAGGAAGGATCTTGCATATCGGCTCTAAGGCCGCTTCGATGGTGGTCCCTGGACCTTGCTAAACATTCTCAACTGCCAAACTATAAGATTGCGATGATAGACAGGACTAACCATCATCGGTCACCATCCGACCCAGGGTCAGAGGACTACACGAACTAAAAGATGGTATGCGCCAAGTTGTGGGGAAGACTTTAAAATAGAGTCCGAGCTCCTCAGTGTCATCAGACAATTCCAGAAAAACGTCGCACAAAGAAAAGTACGAGAAACCGAACACAACGGCGACGGAATCGGAGAACTCTAGTACCACTTCAGAGGTGAATATTTCAAGTACTGTCATTACGACATGCTTATGATTGAGGACTTTATGCTCAAATTGTAGTGGTTAAGTATATGCAGGCTCATCATTCCTCCGTGGGATATATTCTGCTTGTTCTTTTGAATTAATTGGTTTTCGAGATTGATTAGATTTAGATACTTTAATGTTGATTTTAATACAGCCCCGGATGTAGAGTGCTGACAATGAAGCGAGTACCGGTGTACTGTCAACCCCACGAGTTGTCTTCTGGGTGGAGATGAATCGAAAAAGCTTTCAAGTTATGACCGGTGCGGTACCATCAGTGATGAGATGAAGAGGCCTCGGCCTGTCGACAATTCGTAAGGCCACTAAAGTTCTAGCTCCCCCTACGTACACCATATGGTCCGGGTATCTGGGCCTATGGATCCGAAAGTAACTTTTCTGTGGCTACCTTCTATAAGAAAGGGTATGGAAACGGTTGGGAATGATTACTATTGTTCTGGGATATAAGAGATGTCCGATATGATTATGTTACAAAGTAATCTAGTTATTTAACTCATTTACGAGCGATAAGAAATTATCAATAAGCCTGGAAAGCACGGTCATACCAACCATGGCCTCTAACAATGGGTCGTGCACTCGGAATTTACGAACACGTACATTAGTACCGTTGGGTAAATAAATCCTATGCAGGTCTAAAAGAGATACTAGGTCAACACGTTTTAAGAGTGGAAGCTTTGTGAGATCGAGGAGGGGTGCCAGTGGGTTATTGTTATTCTTGTGAGCATGAGGAGGCTCGTCATCGTCGCTGTCGTCGCTGTCGTCACTGCTTTCCTCATCGCTTTCTACATCGGCCCATTCATCGCTTTCCTCGTCACCTTCTTCAATGATTTCTCCACCATTAAATTCTCTATCATTCTCACTCCTCTTACCCTTGTTTTCATTTCCATCGTCTCCACCTTCTATGAGCTCCATAGGATCAAACAATGCAAAAGAAGTGCACTGCGAGAGATTTTCATCAACAAATGGAAGCCAGGCTTTCGGAACTTGGATCAGGCTAAGGTGCTGTATCTTCGATGCTCCATCAACAAATATAGCCTTCCTAAGAGGCTCCAGACGTGCAAGGTACTCCTTCCCCACCCTGACAGGCTCATCTTGATAAGCATGCAACTGCGCTTTCTCCCCGTGGAAATCTAATTCAATCGAAATCGGTAAAGCTCGCGCACGCTTGAAGTATATATCAAGGAGTGATGTCGCGTTTTGGATGGAGTAACCTGGTCTATTAGGTTTGAGTGTGATCGTTGTCCAAAGTTGTGGCGTTGACACTACAACTTCACGCCAATCTTGGCAAACGGCAGCTAGGGTGAAATGAAAGGTATCTTGGGCACAGAGGGTATCGAATCCTGGAAGCCAATCCGTGAAGCGGCCATCGAAGTTGATAGGAGGACAAGCGAATTCAAAGATGGCGGATAGGATCTCGGGGGGTAAGTTCCTCGTCTTCGCTTGTGTGCTGTTAATATCGCGTAGGTTGTTCGCATCAGGGCAGACAATAGAATCGACTCCTTCGCTGACGTCATGTTGAGCGGCAGAGAGCTTTTCATTGATGACACGAGACTGAGGATCTACCGCAGTTTTCGTAGCGGAATCATGATGGAAGGAGCATTCAAAGATAGACATGAGAGTAGAGCGAGTGTTTGTATTGTTCGAAATCGAAGCCAGTTTACCTTGGCTTTTTAAAGCCTGATTGTGGCCGTGCTGCGCAACCGTTTATCACATCAGAACAATAAAGTCCTTGTATACCGAAATACATGCCTACAGGATTTTGCTGATGCACGCTTGTTTTTGAAATGGTCCTTGGCAACGCATAATGACGATCGATGCCACTGTGGCGTAGATAAAGACTGAAAAGGAGAAGAATGAGTTCAACGTTATTGTATACTACTTAGCTTTGTGTATGGGGACAGATACTTGTTCGAGCCTCGTTAAGCCATCAACAACTGAAAAGCCCCTTTTTCACCACCTTTCGTATCCGTTTTCGCCACTCTCCTTCAGGAACCCACTGGCAAATTTCTCCCGACCCTCTACTTCAGGAAGAAGGCCATCCAGTCATTGACGTCAAGAATGGGGTCAATCGAAGGCACACGCTGTAAGGTAAGTTATTATTGTTGTTCTCATCAACAATCGCATTCTTTTCAGTGCTTTGTCTCAGTTGGGATGTAGGTCATTGAGGAACCCATGAACTGAGGACAATTGAAGATTATGTGGAAGGTCATCGGGTAACCCTACAGGGTAAAAGGGGATAGACGTATCAGAAGAGAGTGGCTTAAAAGAGGATGAGGAAGCCACTGTAGAAAAGACCTCAAAAACGTTGCATTGATTAGACCAAATTTGTTACCTGTAACATGTAATCAAGCATATCAACAGTGTAGATATTTTAGTGATGGTTCTAAATTTCTTTGTTATCCTCATAATTAAGTAGACGGAGTTATACAATGGGTATCTCTGTATGTGCCTTCAACGTTCTGCGAAATAAGGAGTGACGAACGAGCCTCTGAGTACTTAGATCGAACGAAACCCCATCGATTCAGCGAGGCCTTCACATTTATTGACAAATTGCTTTTGCCAGGAACCTAACGGCTCGACGCGGATGGTCTTCGGAAGTTTAACCTCGTCTCATACTCACTGCATACACTGCTGGAATAGTACCTTTGTCGCGGGAGGCATTCTCTCGTCAAAAGGAAAACTCCAAACCAGGATAAATTGAGGGAAAGCGCATGATCGTAAAAATGATCAACAGCGCAATATGGTTGTTCGTTTGAAGATGAAGGGGAATCAGCCATTTACACAAAAAATGTCTCCATGTGTCTGCATGGTCCACCAACCCTGCCAGTCAACGAATTGGATCAAGGTAGGAGCCTAGTGTCAGTGATGAAGGTGCTGCGATGTCACAGGTTTGATTCTGCGCTGACCCCACCAGATGGTGGATAGGATTGTCCATCAGTGAAGCTAGTAGTACGTAACTGCAACCGCATCGGAATCCTTGCCCGACTTAAGCTGTTGTTCCGAAACTCCGCGGTTTTCATTATGCGTCTAACGCTGGCCATACTTCTATATTGAATTTATTATTCATAATGAGCACTATTCGATGTACTAGCCAACATGATCGTCAGAGTAAGGGCGGAGAAGTTAGTCAACTGTACAATTTACTCGCGGTAAGGAACAATACAATACGCAATGCCATCCCCACTTGCTTTGAAGAAAGCAATTCGACCGTTAGGCACCATCCCGCAGATAAGTACCGGTAGATCGGGGTAGCTGTAGAAGCTTTCCATCGACCATTTTCGAGTGGAATAGATCTAAGGCAAGATAATTATTCAGAGACCCCAGTCACTAACGACCGTACTTACCCAATCGTGCTGAACACCCAACTAAGAGAGAGCTGTCATTCGAGGCTTCAAAAATACGAGTTTTACTTACGAATCGTGGGCGCTCATCTTGCACTACTTTATATGTTTCTTTGGCATGACGATCGAAGTTTATATCTTTCAAAGATACTTGCTGAAGGAACCCGCATTCAGCAAGCTCATGGGAAAAATCCTGTTGCAACAGTGAGGAGACAAAGTAATTAATTATAATTAATGGAAGAGACTACCTGCCAAGCGTGAAACGTCGTCTCTACAAACGAGTATAGGGTTTGGCGACTGTCAAAACTGATGAGCTGCTCATTGTCATCCAGATACTTCGAATTGCATAGACTGATCATGTTGACCAGGCGGAAGGAATTTAAACATTCGAGACGTTTTTCCTGCAAGGCAGGCGAGACTTCCGGGTGGGGTTTATGCCTCTCAACCATCTGATTCACTAGTACTCCAGCCATATCCTCAAAGATGCCCGTGTTGAATTCTTCGACATACTCTGCCTCGATCTTTCTATCATCGTCACGTTCATCAACCAAACTGACATTGGGAACTGAAGACGAACATAAGTATTTTAATATATAACAATGACCAGCTCACACGTACCTTGAGTCTCCCCAAATTGCACATGCCACAAGTTGAGATAGAACAATAGAACTTCTTCCTCAACACCCTCAATGTCAATGGAAAACTCTCCAGATCTTCGCGAATCCATTAGATAATCAGCGAAAGACGCATGTAAAAATGTCAAAGTGTTTTGGTGCGCTTCTTGCCATGACGGTATTCCGAGTGTCGAGTAGAACTTCGAGAGAGCAGCATAGACCGTAAATCGATCTAGCTGAAGGATCAGTTTCATGCCCCTCAGAGTCCGAGATTTTGACTTTGAGGAAAGTCCAAGAAAAGTATCGTTGCGGAAGGCCAAAGCCAACCTCATCAAGAGCTTCGCTGTTGGTAACAAACCCGAGGGGATGTTCGACATGATTTCTGTGTACAAATTATCTAGAAAAATAAAGGGCTGCTCCTGAATGGAAACGTTTCTGCACCTGTCAATAACGGATAGGACAAGTTTAAGCCGGGAGATAGGATTCGCGTAATCTGGGTCTCTCATGAAGCGCACTACTGTTTCGGCGAAGATGAAAAGACCAGATGCAGCGACTGCGAGTTTGGCGAGTGCGGTTTCCTCAGGCCAGTTTGTGAGCGTAGTGTCAGGGAACTCGTGCCGTATACTAAGGAAGCTGTCCCGAAAGAAGCGCTCAACGTCTGCGCAGGCCTCTGTGGAATCAATAGGGATGAATTCCAACTCGATTTGATCTTGTATCGTTGTTTCGTTAAACGTGCTTTTGATATGACTCTCTGGGCGACTCGAAATGATCCAGGTAAGAGATGAGTCCGGATGTTGTTGAGTAAACTTGCTGATAAGTCGAATGATATCCCGCTGAGTGTCTACTCCTTCGACCTCGTCAAGTCCATCTAATAATATTGCCACGGGTTTTCCACCTGTGCTAATCCTCGCCTCTACAAATGGCTCGACAATGAAGGTTTGAAATTGAACGTGCATGTTTTTGTTGAGAATGCAAGAGTCGGTAGCGATTCGGTCAACGATATAGGTGCGATAAGAATTGATATTGACAGCGAGCTGATACGCAATAGTGGTGAAAATGCGATTCGGGTCATTGCGTTTGTTCGGCCGTGAGATAAAAACAGAGGCTACAAGTTTCCCAACAGATTCCGCGAAGGATTGGATGATCGCAGATTTCCCCACCCCAGCAGGTCCACAAAGCCAAAGGAGACACTTGACACGGTTGATATTGTAGCACCAACTAGTGAGCCGTTGGAGGATTTCGACGCGGGTGCCTGGGTGACATCTAGGGGGATAGTTGCGTGTAGAATCGTCATGGGCTGCACCGATAATGATATGCTTTAGAAGTAATTCCATGACTGCGGAAGGATGGGACGAATTAGTTTAGCCCTCACAAATACGACAGTGTTCCTTCCTTCGGGGTGCTTTGCCTTCCCCACTGATTTCTGTCATGGTGGAATTGTTAATAGAGAAGTTGTGTGCACCGGAGAAGAGGCTGCCTGAAGTAGAAGTGGCCAAGGTGACCATGAGCTCTGACAGCGTCGTCACGCAAGTCTAAGTAGAAACGCACTTTGGGTATGGGGTGAAGGTAAAGTGGGTTCTTCGGGGATTGATTCGTAGAGCGTACTGACCACAGGCATCGGCTGAAATGTCCTTTGAAACAACACCATGAATAAGAGCGCAATAACAATTCCTGAGGTAATGGAGGAGAAAACTCGTGTTGATAGGATGGCTACGAGGATAGCCTAGGCATGCCGTTCGTGCAACATCCTAGAAAGGGGATGGCAAGTTAGCCTCGTGTCTCCAGCGAGGTTGAAGCATCTACTAAATAACAGCGGCGAGATCACGCATGACATAATCGACGCATCCTTGGGCACCAGACCTACAGCGTCAACTCTGTTTCAATGTACACCTATCATCCCCTCGTGTCATCCAATTGCCTAGGTTCCAGCCTAACGCGTGTCCTCGCCAACATGATCCATTCATAGGATCCCGTATCCACCCTTGGCCTCAGATTTCCTCCAAAATCGAACTCGCTACTCCATCAAGTCCATCGACATCAGATGGCACTAGCAGATACAGTCCCTTATCTCGCTCGCATTACCTGAAACCCAGTTATTGCCAGAACCCCAACCCACATCCTCAAAAATCACCTAAATGTTCCGGTGTACTCAAAGGGTCTTCAACATCCATAACGTCATCCATTCTATCCCCTGTAAATTTTGTCAGTTAAATCTTATTTTGGGGATTATGACATTAAACCGACGATGATAAAGTTGCTCTAGGAGATCTCTGAACCGGCCAAAAATATCAGGATTTTCAGGAGGACGGAGCCAGAATTGATCGGGATTCTTCAATGAATGCCCTTTGGATTGTTGGAGAAGATTTTCCACTTCAAGTTGTTGCAGAATCTCCGCATATTGCGGACGGCGTTCAATTTTGATCGACCAGCACATTCCTATCAAATTTCGTAGCTTCTTATCAATTTTTTCGTTTGAGTGTAACCTGATATTGTCCAACGGCGCAGGAAGTTGACCTCTCATTAACTTCGCAATTACGCTAATATCCGAACATCCTGCAAACGGCTCTAACCCGGTCAGGACCTAAAACCAGTGGGTTAAGTAAGCGAACTGGCAGTATCGGACGGGGAGCATCGGTCGGTGCTGACCTCGTAACATAAACAGCCGAAGGCCCACACATCACTTTCCCGAGTTGGGCGTGCATATTCTTCCAAAAGTTCGGGAGATGCCCAACGTGTCGTGTGACCAGAAACAGTAGTTGTAGTCCTTGCAAAACCCAGTGTTTCATTCGTTAGAATAGTCGATAAACCGAAATCCGCTAAACAAGCTCGTTGATGATCATCAATTAAGACATTGCGCTATAAAGGTTACTGAGCAGTGCACATATGAACCATTGCTTATAAGCCTTACTCCTTTGAGGTCTCCATGAACAATATTCTTGGAATGAAGGTAGTGAAGACCATTAGCGATATCATCAATCTAGGCAAGGGTTGTTTGAGGAGGATACAGCGAGGTACAAGGGAAAAGAACTAACCAATGGCTTACGAGGAGCATCGGGAGTTCGTTGTAAATATTCCACGATATCACCATTTTTCATCCAGGGTGCCACGAGGCATATGCGCTCCTTTCGCTCCATATAGAAGATTCCATAAAATGGAACAGTATTGGGGTGGTCAAGTTGACCCCAAAGAATCGCTTCCCTTGCATGAGCCTAGTAAAACATGTCAGTAAGATGACAGCCGTAAGTATAATGGGTGGGCACCTACTCTCAGGAGCCGTGTTATGTTTGAATCCTGATATATTCGTACGACCTTCAAACAAAGGGGCTGCCCCTTAAAGTACCCTTGGCAAATATCACCAAATCCTCCCCCGCATTTGGGAGTTATATCATGGATATCACCTAGGACATAACATGTGGGATATAGTGTTGATACTTCACAAAGTTTACGCAAAATGATCACAGTGTGTTTAAGTAGCCATGGCTCTGCCGACCTCCGTATTTCAGGGTCTAGAATAAACTGATTATATTAATATAGAGGAGCCAAACCGAATTTGTGCTGGTCACTTACATCGTTCAGGCAATCAATCCACGACTGAGCATGAAGACCTCTCAGTTTGAGGAGTGCTTTCCTCTTAACTTGATCCCGCAAGAGGTCTGATAGCCACTATACACAATAATGTCTTCCAGATGACGACCCCATGGATTTCTTCATTGGCGTACCTGCTTCATTTGAGACGACTCGGATTTTTCCTCAAAGGGCTGAGATGCCACCAAAGGTTCGTCAAACATCGTGGTGCTGGTCTGAGTAACGTCATTATTCATATCCTGTAGAACATGGTGGTGGGCAAACGGTGTGTAGTTTGGGGAGGGGTCGGGTTGGAAATTGTAATCGGCAAAGTCGGCAACTTCGAATGGGAGTCGCCAGATGGGGGAGTACAAGTTTTGCGGGAGAGCGAGGCGTGCAGCAGGGAATGTTTTGTAGAAGACCTCTTCGGTTTCGAGGAGGGTCTGCTGGAAGAGAGAGAGCTGGGGCCGGCGACCGGATGACTGGAGATGAAATGAAATGAGATAGGAGCCCGACAGTATTAAATAAGAAACACATACAGTGTGGAGAGTGGGGACCATGGGGCGAAAGGAACACAACAGAGGTGTCACAAACACAGCATGGCACAAACGCGACCGACGTTTCTGATGCCGTGATGATCACACTTATATTAAAATATGCGGCCTCAACTTGTCTACCACCGTAGCACCATTACTCCACGAACGCCCCGTGGCCGATACACTCGGCCGTTAGGGCCAATCAAGAGGCGCGGTCTTGGCTACGGCTGAACTCGGTCTGAATGGGGATGTACGTGGTTGTGGGGAAGAAGTATTGTTAGAGTTGATGCCCAACGCTGTTTTAGAGTGTTTTTTTTTTTGGATAACCTGGATCCGTTATTTGTGTTTGATTAATATATTAACATTTGTCCTCTGTATTCCTCGCGCTTGATACCGCCAAAAAAATTTACAGACCATTATTCTATCTGAAATCTACTAGTATACACTTGATGATTGCGGCGTCTGGTCCAAATGAATCATCGAAATCTTTGAAGCTGCCGTACTCATACATTAGCTCAAGAATCACATCTAGACTCTCTCTTGCAACACACGGCGTTGTATATTGCTTCAATCCTTTCTAAAGACCACCAACCGACTAAGTGGTAGGGGAGTCGTTCAACATCTGATCACCGTCCGTGCCCCTCCTCGAACGATATTTCTTCCACCTATAGTCTGCAATGAACTGGAATTCGCCAAAACGGGGAAGGCATATGGGCAGACTGCAGTACAACGAGCTCAGATTTCCTTCCACATTTAAGATCATTGACACGGTAAAACATTGAAACCATTACATGGATTGAATCCACTCGGGCGAAATTGATTTGTCACATATACTCTAGCATAGCAGATGTGTATATGCAGACTCCATCTACACCGTTGACTGGAGACGGCATCACAGCAAGTACAGTTCCGGCCCCATAACCAAGCAAAACATACTTCGGATCCGAGGAAAGCCGATTTCCTTCTGCTCCCCACTCAACGAAGTCCTAGAAGAGTATTAATACAGTATTGACAAAGCTTATTCGGAGGAGGATTCGTACTACTGGTTCCACAACTCCTTCACATTTATCGACGAGTTGGCTATCCAACGGACTTGCCGGCTCAACACGAACGATATTTGGTGAGTTGGCTTTGCCGAACTAGAATATGTCTTTCAACCAGACGTCACCACACGAATTAGTGCACTCACTGTATGCAGCCGTTTCAGGAGCGGTTGGAAATCACGAAGCGAAATATTGTCGCACATATCTGCCAGGCAACTAAAATCGAACCGAGATAGTAACGGTCTCCATATCTCAGCATCTAGGATATTGCATAAGCAGAGGAAAGCAAATCGTTTGAGATCCACGATCTCCTTGATGTAGTATTGTTGAATACTTCTCAGGTCCCTGTTTTTCTGGGGCTTCAGCGTGATAACGAAATTTGAGGGGTGACTGAGAATACGCAAACAGGCTTGACACCCATAAAGAGCAGACTCGTATCGGGAGAAATAAAATTTGCCTGATCGACTGCGATCTTCTAGAAAGCGTTCAAAGTATGGATTTCTGACGTATGGATTTTTCACGCTTCCTCCGGTGTATGCCTTTGTTACAACCAGGCGCTCAAGATGAGGCCGGGTGGGTAGTATATCGTTCTCCAAAGAAAGCAAATAGACCAAGTCAAATGGATTCCTCCGCAACGAATAGAAGTGCCTGTTGAACAAAAAGAGACCGGAAGCCTTGTTCACAGCTGAAAGAACGTCGGGATGAATATCCGAAAGTGCACGAACATAGAAGTGATCAAGGGCGCAATAAGGTCGTTCATATGAAGGGGGAGGAGAGTCGAGCATATACGCCAAAAATGTCTCCAGATGTATGCGTGGACCACCCTCTTTCATCCAATCAACAAATTGGATAATGACATCGACAAATTCTAAGACCCCCGAAACAATCCTGATCAACTGCGACATTTGTTCCTCTGCAGGCCACGCCTCGTCTTTATCAAACATACTCTTGTGCTTACAGCGAAGGGTCTCAAATGCATGACGAAGAATCAGCGCTGTGTCTCCAGGACCCTCATCATAAGAAATCGGTGGTCGGATGTAACGAAACGGCGCATCAAGAGTGGCTTGTAGAGGAAGTTGAAATTCACGATTGGTTGAGATAATCCATAGTACCGCTGAAGAACGCAGCGATGAGGAAAGCTCGCAGATGCTGCGAAGAAACTCTTCATGCCGTTTTCCAACATCGCAGCGGATAAAAAAGACCAGTGGTGTAGCGACATATTGAGGATGGGATTTCTGGAGCAATTTCCATGGTTCAAGAATGAGTTTTCTTAAGCCAGTACGTATCGGAAGGTTGAGTACTCCAGGATTATCGATTAATATCTGAGCGAGAATGTGGCGAAATGGAGGGTACCTTTCCGCGAGTCGAAGACTCAGCTGGTAGATGTCGTGGGATCCCGCGTCAAATGAAGGATAAAGTACTCCCGCAAGCCTTTGAGCGTCGAAACATATCTTGATAAAAGTAGCAGCTCTGGAGCATTGGTATACACCTAAACGTCCAAGCCATGATTCCAAGATAACGTAAACGTTGTGTTTTCTCTTCGAGTCACAGAGCCACGAGATGACCTCCTTCGTGAGGTTTCTGTGAACACTCAAGTACGGTTCGCGGGCTGCATACCAATTATACAAGCCCGACAGATTCCGATAACGAAACACTGCTGTTTGTGAGCAGGTGATTTTGGATTGATACACGGAACATTGTACTTACAAGGGCCCCAATCATCCCAGAATTCAGATTTACTATGCTGTCTGAAAAAAACGGCCAACGAAGCTTCATATTCTGTTGCCTGTCCCCCCGAACCGCTATGGTGTCTTGAAAATAGTTTAATCACTGTTCGAGGAGGTTTAAGCAAGGTAGTAGAGTGTGAACCACCTCAAACTATACCTTCCTCCATGGGCAACCCTGCGTTAAAAGCATGCTCCAACTCGGGGTGCATCATCATGGTCCCAGATATCTTGATGCGGGTGGGGGGAGCGAAGTCTGGGCGTGGTGTCAGAAGCTGCGCCGGAATCAGCCCAATCAGCGCGCAGATTCCCATCAGCAGCCAAAAAGATAGTTAGTGGACAAGATTAAATTTAGGCTTGTAGTAAGCGGAGATGGCTCGAAGCACTGAACAGAAGAGGGAGCGGATCTACGAGATAGTAATATACTAGTAGGCGCAAAAGAAACATCATTCGGAAGTTGCCCCATGATGCGCTCTCTCCTACTTATCACTGGTGCATTCTTTTGCTTCCGTGTGAATAGGTCCGGGGCTCATGGGGTTGGTAAATGCGAAAAAGCTGTGAAGAGAGCATAATCAGTAGCAAGGCAGCAGCGATCTCATTAACATGCCCCAAACATGCATACATGCAAAGAAACGATTGATTCCTCAAGATCCCAGAACAAAAATTACAAAAAACCACCCAGACAAAAAAAGGGAACCATCTAAAAATGACAAAAAAAACATAACGTACACGGCCCTAACCAGTAATATATAATAACGAATCCTCTCAGAAAATTTCACATATGATGAAACCGCTTAACCATCCCCCGCCACCATCGCCCTCCTCCTCATTCTCATCCCCCCTCCCTCTCTTCACTCCTCTCCCTGCCATCCTTACACCTACACTATTCATCGCACTCATCCCCAACATTCCCATCCCCAATCCCATCTCCATTCCCACACCCGAATTCGTACTAGCACTGGTACTAGTATTAACATAACCCCCTTCAGAACCAAGTGGTACCGAAGGAGCAGAGAAATAAATATCAATCAAAGGTCTTTTATAAACCTGCGCTCTCCTTTGCTGCTGCGTTGTGTCTCCTCCTCCCGCTGATGGTTGTTGTGATTGTTGTTGTATTTGCTGTTGATAGGATGATGGATAAGGATGATATGAAGGATGTAAAGGATGCAATGACGATGATGAAGATGAAGATGCAGATATTGAAGGTGATGACCCCGTTCCCGGTTGCCGCTGTTGTTGTTGCTGTTGCTGCCGCATCATCTCAGCCAACGAATTCAAACTATACTGTTGCTGGAACTGATGCACAAATGTCGGACTCGCAGAAGAAGAAGCATTGGTAACATTCTCAGCCGTCGAATTCGGCTTCTTCTTATACTTGTTGAGGAAGAAATGAGTAAAAAAAAAAGCGCATATATCATGTTTTGAACTCACCGTTTCCAACTCTGGTTTCCCTCTCCACCTCGCAATAGCTTCACAGAACCTAACAGCGGCACGCTCAACTGGTTCCGCCGGATACATCCACGCCAGATCTTCTAAATGAGTGGATAAATCTGGCGTCGATTCGGGGATATCATAGAACTATAACGCTTCAATGATTCATTAAAATAGAACAAAGAAGGAAGCGCTCACATGGCGTAACCGGTTATACATCTCGAGTTCATATTCTGCTTCTGCCTGACCTAATCTTCGCGTCATTTGAACGGGAAGCTGCTGTAGCGAGGGTGGCTGAAATGATCGTAATGAAGCTTCGTCGCTCCTCAGGCTCGGGAAGAGAACCCTGAGAGCCTGTCCAAGACTCGGTAAGCCATCAGGATCAAGTCCCCTAAACTCCTCTTCATCACCGCCCGCCTCAGTCCCCTCTTCGTCGTCATCATTAACTGTGTCAATCCTCCCTTGATCACCAGCGCCACCTACTCCTCCCTCTATCCTCCCTCTATCACCTGCCCTCGTTCGAGCCCCGAGTAGCCTTCCGTTCTCACCTTGAATGCCGACCAACAAGAGACATTCGACAGGCTTGGTACCGCGCCACCCAGCACTCAGATAGCCTTCCAGAACGGCTCGTGTGAGCAAACCGGCCAAGAGCATATACCATTCCCTCGTCGGTCGAAGTGCATTGGTGAGTAAGGCATCCTTGTTTTCCTCGTCATCTTTTTGTTTTCCTTTACTCGGTGATGCTGCTGAAGGTCGTGTAGAACGTGGTCGTGAGGGGGCGTTGAACACCTTTTGCCAGTCTGCAACAGCTTCTCCTTCCTCCTCTTCCAAGCCGTCTCTCGCCTCTTGGCCCAACTCGACAGCCACCAGTGCCGACAACCTTAAGAACCTCGGCAGCAGTCTAGTCAATTTTGAATTCCCACCGGGCGGGGAATTCCGCTTATCATTGTTATTATTATTATTCGCGTCATCATAGACTCGCCTGCGAAGCGCATTTCCTCGGATGCCAGGCCTTAATAAACCCGAGCCGACGCCGGTGCCATCTTGCCATCCGGATAGATTAGGGTTTAATGATGGTTGTCTCCAGGGAGAGTTGTTTGGGGAAGGGGTATGTCGGTGGTGGTTATGCGGGGGACGAGAGACAGATTTTGTTTCAACGCAAATGGGACATCCGGTGTGGAGATGCCGCGGACATCGAAGAGAGGGAGGGGAGTTGGCGGTTGATGGATCTGCGCCGGAAGTATAGTGTGACGCAGTGGAGGATGATGGGACGGGACGCTAAATGAAGAGATCAAGATGGGAGTGATCAATAGACTATCGGAGACTTACGGGGTGTGAAGATGAAGATGTGGGATGGGGAGCAGATGCGCCGGATAGGGGAATGAGTGGGATGAGGGCCTCTGGGAGATCTGGGTGGTGGGAGGCGTGGTGGGAGTGGGGTTCCTTGGGTGGGTGGGTGTGGCGGTAGGGCTGGGGCGGGGGCTGGCGGGCAAAGAGATCGTTGACGACGGTGCCGAGGGCAAGTCGCAGGCGGACGCCGTTGGGCAGGACGTGGGGATGGGTGCCGGTGAGGATCTTGGGAGAGCGCGGAGGATCGATATCGGCCTCGGCGGGATGGTGCGGGGGCGGCTGATCTAGCATCGAGTTGATGACGCTCTCGAGGCCCTCTGCGCGCAGCCGGAGGCTCTGGGCGAGGGGGAGATCCTGCCTGAGGGTGCGGTCGTCGTCGTCGTACGAGTCCCAGCGCCGCCGGGATTTGAGGTGGAGGATATCCTCGCCGTCGGAGAGGGCCTGCTCGTCCTCGTCGTAGTTCTCGGGCCGGCGTCTGTGGGAGTAGGCGGGCAAGGAGGGCCCGCCAGAGGGATCGGACATGCCGAGCTCAGCGCGGGCCTGGGCAAAGCGGGTGCGGGCATGGACCCAGAGCAGATGGTCGATGATGAGCGTCCGGGTGCTCTTCTCCCGCGGCGGGATGGAGTGCAGATGGTGCGCGTGCTTGTGGGCGGGCGCGCGGAAGGCGGGCTGGACGTGCGCGGGGCTGTGGATGTGCCGGGGGTGGAGTGGAGAGCGCATGGTCGCTGGGGAGAGCCATACAGCCCGCCTCAGCCCAGCCGGCTTCTCCCTACCACCCCCGTGCGAACAAACTGCCTCTTCCACTCTAATTAGTTCAGGCAGCATCGCCAGCACCCGCCGTCGTCCACGGGGTGCGAGATCGCGTTGCACTCGGTCTGCTCGAGCCAGCACTCCCGTGTGCACTGGAACTCGGGCGGGACGGCGGCGAAGACTGCGGCGACGAGGAGGAGGATGGTGGACAAGCCCTTCATGCAGTGTCGGCGCCGTTGATGCCTCTATATAAAGGCGGCACCGGCCATTCTATCCCCGGCGAAGGCTGTAATCCTCCCCCGACCGCCCTCCAAGGGTCCTGTCGGACGTTTCGACAGGAACGGATCGCATCCACGACTTCCGTTCTAGCCGTCCCTGGACCCCACACTGCACTACATTTTCAGACTCGCGACAACTCTGCCGTGTCGCATGTCGGACAATTAAAGGCAGTGTATTGTATAGAAGATTACTACATCGCCTAATTTGAACTCGACGATAACATAACCTATGCATACACACACAATCGGCAAGCCTAAACTCTAATTATTGCACGTTCCTACTTATGGAAATCAGCCTATCGTTCAACAGGCGAATCAGATGACGCACGCAAAGTTGTGAAGTAACGGCTATCCCGTCCAACACTCCAGCTTTCACTCGACCGTGAACATTGGGATAGTCGGTCCTGCAGTTCCAGTACATATCTTCCTTTCAATCGACCGCACAATAATGACATTGAATACGATCCCGGCTGTTTGCACTGACTTTGATACAACTCGATCATTATCCGGTACAAATTCATCGATCATCACTCACCGTATCCACTACTATGTAAACCCACGCACTGCGTGATACATACGCCAAGAAGGTTGCAAACACAATCACTGTGTAAACGTGCCCGACTCCACAATAACTCGCCTGTATCTTTGCAAAGGTCGCGGCAGACTTTTTTTCTGTCCACCAAGATGAACCGTATTCTTGTCAATCGGCCTTCCAACATGCCAGATACGCCAGACCAACATTCCTATTGAAAATCCCAGCTGAGAGGTGAGCCACCTTTTGTAAAAGTAAATTATGTTGACCTGATGTAAGTACGTTTTGGGTAGCGTGAGCACCAAATGTCGTGATTCCCCAGGGCCGGTAAGCCGACCTAAAGGATTCATAGTTCCGTGAAGTAAGTTCAACCTCCATTCCTTTGATTCCCACTGCAATAGTGGCAAGGTACAGTATGGCCGATGGGGCAATAACCAGCCAACGTCGCCCATAAACCACCCAGCATCTGTAGATCTATACGACAGCGGTGAGGCTTGGTTTTCAGGTGAATGGTGTAGTTGAAATTCTCATACAAGGACAAAGTCGGAAAGAATAATGATGAGAATCATGTTTGCGGGCTGACAAGTGGATATTTACAACCCGTTTCTTTCGCTACAAAAAGTGAAATGACATACCCGAATTACATTCTTCCAGTCCGATGGCGTATCAAGCTCCGAAATTGGTTCCTCTGCTGTCATCAGTGTGCTAAAAACTATTCCAATGACAACGTCCAACGAGCAAGCGATGAACAGCATTGCTGAAACAGCCGTCAACAACCAGCGGATTTCATGGAAGCGCACCAACTTCACCCCCTCGTCGGTATCCCTGAGGAGAAGGGTTCGGGCAGAAAACCAGCAGGTTATCAAGAACAAGCCATAGAGGATTGCCTCGCAGTGACTTGCGACAGCCGTAGCGGATTTTTCAATAGGCATCGTAGAGTAAGTCAGGGTTTGAGGTATGTAGCTCACATCTTACAGTGGCCTTTTATATGATATTATCAAGTTTTTCCGCTAGCATTACATCACACTCCAATATCCTTCTTCCCAAAGGATTGGTTAATCCTGAGGAACACTGCCCCAGCCATTCAATTTCAGAAGATTTTGCCTTGTTCCAAGCTAGCCAGAATAATTTAAATAAACATTTCAACTAGCCAATTCCTGGAGGCAGTGCTATGTTTCAATCTAGAGCGAATGCTCCGGATAAACATGTAGTCCGCTTAGAAGGCTCAAAGGCCGGAAACTACGTTATGAATATTGTGTCGTTGAGCGTTAGTATGGAGAGAGGTCAGCAGTCTCTATCCACCAGCGGTTAGTTGAGATATTTTGTGCGTGAGTCATTTTCTGAGGAGGGTGTTCAAACAAGTGTTGTCTACACATTGCAAGAATATGTTATCTTTAGAACGATTGATTTCCTGTCTTGTCAGTGAGCGGGTGATCGGCAACATGCATGCCTCACCTTTATAACGATTGTTGGGAGTGCATGGCGGCAGGTGGAACATCATTGGTCCGAATCCAAGGCATCTAGTGATGCGACAGGGACAACTGTCAATCTAAAAGTAATTAATCGCACACTATGGGTGCGCGCAAAGCGGGAGGTGTCATACTGTATATACAAAGCTTCGAAATGGCACCGGCTATTTCACCGTGTCGAGTTCGATATAGTACTGAGTCCCACACAGGACTACTTAATCAATATAAACACTGGCATCCTTCTGAGCATTCCCGGCCGTCGGCCGCGTGTGAAATCACGTTGCACGCCTTCTTTGACTGCCAGCAGTTGTGCGTGCACCGGAATTCGGGTGCTCGGAGCGGCTGCCAAGATATCCGTGACAAAGCTCAACAGGAGGACGATGAACGAGCTATTCCGAGTGTCAATCTTGTTCACACAGGACTACCTCCTTCCCATCTACAAAGCAAGCTTAGTGCCTACATCGCTGATACACTCTCGCACTCCAGTCTACGGGGCCTGTAATGTCTGTCCAATAACTATCCCTCATTCACTGTTCACGGGTCCCATCAGATATCCTGGCAAGACCCTGAGACTTGCATAACATGCGAGACAACACCCTTGGTCTCTTTTACGTCCGATTCGTCCTTCCACTTTCTCAGACTCACCGATTCACTCCCTGGTAAAAACATCCATTCGCCACTTTCAACATCAATTCTGCCTGACACAAAATTTAAACCCTCATGCATAGAAAATCGCTACATTGCTTAACGTGAACCTCATGATAATATAAAATGCCAGATGCGTACACGATCGGCAAACCCCTCTTGCCTGCATATAAGAGATTGTTACATAACATTACAGGATCACACAACTAATGGTAAATAAGCTTCTGTTAAGAGGTCACCAGTCAACTACAATCGTAAAAGTGAACCACGTTGACTTGATGTAAGTATGTTTTGGGCGGGATGAATACCAAACATTGTGATACCCCGCGGCTGATAAACTAACCTGAAGGAGATCACCTCACAGAGACTCGTCCAAAGTTAATGTCAGCCCCGGTTTTACAACAAGTTGTTGGTGGGAAATGTTTTTCTTACGATCGCCTTTTAAATATCATTTTACGTTCACATTATTCTGTTAAAATCATACTACACCTCGAAATCCTTCTTCCCAAGGGGGTGAAGAAAACCCTTGGCCAGTAAGTGTATTCCTGTAGTTTCAAAGACATCGGTGCGTAAGCAAGCCAGGAGCTTTTGGATGAACACGGTCTTTGCTTAAGAGGTTTCAAAAAGAGGAGCATGTGTTGCTGTCAAACAGTCAAATTAGATAGCGCACGCAAATCTATTACTCCAACTTTTACTCTACTCATCTTAACTGTGGCACCGTGCGTCGGAACATTGAGATAATTCGTTCACCCTGTGAAGCTGAAGCTCCAGCACATACCTCTCGATCACGCCTTTCAATCGACCGTATAATAATGATATTAAATACGATCCCAGCCGCTTGCACTGACTTTGATAACTCAGTCAACTCAGTATCCGGTACAAATTTATCGATCATTACTCAATGTATCCATTGATATATTAAGTCCCGTATTACGTGATACATACGCCAACAAGGTAGCCACCACAGTCACTGTAAACTGTGCCTAATTCCACAATCACCAACATGTATCTTTGCATAGGTCACACCAGGGTTCTTCTCTGTCCTCCAATAAGATCTGTGTTGTTGTCGAGGTGGAGGATATCCTCGCCGTCGGAGAGGGCATGCTCGTCCTCGTCGTAGTTCTCGGGCCGGCATCTGTGGGAGTAGGCGGGCAAGGAGGGCCCGCCAGAGGGATCGGACATGCCGACTTCAGCGCGGGCCTGGGCAAAGCGGGTGCGGGCATGGACCCAGAGCAGATGGTCGATGATGAGCGTCCAGGTGCTATTCTCCCGCGGCGGGATGGAGTGCAGATGGTGCGCGGGCTTGTGCGCAGACGCGCGGAATGCGGGCTGGACGTGCGCAGGGCTGTGGATGCGCCGGGGATGGAGTGGAGAGCGCATGGTCGCTGGGGAGAGCCATACAGTTCGCCTGAGCCCAGCCGGCTTCTCCCTACCACCCCCGTGTGAACAAACTGCCTCTTCCACTCTACTAGTTCAAGCAGCATCGCCAGCACCCGCCGTCGTTCACGGGGTGTGAGATCGCGTTGCACTCGGTCTGCTCGAGCCAGCACTCCCGTGTGCACTGGAACTCGGGCGGGACTGCGGCGAAGACTGCGGCGACGAGGAGGAGGATGGTGGACAAGCCCTTCATGATTATGCAGTGTCAGCGCCGTTGATGCCTCTATATAAAGGCGGCACCGGCCATTCTATCCCGGCGAAGGCTGTCTCGCAGCCTAATCCTTTCTCGACCGCCCTCCAAGGGTCCTGTCAGATGTTTCGACAGGAACGGATCGCATCCACGACTTCCGTTCTAGCCGTCCCCTGGACCCCACACTGCACTACATTTTCAGACTCGCGACAAATCTGTCGTGCCACATGTCATACAAATAAAGGCAGTGTAATTTATAGAAGATTACTACATCGCCTAATTTGAACTCGACGATAACATAACCTATGCATACACGCACAATCGGCAAGTCTAAACTCTAATTATTGCACATTCCTACTTATGGAAATCAGTCTATCGTTCAGCAGACGAATCAGATAACACACACATATCTCTTGCTCTAGCTTTGACTCGACTTCTCCTGCTTGTACCGTGCGTCGGAATCTTGGAATAATCGGTCCACTCTGCGAAGCTGCAGTTCCAGTGCATACCCCTCGATCCGTTCTTTCAATCGACCGCATAATAATGATATTGAATACGATCCCCGCTGTTTGCAATGACTTTGATAGCTCAGTCAACTCCTCATTATCCGGTACAAGTTCATCGATCATCACTCACTATAGCCCTTGCTATATGAACTCCTGTACTGCGTGATACAGACGCCAACAAGGTAGCAATCACAGTCACTGTATAAACAGTGCCTGATTCCGCAATGACCCACATGTATCTTTGCATAGGTCGCAACACAGTTCTTTTCTGTCTACAGAGAGGATCCGTGTTCTTGTCGATCTGCCTTCCGATACGCCAAATCCGCCAAATCAACATCCCTAATAGTCAAAATTCCATCTGAGAGGTCAGCCACCTTTTGTAAAAAAATAAAATATGTTGACCTGATGTAAGTATGTTTTGGACCGTGTGAGTGCTTAACATCGTGATGGCCGAAGGTTGGTAGACCGACCAAGAGGAATGATCGCGTGAAGTGATTTGACCCTCTATTCCTTTAATTGCCAATGAAACAATGCCGAGGTACAGTATGACCGATGGAATAATAACCAGCCAACGTCGCTCATAAACCACCCAGCATCTGTAAATCTATAGCATAGTGAGCCTTGGTTCCAAGGTGAAAGGCGTAGGCAAAACTTTCATACAAGGACAAAGTCGGAAAGAAGGAAGATGAGTATTAGGCTCATAGGCTGACAAGTGGATTCATAATCAGTGTCTCTGAACCGGTGGCTCAAAAAGTGAAATTACATACTCGAATGATGCCTATACAGCCTGAATGTGGGTCAAGCTGCGTGATTGGGTCCTCAGCTGTCATCCGTACGATAAAAATTACTCCAAAGACCATGTCCAATGAGCAAAGGATGAAAAGCATCATTGACACGGCTGTCAATAACCAGCGGATTTCATGCAAGCGAACCAACTTTATTCCTCGGTCGGTAGTCCTGAAGAGAAGGGTCCGGGCAGTAAACCAGCACGTTAGCAGGAGCAATCCATAGAGTATTGCCTCGCAGTGACTTGCGACAGCCATAATGGGTTTGTTAATAGGCACCGTAGAGTCGATCGCGGTTTGCGGCATACAGTTCACAGGTTTCTTGGTGAAAAGGTGAGATCTTACGGTGGCCTTTTATATATTGTCACATTCCCTCTTCAAGTTCATCCCATTCCGCTAGCATCACATCACACCCCGAAATCCTTCTTCCCAAGGGGGCTGTTTATTTTGGTTATTTTTAGTTCCAAAGACATCTCTTCGCTCCAAGCTAGATGAACATGTGGCCCGGGGCTGGTTAGAAGACTCATAATCGGAGAACCCCGTTGTCATCGTTGTACCGTTGTAAAGGGGAAAAATACCACACCGGAACTACGGAGAGAGATCCGCTGTGGCTATCCACCAGCGGTTATTTGAGACGTTTTCTTCGTGGGTTAATTTCTAATGGGGCGTTCAGACGAGTGTTGTCTACGTATTGCAATAATATGCTTTCTTTAAAACAATTAATTTCCTGACTTGTTAGTGAGCGAATGATACACGACATGAAATTGTTGGGAGTGCATGACGCAGGTGGAACACTATCGGTCCGGGCCCGGCTAAGAGGAACCCGATGATGTCACATGGACAACTAGTGGACGACTGTCAATCTTGAGGTAAATGAATTTGATGGATATATATATGCTAAGTGAGATTCGCGCACTAAGGGTGCGTGTAAAGCGGGAGCTGTCATATATACAAGGCCTCAAAATTGCACTAGCCACTGCCTCGCCAAGCTGGGTCCAATATAGTACTGGGATTCACATAGAACTGCTTGATTGATTTAAAAAACAATAGCATTCCCGGTCGTCAGCCGGGTGTGAAATCGCGCTCCACACTTTCTTTATCTGGCACCAGCGGTTGAGCGTGCACCAAATCTTGGGTGACTCGGATAGCCTTGACAAAGATCGAAAGGAGGGCGACAAACGAGCCTTTCGTCAAGTCTGAGTGCCAGTTTCGTTCACACAAGACTACCTCCTTGACATCTACAAATCGGGCTCAGTGCCTACACTGCTGATACACCCTCGCGTTCAAATCTACAGGGCCTGTAATTATCATTTATGTCTGTCCGATAACTATCCATGTTCACGGGTGCTATCAGATATCTTGGCAAGATCCTGAGATCTGCATAACATGCGAGACAACGCCCTCGGTCTGTTTCACATCCGCACACAGGTTTGGTAAGACTAAATAATGTTTTTGATGATCTCTACATATGGTTAGCAGCTAGTGGTGCAGAAAACTTGGGACAGATCAAGAGGTCTACCAATAGAACAAGTGCTATTTGATCCACCGAGCGTAGTTGAGAAACTTGAGGGGACTGTATAATCCCCTCGAAATAGCTTGTGAAGTCTCCAAATCGCATGGGTAAGGTGTTGATTGTTTTTGGGGTATCGAAAAGTTCCTCCTGCTCCCGATCAGTTGTAGCCGCTCGAGGCAAGGAAGTGTAGCGAAATTCAAATTGAAATCAGACCCAGGCTGAAATGGCACCGCCTCATATTGTCCAATTAGAATGGACTGCCCTATCATAGCCACATTTTGAACGAATTTGACTGTTTTATTGAGATTCCAGAATGGAAGAGAATATCCCACTATGCATGCACACACAATCGGCAAGTCTAAACTTTAATTATTGCACGTTCCTACTTATGGAAATCAGCCTATCGTTCAACAGATGAATCAGATAACACACACAACGTTGTCTTTCACCCGACACTGAACATCGGGAGAATCGGCCCACCCTGCGAATCCGCAACTCCAGTGTATAGATTCCTTTCAATTGAACGCACAATAATGACATTGAATACGATCCCGGCTGTTTGCAGCGACTTTGACAACTCAATCATTATCCGGTACCACTCCATCGATCGTTACTCACCGTATTGACTGCTATATAAACCCCCGTACTGCGTGATGCAGACGCCAAGAAGGTAGCAATCACAATTGCCGTGTAAACTGCGCCCGACTCCACAATAACCTGCACGTATCTTTGCAAAGGTCGCGGCGCGCTTTCTCTCCGTCCACCGGGATAAACCGTATTGTTGTCAATCTGCCTTCCGACACGCCAGATGCCCCAGACCAACAACCCTATTCAGAACAGCTAAGAGGTAAATCACTTTTTGTAAAAGTAAATCATGTTGACCTGATGCCAGTATGTTTTGGACAGCGTGAACACCAAATATTGTGATGCTCCAGGGCCGGTAAGCCGACCTAAAGGATTCGTAGCTCCGTGAAGTTACTTCAACTTCGGTTGCTTTAATTGCCACTGAAACAATGCCAAGGTATAGTATGACCGATGGGGCAATAACCAGCCAACGTCGTCCATAAACCACCCAGCATCCGTAAATCTATAGGATAACAGTGAGGTTTGGTTCTCAGGTGAAAGGTGTAGGCGAAATTCTCATACAAGGACAAAATCGGAAAGAAGAATGATGATAACTAGGTCCACAAGCTGACAAGTGGATTCACAATCCGTCTCTGGCTACAAAAAGTGAAATGACGTACTCGAATTACGTTCATCCAGTCCGAAGGTGTATCAAACTTCATTATTGGGTCCTCTGCCGTCATCAGCGCGCTAAAAACTATTCCAACGATCACGTCCAATGAGCAAACGATGAACAGCATTACTGAAACAGCCGTCAACAACCAGCGGATTTCATGGAAGCGCACCAACTTCATGCCCAGGTTGGTATCCCTGAAGAAAAGGGTTCGGGCAGAAAACCAGCACGTTATCAGGAACAAGCCATATAGGATTGCCTCGCAGTGACTTGCGACAACCACAGTGGGTTTGTCAATAGGCATCGTAAAGTCGGTTGGGGTTCGAGGTATGTAGTTCACATCTTACGATGGCCTTTTATATGATATTATCACGCTTCACGGTGTTCCAATAGCAGTTCATCCACTCCCAAATCCTTCTTCCCAAGGCGCCAGTTGATTTTGAGGAACACAGCCTTATTCAATCAACCTCGAAGACATTACCGCCTTCAAAACAAGCCAGGATACCTTGAATGGACACAGCCAATGAATTTCGAAAGACGTTGCCACGTTCCAAGCTAGTGACTTTTGTAACTCGTCTAGAAGGCTCAAAAACCGGGGACCGTGTTACCACCGTTTTATTGTGGTCAGGAACCACTTGTCCGGTAATCTGGCGAGAGATCAGCAGTGGCTATCCACCACTGGCGGTTAGTTGAGATGTTTTGTTCATGAGTCATTGTCTGAGGAGGGTGTTCAAACGAGTGTTGTCTGCACATTGCAGTAATATATTCTCTTTAGAATGATTAATATCCTGTCTTGTCAGTGAGCCGGTGATCGACAACATGGATGCCTCACCTTTCGAACGATTGTCGGGAGTGCACAGTGACGGTAGGTGGAACATCGTTGGTCCGAGTCCAAGAAATCGAATGATGCAACAAGGACAACTGTCAGTCTAAAAGTAATTACTTAGATCGGTACATATACCCCAAGCAAGAGTCACACACTATGGGCATGCGCAAAGCGGTGTTATACAGTATACACAAGGCACCGAGTATCTCACTGTGCCGAGCACGACATATTAGTACTAGGCCCCACACAGGACTGCTTAATTAATATAAGCACTCTTTAGCATTCCCGGTCGCGCCGGCCACGTGTGAAATCACGTTGCACACCTTTATCTGCCAGCAGTCGCGCGTGCACTGGAGCCCGTGTGGAGAAAGTGCCAATATATCCTTGACAAAGCTCAAAAGAAGGATGGTGAACGAGCTATTTGTCAGGCTTTCGTGTCGGTCTTGTCCCCACAACATAAACTACGCATACATACACAATCGGCAAATCTAAACTTGAGTTATTGCATGTCCTACATATGGAAACGAGCCTATCTAGGGGAACCGTTCAACAGTTACATCAGATAGCGCACACAAATCTATTATTCCAACTTTTACTCCCCTCATCCTTCTTCCACTGTGTGTCGGGACATTGGAATAACCGGTCCACCCTGTGGGGCTGCAGTTCCTGTGCATACCTCACGATCCTTCCTTTCAACTGACAGCATTATAATGGTATTGAACACAATCCCAGCTGTTTGGAGTGACTAGGACAACTCAGTCAGCTCCTCATTATCCGGTACAGGTTCACCAATCATCACTCACCACACCACATACGGTGTTATATAAAATCCTGTGTTACGTATCACGGGCTCCAAGAAGGTAGCAAACGCAGTCACAATGTAAACTGCACCCGATTGCACAATAACCCATACATATCTTTGCATAGGCCGCACCCGAATGCGTTTCTGCCCATCAAGAAGATCCGTGTTCTTGTCGATCTGCCTTCCGACACGCCAAATACGCCAGACCAACATCCCTAAATAAACACTCCATCTCAGAGTTGAGCCACCTATTGTAAAAGGAAATTGTGTTGACCTGATGTAGGTATGTTTTGGACAGCGTGAGCGCCAAACACTGCGATGCCACAAGGCCTGGAGGCCGACCAAAAGGACTCATAGCTCTTTGAAGTAGCTTCACGTTCTATAAGTTTAATTCCCACTGAAATCGTACCGCATCGTGTTGCAACAAGCGTAGTTGAGAAATTTGGGGAGGACTGTATAATCCCCGTGAAATAGTTTGTGAAGTCCCTATATCGTATATGTAAGGCGTTAACCGTTCCGGGCACCGAGGAGCTCATCCCCCTCCCGGTCAATTAGACTGTTGGAAGAGCAACATTCGCCAATACTAGAGTGTGGTTGAAATCAACCTTGGGTTTGCAGATGTGGGTCATGTCAGCGAAGTAGTCGTCGAACTTAATGGGCGGGCGCGCCATTGGCATGAAGATAGTGGTTAAGATTTCTGGGGGGACATTCCGCGTTTTCGCTTGGCAACTGTTAATGCGCCTTAGAACAGCCGTTTTTCCTTGTTTGAGACGATGAACCATGGCGCCCAGCCTTTGCATTTCAGCTTGAAGGTCAGATCACGATGAGCGGGTTCATGCGTGAAGTGCAAGTCTGCTTCCGTCCTAGTAAGAATGTCATGGCCACAACTAGGGTATTCAAGTGCTGCCATTCTGAAAGGTGAGAAATGTGAGTGAGGGCATAGCAATGCCGTAACAGTGTCGAGTCGATGCCGTATCAACATGGCCGAACAATCGGTCGCCCACACCTGGTCTCGTCATTTGGTCGGAAACATCCTAATGGACCTGTATTCCCTGTACTGTACATTGTAAATGCCCTACTAGTTGCAACAAGGAAAGGCATTCTCGCCGACAAACCCAGAACCAAGCAACATGCAATTTCGGCCAACCAATCCCTAAATCAAGACTATTCCTCGTACATCATGATGCCGCTTTAGTTTCTCCATGACCCTCTCCTTATAATCCAGAGAACTGTCAGGTTGTAAAACTGGTAAAAAAAAATGAGTACGATTTCTTCTCGCCATACACAGGACCTCAACACATCTACAGCTTCTCGCCCCCGCACTTTACCATAAGTAGTCTTGTTGTAAACAATCTACACAGATTTGTAGGATTCCTACCTCCAATAACTCTACAATATTACTAACACCCTATTGCCACAAATCTACTGAATAAGGAGGTCTACAACTGAGCGTTCACAAGATAGACTTAGGAAACTCGGGGGAAATGAACAGAGGTTTGGAAGGAGCTGCCAAGAGCTAGTTCGCGAGAATGAGCTGCAGTGACTATTTCAGGTGGGGATAAACCGTATACGAGCCAGGCTAGGTCGCGTCCCAAGCGTGATAATAGAGTGATAGTTCGAAACCACGCACAGTCCTCATGACTAGTTTCCCAAGAAGTATAACCAGAGAACAATACCTCAAGAACAAATCCTCGTTATGGAACGAAAGCCATCCAAGTGTAGACCCATTAGGACTGGCTACCTTATCGTAGAGACATTTTGAGCGACTTTGGCTGTTTCATCGAGGTTCCAGAATGGAAGAGAATACGATCCCGCATACACCAAAAGGTTTTTCCCGCTGCAATCCAGACGCACAACGAAGTTTCTTTGTACTGAAGTAGAGACGTTGCGCACCTGGAGCCAATAATGGTATCAAAGCCGTTGAGCAGGCGGGAGTTTTGGAAGCCAGTCTACCAAACATCTGGTTGTGAGATGAAATGAGGTCGTCCAAACTTCAGTTTGCAGTCTCGAGGGTATGAACATCGCTACTAGTATGGTTGTTCAGTGCGCCTGGTCCATAGCCACGATGAAACAAGCCACTACGATAATAGGAGAGGTTTTCCTTTACATGAACGGGACGTCAAATTACTTGTCTGGTAGGCCAGAGTCGCGGTAGAATTTATCGATTCAAAACCTGCTAGAGATTGAGCGACCTTGTTTGACAATTTGGGCCAAAAAAGAAGACTCTGCTCCGAGTTGTTGCCTGCGAGAATTGACACCCGCTCCAACACACTGACCGAACGGGGTAGAGTATAACAATATCAATAGGGGATGATTGACCCAACAACACCCATCAACATGTATTGGCATATTGACATCAACGCGGCATCAGTGCGGTGCCACAAATCGGCCACTGACGGTCCTTGCTCTCAACTCCTCTTCCCACCACCACGATGGCGGCACTCGAATGCCCCCGCTGTGGCTACAACGTCCCAAATCAGACGGAAGCTGGTTATCCTCACATCATACGACAACCTGACGCATGGGTCGATCATGACGATATCCCTACCCTTCAAGCAGAAGTACAAAGCCTCGACAAGTTGATATCTCACCTCAACCAAGAAAAAGCCGCCGTTTTGTCCAAAATAAATAGCATCCGCGCGACAACAAGTATATTACCTCCGGAAATTCTATCCACGATCTTTCAAACTGCGCGTCCGCCTATCGACTTTGGCAACCACTACACTGACTTGGACATAGGCAGCAACACGTACCACCCCGAAGAAGACTTTCATCACACCTTGGCTGCTGTGTCTAAATGTTGGCGGCTAGTGGCTCTGTCGACGCCCCAACTTTGGACGACTATCACACTTCGCGTGGATGATAGACGCTCAATCCAAAAGATTGCCTCACTCCTCGATCTACACTTTGAACGAGCGCGAAGCGTTCCAATTTCACTGGAGTTGGACTTCCATGGCGCATCAGAGTTGTGGGATCCCGCTCATCGCCCATCGAAGACACGTGAGGAAATACTAGCCCTTTTGGAACCTCTCAAAACGGTTGCGTTCATTAAAAATGCAGCCAAGATAGGGCACCTCATTCTTATCGAACCTCCAACAGAATGGCTTCCGTCTTTGGACGGAAATATGTCACAATGTCATTCTCTGACAATATTTCGGCCTGCGAAGCCACGCGGAAGGGTCAGTGGAGATTCCTTCGATCTCGCTGAGCTACCCCGTCTCGAGTGTGTACAATTGATCAAGTGCCCCCTTCCACTTTCTATACCCGACACAGTCACCACCCTACATCTACGCAAATCGGCTTTCATAGACTGTTTCAAGGCGCTTACGCAGTTTAGGAATCTCGTCGACTTTGAAATTATCAAATTCGACCCTCCTGATGAGAGCATGCCTCCGGTGACTGCACCAATAGTTTTCCCGCGTCTTGAGCGTTTGAAGTGGAGGGCCTCTACTCACGATGGCCTTCATTATTGCTCCCAACTTTTCAACCATCTCCAATTTCCCGCTCTCCGGTCTCTACAATGGTCTGATAACAGAGCTACGGACATCCGCTACCTGTATTCACCTCGTCGAGACCCACGACTTGATTTGTTTTCCAATTTTCCACGCGGCCTTTCGACTTTGACATTCAACGATTTACGCCCTCATTTTGAGCGACAAACAGTTATTCAACACTTGCTTAATTGCGTCCCTCAGGTTTCCGAACTCCACTTTGTGGAATGTTCTAGAGCGGTTGTTGGAACTGCCCTCAAAGCTATTGGTAGACCCCTTCATTCATCAGTCGCCGATTATGGGCAGCTGGGAGCGTCCGCTGATACAATCAGGCGATCAACGGGACCAGTTTTACCAAACCTCTGTAAATTATCTATAACCAATGCAGCCGAGTGGGCTCTTCTTGACAAAGTCGAAGGGCAGGACATTGTGGAGATGCTGGATGTGCTGTATATGGCGAATAGGAATCGTGGCCGTTTTCAGTTGCGTGTAGATCCCGAGAGTTCTTGGGATCATGGGAAGAAGGTTTTAGGGAGGCTGAAAGGGCTCGTGAGGGACGGTTTTGATGTTGAGGTTGTGGCTGGCACCCGGACGTTGGATTTGTCCTAGTTTGTTTTCTGACTTTGTAAGCGAGGGATCAGTTTCAATTGGTTAGAGCCACGATATATGCTACACGGAGTCGTTGAAAACACTATTAGAATATACCAATTCTTTGTGATCCTTCGTTGTCGAGGGGCGATGTCAATGGGCTGTGAAATTTTCATCACTAAAAACGTAATAATCAAAGTTTCTCGTCGATCGTGTACACACCGTCGGGTCAAAAGCTTGAGGCGGTGCAATCATTTTCAAATTCAAGGACTTAAAGTCATATCACAGCCATTTCATTAATTTATGTACCTTAAAACGTGTCGGAGGACATTTATTTTTGGCTTTAACGGCAAAATCGCCTCATCGTTGGGACATAGTGTGTTGATTAGAAATTTGTTAGAACATGAGGTAGACTCGGAGAGTGGTTAGCCGTGAGGATAAAGTTCCTCGTACCCTGTACTGAATTGTCTCTACACTGGGCCGGTGTCACAATAAGGCACCTGCCTTATTGAAACATTATTGATTTTTTTGTGACTTTTCGTGACTTTTGTCACGAATCTTTCAATATTTACTCAATAAGACACGTGGCTTATTGTGACACCGGCCCAGTGTCTAGATTGTGGTCAACCCGACTTTGACACACTAATTTTGGCTCCAATAACGTTATTCTCATACTCAGGCATGACATAAACCCGACCAATGGGCACAGAAATGGGACTTTGCGATTGAGCTGGATTTTACGAACTAAGAAAATCTGCCATGCGCCGAGGCGAGTAAACAAAACAGGTGTCTTGAGATATCGCAGCGGTTTATGCTCCAGGAGTCTGCAGCAAACAAAAGGGATTAGGGAAAGGTCTGCACTGTACTGGGAAGCGACGGGCACGTGCCGAGAATATCGTCGTTGGTCTTGTTTGGCTGAGAGCGAGTGGACTAATTTGGGTGATTGTTGATTGAGGGCTTCGTCTTGCTTTCTCGAGATTTGGGTAGTATCCTCATCGTCGTACGGCATGATGTCCCCAACGAGGAAGATATAGCTTCAATTTCACACCTGCTTCGTCAGCCTTTTTTGGTACAGGAGCGAGCGTTACCTCCTAGGTTCACCTAATCAGGGCTTCTTAGTTCTATGAGTAGGATGATGCATGAGTATCCTTACTCTCCTATCTTGGCTTGAAGCGCCTTGTGGCTTGATCCAAGCCGATGTTTCTTTAACATAAGAAACAACAGCTTGATCGTCTCCTTGGGCAGAAAATGGCCTGTTCTGCAACTAGTGGCTGCACTAATGCCAAACGGTCGGAGATAAAAACAAAACAGAAATCGACCCTTGACCGACCCTTTCGGCTTCTATCATTTGTCACGGGTATTCTCGTCACATGGGTCGGTTCATATCCCATCCTATTGGCCTCACTTCTTCCACCTTGGTCTATACTTACTCTGTCATCTTTCGGCTGCCAGCGCTTCAGTTTGCGATGCTTACTTTCCTTTATAGACTCCTTCTTTCTCGATCAACCATTTTGTTCAGGCTTGGGGATGTTGGGGTTAGATATCTAGATGGGGACTTCGGCCTTCCCCTCTACGGTATAAGTATGTCCTTCATAGGGAGTGTCCATAACCCCACCGCTCACGTACCATTGTCATGCGCAAAACAGATCTTGCCTATCTCCTAGTCTCCTTGTTCGCTGTTCAGACGCCAGCGACGGTCATAATATCGACTTCACCACCTAATGGATCGGTTTCTGTTGTGCCGAATCTGGTTGGGTTTTCCTTGGAACAGGACCGATGGACTGATTGGGCTGGGCTGAATACTCGGAACGAGTTTTTGTTCAATGTTCTTGATAATCTGAGGGCGTTGTCTGGAGTGCCTCCGATGATACGTATCGGTGCTGATAGCGAGGATCATACGAATTTTAATCCGAATGTTCAGGTACTTGCGTTTCTCAGAGAGTCGTTGAAGTTGAGGTCTGAGGTCTCATTGATGTTGATGATATAGTCGCCTCAACTCGTTTTTCCGACGCCTAATTCTGTAACACCGTATCCTGAAGCTTCAACTATTGTGGTTGGTAACACGTATTATCAAGCCGTCCGTTTCTTACCACCCAGTACTTTCAAATATTCCTTTCTATACCTCTGAATGATTACTTACGACCTTGATTGTTTTAGATACTCACGTCATTTGGGGAGTCAATTTCGGGGGAAATAATCTTACTGCAGCCAATCTGGAGGCGAAAGCCATTGTACAAGCATTCGCTACATCTGATGTCAAGAACCAGGGCATCATTCTTGATGCTATAGAAATAGGGAATGAAGCAGATTTGTATCGCAATAACGGTCAGAGACCTTCGAACTTTACAGCTGCACAATATGTTACACAGTAAGTTGTATCGTTATCAGCTTCTTTTTCGGGTGTCTGATATTCGTAAGGTGGACGCAATTTGCTGCCAATGTGTCTGCGGCTGTAGGGATTTCTGCGAGCTCCCATACCAAGTTTTGGGGTGGTTCGTTTGCGTCCTCGAGTCACTCGACTAGTGGATTTTCTCCACAATCCATCATAAATGATGGATTATTGAACTCGACAACCGGATCACTTATATCTACGTGAGGATCAATCATCTTTTCGTCTCTATAGCGAAAACAGAACCCTTATTAATTATTAAACTGTTGTTTATTAATAGGATTTCGCAACATCATTATAGTGGAAGTTTCTGCTCGGGTAGCGAAGGGCTTTTACAAGATTTGATGACAAAGGCGACTATCAGGAGTAACCTCACTACATTTGCGCCTGATGCGAAAGTTGTGAGGGGGAAAGGAGTGGATTATGTTTTGGGTGAAACGAATAGTTATTCGTGCCATGTGAGTGCTTCAGCTTTGTTCTCGAGCTGATTTCTCACATGCTTGTGCGTTGTAGGGTGCGCCAGGTGTGAGTAACACAGCTGGAGCTGCTTTGTGGACGTTGGATTATGCGTTGTTTTCGTAAGCCTGTGCAATTGTTAATATATATGGCTGCCGCTGAGGTTATTTCAGGACACAAATCCAATCTTCGAGGATATATTTCCATGAAGGCATTGGATATAAATACAATTTCGTAAGCATTTTTCTAAGCAAACCCGATGTTTCAACTCATACTATATTTTCATAGATTCAACCCGCCACGTTAAACCGCTCGACTATAGACGCCTCACCTCTACCAACACCACTGCCGCCTCACGTCCAACCACAATATTATGCTGCCATCATTGCAGCAGAGGCTATTGGTTCTGGCTCTCAGCCACAGATAGCTGAACTTAATATTGATGATCCGACTGTGTCGGGGTACGCTTTTTATGAGGGTACCAGATTGGTTAGGGCCGTTTTTATCAACTTGAAGGCGTTTTTGAAGAGTGCGACTGGGGCTAGGGGAAAGGTGAATGTAAGCTTTGATTTTGTGGGAGGTGATGTTACGAGTGCTACCTTGAAGAGACTCGCTATCCAGTTAGTGGCCACTTGTTTTTCGAAGAGAAGAATTGGATCTGATGTTGTTTTAGGCACGCTGATGACACCGCTGGGTTGACCTGGGGAGGACAGAGTTATGAAACCTGTGATGGGCGTGTGAACGGAACGGCGACAACAGAGCCCGTTGATTTGAGTAAAGGGTTTGATCTGCACGATACCGAAGCTGTACTGGTGTCATTCTGCTGAGGAAAGTTTATTATCGTTGTCGCTCTATACCCAATGTATAACCGTGTGTAAGTATACCTTTCCTGCAATATGATTCGGCTATAGCGAAACGTATTGATGCGTTAGATGAAGGGGAGGCAGTGAGGGATATGTGATCAACATTGGGTGTGTACATCATAGTGTGAGGCTGTTCCACTGTCTAAAATAGATCTTAAAATACGTTGTTGTGCATTGAGTCGCTTGTTAATAATCAATGATGTATCATTGAGACATCTGCGTCAGCTCCGTATTTAATATCAGCATCAGTACAGCGATTGATGTGTGACATTTGACTATAGGGTGTGGGGGTAAGCTTTATTCCCTGAGGGCTGATCATGTTTGAACGAGAAGAGTGGTCTTTAGAAGTTAGTCATGAGAATGGGGGTGCTTGAAACCGTGGGCGAGCGAAAGAAGCTGTTTTGACAACTGATTGCCGCGGTGTGGCCGACTTTAGTTTTGTGAGAGTGTGGTGCACAGACTACAAAGGAGTACGCGAATCATGGTTGTTGTCGTTGGGTGTTGATTAATTTCGGTAACCTGCGATCATATAGAGTAGTAGACAATGTTTTGTGTTCGGCTGTCTACGTAGATGATGATATAATGATGGGATGCTGTACGGGGTGTACCGCCTCTGATCAAAACGTCAAGGCTGATATCGAGCGAGGGATAAAGATAGTGAGCGGTGGTGTCTGAGGTAAACGTTTCTTCTAGGGCGAAAGAGGACGGGACGAGAAGCAGCATCATGCTCCGCAGAAAACGGCGGCGGGCAAGAAAAAAACATGTTTGATCAGCAGCAAGGGCGCGTGGAGACTCGATACTCGACAATCGGGCGTATGGATGTCGACGAATGGCTGATGGGCACCACAGCGACGATTTAATGATTTTAATGATACCCTCTGCCCTGATGGGTTGTGCTGTTTCGCACGCCACGTGAGCTCGGTGTTGGGCCACCGTTAAGTACGTTGCGTTGATAATACTGATCCACTGCGCGAAAATCAGTCGGCAACGCCGGCGCGCACAGACCCCGCCGCAGATCCAATATATTCGTTACGAAGGGCCGCGTGCGAGCGGGCTGGTCGGGGGAGATGTAATAGGGGACCGGCGCAGGCTCGCAGACGGGTGCGCCGAGCGGCGGGGGTCTCGGGGAGGCGGATCGCGGAGATGAAACGTCGGAGCTTGAAGGGCCAACAGGACCACACAGAGGACACTGCCCCTGTGTTTTCTGTTTTCTGGTGCTGAACTGCCTCGCCATCTCCTCTGCCCCCATGGATCTCGCCCAGGACGACTCGTATATAAATGCCGTCGTCGTCCCCCCCTCTCCTCCCCGCTCCGCCCACGATTTCCAGCCGCCCTACGGCCAGGACTACAACGACTTGGTCGCAAACTCCATCGGCTCTCCCTCCTTCCAGGGCTCCTACTACTCGCCCTTCTCTGGCCACTCCGAGCTCAGCTTTGGCAACCCAGAGCACGACGTCAGCCTCAACCTCATCGATCACGACTCGCCCATTGGCCTCGGCCTTCACACGGAATACGATCCCAACGAATTTGACGGATCCCAGACGTCCCCTTCTTCTCTCTTAATGTACCAGGATACCGAGTTCATGCCCCAGTTCAACAACCTGACTGCCTCTCCCTCCGATCCCCGCGGGGCTTCTTATGATTACAGCTCGCCCTCGAGCAATGGCGATCCCTCGTCTGACAGGCGCTCACGAGCATCGTCCATCTCCTCCAACCATGCAAACAACAACTCTTATACCCAATCCTCTGGGCTCGATGTAGCCCAGTCTTTCGAAAACCTGAATGTCCGCTCGCCTTACCGGGGCACAGACCCTCTCCCGCCCACCAAATCCATGTCTCCGCCACGCCTCATGATGCCTGATGATCACACCGCGGACGTCAAGCCCCCCACGATCAATGCCCCAGACGGTGATGGTGGCGTCAATGGGCCCAGTTCAATATCGTTCCAGCCACCCCCATCGGTGCTGGGGCTTCTGTAGCCAATTCCGCTCCCGCCCATCCAACGCTCGAGACCTTGCATCAGGGTAAGTGATACTGCCAAGATATCTCCGTTCCTAATCTTGATCTCGTTGTCATGGTAGGATCAGCCTTAAATATGCAGCAGCAACAGTGGCATAGTACTCTTAATCAGCAGTCCGCGGTGACTGCGGGCCAAACCTACCATTCGATCCAGAAGCCAGAGTTTACCTTCCCACCATCCCAACCCACTGCCCGCAGTGACAACTTTTCATCAGCAACAAACGTTTCGATCACCTCACCTCCTCGCATCGGCCAGGTATTGGATGATAGTGGGGTAGGAACCTCTGGCTTCCTCGGCGTGCCAACGAGGAGTCGAAGCAAATCAGATGCCTCTCGGGAGCATCAGATATGGAATCAAGCCTATCAACCGCAACAGCAGCTCACCGGTATGGGCAGCGCCGTGATGGATGAGAGTACTGTCAACATGAGCGATGTGTTGCCCGGAGCTCAGCAGTCTCAGCTCAATCCTAGCTTTACCTTTGGTCAGGGTTCATCGAAGCTCGATAATTTCCTTTCTCCTGAGCTCAATACTATCCGCCGCTCCAAATCCGATGCTGGCTCGAGGCCTATTCACCGACAATCTCGCTCAGAAACTATACGGGGCAGTAACATGCTGCCTCCCGCTCATCAACCTGGCCACCAACATTCCCACTCGTCCTCCGGACAGTTCCTGGTTCCTCCTGCAGGACACATGGAGTATCTTAGTCCCAATAATAGCCAGCAATTCTACAATGGTGGTCCGGCATCACCAGAAGGCCCTCTTCCCTCGATCAGCGCTGGACGTTCAGTGTCTCCTGGGCGGCCACTCACATCTAGCCCAGGTCACATTCGTCGAGCGTCCAGTGGTCAACACCGGGTCAGCCCGTACCCTAGCCCTCACACGAGCCCAAACATTCGGGTCAAAGAACTTCCCTACGAATCTGGCTTAGAATACAGTGGAGGCATCGACGGCAATCTCGGCTTTCCCCAACAACAAGGTTACAATTCAACATATGGTACATTGTCTGGACGGTATTCTCCGACGAGTACGGCAGCGAGTGCGTATCATACTCCAGGGCAGTCGCCGTCCCTGGGCCGCCGCTCACAATGGAGAACGCAGTACCGAAACCGACTGTCACAACGGGTCGTACTGCGAATGCAAGCCATAGACGTAGAAAGCAGGATGCGCCATTCGTATGCCCTGTTCCTGGTTGTGGAAGCACATTTACGAGAAGTTTTAATTTGAAGGGTGAGAATCAAAGTTTAATATCTGATCGGCTCCACTGAGCTCCTTGGACTAGGGCATATTCGATCTCACAACGAAGAGAAACCGTTCTTGTGCAAGTGGCCCGGATGCGGTAAAGGTTTTGCGCGACAACATGATTGTAAACGACACGAGCAATTGCACCAGAATTATCGACCGTTTAGTTGCGATGGTTGTGGGAAACAATTTGCTAGAATGGATGCGCTAAACCGACATCGTGAGTATTGCTTGCGTTAACTCTGTTGATATTCTTGTCTCTAACTTTGTGCTCCAAGTGCGGTCCGATGGGGGGTCAGATTGTATGAGACTCCATGAAGCGAATACGAAAACGACGACAAACGGAAAGGCAAACAGTGAGAGCCTGCATTCATTGGGTAGTCTTGGGATCGGTGGTAGCCTTTCGGGGACAAAGACCGAAGACAAAACGTGGGCTGCAGCTGTCGCGTTATAGCCTTCGATTACCCCTCTGGCATAGGGTCCACCTCCACATGGAACAAACTCTGGGTAGGAGATTCGTCGTATATCTGTATGAACATCTTTCCTTGCTTTTCCTCTGCGCTATGTTTGCATACCTCGCCCTTGGTGCTAATCTACTATCGATCGACTCAAACTACCCCTTCTACTGTCGTGGACTTTTGGAACTCTTTTTTTTTTCCTTTTTCTTTCTTTTTTTATATTGGTGATTGTGCTTTGTATTAATCCTATTTTTTTCTGTTTGCTTTATTGAACTTTGTTTTCTTTTTGTATGTTATACGACGTCTTTCTTTCGTGTATATCTGCTGATGCTTGACTGATGACTTGTACATGCTCTTTGATTATTGACTTTATTTTTCTTTCTTTTTTGTCAATATCCTTGTTTTTAGAGTAGAAGTGATACCTTTTCTCTCTCTCCTCCTCTTCACGACGGTCCACGCGCATGATTTTTTTTCCTTTTTTTTGTGTATCTGATATAAGTGCTGAAGATGGATGTATCTACTGTGGCTAATTTATTTGTGGTTTTAGACCTTGGATGCATGAAGTCTGGCTTGGCGTACGTACATGCGAAGTTGTTGGGTACACGTGTGACTCCCTTTCGGTCCTTCTCTATTGTGCGGCCCGGAGTTCGGCCGAGGATAGTGATTCGTTTTACAGATTTTGGGAGTGATTGAATTACGTTGTTGCAGTTTGTTAACTTACTCTGTCAGATGGAATTAGGTGATCTTTGTTCGAGGATGTATAGGTGTATGTACTGATGAGGATGATTGAATGTGGTTTGTAGGTAGGTAGCAAAAGAATTAAGGGTGAGGATTCTTTTGGTTGGGATAGGTTCATATTCCTTTAGGTTTAAAGTTCGACGTCTTAATATTGGGATGAATGACTTTCGGCCAATAGTGGGGTTTTAACTTTTGGAGTTTTTGGCTTCTTGGTCGCTATATGCCCTGAGCCCTGCCAATTCATTTGTATATATACGGGATCTACCGCACGTTCAATGACGCACTCAAGGCCGATGCTACTCCACAACCTCTGTTCCTGATCTTACCGGACCGGCATACATGAGATCACTCGTTCCTCATTATTCGTAAAGGCTATGATCCTCATGGATCTAGCAATAATATATTATTTCTTCCCAAATCAGGAAAGAAAACACGATAAGATTAGAAAACAAATACAAACGCACGCTGAATCTAAGCAGGAGGCAACAACTCTTTCGCACTTATGTTTGAGAACGAGGACATGCTATGATCGAACTTTTGTAGAGTTGGACAGCTAGATACGCTATCGAAAGCTTGAGAGCCACTGAAGGTATGATGGCTGTACCTTTGATTACATGAACTGTTGTGATTGCCATTGTAATAGTGGATTTGGGTCATGGATCTGGGAATCCATTTGTTCCAGGGATCTTTCTAGGTGATATTTTGAGGAAGGTAAATATTACGGAACGGAAGCACTCAGTACGAGAACGCAGTATAGGAGAGTGACTCGATTGCTGCGCGATAAATCTATCAAGAGTTGTAAAAGAAGAAACGGTTCAAAAAATTATTGGCATATATACTTGAGCGGCGTAGGCAAAGATGGACGCTGGAGTGAACACCCTTGGAAAATAAGTGTCATACTTCATTGTGTAAGGGGAAAACTTACCTAGCGAAAATAGAACAGAAGATAGGAGCTCGAGTATGCCTCCACTTGATAATCTCAACATTAACTTCAATATTCACTGTAAACCGCAATATCCTAAAGGCTGAGCTGTTTCTACGAAACTCTGGATAACTAAATTTCGTCACCATGCCTCTGAAATTTAGGGAGGTAATGAGGGCAATGCGAAAGATGGGCGCATGATGTCCGTCTGCGGTTCCGGTACCTTCTTGCGGTAATAGTTGTAGAGTGCTATGCCATAATTTCTAGCGTCATATCTGTTTCGAGTCTAACTTGATTACAATATAACATGCACCGGCAGATTTTCGAAGTTCTTCGCAACTCTGTGGAACACGTGACCATTACAAGCTTTGATCAGATCCACGACTTGGGACCGACTTTCAACAATGCCGCCGAAGAAACAAGCCCCTAGCTCCTCAAGCAAGGTCAAGGAGGATAAGGTAAATCTCAGCATGCTACCTATGTATCACAAGAATAAAAGTCCTGATCAGCTCAGTAGACCTTTGGGATGAAAAACGTCAGTCATGGTGGTGCCAACCTCTCCCCTCCAGCGCTCACTGATATGTCATCCGCTTCAGAAAAATAAATCCGCCAAGGTTCAAAAACAGGTTGCCCAGATTCAAGCCCAGCAGGCCGTAGCGGGAAAATCTCGAGCCGTACTCGAGAAGGAGCGTGAAAAGGAATTACGAGCGAAGCAAAAGGCTGATGAAGAGAAACGGAAAAAGGAAGAAGCGGCGATGTTTAAACCGGTGCAAGTACAAAAAGTTCCGTTCGGTGTCGATCCTAAAACGGTCCTTTGCGCTTTCTTTAAGGCTGGGAATTGTGACAAGGGGAGTAAGTGCAAGTTTAGCCACGATATGGATGTGGGGAGGAAGGTTGAAAAGAAGAATTTGTATGAAGACAACCGGGAAGACAAAGCTGCTGGTATGTTGTTAAGTTTTCTATTCCTTGATCGGTCGTCCTAATGGATTTTGTCGTGTAGATACGATGGACCAATGGGATGAGGAGAAACTAAGAAGTGTCGTGCTGTCGAAACACGGGAATCCACGAACTACTACCGATGTATGCACTCGTTTCGGTCTCCGTATCTCGACTCGCCTGACCCATACTCCAGATTGTGTGCAAATTCTTCATCGAAGCGATCGAAACCCAAAAATTTGGCTGGTTCTGGGAATGTCCGAACGGGAATGGTTGTCAATATCGACACGCGCTTCCACCAGGTTTCGTGCTTAAATCACAAAAGAAAGCCTTGGATGAGGCGGCAAAGGCCAATACGATCTCATTAGAAGAGTTCTTAGAAGTGGAGAGACACAAGCTAGGGACGAATCTGACTCCGGTCACCCCGGAGACATTTGCAGCCTGGAAAAAGACAAGAATGGATAAGAAAGAAGCGGAGCAGGAAGCTTTGAAGAAGGCCAAAGACCTGCAGAATGCGGCTGGAAAGAACAGCGGAATGAGTGGAAGAGATCTGGTACGTTTTCCCTTTTGTTAAACAGTCGAAGGTCGTCGTTGATCCAGGAATTAAGTTCCAATACAATCCAGAATGGTTTGAGGACGAAGATGAAGCCGGTGACGATGAAGATTGGGACCTTGCAGTATACAGGAGGCAGAAGGAAGAGGAAGATATTGCCGCGGAAGAGCTTCGTATCGCGAATTTATCCTTACAGGAAGGTCCGCAGAATAATTCGGAGGGTTGGGCGGGTGTACAGGATCAATAAGCTTCGTACCTGCTGTTCCTCTACCTTCACCCGCGGCTCGATCTCATCTCAGATATGCCGTATCCATACATCATCTGCTGTCAAAGTTATGTTTAGCCTGATTTTCATGCCAACACGCTCACACAATGGTGCATCACGATCATCGCCCCGCTTTTCGCCATTCGTTTATTATCCTTATCAATTCAAATTTTCTTGCTATCCCAATTCTGGGGAGAGGGCAAGATATGCTCATATACAAACTGCCTTTTACGCTGACAGTGTAACTCGGAATTAATTCATACCGGTCCTTGCAAGGTACCGACGCTTACTGAATGACTGCAGTTGCTACTAAGGAATCATGAGAATTCAGTGCCTCATAGTTTGGTGAGTTTGACAAAATTTGTCTACCCCGAGTCTGTGGACCTTATCACCATGACCCCATAAGGCCATCAAGTTATGTCAATAAAATGATTGTCCTCATTACCTCCTCTCTTCCGTGTGGATTTAATGTCATTTCGTTCATAAATGGAGAAAATGTATACATACATGTAGCAACCTCCCTCCGTGATTCAGCCACAGACGCCCATATTCTATGTATGAGTGAATAGCATGACCCTGCTTGGGAACGTGCTATTGAGTGGCCTATAAGACTGTTAAGTCCCTCTGATTACGTTGACCCCACTGGCTACTGCACTGAGCTGCCCACATTTCGTCTCTCCGCTGACAATGTCGACCTCAGTGACATCGGATCCCTTCCTGAACTCCGTTATCTACCTCAATTACCTTCCACCCGAAGTGGCCCACATTTATGAAATATCTCGGGATGTAACATTTGTCATTTTAGGAGTAAGTTAACGGCTCGCTGAAATTCTTACTCACTCACTCGCAAAAATGCAGCTTATGATATGGGATATTCTAGTTTATTTAAAACAAGACATTGAGATTATCAAGCGGAGCCGTATTCATGTACCTATCCTTTGTTTCATTTTCTCCAGGTACTTCGTTTTCCCATAACCTCTGGGGCCTTGCATTTATTTTTCGAAGGGTGTTCGCTGCGGCTTATATTCTCGCCAGCGCTGTCCAACTAAGTATGTCAGTATTCGATAATTTGAACTTTCTTCTAAAAAAACTGTTTGGTAGGTTCGCCACTCGAACATCAAGACACTCTGCTCTATTGCGCTCTAGCACTTTGTGCTGCATCAGGCGGTTGTTCGACGTTCCTTTTCCTTCGTCGAGTTCAAGCTTTGTATACGGATCATAAATACGTTCGGTGGTTCTTCTCCGTCTTCTGGGTAGCATGCTTCGGCTGCGCATCAGTCACCTTCACCGAAATATCGCCTATCAATATTCCTGGGACGAACAGATTTTTGGCTACGGGTGCTAAACCCACTTTTGCGATAAGTATGTATGCTGCTATGGCTTTTGATACTTGCGTCTTTTTGGCGACTTCATACAAGTTGGGCCAGTCATTTGTGCCACCGGCACAAAATTTAGTAGAGAATTTAGAGAGAGGAGAAGCGGGTAGCGATGGTGCCCGGACTACTGTTGCTCCTCCTCGCTGGGCTTGGTGGAGTACAGCTATCTCAGGAAAAGCTTTACCACGGCTTTCAAGAGCCATTCTTCAAGGCGGTCAGCAGTATTACCTGTTAAGTCGCACATTGCCATCCCCATGTGTTTACTGATATGGCCATGTAGAATCATAGTTGTAATGACGATCACAGCGGTGATCCTCATATTAATTCGTTCGGTGGACCCTGTAATCAAAGGAACGATGGTCATACCTTTGATTCCTCTCACTGCCTCCATGGCGTGTCGAGTTTATCGAAACTTGAAACAGTTTGATCAACTCTGTGAGGATGGGGAGATGGACACGAAGGATTCAGACTTTTCTGTTTAGGTTGCTTGTTGTCTGCACAGGTTATTTGATACGTGTGAAAACCCCCCTGGTCACGACAGACTGATCATGAATACAAGGATGGATCTCCTAGCGGAGAATGACTAAAATTAGTACGAGAAATATGGAGAACGGTGGGAGCTCCACTGATGGACAATCCCCAGGCGGTAAAACCGTCGTAATGAACGGATTCGGGTGTGGAGATTATAATCGGACTCTTGGTGCGTTGTTTCTTTCTCATGTCGCTCGGTAGTTCAGGAGATTATGTGCCCTTATGACCGCAAGTTCACACACTTGACCAAAGGGATTTCCCGGTACACCCAATATAGCGATAAATTGAGAAAACATACGTGATTACGGCTAATGTGAATCTCCGGGCTAGTAACATACGTACTTTGTATGTATGCAGACATCTTGGCTTCTCCCTTGATGGAAGGAACGACGGGATCTTAGTTTCACTAATTTTGACAGCAATGATGAGCCCTGTGTATTGTATGTCGATGTTTCTTCCCGGGTTGCACTGCCAAATTCGTCCTTAGCCTTCCTTGATTGTTTAGGGCTCGCGCGGGCTGTCTCCTTAGATGTCTCCTTAGAAGGAGTGAAAGGTGTCATGAGACCCGGCTCGACGAAAAGGAGAGTAAATGTATCGTTCTCCATCTCTCACCATCAAAGTTGTTTTTTGTTGCCTGAAATTGCTGTGCGGCGTACTTATACGCCGATGCTGCATCATGCACCATAGCCTTTTGCCGCTCATGATAAAATAGAGTCCTGTACCAGTGTTCCCCTTGATTCTTCCATCGATGAAAAATCCAGTCGCAGCCGTGGCGTCCTTCAGATATCATCGAGTTACCTTATAATAGTGAAACCTGTAGGTTACAATTAGTAGTCTTCTTACGATCACACAAGCGCTAAGCCTGACTGTCTCTTGTATTTGAGAGTAAGCGTAAGAGGAAAAAGTAGTTACATCACGTGGTCTAAATATAATGTACATATCGGGCATGAGTGGTTACATACCCCCCTTTCAGACTGGTGTCCAGTCTCAACTTACAAGGTGCACAAGCCCAATAGTCGTGAGTCACGATAAAGCAGGAGTCCCGCTAATACGGTTAAGGGAGAATTACAGGATTGATCAAGTGACGATAGCTATCGCGAAATTGAGCCATATCATTCGCGACGATTGCGGTATGGAGTGGGAGACTCCGATCAGCTGCGACGATAGGCTCTATACTGACGATCCGGGCCTCTAGGGGTGGTAGAGTCCTCGCTGGTATGTTCTATGGTGTTTGATGGGGTGCTGATGTTGTCCGATCTATTGGAGCTCATCGATGTAAGAGAAGATGTGGTATTGCCGTCCGATTCGGTTTCCGGCCCTGGTTCGTCAGCGGCTGAGTCAAAGGATGGTATTGGTCGATCGTAAAGGTGAGTGGGTTGAGGTCATTGTATCAAGGCGGCTGAATCGAGTGGTTCCTCTAGCCGTGAGTGTAGCTTCAGTCCTATGAGCGGGTACCCTACTCTAAACCATCCGGGGCAATCACTAAGGTCTACACCTTCTCCTTCCAGTGTGGCATGGAACTGATGTCGAATGAGTAGTATATCCCAAGGGGAGGGTTCGCGCCAGCCAGACCATTCGGGTATAACCGGTGGTGTACCGTGTACGTGGAGACGACGGAGTCTTTCGTCGTCGAGCTCGGTGAGTGCGGTGGAGCTCAGTTCATTCTTACCATACATGAAGGACAGCATCAGGTACCCATATGTGTAGCAATGGTCGATCCAGGCGGGGTCAATGCGATTATCGAGTAGCACCTGTATGACGTTCCGTATGGTCAAGGATGATGCGTGACGGCGTTGGAGTATAATGGGGCGGAGTGATATGAAGGATCCGGATTGCGGTATGAACCTTTGACCCCTCGCTTCGGTGTATTCACGATAGAAGTTCGGTAGTGCAGCGATTATGGCGAATAATCGTGTGAAGCGAAGTCGGGTGATGCGTGCATCCTTGCTCGATTGGCTGAGTAGTCGGCCGAGGCCGTATGCGAATGTCGTGGAGCGCTCTACTCGGAATGCGTGATCCATAGCCACGCCTTGAGTGTACTGGTTCGTTCCTGGGTTGCTGTGGCATATCAAGGATGAAGCTAGTTGGTCCACGTTCAGTAGTCCGCCACCGATTGGGTTTGGGCGCGTCATCTTCTGCCCGGTGTCACTATTGTAAAGGCGGTCAATATTGAGTTTTGGTAAGATTAACTTTAACTCCTCTTCTGGTATAAGTAGTACGTCTGTCTTCGGTTCGAATCCAGACCTTATCGCTAACCATCGCATAGTTCGGTCCCAATGATTTTCGTGTACTCTCGATGCGATTGCGAGAAGTTCTGTTAGCAGAATAAAGGCCTCCGCTCGCATATACCCTGGTGATTCCGTATCCCGTACCAACCTAATCAATCGTCTGGCTTGTTGCGGGGATAGTGGTAGTCCACTCAGTGCAATGAGGTATACCCGGTGATCCGTGGTTATAGGATAAGCGTCCTGATGAGTCTCTTCGTACAGAGAGGCTTGTTGCCCTGTATTTGCCGCGTATACTATATTGGTGCCTTGTGAGTAGTATACCCGTCCTGACAGCATACCGCGCATGTAGTTGACCCTCTCCGTCCTTCCTTGCCATCTATCAGTCCCCCAGATTGCAGGTATGTGTCCCGCTAAGTCCATATCGGCCTCGTTAAATCGTCGATTCGACATAGGTACTACCTCATTACTCCAATCCCTCTCCTGGCTCATAGGCCCCGCTGGGTTAGTCATGATGGTGGATCCATATCTGATGCGCCCTTCGCTACGAGTATAGGTGGTCCTTCTTGTGTTGGTAGGTTGATTTCCAGATATTCTTCGTAGTAGTGCTGGGGTAGTCGCTCGATTCGGGTTGTCGGTGTTCAGGTTTGTTGGTGTTGCTGGTGCGGCTTGGACGTCGTTATGTTCCGTTACTTCGGTGTTGGCGGTTTCCCGGTGTCCGGGCTCTCTGTTGTCTGTTAGCATCCAGTTCTCTAGTCTCCTGCTTCGATTGGTGAGTTGCTTCCTTTCGGTCTCTAGCTGTTCTATCCTGTCAATCATGTCGTTCATAATCACAGCTACCTTCTGGTTATCCCTCGTGTTTGGCATGGTAGGGTATCCGTGTATTCCGATCGACTGTAGTCGTTCATTGATTTGGCTTTGAGCGTCGTTTGCTGGTGCTGATTGTGAGTACTGCGGTGGCGGTACTTGTGGTGTTTGAGGTCTCAGTTGCTCCCTCCCCCTCCCTCCATTGTTAGGGGTTCGTTGGCTCTGCTGGTGTTCATGATGAAGATGTGGTCTGGGGTTGGACATGCGTTCTGTGGGGATCTGCTGGTGCTGGTTTCCTATTGTTCCGTCTTGTATATATGACGGTAGGCATTCCTGGCGTCATTCTTTGTTACGTCTGGGCAGTTGGTTCGTGTTATTGACTCCATGTAGCTCTAGATATCGATCCAACGCCATTAATTCCCTGCAGCCGGATAGTGGTTCCCATGTCATATCCCCTTTTGTCCACCTCACTTCGAATTCGAGTTTCGATCTGTTCCATCTATGTCCCACTATTTCGTCAACGTACCATTCGTGGTCGTCTTCCATGCCGAAGTCGTATGGTTCTGGTTTGCTCCTGTTCGGGAACATGTCATCATTGCTTGGTTGATATGGTCTCAATAATGATGCGTGGAATGTGGGATGTATCTGTCTCTTGCTCAGTGCTGGGGGTAGCTCTAATACGTAGGTCGATGTCTCGGGTCTTGCTTTGGTTATCTTGAAGGGTCCGATGTACTTTGGGCATAGTTTGTGCGCTCTGCCTTTGGGTAGGTTGAGGTTCTTTGTGGATAAGTACGCTAATTCTCCTTCTTTCAGTGCTGGTTCGTTACTTCTCCGGTTGTTTGCGGTCATCGTCTGGTGTACTCTTGCTTCTATTATCGCATCGTGTGCTTCCGCTAAGTTCATCAATGCTTTCATCGCAAATTCTGTGATCCCTTTTGGTATATTGGTGCTCGTTCGTATTTCCTTCAGCATGGATGGCATGTAGCCGCTATTTAATTCAAATGGTGCGTATTTCGTAGTTTCCGATATACTGGTGTTGATTGCAAATTCCGTAAGTGGCGTCTTTTCTACCCAGTTCCTCTGATCGTGGCTGATGACTGCTCTGAATATCTGGCCAATGTTTCGGTTCGCTCTCTCAGTCTGTCCATCCGTTTGTGGGTGAAAGGATGTGGACATTAGTAGTTTGGTACCGAGAATCCTATGTACGTCCTGCCACCATTGAGAGGTGAATTTACTGTCCCTATCACTTACTATGGAGCTCGGGAGGCCATGTAGGCGTACGATTTCCTTTACGTATATCCACGATAGTTCTCTTGCTGTGTTTGACGTATTGACTGGTATGAGGTGGATCATGCTAGTCATTTGACACATGATCACCCATAGGTAATTGTGTCCTTTGGATTCCGGGAATGGTCCAATGAAATCCATGGATATTGAATCCCATGGTTTAGTGGGTATAGGCAGGGTATGTAACTTCCCTGCCGGTTTTTGATTACTGGTCTTTGATTGTTGGCATGTTTCGCAGGTCCGGCAAAACTCGCGGGTGTCCCGAGTCATCCTTGGCCACCAGTACCATCTCTGTAAGTGGTCAGTGGTCTTCTGCTCGCCGAAGTGGCCTACTACCTGATGTGCATCCTGTATTAATTGAGTTATTAATTTTCTGTCTTGAGGGATGCATAGTGCCGGGTCACCCCGTGCGTTTGGGTAGTATATGAGTCCATTATTTATAATGAATTTCGGGAAGTCCGTTGGGTTGGATATTATGCCCTGGAACATTCGTTCCTCTCGATATAGTCTTCTAATATTGTCCTTCATCATGTCCGTCATTGGCTGTGGTGTGCTATTGTTCTCACGAGAGAGGAGTGCGTCTCCTAATGTCTGCTGGTGTCCTTCAGATTGGGTTTTGTCGCTGGTTTTTTTTCTGTTTTGTTCCTTCCTTGCTCAATTCATTATTATTCTGGGGGTCCTTCATTAGTTCCGCCTCTTTCTCTCGTTCTTCCCTCTTTTCCTGTAGCCTTTTGCTCCTTCGTAATACTTGGTCTTGGAAGGTGCGGAGTTCTATCAGGCGCTGGTCTACTTCGAAGGTGCGCTGGGTGGGTAGATCCTCACCCATGGGGTCTAAGCGTTGGTCAACGTTCACGTAGTCGTGTATACTGGTCGTGTCATCATCATTGTCGCTCTCATAGTATCGACTTAAGCAATCAGCTACTTTGTTGTATTCACCTTTTACGTAGGTGATATCAAAGTTGAATCTCGATAGATATTCGTTCCAGCGGTGTTGCCGTCGTGATAGTTGGCTTTGGCTGCTGAAGAATTCGAGGGCTTTGTGATCAGTTATGACATGTATGGGGTATCCCACCAATTTGTCTTCCCATTTCATCAATGCTTCGAGTATGGCCATGGTTTCCATTTCATGTACAGCGTAGTTCTGTTGGGCTGGTGTGAATTTTTTCGACATGAAGCCCGCTGGTCGGCAAGTGCTCCAGTCAGGGCCTTGTCCATACATGGCTCCTACCCCTGTTTTCGATGCATCACAAATTACCCATATGGGTTCCCCTGATCTGGGGTCTATGGGTTTCAGTATTGGTGTTTGACAGCATATGCTCTTAATCATATCGAAGCAACGTTGATGGAGTGGTCTCCAGTGGAATGGTGTGCCGTTCTGTGTTATTGACATTAATGGGCCAGTATACGCGGTAACATCAGGTAGGAAGTTTGACAAGTAATTAATCAAACCCACGAAGCATTGTATATCATTGTAATTGCGAGGCGTCCTCCAATTCCGTAAGCGATTCAGTTTATCCATGTCAGGGTGTATGCCCTTCTCATCGATAACGTGTCCAAGGCAGTCCACCTTATCTGCATACAGTTCGCATTTTGACCATTTCAAGAATAGTCTCTCGTCCTTTAGTCGCTCGAAGACTATTCGTAGGTGCCTTTCGTGATCTTCAATGGAGTCAGAGTACACGAATATATCGTCTAAGTATACGTGTACGCTGATGCCGATTACATCTCGGAATATGTTGGTCATCATGCGTTGAAATGTGGCGGGTGCGTTGCAATCACCCTGTTGCATCACGAGGCTGGTGTATATACCTCGGATAGTTGCGAATGCTGTTTTTTGCACATCCCTAGCTATAATCCGGACCTGTTCGTATGCGTCCGCGAGGTCGATCTTGGATCTGTATTTCGCTCTCGCCACATCCTCTCGTATCACTTCTTGGTCCGGTAGGGGCGTTACATCTTTTACCGTGTTATCATTCCTTTGCCTGGCATCTACAACTGTTCGCAGTCTGCCGTCTTTCTTTGGTATGCATAAGAGCGGGGCTGCTTGAGTTACGTGGGCTATAGGTTTCCACCACCCTGCACGTTCATATTTGTTGATTTTTTCGTTTAGTTGATCGTACATCAATCGAGGACATCGAGGTAGGTGATAATGATACTTCTTGGATTCGTCAATGAGGTTTATTTCGTGATTGACCTCCCTATATGGAGGTAGTTCCTCTGGGGGTCCATTCATGATGTTGTTGAACTCCGATCTCCATTTTTCTCTTAGTGCAGGTATGTCCGCTGATGTGTATGCTCCTTTAACCCTGTCCGTTCTTTTGACATTATCCTTTGTTTTTACACCTGCTTGTTGTCGTATGTGATCAAGTCCATCAATTGGTACCGATAGTCTCATTGGGGCTAATCGTTCCGGTATTAGCTTATCCTTATGTGGTGAGTGGTATTCGAATTGTATTGGTCGACTGATCTCTTCGATTGTTGCATTGCGATATTGTCGACAGTACTCTTCCCCATTTTGATGGTAACTCCATAAGTCCGATACGAGTGCGTTCCACTCTGCTGGCATTCGGTTGTCATGATAGAGTTCATAATGGTTAGGGTTATAGGGTTTATCTATCATTCTTCGGCTTTGTGTGGGATCCGGTTCTTTCCGTTTCGTTTCGATTTCGGGTTGATTGGTGCCATGTAGTCATTGCTGAGCACGTTCTGTGGTTCTATATCGCCTTATGCGGGCATCTGACTCTTCCTTCAAGGTCATAGCCGGTATTTTTTCGCCATTGATGATCACTGTATTGTTTGTTAGGTCCAGTGTCACGTTATGATCTCGCATGAAGGGTGTCCCTATGATCATGTCGTAGCGATCGAAGTTGACGATATCTACGTATGTCTTCGTTTTAGTTTGGCCTAGTTTGATGTTTACGGTGGCGCCAAATATTATGCTAGAACGGCTCCCCACTGTGCCCAATTGTAATATGTGTGGGTCGAGTAGTTCATTGACCCTTATCTTTGCTACATGAGCAAAGGATGGTGTTATCCCCGTAGTAGTGCTACCCGAATCCCATAAAGCCCAAGCTTCTAGTTCCCCCACTTTTACTAGTGTAGCGAGGCATTGCTTATGCTTGGCTGGTTGTTGAGGTCGGGTTATTTTCTCATTACTAGCCCTTTCCAATGTTATTCGTTTACATTGTTTTATGTATTTCTCTTGATGCTCTGGTTCCTGAGGCGACATAACATATAATGCTTTGGAGAATTCGATGTCGGATGCGCTGCTGTCTTCGTAATAAGGTCTCTCTATTTCCATTTCGACTGTTCCATAGTCGCCTGAATTATCATCTGTTTGAGTCTCATCATCTTCTTGTTCTGATCGCATTTCTCGTAGACCTTCATCTTCTCTTTCTGATGCCCCTTCGTGCTCTTCTTGGCCATCATCTGACCTCGCCATTTTTAGTTTAGCCTCCTTGGGTAAGTGTGGGCATTCACTGCGGAAGTGGTTTCCGTTACAATGCCAGCAGCGTCCTTCTTTCTTTTCCTTCCTCTCTCCTTCTTCCCCTCGTCTATGGTCGTCTCTGGTCTTGGTTGAGGGTTCCTCTTTTCTTCCGGTGTTCTCTAGTCGTTCTCGACTTTTACCGGTTGTTTTGTTCAAGTCCTTTTGTTCATTGATTGACTGTCGCAATGGGCTGGGCCGATTTGGTCTGTTGTTCCTCCACTCTTTGCGTTCCTTGGGGTTTTCCTTTTGGGTTTTTTGGTTTACGTTGTCATTGTGGTTGCGACTTGTTGGATCAGTGCGTGGTGAGTGTGTTTCACCACTTTTCGGGAGGTAGTGCGCGTTGCGTTTCCTCCGGTTTTCATATGCGAGGGCATGTGATACACATTCCTCCAGTGAGCATATTTCTGATTCGAGTCCTACAGTTAATAGCAGGTGGTCCTGCATCTCTCTCGGTATGTTACGGATGAAATGGTCTACTAAGGTGAAGTCATCGGGTACTTGTGTCATATTAGTGGCATGGTCGATGATATTGTCGTAGAATCCTTGTACGCCTTCGCGTGGGTTGTATCTTGACCGGCGGAAGTTGTCCCTAGCTTCATGTGTTGATGTGTAATGTATAAACCTATCATATAGTGCGATGGCCACCTTTTCGAATGTCCAATCCCGTCTCTGGCTTGAGGGGCTCATGACTTGTTTCATGATGAACTTATCAGCCTCTCCTTTCAGGTAATTGGTGAGGTGTAATAGTCTAAATCGTTCTTTTTCAGGTTCCGGGCCCGCTAATCCTTTGAGGATAAAGTCAATACACATGGCGGTTATGAATCTTTCCAATTCGCTAAAGCGGGGGTTCCCCGAGTATGGTATGATGCCGCATTCTTCTGCTGCCTTAATCTGTCCCGGCTTATATCCTTCAGGGAGGGGTATAGAGCTGCCTATATTCTCATATATTATATCGCGGAGCCGATTGTGCATTCGCTCCCTGTGTAGTTCAATCGAATCCTTGATTCCAGGTGTGTGCGGAAATTGAGCTTCCGGTACTATTGAGTATCCTCGGTTATTGGTGTGTGGTGGTTGGGTGCGAAGGCTGTGGTTGCCTTATTATTGGTGCTACCTTAGCGTCGATGTCTTGTCCTTGTTCGAACCTGGACCTAAGCTGGTTGACTGGTGTGGAGGCATTTGACGCCTTTTCTCTTCGCATTTGTACGTATATCGCTGATAGTCGTCCTATGTTAGTTATTAATACTTTTCTGTAGGTCTCGGTGCCTTCGTAACTTTTTATTCCTGCTGCCTCATATGCTTCTCGGGCAATGTCTTTAGCTTGCTGTAATATATAATCTTGGCGTTTTTTATCCTCGATGTAGTGGAGTTGCCAGATGTTGTCTATCAGGAGTTCTGTTGGTGTTGGTAATTCCGCTGGCTCCTCCGGTGTTCTTGGGTCGTCTCTCCTCCCGTTGTTGTTTGTTGCACCTTCGGTGTGGATGATTTCTACTATCGAGGTGTTACCTCTTTTGTTCGTGGGTTGTGGGGACTGTGTCCCGTTGTCTTCCTGGTTGGGCGGTTGTCCGCCTTGTTCCTCTTCCTTTATTTCCCAATTCGGGATTCGTGATTCGTTCTCCTCCTCCGTCATTGGTTGGTAGTGCTCGCTATGCGAGCGGAATTCCCCCGGTACCCCTATGTAACTCTCGGTCCACGTGGCTGGTCGTAGGTGGTATGGGTTGGGGGCTTGTGCCGGGGTTTGGTATCTACTCATTCCTTGAGTTTCGTCTTGAATAGCTTTGTTCGAAGTTCTTGGCATGATGTGGCAGTTTATGGTTCAGTTACACGTTTTGTTGCAGTCGGTATACAGAGTAGTTTCGGCTTAAAAAAGTGAAACCTGTAGGTTACAATTAGTAGTCTTCTTACGATCACACAAGCGCTAAGCCTGACTGTCTCTTGTATTTGAGAGTAAGCGTAAGAGGAAAAAGTAGTTACATCACGTGGTCTAAATATAATGTACATATCGGGCATGAGTGGTTACAAATAGCCTCAGACAGGCATACTGCACGCGGGCGCCCCTTTTGCTCGGGATCCGACCTAGCGACATTCCCGAAACAAACCAATTCCAATGGAAGGGTGCCAAAACATCTGTGGTTCAGGGAAGGGGAGTATATTCGGCTGGCGCAGGGAGAAGATACAAAATCGTGATGCTATTATGCACAAATGATGGGGTTTGGTGCTTACCAAAATTACAAGAACAAATAAGATGGGCAGCGATATTACCTGTTGGTCGTATTCCGATCGCGCCATTCTTTCTCTTTGACTACCATGGTCATCATTGCAGATTCGCGGTTGTAATAACGATCCCAGCCGTGATACTCTTATGGAGTATTAGTTAACTTTATACTTGCCTTACCGTAATGGATGGTTCGTCTTTATCCAATGCATGACCCCCATATAGTTGCCATTGTTGCTGGAGCATGCTACTTGACTAAGCCCGGTCGCATCTCCAAGCCTCGGTAGCGATGGGGTGAAGAGACGCAACTAGAGAATGTCAATCATGCTTCGTGTGGCCTTGACGTGCCCAGAAAAAATCGGAAGCCAATATTCAGGTATGTTCTGACATAATCTTTGCTTGTTAGGAAGCAGTGAGTCGGCTGGGTAGAGGAGCCTGACACAACTGATGATCGAGCATATCTACTGGTAGGCGCATTTAACATAGTATATTTTACAGGGTTGCTTCAAAAACCACGTGAACAGCACAAGAGTTGACTTCCTCTCAGGCATACTATTGTCCAGAGTCGAAGTTATAATGACAATTATACACGTGGAATACAAATATTAACAGGCGGTGCTCCGTTAGCATAAAGAAGAATTTAATCATCGTCGTCACTGCCATAGTCGCCCAGACCAAGCCCAGCCTGCAAAGGCTTCGCCTGAGCCTGAAGGGAGGCAGGCGCGGCGCCGTTCTTTTTGCGAATCTCGGCAAAATATTTCAGACCTTCTAGTGCTCCAGCGCTTAGTAACCCCTGAGGTTGGGGAGGCACCTCAGCGTGCGGTGGATGTTGCGCAATGGGAGGTATCGATGTCTCTTCATCACTATCCGAGCCAGCATCTCCACCCTCGATCTCGAGACGCCTTCTCTTGTTCCCGTTTTGTTCATCAATAAAGTTACCGTCATCGTCAAGAGCGTCACCGTCTTCCAGTGCGCGCACGGCTCGCATGGCCTTGACGATACGAGGATCCATGCGTGACCGAATGGCTTCTTGGCCGAGTTCTTCTAGTCTCCGTTTTTCTGCAACCTTTTGGGTTGGATTAGGATCCTCGGTTGCCCAACGTACGTTTAGAATTTCGTCATTGTCAAGGGACTGACATGCCATTGCTTCTTTTGCGAACTGGGCGTGAAGTTCACTGACGTAGGTGACGAAAGCGACGCTGCGGTATTGCAGTACACGAACTCAGGGAGTGTCAGAAGGGTGTTTGATATACAGTGAGAGCAGGTAGGACTCACTTCTTTCGATGTCACCCCATTCTTTGAAATGCCGAGTCACTACTTCTTCTGTCTCTGGCCCAGCACCTGTCTCCTTGATTCGGCCAACATATAATGTTCTGTTCTGCCGGTTAAAGCTGCCAACACCACCCATGTCATCACGGTAGTCCGCGAATTTGTCCCGCGCGAAACAATCCTTGGAGGTGTCTGGCAGGGTATTCACTGCAGTAGGTAGGCAGTGTAGATATTCGCATTCCCAACCGTAGGGACAGCAACCGCGTGCGAAAAAGAGGCACGTATACTTGTTCCCTGTCGTGTTGGCGCGGGTGAGGCCTGAGTCAAGCTTGATTTGACACCGAGACTGTGATTTTGTTTTGCTGCAAGACAGGTTGGTCAGGCCGACAAGGGCATAAAGGGGATGATGCATACTTTGAATAATTGTCTTCGCGATCACCGCCCGCCCATTTGTTGTACCAAATGTCTGATTGCGCAAGTGAGCCAGTGTCGACTTTTTTTTGAAAATAGGATGCTTACTGTATTCTTTGCCGGTCTGGACTGTTTCTGTCTTGACGATGTCGCCTGGCTTGACCTGTTTGCGGGCTGGCCTGAGCTTTTTGGGCGGCCGTGGGGCCTGTTTTGCGTGGACCTGGAGCTGCTGCTGCTCGGCGGGGACGACGTCGGTGGAGGTCTCTGTGGTGCTCATGTTCAGAGCGCAGCCACGCGTGACGCTGCTACTTGATCAGCCGTAACGCGGTGACATGTCACTCTTTCCCCGGCGATGCCAATGTCGCGCCAAAAAGCCACTCGGGTGCCTGCTGCGCCACAAGACAAGGTGTACTCGAGTCTAGAGCGCCGGATTTCGTGGCTGTTCTCGCTGTCGGCGCGGGGATTCTGTGGTAGGCCAGCCGGGCATGTCACGTCACGCGCATCATTAGTTCTTCAACGAAGACCCTTCCTTCTCACCGCCCATGTCGCGCATCCCCCAGCCCTCGTCGGCTCGCACGGCGCCCAAGGCAGCCCCGACTCCGACGGCAGCGACGCCATCCAGGCCTCGCGTTCTCAACGCCATAATCAGCACCCCTACCGCGCGGAACCGAACTGCGTCCTCGGCTGGGCGTGTTGGTCCTTCCAATTCCTCAAATGGCGTCTCTAGACCTACTACTCCTGCGGTGCGCAAGACACCATCTACCGTATCTTTGAAAACAAAGGCCCCGACGTCTAAACCCGCTTCACCTACGAAAACCCGACCTCCAAAGGTTCCAAACGTAAATAGCCATGCAGCATCGGAGAAGCCACCCAGCATGCCCTCGATGAGCATTCGGGAAGCTATTGCACTCAAACGTGCAGAGGCTAAGAAGGTGCAAGCGAAGGGTGGCGCCACCGGCCTTGACGCAATGTCATCCCTCGAGGATGCGCTACCTCCCCACGCCATCCCACCACAGGAGGACGAGGATATTCTTGGTAGAGCTACCTTGAGAGAGACGATCGAGAAAGCTCGTAGTACTGGTGAGTACATTTGGCACTCCTAATTTGATTGCTGATTTCCGATGACTAAAGTTCCTCTCTGGAAGGTACACTCAATGTGGCTACTCGCTCCCTCAAGTGCCTGCCTTCGGCCTTATTTGAGTTGCATCTCAACATCACCCCTGACCCGTTGAAATCTGTTCAAGACGAGCCTCCACTGCCCCCGGCTCCTGTCGAGACCTCGACAATCAAGAGCTCAAAGAAAAATCCTGCTTGGTTTGAAGCTCAGGATCTACGTGTCCTCAAAGCTTGTGGCAATGACATACAAGAGATCCAGCATGAAATTTCTCTCTTTGGTTCGCTGAAAGTCGTAGACGTAAGATTGAACCCCATGCCTTCAACTTCCCTTCCTCACCAATTCTCAGTTTCATAGTAATAACCTCACCGTCATCCCCGATACACTTGCCGACCTATCTATGCTTGCAAATCTCGATCTATCGCACAATCAAATATCCGCTCTTCCACCTGTCCTCTTTGCTCTCCCGGAATTAACTCACCTCAACGTCTCCCATAATACCCTCACCAGCCTACCATTCAACGCATATTTCAAATTAGCAGGTCCACGTTCACGCAATAATCTCAACAAAAGCACGGACTTCTTTGCACCGGAGATTGTGAGAGCAAACGCTCCATTACCCAAACTTCTTGTTATCGAGGCGTCCCACAATTGTATCACCGCAGATTCTATAGACACCGCCCTACCTCGAACCTTGATCAGAATCGATCTATCCGAAAATCCTCTCGGACCTTCTCGAACACTTCTTAAAACTTTCGCCAACCTCCCCCGTCTTAAACATATTTTGATGGAGAAAGCAGATATCGGAGACGACTCCTTTCCTCCTGATCTCTTTTCCTCTTCCTTATTTCCAAGTCTCAAGGTGCTCGATCTTGCTGAGACTGGGGTCACTAGAGAAGCTATCTCCACCGCGTTGAAAGCTATGAAGCAGGAATTGAACCATGATTTTACGCGTGATGATCCCCCAGATGGCGTCACTCGCGTCATTGTCGGAAAGAAAATCATCAAAGAAGCATGGGAAATCGAGCTGGAGAAGCGGACGCATGAACGAATCAACAAGAGCTACGATCTCGGTGGTGATTGGGACGAAGTCCCTCGGCCTACCAGTATATCCCCCGTGCCATCATCGGCGTCTAATGTGCCGTCCGTGCGATCTTCATCATCGCGGATGACGAAAAACGTACAGGAAGTTGTGAAGGAAGCTTGGGAGCTTGAAGCAGAGGCCGGGCTTTTGACTGAAGGTGGTCGACGACGTGCGCGAGCAGCTGCAGTTGCACAAGAACAAGACTCAAAACAAATCAGCGGCGCGATAGGGAAGGGTCGACCCACATCCCACTCACGATCGCCCCTGTACCCAGCCTAACGCTTTCAAGTCCGCAGTTTTATTCCCCATCAACACAAACCTTAACTCTTCCTCCTTCGCAACCACCTAAACCCATTGGTCACAACCGTGCCTTTTCATTAGCTACGAAAATGACACCATCGTCATCGATGTCTTCTGCAGCTGACATGGCAGTACCACCACCTTCACTCCCGTTAAATATCATCGCTATTCAACCTTTTGCTCATTCTTTGAGTACTTTAAGTCTGGTCAATAGGCGCGCTGATCGTTCTTTGGCTCTACCGTCCTCCGCGTCTGTTGATCAACAAGGATTTTTACCTTGCCTTGAAGAATTGGATTTAGAAGGATGCAATTTCTCGGATATAGTTCCCGTTCTCCGCGCCGACGTATCTCCCTCCCTATCGTCATCGCCGCCGTCATCGCCTGCAACAAATTCTCGAACAAACGAGCCCCTTTTACCTCTTCTTGCTACTCTATTCCCAAGTCTCCGAACCCTGAACCTGTCCTACAACGCGTTTACGAGTTCGGCTTTAACTCAAGATGCCCTTTTCGCGCTTGTACTCGCCTCTCATCCTGATGGTCAACGAGAAAACAGTGCTACTGTCGCTACGAAGAAGGGACTACGACATTTACGTTTACGAGGAAACAGAATCACGGATCTGGATGGATTTATAGGTCTTGCTGGGATGTTTAAAGGGAATAGAGATGTTCCGGAGTGGAAATTGGAAGAATTAGATTTGAGGGATAATGAAATTGGGAGATTGCCGCCTGAAATTGGGTTGTTGCCCTTGGATGTGTTTTTGGTTGATGGGAATACGTTGAGTCGCTTTTTGTTTCGGTTTGTGGTTTGATGGTCCCGTTATTGACGATGCTTCTTTTTTCTTCAACCAGATTTCGGGTGCCGCAGAGGAGGGTGTGGGAGAGAGAGGGTACAAAAGGATTATTGAGTTGGTTGAGGGGTAGGATTGAATAAAGGATAACTAGGAGTTTGGGGCTATGAATAGATGATTTTTCTGCATTATGCCAGTATGACATGCACTATTTCTTTTTCTTTGCTTTTTTTCTTCTCATCTATGACCATACTCATGTTTCATATCGGACCAGTAATTCCATACAACCGTGCCTGATATTACCAACGCTCGACAGTGAGTTACGAGATAGATTGAGTGCGTTGTGGACAGGTCAAGACCAACCCAGTTGCCCTAGGTTTGACCACCGAGTCCAGTGGTAGATTTCAATAGTTCTGGCGTTCTGGAGAGAGGCCTGACCCATCAGTAGCAAGAATGGTGGCTGAGGGACGACATTATCTCATGAGGTTTATATATAGGAGTTGGTCACGGAGACAGGAAAGTTGTACTCGACACAACACCCCCTATTCTCGCTCATATCCTGTAACCCGATGCGCTTGCAGAAATTCTTAAAACAATGACAAGAAATTTGTACTTACTGGACCATCCGAGAAATCCGGCCGATGTTCAATAGTGCAAATTGGATACACGAAGACCAGCGCAAATCGAGCTGGTTTCGCCAAAGTGGAGTGGTGTATTATCCCAGGAATGATTACAATGCAAGGGACTAATACGATTAATCTATTTCCTCCGAGAGCCATGTGTTTTTCCGTTGGCCGCTCGATACTGCACGAGGAAATAGGCAATATCTACGGTCGGTGAGTTTCGTGACATCCCATTGGATACCAATCTCGTAGTGAGCTTACATCGATGTAGGTTACTGAGTCAGCAAAGAAAATAACTGATACATTGGGCCGGTGTCACAATAAGCCACGTGCCTTATTGAGTAAATACTGAAAAATTCGTGACTTCTGTCACGAAAAGTCACGAAAAAATTGATAATGTTTCAATAAGACAGGTGCCTTATTGTGACACCGGCCCAGTGGATAGCTTGATTTGCTATCAATGTTATGGCTAGGAGGATTGAGTCCTCCTTTCTTGTCATGGACGCATTTTTTCGGGTTCCCATTCATGGCATGCTGCATGACTAATGAAGAAGATGACAGGCGTTATTCCAGCACTTGGAGTTGAAGCCTCACCGAAAAGCATTGTCTATGGGGAGAGCTTCCCGGCGTTGTTTATTTCACCATTATCCAGTGTCTTGATAAGATTCTCACATCCCTGTAACAAGATTTTAAGTTGGGTTGTAGATGAATGGCCGAATGATAAAGCTCTCAAATTGAACTGCCATCAATGACTAAAGAAGGAATGGATCACGATTGACCTCGTCCTCAATAGCCCGACGGTATGACTGTGATCTGGCGGAGAGCTGATAGGAGAGTGTGACGACAGTTCTTGTTCCCTCCTTGCGTCCCTGGGACAATAATAATAGAATTGATACAGAAGCAACTTGCGTAAGGTGACGGTCAAGACGAATGATCGCGAAATCTCAATTCCGAAAACCATGTGCAGAACGCATCAAATTGGGCTTGCCCATTTAATTGACGAGCGATTTTCTCCTCCCTGATACGTTTTCTAAACCTTTCTGACCTCGCCAGTCTTCCGTTTTTTAACCGCTGCCCTATGATCCAAATTTTTTTTACCTACGTCTAATACAATGTTGCGTTGCGCCGTGAGGCCCTAAATAGGTTTGTGGGCGTTCCAAAGTCAGCAAATCCCAGTCCTTCAACCATTCATCCACTTTTTGGTAGTAGTCACTCCGTTTCCCCATCAGTCAGCAGAGAGCACTATTGTTGAAAACCTCAGTAGCTCATCCGATCATCTCTTGTATCATATCTGGGCTAAGTGATAATGTGTGACAGATAAGCAAATTATATGCCGCCAACAAGTTCCCCTAGATCCAAAATGTAATGCCAGCGTCTCATACAACGTGACTTCTTGACGACTACCCGTACTCAATATTTACTGAGTGACCTCATGCAAGAATCTCCTAGCGAGGATGCCATGTCGTAGTTCAGAGCTAAATATATTTTTCCTAGCACCTATAAAATTAACTCCTTCAACAATATTCTCAGACAGATGGGCAGATGTAAGGGAAGTCCAGGTTATTAAATCCATAACTGAGCGGAATACTACATCGATGGTAACATCTATGATATCTATATAACACAAAACAGTACTCATTAGGCCATACTCGATATTCGTGAACCGGCCGGCGCTTCTGGTTTGGCAGACACATGTAGGCCGTCTTCATCTCTGTCATCCCCCTCAAAATGCGTTGTGGCATGGTTTGAATGATTCCAACGCAATGAACTCATATTTTGTCGCTCCCTGTGTGATTCATATCCGTTACCACGGGCAACCCGGTATTGCACAAGAAGATAGGCAATTATCTAAGTTCCTCTTATAAGCATGGGTTGTTGATATTGATTTTATTGCGAACTTACTTCAATGTCGGTTATACATTCGCCGAAGAAATTGTATGCAACTTGGCCAAGAGTTATCGCCATAGCCAGTAACCATACAGATTCCAGGACGTATGACTCTACAATCATAGCCACAACATTTGTGTATCCTGCCGCTCCCTGACTTTTTCCTACCGAAATTTAGCATAAGTAATATGTCACTAATTCATATTACGGCCATACCAATTAATTTTCGTTGTTCCCAATGCTTGAAAATGAGGTATAGGGAAATCAACAGTGTACATAGTATTGTGGTGGCTCCTTGGATAGCAATTTCCGCTCGTCCTGTTTTGCCATCCAATCGGACGTTTTCCGCCAATGGTAGTGTAGTGTTCAGTATTATTGTCCTCAACTTCAATACTAGAAATATATGAGTTCTTTCATGGACAAAAGGGGCTTGCTAAATCAATTACCTGTAGAGGCTAAGAAACACAGTGCCGGCAACACGATGACTAGGTAGGCATATCCAGTGGCACTCCAGATGACCCATACACGCCAAATCTTGTCCAAATTTCAATAAGGCTGTAGGACAGACGAAATAAAAACACAACGACGAACCTGTATTGACGATGTCAATACATCAACTGCCCACTGACATGCGAGACCAACAGGGATCATAGCAGATGTAAGATAACTTGCTTCTATATGTACATATGGGCCACCAGGATAGTCGCTATGCTTGATGTAGGCATCTTGGATGATCCATGCATTTGATATCAGACAATATAGCCCACAGAGCATTATAACGGTACTGTATACAAGCATAAACTTGGCTTGTTTCGTTCTGTCTCCTTTCCGAAGGCGAGGAGCGAGTGCATGGACATATAGGCAAAAGAGAGTGAACGCAATGCCATAGAGAGTTCCGGCTACTGTCGTGGGGGTAACAAGCTCGATCTGAGTGATCTGGAGCAATTTACCATGTAGTGTGGTTGCGGTACTATCCATGGAGAGTTTACGGCTGAGGAGGGATACAACTTGATTTTTTTATGCCGCTTGGTGGCAGCATATATACTTGTCCAAAAATTATGTGATCCCCTTATGCAGCTAAAAATTTAATCAGTATGGCATCTGCTGCAGGGTCCATTGATGGTTTTGAAGTTACAAAGTTGACATCAAGAGCGGATTGTATTCAAAGTCAGTGAGCCGGTCCGTTTTCCTCGTAGCATCTGTCAAAAGCCATCATTATGTAATCACTCGATGTATATTTCCCCCAACGATGTTACTGCCCATCCACCACAGGTATGGCCGCTACACGTTTCACAGATTATTCTTAACTGTATCTAAGTTGATCCGACTTTATGACGAGTAACATAATATCCGTAATATCCTCATATCAATGGTTATCTTTTGTTCGGAAATTTTCTTCATCCTGGTCCTAATGTCGCATATAATACAACAATATGCATTTCACTTGAAGGGAATTGGAATCTAATTTACGCTAGTATAATTATACGAACGCACGTGAGCACCAGTTTGCTTGAGTCTCTGCGCACAATTTCCATTATTAAAAAAAGTGATTTTCTGGACACATGTATAGCGCCCGTAACAGAAGCAAAGTAGTTGAAGCAAAATTTGATAGGCTTTACTTTCTGCAGCCGATACCAAATGGCGTACATAGCAAACTCTAACTTAATCCTATCTCTGAAACAAGTTTGCATGACGACTAGAGTGATCGGAGTAGAGGACCGCATGAGGCCCAAGGGCAGCATGATCGATTGATCTCTCAGGCATGCGATACTTTTGTACCCTATGTTTGATAGAACTCCAATTGGCAATCAGTATGTATTCTCACTCTACTGCTACTTGCTCCTGCGACTGAAGCATATGCATTTCTGCTCTTTCTTGAAATGTACTGCCCTATTTTCCTCAAAGTTTACACGGAGTGATGATATTATCATAGATAGGGAGACAGGGACACAGTAGGGGCGACCGGACCGTATATCATGTTATGAACTATTCTTATCTAACTCTAACATGACTTTATTTTCGTACGACTGTCACCTTTGCTTTCCTGTCAACCCCACGTGTTGCCTCTGGAACGAACATAGTTATTAATAATAATATGTTCATGGGCATCAAGAAATTACGATCAAAAACCAAGAGAAGTTGCTGAATACAACAGTCAAACACGATCTTGTACAACAGAAATGAAGACGCAAAGGTATTGAAAAAAAATTAGTATCTGCGATGCCATGTTAGAAACTTGTAGGCCATCTAATGTTTTCAGTGTATCATGCGCTCGAGGACAAACCTGAATCGAGAATCTCTTTAGTCTCTGTCAATCCCATCACGGCATTGCTCTCTTGATTCCAATACAATGAACTAACATTTCTTTGGTCTTATTGTGACTCTTATTCTTTTCCTTTAACCCCTGGTACTGTAGAAGAAGATAGGCAGTTATCTAGATGAATTCGAGGATATATTGCAACTGACGCCATGTACTTACCCTGATGCAGGGTAGAGATTCAGAAAAGAACGCTGCAATAGGTTTATCAAGAACTAATGCAGGAACATCAAGTAGGTATATGGATCTCATAGTATATGGCTTGATGATTAACGCCAACATGTTTATGATACAAAAAATTAGATAGGGTGATATCAAAAATGCGGCGAGTATTGTTATTGCAGGAGTAGTACGATAGGACGATTCAATATGGTAGATCTGGTCCTTCAATAGAGTTTCAATATCCAAGAAGTACGCATCTTGGGCAGCACAAGCGGTTGTTACAAGACTATACAGCCGACGGAGTATCATGACCGCATTATACCTGAGCAGGAACTTTGCTTACTTTTTTCTGTCCTCGTCACGGGAATGAAAAGATGGCAAGGAAATGTATAAGCAAAAAAGAACAAATGCGAGGACATAGAAGGTTGAAGATACAGTTGTGTAAGTAACAAGTTCAGCAAGTAACAAGTTGAAGTTGATTAATGAGGAGCAATTATTCCTTTAGTGGGGTGGCGGTACCGTTACTCAGAAGGAAGGACGTACAAAATTTGTTTGTCACAAATTCTTTGCCACGTGGGTGATTCCATTTGTACTACATCTACACCCACCACAACGGCCAAATGTGTCTCAAAGTCCAGGAAATCTAAGTTTGGCCTGATCCGTTACATTTTCCTGATCTAAGAATGGCCTAATTTGTCCTGATCTACCATCATCGGGCTTCATTCCGCCTTATTGATCATCACCCTAGGCATGTTAGTGTCTGATCCAGTCAGAAAGGAGCGTAAAATGCTCTAGTATTGCTCTAGTATGATTTAGCATGGTACTAATTTTAGCTCTCTGGCATCATTGTCTCACCCGGCACCGAGCCAGAAAAGAAGCCACCTTTTGATTATAGTACCAAACCAACAACTGTCTAAGTTGATAGCCAGGCATCCGCTACGCATACTTCTTGCCCTAGGCAAAGCTTCTGGGTCTCAGTTTTTAGACTGAAAAATGGAATGTTGTGGATCTAGAGGAACCTAACAGGCCGAAGTACAACCAATGAAGTTTTGACAATGTGTGCGGTATCCCATATCTCATGTAGTACTGGAATCTCAGGCCCCCGTCCACCGCTAGGGAAACGTCTGAGGAAGAAATTCTGTTCGCATGTACCCTACCGGTAAGTCATCATCGCCATGTCTCTCTAAACTTTCTTCTCTCGCGACAAGCACGATCATAATATTTTCGATCACTTCTACTTTCCAGATCGAACCCCGATAACGATAGTTGTGATCTTTTCATAATAATATAACAGTTTAGAGCCTCTGTTAATACAGGATCTTTACATAAAAAGGTGAGATGAAGTTGCATGAAGATGACCTCCGTATCTAGGCTATCGAATTGGGCGCGATTACAAATCAAGCCAAAATAGGTTAGATCATGACTGGACAACTTTTAGAGTTGATCCGCGATGCTGGACTATTGTCTAAGTAGTCTAGGTCTAAAAAGTGCTGGAGCCAGAACATGTTAATCTAGATAATCAAGGTGATTGGATAATCAAAATATCACTCGTGGGTTTTGCAACGCCGATCAAATCAGAAAAATCCGCAATTCTATTAATGTAGTCACACCTTCCAAGAACGTGAGGCCGACTTCTTGTTACTCAATCCTAGCGGGATGGAAAGCCATAAGGCAGTACATATTCGTGACTTGGGCTATGTATAATGAGGAGCATTGATACCTAGTACAGGTCAGATATCCGAGGAAGGCTGAGATAACAAAAGGAAGGAAAGCGGGAATCGTGTATAAGACAGTCGAGGCGAATAATGGCTATACTAGTATCTGACGCAGATGTGATCGTGTCAAGGATGATCATGAGAGAGGTTGGGTCAAAGTTCTAAGAACCCCACCCCAACATTATATGTACTGCATCGCGGTGACTGAATGGATCATGATGTGCAAACTTGACACCTGAGAGGTATCATATAGTCACATCATTTCGTTAAGACGCCAGAAAGCTACATTTTCGCTTCCCCGCATCAGGAGGCAGAACACACTCTCATATAATGGTGGGTAATCGGAGTTCGCATGCGTACGAAAGATGATAGAGCATAGAAATGACCAAGATCCAAAACCGCCTCTATGGCTTCGCTTCCCGTATTGCAGAAAGACATAAGATTAAGATCTCAAGCCGAGTTGAATATCATTGATTGAAACTAGGGTTTGCCTAATAGGCCACGTTACATTGGATTTTCTCCAATTTCTCCAATGATTTCTGTTCCAATTGTGACATTTTAACAGCATGGGGCGGCCTCGTTGACCGAGCCGATTTTCGATGACAATAAAGCTGGTTTTTTCGCCTTAAGGAGCATCTTTCATGATTTCAAAATAACCTATTTTCTCTCCAAGTGTCGTGGAAGAGGTCTTTAAGGCTTTGCCTTAAGTATACTAATGTTCTCAAATATATCGTGTTGGAGATGGATCTTTCATTAAATTTGGTTGGTCATAACAGCGAGCCGGATGAACAGCAACCACGAAAGTCCAGTACGAGAATGAGCACTATGCATAGGACAGTGTCAACAGACATCTCTTTCGAGACGTCACCCCCAGTTTCCTGCCAAAAACATATTCTCACCAGTGTTCTTGGCCCGCCCATATTCATCAGGGAAGAAGCGTGTCATGCATAGTATGGGAAACGGAACCCAGTATACTCAAAGAGTAACCGCAATGGCACATATTCCGATGAGAACACCACCTTGGCTACGCATGCATCATGTTGGGTGGTGTCGGAATCGAATCGATGCCGATAGTGTGATCTACAAGAGGTTTCTCTTGATATGTGCTTGGTACAGTGTTAGACGCTTCATGTTATCTTAATTTCAGGATGCATACTCAAGCTCCCGAAAAGCTTTCATCAGCTGATCTCAATCTTATTCTAAAGTAGCCATTGCGACAAGCCAGGCGATATTCTTCTTGAATTCACTCTTCTACTACTATGGAAGAAGGGGTCCATACTCAGTCCTAGATAGTGGTCATTTGATGTAGATCCATTGGCCCCTTTCCATCGTTATGTACTACGTTTATTGTAGAACTTCTCAGCAGCAGGCAGTGTGTTTTTCACTCTTTTTGTACCTGATGGGATGAAAATAGACCCATTTTTAGTTTGAGGTACATAGAACACAGCCATACGTTACATTTGATCTCTTGATATACGGTTCTAGTGCAGCACCGATTTCAATCTCTCCCACATTCTCTACTTTAGCCCGAGCCAACAACTAGGCTAGTGCTCTTCTATCCCTGTACCCTCTTCGCGTGCCACCAATTCCCTCTGTCTTCGGGAAAATCTGCTCCGGGTTCCCTCATTTGACCAACCTCTTCAACTTATAACCACAGCATCATTTGGTCAATCATAATTCGTACGAATTTGTATCAATTGATAATTTTTGGGTGAAATGTCTGCATATCGCCCCTTGACTGTGACACGTAGAGTATACACACCCTTATTAAACATTGACTTGATCCGAGGCAGCCGTAAACCGGGAAGCATGAGAAAGTGGTCGGCGGTCGCCAGGATACATCCCTGAATGTGAAGAACCTGGAGGCATCTATTCGAGTTCAGTGGCGTAGTAGCTGGGAGACGACCAAGCATTCTATACGATTAATCACGGCAGATGTCAACAAAGAAGACGTTCTCAACGTCATTTTGTATCTTACAGGCGATCCAATCCATCTTACTGACTACTACGTTTCAGATTCAGTCCTGGTTGATCCATAGAATGAGTTATTAGTCGATAAACGTTTGACTTATAAGTGAATCCTCGGACTAAGGACACGCCAATTGAAACACCCTGTTGAGCCATTTTTTCATTTGAGGCCCAATAAGGGTTTGGCCCATGGCTAAGATCACCATCTCCGAGCACCGGTGATAATGATGCGGATTGGCGAAACAAGAACATGCAAACGACTTTATGGTAGCATTCACACGAAGTACATTAGAGAGTCCGTCGACCTCGGATGATGGACGGGTATTTACTTCGGCACAGAGTATAATGTCAGACAGTCTCGTTAACTGGTTTGTTGGACATGGAAAGTCAGGATTTCGTGGTACGAGATACAAAGAAATCAAACACACAGGCCTTCAAACATTGCGTGAGAACCGCTTGGTGCCTCCGGCGGAACGGGAGAATAGATTTGTGGCGCACCGGTGGCGTGACAGAGAACTGTCCGACAAATGATGTATACAAGAGCATCTGATGTCTGCGAGAGTGACGGTGGGGAGCAGGTAGAGTACGTTTAGGGTATATGCTGCGCTCTTGAATCAAAGGCTCCAATGCTTAGAGGAATAACAAGTAGTACCTACACTGTTCAACATTGCAAAACTCAGTGCTCACTTTGAGCGTATTGTATGCCAGATTGCGAGAATAAAGTTGAGCGAAAACACCGGTGGGATCAGCATCGACGAACCACGAGGGTCTGCTCTTGCCGGCTCCCTCACCGTAGTGCTTTTTTCAATCAACCATGGTATGCCCCTGTTGTCATCGTAGCCGTAGTGTGATCAACCCGAATATCATTCGATTTTTGTTTCAGCCACTACCAGAATGATGAAGGAAGTCCTCAATCAGTAGATGTTTTCCTCAGGTCTCAAGGTCGCTATGCATTTCACAGTTTAAACCTTTTTGTGAAGTTACAGACTCGCAGCCGAGGATATTAGAGCTTGCTGATGATGGTCACAAGTTTCGAAGTCTTGTCCGGCGGATCCCGGAATTTCCGGATTTGGCTACCTTCGTTTATTAATAATCGGCGGCCCAAGCCATTCCTCTGTCAATTTCCCCCGAGAGCGCTATCTTCATCAACACCACGCGCCCTATCAAACATCAACGCTCAACGTTGAAATTTTTGAGACGGAATACATCATACCCTGGGACTCGGACTTTCATGCACAACAAACATTACACGGTGGCATCACTCCCGATCCACCGTTTCGAGAATAAACGCATGTCTACATTCCTCAAGCACGGGTGACACTAAGAGGCGAGTTCTAAGCTACACTTCCATATGTATTGTTGCATAGCCCACTGAATTGCGATCTCGGCTACACTATAGCCAACAGAAAAGTATTACATAACGGAAACAAAAACATACTTTTCAATCTATGGGTGGGTAAACATGGGAGGTGGCCGAGAATGAAGGATCGACTGCTGGGATGATTCGATCAACTTCATCAGCGTTTTAGAAGGAGATTACGATAAGTATCCTCGGTAGAGCCCAGGTAGCTTCTGAACATGGCCTCTGAGACCTCAATCGAGCCAGCTATATATTACGGACCTTTTCTCACCAGATAGCTACAGCCCCCAGTCACCATTCCTTGCCAACATGTCGCCAGGCTTCACTGAGCAAGACACCTTAAATCCTATGTCTTCAACCTGCCCCCTAGTTGACCCGACGCAAAACAAAGAGTCGTATCCACTAAAAAGGGGCAAAGCCTGCATAGTGTGTAGGTGAGGAATTCTTATATGCTGTATGTCCTACCGTTTGAATGTATTATGGTTGCGTAGGGCTCTCAAAATAGTAAGCTCATTTTATGTCTACAGCGATAATGCTTGAGTTTTCTCCCCAGAAATGCGACGGCGTTCGCCCCATCTGCGGTTCCTGTCAACGAAAGCCCAAAGCGAGTAAATGTGATTGGGATAACTATCAAAATAGGTCCAGAGTAGCGATACTCTTAGAGACCATCAAATCGCTAGAAGCCAGGATATTCGAACTCGAGCATCCCGAGCTTGTTGCCCCCGTGACTCTCCATTATCCTTACCGCAGAGACGAAGAAGAGTCTTTTACCAGACCGAGTGTACAAGCACCATTCCCTATTGCGGCAATTCCAATGGCACACTTCTCATCCGACAGTTACTGGGACACAGCAACAAATACAAGTGTCTCCTCAACACCCTCCGTTGACGGTGAAAGTTTCGCCGGTGATCCCGTGGAGTTCGACTACCCACAGGCAATTCCACCTGGTGAAAGTGCATTAAGATGTATGTCAATCTCAATTGTGTAAGTCGATAATTAACACGTGCGACAGATTACGCGTACCAGAGGGATAATGGGTCATATACCTCTAACTCATTGTCTACTGCTCTTATGCAACAGAGACACACCTGAGTCATTTATCTGCTTTTCGTTCTTCACTTGTATCCCTAATTAATTTTCATTCGCTCGTATCAGTGCATAATTATTTGGTTATTGCTTTGAGTATCATATTTCAGCTGATGATTCAGCTAATCCCATTTTGCCCAATTAATCTTGAACGTTCCGCTGTCCGTTCACCATTAACTAATTAGTTATTTCCCTGTGCTATAGTAGAGACGGCGTTAAAGTTGGTTCTGATTGTGTGAATTGTTGTGTTACATTCCACGTACTCGAGCCTTATAATACTCGACCACAATCAAATTGAATTCGTCTCCCTCTATTGCCACCTCACAAAATCAAAATAGACCTATTCGTAGTTCTGAGGCACGTAGACATGGCTATGTATTTTTGGCATGATGATCATTGATCTGAGTTCTAGTGCATCAGTCGCTCCCACATTCCCAACCTTAGCCCGGACCTCACCGACTTCCAGGCTTGATGACACTGTGTTGTTCTTCTATCTTTCTTCTCTTTTGCGCATTTTACCAATCATTTTGATCATCGGTCAGCTTTTCCTCCGCGTTCCCTGTATGTAATTTCATTGACTCACAGTTAAGGCATCTTCAAGCAGACCGTTATTTACGTGAATTTGTCAGCATCTATCTTGAGTAGTTATAGAGACGAATTTGATGATGACTTAATTACTATCTATAGACCCGGGCTATCGGTGATTGGCGGTAAATCACCCCCTTTTCACACTTGCAGAGCAACGGCACATTTCTATTTTGCATTCCGAGTATCTACGACGTACGCATCCATCTACACTCAACTTCACAGTTCTCTGACCCCAACTTCAGGTTTTATTATTGGAAAATAGAAATGGTCAGGATGGGTCAGAAGTAGGGGATGGTGCGGAAGGGCATATACAAGAGGCATCAAGTTGAAATACAAAGTAACAAAGATGAGAATCAACGAACATGAAGAGACATGTCAGGATTCTGACATAGTGCAAGATGTCATCACTTGTGCTATCATTAGTTGTACAGAAACGCCTAGACGTTATTATCAGCTCGGGTGCCTAACAATTCCGGTTTGAAGATCGTACTTGATAATGAACTACTTCTGTTCTCCGTCTCCGATAGCTGGACTGGAACCAAAGCTCAGCGCACTGTTTTGATCGAAACATTGTGTATTGCAATCAACTTCCCAGAAGCGCCACTGTGAAGTTCGCCAGGTTATGGCGGTGACATCGGGGACTGCCAAAACAGGTTGGTACAAGTCAATAAAAGTTCCCACGCTGAAAATAACTTGTTCAGCTTTGTCTTATATACAAGAAACATTCATCAGTGTCTTGGAATGCTACTCTCAATATTGTCACAGATGGGGACAAGGTATCCATCCAATCTTTTGCCATCTGGTAAAGAATCACAGCTGAACCATCAATCATGGTTCATGATCAAGTCCTTATCTAGATTCACAATCTAAAGTACAGCATTACGGTCTTATGGAAGAGCACAATGTCAGATGACTTCGTCCACCCGCGTTTCAAAAACCAGTTTCAAAGTCAATAAAACCGGCTGTGGACTATCAGTGGGCACGCCCAAGCAAGGAGGGGTCGGAGTAAGGGCAAACCATGAGTTTTCGACCGCCGTGTGTGAGAGAGGATCTCCGGCAGAGTGGAACAATCCAGAGAATGGGACAGCCTTGTGTATAGTGTGACGCGGAGCTTTGCAACCAAACACATTTACGCGAGCTTCTAACGCGTGATCAAGTCTGGGCAGGGAGCAGCTGGAATGCGCTGGAAACATATGCGCTGTCTCTCAAATCAAGTATTCGGTTGCTCCTATGACTGCGACATCAATTACGAGAGTGATGGAGGTTAGCATATACGCTGTACAGAAATGTGGAAAAACAGTAGTGCTTTCGAGATACTGTGCACCCAATTGCTATGAATAGTGATAAATCGAAAAGACTAGCCCCTAGGACGGCGCACAACAAGGTGAGAAGGAACTTTATCCCGTTGTTCCTTAAGACCTTTAAGCTGCGATCTTCCTTCATCTCATGTCTGAGGATCACATGCCTTGGCGTCAAAAGTTGAAATCCCCTTGGTCTCCTGACAATCCTTCTATGTAAATCTTTGCATACAAAATTTTTTTAATTGTACTCCGTTATTTGAGGGAATAGAACAGCTCTCAAAAATGGATAACGTTACTTATGTTTTCCATGTTTGGCTACAGATTTATGGACGTGCAACTGATCGGCAGCTCCATCCGTGATTCACTCATGCTCCGTCGGGTGCGATTTTTCCGCATAGTCTTTTTGACGTGAAGATATATGAGTACTAGATCTTCTGGACACCACGTCAACACTGCAAGGTTTGAGACGGAATAAGTCATACCCTGAGACTCGGATATACACAAACATTACACGGTCACACCATTTTCCGGCTCTCTACCTTAAGAATAAATGGCGCCATTTCTTCATCCTTGGAGCTGTGTCAGAGATAGGGGATAAGTTTGAAGCTACTAAAGCTCCACACCTGTTGCTCTATAGTACCACAATATTCGCTGTACTAAACAGTAAAGTATTTTATGACACAAGCAAAACACGCCTAGAACGAGTGATAATTATAAGACATCGATCGAGAAGGAGGAATCGAGTATTGGGAATGATTCTATCAGCTTCATCAGTGTTTTAGAAGCAGATTACAATGAACATGTTCGCCGAAGCCACGGTAAATATAAAAAAAGGCTATGCTTGGATTACCCGACATTTTTATTTCACAAGTTATATAAATCCAACCGTTTCACTTAAATTATTTGCAGTTCTGCCTCTACCCGGCCCCAGAAGCCCTGACATCTGTTGCTGCCAAAAAAGACCTCATGAATCCTCCACCCGTGTCTACGACCTGCCCCCAGGTTGATCCTTCGCAAACCCATCCGTCTCATCCATTGAAAAGGGGAAAAGCCTGTGTGGTCTGTAGGTAAACAATAGTCGGTCCCTATTGTACACCCTTTATTTTAACGCATCCGTGTCCGCACAGGACTCTGAAAATAGTAGGTTATCCTATGATTTCATGGTCATGGTGTTTGAATATTGACTCTTTCTCAGAAGTGTGACGGTGTCCGCCCAGTCTGTGGTTCCTGTGAATGCAAGCCTAAAGCAACCAAATGCAACTGGGATGATAATCAAAACAGGTCTAGAGTAGCGATACTCATAGCGACCATAAAATCACTTGAGGCCAGGATATTTGAACTCGAGCATCCTGAGCTTGTTGCTCCAGTGACTCTCCATTACCCTTATAGTCGAGATGTAGAAGAGACATCAACCCGTCTGGGAATGCAAGCGCCAATTCCTAACCCACCATTCCCAATAGCCAACCTCTCATCCAACGGGTATTGGGATGCGGCCTCAACTGATGGAAGTGTTTCTTCGCCCCCTCTTCCTAATACTGAGAGTTTCACTGGCTATCCCATGGAGTTGCGGTACGCATCTGTATCTCTGCCTAGTGCAAGTGCCTCTCGAAGTACGTGCGTCTCAATGTTGTGAGCCGTTGTGTCTAACAAGTAGCGCAGATTACCAATACAGTAGGGATAACGGACCACATGTCACGAACCCTCTTATGTAGCGTAGATACACCTAGTCATTTCTTCTCTGTTCACTTTATCTGCTAATCTATACTTATTACTACATCCGCTCATTAACATAATATCGATATATGACTACTTCTTCCTTGGGGTATCGTAGTCTGTGTGTTAACTCTGACAATCAGGTTATTGCTAAAACGGTGTTGAACAAACCGCTATTTTTCGCCATAATAGTAACTGCGATATAATTTTAAAACGCCAATTTTTATAAAAACAGCCTCATAGTTTGTTCGGGCTATGTTGATTGTCGCCCTGCATTCACCGTCACGGCAGGTTGGACGTATAAATCACAGTATTGGACACAATCGAACAGTCAGACACCTAGCTGTTGTTAGATAGAGTCATAGGTACAAGCTGGGCAACGAATCGCATCAACAGTGTCAGAACTAGAGTGCTTCTCTCGGTAAATTTGCAATTTCCTTTCTGACACATGTTCTATTTTTAATTCATTCATTTTTTTTGCCCACTCCCCCCTCTTTAAGCCAGATTATCTGTAGCACTTGCTCAGAAGATATATATACATTTTTTCCACTGATTTGCGGCTGGTCTTGCGGAATTACCTACCAGCGTGAAGCTGGCATACTTTCCGCAGTGAGTTGGGTGAGGACTTTCCGATCAAGTCGTGTATCAGCAAACCAAACTTGCGGAGACGAACTGCGTCCGTGTGAGAACAGAGAAGAAAAGGAGAACGACAACGAAATATTTCAAGTAGAAGCTGACTGTGATCCCGAGGCCGAGCAAGTAATCTATCGGCTGAACCTCGGCGCATTTTTGGAAGCCCGAGCCCCTTACGGATGAGCACTGAAAAGTCCGGGCCGACATTTTCTATCAGACTAATACCCTACGAGGCTCTCGAGAGGCGGACCGAATGATTATGGCCATATTACAACACTCTATCTCTGGTCACTCTGAGTTCAGCTCAAGAGATGCAGTGAGTACGCTTAGTGGTACATCATCAATGTTAGGCTGAACCAGCTGAGCGCATATATTCAGTCCCGTACACTATCTGCGCGACACTTAAGATTTGTTTTGGACAACAACATCTACCGATCTTAGACACCTATAGCAGAATTGTTCCGAAATTCTAGCCAAGCTGGAAAATTTCCTTTACAAGAAAAAGGATGCACGCAAGTCGCGCACTACTCATCACAAAATACAAAATTATCACCAGCACCCAACCACGACACGACACGAGAGAACGTGTGTAGTATGTGATCAAACAGACTACGTGAATCCATCTCTACAATAAAATTGATTTCTCACCGAACATTATAAATTCTGTCGAATAGTACGCACTGCTATCATCCACGATCGTCCATATTCTCAGTTGGACTCAGGTCCCTGACTCGGCCAATACAGACTGGCCAGCAATACAACTACATTATTACATTCTTTTACACGACAAAATGGCGACACAAAGGCAACCAACACCCACGAGACGACGAAACCACATAAAAAAAGGAACGAAAACAGAAAAACAGGAAAATATCACAGCCGCCAAAGACGGTAAAGAGCGAAAAGGGGATAATGTAACCGTACCGTCCGGATTCTCAAAAAATGCGGAATTTGAAAGAGAAAAAAAAGGCAAGGCACAAGACACAAGAGGCAAAGAACCCTACTATATATAATGATAAATTCCATCCTATCGCTATATCGTGTGACAGAATATATATATATATATATATGAAACTATTGCAGCAATTTGAAAAGAAAAAAAAACAGAGAGAATGCGATGACAGAAGTAGGATAGATGATTTCCGGTTGTACAACAGTTAACAACATCAGAACAAAAGGTTCACATCGAATTAAATGAGACATAACGTGAAAGAGGTACTGTTTTCTTTAAACAAGGTGCAGTCTGAGGCGGGAACCCAGGATAAGAAAAAAGTCCCAATAACCCAGGAGGAGTACCGAATCATAGTGCAAAAACGCCGGTAACCCCGTAAGTGATACTGTAGTGGGCGGGCCGCGGGAGAAGCTTTAACAGACTAGTGCCTTACGTTCGCTTTGATGGGAGCCCTGGGTCACTTGAGAGGGATGGGGGATTAACTTGTGCCACACCGCTGTGACGATCTCCCGGTGAGGAAGGAAGAGGTTTGGCGATTCAGGCAGGGAGGCGAAGGGTTGAGAAGGGGGAAAAGCGTGTTATGAGCTGTCGCAGCCATCATCATCATCGTCATCAGCACCATCAAACTTTCCCTCGCCACCCTTCCACTCCCGTTCCCAAAGAGGCACACTTGGCTTTTCAAGTGCAGGATGCCCAATCGATAAGGACATCCTGGCACGCTCCAATCTCGCCAGAAGAGCTGAACGTTCGTTCACGAGGTCTTGTATATACTCAATAGCTATAGAAAAAAAGAACCCATCAGTGAATCCACACACGCCTCCAGAAGAGGGACACATACTCTTTGACAACACAACATTTTCACTTCGCGGACCAGCCCGCCCATCCATCTTGTCACCATCCCCCGCTCCAGCCTCCTTCCTCTTCCGCTTCGATCTCGATGGCTTACCGGATGATCCGGCCTCCACATTCTGATTCATTTTAACCTCAGCCTCTTCCTCTTCCCGAATAGCCTCTCGTAATGCAGGGACGGTATCACACAGCGCTTCATATCCTCGTCTGATATTGGCACGACGCTTTTGCTCCGATTGGATGTGGTTCGCCTTTTTCTGCGAGGGCGACAACAGCGATTGTTTTGGGGGCGTGATGGCAGATGATGGCGCAGCAGATGGTGATCGCTTACGACGCTTCGCCACGCTGTGGACAGAAGATCGCTTCACAACAGGCGATGAGGCACCTCGTTGTCGTGAGAGCGATTGATGCAGCTGTGCCTGAGGAAGTTGAATATGCGATGATGAGGCCTGATCAGGGAAGTGGAAAGGAGAATGCGGACTCGCAGGAGTGGTTGTCGTAGACGCCGACGTCGAAGTCTCCGAAGACGAAGCGATCTGCGAATGAAAATCAGATGAATGGGGTGTCAGCGACAGCACAGGCTGGTGCTGCTGCAAATGCGATTTGGGATTGAGAAATGGAAAGGTCTCGCATCGCGAGCGATGCAGCCCGTAGTCGTCCAGAGGGTGGTGGCGCGGCTGATGCGGATAAGACTCGTGCAGCTGCTGCGAGAAGGACTCCCAGCGGCCAGCGCCCAGGGACATGAGATCCTTGGTCGCCTTGGCCAGAGCGTCTGATGGGGCGTGCGATGCGCGGGGAAAGATGCCGTCGTCGTCGGGGGGGCGGGGCCCGTTGAGCAGAGCCCACTCGGCGGGGAGAGATCAGCGTAGTCCATGGCGGAGAGGAAGGTCTGGAAGGCATGGGACTCTTGGGGAGAGAGCAGGTCCATGATGTCAACTCGCGGGCAGTCAGCAAATCCAGGACATGTGATTCCTAATATATGCCCCCATTTGACCGGTGGCTGTGCGCCCGGCTTCTCCCCGCCGCGTCCACATGGTCCTCCTCCTTCTTTTAGCCTCGGCTCGCGCTGCACGAGGCCGTCTCCGCTGGCAACCACTGCCAGAACAACCGTGTCACCACATCCGTGTCATCCACACGCTGCCGCCATTCAACGCACACACCGTCCTGTAGACCCGGCTCCGGTAACGCGCAGCTATTCCAATAGATGTATATATTACACAAAACATACGTTTGGTTACCGCCTCTCCTTCACGAAAAAGTGCAGGTACACAAAGCTCGCAACAGTAAACACAGCAAAGAAGATTCCGAGCAACGAGATATTCGGCCACCAGTACGACTGCCACAAACACATCAGTGCCCAAGGCCAAAGTACAAGCCACAAACACCCACCTGAGCTCGAAGACCAAACGTCGACAAGATAGTCGCAGCAGGCACATCCAACTCAACCCCATATTTAACTTCCTTCAACTGGAGATACCGCAGCTCATTCACAGCCAGAGACTCAAATGCCGCATGGAAAAATGATATCGTATGCAACCATTTGAAAGCGGCCGGAACCGTGTCACGGTTTATGAGTAGACCTGTAAACATAAGGCTAGAAATCACGGAGCTTTAGTCACCCATATCTACCCGATCCGACACCGGCGACTTACTTGAACAGCATGACCAACGTCCCAACCAAGCTCGCCACCCCCTGGCTGTCAAACACGATAGAAAGTAGTAGGACCACACTAGCCGTAGTGAGGTTGAACAGGACCAATGCAAGTAGGAACTTCCAAAATCCAGCCACAGTAGGTACGAGCCCTACAAGGCCGTACACAATACCACCAAACATAAGTGGAGGAACAAGTCGGAGGGGAAGAATATCGAATAGGATCTAAAGTTCCTCATGATTAGTCTAAAACCTTCTACGGAGCGCCGAGGCAATCACCTTTGACGAAAAGTACGTAAATGTAGAGTAGTAGCCATTCGAACTGTAAACATAGGTCAAGACCACGCTGATGACAGTGGTGCCATACTCCCTCACCGCTCTCGCATGAATAGAATTCGCTCATTTGCAAACAAACCCAGGCTCGACAGGCAAGAAAACCCAAACAGAGCTAAAGTGAAAAAGAAAAGTCCAAGACGATTCTGGAAACCGGCGATGTCGTTGCTATGATCCACATGAGAATTGACAGTCAATCGATAAACGATATACCTACGTGACGTTGTGATAGAACAACCCACAAATCACTGTAAATCGCTCAGTCAAGCGTTCGTCACCTCCACATGAACACTTACCTGCAAGTGCAATTGCTGACAAATAATGGGCAGCCAACAACGCGGGGTCACGATACAGATTCTTAAACGCCCTCCCGCTCAAGATTCGGAACTGGGTACCCCAAGACGCTCTCTTGCGCCCCCGTAATAACGATGTTTCCTCAGCAACATCTGGCAGTTGGTTACTTGCCGCGACCTGCGCGGTTGCTTGCGACGCTTGTCGCACAGCTTCTTCTCCTTCAGCTTTGATATCCGTAGCTATTGTACTATCAGCGTATGATTGTACAAGCGATGCCAGTTGCGGCGTAATTGGAGCATTAGCCATGCGGTTTGAAGTATAAGAACTGACGGCATTGAAAATCTGAGATGTCTTCTTTCGTATATAATTGCCCGTGGAGGAAACCACAGATTCATCAGTCTCTTCTGGAATACCATTGGCGGATGTAATAGATCGAATAGATGCCGGAGCGGGCGGGGGAGCTGGAGGAAGGCCTTGTTCTTCGTCGCCGGTGGGAGAAGTTGCCGAAGACGAATTAGGCATGCTGGGTTGGCCATTGGAACTGTTGCGGTGTTCCATGCTACCTTGCATCGTCAGATCAACTAGGGAATTATTGAGTCTCATGCGCAGCAGAAACACATGATTACCCACTGAGATAATCAGCGATGTTGAACCCAGTCGGACAAGGGTAGCCGATTGATGCAAAGTATTCTGGACACTTTGAGTATGCACCTGAATAAACCAGTTTACCGGCACCCAGAACCACAAGCTGGTCAAACAACGCAACAATGTTGCTACGTGGCTGATGAATGGTAAACACAACTGTCCGGTTATAATCCCGAGCAAGAGAGACCAAGCATTCAACAACATTGAACGCGTTGAACGAATCCAGTCCTGCTTAGAGTCACCAACCGTTACTTTATCGCAAGACTCGAGGAATCACTCACCACTAGTAGGCTCATCCAAAAATAAGATAGACGGACTTGTGACAAGCTCACATGCGATTGATACACGACGTTTCTCACCACCGGATATCGAACGCGCTCCTAATATCACAAGATGAGATCCAGATCAGAGTCATGGCATGGACCATACCAGTATCACCAATTCTCGAGTCCCTGATTTCGAGGATGCCAAGCTCATTCAGGGTTTCCAAGGTCCGAAACTTCTTTGCCTCGAAACTCATGTCTCTTGGCAGCCTTAGTAATGCACTGTACAACACAGTCTCATAGACAGTTAGAGTGGACATCAGAGTGTCCTCCTGATCAACGAAACCAGTAACCTTCTTGAACTCGCTGTCCTTCACCTCTCGCCCGTTCACCAGCATGGAGCCAGTTACAACACCTCGTTTGTTCTTGCGTGCAAGAATATCGAGGAAGGTTGACTTTCCGGCGCCAGACGCTCCCATGATCGCCATGACCTGCCCCGATTTGACATTCCCGGATATGTTGTCGATGATGCTACGGCCGCCAAGAGAATACGAAACGCCAGAGAAATTTAGAGAAGCAGGGACATGGTCCGACATGAGTTTGGCAGTTTCGGCCTCCGGCAGACGAATTTTTCCAAAGTCGTCTCCTTTCCCAACACGACCAGCATACCAGAGGACTACAGGTGATATTCAGCATTAACGTCTTAAACCAGAGCATGGGCCACCGACCGGCTGAAGAGAGCAAAACTATTACGATCGCCCCGAGGAGCTTATTGCAAGCCAACGGCTATTTCTCGGTTTGGGTGGCCGCTGTCCATCATTAGCTTCAGTGGAAACAGACTCAGCTCCTACACTTACCACATATCCGGGAACTTGAGAATAGTGGAGACATTCACCACCCTCACACTCCAATGTAATGTAGCTATCGCCGAACACGCTGTCGATGAGCTCATTCATAGCAGGTTCTTCAAACTTGCAGCCGCTACCAGTTTTGCAACTGAATTGAGCAGGACCTCGAATTTCTTCCTTCAAAAAGTCACCGATATCTGAGAGAGGTGTCACTGGAGGATAGCGTAACAAGTGAATTAATAGTGCTTACCGATACTCCCAGCTTCGCCACACAAGAAACGGCCAGTAACACAACTACATTTGATCTTGTCACACGAATATGTAGTTGTGTTTGTATCGTAGCCCGTCTGTTTCTGCGAAGAACATCCCTGCAACGCACAATAGAAAGACTCGACTTCTGCAGTCCAGAATTGGAATGAACAAGTTGACTCTTGACGGTCGCAGCTGAAGGTCACTTGGGGGGGTCGGTCTGGGAGCATATCAAGGATCTTTCGGTCTGAACGAAAACATTAGGCAAGAAGATGCATGGAGTGCGACCAACGTACTGGTCACATTGCACATTTGATGGTTACTGAAAACCGTTTCCCCGCCTGTGTAACAAGTCATGTTCCCGTCGTTGGCGTTATCGAGTAACGACGAGACCTCAGGAATGGGAAAGCCTACGCAGGCGTCATCATTCTTGCACACTGATGTCAAGAATTAATTGAACGGTAATGAAACATTCGGACGACACACACCATTGCAATTCACACCTCCCCAGCCGTCTTTGCACTGGCACGATTCTCCTTCTTTCCTCGGTCTCCGGTGGGCACCATCTGACAGGGAATCGCACTCTGGCACTTGTATGAGATACATAGTTGAACGCAAGCAGGACAAGCGTACGAGGCGTGAGACAGTCGATGCCAGACCAGCCGGGGGGCATTCGCACTGGCCATTGAACTTGTTGCAGCTTCCATATTGGCCACAGCTAAAGGCTGGAAGCATGCAGTTGAAACACGGTGGACACTTCTCTGATGACGTAGCTGGTTCAGCGCATGATCAGGCCATGGCAGGCTGAGATACTCACCGGGCACGAGCTCATAGTCCGGCGACAACGCCTACAAGGATAGTCATGAAGGGTCAGGCATCAGACTCCGCGGCCACTCACAGGTAGAAGTGAGGTGCCATTGTCGGGCTGGCGATAACCGCCAGGTTCGTTCCGCTGCGCCGCGACACTAGGCGGCGAGAGCGCGAGCAGCAGCAGGGGCCAAAGCAGGGCCCCCGCGGGGTTGGCTTGAGAAAGAACATGGTCGCCGATGAGGAGGAAATGCCGACGGACCAGATCCATGGGCTGCGTGACCCAGGGTGTGACGCCGAGCGCGGGTCGGGCGGCGCACACACGGACAAACAACGAGCCATGTTCTCCCCCTTCGATTGCGCGTTCTTCGCGTTTGGCTGGGCCTATGTACTGCTAGCACCGTACACAAAGGTCGAGGAAAGCTTCAATATACAGGCCGTCCATGATTTTCTCTCCTACGGCCTCTTTCCGGACAGACTGAGCAATGTGAGCCCAACCCACGTGCTGGAGTCCCCGGCCAATGCTCACGGAAACAGTTCGACCATTTCACTTTTGCGGGCGCCGTTCCCCGAACTTTCCTCGGAAGTGCCACGCTTGCCATCCTCACAGGCCCTTTTCTCAATGTGGCCGCTTATCTCAACTTGATATCGTCCAAGGCCGACCTCCAGATCATCGGTTCGTTCTCGTTGATTCTGCACCAGTCCGTCTATTGACCAGGACGTCTAGCTCGGCTCGTTCTTGCGACCTGCAATGCTATGTCACTGGTTCTTATCCGCAAAGCCGTGTCGAATCGCTTTGGATCAGGAACAGCTTTATGCTTCACTTTACTCACATGCAGCCAGTTCCATCTCCTTTTTTGGATGGGTAGGACACTGCCGAACATGTTTGCGATGCCCCTGGGTATGCCTGCGCTTCCATCCCTGGAACACTTGTCCACTCTGACATAGATTTGTATTCGGCATCACACAGTCAATCTAGCCTTCGCTTATGCCTCTATGTACAACAGCAGTCGTTATTCAATCCGACTTTCCGAGAAATCTTGGAGATTAGCTTTCTGGTGCCTCGCCATCTCGACCGTTATCTTCCGTGTGGAGCTAGTCCTTCTCTGGGCGCCTTTCCTGCTTCAGGCATTAATCCAGGGACATATCTCATTTTATACTGTCGTCGCCACGAACCTTGTGGCTGGCACCACGGCTGCAGGTAAGTCCGTGATCCCGCGGTCGTAAAGATGACTGAGCCGACGTATCTAGTGGTGTCATTTGCTTTCGATTCCTTCTTTTGGAAGAAAAATGTTTTACCTGAACTCACGTCGTTCATATTCAACGTTGCACAAGGTCAAAGTGCTCAATGGGGGTGAGCGGCACGAGCATTGAATTGTATGGCTACCCCGCTGACTCTGGGACAGGTTTCTCCCTTCATGGACTATTTTGTGGTTCATCTCCCCAAATTGCTTATGACCGGCCTTCCTCTGGCATGTATCGGCTTGCTCGTAGATTCACGAATCTTTCCGATTCTCCTTCCATTTGTCATATACGTCGCGCTGATCAGCAACTTGGGGCACAAGGAGTGGCGTTTCATCATCTACACCGTTCCCGCCTTCAACGTCGCCGCCTCTTCCGGTCTAAGATACTTGTATGTCGCTGTTCCTCAAATTTCATTTGATCGTTTCCGGCTAACATCTCTTTTTCAGTTTAACAAGACGCAAGTCGACCATTCTTGGCCAAATTTCTTTTACAGCCGCTCTCGGCCTTCTGGCCGCGAACCTCGGGCTGACTACCCTTCTGGTCCATATCTCCATGAACAATTACCCTGGTGGTGAGGCCATCGCCGCTTTCCACCAACTTGTTCCCGCTACAACATTGCGTAAGTGAACATCAATACTCTTGTTCTTGAGATCGTTTCTCACTCGGTCTTATCGCTTAGCACCGCCTCATGTACACATCTGTAACCTTGCTGCTCAGTCAGGGACTTCCCTTTTCCAGCATCTCAACTCCCCGCCCTACCATTCCGCTTTATACTTGTGGCCTAACAGTATCCCTCCCACAAATCCCTGGATTTATAATAAAACAGAGAATCTCACAATCTCTGAACTCTCTCTTGCTTCTCATTTCACACACATCATATCAGAGCACCCTCCGACCGATCCAGAAATTATTCCCAATTGGAAGTTGATGAAGGCTATACCAGCGTTTTGATCACATCGTTATAGAAAAAGAATTGCTCACTCATCGTTTGCGGGAATTACCTGGGAGAATACTCGATCTGATCAGAGTAGTTCATGAAGACAAGTTGTGGATCTATGAACGCAAGTAGCAGCTGTGATGTACCTCCAGGATACCCAACTCTCATGTTCTACTTTTGCCTTCCTGTTTTGTCGCTCTGCTTGTTTATATAGACTCCGAGTTGATTTTTAGTAACGAGACTACCTCAAATGTCGAACATTTCTATGCAGTGCAACTAGGCCCGAAATTCGGCGATATCATGATCAGCATTCGTCTTCTATCTGAACTCGCAGTCACAAGACCTACGGGTTCTCAAGACCCCAATGATGGGCTGATTTGGACTGTCGGATTTCACAGCCTGGATAAGGACAAGGCTGTCAAGGACTGACATTGACGTGCGGCCTTGGAGTTGACCCGAACCAAAACCGGAGACTTCGCATTGGAATATTCTTTAAGCAACACCTTCGTAATTGGTAAGGTGAATGAGTTCGGCGACGATGCTGTTCGTCACCAACTCGAAACAAGAATGAAACGACCCAAGGTGATAGGGGCACAAAAGGTCCGAATCGTGCAAAGAAAAAGAAAAAGTTTAAGCAAATACCCCATCGAATTCAGGGACAAATCGGATTGCTCGTGGAGTTTGAAAATAATAATAGATTGATCAGAAAGTAAAGCTTGGGAACCGCCATTACTGTGGGGCAAACTCCAGGTAAGTGTCGTAGCGCGCGGTCAATTAATGAAAAAAGGGTTCACAGAGCTTTTTTGTTTCTCCATTGATTGTTCGTTCCCGAGTCGAGGAACAGATGATGTTTTTCTTTCTCGTGCACAACGTGGTGCCCGAGACCTGCAATCCCGAGGTGTGATCTTATCCTATCCCTTCGGCGCTGGCTTGGATTCTGAGGGCAAGTTACGGGTTACTGTTTAGCGCCCCATGGAGCGAAAAATGATAATGGGGTTAAGTTGATGAACAGCAATTGGGAACGGGACTACTAGTAATAAGGATTATATTGGACTCATCGTGCTATCCGCGTGTTTTTTAGGAGAGGAGCGGAGAAAAAATAAGTCGCCGTCGTGCAGACCACGTTAGTCCACCGAGTGACCGTTAGATCAGGCTTTTACACTGCCTGAAATGGGCATGACCAGATTGTTTTGGTATTCAATCACCACCAGATTGTTTCGTATTCATGATGTCACGGAGATTGTGAATGGAGGTATAGCAACTCTCAGCTGTTACAACATTGAAGAAGAATATGACCGAATTGTTGACCGAATTGTCGACCGAATTGTTCTAATTGCTACTCTAGTGTAGCATATGCTTCCTAGCGGAGGCTGAACGGAGAGATAGCAGTGCTCCTACCAGACCCTTGTCGAGCCTGATTGATCTATTGTGTCGACAATCCATCAAATGCAGCCTTTCACTAATCCCTTCGCTCTCGTCTTACTGATTCCTGACGATTACAGGGTTATGGCCTCTGTAGTTGGATCAGCGCCACTAACCCTCAATGAGCTAGCCTACTCACCTGACAGACGCTATGGTCAGGCCAACGGACCTGTACCGGCCGAAGACAAACCTAGTTCCCGAGTCCAAACTAAACACAACGTTCGGCCCAGCCGCGTGATCCAAGAAGTTGTTAAGAACTCAGGGATCACCCTCGTTTTTGACGTCAGGATCAGTCTGCAGTTGATGATGGCGCAAACTGCCAGGTGCACCACCCCTTAAGCGAAAGCTCCAAAGCGTTTAATTGGCACCATGCAATGGAGAGAATATGGTGGTTTACGGCAACTCCATACGAGTGGGGTACGTGGAACGTGCGTGCGTGCTAAAAGCTGTATTCTCAAGCCATCTGATTATCATTTGGTAAGTCCCAGCCCATCTCGGTTCGAGTTTATTTAAGGAATACGCAGCACAGAAACTTCAGTATATAGCGCTTTAGCTTTAGGGACGAGTCCAAGCTGACTTATCGTGTCCGTTTATTCATTTCCATGATGACGCATTTATCAGAGTTGTTGAGCTATATTACTTTCTTGGGGCGCTGTCCGAAAATACCAGTTCCTACACGAACAATATCGCTCCCTGCTTTAAGGGCAGCCTCGAAATCGCTTGACATGCCCATGCTGAGAACCAGATTTCTTGATGTCTCATGACCCCATGAGCGACCTGCCTGCTCCTTATCCAGGAACTCCATCAGGCGATCACGAGTTTCTTTGAGCGTTTCGAAATCTGCGTTTTTCTCCGTCTCCGAAGCGCTAAGAGATTGTTCTAGAGCTCCGATCGTCATGAGACCTTCGAAACGGAGCCGTGAACACTGGGTCACGATATGAACCACCAGTTGACCGAGTTCCGAAGTCCCAACATCGGTAGTTGCCCTGAGCGGTGGCAAGCCCGACTTGTTTTCTTCACCAGAGGTGTTGACCTGAACAAGAACACGAAGAGTTGTGTTTCTATCTTCCGGTATAGCTTTATTTAAAGTAGATGCAGCTTTGACAGACGCCAGAGTTTGAACGCAGTATAGATTGGGAATCGCTGTCGCAAAATTAGAGTTTTCCCGATAAGTAGGGACTGAGAATGACACACACGCTAGGATTTTCGCCTTGTTTGATTGAAGTGCTCCAATAAAATGCCACCGAATATCAGGAGGGAGCTTTTCACGAACGTTTATAAAGAAATTGAGTTGAACAGAAATCCATCCACGTACAATAGCGGCTTTGTCAACGAGCTCTTGCACATAGTTTTCGCCAAAGTCATATTGGCGCTGCTCATAGCAAGCCATGACATCAGAAGCTGGTTTATACTTTGAGACAGCGATCAGTGTCGGCGCATTGCTGGGAAGAGACGCTGTTTTGACTCGATTTCGGATTTCCGTGATAGCCTCTTTCAACTCTGCAGCACGTTCTGCTGTGTGATGATGTGGCAATTTCTCTAGTGTCGCCATATATCGATATTGAACACTTCGTGATGCAGAATGTAAGAATCTAGTCAAGAGCTTTGGAAATCTGACCGTGTTGGATCTTAGGAAAGCCATCAGACGACAACGTCGAGTTTGCTTATATTAGTAATCAGCCTTTAGTGGGAACTGCGTTCTAAATATATATGCTTCTTTCTGCAATCGACCTGGCAAGAAATGGAGGAAGGCGCATCAGAAATCACACAGAAGAAAAAGGGCATACGACGTAACGTATATCATAGTGGAGTAAGCTCATCAATCGACTAGTACCTTTCCAAGCTTTGGGATACAGGCTGACTTGAACGTCCCACTTTTGCCAGTGGTTCACAACAACCCAGAGACCTAGGCGCAACGAGTGCCCTACTTTGAGCCGACAATGAGTGGTCTTTTACAGCTAGCATCTAAATGAGAGGCTCACACTTGCAAGGCCTCGAGAAGGTGGGTGTGAACTCAGTTTTCCCTATCACACCCTACTGCTGGCGTCTGGATTAACTGATGTCCCACCAAAACTTTGAATGTTGAAATGAACAACACTAGCGAACATTCCCCGAATGGCGCCGTCGCTCCTTTACGTGAGTGGACCGAACCGCAGTATCAACAGCCGATGTGTTCCAGCCGTTCGGTTTGCGGTGCTATTGAACGTGGGACGGTCCACATTTTCAGTGGGATCACCTACTCCTTGTATAACAGTATATGGATAGAAAAGGGTGGGAATCCTGCACCCCGGATTCCTTGAATCTCGGGTTTCATGAAATATGCCAACAGCATGAGCCGAGCGAAAGCTGTTTTATAGCGAGTATAAAAAACATGGTGAGGGATCTGTTAGCGTTACTCTCTCCTTCTTTTCCCCTTCATCGTAAGTGACTCTCCCAAACTCCAGCATCAGCTCGACTCTTGTTTACTCAGCTCAGCCATTGACAGATGGATCATCAACCGGAAAGGGGTCCGAACGAATCAAAAAGGACAGGAGTGCACGGTACGTTCTTGCTTCCATCACTGGATGCCAGAAGAGACGCCTGATGGAATCCCGCTGTCAGGACATGTGATGAGGCAACCATGGAGCTCCTTTACACCGTGCTCTTATAACGGTACGTGTAACTCGTACTTCTTTCCCATTAACGGCCCTCATTCAAGAGCCTTTATGACCAAATCAACGAATATACGGCAGCTGAAGACTTACGACAAGCGTATTCTTATGTATATGGTGGCTACACAGTGAGCCAGGCCGGAGATGGTAAATTCTTACTCTCGTCAATCATGTAGTTTCTGACATGAGGTATAGGTTCTCCACCCCCCATGCCTTTGGGAGACGTCACTGGGACACCAGGCCTGGTGCAAGATTCTGGCTCGAACCAAACAACTACGGTTCCTATCTTGCAGACACCTTGTATGTGACTCACGATCGATCCATCTATGCATCTGATTGTTGAGAGCATGATAGCGGACGGGCTATCAATTATGACTAGCTTGCCCCTCCATCCTCACTATGCCGATACAAGTATTTCGCCGGATATGGCCATGTTGAATCTTGGGGGTCAATGGGATCAACCGTCTCACTACCAAAGCGTCTGCTCCCCTAGAAAAGAGCTGACGGAACAGCAGCAACCTCATACCCTCTTTTATACTGAAAGTGATGAAGGAAGAAGACTAGACAAAATAGATTCGGAGTTTCACACTCTACAGCAACTTCCGGACATTAGCGGCACAATTTCAAGCCTGGATGCCAGTGGCTCGTCGATACTCTACCCAGACGTGCCAGGGGCTGGGCCAAGCTCTACATCGCCTGTCGTTCCCTTCTCTGACAGCGGAAGTGCATACGCAGCCAATGTTAGCCATGCCTCGCAAAAAGACTTTCCTTTCGTTGCTTCTCCGAGTCTCCCCCCTTGGGGCCATAACCTTCCCTGCGACAACCTCCCCTCTCAGTATCGCATTTCATGCCCGGAACAAGGAGAATGCTTATCCCGGCCTTCTCATGGACTGTTATCGCCGCCTGCTTCTATGCATCCCAACGGCCCCGAAAGGCATAGAAGGTGGTCGTCCCCTCGGCGCCTCTCCACCGCTCCATACGCACCGGGAAATGTAAACTATTCCCCGCCATTTTTTCGTTACTTGCTATCACCTTCAGCTATTGGCTCCACGAGGTCCATGATGCTGATGCTGGAGGATTCACCAACTCAAAAACACCCCCCGACCGTCGGCCAAGATATCGTAAAGATAGAGGGTGCTTCAAACGCCATTCGCCAAGCAGCTGATAGAGTCAGGAAGAAAGAAAGGAAATATAAATGCAAGGAATGTGGTGATACCTTGACGTCGAAACAAAATTTGAATAGTGAGTCTTTAAACGACTACGCTGGTTCTTATCACTTAAACATGTGCAGATCATATGAATAGTCACCGGGGATTGAATCCCTACCCATGCCCACATTGCTCGAACGAATACAGGCATAGGAGGTCGCTCAATCGACATGTCAAGAAGAAACACCCGTTATTAGGCCAAAGTTAAGATGTCATTGGTCAAACAAGTCGCCGCCCACGCTGTGCTGTGGTTCACTGAAGAGAGGAGAGGAAAGGATATCTTGGCATTGAAGCAAAAAGCCGCAGGCGCTCCGGATTTTACATTTCTACCCGATTTAAATCCTTCCCAGAGTTCTTTCTAAAGCCCATTATTTACGAACTTATGAATCAAAGTCGGGCTTCAATTGTAAAACCTTTGAAAGCTGCTGGTGAGGCCTTGTCATCATTTTATCCATATTAGTCGATCGAGGATCGGAACATTGAGTACGCCAGCGTCTGACGAATTATCTTCATGCAGGCCAGGTAGGCTGGTTCAGTTGGAGCTGCAAAGGAATATACGATGATACTACAACACGCCTAAGTTTCTGACTCGGCATTTCAAATACACGTACACTTACTGCCCGACCGATAGTCAAACACGCACTTTGAAAGACGTTAGGTTAGTCCTGGCCACGTTTCATTGACAATATTCTATCATCCAGTACGATAATGTTGGCTACGTAGACCCGTCCTGGGGCTACAGCAGATACGAGGAGTCCGCACGCGGACAAGGGTTACACGCGGACTGACACGAGAGGCGCGGGTGGGTGAGGGTTGAAAATGGACTAGAGGATGGTCTAACGTAGGCAGGGGTGGGGAGGGGTGGGGAGGGCTAATTTACTATAGAAGACGACATGGTTGGTATGCCACTCAAAAAGGGCCAATCTATTGTAGAAGTAGAAGACGACAAGGGTGGTATGCCATACAAATATTGAATAGAGATATAACTAATTAATGAGGATTCATGACGCGGGATTACGAATGTACGGCGCGGACCAATGGGGACACGAGGAGGGATCAAAGGATCTGCAGGCCCATGAGGGCAATAGGGGTTGGGAGAGGTCTACATGTAACATTACAGTGATAGTATCACTGTGGCCTCTTGATGTGGTGCCTTTGAATATTGAAAACGTTTAGTCAAGATTCCAGCAGGGACCCGTCCGCATCACTTATTAGGTCATTGGTAGAGACTGCATCCGCGTCTGGTCCGCGTAAAACCTGCACTGATTCCTCATTGGTCCGCGCCTCCCGCTTCTGTCTTCACTCGTCTGCGTCAAATTGTCAGCCTCAAGTCCCCCTTATTATGATTATGCCTCTGATGCCCGCCAGATGTACTCTATTGACTCTTGATGCCTGTGCTAAAGGGTCCATAGGTGGTCCTGCCTGGTATCTTCTCGGAGTATGTTGGTGAGCAATTACCTTCTCTGGGTGCGATACCCACACCCTTACATGCAGCTGTCCGCATTAATCCGCGTCCACGCGCGGATTAAGTAGATTTGCTGTAGCCCATCTATAATCCTTCAATCCTGATGATGATAAGACCTCAACATAGAAATGACAAATTGAAGTGACTTGACAATATTTCTGAATTATTGAATTAAATTTCAATGAATGTAAATGCAAAAACAAAGCTTTGGTAATCCAGCCCAGGCCCAGATGTTATCCGTGACTCGCTGGCGCGAGTATATATACGTGGGAAGATTGAATATCTTTCAGTTTTGTCAACGGCAGCCTGAAGTGTTGTGTGCATCGTAAGCTTCATACCCTATAATTCCGAACTACAATTAATAGAACTCCTAATTCAATGTACGCACACAAGCACTGCGGTAGCGAATGGATGAACCTCGTGGAACAAGCAAAATAGCCCCCCTGATTCCAAGCATTACCTATGATAGCTTCCCTGAGGCTATGCGAAAGCTGGGCAGTTCTTTGCTAACTGCATAGAGTGGGGCTATGCAACAAGGTGATTCTCATTTTTGACAAGGGATAGGCTCTCTTCATCCAAAGGCTCGTGGCATTTTCGCTCATCACAATCCCGACTTGTCTTGATGCCGCGGTTTCGAGTTCTTAACAACGACCTACTTATGTGGCGCTTCCGATTGATTCCATTATTCATTCGGAATACACCAGGAATTCATAACGTTGATCTAGCTTCTCGACAATGATGCTAGACTAAGCGATGCGATAGTCACGGAACATGAGCGCTTTAACATCGCAGGCAAGAACACGTGTGGTTCTTTGAGTGCAAGATACTTTTCCTCACTGTAACGTCCTTTCGTCGCCACCGCTCATAGAAAGTAACATAACGCTGAAATCCTGCCTTCACAGCCCCGACTGGGGCACCGTCGGATATGCGAGGGACCCTTAGCAGCTGTGGGAACGCCCGCCTCGTGCCAGCTACACAGCTGTTGTGTTTAGAGCAATGCTCATAAACTCGGCAAATGCCTTCAAGGATAAAAGGCAATCCTCATCGTACAGCCCCTCCCCCCTCTCGCCAGCCCTCTTGAATCTCTGTTCACCCCACCCTACCTGCAACCACGGCACGACAGCGGCCGTATGCCATATTCTCATAGCAGTCCAATAGGGGGATGCTCCGCAGAGTGGGTTGACTATGGTGTCTGATACATAGTAGCGCGACAGATCACTGACTCGAACACTCCCTTCTTATAGTCAATCAACCCTAAGAAGCCCAAGTGTGAATAGAAACTGGTCTGAGGGATCCCAACCTGCGTTTCGCGGAAACGCAGTGAGTGTAGCCAACCAATCCGGTATGCCTACTTCCATATCCCATATACGACGGGCCCGAAGTGCTCACCTTACCCAGTCGCGAACAATACAAACGCCGGTGTCCAATACTCTCGTGCAAACTCGTATCAGCAATCGAGCCCAGTCTACGATCCTCGTTCACCCTACTGTAAGCGTCCCATTCTCGCCACGCCCTAATGACTGTTACTGCCACTCTTGTACTCAACAACACTCTTCTCCGTTTTACAGCTTACACACGACCCTTTACACACCTACCATCAGAGACCGCTTTTAGCAACAGTTCAATTCCGCTGGCCCACTCATTTTCTAAAACGACGGCTGGATTGTCAGGCATCCAAACCGATATCTTATTCAAGCGTGAACAGGAATTCAGCCCCAGGAACCTCTCTCCGTCTTCGGCCACGAGTCAATTCTACGGTACCCATCAACACTTTAGCGGCTCAACACCATCCCTCGTATCATCAAACTCCACTCCCCCTACCGGTAAATCGAAGCATATACTATTAACCCCAGATCCCAATTTCGAATCAGGTCAGGCATTATCATACCCTTATATAGTTATGTTTCTCATATGTTGCAGGAAACCTGCTACCTTTATCTCCCAACCATTACAACAGTACGAAAACAAACTCACCAATGTTGTACAACGGTTCAACTGGAGCGACCCCCGCACTGACTGCTCTGAACATCGAAGATTCTGGACTTGACGTAACGACCCCGACAGATGGATCGGCGCCCCTCAGGCGGCCATCGTCATCAGTCTTGTTGGGCTCTAATTTCAACTCCCAATATTCACACAGAGACCTCGACCCGCTCGAGATAGAGAGCGACCTCACTGCCATTGATGCTCCTGCATCTAATGCTACTGGCTTGGACGATGATTACGGTGACATTGGAATCAATATTGTTTCCGCTGACCCTTACCCTCACAACATTCCCGTCACTGTCGCCTTAGATGGCCAAGGTTGGCCTACTCCGCTTTCTCCGTTGATGCCATTTCAAGCCATTCAAATGGCACATGATGCGGCTCTGCACAATATGTATGGTGTAGCGATTGGACCACCGGGCTGGACATCTAATGTGCCCCCTTCTGCGTCATCTCCCACCATTAACGTCACCTCCTCACCTCATGATAAGCGCTCTGAATCCCTGACTCCTTCCTCGTCGCAGAATGTTCTGGCCTCGGATGACTTATACCGTAGACCTAACAATCAAAGCTATGGAGTCGCTGATCCTCAAGATGTACTGGAAGCAGTGAGAAATGGAGAACCTCATAAGATTATCAACCCCAAAGGCGTTTCTGATCGCACGCTGGCCGCTGCTCAAGCAAATCGTAAACGGGAGGCAAAGTTCCGCTGTGATGTCTGTGGTAACTCCCAGACAAGCAAGCAGAATCTGGACAGTGAGTTTTCCTTTCATATGACTCTCGAGCTGTCTAACGAAAGATGCCAGATCATGTCATGTCCAGACACTTGCAACTTAAGAGGTTTGTGTGCCCTGTACCTGGTTGTAGTGCGAAGTATGGCCATGCACGAGGCGTAAACCGCCACTTAGATAGCAAACACCCCGGTCATCGCCTAAAGGGTAAACGTGGCCCGTCCAAGCGTACAACAACCTAGGTTCTGCCGCAGTTGAGTATGACTCGGTAGCCAGACATATTATATACGTCCCATCTGATGGATTCGCTTCCTTATAACTGTTACCGAAGTCGGATGTCTCCTTCAATCTATTAGTGATATCTTTGTCTATTGCCTGCTTCGATTTACTACTGCCATCTTTGTCCGTTAATTACCGTTGTAGCTTTAATGAATGGATTGCATGAGAAAGAAGACTGGGAAAACCAGTTCGGCTCAGCTGGCATAGCTGGGCGCCCATTGAATTCAGATATTAGGTTTTGATAACTTCGCACTCGGGAACGAAAAGGAGAAAGAATTTTTTGTTGATCCTTGAGAACGGGCGCCTGATAACCTAGCCGAGAGGGTCCGGCACAGCCAAAGGGTCCAGGGCGGTGCCAAGGCAATGAAGAAAAGACAAAGAAGTTCAGATGCCTCGTGGATCACAGTTGGTACGGCGAAAAGGGGGGAAACCACTTGAGAGTCCCGATTCTTTGAGGCTATGGGGAGTGGGTTTGTGGGAATAGCCTAAAAGGGCAGCTCGAACGACTAAATTTGGCACATGCTTTGCTCCGGCAACATTTAAGAACACAATGGTTCCTCGCCGACCTCCCCATCGACATACTCCTCCTCATGTCGTTCTTGTTTTCTTCTCCGTGGCATAGCGATGCCCTTAGTCACTTCTCTTCCATCAACCCTGCATATTCCCTATCGTAGGTCGTGCCACGGTCCTGAGTTAGGGATTTGTCCGAACTCAACATTCACAGTACACCCCCCAACTGTTCCCAGGAGGCACAGTCACGAGAAGAAAGCGGGGACTTAGATGACCAAGTTTTTGGACATAACACGTACTCTCCAACTCCCACTTCCATTGGAGATATCATGAATTCACCCCCACCCGACTCGTCTAGCCCTCTAGATTCCCCCTCGTCATGTAGGTTCTTCATCACAACTTTTCTCCTGGAAAGGCCTCTCAAATCACCAACCAGTTGTTAACTGCTCGCCGACCCCTGAACCAGAACCATTTTGGCTCGCTAGCATTGACAACACTACCTCTCCTCTCGAAGATTCCCGCTTTGACCAAGAGTCTCCCTGCATCTTTTCCACTCAGCCCTATAGGATTGAATCTCTTTTTGAGGATGAAGCAGATTGCGGAATCCATGTTCTGGATGCGTTCAGTCGTGAATCATCCTTGGAAGTGCCAGTCACGGACTTGGTAGGAAGTGCCCTGTTCAATACTCAGAAAACGTCCCCTTATTACCTTCAAGTCCCCGCTCCGCCCTCTCCATTATCATCCATCGGCTCGTCACTGCCGAGTCCTACATCCTCGCCCCAATCGCTTTCAGATAGGAGGGACTTGCTGAGCCCGATCTCTCCGAGCATCAACCCTACCCTCTCGCCTTCATGGAAAAGCGAATCTTTTAGTCCAGTTTTTCTAAGTGTTCCACCTCTTTCACCCTCCGGGAAAGCTGAGAGTCCTAGCTCGCTATCTCCCCTTATTCATCATTCTCCGTCGCCTTTACACAGACTGCCACCGGCTTTCTCGTATCCACCTCCTTCGCCAACAACCACCCAACTGCGTCGCCCGAGGGCACATGCTCATGCTTCTTCGGCATCACTTCATACGTTTCCTCGTATTCAACCCTACACAGGGGAACTGCCTGCTGAGCCTGAACCGCCTGTTCGCGGCAAGGCGATGAGCGATCGAGAAAGGCGGACAATTGTATCCATTTTGTTGGTGACGAAAACATTTGGGGAATGGGATTTTGCGAAACGTGGCCTTCCTTGCCTGGAGAAAGAAGTGGTCTCGACCCAAAAGGCAAGGAAATGTGGCGAAGATAGAAGGAATCTAGATTCATGCACGGAGATACGGTGTCTCATTCCAGGATGCGGCGCAAATTTAACCGCGCTACATAACTTCAAATGTAGGTTCTTCCCCCTTCTCGATCGATGCCGACCGACTAAATGTGATTCCAGCACACATATCGTCGCACTATGGCGTTCGTGATTGGGCCTGTGATACTTGTAAGAGCTCTTTCTCACATTCAGGCTCCCTTGCCCGCCACAAAAAGGAGTTCTGTACCGCAGGAGAAGGGCCGAGTTTGTCCCATAAACGCAATTCCCGGCGGAAGAATGAGATTTCGAATTCACTATCAAAGTGACGCGTTTTAGTGGAGGACGTCGCTCGTCGAGTACCAGTTGATGTTATCATGAAAATTATGATTCCCCAATGTTTTCATTCTACTGTAGCATATTCATAGCAATCTTGTATTTTGCCGTATCTTTCAGTTCAGGTTGGCCAAGGGTTGGCTGTACTCCCCCGGTCCGGGCAATATATTTTTTCAGTTATTTTTATAAGCTAGCCATATTCATATAGAAGGGAATGGAAGGATCACTTTGTCGAAAGTTCTAAGTTGATTCTCACCAAATTCATCTGGGCTGTGAGTTGTGGGTCCAGCGTGACCTTCTGTGTGACGTCCACATGCTACAACGCGAGGAGGACCGTTTTTCAATTACGATAGCGTTCGTAGAATTCTACTGAATGGAAGCCTCAGGGCTGCCTATAAGATAATGCTGCTGTGCGGCAGCGTGTGTGTGATCTGTTTCCAATTTATCATCTCAAATTGGGTGTGCGAACAACATCGCCACTGCTAGGCTCGGGCTTAATCGATCAGCTGTGTCTTCGATCAAAATAATTACTCTGCTCTCGCATTCTGATCAGGCGTGGGTCAAACCATGTTCAAGCAATGAGGCAACCGATGCTAACGCGGCACCTCATTTCATTGTCTATCGAAGCGATTATTACTGATGTTTCAAAATGATCTACCCTGAGTTTGGAACATTACTGAATGTGATAGTTGGGAGTCATCAGGAAAGGGTTGATAGGGGCCATAGCCCCGAATGATCCGAAAGAATGGGATGACAGGCACTGCTTAAACATGACCAGTCCTAGTCCAGTTGTTTAGGAAGATATACATCTACCATCGGTTGGCCAGAGTCGGTTATCCAAGTCAAACGGGCAAAATACCTCTATTGAGGCAAGCAATAGCTTTGTCGGGGTAAAATGGTCTCACGCTTTACATGGTCGGAAAACGTGTAGACGATAGTGAAATCTCGGAAATGGTACTCCGAATGTGCCTCATTTTGGACAATTGAACGTATAAGTCACGAGCAGACAAAGCGTCAACTGAAAACTGACGCACATGCCGCATCGTCAGAGCGCCCATTTTTAGAACCTGACTCGGGAGAACAATCATATGATGCGCAACTGCAGTGTGCGTTGGAATTTCTTGATGGAATGATTTATGAGCGCGAATCCAAAATAAGGGACGGGGCTGTGATAAAAAAGAAGCTCTGGTAGGGTCTTGACTAGACTCTGATGTTCGAGAAGGCAGGATGAGGCTCTGCTGTCTTCTCGCATGCCATGCGAGGTTCTGCTCAGAAAGAAGAAGCAGTTGGGTATTTGGTTTGCGAACGGAGCAGTGACACAGAAACGAAGTCAGAATTAACTTAATATCGATAACATATTACAGTGGAAGCGAAGGCTGTTGGTGCACCGTAAACATTGTCAGAAGAGAAGTTACCTTTGAATGATCTATTTTAATCTACGACTGATTCTGTGGAACATCCCAAATCTGAAAAGAAAATTGAGGGCAGAATTGAGCTTACGACAGTAATGACGTACGGAGCATGAGTTTCCAAGATGAACACGAAGAGAAGACTAAATCTCAAGGCTGTCCAGATATAAATGTCTCTTGTGTGGGAACCGATTAAGCTAAGAAGGCAAAGAATGTCATGACCACTTTTGCCCACAGGTTCCTTGTAAAACCCGCTTTGTTCAGCATCTATAAGAGCTTGCAAGATTCCTTTTACTGGCTGACACAAAAATGCCAAAAATACTCAAAGCCGTATTCAGATCGTGTGAGAGGAAGGTATCTTAGGTGCACTGGTTTGGGCTCATAAACAAGCATCGGGGGTACAAAATTAACTCACAGCAAGGAGTGGCAACGCGATAATGGCGTGGTATTTGAGGCAGTACTGCACACCAGAACTGCTATTATAGCATGGGACACACCGGTTATTCAACCGTATGTATATACTTCTATGATGATGATGGCTATGCTTGGCCTTCTCTTCCGAGGACTCGGAGAACGAAACCATAAAGGAAATGTTTGAGAGCGAAGTAAGTTTAATAATTGATGAGCGAAAGACTAAACTCAAAGAACGTCTTAGCATAGCACTTCAAATCTTTCCGAGCGTGTAACAGGAAAGATCGATGGGGGTTAAGAGGAGGTGCTTGCCGGTTACTACTAAAGATGCCGAAATTTCCTGTGTTTGAAGAGAACTTGCGCATGAGTCATGAGAGTTCGGAGATACTAGTAGGGGCTGTACTAGTCCCTCTCACCTGTGGCAGGACATGTAACGAAAACTCTGGCACCCTAATGTCCACATGTTTGTCTATGTCTGTGTAGGTTCAGTATACATCAAACTGTCTTTCATAGAAATACGTCAAATGATTTTAACGGTGTATAAGGAGGCTGAAACCATCCCGCTTCACGCCTCAAATGCCTGGGGATCGAGGAAGCTATGAAAGCAATTTTATCTTTATCACGGTAAGGACAAGCAAAGAAGTGCCAGAATAAGCCAAACGCCTGATGGAGGACCGTCCGTCCCAGGGATCAACTTAAGCAGCGAGTAGACACCATGCTTTGCCATACAAGTTTCAGAAAACAAGAAGATCTTCATGATAGATAGTACGGTAAAGCAGAACTTTCTATACATACTGGCCAGTGGTTGGAAATCGGGTCTTCCTAACCTGGTCCCCGGCGTTTTTTGCAGCAAGCGACTCCACATCGGTCGGGTAAGCAAAAGTTACAACCAGTATAACAGCATGTTCAAATCGTTTACCTTGCTCTAGACAGTTCGTGAAAGAATCATCATTTCTTGTAATGTTTGACTGAATGTGAAGTAAGATCTAAACATAGGAATAGTTCTAAAAATTGACTCCATTCAAGTAGTCCTGGCTCGATCGCTAATCAATCCATCTATCACTGATACATATTTCCGTTCCCCCATTAGCTTGTAAACCCTTGAACTCGGCATATATCATAATTTCTATTACTTTACCTGTCGTTCTTTCCGATCCTGTGAGTGAAGGGTAGACGGAGACGTCTAAGTTCAAGCGACAGTGCAACATGGTGAGGATAACCCGACGCAATGCGCACCAACACCTTTGTCGCACAATAGGTTCGGGTACGACTACTAGGCTGTCACCTTCTGCCATCTTCCGATGACCCTGCTGGATCGGAGATATGGTGCATGGGAGAACCTGTTCAATGGTGCAGGATACGGTCTGATGATTCATGCTGACTCCACTGAAGCAAAGCGATTGAATATTTGTATGACGCGCGAGATCCAGTTGAGTAAGGTCACCTAATCACACATTGGTCAGCACTGTTGGCCAAGCTATCAGAGGAGCATGAAGGTAACCCACCGACGGTGATAGAATGATCTTTGGCAGTCAAAAAATTGATTTGAAGATGTTGGAGCGCTTCTCGAAGATTTTGTAGACCACTGCTAATATGCGGCAGATGCCACAACTTGACGCCATCAAGAATAAGCCGGCTTATTCTTGAGCCCTTGAACGTGGTATTGAGCAGGACCGGAATAGCTTCATCAGCGCAAAGTTGCAATATCTCCAATTGGCTCGGTAATGTGAGAGTGGAGGCAGAAGAGATGGCATACTCCATATACTTCGAGAACTGCACGTTGACAATGACATGGCTAAGGTGAGGATAGGATGACGTGATTTGTACAATATCGCGGAGGTCGTGGAACATGACATTGTCAAATTCGAGAGTATGTAATTCGGTGAATGAGGCGAGATGTTGGCGGAGTTGGCTTTGGTCAGTGGGAGAGAATGATGTCCAGTCTATGTGCCGAATGCTTAATGATTTGATGTGAATTAGGAGTGAAGAGGACAGCGATAGGATCCTGCAGAATAGGAAATCGGTATCATCGCTGGGAATTTTGCCTTCACTTCTCCGCGTACCATCTACGTCGATACGGTTGACACAATTGAGAAAAGTGCAAAGCTTTGTGCGACAAAGCTCAAAGAAGTGGCGAGCTCGGCAAGGAGACAGTCGGATGGCGGAAAAGAGGTGGTAGCGACTGCGAGTTAACCACTCCACGCAGACCAAACCACATATACCGAGCATGCGAATGTCAGTATGAAGCTGGTCCATAATAGCTTCTAGTATTTCGGTTGGAAGCACATTCGTTGTGTAGGACGCATCCATCACGAGGTGGTTGGAAGAGTGAGAGGTTGAAGGAGACGGAACAAATTGAATCAATGCTTGGAGCTTAACCATAAGCGCTGGAACAATCAAGCTGTCACTCTATGAACTGGGCGGTGACGACATGCCTTGTAGTATAAGGAAAGGATCTCCACAGCGTCTCCACAACATCACTTCGAAGCTCAGGTGAGCTTTGAAACGGCCATGAGACTGGCCACCGTCGTTGTCCCGAAACATGTCTGAATATCAAATGTGTGAACGTGCTTTCTTGTGGACCATCCGTCGCGGCAAGCCAACATATGGCTGCGGATCAGCTTGCGTGATTTCCCCATTTTCCCACGACTCCCTTCACTGATGGCCGACCCTTCGCGACCACATCTCCGTGATTTCACACTTGGTCCTTTCCCAAACAATAACCTGGATGATTGAGGTTTATGCGGTACAACCCATGAAAACCCGACTCGAGACGGTCCAGAGCTTCGCACGAAGATGTAGCACCGGGCGCCTCACGCTACAAGCATGGTATTTTCCTTTTTTTTTTCGGTAGAGCATCGAAGCTCAGCATGCTACTTCCGCTGTCGGCATATACAAGTATAATCCTAATAAACCTCACACATGACCCTGGCATGACTTTGTCTGTCGACTTCACGTCCTAGGCCTCGTCCTTACTCAGCGATGCGCTTCTTTCTGCCCCCCGCGCATGGCACAGATACTCTGAACTTCAGCTCCGCCCGCTGTGCTTCGATGCCACTCCCATTGCTCGGCCTCAGATAATGGCGCACATGATCTACTTTGCAGCTGTTCGACAATTTAGAAGCCGAAGTACTTCCAATATGCTGAAATATCACCATCATGATAAACTAGAAGCTAGCAATGCGCGCGTATCTAATAAGGCAGAATGCCTGCTGCTCTTGGTCCGTTTGACTAGTATCAACTATAAGTCCGAACCCTCAAGACGTGGATCCCTTTTTTGCCTTGGCCCAAGACTCTGAACCCTCTTTACCAACATCGCATTCCCAATTGAAGCGACAACACAAATGTCAGCTATTATCCAGAGTTTTCAACCTGCTGATAGCCACTCCCGCAAGCCCCCGTCATCTTCAACGGCCCCGTCAACAAACGGCTCACTATTGAAGCATAACATTGGTAACAATTCCATTGACACCCTAGTTCTTGCAAAGCCCCGGAGATGGTGGCACAGGCCTGCCGACGCTGTACGTACGCTTGCCAATGCAAGCTTAATGCCCTTCGCGAGCCTTCCATATCCTCTAGGGGTTAGTATGGCTCGTTGTTTCCTCTATCTGATATAGTTCTCTACTCATGAACTATACCGCAGTGTTAGTGCTGTTTCTGATTCTGCGGTTGATGCGCCGAGGTACTCGGATGCCTCGTACATGTATCCGTCTCGTTGGAGGAGTACTTCAGAGGACAATTCCCGTTCTTTATAAGACTTCCGCGTGGTCGTGCCAGCATGGACTTGCACACATGCCAGTCTAATCTGGATGGAGAGTGTATGACGTCATATTGTAGCCTTCATGCATCCAAATTTGATTTCGCTACTTCTCAGTCCCAACCATGTATCTGTTCGCTAGACCTCGTTTTCAGCATCTGTACCTGCATGCAAACACTGCCATCCCATTTCGTTCTTACCCTATCCGAAACTTATATGCGACATCGAACATAAAACGAGAAGCTGACCAGCTATCTCAAGGCCACGCAACAGATCCGAACAATCTACACCCTCAAGACGTCCAATCAGAGGTTGTCAGGAAAGGAAAGGAAGCGAGGAAGGATTATAAAAGTGAGGCTATAGACGCAGCGAATGAGGCCACGGGAACTAGAGATGAGAAGCCAAGTAAGACAGGGCAGGGTAATCCTGAAGGTGTCGGATTTGTTGAGCAAGTTGGCGGTGCCAGTGGTACCGCGCGAAAGTTCGAAGAGTTGGAAGACGGGAGAAAATAGCTACACGGTATAGAAATGAGCGGTCATGCCAACCACTGGCACATCTCTACCGAGATCGGTACCGACGAGAAGAGAGTTGTCAGCACCAGAGAGCAGTAGTCGAAATCTATCAGTCCATTATTATGCAGCTTTTTTGCATCACCCTTTGTTTTAAATTTGAACTAAAATGTACTTGTTAGAGAAAGAAGTTACTAGCGCTACAGGATAGAGTCAGGCATGACATTGTGAGAGTTGCGGAGACTACTGCGGTTTAGATGAAATAGAAGGTTGCATGTAAGTAACGAGCGGCATGAAATAATGAATAGCATGTGATAGGGTATCTGGAGAGTCAGATGATGAAGCGTGCGCTTAAACCATATTGTGTGTTTTGTGAAATTCTTCGGAGATAAATGTATGGGTTGATGAAGGTGTTTGTGTACTACTTGCTTCCGATAATGCTGGTTCGTGGTGAGGGATCGATGTGCTCGGCGATATAGTGGAGGGGGTAGATGGAACCTCGTGTGGCTCACCATTCCCTAAGGTGCCGCCGATATCGGGAAGGACGAGATCATCGTAGCGGAATGTAGGCTTAAAAACTTCGTTGAATTTCTTTTTGCCAAAGACATAAGGCAAGTTGTGGCTTTTCTTCTCGCTTGTACTGGGGGCATTTGTTGGAGGAAGGTGATCGTTGCTTTTATTCAAGTTTGAGAACGAGAAGTCGGAAGAGGCCTTGCGGGTACATTTCTCGGTTCCTCCGATGCTGGTTTGTGATCCTGTACCAGCTTTCGACATTCTAGCAGGAGGGTCAATGGACTGGAAAGAAAACTGAACGAAGAGAACGTACTGTGATACATAGATAGTGCTGGATGAGACGTCTGTTGAGACACCAAAATGTTTGCCAATCGTACTTGCGGCCGAACGGTATCTCGATCGGGCCTCCTCGGCAAAGCCAAAGAAACCGAAGAAGAGGAACGCACAAGCGATGCATATCCATCGAGTCATCTCAAGTGATCTCTCCTCGATAGGATTCGAACGCCAAAGTAAAGATGGAATTTGATCTACTCGGGAATATCCACTGTGAGTGTCCGCCCAGCTGATCCAAGGGTGTTGAGCGCTGTTTGCCAAATTGAGGTGCATGGCATAGATAGCAAGCGGAACCGTGCAAAGAATCTCGCAGGCACTGAGGGCCATGAGACGCAGATAACGGCCAGAGTTGAGGTTGGAATAGACAGACAGAATTGCTTGCGACTGCGCCCGTGTCTTATAGAGTGATCTGATGCTGAGGAAAGCGTAGACAGCAGAGACGAGGCCAATGATGATGGGAGGAATTGAAACGGTTAGGAGAGCAACCCATGTGTTGTAGGTATAAGGATAACAGCCAACTTCTTCGAATATGTTAAAGCGATGACCTTCGGAAATGATCTCTAGAGGTATATTAGTTAAATAACTCGACGGTCCTCTCCGACGGCGACTCACGAAGTATCATTTCAAGAATTGGAAGTCCGAGACCTATGGCCAAATCAACGAAGACCTGCCGACGTTTCTCAGCCTTGGTAATCATCACCCGCCTTACTGAAGCAATGCGATAAAGACGTCTGGTGATGCACAGTGAAGCAGCAGGAATGGCGACTGCATTTCCGACAATTATTCTAGAAGCTGTATATATGACCAGTTAAGATATTATCCCCTCAAGCAGTTGTCATGACCTTACAGATATCGCACCACACAGGTGCATAGTTAATTGCGTTTTTGTTCCATACTACTGAGTTGATGAACTGATTCAAACACGCAATGGCAGCCCAAGCCATGTATAGACATGTCCCGGTATTCCAAGCTGAAAGTAACATGAGCCTTGAGGAATGACAGGACGTGTTACAGTGGACTCTGACCTTCCAAATGCCACGGAAAAGGGATACAGACGACGACAAAGCCCAGAAAAGCAAAGAGGGAGAAGACCCAGTTTGGGTAACTGGCAGGAAAACCCATTCTAGATCGCTTCGTTGAGCGGAATGTCGAAGAAAAGATCTGAACGGGACTATGTGACGAGCAGAGAGTAAGAGGGAGGGCCAACCGGACCAGCAAAAATGACTGCTCGGCTTTTAAAAGTAACATCGTGATACTATGTACCGTGATACTACTTAGGTGGTTGTTTCCCTGACGTCTGTAATATGAGCTGACGCCAATCTATTCAATTCTCTGCTCGGGCCAAGTACATGCTTACCCAGGCCGGGAATACTAGCCCGAATTTGGATGAAAGCTTGTCTTTTCTTTAGAAAAGGAGATAAAGGCGTTTGACAAGCTAAGTAGTAGTTTCTGTTTTGGGACATTCGTTTGTCTTCACATGCTCCACCGATTTGTGGAACAATCGCTGAGGTTAAGCTATTGATGTACCCCTCGAACGGATGATAAAGCCATGATTGAGCAAGATTTAACGGATCTAGGTATCGATTTTCAACACTAGGAGACAAGCCAACTAGGCTTCGAAAGCTCAACTGAAGCCTAAGGGGGGCGCGTGTCAATGGAGCTAATATTACCACCTTGTTCTGATTCTGTCAACCGCGCGTGGAGCCTGAACCCTCCGGTGTCACCCTCCAATTCATTTCCCGTGGAAGAGCATGGGAACGTGATAGCTGACGTTGATGGCGTAACATTGGAAGGTAGCCCTGCGAATATCTGGCTCGAAATGGATTTGCGTGTTGATGCAAGGGACTTTCCACAAAAGTACATTTGACATATCATGTAAGACTCGAGTTCTTACGCCTTGAGATTGGAACAGGCGACATTATGTGAATACTAGTAGCGAGGGGGTTAAGAGAGTCGAGGTGCGAATATGTAAACTGGTGTTAATAACGCACTATTGAGTCTTACTGGCACTGTAGGGAGGGAGACATTCGAAGGGAAGTACAATGTTCCTGTACGGCATTAGGTTGAAATGGGTCGCTTAACAGCCCCTTGGAGTTGCAGCCCGGTAATTGCCGGTGGCTATTCCCGCGTGGCTCGCGTGACTGCAGCATGGCCCCGTGGTGGCTGTGCTGCCACCACTCCACCCTTTCACCCCCTGTTCGTCTCGCCACTAGTCGCCGCCATGCTCACCGATTGGGCTCAAAATTCTTTTGGACGGACGGGCCGATGGCAAGGGCAGGATCAGAGAACGAGAATGCTAAGGGTCGAAATTTGAAGCGAGGAAAAATCGCACAACTTAGTGTGAGTTTGAAAGAATTCGTCGTCGCAGGCGCTATGCTCTATAAATTCACCATATTCTGCTTACGTAGTGCGACCACTATAGACATTCTGTGTACAAAATATGAAGTCAATTGAGCCGCTTTAACCTTTGCTATCCTTTGTCGAAGTCAAGAGTGTCTAATGCCATCAATAAAGAATATTCTGTAGACAATTCTCTTTCGCATTGACACCCCCCATCCTTTAGATACGCGTCGACGATCCTCATTGCTACCTACAACCGTAATTAAAAGTCAAACGAGTAAAGCGTTGTGCTACGACAAGCCAAACTGCGCATAGACTTTACCATTTTTACTTGGTAGGTCTCTCTTTGTGAACAACGTTGTTCTAATACTAATCTACCTGTCTTTTGGAAATATGAGGTGCCTATATGACCTCTCCAGGTTGGCATTGGATGATTCTACGCAGTGGCGAAGTCGAGTACTGTCATGCACTCGACTTCTTACATCGCACCGCAAGGCCGGCCTTTTGAACCAACAAGCAGTGCAACCGTTGTTGCTTTGAACGCTTATCATGGACCCCACCTCTCTCAAACCCCTGTACGTGCATTTATTCTCCTCCTTCTCTTTTTTTTGTTGAAGGGGTTTCTCTAGCTCGAAGCGAGCACTTTCTGGAGGATCACAAGTTGGTTCCACTTCTGCTCGACCTCCGTGAGTCCCCTGATATTCAAAAGTCACTCGTGCGTCAACACTCACTCTTTCATCATTCTCATTCTCATGTCCTCATTCTGGTTCGTGACATGCCTCCCCCGCCGTTACCAGCGACATCACATAACACCTCCATCGACGTCTTGTCCCCCCAAACTGGCCTCTCCCGCCTGACCATTGTCAAGGCTACCCCAAGTCCGTATCAACCCTGGACCCCGTAAGAACGGAAAGAAGTCATTCCAACAGACAGCACTACGAAAACACCAGTGGATGCACCCCACTCCTCATTCTCGCCTTCCTCACACGCTCTCCCTGCTTCAATATCCATCTCCCCTCGTCGATCCCGCCCACGATCAAGATCACGTTCACCCAGATCCCCTTGTCACCGGCACCCTTCACTGACATCTACCGCTATCACTACGCCACCGTCTCCCCGCGATTCTAAACTACCCGATGTATTGCCACCGCCTTCATCTCCCGAATGAGACAAAGGACTTGCGCAACCACCAGACGATGAAGAAATCATACGGGACTCTCTAGAATCTCTACCACCCGATCCTATCGACGAACCTTCATCACCAATGTCCCCGGCCACACTTACCCCACCACCTCCTCCCATGCTACCGCCACCACCAGCATCTCCGTTGGAAGGCAAAGGTTCCTGAAAGATGGAAGTCGATCAGGAGGTACCGAAGGAGACTATTAGCGATCAAGATGAGCTGGAGGTGGGAGAGCTACTGATGCCGGACGACAACCCAACACTTCAGTATCCTTCCCAGTCGCCACCTCCACCCTCGTGGTTTTCTCGGAAAGCAACCACCCCTCCATGTTCAGGCCCATCGTTCATTGATCTGACCATCTCTCCCGCCGACCCTTCACATACAACAACCGAACCACCAGATCTAGCCTCGAGCAAAGTTGAATCCGTATCTCCTCCACCTGCTTCCGTTCAATCCCTACCGAAAGTAAAGATGTCTCGGAAAGATCTTGCTGCAAGGAAGAAGCTTAGAGAGGAGAACCGGGGCAGATGGGGAAGGGCGAGGTTGACGGGATGAACTCGCCAATCGTGGACTCTTCGATCATCACCCTGGATTGCACCATGAACACAAGCGCAGCGGTGGCGCAGGCCATTAGCTCTTCTAGTCTCGTCAATGATAAAGTACGTGATTCTCATTTCAATTTTTCAAGCGGTTCAAGTGAAACATCTTATATAGCCACTTCTCAAGTTTACTCCGCGTATAACGACGAGCACGTCGCTGCCAGTCAAGTTGTACTCTGAGATGAGACACGTGGGTGGTAATGCTTCCTCAGCTCATGGCAATTCTAAATCTCCAAATCCTGTGCTGTCACCCTCTACTTCCTCTTCCCCTTTACCAACAACCACCCCCTTGCTATCATCTGCTCCCTCATCCCAGTTGACAGCAAAACCAGGTGCAGGATCACCGTCGATTTATGCATCATCGATATTCGGGGCGTTAATATCTACCAAGCCCCCTCCAATCAGCGGTTCATGGGCGGATATTATGCTATCTGTAGGAGAGAAGGAGGAGAGAGAGAGAGCTCAAAGGGAAAAGGAGGAGCGTGAAAGGAAAAGGAGGAGAGCGAGAAGGAAGCGAAAAAAGCTGCCGTACCTTGGCAAAATTCTAATGATACGCACGAGCAGAGGCTTGATATACTGGAGGAGGAGTTGAAGAGGGAGAAAGAGGAAACGGAACAGCTTATGGAAGCGAGAAAGAAGGGAGCGATGGACACTTGGGAGAAATTAATGTTGAAGAGTTTTCTCGAGGGGTCAACGAGTGCGCATCTTGAATCCTTCATTGCGCGTTTGTGTGTATTGTAAACTGACGAATTTCTGTGTAGGTACGGAAAAAGTCAAGGTCAACCAAACTGCCTCTGAACAACGTTCAGTATCACCACCAGCGGCACTTCGGCCCCTGGTCAACTCGACGATCAATACGCCTGGCGTCATGGTTCCTCGCGTTCGCCCGTTGCGATGCAGGGATAACAATGAACTCACACAGAAACAACCCTCAATGACCCCTAACTCGCCCACTATCCCCTCGCCGAGTCCATCTTCCTCAACATCAACCACAGTGCCGCCACCTCTGTCTTCTGCCGCTCCACCACCCCCATCGGATACACCTTCGACCACCTCTCGTTCTCATTCACCCACTAACCCGATGACAAGACGACCCGTACCAAAATCAGCAGCACCTCTTGCACCGCGAGCACCACGAGCTATGACAAACTTTTCCTTCACTGGTGGTGCGCCTCCAGTTCCGTATAGGCCGAAAGTTGGTCTTACTGGTGTCGCGCCTCCGACTGGCCCCAGGGCAGGCTCCTAATATTCTAAAGTCGGGAATGCAGCTTGCATTCGTCCCTGCATCAAAATTACTATACATAGTAGGATTCACTATAAAGAGATACTTGGTTTTGATCCGCAATTTCCTTTCCTAGTATTCTTGGACCCACGCATCGGATCACACTACCATACCTAGTATTCTTTGCACCCACGGTCCCATCGGACCTCTCACGGCCCCTCGGCAGCCTAATACAGCCGAGAATCCAAACTCAGGAGTTTTTCCAACTGAATAGAAATTGATCCCATCGTCCTCCCATCATTTTCTGCATCACCAGGATCAACGGCATGCCATCCCCACGTTCAAGAATGCCAAAACAGGAGTTCTGGCAACTGAATTGAAATTGTTCCGCGCCATCCACATCAGTGTTTGCATCACCGGCATAAACGGCCTGATATCCCCACACTCTCACATCACTGTTGGAATCACCCGCATCAACGGCACAACTGTCCCATGCTCAAGAATGCCAAAATCAGTTACTTGCCAACTGAATTGAACCTGTTCTCACGCTCTCCCATCACTGGTCGCATCACCGCCATCATTGCTGTCCAAATTCCACGGTCAAGCCGACTGAATGGCCCATCAACACATCAATGCTCATCACTGTTGAGATCACCCATATCCGCTCACTCGCTTTCAGTGCTCAAGAAGGTAAAAACAGGCACCTCCACACATCAACAGGCAGTGATCCGCTTCATCCCATCCTGGACACAATTAATCCTGATCAGATTCCGTTACCAATATAGCCCCATGATCGTACTGATACTACTTTTTTTTTTTATCTTTCATTATTACCCCTGACTGATATTATTACTTTTCTTTGTCTAGACAGAAGTGTATAAAGCAATACTATTCAAAACGATCTAAGCACCATGCGATGCGCGACACGGATCCGAGGAGTAAACTAATTTCCATGAGCCACTGTCTCGGATCATTCATAAAACCCCACATGGTCCGCCATGTTGGATCCGGATGCTTGCAGGGACACGGATCATAATCCTAAGAGATAATCAGGTGTTGGTACTGAGCGTTAAGAAAACGCGCATTGTGCCAGTCAATACAGGCAATTAGACTTAACCCCGAAATGAACAGAAGCCAGCAAGAGATCGAGCATTGTTATCAAGAAATGAGCTTAATTGGCATGGAAACCGAGATCAGTTAAGCAATTGATAGTAGAAGTAAGGCGGCTTGAGAAAATTAGAGGAACACGAGTAGCACTACCTTGAGGGTAATTGTCAGTCAAGGAATTGATTGTTTGAGAAGAAGAAGATCGGAGAAGCAATATAACACGTTCCAAGTTTATTGGACACATAAAGACGGAAATGAAAAACAATGCAAAACTTAAAAATACATAGACACGAACGTGAACTTGAATTTTTCATACACCTTTTTGACACATGCCTACCACGCGAAGAGCAGACACTTCCTCACTCCCTGGGTCCCAAGAAAGGACCGTGGCACCTGTACAACAAGAAATCTTGGCTACGCAGACTGAGTACAATGAATTGAAGGATGCACAAGCGAGCGAGTTGACCACTACTCGGCCTACTCGGCGGGTAAGTATACGAACCACGACCTTGAAACGCAATCTAACAGCATACAGGTGCGTTTGCGGATGACGCACGTTGAAATACCCTTGCATCCACGCAGTCGCAAGTGGCCCAGCAATCGGGGGTCAGCTCAGTCCCAGACTTCGAATGCTGGGCCGGCCGCCTCTAGATCTCCTTATACGCGACCTCAGTGCAACAATTCTTCTACTCGCACTCACTCTCCAAGTAAGAACAAGGACGATCCGCGCAGTTCAATCGTTAACGAAACACATACAGTTCTTAGTATCAATCCTCCTCCTGCCCCTGAGGGGCGATCAGGAGCGACTACACCTCTCAGCTATGCCTCACATTCACCTCGTCCTCTGTTCCCGGGTCGTTCAAGCGTGCTGGGTGATGCTGTCCCAGCACTCCAGCAGACAGCAATCGTCCATCAAGAGACCGTTGCTGCTATCGAAGACCTCAGCAAGGCGGTGAGAGAGTGCAGCTCTAAGATGGAGCGCATGGTCGCCCAAATGGATAGTCTTGAGCAGCATATAAAAAATAACACTGGGGCTCTGGAGCAGCTCTCTACTCAATTTGAAGCAAGACAGGACCAAGACCGGGGCATAAGCGGATGACGCCTTTCACCTCACTATAAGGTCAAAAAACAAGAAGAAGAGGACCTATGAAGGGCGAGAAGCAAGCCAGCTGTTGGGAAGTGGATGGCAGACTGAGCCCCTTGCTGTTCTTATGCGCGGTGTCAATTTTTTGCAGTGGCCTTTAGGACATATAACTTCTTTGATGCATTGTCGAATACACTTTTTTTTTTGTCTGTATCACGAAAAGAATCAATTTTTTTTTTTGGTCTCTTTTAAGTCATATGAGAGGGTAGTATCTTCATGCGCATTGTAACTCAGTCTGTTATCGTGTCGTGAAATTGCATCGGTCAATGTTTAGAAACTTTTTTCTTGTATTGAACACATGCTCTGCTTCGTAATAATAGTCTACTATCATACTGTGAGTGCAAGCAGATCCCTAAGCTACCTCCCAAATGCCGCCAGACTCTTTCTTTATGCAACATAATCAAAGATGAATGCGTGATAGCAATGATATTGAGAGAAGAAGTAGTCCTCGTCGTGTGAGAGGTGGTAGTGGTGTTCAGCAGTGAAAGAAATGTTGCACTACTTATACGTCTAGAACCGCAATGATGAAGAGTATTAGCTGAGCGAGATAGTCTCACACCGTAACAGCCAAGAATCTAACATCCATACTGCGCAAGTTAAACGGTTGTCAGCAGATGTATCATATATGATAGTACATGTGCGGACCTTTACAGCCCTTGCACCGGTGACGTATAACCCCCAACTGATGCAGAACACTTGAAAATAGTCAGTTTTACATGTGCTCACAACTTTTGTGCAAGAAAACATCATGGATTTAGATGTAAAGACCTGTTGAGGTCGTAGGAGACATTTCTCTTTTTGAGCGAGAGTCAGCTCGAACAGCAGCAGTCAGATATCACGTATGGAAAGTACAACACAAAGACTTACCAAACCCGCAACACAGGAGCCACAGCAATGGCCTGTGACCGCATTTTCCGCCCTGATCGTTGCCTTTAAGACATAGAGCGGCATAACAATGGTCCACATACTGTCAATACGCCCCACCAACAAGGCTCACCCCTATTATCTATACCGACACCTAAACCTGGATGTCTACATCATAGCACGCCGTACATGAGTTGATATACTAACGTCTACAGATAGGTCAGTAAGGATCTTTTCCAAGTAATAGAGAAAAACTTACAATGTCACATTCACCCTGCTGCGTAATGTTTTCTTAACCCACCCATTCAAATTCCCATTCAATCCCCGCATCAACACGCTCTTCTTCAACTCGCTCGGGAATGCGTGTACTGTCGCGAATTCGATCCTGCGGTCATCGTAAAAGCGCACTGTGGCTCGTGCGCCTTCATCGTCATTCTCACCATGAATACCGGCCCTTTTTGATATCCGCTAATTAATACCCAGACTGCGGTTATTAATAGACTTACACGATCACTCCAGTTATAGGACCCACAACCCCTTCATTTCTCATTATCTCTTCAATCTCCCCCCAGACTTCTCTCACTCCTTTATGAATCGTCGCTCGCAAGCGGGTGCCCTCCCAGATACCCTTTTCACGAACGAATGGGGATAGATATATTCGCATTTTTGATTGACCAGTAGGCGGCGGCGGAGCTTGATCTTCCATTGAAGTAGGGGCCGGAGGAGCGTCGTTTTTTTCTCCAGAGGAAACTTGATCGATTGTTGATTGCATGATAGATTTGTGGCGAGGTAGGGGTAAGTGAACAAGAGACGATAACTTTAAATCGTCCTGCACGGCGGCCTTAAATAGGCAGTCACGACATGACATGTCACCCCCTTGCAACACAGCGAGCGAGTAGACATTACAGGCGTTAGTTTATGGCCCCGTATAATGGAATAAACAGAGTCAGAGTGGGATGACGCTACTCACGCATACTCAAAAGCTGTATCTTTATGCGCAAATTAATGTATGAGCTATATACTTATCTCAAGCGCGACTCTCCCCCCAGATGCACATCTACACAAAATAACGGAATCGACCACGCATGGTTTCTCATATTAACATATATTACTTTATGTTTTCTCTCGTATATTATTAGTCTGATTGAAGTCATGCGAGACATAACATTGATATCATGTGACTTCCATCCGTTCGACGATGGACAGATGGAAGTCACGTAGTGCTACTGGCGTAGTTACTTACTACTAGGGTCCCCAAGTCTGCGAAGCAAGAGGAGGGTTATCTGGGGGAGGTAGGGGATACACTAGGGGTTTTTTAAAAAATGAGGATTGGATGGATATGTAGAGGGCAAGAGGGCAGATACAGACATGGATTACTTAGGTGGATACTCAATGAGCATCCAGTGTGTGTACTATATGCGAGAATGTTGGCGGTAATGAGACAGACAGACTCATGCATATATGGGAAACTTGGTGGGAACATGGCGAGGCAGAGAGACACATGTTGGATGTTGGGAAGAGTTTTGCATGGTGAGGCAGACACCCAGATGGATGCTCTATGAGCATCCAGTGTGTGCACCATGCGTGGGAATATTGGGAATGTTGCACTGATACAGGACACATCTGCATGTGTAGAACACTGTTCCACAGTGAGGCAGACAACCAGGTGGATGCTCGACGAGCATCCACTGTGTTCACCATGTGTGGGAAAGTTTTCTTGTGATGTTGAGGCAGTGATAGACTGGGATGCTCAACGAGCATCCACTGTGTTCACCATGCATGGGAAAGTTTTGTTTTCTTGTGATGTTGACGGGGTTATAGACTGGGATGCTCTACGAGCATCCAGTGTGTGCACTATGCGTGGGAATGTTGGGAATGTTGCACTGATATAGGACACATCTGCATGTGTAGAACACTGTTCCACAGTGAGGCAGACAACCAGGTGGATGCTCGACGAGCATCCACTGTGTTCACCATGCGTGGGAAAGTTTTCTTGTGATGTTGAGGCAGTTATAGACTGGGATGCTCTACGAGCATCCAGTGTGTGCACTATGCGTGGGAATATTGGGAATGTTGCACTGATACAGGACACATCTGCATGTGTAGAACACTGTTCCACAGTGAGGCAGACAACCAGGTGGATGCTCGACGAGCATCCACTGTGTTCACCATGCGTGGGAAAGTTTCCTTGTAATGTTGAGGCAGTGATAGACTGGGATGCTCTACGAGCATCCACTAGCAGAATTCCAACAAGCAGCGCTGGCGCGCTGCTTGTTGGAATTCTGCGGTCGCGGTAGCGTGGGAACGCTACCGTTGGAATCGCATTGAAAATCCGATTCCAACGAGCCTAATAACGTCCCGAAGGGACAACTGGTTGATTTTATATCGAATTTTCTTTTATTTAATATCGAGGCAGGCTTCAAACGGCTTTGATTAAAGCCGTTCGGCAATTGCCGAAAGCCTGATCAACGCCGCCAAAGCCTTCAGGCTTTAGCAACCGTGGCACATTTGTGCCATTTTTGGAAGGATTTGCCGTCGGCGGCTTTGCACAGCCACCCTGAATGGCTGATTTGTCAGCTTTTTGAATCCCAATTCGGTCAACGGCTTTGCACAGCCACCTCAACGGCTTCGCTTAGTCATCAGTAATTGGGGACTCGCGCGCAAACGGCTTTGCACAGCCACATCGACGGCTTCGCTTAGTCATCGCCCTATGATGACTCATGACCAACGGCTTTGCACAGCCACATTGACGGCTTCGCTTAGTCATCGCCCTATGATGGCTCACGACCAACGGCTTCGCTTAGTCATCACTAAGTGGGGACTCGCGAGCAAACGGCTTTGCACAGCCACATCGACGGCTTCGCTTAGTCATTTCTGCTCTCCATCCCGGGTGGGAAAATGCATGTCAGCAAATGCTTGCGAAAAAATAATGACAAATAAGAGAAAAATAAAACGTTCATATTTTATGTGAGAACCATCTTCGGCCCGTCAGCCGTTGATGAGATATAAGCAAAATGACATATGTACTGATTTCTCCGCTCTTTGGAAAAAACATATGTGAGAAATCGCTCTAGCATCGTCATAAAAATATTGACAAATACAAGAAAAATTGTGCGATCTGAGTGATACTAGAATGATTCTATATAGCGTAGTACTGACAGAGATATTCGCAATCACTTCGGTGCTGTATCATTGGCCAACGGGTATGATTACGTAAGCAGCGAAGTTTGATAGCTCAAAAAATGCGCTGATTTTTTTCCCTTTTGGTAGTGGTACTTTCGTGGGAAAACATTTCGTTTTGGGCGAGTTATTTGCAAAAAACTCGCCCGGAGTCGACTCTTTTGGGGAATTGGTCACTAAAATAGCCTGCCACCCGATTAGATAATCGGTGGCTCTGCTAGGGTGGGTGGACAGCCCCGGGAATTGCCGGTGGTTGTTCCCGCGTGGCTCACGTGGCTACAGCATGGCCGCGTGGTGGCTGTGCTGCCACCACTCTACTCCCTTACCTCCATGTTCGTCTCACTACAGGTCGCCGCCAAGCCACTCAATCGCGCTCAAAATTTTTTTGGAAGGACACGATGATGGAAAGGGCAGGATTAGAGAACAAGAAGGCTAGCGATTGAAATTTGAAGCGAGGAAAAATCGGACATGTTGGTAGACAGGTAAGTTTGAAAGAATGTGTTGTCGTGAGCTATATACTTACTCTAAATTTACCAAACTGTAGCTCCGTAGTGCGACTGGTATAGGCCCCATATGTACGAAGTTTGAAACCAATCGAACCAATTTTACGATTGCTATTCGCTGTCAAAATCAAGGGTGTCTGCTGCTATCAATAAAGAATATTGCGTGGGTAATTCGCTTTCGTACTGACACCTCCCATATTTCAGACACTTGTTGACACTTCCCACCGCTATCTGCTCCCGTAATTTCAAGTCAAACGGGTCACGCGTTGTGCTACGACAAGCCAAACTACACCTCTGAAACCAACGCCCTCTCCTCCAATTTTGCCACCTGTGCATGCGCCTCGAAGGTTCGTGGCTGTGTCCTCACCCAGATGGCTGTGTTCGTTGACGACGATCCTTCCCCTTCATTCAGTTGACCTCAGCCCCCTTCTAGGCAAGCAGCGAGACTTTTGCACAAGGGAGCGGACCCCTTCTTCGAGTAATATGGCTGGTGTGGAAGTGTCCAGCAACAGCTCCTTTGCTTCCTATGTGGAAAGGCCAAGGGGGGCATCGTATGCGATGAGCTCGCCACCCACTCCGCTCTCCTCTGTAAGCATTTTCTCTTTTACTTACATCTTTACTCACAAGCGTCATCTCAGTTATCCCCCCCTCTGCACCACCCCGTATGGGCCATACCTCCAGTGTTCCGGCTTCGTCTTCCTCTGATCGACTCTTGCCAGCATTGGATCCTGCAGACGATGACGAAGACCGGATGCTACTCAAAATGTGTAAGAGACTGGAGGAAGTCCCCGGCCAGTAGCTCACTGAGTGTAGCTAGCGCCGACGGGATCAGCCTTGGCTTGGGGATAAGAATGGATAGAACATCAATCCCGAACATGAGTCAATCGTATGTCAACGTTCATTCTCTTTCGTCATTCTCATTCTTATTCCAGTTCGTGACATACCTCCCCCGTCACTACCAGCAACATAACATCATACCTCCATCGATGTCTTGTCGCCTTCAACCGGAGGCTACCTTAAGTCTATAACAATCCTGGACTCGTTAAAATTTGAAAGAAGCAATTCCAACAGACAGCACTACGAAAACATAAGAAGATGCAACCCACTCCTCGTCCTTGCCCTCCTCACACACTTTCCCTGCTTCAATATCCATCTCCCCTCGCCGTTCCCGCTCGCGATCGATATCGCATTCACCCTGGTTCTCTTGTCACCGACATCCCTCACCCCGCATCCACCGCTATCACTACACCACCGTTTCCACGCAATTTCAAGCTGCCCGATGTATTACCACCTCCCTCATCTCCCGATCAAGATGAAGGCCCTGTGCACCTTTGACTACCTCCATTCTCATTCACCCACTAACCCGATGACCAGACGACCCGTACCGAAATCAGCAGCGCCTCTTGCACTGCGAGCTATGACACACTTTTCGTTCACTAGTGGTGTGCCTCCGGCTCCGTATAGGTCGAAAGTTGGTCTTACTGGTGTCGCGCCTAATATGCTTACCGGACGAGGACGGGGAAGATTTGGCTCGCCCTGGGTGCAGGTATTCCAGTGATATTCGCTGCTATTGTGAGTATTTTTCATTCCACCATCTGTATGACAATATCCTGTAAATAAACTCAAGGATTGAAGTACAGGAGCATAGATGTGGGCCTCACGGTAATGCTAGAGATATGCTAGGAAGATGACCGGAGAATTAATGACATGCTTCTGTTGGTTCTGACAGAAAATGGCATCAAACACAGCGGGCGTGGGAACGGTATTATTAGATGTGGACCAACGCTGAACCCGGCGCAGCCCCCGCTGAACACAACAGCCATGGTTGGGCCAGCATATCCAAAAGCCCGCCGGCGCCTTGTAGGCCAACCTCTTCTCTATGCCATCTCTATGTTTGCTAGCCTCGGCGTTTTCCTTGTGAGTAGTCTCTCCCACCCAATTTTGTGTCGTCTGACCGGACCTGTGTAGTTTGGATATGACCAAGGGTCAGCGTTTGAGTTCTCGTCGCCAACTATGATTTACTAGGTTCACATCCAGGGTTATGTCCGGCATTATTACCAGCCCTTATTTCATCAACTTCTTCGCTCGACCAAATGCCCTCTCAGTCGGAACTATGGTCGCTGTTCTCGAGATTGGTGCCTTTGGTGGGTCTTTCTTCCCGCTTAGCATAGTTCATGGGCTCAAACAGTCACCTACAGTGACGTCTATTGCTGCAGGAAGGATTGGCGATACCATTGGTCGGAGAGGAACACTCTTTTTTTTTTTGGTGGAGCAAGGGATTAATGTCGCAGACAATGTCAGCACATTAATTCCGCTATTGGCCTGCTATCGGCCTGAGGTTGGTTCTTCACCTACCGGGGAAATGCATTACGCACGCCTCGGTTGATGAGGCAGTGTGGGACTCCAAATTATCGTATACCCACTAAAACCCCGGGATTTGATGCCCAGTTTTCGGGGAGATACCCCTCGTTACGGAGGAGACCCTTCCATGTGGCTGAGACTTTTTCGCAGCTTAGGGCTCTTTTTTCGAATCTCTGTTCGTTGGTGTGTAAGCAGTCCATTCTGAGGCGGAGGTCTATTTGGGCTTTGAAGTTTTCGACGATGTTCTCTTTCGATGGACATTTCGAGTAGTCGTTCTCGAAGCTTATCACCCTTTTGCATCTAGTTGACCAGATCTTATAGGCCGCCTCTGATATTATTATTTGGTATAGCCTCGTTAGGCCTATGTTCGTTTTACCATCTGGATTTGTTATTTTCGATGACGCACAGCCTAGGATTTCTCCCAGGGTAGGCTTAGTCCACGTTAATTGTTTCATCTCCCAGAGCCTGCCTGCTTCCTTCCAGATTTCTTCCTGTCCGGGGGCCCGGCATTCTATTAATATGTGTTCCATGGACTCTGTCTTATCACACTTCTGGCATCTCGCTCTGTGCTCGAAGCCCGGAATATGGGACCAGTAGGTGCCTATCCGGTGGATGTTTTTTATCGCTTTGAATAGAAACTCCCTTTGTGTGCGGTATATGTATCTGGTTTGTTTGAGCTCTTTCCATATGGCTTCAATGGTTGGGGGTTGTTTGTTGGTGTCACGACCCATATCGTCTTGTATTCTGTGGAGTGTGTCCTTAACTTTCTCGAGCTCGGGGATGGTTTTTTCTTGGGTGATCGCTTTATATGCTACTGACTGTGTGATAGCTGATAGTTTGAGCCCTGAGATTCTCCCTTTGTGTTTATTGATGGCCCAGTTCGGGGTCGTTTTGTTCGCACCCTCTTTCGCTAGCACGTCCGCTTTTTCATTCCCTTTTTCGTTTGCATGTGCTTTCGTCCAGCATATTGCTACTTCACCTGTTTTGTTCCTGATGGATTCAATCGTTTCCTTTATCCATCCGCCTATTTTAATGCCTGTCCATCCTACATTTTCATACTGTGGTAGTCTCGAGGTGAGGCTTTTAACGGCATAATCTGAGTCCGTGATTATGATGAGGTTTTTGTCTGGGTCAGAGGATTGTACTGCTTTCGTTATCGCATATATTTCACCAATTTGGTTGGAGTGTTCCATTCCCGGGACTTTGGCCGCTACGTCTTTGTGTGGTTTCTTGGGGAAGTGGACTCCGCTCCCTGATGATGCATTATTAGATCCATTATGGTTGCACGAGCCGTCTGTGTATGCTACTTCTATTTGTGAGTGTGGTATTATTTGGTTGTTTCTTTCACTGTTACGCCCCAGCAGGGTTTTTTCGTTCCTTCTCAGTATCCTGAAGATGTCATTGGTGTTCAGTGCTTTGGTACTTTTGCTTATTATGGTGGCTTCCTTAGGTGACCCCCTGTTCATTCCGGCTAGAGTGTTGAGGATGGGTTTTTTTGGGGGTGGGATCAGAATCGTGAGGCCCAGGTTTGGTCTCCATTTATTATCGATCTTCGCAATTAGCTTGTTTGCATGGTGTACACATTCCTCTAGGGTTCCGCATTCAGTTTGGGCTTCTATTTCTGAGCAGGTATCGCAGTGGCATGTCCCTCCATCCTTGCGCGAGTCGTGGTTTGCTAGGATGGCTAGTTCAGCGCAGTCTCCTACTGTTAGGACCTTATGTTTTCTTCTCAAGTGTCTGGGTTATCTGGGGGAGGTAGGGGATACACTAGGGGTTTTTTAAAAAATGAGGATTGGATGGATATGTAGAGGGCAAGAGGGCAGATACAGACATGGATTACTTAGGTGGATACTCAATGAGCATCCAGTGTGTGTACTATATGCGAGAATGTTGGCGGTAATGAGACAGACAGACTCATGCATATATGGGAAACTTGGTGGGAACATGGCGAGGCAGAGAGACACATGTTGGATGTTGGGAAGAGTTTTGCATGGTGAGGCAGACACCCAGATGGATGCTCTATGAGCATCCAGTGTGTGTGCACCATGCGTGGGAATATTGGGAATGTTGCACTGATTCAAGTGTGCTCTCGATCGGTGGGTTAGGTTAGCTCTGCGGGCACCTGCCTCTTTGGGAAGTGTTAGTAAGCGCAATCAATGATGAGTGATGCGCGAGTGAACAGCCACCTCAACTGATCCTCTGGCTTGCACGCCACTTTAGGAAATATTGGTAAGCAGAATCAGTGATGAGTGATGCGCGAGTGATCCTGGCTGTACATCACGGTAAGAAAGACATTTGCGATGAGTCTGAGTGAGTAAGATAGGGAGGATAGATGAGGAGAAGAAAAATGGCAGAGAATAGAGTGAATAGGGAGTGAAATTGAGGGCAGGGGAGAGAAAAGATAACGCCTTAACCCCTTAACGAACTTGTGGTTGAAAGCAAATAATAAATTTTTTTGGCAGGAATGTATGGAATGATGTATTTAAATTGTTTATTGTGAGGGGTAATATATATATATTGTATGTGATTGTGTACTGGTATTGAGTGGATTGTATTGTGGTAAGTGGAAGAAAGAATATATGTGCTGGGAGTGGAAAGGTGTTGATTTGTGGCCACGATGGAAAAAAAAATCATATTTTTGTGCCATGAGTAGACAAATGGTGACTTGCGGGCACCATGGAAAAAAACAATATTTTGTGCCGTGAGTGGAGAGGTGCTGACTTGCAGACAACGATGTATGCGCCGCGAGTCAAAAGCTGCTGACTCGCTGGCACTGCGGAAAAAAATAATATTTTGCGCCGCGAGTCGAGAGGTGCTGACTTGCGGACACTTTGGAACCAAGGGTTAGGGGGGTTAGGGGGTTATCTGGGACTTGTAGAGGTAGAGTAGGGTTTTTAAAGCAGGGGTGAGCTGGAGATGAGGTAGGGATTGAGTAGGGATGGAGTAGGGGTGGGCTGGGGATGTGCTGGGGGTGAGGTAGGGATGGAGTAGGGATGGGCTGGGGATGTGCTGGGGATGAGGTAGGGACGGAGTAGGGATGGGCTGGGGATGTGCTGGGGATGAGGTAGGGACAGAGTAGGGATGGGCTGGGGATGGGCTGAGAATGAGGTAGGGATGGAGTGGGGATGGGCTGGGGATGTGCTGGGGATGAGGTAGGGACGGAGTAGGGATGGGCTGGGGATGGGCTCTAGATGAGGCAGGGATAAACTAGGGGTGATGTAGGGATGCACTCAAGACAACCTTGATCTCACTTGCACCTTTATCTCTGTCTTGGTCTTTTTTTTTTTACTTACCTTGCATCAATACTGGGGTTGGATCAAGTTTACATATATGGACACTAAAATTCAGACGTTGAAGTGGGGGTAAATTGACCACACACTCGAGCAAGATGACTAGATACTTTGGGCATCTAAGAAGCTCTATTGATGCGTCCATGTCCACCACCACGCCCACGCCCACGCTCATGCCCACGCCCACGCCCACGCCCACGCTCATGCCCACGCCCACGCCCATGCCCATGCCCTCGTCCACCTCTATTTGTGCTGTTACTACCATTTGTTTCTCTGCCTCTATCTTCGTCTTCACTCTCAGTGTCACTCGAGAGAAGAAATTCTATGCCCCATGTAGTTGTTCTTGCAAGGTGTTCCATCAGAAGTCGCCCTAGGTGAAAATCTATGACGTGATCAGAACTAGTAACTCATGAAGCTGCGTTCATACCGTGATCATCACTCAAAAACTTGTATTCTTGAGCTCGTAGAGTAGTGGTACCTGTCACGCGTCCGGAGAATATGATATTGAAATGATCGAGGGGGACTGTGAGCGGCGGATGGATGTCGACAACATCAATCATGACACCATCTGCTGCCTCTACGCGAGCAGAATTTGCCCTGGTGTCATACTAATAAAGTGTAAGTTAAAATTGAAATAATACGAGTCAGATATACCCACCTCTATGAGTGTACTAGGTAGAGCAACCCGGTAACCCTGCAAAAATTGTAAGATATGGCCAGTAACAGCAGGCTCATTGTGAAGGTAATCCGTAAAAGTAAAACCTGGCGGGAACAGGCCATAGACTGGGAACGCGTCAAAGAATTCGGACATTGGCTGATAGATGGGATGGCGAAGACGTGTTGAAGATAGCGAATTTATATATGCGCTGAGGGGTCCGTGCGCATTCGAAGTCGTCGTCCAGCCGTATCTAGATTGTCGGATATTATATTCTGCTTTTCTATATACAACCTAGGAAGAATCTAAGTTTGATTGTTCCAAAACAACCACCGTTTTTGCCGGCATAAAGTCAGGCACAGGAGAGACCTCGAGGCTCACTGACACCACGTCAAGCAAGAAGTTTATCGGCGCTCACTCCCTCGGCTCACCGACGAATGCCAGGCGAAGTGAGAGGGCAGGGTATATGACAGACGGTGGCCCCAACGTTCACTTGCTATGATAGTAAGATCGAGAAATGTTGCTAGGTTTGCTGATAGCGGATATCACGTAGAGAGAGGCGTACACCTACTTAAAAAGTGACTTGATATATATATGCTTGGCACGCCAGAACTTCGCCGACACACAAGAGGAAGCCTACTATCAACGGGGTGGTTAGAGGTCATGTTCGAAGTTAATGAATTCACCGATACTACATCTGGCATCGTCAAGAAGCCTACCAACGCAAAGTCGAGTGTCTCTTCGGTGTCTTCACTAACGAAACATCAATGATGAAGGAGGGAAGGGAAGATGGGAGAGCGCACCGAGCAACATACAAAAAGTACATCATTGATCGCCGACATAATGTCTGGCATCTACGAGAAGGGTACTGACGCAAAGTCAAGCACCTCTTCAGTGTGCTCACCGACGAAACGTCAGATGATGAAGGTGAGAAGGACAGATATGTGAGAGAGCCAAACATCGATCAACGTACAACGAAGTACATCATCGCTTGCCAACAAGTGTACCATCGGTCGCCGATATAAAGTCTGGCACCTACGAGAAAGGTACTGACAGAAAGTCAAGCACCCCCCCAATGTGCTCACCGACGAAACGTCAGATGATGAAGGTGAGAAGGACAGAGAGAGAGCCAAACATCGATCACCATCGCTCACCAATAAGTATACCGTCGGTCGCCGATATAAATTCTGGCGTCTACGAGAAGAGTACTGACAGCAAGTCAAGCACTCTTTCAGTGTGCTCACCGACGAAACGTCAGGTGATGAAGGTGAGAAGGAGAGAAACAAGAGAGAACCAAACACCGACCAATACCAAAAAGGGCACGACTTTGTTTGCTCCTTGTTTGGTTCCCCCGCCTCTCTTCCCGTTCCTCTACCAGACGTTAGTCGGTAAAAACATCACTTGACGTTGCGTCAGTGTTGTCGAAGATGTCTGACGTCACGTCGGCGATATATCTTCGAGGCTTCCCATTCTGATGTAATTCCGCCCTACCGGAACAACCTGACGTGGCTTCGGCAATATCGTGCGCTAGATCTTGTCATCGGCGACGACGGTTGGCACTGGGATTGTCCGGCGTGTTCGCCGACGAATCTCAGCTGTCCTGATCCCACAGCATCGTGCGCTAGATCTTGTCATCGGCGACGACGGTTGGCACCGGGATTGTCCGGGGTTAGGGGGTTAGGGGGGTTAGGGGGTTAGGGGTTAGGGGGTTAGGGGGTTAGGGGGTTAGGGGTTAGGGGTTAGGGTTCGCCGAGGAATCTCAGGTGTCACTCCTTGACTTACATGCGAAGTCAATTCTTGTCCCTAGACTTCTGGCTGCCTCATGGTGCGTGAATTATTCAAAATCTGCGACACGTGCTAACTATTCTGGCGCCTTGGCGGGGCGTGTGTCGTCTGAGACATCCGCCAGCTGTCTTCGTTACTATGTTTTTCGGTATCGACGTCCCTGACAGTATCACAAGATTATGATGCATATGTAGCCGAACTACTTACAATAGGAACCCTAGTGTAAGCGATAAAGGTCCCGTCAATAATGATGCGCAGCAGAAAGGAAGGGTACAAGAAGGAGAGAGCGGTACAAGTACATAGGCCAAGATATCTCGCACAAGATCTAATCTGTCGCGAACATTCCAACATCTACGACGGTATTACTTCCCTCTAATGGTTCAAGATTAGGGTCTTCACCCATATGGAGAAGTATATGAGGGGCGGGGAGGCGGTCAGAAGCCAGAGGCCACCGAGTAAAACTCTTGCTTGATTGTTTTCTCGCAGAGGTAGGCCACATTTTATCACACTGAGCATAAGGTATCCAACGCCACTGTTGAACACGAACCCAGAAAGCTTCGCGTATAGCATTTAAAACACGGACATTATCCCTGTTTTCATCAAGCATCCTCATCCACGTCTGGTAATAAAGGCATGTGTGATAGTTTTGAACACCGTCTGTCGTTCTATGGCCTGGTCTAGGTAGCAACCAATTGAAGCTTGTCCTCCACTGCTCGATCGATGACCTTCTGTACCAAACGGCGTGGAAAACTTCGGGGAGACGGATATTTCGATATGGAGCATCATCTCCGGTCGCTCTTTCTCTATTGTTGAGGCGGAGATACGAGGGATTAGTAATACCCTTTGGTTTGGTGATTTTGAAGTGATATCCATCACGAATTGCGCCATAGTTTAGATATCCGCGAGTCGATGTCCTCGGGTTCATCTGGAGGAGGAGAAAGTCGATCTATGACGTCGGAGGCCTGACCAAGGTTTGGGGGAGGAAGCGAGTACCCCTGTGCTGCTAATTGGAAGAGTGCCGCCTCAGGTGCGCCAGTCAAATTGACATACGGAACGAGGGACTTCTTATTTGTGGTAGATCGTATATTTGCGACCGCTTGTCGAGGTAGGATCCCTGTTCTCTGATACTTGGCCTGGATATAGTCCTTGTTCCTTCCATCAAACCAGAACTCGAACGATGGGTGTGATATACCGCGTCCGCCTAGCCGAAATCGTGGTACGTCGGCCCATCTTCTCCAAGCACGATTCGCCGGAAGAAGACACAGCCATATGGATTCCAAGGGACGCCTACATTGGAAATGACATCCTCTGGATCAGATTCTTCTTCTTCATGCTGCCAATCGGGTGCGACTCGAGTATTATATGCCAGGTAGTCGAGGACGGTATTTTGGTCCTCAGTGAGGGGAAGAGTCGCTCGCATGAGATCTCGTGCTGCTGGGCCATCTTCAGGACGAGCATGTATCCCGTTGACGAGCCACAGGCACGCCGCGGTCAAGAGCAATGAGTCATCTAGGAAACGAAGGTGCGATGGGCCACTTTCTTGAAGGGTAAAGGTTTGACTGATGGCCATTAAGCGGATTATTCGGAAATTCCTGGCAAGTACGTCGTCAAGATTAATGAGGTTTAATAATGGGAAATACCTTACCACCAAGTTTCACGATCGAATGCGCATAGGGATTGCCGCAGCAGATTCGGATCGATATCGACGAGTATAGTGTCCGCATGGTCATAAGGAACCCGAACCTCAAGGCGTGCCTTTGAACTGCTAGTATCTCGGGCATCTTCGTATATAGTATGCAGTCCGGTTATTATCTGAGGTGGTTGGTCGGTCCCCAAAGCTTGGCTCGAGGAAACAAACTTCGCATGGTGCCTACTGTCGCGGTTATGAACAGTTGCTTTATCAGTCGTATACATCTGCATGTATACTGCGCCGGTCTCGCCCCCGGATCTCTTGTTGAGGGTGAGACGGAAGCCACTCACAGCAGTAAGGTGGCTAGAAAGGTCGCGGTAATACGGGCCATAATTGACACGGGTGATTTTCTCTGCACGGGCTTCAGAAACGCCAAGAGTGTGCTGTACAATGTGTCGATGTGATGAAGTCAACCATTGGAGACAGTCTTCCTGATCGCTACTAATCTCCAACCCGACGTCAACCCACCAGCGGCCGTTGATGTGTGCCGTAGAAGACAAGTTAGCGTCCTCGAAGACTTGTTGAAGGTAATCAGTTGCCTCCTCAACGTCATGAGTGGTCGTGTGCTTGACGCCGCGGACAATATGCATTACAAAGAAGTCCTTGGCCCAAATGGAGTCTACTGGATCAAGGGATTGATTATCGCTAATTGCCTGTCGGGCGCGTACAGTGATGAGGGGAACTGCCCAGCCTGGGATCAGCCTAGTACCCCACGAGTGCGTTCCTGAATGATTGCGTGCCCGAATTACTTCTGACTCATATGACGGCGGCCACTCTGATGCAACAGACGTGCCTAGTATATCTTCTATTGCAGGACGCAGGGCGTTCTCGTACCAGAAAGTGCGTTCTCTTACTGTGAGTTGGTAAGCGGCATCTCTCAATGCACGCTCCTTCGACCACAGACGAGGGAAAAAGAACAGGACTTGACACCTTTGCCCAAACGACCCGAACTCGAAATTCGGAATACGGTGCATTTCAACCCTCAAAGTACCGCTCTACGAAGTATCCCAAAATTTGACATTCAGCCAACACGAATTCAAGGTGTGTGGGCTGACTTACAGTTTCAGTTCGCATGGGATACTGAATATGAATCGAGGCCCTTAGACATAGATTTCCGGGAGGAATAGCATGAGCGTTGATAGCCCCATCGACGAGGATGTCGCGCGAGAGCCCGATCAAGGAATCGTAGTCGCGCTTGATTGTAAGCTCGTGGTCGTCGTCGACAAGATTTTGTACCGGGTCAATAAAAATTTGTCTTTCGCGATTCCTCGAGTCTGTGTATTCGCCAGTCAGACCAGCTCGAATAAAAGCATCATACTGGTCTTCTTCATGCAACAAGTTAAGACGGTCAATAAATTGATCCAGGGTATGGGTCACTGTTGGGTGATCGCTATAGTAAGAGGACATTGTACAGTGGGTGTCGGTTTATTGGTATTACAATAGGTATTTAAACCTCCGTACTTGTGAAACATAATGAGTTCAAACTATACTTTAGGAAGCTTGTTGTCTAAAATCCCGCGTTGGGCATGGCGGCAGTTGTCCGAGGAGTAACAATGCCCCGAAATTAAGTTGAATAGAGATAGAGCATGCTAGTACTCTACGGAGTCGTCTCGAGCCATTGTCAAACTCACCAGCCTGGTAATACCCTGTCCCTCCGTCTTACGGACATTGTCAATTTACGTCCTCGATCACAGTTGAAGCTCTAAAGCGGAGTGCACTACGGATTGCTGGTAATGTTTGCGGGTATCAAATTGCCATGAACCAATGATGTGTCAATGAACGCGGAAGAAGCTTGTCGACGATGCGAGGCTGCTCAGATGTTTTACCTCACCTCCGATAGATGATTAAACACGATTGTTTAGGGTTGCGTAGTAAGTCATACTAATCATATTAATTCTATTTAAGGCTCAGTAGGCCTATCGACGGATACACAAAAAAAATATAAGCAACACACAAGAGATGGCTGTATCGACGACGTATTGCATGGAGTGTTACTAGGTGGACGTGATCACAGGAAACTCGGGAGGGACGCAAGGTGCACGTCCAAAGTAGTCAAAAAAGGTCTGGCAATAAAACTTTGATGCTACAACCTCGAACTCGTTCAATGCTGCCTCGTGCCACCTCATCCTTTCATTGACGAAATCTCGAAGAGTGAATGAAGAGAGCCTCTTTGGTGTTTCACCAGGCCAGTCTGCAAGAACGTCTTGAAAAGCCCTAAGGAAGAAACGCCTCAACGATAGGTCCTGGGCAGCAAGGCCCGATGCCCTGGTAGGAAGTTCTTTCATTAAAATAAAATCGTTAGGCCATATTGCAGCCAGTTTGTCCATACGGGCAGCTTTAGTTTGCGGAGACCCCCAAAGATCGGCGAGCATAGTTCGGTCCAAGGTCATCAGTTCTAAACGAAAATTGTGCTCCTGCACATCCCAGACAACCATTTTCTGGCATAGGAGAGGAAATTCTACCACACGGTTGCGCTCCCAGACGGTTTGCTTACACCAAGTGAGCAATGTTACTTTATCTGGTGAGGGAACCTCGATTGTGAACATAGCTCGACTTGCGTCCTTGGTCTTACGATTTCGAGCTGCGTTATTGTTCTTGCGGTTTTGACCTTTGGAGCCAGGAGTATCATTTGACGTCAACGATGATGACGAAGCGGCAATCATATTCTTCTTTCTTGTATCCTTTCGCAAGAGTTCTAGTTCAAGGGCAATGTCGCGAAGATAACTGCGCCACTGTTGTGGGTTTGGAAGGACCGACGCTGCCTCAGCACTGAATCTCGTCAACCAGGAGGAGCGAATAACAATCCACGCTAACATCAACTCGGAATTATTTTGACCATCAGGAGAGCAGAGGATATGGGGGGGTGGAAATGCGTAACCACGGAAGATTCGTTGATTTGGGTGGTCTATCACCCGCTCAACGTCAACAACCACCGCTTCGAGTGCACATCTCCAACTATTCAGAGCTTTTGTGGCGGTGGGACCTCCGAGATCGGTGAATAGAATCTTGTTGATCGCCAACGTGCTCTTGTTTTTCTTTTTTTCAACCTGTTCGAGTGCTTTCGACATCATGTCTGTGCCATGATCAATGTAGTAAAAACCCTGCAAATAGATAAAACACTCACAAGGCGCAGGCGGTTGTTTAGCTCCGATTTTCCTACATTATCTTCTGATGCACCGGGAAGAAACCGAATATCCAAGGTCCCAGGTTTCCACCGGTTGATAGCAGTGTGGATCTTGGGTGAAAGGGCGCCGTGATAGAAAATAGGTGCATTTTTCCAGGGCGTGATATTAATACCGGCATTCTTGGGTTGTACCACCGGCTCCGGGGAAACGATGTTGATATTATGGGGTAAATAATTGATGGGCCTAACGTACCACACTGGAACCCTCTCTCAAACATATCGTGGACGACGCTGAGCCTGTCCGTGACACATCCTATCAAGCGATTGTCGACGGGTGACGAAGTTGTGAGGGACATCGGGTCCCATTTTTTTATTTTGTCGAGGATCGCCCGAGTGCTGAAGCAAGCCCTCTGTGCAGCAGCAACAGTAAGGACCACGCTATAATATTCTTGAGGAGTGAAAAGGAGCGAGGACGTCAAACTCCTCATGTTTCGAGCGTTCTCCTGGAGTAAAAGCCAGTCGTTTGCATTGGGAGTCGAGCAAGTATTTATTTCTTCCATGAGCTTGGAACGTACATCGTAGAGCTGCTGAGCGATGTTGGGATGAAGCACGCCGCTGGTTTCGGTGACAGTGATAAAATGTGTTTCTTTCATCTGCCACCAGAGTATTTTCAAAGGGTGTCGGTCAAGATCGGGGCCTGATGGTTTGCGAGGGATGTAGGCAAAGTACTCCTGCCCATCAAAATACCACTGGGGCCACTGCGTCCAATCTTCGGCACCCAATCTCCCGTCCTCACGAAAAGTTATCATTTGCTCTCCAAGATTGATCTCGGGCAGATAATCTGCATTAGCAGTGGTAATGACGAGCCTCTGCGAGTTTGGTGTATTAGGAGTGAGGGCATCCTTCACAGTCGCCGATAGATATGACGTCTTCAGCTCGCCAATTCGAAGGGCATCAGTAGCTAGTAAATCGTTCAACTCTGCGAAATATTAGTACGATAATCCACGCGAGAAATATCCTTCGCTGACCTTCTCCAGGACGGCAGAACGGTCGGAACACTGCATTTCCGGCTGTATCCCGTTCGATGGGTAGGCTTTTTGACCTGTAATTACATTATGTCAACTTAACATTAGACGGATAGTGACAGACACTCCACTCTGCGGAAATTACGCGTCGTGGACGAGTCTTTAGGGAACGGAGACCCTTACATGGCTGCGGAAGTTCTGGTCAAATTTGCGCTTGGGATATTACCTAAAGAGAATCAGCTCAGCTCTAAGCAAGGAAATTCAACTCGACAGGGGAATTGGGATCGGGTCGTTGATGAGTGTTCGGTGCGACCAAAGGTCAGCTCCACGACGCGAAGAGTTGATCGAAGAGCGACCAAAGGTCAGCTCCTCGACGGCTAACATCAGCGACGACCAAAGGTCAGCCCCTGGAAGCACACCTACATGATCAGAGACAGGAAATCAACCTGAGAAACTTACGCGTAGGGCCGTCAGTGTAGATAGCAGTCGCGAACTTGGAAGTCAGGGTTGTGATATTTCCGGATAGAATAACCAACCTCGACAACAACAAGGACAAACATATGCCTCTCTCTCTCTTGCCTGATTTTCGATCGGCGCCTCCCCATTTTTCATGCCTGATATAAGTCGGCAATGAAAATGCAGAGCTTTCCGTCTGACGTTGCGTTGGCGATCTGCGTACCAAGATAATGAATGGCTAGGCAGCGTTAGGGTCATACCGTGGATGACGGTCGCAAGTTTGTTGGAGGCCTACAGCCTTCCTACTAGGTAAGAGGTCCTTCTCGTCTTGGTTTGATCAAGCACTAATATAATATGAAACACTTATATTGGAGCATTCTGACCTTGACGTTCGTCCGCGAGGATTTCGATCGCGTTTAACTCTAGGTCAATGAATTGTTCCGCGCCTTGTGTCAACCTCACCGTCGTTCTCGAATAACGATGTGTGCTGAGGCTACTAAGGGCCCATAGGATCCAATGCGGTCTTGAATTTCCTTAAGCTGGGATGAGATTGGTGCGGTGTTCTCATACGTGTGGCTAGTGCGCTTGTCTAACTTCCGCAGACGCAAGGATAGGTAATTAGTCACTCTCGCAATAACTGCTCATATCGAAAGCAATTCTACGAGGGGGAGGCATTGTTACTTCGCTGATTCACCAGACAGTTCTCCATCGGGCCTCAAAGCGCGAAGCATCTTTTCCGGATCTGAGGTCATAGGTCGCTCACACGCGTTTGAGGTCGACGACGCGCATGTGGTCATGGGAAATATATGGTTGTATATAAAAGAATGTCTTCCTTGGGACCAGGAATATATTGCTGTATTTTTCTCTTCCTGCCTTTCATGCCTAGCCATACCGCTGCTAGTGCTCTTATCAAGCTCTATTCCTTCGATGGCGCCCCTTGGAAGTGGCCTGCCTGGCAGGCTCGTACGAATATCAAGCACGGCCTGTTCCCACCCGACGACAAGCACCTTCCTCCTGGGTTCTCGCGCGAAGACGCCTTGAATGTACAATCTTATTTCTTAGCGTACAATGCGCTACCAAACGAGGACGACAAGATCAAGTTTGCCACCAAGAACAAAGGTGGCGCCGCATACCCAGGCCGCCGTATCTGGAACGATTTCGTTACGAGAAATTGGGGTAGATGGGGCCTTCACACTGTGATCGTGGCCGAGCTCAAGGACGCGAATATCCACCCGCAAGATATTCTCATTCGGGAGCCCGGCGTCCCTTGGCCTGTTGCCGATTCATATGTTCCCGTCATACTTGATAGCCTTGGCTTGAAACTATTCGGCGAAGAAGCATTCCCGAACGACACTGATGTACTTCCCACCGACCTTCGCAATTGCCTCAAAATCATCATTCAGAGGTCCTGGGGCAAGATACGCCAACAACTTTCCGCCCTTAAATCGAGGGCTGCGACGATAGAAAAAAATGCACGAGAAGCCTTCCAAGGTATGGCACTTGTCGTCATCCCCCCTCCAATTCGCAGTTAATGGCATCCCGTTTACGCCTGACAGAACTGGAGGCAAACAAGGAGAAGCCCCTCAAGAGTCAGGTCAACAAAACGATTCGTGCGGTTGCCAAGTGGAAGGAGTGCGCCGAAGTCCTTAACACCGCCGCTCATGTTGCTACCGCCAATGAAATGATGTGCACCCTACAGAATATCATGGAGACGCTAGGTGCCAAGATCAACGTAAAGAAGCGGATTGAAAGCGGTGAGACTAAAGGTATGGAGGTATCTTTAGTCCTCAACAGCTAGCGTCTAATGAATTCAAAGTCCTTTGTAAAGTTTCCACTCAGGCACTCCGAGACCTGGCAAGCGCAGAAGACGTCACCGACTTGCTCAATACTTATCGTGAATATTTCGAAATGGATGCCGAAGAGGATCCCGAGCCGCCCATCCCACTTACTACGGACTCTCCCCGCGTCAACGGTACACATATCGATGAAGATGGTGATCTCGGTATGGAAGTAGAGGCGAAAATGACGCCGGGTGCTCTTCTCAAGGCTCTGGGATTTAAATACGGGCTTCCCCCCTCCTTCAACGGCTTTCGCTCTCGATCTGGAATGTTGGCATGGGATTTCAAAGAAGATGTACCTGAAGACATAGAGGAGATCAAGCTTCACTGGCACCAGCTCGCCGGCGTTCATTCCATCATTCGCCACGTCTTTGTTGATGGAGAAGCTGTAAGTGTTGTTCCCGGGATACTCGTCGGCGATGAAGTCGGGTTAGGAAAAACGGCTCAAGCCATCACTACGATTGCGCTACTCAATCAAATAATCTACTCTCAGAAGAATCAACTGGAGTGCCCACCTGTCATTGGTAAGAATCTTGTTCTACATGATTTCGGAGTAAGAATTGATTGCTCTTCCAGCTGCTCGCCCTTTTTTCTTAGGCCTTCGTCATGTTCCTTCACTTCCGCACCTTATACTTTGCCCCGGCACGCTTGTAGTTCAATGGATCAACGAGTTGAAGGTGTTTTTTCTCCCGCGTAGTGTTGATATACTCGTGTATGACAGCAGAGTGGACGGAACTCATTTTTGGAGTCAATCTGGGCCCCTTCATTCATCTGTCCATGAGCCTCATAATCGAATCGTCATAGCGACCCACTCAGTAAGTTATCTCAATAAAGAAATGATATTTGACTGACATTTGTTGTCTTCTAGGCCATTTTCAACGATTTCCGGAATAAGCATAAGAAGGCCAAAACCAAAAATGCTCGCCCTTGGGACTTACCGGCTGCCAACAAACAAATTCAAGGGTCTATTTTTGAACAATCTTTCCTTAGTATTATTATCGACGAAGCTCATCATATGCGAGTCCCCGGAAACAATCATCTGGCTGGTTTACGGCTCGTACGACAAGCGAAGATGAGAATGATTATGACGGCTACTCCTCTTCACACTGCTCCAAGGGTCGGTTTCTCCATATATCGACATCGAATTACATCTGACTTTTGGTCTTCGAAGGACATCGCCTCCATGGGGCGTCTTGTCGGCATCCCTCACTTCCTCGATGAGGCCTCATTCATCGAAGAGAAACAAGACGCATCTACTCTCCGTAGGGTCAAGAAATATGACGATGATGGCGCTACATTCCTCTCCGAACAATTGAAGATTGTCCGTCGCCTCCAAGCGCATTGTAAAGGTCATTTTTTGCGGCGGTCACCCACCAGCGTCGATTTCCAAAATCAAGTTTTACTGCCTCTTCCTCCATACTCTGAGATTATAGGTATTGTTGATCTGACTGAACGAGAATTAAACATCATCCAGGAGCGTGCCAAGGCCGCCAAAGCGCTGTATGTATCACTATAATCCCATGAGACATTTCTTACCATCCCAAAGGATGTTGAATGCTAATCCGAATGGGATTCGGACGAGGGTAAGAAATATGCATGGATATCACTACCGATCAATTCAATTCACCCACCTAGAATTTCTATCTCGAGTATCGTTTGGCAGTCGGCTACGCGAAGGACGATGCTGACAGCTTGTGGCCGACATTTCGCTCACTTGAAGAATGGGAGCCCGTCAAGAGTACGAAAATGGAGATCTTGGCCCGAATTTGTGTCCACTACCTCTCGCATGACAATGTCGAAGACGTTACTTTTGAGGAGGGAAGGCCAAATTTCCCTCCAATTCCCAAGGTCACAGACGCTAAAACGCAGAGGACCCGGCGAATCATCGTTTACGGCGAGTTTCCATCTATGGCGCCACTCCTGCAAAATGTTAAGTCCCGCTAGTTTTATGAGACACACAATATTGTTGCTAATACACAACCGATCCATTCTTCAGGTACTTAAGCTCTATGATGTTGAAAGCCTGGCTATACATGGGGAGGTCAGCTTTCAACTGCGAGCAAAGCGCGTCAAGGACTTTGTCAATCCCCAGCACCCTGCTCGTGTTCTGATTTTCTCGAGCGTTGGCGGTGTTGGCCTTAATCTTTCTGTTGCTGACGTTGTCATCTTCTTTGTGAGTCCCAAACTTCCTCGTCATGTAACATAATTACTCACTTGTTTCTCAGGACCAACCATGGTCGGCTCAGGATGTGCGACAGATACGAGGTCGAGCACACCGACAACCGCAGCAAAAAATAGTTAAATCTATCCATATCCTCGCAAACGACTCTTCGGACCCTCTCATGTATTCTGTCGCATGCGGGAAACATAAGTTATATGACGCCTTTGTGAACAAAGGTATGGGTGAAGGCAAGTAAACTTCTCCGTAATTGGATCTCATTACTCATCGAATGGATCTCAGATTTGAGATCGCTGTTACAAGGCCAGATTCCAGACGATTTCGACGAGAACGAGACGGACATCATAGACGATAATTCTCAATCTCAACTCGATCAGAAACCAAGGAGGACCAAGCGTCTCACCAAGAAGGCAGTAAAAAAAGACAAGGAAGACATGCCTTCGACCATCGCGGCTCCGACACCTGTCTGCCCGACGGAAGGAGATGCTAGTGGTGTGGCTGATCCTGCGCCTTCAGCTCCTTTGACCAAGCCGGAGTCGGATCCTGTCATACATGTTACAGCGCGCAAGCAGAGGAAAAAGCGTATCAGTAAGTCCATCATTAGCGAAGACGAAGGGTTGCCCGATTCAGGTATCTATAACATTGAGAAGACTGCATGGCAAAAGGCTTATGACTTAACAGGTATCTCGTCTCGTGGCCAGCCACCTCTCTCCTCAGACGTTGCCTCTTCCTGCGATCCATCAAGTACTGGTGATATCACCACACAAAAGAGCCTCAGCAATACAAGAGATGTTGAGTCCAGTATGTCAATGTTGCCTACTCAGCAGAGTAGGCGCAGTATCGTAGACGAAGATACCGATATGACTTCCCCGATAACTTCCCCTAAAAGCGGTCATTTGTCCCTGTGTCCATCTGACAGTGAGGGCTTCAGCGACGGCATAATACCTACTTCAGGTTTGTTGTCAATACCCTTTCTATACTGGAACAAAAGATCTTGACGCGGCAATTCACCTTTAGATTACGTATCAGAACCTGAGTACAGCGAGGGCTTTACCTCTACCGCACTTTCTGAAGGTGTGTATATTGAATATTCTCTGTGGTCATCTTAACAGCTCTTACTAGACGGGAATACATACAACGTCGATAAATCAGATCCAGCTTCGGAAAATGAGCCCGATGCAGATAAAATGATTGTTGACGTCCCAAGTCCACATGACAGATCGCCACCCCAAAAACGGCCTCGTCACGGAACTATTAGCGCTGAAGATCGTTCTAACCTTGTAGCAGCAAGTGCAAACGTAGCGGGCCCTAGTGGTCAATCTGATGATAGTACGTAGCATCCTTTATTAAGACCGACAGAGGGTTAACGAAGACCAGCATCTTTGGCAGCAAGGATTGTTTCGCCATCCGATCCCATTGAAAAGAAATCCGTGGCAACCCCCACAGCAGAAAACACGCCCCAGGCTGATGAGGATCGTCAAGCACCAAGATGTAAGCATTTATTTATCTCGTCATTTGTTTATTTTTCCATGCCTCTCCCTAGCTGGCAGAAAGCCGGTCACCAAAAATCCCTTTGCCCGCAAATCGGCTCCTCCGCCACGCCCTGTATTAAATGCTCGTCGAGACGCTTCTCTACCTCTCGCGTCTCAGCTCGGATTTCGTCGCAGTCTTCCTACAAACCCACCGGCCCATGAACCTCCACCTCTGCAATGGGACTCACAATTGGATGATTCCTTTATCCCGCGTGGTCGGTCACCAGGCGCACCCCACCCACATCATAGAAGGCATTCTTCGCGAGGCCGAGCTCGCATAGAATCAAAAACCTTACCGGAGCCATCTTCTGCCACTACACAAATACACCCTTCCACACAACAACCATCTCTCGTTACGACACAAATCGCTTCTGGTAGACAAGTACATCCTACCCCTCAGCAAGTACGCCCTGCTCCTCAGCAGGTGCGTCATCCCTCTCAGCAAGTTGTCGCTCCGTCAGTACATCGTGTCCCTCAGCAAATACGCCCTGCTCCTCAGCAGGTGCGTCGTCCTTCTCAACAAGCTGCCACTCCGTCGCCGCGCGACGTTTTCGTGACATCCACTTCTCCCGCCGCGCTGCCTATGGAGCGCCAAAGTTCGGGAGGGTCTCGCGTGCCTCCCAGATCAGCATTGAAAGGTCATCGAGAAAAGGCAAAGAAATCGGGTTAGTTTTCTCGGCAGCAGTATAATCAGACATATGGAAGTATATCTACTTGGATCCGTTGTATCTACCGTAAATGCTCAGTCAATTCTATGTTCTCTCTATTCTGGAATTCTCCCTAGTCTCCAGAGTCATGTTACATGCCGCTATCCTGTTAACTTAATCTAGCCGCTCTCGACTATTTCTTGGTTCGCTATGATTCACGGATATCACACCTTCACAACAGCGTCAAAGACGATGTGTCTCGACTTTCATCTCCATATAACTCCTTCACAATACTGTCGGAGACGATGTATCTCGATGGAGACAGCTATCAGTTAGAGGTGACGTGTTATGCTGAGGTGTGAGAACGCCAAAAATTACGTCAAGGACGAGGAATGAGGCACGCACAAGGAGACAGGCCACGAGGGACCTTCGATGACAGGTTGAACGGTAGGAACAACAGCTGTTGACTTTGGACGTAACTCAAGTAGGATTCATTGGTGAGCACACAAGGGATCAAGCAGTGCAAAAGCGTTTATAGGTTGTTGGAGAACTACAGTATACAGACTAGTTGATCGACTCAGTAGAACAGCTACTTGTGTCTTCATGATCAGGAACAGGCAACGCCCAAAATCTTTCCTCCATTGACCCTTCAATGACGCGCCTTGCAAAGTTGAAAGCTAATTGAAGGAATATAAGACAAGTCTTCGAATCAAAAAAAGAGGAAAAGAATTACGCACAATAATCATCTGGGAGGGCTTCACCTGAATACGCACGTAGCTCTGTGGGGCCCGAAATTCTGCCCTCGAATTCATAGAAGTTAGACCCGGGGGAGCCTGGGGGAGAATTAATGAGGACCTGACAAAGGGAGAATGAACATACGTATGCTTCCAAGACCGTGATTCGAATGTTATCAACAGTTTCAAGTATCACTCTCCTAACAACAGGAGAAATCTATCTCCATCGGTTTCAATCCACCCATCAAGACAATAAATTTTCATTTACCCATATAATCTTGCCGGGGAGGCGAGCTCGAAGACGCATACGGGCGAACCTTCTCATCATGGACCCCAGGATGGGAGGGGAAGAATTCAGATATTCCAATAGATCGAGGACGGGCTCGACGCTCGGAGCCGGATGGGGGAGATTATAAGAAACGCCATCCTCCTGCTCGAAGCCAAGCCAAACGCGATAGGGGAGCCTGAGGCCGTGGGTGTAGAACCTTTCAGGTTCTTCATCTGACATAGAGTCGTTGGACGGGGGTGAAGACGGCGGAAGCAACTCGGCAGACATGGATAGTAAGCTATAGGATGATCCACCACATCGAGCTATATATGTGAGGGAGGTACTGTGAGGGCGGATCACCACAGGAACGGTGATCGGAAGGAGGAATAAAGTTGAACTGACAAAGTGATGAACGTTAATAGGTCACCGGTATCCTGTTGTCGTGGAAAGGATTTTCGTTCTTGCCTGGCACGTAGTGCGGGTGATACGTATGCTCCTAGACATCACGGCTACAGTAGCGGGCGGCGTTAAAAAAAACAGCGGAAACACTAAAACGCATACGTTTGGTGAAGAGTTAACCTAGTTAGTAACCTAGTTAGTATAAGAGGACAGAGGAATTCTTACTTAATTTTGGTCCATACTGCCAATTATTCCTTTGTTTACTATGATTCACGGATACCACACCTTCGCGACAGCGTCGAAGACGATGCGTGTCGATTTTCATCCCGATACCGCTCCTTCACGACACGGTCGGAGACGATGCATTTCGATGGAGACGGCTATCAGGTGTTGGAGGTGACGTGTTCTGCCGAAGTGTGAGAACGCCAAAAATTACGTCAAGGACGAGGAATAAGGCACGCACTAGGAGACAGGCCGTGAGGGATCTTCGATGACAAGTTGAGCTCTAGGAACAATAGTTGTTGACTTCGAACATAAGTGAAGCAGGATTAGTCGGTGAGCAGGGATCAAGCAGCGCAAAAACATTCATAGGTTGATAGAGAACTATAGTATACAGATTACTCGAACAACTCAATGGAAGAGCTACTTGTGTCTTCATGATCAGGAGCAGGCAACGCCCAAAATCTTTCCTCCATTGATCCTTCAATGACGCGCCTTGCAAAGTTGAAAGCTAATTGCAGGAATATAAGAAAAGTCTTTGAATTAAAAAAGGGGAAAAATTACGCACAGTAATCATCGGGGAGGGGCCCACCTGAATACGCACGCAGCTCGGTGGGGCCCGAAATTCGGCCCTCGAATTCATAGAAGTTAGACTCGGGGGGAGCCTGTGGGAGAATTAATAAAAATCTGACAAGGGAGAATGATCATGAACATACATATGCTTCCAAGACCGTGATTCGAACGCCATCAATGGTTTCAAGTACCACTCTCCTAACATCAGGATAAACCTATCTCCATCAGTTTCAATCTACCCATCAATACAATAAATTTTCATTTACCCATATAACCTTGCCGGGGAGGCGAGCTCGAAGACCCATAATGTCGAACCTTATCATCATGGACCCGAGGATAGGAGGGGAAGAATACAGATATTCAAATAGGTCAAGAGCAGGTTCGATGATCGGGGGGGATGGGGGAGATTATAAGAAACGCCATCCTCCTGCTCCAAGGCAAGCCAAAAGCGATAGGGGAGCCTGAGGCCGTGGGTGTAGAACCTTTCAGGTTCTTCACTGGACAAGGAGTCGTCGGATGGAGGTGAAGATGGTGGAAGCGACTCGACAGGCATGGATAGCAAGCGATAGGATGAACCACCGCATCGAGCTATATACCCAGGGCCGGGAGGGAGGTGCTGTGAGGAGGGCGGATAACCACAGGAGCGGTGATCGGAAGGAAGAACAAAGTCGAACTGACAAAGAGATGAACGTGAATAGGTCGCCAGTATCCTGTTGTCGTGTAAAGGATTCTGTCCTTGCCTGTCACCTAGTGCGGGTGAGACGTATGCTCCTGGACATCACGGCTACAGCAGCGGGTGGCGTTAAAAAATAGTGAGAACACCAAAATGCGTGCGTTCTGTAAAGAGCTAATGCAGTTTTAATATAAGAGGCTCAGAAACATTCCTACTTAATTTTGGAGGACTTCGAGGAAAGCGCGAGCCGGGGATAGTGAAAAATTAACCATCGAGTGAAGGACCCGCTTTTGCCGGTAGACCACAGGCAGATTAATCAATTCACTAGACAGTCCTTGGTGAAGCGGTCTCTTCTTAATTTATCGTCCGCGGGACTCCTGCGTCACCACCGGTTAAGTTGGTGAAAGTTATTCCTGTTACTATTGTTGATAGTCAGTTTACCTCCTCTATAAAGTAATGTATCTTTACAATTAGATATGGTATGAGGTTACGAGGCTACCGTAATGAAACAAGACTCTTTCCTGTGGAACAACGCTCATGGCAAGGGAGACGGAGAAGGCTCTTTCCAAAACTTCTCTTCCATTGAAGCTTCAATCACAAGCCCAGCTATCCTGAGAGCTGGAAGGCGAAGAATCAGTACAAATTTGAGATTATTAAAGAAACTTGGTACAATAATCATCAGGGAGTGGCTGGCAATTATACGCCCGTAGCCTTGTGGAATCGACCACTCGGCCCTCGATTTCATAATACCGAGGCTGAATAGAGACCTGCAGGTTTTCAATAGGAGCATTACGGTAAGAGGATTCAGCATACATCTGCTTCCTCGATCATTAACTTCAAATGCCGTCGATAGTTTTTATCATAGCGGTTCTCAAGATCGCGTCAAACTTTTCTAGTCAGTCCAATATAATTACTTTGAGACAAGAATGACATACTGATATAACCTCGCCCGGAAGGCGAACTCGAAGACCCGCCTCGCCGAACACCTTCATCATAGAGCCTAAGATGGGCGGAGAAGCGTTCTTGTACTCTTTGAGGTCGAGGACGGGCTCTACTGAACGGCAAGGCCACTTGATGTTGATGTGTACATGTTTATACTCCTGGCCAAATGCAAGCCAAAAGCGGCGAGGAAGCTCAAGGCTCCAGGAGTAGAAATAGGCAGGCTCCTGGGTGGTGGACGAAAACAAACGTTTTGGTGTGGACATGGAGGAGGTGAGTGGCTAATTGGATCCACGGGTCGACTTTATAGACTCACAGAGAAGGACACCGGAAATATGGCGACTGTGGGGAGTAGAGAATCGGTGTCGGTCAGATTGAGGAAGTCTACACTATGTGGCAGAGATTAACTCGCGGAAAGAGATGCGGATGCCCAGACTATGTGAGCGGATAAACACTCTAAGATGCTAATACTTAACTCACCGTGCAAGGCTCCCAACTCCCCGACGCTCCGTGCGTACAAGCTAAGATCTGCGCAGACCCTGTATAGAATCATCGACGAACACGTCAAGATATCCCAGGACATGCCGTCGCCGCCGATGATGACATCTGGAAGCAATGGCACAAGCGTTCGTCGACGTAACGTCTGACGGGTAATGCGCTGGACACTGATACTCTGATGCTGCGTTCATGGTGTGATTTGATGGTTGAAGAATGACGTGCCAAACAAAGCACGAGACGCTTTGTTTGGTTCCATCACTCTATCTTTCACCAGACATTCGTCGGTGAAGATCCCGATTCTTGACGTTGCGTCAGCGGACTTTGAAGCACCAGGCTTTACGTCGGTGGTCCCGCCAAAGGTTTTCCATTTAGCTTTCCCTCATTGCCGATCCATCACCAGATGTTCATCGGTGAGATTACTACTGCTTGACGTTGTGCCAGCAGGCCTTGCTCACAGACGTTCGTCGGCGAAGTATTCTATAATCGAGGGGACTTCCTACCAACGGGATAACTGTAGCGTCACCCATGGCGTCGGCGACACTTAATAGAAACCCCTTTCATGCTCACCGCAACGGAAATGACGTCCACGTCTTTGAGAGAGGGTGTAGAGTCACTTTACAGCATACCCGCTTTGTGAGTCTCATCCAATAACATTTCCGTGTCTATGCTCATGCTCACCGCAACGGAAATTGACGTCCACGCCTTTGAAAGAGGGTGTAGAGTCACTTACAGCATACCCGCTTTGGTGAGTCTCATCTAATAGCGTTTCCGCTCCACGCGGCCCATGGCAACCTGCTGAAGTTCGCATTCATACTATGCATCCCAACGACGTTGCACCCAAAGTGTGTCTCCGCCGCTTTGTTTGCTTCCATCAGTTTTCTATCAGACGTTTGTCGGTGAAGATCCTGATTCTGACGTGCGTCAGCGGACCAGACGCACTCGTGGTCGCGCCAAGGCTCTTCCATTTAGCTTTCGCCCCTGGCCATTTGCACCCATCGCCAGACATTCGTCGGTGAGATTACTACTACTTGACGTTGTGCCAGTAGGCCTTGCTACAAGACGTTCATCGGCGAAGTACCTTTTATGAGGGTGTCTCCCCATCGGTGGAATAACTGTAGCGTCACCCATGGCGTCGCGACACTTAATAGAACCCCTTTCATGCTCACCGCAACGGAAATGACGTCCACGTCTTTGAGAGAGGGCGTAGAGTCACTTTACAGTATACCCGCTTTGGTGAGTCTCATCCAATAACATTTCCGTGTCTATGCTCATGCTCACCGCAACGGAAATGACGTCCACGTCTTTGAGAGAGGGTGTAGAGTCACTTTACAACATACCCGCTTTGGTGAGTCTCATCTAATAGCGTTTCCGCGTCCACGCGGCCCCTGGCAGCCTGTCTGAAGGCTGCGTTCATGCGCCACACAGACGAAGGTGCGCTTCGAGTACACCCCATTCTCAAAGTTTGCAAAGTGATCCCCTTCCTCTCCTCCTTGTCTTCTGCTTCCATGACTCGTTCCCTACTGTGCTGTAGGGATGAGTAATCAGTTAATCGGTTATGTCCGATTCGGCCGATCACCATCCCTTCCACTAACCATCACCATCCCGAAAAGCCGCTCTCGATTTCCTCTACCCAGCAATCCCGCGGAAGCGGCCCATACTTAAGATGACATTAATTTCCGACTCGTAAACCATTGCAACCATTGCAGGGACGATCCAAGAGTAATCGGCCAACTCTTATCCCTCAGACTCACCCCCTGACGTATGATAAGGCCATCGGCCGTCCAACTTCGGTAGACAGGAAAAAGGGGGAAGATAACGGCGCTCTCGTCTTCGAGGAAGAGAAGAGAATAAAAAATTTTCTGTTGCATTAGATATCGGGTATGAATCTAAATTTAAAAACTTGACGATGTCGGTGACTCTCGCCACTCAACAATCTATGCTGAAAATGTGTATATAAAGAGCCACAGTGTAGTAGGATATCGAATAATCGGCCTCTCTCGTAGTTTGATCACCTCAGCTACAGTCCTTATTTTGAAACCCTGAGCCATCGTCTCAATCCTCCCTTTTAGTGTTGAAGCTCTGTCCTTGCCCCTTCGCTGCCTCGGCGTATTCTTTGCTGTCTCGGCGTGCTCTTCGTTGTCACGGCAAAATTCCTGCTGTCTCGGCGTACTCTCTACTGTCTCGCTCCCGGTTTCGAGGCCCTGAGGTCGATCTGTCGACTTCGCGTGATTGAAGAACTCGTTAGCCCTTCAGTGTAGCCGTTTTTTTAAAAATCAATTTCGTTGTAATCTCTGTAGCATAACCTATTCAGACTCGATTTACATCTTGCTCTCATGTTCCACCATGACATTCATACTTAATAGACGTTACAGTATATCGTACATTGCCTTCAGTGACATAGGGTTTCTCGGCTCTATGTTTACATTGAAGCTTGCTTGGGTGTAGTGAATTGCTATTTGTACGGTCTTTGTGCTGTACTATGGCTAGCGCTAGTGGGTCGCGTAATAAAAGCCGATTCCAAAAAAAAAAAGAATTACCGTCAGCGTCTTTATACACCCTCTCAGTCACTTGCTTTACCAGACATCTGTCAACCTGTTTGCGGCAACGTAAGACAAAGTGACAATGGACCTGTTCTGGGTGGCAGACAATGTCGACGAGTGTTGTTGATGTATAGCATGAACAAGAGAGGTTCGGGCACAGCATCATCTCAACCACTGTTGGATATTCTTTACAGCTTACATAGTCTCGGCAATATGAAGCATGAATGGTGAGCAAAGCATGTACTTGGTTAATCATGTGTTCTATTACAACAATTGATGTTAGTAACGCAGATTTTAATGAATAAATACCACCGAAAGCATGAAAAATTAATGATTATATAATTGATCATGTAATTTAATTCAATTTTTTTAAAGCCACCAGACACTACCTATTAATAACAATGTATTTCAATTTGAAGAACTAGATAATACTAATCCTATGTTTGGAAGGTAACAGAAATGTCGTACAATGATTTCAAGCTAAGAAAATGTGTTATGTCTGCCCAGTGATAATGGTAAGTGAAGAATCAAAATTACAAATATGTGATTATACCACGTAAGCTAAACAAATTACAAAACTCCTGATTGTGACCCTCTAATTGTGTAACAAGACTTAAATAATATTAATGTGTGAGAACTGAGCTGAGACCAAGGGGTGGCACCGGAGAAAATCCAAGCTTTCAACCAATTGTTGCCTCC